>OX336389.2:800156438-802649323 GCA_946902985.2 Meconema thalassinum | reverse complement strand
GAACGTGTTTGAATGGGTAGGGGGAATCGATTTGCACACATACATGGCCGCCATCCGCAAATTATTTGGCTGATGACCTTTTAATTTGGTCAAAAGATTCCTCATACGTAAAGGTACAATGTTGCAAAACTTGGTGGAGATCAGATGATTAGGTTGGTCGTAGTTTGATTTAAGCTTTTAACATTTAGTCAAGATGGCGGCAATATGAAACATGACACTGAGGTGCTCTTGGCTAGTGCTACCTTTGTACCAAATTCCGTTCAATTTTGTTTCACCATGTTCGAATTGATAGGGGGGACAGACATTCAGAGTACACACACTCACACACACACAGACTCACACACAGTCAGACACACATTTTTTCGCCCCGTGTTGATCTCATAAGTCTACTTTAATTTTTTGCAAAAATGGAAAGTAGGCTAAAAATGATACGTAACCACTGTATTAAACCAAAAATTCCTACCTACTGGATTGAGCGAGTATGACCTTTCTAAATAAATTTATCAGCCCAACCACACTGCCAAAAATCAACTTTGCTTCAAATGAACACTGAACCTTCCAACCTGGACAGAATTCTATGAAGCAATAGGTTTTCTCAACTCACATTTCCGTAGCCTTCAGTGTGAGTGCGGCCATGCTCATGGTTTTTAGGACAGGCTTATGGTCTTGGACTCAGACCAGAATTTTCCAATGCGGCGTTGTACCAGATCTCATCGTCTGCTCTCCCATCTTAGGTGTCGGCTTAATTCATCTCACCTCTTCGTAAATACAGGTGAATATTGACCATGTGGTTGGTGCGGTGAATGCGGTTTGTCATGTTGAAATTTTGTGTAATCACTGAATTTATAGTTACGTGGTTGAAAAGAAATATCTCACTGCTTCTACTATGTCAGTTGATTGACATTATTTCACTCCTGCGTCGAACGAACATGCGTTTCAGAAAATCGTGTATTATCACGGTAATTAATGTGTCAAAGTTTTCAATTTTCTCACAGATTTCCTATCGTAACCACACGATTGATATATTCTACTCAACCTTGTGGATGTCCATCATACAGCACCTATGAATTTTTAAAGTCCACTTTTCAAGTCTTAGGTTTGTGACCAGAATTTGCAGGAATCAATTGCAATTAATCTGCAAATAGTGGAAAATTCCGATAAGACTTCTGTTTTACGTCCGTAGCGCGCACAAGCGACTAGAACACTCACGATTTACTTAATGATATTCCAATACAGTTTTATCTTCCGTAACCACGTTTTTAAACACTCGGGCACGCGTCATACTGACACGCTGAAGTCAGAAGTATGAGTAGAACGTACAATGGCAGCCTTGTGTCTCGCGTTGACTCTTGAGCCATTTGAGCTCATAAAATACCCATCGCATGTCTGCAGCTAATATTCAATGATTTTTCCATGTCACTAAAAATTCCAATTTCTTCAAAATCATGCTGTAATGTCTCCAAATTCATATCAAATGTTCTAAAAATTGAAAATATCAAAATACGCGTCTTATCACTCAATGTTAGTCAAGTGCACTATACCAGAATCGACATGTCATTGACATCCAGTCCGATTAGTTCGAGTCTCGATCGGTGCAATCTTTCTCCAATGATCCTAGATCCATCCATCAACAAATGAGCTCTCGGTCTCACTACATTCATAATCATTCGTGTGATGAAATATGCAACCTGACAGTTTTCATTTTGCAAACAAGTACTATAACGCTCTTATAGTGTAAAACATCTTAAATATTCTAAATAACTTCATGCTTGAATGTCTATACTACGTTCCTATACTGGTGGCAGAGATTTGTAGGCTTTCATTGAAGGAATCAAAATTGTTATCATTATCCCAGCAATTAATAACGCCATGAGATATCGGTGTATGTCATTTCATGTGTCCCTTATTGTCATTCATGGAAGTAAAACAGAATGTACATACCTGAAACATAGCGGAAAATATAGTGGAGGGACGTCTTAGGTGTTTATCATTCCTTGTACAGTCCATGTCCACGACCAAATGGCAATTTCGGAAATAACGTGGAGAAATATACTCCCATTCTAAACAAGCGGAAAACAGTCAGAAACAATTGAGACATTTTTTTTACTTTAAGATATGTATATGAATTCAAGTATGCATACAGCCCTGTGAACATATAAACTGGAAGTGCCCGGACAATACTCATCGTGTAGATGTATATCCCGCGTAAAGAGGAGGTACCGTGCCTCATGATCGCATGATTAACGGTCACATAAAACTATAAGCTTCCTTCCTTCTTTTCTTCCTTCTTTCCTTTCCTTCCTATAAAAGGCAACACTGGTTCTGCGAGTGCGTTAAAACTTCTTGGTTCACATTCAAAATGACCTAACCGAATGGCCTCACGTCATGCTACAAATTCCACCTCACAGAAACACATCCAGCCTGAAGTAGACCCTCCACGTACTACGAACATTTAGGCGCCCTGCCATACCTCGACTGGTCCGCTTTAAGCTTATCACCCGGCTTTAATCCCATAGGTAACGCGTGGGAATGTTTAGAGCATCGGGTGAATCGCAGAAACCAGCATCCCCACAATTTGGTCTAGGAATCCATTGAGGAAGTCAAATCACGAGTACATGACAACCTTCCTTCTCTATTTAACTGAATGGCTGCGTGGCTCAGAGGTAACAGTCTCACTCGCTGGGCCCAAGGTTGTAGGATCGAATCCTGGCGCAGTCAGCTGGCATTTGAGGGTGCACAAATGCGAGGGAGCCGTGTTAGTTGATTTAATGGCACGATAAAGATCCCCTTCGTGGCAAAATTCCGTTGTCTCTGAAAGCCAGAGTAGTTAAAAGGGACGCAAAAACCAATAACATTGTTATATTTATTATTCTATTAGAAATCTGCCGAGGATGGCTGAGAGTTAGGTGTAGGGGCTCCGCGTTCATATAGCTGGGATTCCGTTTCGAGATCTGCTATTAAAGATTTAATCCTAGGGAAAGGGAAAGGGATGAAATCATTATTTTGTGGAAATATGAGGAGAAGAGTGGTTGCTAAGCCAACCTTAAATCATCCGTGTTTTCCATCTGTCTCATATGTATTCCAGATATATGTCAGGATGATAGCAAACTGAACGTCAGGAGCACATCCTTCTTAATGTTAGCCCTGATCCTCAGAGCAATCACTGGTGCAGGTACCTGAATTACCTAGGTTATAATGCTTTTTCACGCACCTCCAATCATACGTGGCTAACTACTTATAGCCTATATTCTAATGATCTACATCAACAACAATAACTTTATAAAGCAATTTTAAATTTCCATCCATATCTCATGAACAATGGATCTTCCGGTCTGCATTAGAATGTTTCTTATTTCGTTGCCGTAGGTAGGAATAAGTGTTGCTTGTCAGCGTATGACCACAGCAGCTGTGTGCACGGTAATAAATCCATTTTACTCAAGCAAAATTATTGTAGAGGCCTCATTATACATTGCTGGTAATGTAGGTCAAAGATTATGAACTGAGATATTGTATTCCTTAACACTGCTCAGCAATTAAAATACAGAGAAATGCAAAATATCTGGCCATTGGCTCTTTTCATTTGAATCTTGCTCACATTTGGGCTTCCTTTCTAGGCAGTTAATATAATGTTAATGATGGACGGCTGTACAACACGAAACACTATAACGCACTGCTCTAAAAGTTATGCCGAATCTACCCATAATATTGTCGTTACTTTCCCGGGACTTAAATCATCACTTTACCATGAGGTCTGAAATTGCGTCATGAGAAACTCTAGTGGAGTAAACCTCCTTAATGAATTTCATTTGATGGTAAAGGAACACATTAACCGGTAGTTGATACCTATTTCGCGAGACCTGAGTCCCTACGGTAGCAGTGCACCTTGAATGGAAGATCCGTTATATAAGAGAGGAGCAACGGATATGTCAGTGGAATTATTATTATTATTATTATTATTATTATTTGTATTAGTATTACTATGTTGTCATGGGTTTAACGTCCCTTTAGTGCTCTGTTCTTAGAGAATATGGGTTTTACGTCTTGTGGGGATCTCTAACGTTCCAATATGCTGTATCTACTGAGACAAGGTTGCCGCATTTGAACACCATTGAAGGCCATCAGCCTGAGCCCGGATTAAATCAGTTTTCTTGCGTGTTAAACGCCAACGCTTAACTGACTGCGCCACTCAGACCGACAAATCCCGAGAGAATAACACAAATAACTTCTATAAGCTACTGCAATATAAAAGTCTCAAATTCACCCAAACCTTTTATCCACAGTAGGTACAATAGGCCGAAGCTGGCACAGGGGCTAATGTGCATGATGGCCGCCTCACGCAACTCCCTTATGCTATTCTTATGGAGGGAGAGTCATAGCTGGCGCAGGGGCTAATGTGCAAGATGGCCGCTACGCACAACGAGCTTAGGATTACGGATACCCTGAGCCAATAGGATAATGTTGTTAATATCATGTACGAGGGTGAAGAAGAAAGGGAGGAGGAGGGAGTTGTTTAAAGTCTAGTCACCTAGAGCATGAGGTATTTATAAATAGTCATTTTTTGATTTTTAAATTTCTCACATGGCTATTTACAATTTGCAATTTTCTCTTTTTATAAATGTCAATTTCAAGTTTTACACATAACCAATATTCAAAAGTTGATTTTACATTTCACTGTTATCACATTTTCAGCTCCCTCACACATATGGTGGGATATGCTTAACACACATACTTTAAGCCAACCAGAGCGTTAAAATGGTAGAATCCGCCGTTAACAACACAGAAAGGGTTGTAGCCTTGTCGTACAGAGTTGTAGCCAGTATTCTACACCCCCTCTGTGAGGGGCTTAACATCAACCAGTCAATGCTTGAGTATGTCATGAAGCTGAAACTCCAGTTACTTAGCTATAAATGCTATACGTAAACTCTTATCAAAGGTGTATGTACAAGATTTGCAAGCTTGAATGACGAATACACCTCAATGGTCTACTCTCCCTTCGTAAAGGGCACCGCGCATTATAGTTAAGTTTAAGGAAGTAAAAGCTTTTGTTGCTATCCTCTTTTCTCTGGGCTTGAGACCAGCACTAGGGCTTCAGCCTTGAGGCAGAGTTAACACACACAGGCTTATGGAGAAATTAATCTCATACCAGAGGCCTTTCATTCACACACAGGATTACAAAGAAATTAATATTGTGCCTTAGACCTTTTCATTTACTCACAGGCTTAAGGAGAAATCAATCTCACGCTAGATACCTTTTTATTCACGCACAGACTTACGGATAAATTAATCTCACGCCAAAGGTCTTTTTAATTTTAAGTAAAAGGCCTGAGTTTACATAGAGTAGGGTGGCCACCTCCTTTCCGCTCCTCATTCCACTACAACATCTGGTAGGTTCCATTGAATACAACGAAGTTGGGAGACACAGTACAAGACGATACCATTGCATTTATTGCTTGACAGAGCTAGGTATTGAACCGTGAACCTCAGGTGTGAAAACTAACAACACAATCCACTGCACCATGAGGTGGTCTTGATAAGTAGATTCTATGTTTTACTTTTTTGACTCGACATGTATAACTTAGTTATTTAAGTATGGTCAACGGCTGTGTAATGAACATAAGCATGTGTAGTTATACCTTCAGAGTCAGTTACTCTTTTATCATCACGAGGACACAAAGCATTTTGTTTTGTTTTACAGATGATATGTTATGTTGCTTGGATGCGATAATGTTCATTGGTATTCCTTTTACATC
This sequence comes from Meconema thalassinum, assembly GCA_946902985.2. Classification (NCBI taxonomy): domain Eukaryota; kingdom Metazoa; phylum Arthropoda; class Insecta; order Orthoptera; family Tettigoniidae; genus Meconema; species Meconema thalassinum. The sequence goes on along the minus strand of OX336389.2, from coordinate 802,643,573 downwards.
GTTCTTCACGAGACAATCCTTATAATCTTGAAAACGTATACAATTTTTGACAACGCCTCTGCTAATACCTTTAATCTTTTTTATTTCTAGTCCAGCAATGTTTAAAGCATCCATTTTAGCTCTTAGTCCGGCAATTGCTTTAACGATACGTCCACAAGCCTCGTCTTTAAATTTTTATCAAAATTTTATTGTTTGATGAAGAGTAACATATGTGATTAGTATGATAATCAGATGTGTCCAGGTGCTCTAAAAATTTCAACTTGTAATGATAAACAACTTCGTTGTTAACCAAATAAATAAACGAGTCTGTGTCCATATACATGGGTCTAAGATTTTCGATCCCATAATGGGGTAACAGGACATCATAGTGATGGGAATACATAAGAGTTTTTAAAATATCCAGTATACACATTCCAATATATATAGGCTTAATGAATACAATGCTACGTTTTGCCATGTGGAAATCAGCTAGGTTAGGACCATAAATTGTTCTGTCGATAAATTTTGGTTTCGCGATTAGCTTTTCAACCTTTTTCTTGTCAGTTACAACACGTATATCTATTCTATTACGAATATTTTCCATTGTTCTTCCAAAAATTGCATTGTTAAATAGTTTGTAAAGATTTTTCTCAAAATCATTTTTGGCTTGTTTTCGAAGGTTCCTATTAAAATCAATGTATGCCTTTAGACAAGGACTGTGTTGAAAATTAACACACGATGAATTTGTATCAATTTTAGTCCATGATTTAGAGGCTGTTTAAGTGCCATGTAATGAACAACGTATCGCCTTCAATTTCCAAGATGAGGAATTAGTTTTTTGAGACACGATTCCATAGGTTGTATACACTCTGGTAGGAAAGGTAAATCGTTGTGTAAATCATGAATGTCAGATGGATAATCAACATCAACGTCTAGAATGTATCCAACAGGGTCATCTTCTTTTAGTGTTTCTAGATCAACGGTATATGGAGAAACCCACTGAAATCCACTGTAAGGAAGGGAGTGGCACATGGCCCAACCGTATTGGTTGTTGGCATCATTATGCGTAATAAACTGCGATGGTTTCTCGGAATCATATGTCTCCATGTATTTATTGTTAGCTTCAGCATACCGATGAGAAACCTGGCATTTTCCTGCCCGTATTCCAGACTTTATTAAAAGAATTTGATCGTAATCCTGCAGCAATTCCAGTTCAATTCCAGTTTAAAGGAGCATTGCCTCAATACTTAAACCAGGCGAAGTAGAGGAGTGCGCAGCATCCACTCGGGATTTTTCTAGTGTGTTGTTTCTAAAAATTTCAAATCTGTCTGCAAGGAGGAGTACATCTGAAGTTAGGTAAAGGTCACTATATTGCCCTAGAGTTTTAATTTTGAAATGATTTCATACATTTTCAGCATGTTCAAAGTCTTCTTTATTAACATCTCCTTGATTGAATTTGTTAAGGAATGCTTCCCTTGGAGGTAAACACTTTTCACTCAACTTTTCCGAAGAATCAACGTAATCCTAAGGAAATACACCTTTACGAGTCATGAGCATTACATTTTCCTTTCCAAAGTACTTGTCTGTTTCAGGGTATGATGTTAAGTTTGTAACTAAGTTTTCCAAACTACTAGGTATCAACCGAAATGTATCCACAAATCGAAGCTTAATATTTTGTACATATTTGGTGAAGGAGATGTAATTTTCTTTAGAGTTAGAGATAACGTCCACTCTCTCAGTAGTACATCCCAACTGTTTTACGATGAAATTCGCATCGTATCCACTCATATTATGTAGAGATACAGGAACAGGTTTACGTGTTTTTCACCTCAAATTACAGTTATTATGAGCGCTTCCACGATATTCGCCTGTAATATGACAATGATCTCTAACTTTCCAGTCCTCTTTGGTAAATGTTTTATGGCGCAAATAGCAGGTCTCTGCTTCTTGATCATGAGTTAAAGCCTTTGGAACATTTAAGCTGTAAAGGCAATAACTTTCATTAGCTATCGATATCAAACAGTCCATCAACTTTTCTGAAGCGTCAGGACCTCGATAAATAAAACGTTTGCTTGGAAATTTTGTCCTTACATGTTCCACAGCTGGTGAGGGTTTAACATATATACCAAAGATCTTTGGAAAAGGACTCTGGTATGGGGCTGTATAACATGCCACAGGATTAGGTAGACATGTTTGGTATGGTAAGAGTATGCTTTCGAAATCTGCATAGATAACGTAAGGTATTCTGAGCATTTTTCCTCTTTTAAGAAATTGAGAATTGGGTTTTAATAGGCATTTCAAGCCTTGAAATATCATGCAGGACAAACAAAGCTCTATGTTCTTTCAATTTATCCATCCCTTGTTGACCATATCGATTATGAAAGTGAGTAAAACACCGTTTACATGTATATATATTATGGCCATGGTGTGTGATCCGATGTCCTACTAGTTTATCAAACTATTTGATAAAGACGTAGTGGTTCTGGCCAGATCAAGAACTTAGCAGAAGAAGGTCGCGGTGGTCTTATTGCACTTCATCCACAACCTTTAGAGGAAACAGTTTGTTGTCTTCTTCCAGTCCAAATATATTCATGGATATATTGTTTGCTTTCTCAAATTTCGTAATGTCAGCTATAGATGTAGGGAATGAAACGACTGAAAAGTCATACTTGTTTTCCAGGTTGAGTATCTTTTTAACCGGTTTTGCTAAAATGGCATACATAAAACACCTCTCATCCTTTAAGTTTTGAGTATAATTGCAAGCTTTTATTGCAGTTACTGCTGCTGGTAAAGGAATATATGTGCTACCACGCCAGGGATTATACTTATTTATTTTCAATCGCACTCCTTCAACTGCTAGTAAAGCCCATTTACCACCTTTTAGCTCGCATTCCTCCATTTCCATGGTTAACTTTTTCATTGTGTTTCGAAGAGACTTCTTAAGTCTATTTCCAAAATTATGGCATGATTACGAGTTTTAAAAGCACGATCTGTAATTTCATTGGTAGACGTATGAATAAATCTACATTAAACCGCAAGATTAACTTTTAACGACTTTTGGTTCGCTTGTTCTTTTTGTATAACAGGGTTTTTTATGTTTGGACTCGTTGAGATAAGAATTTAAATCCTTACAGGTATCACAACGTATAAAATAGGATTTAAGACTACTTTTAAAAGACGTTTCAATTTCATTAAATCCTTTTTGATCAGGAACCATTGAGAGTAGGTGATGATTTGTAGGATCAGATTTTTGTCTTTTGACTAATGACATAACATCACAACATTCTTCATGACGACGTCCGTTGTAAGCATTGTTGAATTTGATTCCACAGGTTTTACATTGATGGGATTGTCCACACGATACTTCGTGACGCTTTCTATCATAGTCTCGAACAAAAGTTTTTCCACACACTTTGTATATATAGCTTGTACTAGTTTGTTCCATTATAGATGTTCTTTTCTGCTAACAGTTGATTTTGTTTTCAAGAAATAAATCACACCTGTGAAAAAGAGAGACAGAGCGATATATTTTCCCATCAACCTAGTTGAGAACAATTGTGTAAACTGTTTATAGTATACAATACATTTAAGATGTACGATAAACACTTTTTGCATTGTTAGCAATAATAATATTTATAAAACTATAAAATAATATTAATAATAACATTGTATTCTATGACTTACTGCTTACAAACTAAATTAAATTTACAAACATCCCTGACTGTCACCTAAAAGAGCGTTTCAATCCCCTGAGCTTTCCTAAACGAATACACATGCTTACAGCTTACATATTCTAAGTCTGATCATACGATATTTACATGTAAATACCACAGATATGCACGCAGTGGTATTATTTCATAATAATAACATAGCTTAGATTTAGGCCCCTGGAGACTAAACTATTATTGCTTTTTTATCTTGAAGTTTCGTTTTGGAAATATACCATCTATATACGTTGGTCATAATTTTGAACTTACTAGTAGCCTCTAAATTACATATTGGATGCAATCTTAGATGTTATGTTGAAACTTACTGTGTATGAAAAGGCTGTAGATTGATCGGTGAGACGGTCTTTCATGATGTGAACCCTGTGAGAGGTAGAAGTCAACTGATTGTATTCTTTCTAAGGGTCCTATAATATACCCTAGTCAAGTCCAACAGCTGCATACTGCCTAGTACAAGGCTGTAGACTGGTGGGTGAGATAGTCTTTCACGATGTGAACATTGTGTGCGGTAGTAGTCAACTGGTTATATTCTTAATAGGGGTCCCTTATATACCAGCTTCTTTTTTTGATATAAATTGAACCTGCTAAAGAGAAAGACAGCACGATGAACTTTCACATCAACCTTATAATAATAATAATAATAATAATAATAATAATAATAATAATAATAATAATAATAATAATAATAATAATAATAATAATAATAATAATAATAATCCCTTAAATTTGTTGTTGTTATGTGACCTCTTGAGAGACCGAGCGCAGGTCTTTCTAGTTGAAGCCCGTGGGTAATCTGCGTGCAGAGATGAGAGATGGTATGGATGGACATAAATATACCTGGACAAGGATATTGAAGGTAGCGGTCGTGGCCTGCTAGAAGTTAACTAACGCTGCGCTTTACCAAGCGTAGCCACTGCTGTTGGCATCCATGACAATGAACTATGTTATTACGTCAAACCTAAGTACAAGGGGTGATAATAATACTGTAAACTATACCATAAGCAGCAACAACAATTAGGGGTGTGGTGATGCAGCAGCCAAGCTGTTCGCCTCCCACCAAGGCAGACCGGTTTCGATTCCCGGTCAATGCATGTAAGATTTTCGAAGTGAAAAGGAGTAGATTGAAAAACACGTATCCTATAAATACGTACAAAAATGCAATCTATACTCGAAATACTTACAAAATGCAATTGGAATACAAAATATTCGCAAAATACAAATGAGATTGACAATACGTACAAATTGTGATTGAGGTTCAAAATACTTACACAATGCAATTGAAATTGAAAATACACAATGTAATTAAGATTGAAAAACGCACATTTTAGATTCTAAATACTCACAAAGTGCAATGAAAATTCAAAATTCTTACAAAATGCAATTGAAATTGAAATTGCTTACAAATGTATTGTACCCGATACCTAGTTTAGGCTATCGGCTACGCCAGCAGACATTAAGCCGTAGTTGAGGTTTTGGGAAGAGTTAGGAAAAGATAGCGCACCGATTGAGTCAAGAAGAATGTCAAGATGACGTAGGAGGTCTAGGATCAAGGAGGCACTGACATCTGTAAGAAGATGGAATTATGGATAGAGATGTGAAGTTTTATTAAGATATGTATGGAATATGGTAATTAAACATCTTAGAAGAGGATATATAACATGCATTATAAGTGGAAATAATTCTAAGGAAGTTAGATAACCCTTAAGTTATTTTATAACGGAATAGCCGATATGATGTGGGTTCGAGACTATGATCGTGACGCGAGAGCACTGTGGTGGGGGACTACACCACGTGTCTGCGCCAGGCAGATAAGAGAGAAGACAGTGCCAGCACATTCAGTGGAGCTCTGTCAGTCGAGCAAGTAGGGTCGAGCTCTGTAGCGCAAGCGAGACGCACGGTGAAGGTCGCGTAGCGTACCGAAACTGTCACGGCAGAGTGTAGGCGACAGTTTCAGCATCGCCGAGCAGCGAACGCCAAGAAGGTCATTGATCCAGGCGGACTTGCCGAGGAAGCAATCACAGACGGCCGGGTTATGTTAGAACAGCACTGCAAGTAGTTGGAGACTTTATTACAAGCTACATTTCAACGCAGTTTGAACACAGCTTTTATGAATAACTTTATATCTATGCTTTTCCGTAACGCATCCAAAGTTACTTTAACAATTTCAAGCAAGCGGAATGTTGTTAGCATAGGCACTGATGAACATTAGATCGTGCATTAATGAAATTTATTTCTTATGCAGTTTCATGAATTACCAAATACAGACAACTACAGGGTATTTAATAAACTTGAACACTCTCATGTAAAATTTTATTTTACGAAAGTGAGACTCAGCAGTTGTCGGAGATTGATCTTTCAATACTCAAACTGAACATTTAATGGAACAGTGGCGTAACTTAGAAGAGGAATAGGGGGTCCGCTGTTTCCATGAATTTTCGAGAGGAGTTGGACAATATCCGCTATGGGTAATCCGAAGTTCAACATGTCAGAGTAGACGCAGATAGAGACAAGATGGCACCGCAGAGCGATGGATTCGATTCCTGACGAGAGGAGTCCACCAGCTGATTCACTTGGGATTTCGAATGCAATCGTCATTTCATGGATGGAATGATATTCACGCCGATCTTTCGAGAAATTCATTATGTAGGGAAAATCGACGATCTTGGAAATTTAATAACAGCTGATTTTGAAAAGGTACTGTAAGAGTCATAACTACCTGATACGATTATTTTCATGAATACTGGGCACACATGTATATTTTTCTAATAGGAGTGATACGATTATTAAGACATGATTTGACTTTATATACTTCGAATTTGCTAGATTATGGAGTGACCATATGATATGGCAGGCATCATTATACGAAATTCTCACCATTGGTTGGCTTTATTAGGCAGATGTTTGGTCTTTTAGACATTTTTCCAGCAAGGATATTTTTCATAAATAGTTTTTTTTTGTGTAACGAGTATTTCGAACTCGTGATCTGCAATTGATTATCTAAAATTACTTCGTCAGTTCATTGCATACTAGCGAGTGTGTATTATTCATCAGTAGGGATTTTTTCCATTGGATTGTTTGGAGATATTAAGAAGTTATTCACTTTAGTGAATGAACATCGCTTTTATAAGACAACTAGAAACTTGTTGATTCCTATCTGGTACATTCACTCATATAGTCTACGAGATGGGGTCTTTCGTATTTATACGATTGTATGGTGGTACTCATCTTACCCATCGTTCAGGGCAATATCATCCAAGTCGACGGGGCGAGGTCTTTCGTATTTATACGACTGTACGGTGGTTACACATCTTACTTGCCATTCAGGGACTCATTTTTATCATCCGAGTGTACACGAGATTGTAAGTGAATCAAACAAGGAACTACTAGTCACATATCAGTCGAAATTTTGTTAAATAAAGTAACGATAAATGTCAGCAGGATTGCATTTAGTAATTCTTGTTTGCCAATCCAATATTTTGTTGCTATACACTTTTGAAAGTAATTTCAGTTTAACAGCTGTTATAGCTGATGCTTTGATGAGTTTTATAATTGTGTTTGATACCTTTGAGAAGGATTTAAAGTAATTGAATCTTGTAAGATTAATCATTAATGGTCAGATTTATTTTAAGGCAGATCAGTATTGCAGTATGTGAATTATAAGAATTGTAAGAGAATTAATGCTATTTGAAAGCAGGTCTTAAATTACTGAGGTAATATATTTTTCCAATTGTTTAAGAAGTTGTCTAGATGTGATCAGATTAATTACAGTTATTGGAGATTGTGTGCGTTGATAATTTGAAGCCAGTTATATATTTTTTGTAGATCATGCAACATGGTTAAGGGGAGTTTATGATAGGCATTTTGTGGAAGTTGCCAAGTGATAGTTGCAACGTTGCTAATGTATTTTGAAGCAGACATGAGGTCGTCGTACCCAGTCTAGCGTAATTGTTGAGATTCATGCTGTATGTGCTGAATATTTATGGAGTTTTTGTGGAATAATTATTGTATTCAAATGTGATATTTGAAGTATTGAGGAAATGTAATGTCGTTGTGGATAGTTAGATCCAACGTGATGTCGTGGAGGCAATAATATTTTTTGGCATGATAAATTAAATACGAGATATAACTTGAAAGTGATGAAACTGTAAGACAACGTTCTATAAACCATATTAAACAATTTGTTAGGAAATTAAACAAATAAATAAAGTTGATAATACAAGATTTTCTGAAAATAATAATTAACGAAATAATAATCTGAGATTTAAGCATATTAACGATCTGACCTAATGAAATAAAAATCAGAATGACTAGATGAAATAATAAAAATCTAAATAACCAGATGATTGAAATTTAAATAATTTGATAAATTAAATTTAGAAATAAATCAATGAATTAAATAAATGGATGAATTAAAGGATGGATAATTAAACTGATTGAAATAAATTAATAGACGATTGTGATGATGATGAATAACTGAATTAGAAGGTGATAATTAACTAAAGAAGCTGATGATTAATGAATTTATATGGAATTAAATAAATTTAATTGAGAAATAATTTGAAGGAATTGCAACTTGAGTTGAGAATTTAAATGATGTAATGGTGATGAATTAAGGATTCTGACAGGAATATGTAGAATTTTGAAGTGAGAATTAATGTGAGAAATATTTAATTTTGATGATGACGATAACGATGACCAATGAGCCATGAATTTTCTGTAATTCACAGATAAGTAATTATGAATGACAATGTAAATAGTGTAAATTAATTATTCGATGTTTAGGAGCATTTGACTAACATGTTCAACATTTAAATTATGCCATGCAAACCATAAAATACGTGATGTTTAATATATGTGATTATAATGTGTGTATGTTTAGACAGATTAATAATTTTTTTAAATCCACATTGATGATGTTAAATTAAAGAGAAATTAGGTCTCAGGTTTCACAAATGTCAGTGACGAAAGACATAGTGCTACAGTGATCCTGAGAACCCAAGAGAACTTTAGAGATTTTTCTGTTATGTGGATGAAATAATTTTGGATTAGAAAAGAGATGGTTCGATTTTTGGACAATGACAATTTAACGTTGGCATTCGACCATACTCTTAGGTAGGAGTTATATTTAAAATGTCTGTCTGACTATCAAAGTAAAATAAATTTGTTTTTATCTTAGTTGTGATCTGATGATGGTGTGATGTTCCTTTTTCTTTCCTTGTCTTGAGTAAGGCTTATCCGGAAAGGAAGTGGTTTGCTAGGAATTCAGTTGATGGCGCCCATTTATATTTGCATTATTTCTATTAAACTTAAGCCCGTAACGACCCTAGAGATACTTTGTCTCGTGATACCCACTGCTTTTTCGATAACTCAGCTGAATTTCCGACACATTCCTTATTTGACTAGAGGTTCATTTAACTCCGCTCTGTCCCGGAACTCCAGGAATGCGATGTTATAGCAGATGGGTCATCGCATACCCAGGACGAACGGGTACAGTATGGTGGATTCAAAGTACTGAGGTTGACAAGAAAAACAAAACGGGGAGGAAAAGGCACAAGAAATCGGAAGCAATGCTGGACAAAGCTGGGGTCCTTTGGTCGCTAACCGATGTCCCAATAGTTGCGAGCTCCTGGGAGAGGAAGTTGTAGCCATTAGCTACCTCTACACATTTTGCTGGTGTAGAAGTGTGAAACCACGGAAAACCATTTCAAGAACAGTCAACAGTGAGGTTCGAAAATACAATTGACTTTCAGAATACTTACAAAATGCAATTGAAATTAAGAATACATAATGCAATTTAGATTGAAAAAGGTCCGTTCAAGTTTAAAATACCCACAAAGTATATTTGAAATTCAATATACTTACAAATGCAAAAGAAATTGAAAAACTGTGTGGTGGATTCAAAGTACTCAGGTTGACAGGAAAGATAACAGAGAGGAGCTGGCACAAGAAAGTGAAAGCTATGCTTGACTCAGCTGGGGTCCTGTGATCGTCAACCCACGTCCTACAAGTTACAAGCCCTCTTGGGGGAGGATTGGAAAGGAAGCTGTCGTGGCATTTAGTTACGGTACCTCTTGACATTTTCCTGGAATAGGAGCGAGAAACCACAGGAAATGCAAATGAGATCGAAAATATGTACAAAAATGTATTTGAGGTTAAAATTACTTACAAAAATGCAATTGAAATTGTAAATACAGTATATAATACTATCTAGATTGAATAACGTCGGTTCAGGTTTGAAAATACCCACAAAGTGTAATTGAAATTAAAAATACTTACAAATGCAAGTGAAATTGAAAAACTGTAAGGTGGATTCAATGTACTCAGGTTGACAGTAAATATAACAGAGGGGAGTTGGCACCAGAAAGTGAAAGCAATGCTTGACTCAGTTGTGGTCCTGTGATCGTCAACCCTCGTCCTACAAGTTACAAGCCCTCTTGGGGGAGGATTGGGAAGGAAGCGTTCGTGGCTTTTAGTAACGATACCTCTTGAAATTTTCCTGAAGTAGAAGCTTGAAACCTCATGAAATGCAAATGAGATCGAAAATACGTAGAAAAATGTAATTGAGGTTTAAAATAATAATCACAAAAATGCAATTGGAATTGAAAATACATAATGCAATTTAGATTGAAAAAGGTTGGTTCAGGTTTAAAATACCCACAAAGTGCAATTGAAATTCAAAATACTTACAAATACAAGTGAAATCGAAAAGCAGTATGGTGGATTCAAAGTACTCAGGTTGACAGAAAAGATAACAGGGAGGAGCTGGCACCAGAAAGTGAAAGCAATGCTTGACTCGGCTGGGTCCTGCGGTAGCCAACCCACGTTCTACTAGATGTGTGCCCCTGGGGGAGGATTGGTAAAGAAGCGGTTGCGGCTTTTAGATACGGTACTGAGGCCGAATTCGGCTTATTTTAGTATGATTTTGAGGTCAGCGTCAATTCTATGGTATTGAATATGCATGAGATTGAAGGTGCTGGATTGGTGACATAAAGCGAGATTTTAGCTCTGCTGCAAGTTTAAGATGCATTATAGGTTGCCCTGGCAAGGTCATTTTACCTTAGAGACGATGCGATACTGCGGCTATATTGGGATAAATACGGTATCCACGAGCTGAGTGTCTGAGCACTGATATCCAATCAGAGAAGACTTCCTTGATAGAAGACCCTGAGATCATAACTAGGATAGTTATTTATTCTCTTTTAGACCGAATAAAGAAGATATTTTCACATGAAAAGATGCCAAATTTAAGTATTAACCATGGTAAAATGATATTACAGTGATTAGACTTCAGAATGAAGTAATTAGCATTGTTATGTGCCCCCCACGCAATCCAACCCCCGACTCTTTAAAATGGCGGAAAACTAGTCCCATGGACGAGTGAGGAGAGTGAACGAGGTTCATTACCGATTTGACATTCAGCGAGGTGCGATCGCGGAGTGTAAGAGGCAGTGCTTCAAGGCCAAGTAATCCCGCGAGACGAGCAAGAACGTAACCGAGGTTCTAGTAGGAAGGAAGGCTCGCACTTCCCGTGTTAAGAGGAAGCAAGTTCGAATGCAGTATTTCATTTACATTACTTGTGTTTGCAGTAATAAGAAGCACGCTTATATTTGAAGTTAGAATAGGCTTGGGCATTGTGCCAGTGTTATAGGCAAGTCTCTGTAGTGGATCTATGATATCCAGCTTACCAGATTCAATAGATTTTGTATACGTGAACCTAACGCCCGAGAAATGTGTTTGTCTCGCGGCCATTACGACTTGTGTGCTACGCAGTGAAGACTGGCAAGTTAGTGCCTGGGCTGACGAAACATTTCAAACAGCAGTGAAGAATATAGACATTCACAATGCTTCGTGCAGTAATACACAAGCGAGGCAGCATGTTTACTACAGTGAGATATCGATTCTACGGATATTCACTATGATAATATTACTCATTATTCTTTAATAATGCAGTTCATCGTTACAATGTTAGCTGTAATGATTGAGTAAATTATGCGCCTGGGATATACGGGATAAAAGTATAGTGACTTCACAGGGCAACCTTCAACATGAATTCAGAGCAGTACAAAATTATGTCCAGCTATATCGTGACATTATGCGACCAATTGACTTCAGTTCAACTTCGAAGCAATATATGGTTTGCTACTACGAACAATATTCAACGTTATTGCTCGTTCTTTATGAAAGTTAACAAGAATTGTCGGAAGAAGATTCAAGAAGACGCTTTCTAAGCGGAAGATGATGGCAGTTCAAGCGAACGGGAGAGCGGCAGTTCGAGCCCAGTCGACAACAGGGGGTGCTCTCGGAGGAACGCGAGTTCGATGTCCGAGAAGACGGTTCGTGGACCGTGAGGAACTACAGTTCGGTCCTCTCCTGGAACAGAATTACCAATCCAACTGGGTAATTCCTATACGCTACAATTCAACCAGAACTTCTATTAAGGTACAGCGAAGACACTCTTTTATGTAGTTTGGAGTAGATTGATACATATTTGAGCACCAATTGACCATTGTAGTATAGTCGTTTTGTCATCGATTAGTTTTTGGGATTATTCATTGAACTTCAGCGTTGGATATTTTCGTTTGCCAATCTAACTTATATTTTCTTTTGGCATTATTTTAATCTACAAGATAATCTTATGGAATTTATTTCCATGTTTCGGATATTCTTCGAATTGTATTTAATTCTATTTCCATGGATTTATAGTGGAATTATATTCAGGTTTTCGTCTTCAATCATTTTTAATATTCGTTTTTAGAGGATTAGCCTTGGGTATTTTTCTACGAGAAGATATTTTAGGGAAGCTATTTACGATTTATAATTACATTTTAACGAGATTGTGTGATAAATTCCTCGACATTTAATAATTCTGGCATGAACATTAAGGACAATTCCATCGATTTGCCAAGTGTATATAAGATACAGAGACTTTGATATTGCATTGATAGCCAGTTTTATCTGATAACTATTTTATTTTGAGATAGCATTGGTCTATCATTAAAGAATTCATGAGTAGACATAAATCTCATTGGAAGATTTAATTTTATTGATCGACGATTTTTATCGACGTCATGATCCAATCTTGAACCGAGATATGTGGAACATTTGAATGACAACGAAGTTCATAGAGCATGTTGTAACGTCATTGTGTTGTTGACTTTATGACATTGTCGAGTTAACCTCAGTATGGAACGATATGTTCGTATTTGTATTAAATATTTATGAGACATATAATTAATTCCAGGTTTATTCTGCTTATTAAACTTGCAGAGGGAGTCAATCCTACACACATTTCAACGATTATTAATAATTTGAACCATCTTGAAAACAACATTTGAGGTCGTGATGAAAAATAAGTTTGCAAAGCAACATTATAACAGTTAATTGAGTTAGTATTGGACACACATATGAATTTATAGTTGGGAATACGATGGTTAATTCCGTATTAATGTATTTATTGTAACCACTGCGAAGGTTAATTCCGCATTGTGATGAAATGGTAATAGTATACGATGATGTCATTCCGTATAACTTTTATGAAGGGGGATCTGCGATTAAATAATTTAAGTGTGGAAATACGATGAGTGTACACCGCATTGTTTAAAAAACTTATTAACTTAGTGCTGTAATGATATATTTGTAGCATTTGTGTGAAATGAAACTGAGTTAGGTGTAACTCACAGTTATTCTACGAAAGTGTTAGTTGTATTAGACGATTTGAAGGAGACATGCGGAACAGCAATGTGATCTGCTGAATTGATTAATGTTTCTAAATTAATTATTCAATTTTTATTAAAATCTTGGACTAACAATCATGTGAGGTGTTCTTAAATTAATGATCATATTAAACCGGATTTAACATAAACCTAAACCACGACCATAACAGTCAGTGTTATAGTTGAGTGAACTTTAAACAATTAATATTACATGAATTAATTGGTATAGCCATTCGTAATAAAATGATCTGAGAGGAAGGAAGTTTTAATCTACACTTCTTACGTGTTTACTTCTCTTGGAGAAGTATAATAATAATATTCCTATAGTATTTCAACATGGAGGGAAAGTTTACATACTCAACTTGTATAACTAGCCCGATGTAAATATTTAACCTTTTTAATAGTCGTTGTTTATATTTTTCCTTCAACTTTGTTGAAGTTTTTCATAATAATAAATTATTTTGTGATGGTAATATTATTATATTATGCTTCCATCATACGTGTTCTTATTTTTTGAATGGAGAAACACTTGTATGCAATACCAGGTGAGTGAGAGATTGTATTATATGATGCATATATGTGATATTTTGGGGGATTGTAATTGAATGGAGACGTTTGTTGTACTCCAAATATTTCTATAAATATTAAGGAAGGAATAGTGTTCTTTCAGGAACGTTTTCAATGTGTGTTAGCAAGAGAGTGCGTGATGGCTGAGGGATTAGTCATTTGTATGTATGAATCCCGGGTGAGGAGGAAACAGCTGATTGCGTATAGCAATGGCGGTGATCTGAAAACAGCTGATTGTCATTTTATGTAGTCCAGCTGATTACTTTGAAATAGAAAGGGAGTTTCTGGTGTATAGAGTAAAACATAGTATTGTTAAAATTTTAAATTCATTTTTAAACGAAATTATATTTGGAAAATATTCGACATATTTAAATTTTATTTAAATAATTTTATTTTCAATATTTAAACTCCAGTTGAGGGAGGCTATATAAACGTGAGATCTTGGGCGTTTTCAGCTCAGCTGTTTTGTGCGCGTATTTTAAATTCGTTATGGATCAGTGGAAGTTATTTTATATTTTAGAGTTTTTGTTTTTATTTTATTCTATAGTAATTTATTGCCTGTTGTTTTTATGGCAATAAATTTAGCTTCATTCTTTTTACAAGTGGGTCTTGCGTGATTTATTTCAATTACAGTAAGGATGTGTTATGGAAAATTGGTACTCATGGTATGTGGCGCCTTTAACCCGTTCCGACCCGAGATTTAGGTAAGGATCTCAAGCTCCCAAAGTAGTTAGCATCCTTGTCCAGTGTAGTTAGTCCATAACACTTCCACTACGACTGTGTGAGTATCATAGAAGTTCTTGTCGAAGGGATTTTTAGTTTTTTAGCCGGGACCTTCAAGATTCTTCGATCCACTCTTCATTCTGGGATTTCGACAAGTCAGCTTCATGATAATTACGGGTACAGTACCTCTTGACATTTGCCTGAAGTAGAAGTTTGAAACCACAGAAAATGCAAATGAGATCGAAAATATGATCAAAAATGTAATTCAGGTTCAAAATACTTACAAAAAGGCAATTGAAATAGAAAATACACAATGAAATTTAGATTGAAAAGGTCGGTTCAGGTTTAAAGCACCCACAATCTTCAATTGAAATTCAAAATACTTACAAAATGCAAGTGAAATTGAAAAAATTTATGGTGGATTCAAACTACTCAGGTTTACAGGAAAGATAACACAGAGGAGCTGGTACAAGAAAGTGAAAGCAATGCTTGACTCAGCTGGGGTCCTGTGATCGCCAACCCATGTCCTACAAGTTACAAGCCCTCTTGGGGGAGGATTGGGAAGGAAACGGTCGTGGCTTTTAGTAACGGTACCCCTTGACATTTCCCTGGAGTAAAAGTGTAAAACCACAGAAAATGCAAATGAGATCGAAAGTACGTACAAAAATGTAATTGAGGTTCAAAATACTTACACAAATGCAATTGAAATTGTAAATACACAATGCAAATTAGATTGGAAATGGTCGGTTTAGGTTTAAAATACACACGAAGTGCAATTGAAATTCAATATACAATACTTACAAAATGCAAGTGAAATTGAAGAAAAGAAAAATATATGGTGGTTTCAAAGTACTTAGGTCGACAGGAAAGAAACCAAAGAGGAACTTTTACAAGAAAGTGGATGCAATGCTTGACTCAGCTAGGTCCCACGGTAGTCAATCCACGTCCTACTAGATGTGAGCCCCTGGGGGAGAATTGCAAACGAAGCGGTCGTGACTTTTAGTTACGGTATCTCTTGACTTTTTTCCTGGAGTAGAAGTGTGAAATCACAGAAAATCACTTTTAGGATAGATGAGGTAAATTAAACAGGTCTCTTTTCAGTTTATTATTACGCTATACCAGAAAAATACGTTGATCATAATAATTTTCTCTAAATTGGAGGTCCTTAGCTGAATCACTTACTTGTACTTCATCTTTTTTTCAGATGTCCAATTTGTTGTCAAGGTCACTTTACTATCACAATAACTAGTACTAAATATGGTCAGTTATCCCTGTTTATAAACTCGTCAGCCTGCTTAACCGCGCAAAGGTGGTAATCGGATTATATTCAACTAGCAGTAGTGCCCGGCTTCGCCCGGTGGATTGATTTGTTTTATGGATGATAATGAATACTACTACAGAACTGGCACATGACACTTAAACTAACAGAAAAAATATTTTTAACAAATAACTTTTTTGGTGGTGGTGACGGTAGTGGTGGGGGACAGGGGCGGGGGCTGTAGTGGGGGTGATAAGTTGTACAGTGTAATGGACGTAACATTCCGTTCATTTTCCTGTAATGATAATAATGAAGAGGGAAACGGCTATTTTGTAACTAAAGCACAGACACATGTTATTTACAAACAAATTTTAAAAAATGATTAGGAAGAGTAGTAAGTGAAATAAAAGACACTGCCTAGGGCGTATATCTCATTGGCTGTTAGAAATGTAGGGACCAATAGTGTCGTCTTCAGTCGCATAGCGCCGTTGGAAAATAATCAGGACACTTTGGAAAACTTCGGCTGTCCCAAGCTACTGAGGTAGCAATAGTATCATTTATCGCCACATAGCGCTCAACAATAAGGTTCGGAATAAATGAAGGTAAAATTGAGAGCACCAACGCTTATTGCAGCTGGTAACCTCAGTGTACTGCACCAACACCATTGCACTTATACAGAGGCATAATATTTTCATGATGATAACTGTTTTAAGGGGCCTAAGAGATCCTTTTGCACTAATTACTCCCCGTGACTGCAATTTATAAACAGCGCGTAGATGCAACTAGTTTCGCAATTCTGCACCCGAACACTGGTAGGAGTGACGTGATGCAGCCCGAACTGCCCGTCAACAGTAGACTCATTAAAATACTCGCAGGGCTTCAAAGGGTAAGTATACAAATTTTGGTTCAGATCGGTGAAACGGACATAAATGGTTCTAGGGCCTTAATACGTGGTTTTCAAGTTCATTTTGTCTGTTATTCTAAATGTAGAGAATGGAGAGCGTTGTCCAAAATATCAAGTTGACAGTGTTACCAGCAGGGTTTCAAAGTGTATGTAAAATTTGGTGCAGTTAGGAGAAACGGTGTGGATTTGTGATAAAGGGTCTAAATATAGAAAATGGAGTGGTATGTCCAAAATTTAAAGTGAACAGTGCCACCCTCAGGTTTCCAAAGGGTAAGTATACAAAATGTGGTTCAGATCGGTGAAACGGTGTAGATTTTTTGGCAAAGGACTTAAATGAAGGGATTGGAGTGTTCAGTCGGAAATTTCAAGCATCAGTGTAACTCGTCGGGCTCCAAAGGTTAAGTATACATATTTTGGTTCAGATTGGTGAAAAATTGCAGATTTGTGCCAAAGGGCCTAAATGAAGGGAATGGAGTGGTCAGTCAAATTCTCATGTAGGCACTGATATTCGCAGGGTTCCAAAGGGCAAGTATACATATTTTGGTTCAGATCGGTGAAACGGTGTAGATTTGTGCCAAAGGGCCTAAACGCAGGGTATGGAGTGGTCCGACCGAAATTGCATGCAAACTGTGTTACTCGCAGGGCTTCAAAGTGTAAGTATAGAAATTTTGGTTCAGATCGGTGAAACGGTGTAGATTTGTGCCAAAGGGCCGAAATTTTATGTAAACAGTGTTACTCGCAGGGTTCCAAATGGTAAGTATACAAATTTTGGTTCAAATCGGTGAAAAGGTGTAGATGTGTGCCAATGGGCCTAAATGCAGGGAATGGACTAGTCTGTCATAAATCTCACGTGGACAGTATTACTCGCAGGGTTCCAAAGGGTAAGTTTACAAATTTTGGTTCAGATCGATGAAACGGTGTACGTATCATTAACCATAACACCAGCGCATGCGAATAGAGCAGTTCGGGAGCGCTTGTCCTACCCACTTACTGAACGAAAATCAATTTTAAGGTTACCTGAGAGGTGTAGCCTAATAGACTATTCCTCTTGAATCTGGCTATCGTATAAAAAAAATACTTTTTCGAATCGGACCGGTAGTTCCCGAGATTAGCGCGTTTAAAGACACAAACACACAGACAAACCCTTCAGCTTCATTATATTAGTATAGATTTTAAAAAAATATAATATCAATATGGTTCACTGCTCAGCAACAAAAGTCACTTTAACTCATTTCACGTGTTGGTATTCACCGAAGAATTACTGTATTATTGATAAATTAGTTCAATGGCATACATTAGAATTATTATTTCCCTCATTAAGACCAGCTGGCAGACATTGGTCGGCACGCAGTGTCCCACACAGGTTACATCTTGTGACTGTAGTTACGTAATACACCACTCTGGTAACAGAGTGCAACACTCTGCAGCTTCTCAAAGGTAAGTATATTGTAAGCATTTTGAATTTCAATTGCACTTTATCGGTATTTTAAACCTGAACCGACCTTTTTCAATCTAAATTGCATTGTGTATTTACAATTTCAATTGCATTTTTGTAAGTATTTTGAAACTCAATTACATTTTTGTACGTATTTTCGATCTCATTTGCATTTTCTGTGGTTTCACACTTTTACTCCAGGGAAATGTCAAGAGGTACCGTACCGGTAACTAAAAGCCACGACCGCTTCCTTCCCAAACATCCCCCAGGAGGGCTTGAAACTTGTAGGACTTGGGTTGTCGATCACAGGACCCCAGCTGAGTCAAGCATTGCTTTCACTTTCATGTACCAGCTCCTCACTGTTATCTTTCCTGTCAACCTGAGTACTTTGAATCCACCATACATTTTTTTTTCAATTTCAATTGCATTTTGTACTGAAGTATTTTGAATTTCAGTATGCAATTTGTGGGTATTTTAAACCTGAACCAACCTTTTTCAATCTAAATTGAATTATGTATTTTCAATTTCAATTGCATTTTTGTAAGTATTTTGAACCTCAACTAAATTTTTGTACGTATTTTCCATCTCATTGGTATTTTCTGTGGTTTCACACTTCTACTCCATGGATATGTCAAGAGGTACCGTTACCAAAAGCCACAACCGCTTCCTTACTAATACTCCCCCAGGGGCTCACATCTAGTAAAACGTGGGTTGGTTACCGCAGGACCCAGCTGAGCCAAGCATTGCTTTCACTTTCTAGTGCCAGCTCCTCTCTGTTATCTTTCCTCTCAACCTGAGTACTTTGAATCCACCATACATTTTTCAATTTCACTTGCATTTTGTACTGAAGTATTTTGAATTTCAGTTGCACTTTATGGGTATTTTAAACCTTAACCAACCTTTTTCAATCTAAATTGCATTATGTATTTACAATTACAATTGCATTTTTGTAAGTATTTTGAACCTCAATTACATTTTTGTACGTATTTACGATCTCATTTGCATTTCCTGTGGTTTCACGCTTCTATTCCAGGAAAATTCCAAGAGGTACCGCGACTAAAATCCACGGCCGCTTCCTTCCCAATCCTCCCCCAAGAGGGCTTGTAAATTGTAGGACGTGGGTTGACGATCACAGGACCCCATCTGAGTCAAGTATTGCTTTCACTATCTAGTGCCAGCTTCTCTCTGTTATCTTTCCTGTCAACCTGAGTACTTTGAATCCACCACACAGTTTTTCAATTTCACTTGCATTTGTAAGTATTTGGAATTTCAATTACATTTTGTGGATATTATAAACCTGAACCGAACTTTTTCAATCTAAATTGCATCAAGTATTTTCAATTTCAATTGCATTTTGGTAAGTATTTTGAACCTCAATTGCATTTTCGAGCCTCACTGTTGACCGTTCTTGAAAAGGTTTCCCGTGGTTTCACACTTCTACTCCAGGAAAATGTGTAGAGTTAGCTAATGGCTACAACTTCCTCTCCCAAGAGATCGCAACTTGCGGGACGTCGGTTTGCGACCACAGGACCCCAGCTGAGTCCAGCATTGCTTCCACTCCCTTGTGTCATTTCCTCTCAGTTTTATCTTCTTGTCAACCTGAGAACTTTGAATCCACCATACATTTGTAAGCATTTTCAATTTCAATTGCATTTTGTAAGTATTTCGACTATAGATTGCATTTTGTACGTATTTTAACCATGACCAACAGCTTGTGCATGTATTTCAATGTATTCTTTTTCACTTCGTAAATCTTACATGCATTGACCGGGAATTGAAACTGGTCTGCCTTGGAGAGAGGCGAACGGCTTGACCACTGCATCACCACACCCCTTATTGTTGTTGCTTTTGGTATAGTTTAGAGTATTATTATCACCCCGTGTACTATGGTTTGACTTAATAACATGGGTCATTGTGATGGATCCCAACAGCAGTGGCTACGCTTGCTAAAGCGCAGGTTTAGGTACCTCCTGGCAGGCCACGACGGCTACCTTCAACATCCTTGTCCAGGTACATTTATGTTCAACCATTCCATCTCTCATCTCTGCACGCAGATCACCCATGGGATTCAACAAGAAAGACCTGCGCTCGGTCTCTCGAGAGGTCACATAACAACAACAAAAATGTATCGGAATATTATTATTATTGTTATTAGGTTGATGTGGAAGTTCATCGTGCTCTTTTTCTCTTTAGTTGGTTTAATTTATTTCTTAAAGAACGCTGGTATGTATGGGACCATTAGCAAGAATGTAACCAGTTGACTACTCACAGTGTTCACATCGTGAAAAACTGTCTCACCCACCAGTGTTCGGCCTTGACATACGCAGTAAGCAACTCTTACTCTTGACTTGGGTATATTAGAGGATCCATAGCAAGAATTAAATCAATTGACTACTAGCTCTCACAGTGTTCAAATCGTGAAATACCGTCTCATTGACCTATCTACAGCCTTGTACAACGCATTAAGCAGCTGTTAGCCTAGACTTGGGTATATTAGAGGACCCTTAGCAAGAATATGGCCAGTTGACTTCTACCTCTCACAGAGTTCATGCCGTGAAAGACCGTCTCACCAACCACTCTACAGCCTTGTCACACGCAGTAAGTTTTAACATAGAATCTAGGGTTGCATCCGATCTGTAATTTGGAGGCTACTAGTAAGTTCAAAATTATGACCAACGTATATAGATGGTATATTTCCAAAACGAAACTTCAAGATTAAAAAAATAGCAATAATAGTTTAGTCCCCAGGGGCCTATATCTAAGCTATGTTATTATTATGAAATAATACAATTGCGTGCATATCTGTGGTATTTACATGTAAACATCGTATGTTCACTCATAGATTATGTAAGCTCTAAGCATGTGTATTCGTTTAGGACAGCTCAGGGGATTGAAGCGCTCTTTTAGGTGAAAGTGAGGGTTGTTTGTTTATGTAATGTTAGATTGTAAGCAGTAATTCATGTAATACATTGTTATTATTATTATTATTTTATAGTATTATTAATATTATTATTGCTAACAATGTAAAATGTTTATCTTACCTCTTAAATATATTGTATCCTATAAACAGT
Source organism: Meconema thalassinum (assembly GCA_946902985.2). Lineage (NCBI taxonomy): Eukaryota > Metazoa > Arthropoda > Insecta > Orthoptera > Tettigoniidae > Meconema > Meconema thalassinum. The sequence continues at coordinate 802,622,198 of OX336389.2, read as the reverse complement.
TTACACAATTGTTCTCAACTAGGTTGACGGGTAAGTACATCGCTCTGTCTCTCTTCTTCACAGGTGTGATTTATTTCTTGAAAACAAAATCAACTGTTAGCAGAAAAGAACATCTATAATGGAACAAACTAGTACAAGCTATATATACAAAGTGTGTGGAAAAACTTTTGTTCCAGACTATGATAGAAAGCGTCACGAAGTATCGTGTGGACAATCCCATCAGTGTAAAACCTGTGGAATCAAATTCAACAATGCTTACAACAGACGTCGTCATGAAGAATGTTGTGATGTTATGTCATTAGTCAAAAGACAAAAATCAGATCCTACAAATCATCACCTACTCTCAATGGTTCCTGATCAAAACGCACTTAATGAAATTTAAACGTCTTTTAAAAGTCGTATTAAATCCTATTTTATACGTTGTGATACGTGTAAGGATTTAAATTCATACATGAACGAGTCCAAGCATTAAAAAAATCCATGTTTTACAAAAAGAACAAGCTACCACAAGTCGTTAAAAGTTAATCTTGTGGCTGAATGTAGATTTATTCACATGTCTACCAATGAAATTACAGATCGTGCTTTTAAAACACGTAATCAGGCCATCATATTGGAAACAGACTTAAGAAGTTTCTTCGAAACACAATTAAAAAATTTAACCATGGAAATGGAGGAATCCGAGGTAAAAGGCAGTAATTGGGCTTTGCTAGCAGTTGAAGGAGAGCGATTGAAAATAAATAGTATAATCCCTTGCGTGGTAGCACATATATTCCTTTACCAGCAGCAGTAAATACATAAAAAGCTTGCATTTATCCTCAAAACTTTAAGGATGAGAGGTGTTTTATGTATGCCATTTTAGCAAAAATAGTTGAAACAAAGATTCTCAACGCGTTAGTAAATACAAGGACCTGGAAAACAAGTATGATTTTTCAGTCGTTTGGTTCCCTATTGGGTAGGTTATTAGCTAAGGAATAACCTCCCTAAGGGAAGATGATGAGAAAAAAGAAAGGGAAGAAATGGGTTTCGGAATGGAGAAAACGTATGGATAGATAGGACGAGAGTCCAATATAATTCATAAACTACACTAAAGTAAACATTTAATCATCATTTTAACTGCGCACGCCTGCAGGATACCTAAATTGGGTATGGACTTTGACACAGCTAACGGGAAATGCGGCTGGAGCTGGGGCTATTTGCAAGCAAGCGGCGTTCGTGCTTTCCCTTCCCAGCCTAAAATTGGATAATATGGGGAAGGGTGGTAGTCTGGCAAAACAATGAATGACAGATTTATTATATATCCTTTCAAAGGAGTTAAGTTTGAACGAATATCTTGAATGGCGCAAATAATTTGAATTTGCCGTGATAATTTTAGTTCTTGGAACTGTAGGATTTCCGACGACTGATCGAGTACTCCCAGGAAAGGTAGTGGTGAAGCAGTTATAGCGATTTTGGGAACAATTTTGTTGATTTCTTTGAAAATTTTGGTAAGAAAGACAATAGTTGCATTTAAGAATAGCTAAGCACTTACCCAGCAAAGTGCCGACTAAAAGATTAGACCGGAAGAAAACCTTAAATTTTGAATTCGAACCACAAGTTTTAGAGAAAATCTCAAGAAGCAGGAAGCTTGTGGAGCTAGCTTTACTTGCCTAACTGGATCATTAGAATTAGCTATAGCAGCTAAAAGATGCTTTGAAAAAGGTGATACTGGAAGTTTTCGTTCAAATGCAACAAGAGGCAAAACTTTGCTTAGTTGGGTAGTTGATTTTATTAAGGTGGGCATAAACCGATGGGAAGAGTCAGAGAAATCAGGATCCTGCCCAATTGTTATTCTAAGACACGAACGAGAAAATATAAACTGATTTATTAAACAATGCGTATAGATGTAATAATTTTAACAATATAAAAGGCACGATTTAGGTTTTAACCTTTGAAGTCTCAGACCTCTAGAATGTTGAAGCTTGCACTTGGCAATTAACAATTTTTTGGTTTGGAAATGCCCCCGTAAAATGAATTATAAGGGATGAAAATGGGAATAATACATTTTATTCGAAGCACATGATACCATTTAACCAAGGAATATGATGGCTGGAACTTGGCAGAAACCAGTCGTGAGGCGACGTCGAGCAAGGAGGGAAATTCCGTCACGTGATGGTATTGCGCAATGGAAGTTTCTAGAAGCTTGGAATCGACCTAGCAACAGCGAATATTCCCAGGATTTGTTTAAATATTGTAATAAATTATCCCATTGGATATGAGCTTACAGCCAAAAGGAAGAACTTTTAGAGAAGACGGGAGTTCCAGCAACTAAATTTTTATGGGTATTTAATTCATTTAAGCCCTTTGAGAATGAATTTATATATTGGAAAAGAGAAGAATATGATAATAAAATATTGGAAATATTTTACAAGTCAATAGCAGGTCGCTATTGCAAGAAATAAGCGATTTGCTAGAGCCCGCGCGAATTCGAGAGGGAACTCGAAAAGGCGGCTAAAATCGGTAGACTTGGAGGGGAGACGCCAAACACCGGGGCTCTTGTATATCTGAACGTCGAAGAGGTCAGACGTGTGCAATTGGAAGAGAAAGGAGTTCCGAGTGTTTCACCGAGCTATTAGAAGGTGACTCGTGGAGACAAGGCATAAGCAAGGGCGGAATTAGGAGACGACCGCGCCTTGAATCTAGGTTAAGTTGCGAGGTTCACATATACCGCAATCACTTCGGTCTGATCGAATTCAGAGATTTTATTTCAACTATATATTGTAGCTGACTAGCAGATATTGTATATTGCAAACTTTCAGAAGTTTGAGAGAAGTATTTCAGCAATTATAAGCAGTTTTTTGAAGCACGAGAAAAGTGTTTCTTTCCAGCGCGATACGACACTTTGTCCGAGCGACTGCAGCTCAGGCAACAGCCACCCGTGAGTACGAGTGTATATTAATATTGCTTGTGTGGAACTGTATTACAACACTTGGGATGGAGATGTATTCCATAGTGAAGAACAATATTCAGTCTAGTATTATGAAGATTATTATGGACTAAATTATTATGTGCGCCTGGAGTATAGGCAGATAGAAGCAATATAGTCAACGAAGGAGCTTCGTTAGAGGAGACTGTTCGTGAATGTCTATTTAGTGAGCGATCATCAGACTTGATGCACAACTCTATTCTAGTGCATTCTTGTCTAACATGAGCTCAACATTAACATCAGAGACTACAGAACGATGTTCAGATACCATCAACATGAATGTTCGTTATACGAGTGAGGTCCAAGACTTTCTCTTCAAATGTCTTTTGAAGTGGAAAGTAGAACCTTCGACGCTAATCACTGTTATGATGAGACTGTGCTGTGACGGAGATAGAAGAAACATCAAGATTATCAAGAGGTCCAGGGTTATCCCGGTCATAAGGAAGATGATGATTGGAGGCCCGCAGTTCGATTCCGGTCGGAGCTTGCTGTTTCCAGTGGGGGAATTCGTTCCTTTCCTGAGGTCACGAGTTCGTGGAGACGAGCTAGGATCCAGCCCAGATCTTTGGGAGATGTAACATCCGAGTATTTTGTTATACTCTATCTTGATCTTCTAGACTTCGAGACCAGGTAGCAGTGTTCACTAACCTTGCAGTTAGAGCTTGTTGTGACATTTTCTGAGAAAATCCTTTATCCATATTTCGATACAGTATTTATGTACTCCATGTATAGCATTTTTATTCTTCGAAATTTATTATAGTGATCGTCTTGCGACGCTATTAACTTCGTTTGTTAGGAATCCAGTTTCTGAACTGAGATTAATTTACTTGTTCGAGGAACAAGATTTTGTCATTTCCTTTAAGGAACAGTAATTTATTTTCGACGTTTTTTTATTCATTCTGAATGCAGGTGATAGACATTTTCGTCTATGTTACTCATTAAATTAATTTTTATTAGTTTAATTTGGGCATTTTATCCGTCGAGAAGAAACGTCAAGAAAGAAGATCTCGGTAGTGATATATTGTGAAATATCATGTCACATTGTGGAAAAGAAACATTTAACGTGGACACGATTATTATCGTCAGAACACATAGACATTCGTCCTAATGAAGAGAATACGAATATGACTAACTGTATGTTTTGTTGAAGAAAGCTTTGAACTTTCAGTCATTTAATTTATTAGAAGCTAGAATCTTCTCGGAAGATTAATTATCATCCGACGTTAGGGTAGTTATGGTTCAATATCCTCGTCGTGATAGATTCATGTTGGACAAACACATATTATGATGATGTGATTAAGGTTTACGAGGAGTAATATCATGTCACGTTGTAGACATAATATTCCTTCCTCGATTAAAGTCGAACCCAGATGTGTGAAGATGAGATGTAGTATTTTTATTAAATGTATGCACGACAGTTTATATTTATTAGAGTATCGTTTCAAGAGTATTAAGTGAGGAGGTCAGTATCGTCAATTCCAAAGGTCGTTAAGATGTATAAATTAATAATTTAACAACAATAGGGATGTAGCCTGAGAAAGTTCGCGCCAGATAGCGCTCGTGTAGTACTGGGTAAGCGCAAGGCGATCGTCCAATGTTTCCCCCAGTCAGCTACGAGGAATGTATAGATTGTGACCGAGTTTCCTAAGCTAAAGTAAATTATATCTTCTCTAATTTTACTCCAAGACTATATTAATTAATTCTATAGGTATATCCTCTAATATATTATGAACGATTTTCAGCGTTTAAGCGTTAAACAGCTGTAAAATGAGCTACGGACTAGAGGCGCTAAAACTAGTGGGTGGAGGGAAGAATTAGTAGGCTACAGCGGTAATAAAAAAATTCTAACACGCTTTATAATTCAAATTATGAATAGGAGTCAGCATGCTTGAGTATTGTAGGCCTATATTGATAAATAGCCTAAATCTCCATAAGACTTAAATCATAAATAGATATTTCCCGGTCAATGCATGTGAGATTTTCAAAGTGAAATGCCTTGTCCTGTTCGGATTCCACGTAAAGAGGAAGTCCTCTGTGCCTTATGATCTCTAGATTAACGGTCACGTAAAACTATAATCTTCCTTTTATAAATAGAGATTTAAACATTCACTGGCTCCCCTTGCTTATAGACTTCGATTCGTGTTTTTTTTTTTTTTGGGGTTGATAGCGTACATGAAACGGTCTTGTTTTAAGGTAAATATAATCAAAGAAAGTTGATACCGGTATTGTTTACCTCAAAATGCATCGCAACGTTTGGTTCTTTTGTAATTTGTCAATTTCTTAATACAAATCGTTTCCGTACCCCTTGGAAACGACTTAGGGGTACAGTATTTAAAAAGTTTGAGAATCCCTGTTTTAAGGCCATGAACTGTTTCCATTCATCTGGCTAACTTAGGCCTATGACTCAAGAATGTAGAAGTCAGTCACTACCGGTACCACATTCTCCGTCGGGCAGATGTAAGTTGACGATTAATTCTGATTTCAAAAAACCAACCATAATATGTTTTTGACTGTTAATGTTGTGACATTTATTCTTGAAGTATTTGTCCGAGTATTGATGCCTTTGAGAATGGGAGTCACAAATGTTACATTCACTTCTTCCTGTATATTGACGATTTCTTCCCGTACCGTACTTCAAAGGAGATAATTTATGCAGATTCCGATATTGTAGGCTTATTGTGGTAAACTGGCAATTTTCTTGTGTATGGCCTCTTCCTTATTTTTGTTGTGTTCGTGGTCCACGGAAAAAGCGATGGAACAGTGCCCGGTTTTAATCTTGCTCTCTCACCTTCAAATACAAACGCATAAATTCAGTGGTTGTTATCGATATGTCTATTCAGTTTATAGGTAGGAATTATTTCCCTTTCTAAATCACACTTGCCCAATACAGTTTTCGTGACGTCATCGAGTTGAAAACGATGGGAACACACTTTAATATTTTCGGTCAGATTTTCTTCACCGAAATGTTTCCTTCTAATAGCATGTAACCATTTCTTCCTCATTTCTTTATTTTGTGAAAATTGGTGACACGAAATCGGATTTCCCTGATTTTCGCAAAGAGGAACATTGCAATAGCTCGTCATAGTCACGAAATTAGCAATTTAAACAACTTAAATTCGTGGATATTAGCGGCATGAGAACACAGGGGACAAATGAAGAGCGCCTTGCGCTTACCCAGTACAACAGCAGTGCGCTCTATCGGTGCTAGTTCTATACATCCCTATTGTTATTGTTCATGAGACCAGCGATTGTGGTGACAACGCTGAGAAATTATGCCCTTTTGTAGGAATGACAGGTTGAAAGATGTGGAGTTGATAACCCTTTGATAGTGGTTTTTTATGTATTTCCGTATGTAGTTGGCATACGAGGTTATTGCGAAGGTGTGTTCCGCATTTTGAAGTACAGTCATTGCGTGGGAATGACTAGTGTTGGCAAAGGCATTAAAGTGTGAGTAGAGAGTACTTCTTATTTTGTTTTACACGACCTGGGATTTAGAGAGAACAGGAAGGGTCACGGTTGAAATTGGAACAGGAAATTGATGATGACAGCTGATATGCTATACTCTTATCGAGATTATTAAACATAGACTTGTAACAGCATATGTTTCACCTTAAGTGGTCGAATGTATTTAAACTATTTTGACACCTAGAGAGTGATAAAGAAGGTATCAGGCTCATGAGCAGAACGGTATAGTAATAAGTACTTCATATTGTATCATAATTGTAGAATTATTGTAAATCCAAGACACACACAACAATATTAACACACGAGTGTATACCTATGCATATGTCACACCATTCAACACTGATTATACTGTTTTTCTTTCCTGTCTTTCTAATAACGCTAAATTGTGAATGTACCCTATTTATCACCAGAGAACAATAAACCATTTGATATATTCCCTTAAATTTACACCTAAGGATACCTGTTTTACTTTCACCTTCACTCTTTTATACATTAAACATTACCAACTTAACAAATACATATAGGGAGCATTTTTTTCAGCCAACACGAGGACGGCGCAACCACCCGTCCAACAACTGTTTTTTTTCCTTCCTGTATGGCATACCAATATATATATGTACATGTCATTTTTTTGTTTTGCAACATTTATAAGAAAAGAAAAATATAAAACTATGTCCCGTATCCAATACCCAAACCCTCTGAGCACACTCTACACACGACGCTGACATCTACACAGCACCAGAGAAGGACAGGGAGAAGAAGACGAAGAAGAAGAAGGAGGACCCGGAAGGATGAAGAAGAAGGACCAGGAGGGTAAAACACCCCTAACTCTCGATCCAGATCGCGGGGACTCGATCTAAAGGCCGACGAGGTCTTGTTCAGCCCCAGGGTCGATACGACCCTAGGACCTGAGACATCTGCGCACCCTGAGGGGACTATAAACATACGCCCCTGAATCCACAGACGGCTGCACAGCCACCCACACATCTTCACCATCTACTTCTACCCAAATACCAACACACCCTTTTCACCCGACAAAAACTACCCCTAAATGCTAAGCCATGAGCCTCAACGAATACATTTCCTGTACACAAGCAGGCGCAGTAGTATCGCAGTCAGCCAAGCTTACGACACACACATAAACAATTACACCAGGACTATTGGGGACATCAACAATGACGACACGCCGATTCAGCTACTGGAGAACCTTTAAAAGGAAGGTCCCAGGAAGGCCCAAAATCTGTCGCAGCCCACGGCTCTGTGCATCCAGATCCATCTCTAACGCATCGTCATCGCCAGGCGAGAGAGAGAGTGCTCAGATATCCTTACATACTTGTATTCCTTACTTTACACCAACACTTGTAATTTGTAATACACTTGTCCATCACTAAAAAGGACATTACATTACCATAACTGACCAACTAAATACTTGGTCAGTAACCTACATTTTGTACTCATTTTACTCTGTCTTTACACCTGCACGCCCAACCTGCCCTTTCCTAATTGCCCCTGACCGTGAATGATAGGAAGCGCAGCGTCAGGTATTGCATTGTTCTCACTTAGTGTTACGCCAGCCAGCGGCCAAGCTGCCGACTCCGCAAGTAGGCGCGCTCCTGCTCGCTCATAATTAATCTCAACTAATAGCTCTTTCATAGTCGCACATCCCTTGACAAGTAATCGGGCCCCTATAGATTTATACCCCCCATTACATTACATCCTCGGCCAGCAATTCTACCCGGCTTGGCTCGATCGCACAATGAAGTGTATTTTCGCCGATCACAGTATTGTACTTTCACGAGTGAACGTGTACCGTGTGATATTAAAAAACGCATTTACCATATAGCAATGGAGTTGAAGCTTTCAGTTCAATCCATGTGCAGAGTGTCGAATTGGGAGAGACAGAACAGTTCATAGTTGGAACGCGGACTTTTTTTACATGTCCAGCGGTGTATATGAATCAAGCCGCCATTATAAGATTCTAGAGTGGGATCTTTCACGTGACTTTGTGACGTGCATTCTCGATTATAGTACCTGCCTGCATCTAGGCTTGGTATACATTGCATTATGCAGATTTTTAAGGCATATTTTCATTCGAGATGTCAGTGGGGAACATTTACTTTATTTCTATAGTTCCCAGAATGACAGGCTAAGATGATATGGGGTAACTGCATGTGAGAAGTATGAGCGAGATGCATACAATCCACGAACTGTATTTTCCATTAAGGGAAGGAGCATTCTTTCGAAGTACACCAGTGGTTGTTAGCGAATGCTGTAGTGAGCGATGACATGATGACGAACTATGTCTGGGACAGGGCAGTTTCGCGAGCATGTAAGGACGTTCCTGGCGTGAACGGTGAGGGAACGAGGTGCCATCCGACAGCTGTTCGAGTGCGGTGCGTTCCCGGGTTCGAGTTCCAGATCCAAGGAGGAAGTATGATTTATCTGACTGTAGCATGCAGGCTAGTCAGATACTTATATCCTTTTTACGACGCTTCAAGAGGCACGAAAGGTACTTGACCAGCATCTCATTTGTCGTAGCTTAGTGGAGGCATTTGTTAGCAATCACAATTGCCATAATTTTTCTTTTGTAGATTAAATGGATATGCACAAGTTTAGGTTCGATGTTTCTGTCGAAACTGACTTGCTGTATATCCGGGATTATTGTTCACTTAATGAATTCATCCCTTGGTTATTGAAATATTTGATATTTAGTTAGTAAATTCAGTATAGTCATTTAATTAGATGTGCGTATTTTAATTGCCTAGAAGACCGTGAATAGGAGAAGTTCTCCTGATGTTTATAAACGTATAGCTTTAATCGCGTCTCCGTTTAACAGTGTTTGGGACACTGTTCTTCTTGTGGCTAGTACATGTTATCATGTACTCCTTTGGTTTACGTTTTGAGTTAGGAACTTGGTTGTTTCCTCGCATCGATTTGAAACTTGGTAAATTTTTCTTGGTGTTCTATGCCTTGATTGTTTTGATACACTTTTCTGGATTATTTTCTTGGAAAGCACTTAGCTTTTGCGCGTGAGGATCTTTTGGTGGATTTGCCTAATGATTGTCATTGGATTAACCAGAGAAGTTAACTTGTTTTCATGGTGTAGGCCTTATCCATAAATATTTCTGAATTCACTGAAGTTGGAGGCTATCCTGATTTAGGGAAGGATCATTTTAACGTTTATTAGGCATTAATTTGAGAGCAGTTTAACTTTTCATATCATGTTGAGACATGTATGTCGGATGAAACGTAACGTAAATGATTGCATTTAGTGCAATAGTGTGTGTGACTTGAGTACAGTATATTTTTGAACACCATCCAGATTGTTGATTGAATTATTCCCAGGGAAGATTGACTTTAAGTCAAGAGATATAAGCAGTATACTTGATGTACACTATTGTGAGGCAAATTTTTTTCTAGGCTATACTTTCCTTTGAACAACGTGCTTTAGGTTAGTTGTGTATTTTAAGCATGATTGTAGTTTTCTGTGATAGTAATTTGATTTGGTAACAGTTTTTTGAAGGTTGTTGGAACCTATTTTTGATATTCGAATGCATATTCGGGATTATGCTGTGTTTTTGTGAGATTTATGCTTCTTGAAGCAATTTGGTATAGTAGATAGAGCCAGTAAGAGCTTGTGAGCCAGTGAGTGCCAATCTTTGTCAGACTTCGAGTCGTCTAACACCCGTGTTTGGTGTAGTGTAAACCTAGGTGGGTTTTTCTGTATTTTCATGTCTGTTGAGACATTTGCAGCTGTTGATCTTTGCTAGATCAAGCCTGCATGCTTTTCTTCACCTAATCCTGAGCAACGCTTGGATAATCTGTTTATGCTGTTGAAGATATTATCACAGCTGATAATTGAAGCCTCTACAAAATTGCACGATCCAGTAAATTGATATACATGAAACATGAACGCTAATGATTAATATTTCACTTAGCTTGATCGCTTGGTGAAATATAACCCAGTTTAAAAATTATTTTTCTATGAGTCAATATAAACGCGAATGATATGATCCAGTTCATCTATGAGACAAAATTTGAGTGTCCAAAGACACATTCCTGTATAAATTCTTGTAAATGTATTGTACATAATATTTAACGAATGATACAGCATCTGGGAATCGTTTAAGACGATACATTTAATATTACTATGTGATAATTCATGTTTATTCGTCGTCCAGTCTATTATTTCAATTCCATAATATAATTCTGAGATTGACACTTAAGATTTTGTAAGTACTTTGCAAGTTATATTTTTTTGATCACCCCAGCGAGAAGGTGATTGTCATTATCCACTCATGGATTTTTCATGTGACAGTTTTTGTTTCTGTTACTTTGGTCGGTTTGACGACAGGTATTTTTCTTTTTATCGTTGTCATGTCCTTTTTGAATAAAGATTGTTTTCCCATTTTAAAATTCATTGCGTGATATTTTAACGAAGTGATGGGAGGTCGTGTTAAGAAGGCCATCGCTTGGTATTTTCAGGGTATACCACCCTTTGAGATAGTTCTCTTTTGAGAAGTTTTTCATGTTCTTGAGCTAGTAATTTCCTGTCAAAGCCAAGGTCATTCTTAAGACCACCTGTTAGGAAGACTAGTCACCCTATTACTCCTTTACTTGGTGGTAGGACTTGGGGGTTATTTAGCCGGGTATTTTCAGGTTCTACGATCTAGTTGTCTTCGAAGGATTTCACCAGGTATTGGTAAGTGATTTCGGGTACAAGAACTGTTCAGCATGAAAAGTTATGCTACACAAAATCTGTGAGAACATATCTCTATCTTCAATACATTGCCCAATATAAGTGATTTTATGTTTTCATATCTTCCAACATTCAATTACTGAGACGACAGTTTACGAGCTAGCTAGGGGTGACCCTATCACCCCCGTTACAGCCTAGCTAGCGGGCGAGCCAATTACCCCAGATTCAGCTAGCAGAAAACAGTCGAGTCATGTTGAGTTAAGACTTCAGAGAAGAGTGGTTGTGTTTGGAGTTTCCCTGGAAGTGCAACTCAGCGTTTCATCATTTCACCTGTGAACTTTTCCTTCCGTAAAATACAGTCAAGTTATGATTGGACGGAAGGGGGATTTGTGCCATTCTTAAATAACGTCTGGCAAGAATTAGTTGCACATGCATCTCCATGATAATATAATTAATAGTCCAGTCAGTGATTTTAACTCATCATGCCGAGACGTAAAACGAATATAGGTCGTAGTTCATTGACAACGAAAAAATAGCGCTTATCAGGTAATGCATTCATAAATGTTCCCGGGCGTAGCCATGGTGATTTGGTAGTTATTAAATAATTTTCAATTTTTCAGGCTCAATGGTCGAACATTGCACATATTGTGGGGAAAAATATATTCTTGGAAAAAATAAATAGAACCTCAACTACACAAATCCATACAATTCAGGGATCAGAGAAAATTCCACTCTTCCTATAAGACTCAAGACAAAACAATTACTCTTGACGTCTTTTACAATATAATAATCCTGAAGAATTTTATTACCATAATGAGCTCCAACAATTTATTCCTAATTTCATCAAAAATTAATTATTATTATTATTTTTCTTCACAGTGTCAATTAATTTCTAGCAACAATTGCCTCCCCTTTAATTTAACCATTTACATTGTTATAAACAATAACTGTTGAAATAATTATAAACCATTTAATTTGTTATAAGCAATTAGTCCTACTCCTTAATTATCTAACTCAAGTCAAAAAATATAAAACAAGCTGTTTGTTTCGACAAACACTGAAAGACGACAATCTGTCGTTCTAAAAAGAATACATTATCTCAAATAGCACAAATGCAGCCTATATGACTCAAGAAAATTAGCTCATCATAACTACCTATCAGAACTAGTGACGACGCTCCAGACGTTAAGTCTGTGTGAACAGGTAAATGCAATTCCAGCATTGGAAATCAATGCCTTTCTCTTACTGTCAACTCTCATGCTCCGAAATATACAGTATAACTTTCACATAGCCACGTGTGTGTCGTGATATTGGGTACTAACACGCTGCAAATAATGTAACATGGCATAACTATGCTGATTTCTACACGAACTGTTACCAATTATTACTTCCATCGATTAGTTTACATATGCGTCTACAAGCCTTTCTGGCTTTGCTCAGGATGTATTCAAGATGACTCTTGAAAGTTAGCTTATTATCGTAGATTAAACCAAGATATTTGGCCTCCTCGGCCCATGTCACCAAACAAGAACAGTTCGCCGTTATCCTGCCTGGATGTACGCCTGGAGTAGAGAACGGCAGTCGTTTTGGACGTGGTTATCCTGACTCACTATTTTCTACATCATTGTTCAAGCTGATAGATTGATTGTTGCAGCCTCTCAGACGCCAGTCGAGGCATGTACGAGTCTGCTATTCGACCCCTCTGGAGATGGGGATGTCATAGGAGTACAACAGGTACAATAAGGGACGTAGTATCGACTTCTGTGGCACCCCAGCATCTACCTCCCCAGGGGCCAAGTGGATGTTCGCTATTTTAACTTTAAATATTCTGCCTAAAAATAACTCTGTATTAGTAACTAATACTTAGGCTCGATGTTAATTTGGTGTTTTTTATATAAAAAGGCCAGATGCCAGACCCTGTCAAATGCCTCGGATGCATCCAGGAATACCACTCCAGTAGCCCATTTGAAATTGAAATCTTTCGTGATAACATTGATCATTCTAACTAATTGTTGAACTGTGGAGTGGTCCTTCCTGAATCCTAAATGGTCGTCTGGGACTGCTTGTCGCACAGACTCGGTCCCCAGCATTCTTTTCAATATGAGTTTATCAAAGTTTTCCCTAATAATTCCAGAAGACATATGGGTCTATAATTTGACGAATTACTGGGATCCTTTCCAGCTTAAGGGATCATTGCAACCAAAGCCGGTTTCCATCTTCCCGGGAAATAGCACAATTTGAGCAAGGAGATATAGAGATTCACCAAGTGAAATAGAGCCATCTTAAGTAAGTTTTTGATAACTTAATTTGTTATGCCGTCGACCCCTCGTGCCTTAATATTTGGTAGTGTACCCGAAATATCTACCGTCAGCTTGTTGATATCCCTCGGTGGTAGCTGGATTGCAGAACCTGAAAACCCCGAATAAAAAAAAACAGATTCCACTCAACAAGAGACGGGGATAATGGGGAACAAGGATCACCTAACTGAGGGAACGTTAAGAAAGAACATGGCAACAAAAGAAAAATCTAGCTCGATAGAACACAAGAACGAGAAAAACATAATCTCCAAAGAGTGGAATAACACTGAAATGCCTGCAATGGTTTCCTTAACGTGACCTCCTATCGCAGCTATAAAGTACCACTCTAAAAGAATTAAAATAAAATTCTCCAAAATTTATTCACAAAAGGCATTATAACAGAAATTGCTATAACAATATTACAAGAAATGAAAAGCAACTGCAGCTTCAACCGGAAGCTCAAATTACAGTGACCTGAATACAACTTCTAGTCATTACTAGACACATTGTATTCTCCATTAAAAAACAATGTTGAACACTCTTTAAGATAATACCCTACTATGGCACAAGCAATGCCTCAAAAGCATTATTGAAAATTAATTCCGCATTTGGGTAGGTCATTACTAATCCTACAGATAGCTATATCATTTATGTACAAAATCTACACTGAAATATATGTATATTGAATGGCACACTCCAAGTGTGTTTTTCTTTTCATTTCGCAAGCCTCAGTTTAACATTCTTCCATTAGAATAAGATCATTAGTTTCCTTCAACTGATTCGAAAATGTTTAAATTGGTCCTTTCCGACCAGATGGCAAAGCTTAGTAGAGGTAATCTATCACTTTAATAATTATTGCACTCACCAAAATAACTGATCAGGATAACTGTAAAACCCTCGTCAGCATGGTGATTAAATCCAGAATATTAAGGTTGACATCATTTAATACATGTTTTAATCTTTTACTTTATAGTTTACATGCTTCTAAGCAACAACAAAATGCTTGTAGTAGAACGCTGAATTAATCCTGAAAATAATTCAACTTATATTTGACTACTCAATCACAATTATCATGGGTTAGATTCCTTGAAATATCTTAATGTTTATTTCAACTTTTTTAATGCCTTCACGCGGCTCTACTCTTATACATATGTACTCCCCTGAGTACTCGATTCAAAATTAATTTATTATAATCATACATATTTTAACGTAACTGGATCACCCTCATTGGTGAATGACGAATTTCATTCTCAGCCGATTATTGTTGTTACTACATCGTTGTTTAAATTTATACATAGTTTACATTAGTTTTCAATGATGTTGGTTGGATTTTCTCAATAACAAAATATCCTTTTAGAATTAATACCTATGCTATGAGAGATTGCAATTGCATTGACTTTCCTTAACCAGAATGTATTTATACATTTATTAAATTTGGGATAAACGCTGGTTAAAAAAGTGAATGATGTTTCAGAGATATATTATAGTCAAATGACTACAATTAAAAACCATGATAAATTCCATCGAACATGGATCTCAACTGTGCCTTCACGCGAGAGGCTAACGTGAATCCAAAATGCAAGTTAAATAAAAATGAAGAGAAAGTTTATCGAGCCAACGTTCGGTACACCCCTGCACGGATGAATTCGAGAAACAAAGTAATGTCTCTACACCACCAGACATGGTAATCATAACAATTAGCACAATTGTCTGGTTAGAGAACATTACCAGCCTCTGTCCTTCAACAACACAAAGAATGGTTCCTAACAAAAGCGAAAGATCAAACTCCTCCTTAAATAAATAAAGAAACTTCAAAAAGCTCATAACTTGCTATCAAAATCAGTCTTCTATTCATAAACCAGACACTCGGATGTATAATGTTCGAAGATACAGTAGAAAAAAAATAGCTCAACAAACAAAGTCTATCGATGCGAAGAATGTCATGAATTGACATAATAAAGAGCTCACCACGTTGATAAACTACACTGAGTCACAAAATGCCTATCGATGTCCTCTTCACTACCCTAAGAAAGCTTCAAGAAGTATTACGGAATTTATGATGAAATCTACTTAAACATACCTAAATACAAGTTGAAAATGGGTTGCACTTCTTATGGAAGTCTAAAACCTGTCGATTATGAAATCAGTCATGATTAAAACGTCATGCCTAAATTCCACAGTTCGATATACTACTCAAAAATTAATATACTAAAAATAATGGCGTAAATTAACATTGAGATATCTACACTTAGCTACGAGAGACGGAGTTGTGTAAGCTGTACCTTGTTGATAGATGAATTTCCAAGAGCGAGCATAGATACGCCCTGCATATCACACCTTTTCCATATGTAGCTGTAACTAGCACTCCCCAGGTCGTCGGGAATCGAACCAGGAAACACTATCTCCAATCCGCACGTTCTTCCCGGATCAGAAGGCTATTACCCATCCTGGGTAAATAGTTAGGAATCGCTACTTCACGTCTCCAACATCTTCCAGTACACAGTTCGTTTCTCAGTAGTATCGAGTTATTATTCATATAGGGCCGAAATATTAATTAACGAAAGACGAATGACTGCCCATGCGAATAGCATTCAGGATTACTAATGAGGTAGACACAAGTGGTCACACAATCAGAATCAGTCATCACTGTGGCCATGGCGATAGTTCATTGAAATGTTCGATACAATGCCGGTCTTGTAGCGTTCATGCTGCTGCGTTTTTAGCCTGCCATTATAGAAGAAAATTACAGCACTAAAATTATTCCTCTTGTCATCTTGATTAAGAATATGTCTGTTCGCGATGAGGAATGACGTTTAGAGTTCAATAACATTGCTGCGCACTCGATGTCAATGCAGTGGAAACAGAGACTGCTTTTCAAAACGAAAGTTCACTGTGGTGACTGGCAGCTTGCTGTAATGAGATTAAATTTTCTAATACTGCTTACCCTTGTAGCGGTATAGATTGCATCTCGTGAAAGCGAACAGAGTCCTTCGACACTGGCTCTGTATGCACCTTAAAGTGTTTGATATATACATCGCGTCACATTGCAATAACGAAACGCGTTCTCAAGTTTCAAAAAGAGATATGTTCTCAAGCGCTCCCTAAAGCTATCTGCTCACAGCTGTTTGTGTGTCCATCCACCTAGCTTCAAGCTACCCCCACTCAGACGTGACAGGGTCATCGAACTGATTTCTCATTGGTGAATGTAAATCATAACTTATAATGTCTCCGACAGATAATAAACATGTATATATAACAAAATACACATTATGCTCTGTTACCGACAGTATTGGCTACGCTGGCTAACGCGCAGCATTAGGTCATCGGGCCAAGCTCTCTGCTGACTCGGTAGACGCGTGGGTTCGAGCCCCACCGTCCGCCGTCCTTGAAATGGTTTTCCGTGGTTTCCCATTTTCAACACCAGGCAAATGCTGGGACGGTAACTTCTGACATGCCACGGCCGCTTCTTTCCTCATCCTTGCCCAGTTTCATTCACCATCATTCATTTCATCTCTCATTAACTCCTCTCATGAGGTTGGCGTCAGGAAGGGCATCCGGCCGAAAAAACATCGCCACAAAGACTTCCATCGCATCTCATCCCCAACCCCGTTGGAAAACGGGAATAATAAGGGGTAGACATACACACATTATGCTCTGTTCCAGGGTCTCATATAATGCTGCAAATCTTTCCTTCATATTGCTGATAAAGGTAATCCTGGTGACCGATCAATAAACTGGGTCAATGGTCGGCATGTTGTAATCATCTCCGCTTGACTTCGTGCGTGCACGTCGGTACACGGAAAATACCGTAATCAAGCAGCTGGACCCTGCTTCGGTTTGCAACTTGTGGATCGCGCCGATCTTCAACATATACTTCAGACTGCACTATACATCATAACAATAAGAGTATAATGGTACAGTAGGTAATTAATTATCTTTGTAATTTCTTCAATTGTTATAACTTCAATATCTTTGGAATCACTGGAATTTACTTTAACACCATCACATTCACTTGCACTTGCCACTATAACTGGATGGCCATATGCCAAATCGAACTAAGTGCCAAAAGGAACATTCTGAGAAATTAAGGCTCAAAGTTAAAGTTAAATTTAAAAATCTTCTGTTGACTCCGGTTTCTAATATTTTCTACCGACAATTTACACAGTTATACTTTTCTGTTTATACTTTCGGGAACCATGCAGCACATTTCCATTCTGAATTATATTACTTTTTCTAGTTTTCTAGTTTTCTAGTTTTTCTTTTAAATTAAATTGCCTATGAATACCCTTGAAAATCATACTTCATGCACATTCAGTACCGATTTCCTCACGGGTATTGTCAGAGCAGTCATGTTCAAAAGTAGTGATGTTTTGTTCATTAGCACTTCTGATCCTTTCATAAAATGAATGGTATACTGGAGGGACGTATTTCAGTAGAATTTTCACGTCTTTAAGCTTGTCTTCACTCAGAGGTCTACATTTCGGGTAGAGTACTGGAAGGTCAAGTTCACCAAGATTTGTTGGTCAGCCCTTTAGTCTTTTATTGTAGTTCACTGAAAAGTATTCATAGTCCTCGTTGTGAGTTTATTTATACTCCATTATGCCAGGCTTCCTTTCGTAAATCTCAGTTCTTTTATCTTAAGCCAATGAACTTTGTCATCTGAGTCATTCTCTTTACCGTTAACAAGATTTTGTTGCAAAATTTCAGTGGATTTAAAATATTCTGTTTCCATTACAGCTATTTCAAAAATATTTTTCCTTACTCTTGCACTTGAAATTTTATCATACCACTGTGATGGAGCATGGACCTCTGGGTGATACTTAAGCTTTCTCTCTATATATCCAAACGCACTGTCGTTAGGTAGGTAAGAATGTCCTGGTTCAGCAAACTTGTGGATAACTTCCTTAATGCTCTCTGAAGACTGGACCACAAACATCCAGAAACAAGCCAGCTTGATTTTTCTATTCTGACCACCGCTGCTGATAATGCTATTAGCGTCTCTTTAATTCCATGACTCTTCAGGTATTTTAAGTTGTAAGATCCAATCTCTTGTGCACCTTTGGATGCCACACTGTCATTCCAAAGATACCGAGAGTAGTGACTACGCGGGCTAAAGCGCAGCATTAGGTCATGGGGCCAAGCTCTCTGCTGACTCGGTAGACGCGTGGGTTCGAGCCCTACCGTCGGCTGTCCTTGAAATGGTTTTCCGTGGTTTCCCATTTTCAACACCAGGCAAATGCTGGGACAGTACCTTCTGACAGGCCACGGCCGCTTCCTTCCACATCCTTGCCCATTCATCTTCATACATTCCATTTCTCATCCCGACGCGCAGGTCGCCCACGGGCGTCGACTAGAAAGACCTGCAATCGGCCTCTCAGGAGGCTACACGACAAAAAAAATTAAAAAATCCAAAGATGCATAGTGTCCTTATTAGAGCAAAAATCATGGATTGAAACAAGAAACCTGTCTTTTGTAGTAGACTTCGTTAGTGGTTAAGCGAGGTAAAGACATTACCTTCTGCATGTCGAATGATATCACGGTGGGTCCATCCTCAGATTTGCTCTTCAATTCATCGTTCTTCATAGCATTTATTGCACTCTCTGCTTTACGGTGATGAAGTTCTAGCTTAGCCTTCAACTGTGTCACATCAAGAAGATTACTGGCTTCAGCTGACCGAATTTGAATCTTCACAGAATCACATGTGTGGCATGTGTCCTTTTTGGGGGGACGGAAGCTTATATTGAAGTCACGCCTGAATACTCTCTCATACAGTGACTGACAAGGAATCTTCTGAACTCCACCTTCTTGTTTAAATTTCTCCACTAATAGCCTGTACATTAAATTCAAATTGAGATTAGTATTCAAGTATTTTTATTTGAATCTTTCCTGGTGTAGTGGGTATAAACTGCAGGGAAGCTTTTAATGTGTTCTCTAATACGTTCAACAGCACTGGAGGAACTTTTATTATGTGGTTCACGCACCCCTCCTTGTTCTTTCATTGTCCCTGTCTTAGCCTTCAGCAGTGCCCTAAGAATTTTAGCACTGCTTACTTGCAATGTCTTCATAAACATGTCTTTGCATACCTCAGTGTCCCCATTTGCAGATGGTCGTTTGAAGTATTTTCGGCTGATATTTCTTGACGAAATGCCTACATTCTCCACTCGCCTGCGGCTGACACCTTGGCATTGAATAGAGCCAATAATAAGTGCTCTTTGTGTAGCCCAAGAATCTCAATTATAAAACTGATCAAAAAATGCTCTCCTATAGTCTTTCGATACTTTAGTATGACACTTCTTTAAACTTTTGCACTCATAATCTATGAAGTGTTTATCAGGAACTAACCTTCTTTTCACAGTTGTGTATGCCATTCCTCTGGTTCTGTTGAACTTCCTAACGGTTTTTCCTCTTTGTAGGGCCCCCTTTCTTCTTTTTAATGGGACTGCATGTGGATGCTCCATTCTCTTCTCCCGTTTGTCCTGCATTTTCTGTTCGATTTTCCCTTTTTCTGCTGATTAATTTCCTTTCTTGTTAGTGCTACATTGTTGTTCTGCATCCGTATTTGGCTCTGAAAAGGTTATAGAAAATATCTGTGAGCGATACAATTCTGCATTGGATATTTTTGCCAAAGCGGACCATCTCCAAATACAACATCACAGCGACCATTAGTAACATATACCAAAGTGAACCAACTCCAAAGACAGTACATTTACGACATGTATTCGTGACCTCGCGCAACTAATGAAACTAAATTATTTATTATTTGTATACAATGAATCAAATATGGTAACACTGGCTCTCAGAACAACATAGTAGCTATGACTTTTGAGTATAAAGGCGCGAAAAGCATGGTCCGTTTTGGCTAATGAATAGCTGTTCTTCATAACCTCAAAATAAAATAAACATATTTACTGTAAAATATATTGCAAAATTTGCCTCCACTCGTAGATTCTTCCCGTTCCTCAGGGCCAAAGAGGTCTGAGGAGCCAGAACTGAAGTCACTCTGGATATCTGCTGCTATTTCTGCGATGTTTCTGGATGAATTTAAATGCCTAGCTCGTGGACCATATCCATCGGAAGCCATCTTCTTTCGGTGTTTGGTTCACTCTGGCAGATTGAAATCAGTATAACCAACCTTATGCCACAACAACTTTGTGATGTCACTTTCTCCTGGTTCATGAAAAGTTTAGACAGTTTTGGCACAAGAAAGATATTACTATCTATAATCATTTTATGCCAGTATACGAAAATATCCGATTTTGGCGCCTGGTTCGATTTGGCATGTGACCATCCAACTGGGAACGACTCCTCTACGAGGTTGAGGAACTGTTGGTCGGTAGGTTCGTCATTCGTTTGGAGTCTTTCCTCAAGTGTTGAAGCCAGAATTTCAGCTTTTTTCAAATCCATGTTTGCGGTAGTAGCATTGTTTTTAGCCTATTTTCATTTATGAAACAAGTAGTTCTGTGAAGAACTATACAGCCTATTTTCATATATCCCATTTATGTTAATTGCCTCTATCAACATACAAAATTTCAGTTTGATTGCTGTAATAGATTCGTAGATATTGATAACCGTCTAAATATTTCGGATGGTCACCATTTTGGATTTTATATATGAATGTCTTAGAGTTATGTACTATTACATGAAGATTATTGTGTAGCTTTCAAACTTCAATCGCATGATTAGGACACAAGAAACAAAAAAGTGATTTAAAAATTTCGCACAGCTGCCATCTTATGGTTATGAAAACAATTGAAATAAATAAGATGCCAGTGGATTGAAATTTGTATAAGCACTAACCGTAGAAAGTTTCTTTGCACTGGGATGGTTCAATCACGGGAAACGTCCATTTAAATATTTATATTTCGCGTCGCCGCCATGTTGGAATTGTGCCAACCAGGTTATTGAGAAACCCATAGACTAACTTATGTTCATAGCCCCTCTATGAACATAAAAAAGTCAGTTTGATTGCTGTAATAGATTCGTAGATAATGAGAAACGTCTTGTTATTTTTGATGATCGCCATGTTGAATTGTTATATGTTTAGGCCTTTGAGTTATGTACCATTAAATTACAATTATCGCGTAGGTTGATTATTCAAACTTTCACTTCGATCACATGATTACGACACAAGAAATGTAAACTTAATTTTAATCCTTTGAACAGCCACCATCTTGAAATTATGTAAACAATTGGCCTAAGTTAGATGCCAGTTTATTACAATGCATATAACCATGTGCTGTACCACGTTTCATTGCGTTTGGATGGATACATCGCGAGAAATGTCTTTTTGAAAGTTTCAACTTCGCTTTGCCGCCATGTTCGTTTTGTATTTAACACGTTTTTGAAAGGCTCATAGGGGAACTTCCAGTAGGGCCCTTTATACCCGTACACAATTTCAGAGCGATATCAGTAATAGTTCGGAGATATAGAATGCCGGTGAAATATTTTGTACAGCCGCCATATTGGATGTGTGAGACGTTATAAAATTTGAAGTACACGGTTGGGGTCGGACAAAATGGTGCTATAACCTTACCGAGTTTCATTGAAATCGCTCTAGCCGTTTAGATGTTATTGGAGGGGGACACACACACAATCAAACACACATACGCAAACACATACACACACACGGACAAAAGGTATCTCATAAGCTTGTTTTTTTCAGGAATGAAAATAGGCCAAAAATAGGCGTATGAGATCACCTTTTGTGCGTGTGTGTGTATGCGCGTGTGTCCCCCCAAATAACTTCTAAACGGCTGGGGCGATTTCAATGAAACTCGGTAAGGTCATAGTACTATTTCGGCCGACCCCAACCGTGCCCTTCAAATTTTATTGGGCTACATCTCACAAATCTAGCATTGCAGCCATGTGAAATATTTCACTGGTATTCTATATCTCCGAAACTATTACTCATATCACCTTGAAATTTCCTACGGTGATAAAGGGCACTACTAGTTTTTCACCTATGTGACTGTCAAAAACCTGTTAACTACAAAACGATCATGGCGGCCATGCACAATTGGAACATTTAAATAGACATTTCTCACGATTTAATTTTCTGAACGCAGTGAAACTTGGTATGGAAAATTACTATTCAAATTGCAATGCAGTGGCATCTAATAAAGTTCAATTGTTCACAAAACCCCAAATGGCGGCTGTGCAAATTTTAAAATTAAGTTTTTTTCTTGTGTTCTAATCATGCGATTGAAATCAACGTTTTAATAATGAACAAACACAATAATCTTCATTAAATAGCACATAACTCCATGGCCTACATATATTAAAATCCAACATGGCGACTAGCCAAAATATTTAGACGGTCTCAATATCTATTAATATATGTGAGCTATCGAACAGAAATTTTGTATGTGTGTAGATGCTATAAACATAAGTTCACTTATGGGAGGGTCAATAACCTGGTGAGCAGAAATCCAACATGGCGATGATGTGGAATTCATATACTGTATTTAAACCTACGTTTCTCGCGATTTAACCGTCTGAGCGCAGTGTAACTTGGTACGATATATTCCTATATACATTTTAATCCACTGGCATCTGAAATGAAAATCCACAGCCTGCTTCCAGTCTCCGACCGGGTCAGGAATGGAATGAATGAAGCCCCTATCTAGCGGCGAGGATATGAACTGTGCCGGCTGCCGAGGCCTGACGCACTCCTCTGGGGCAATGATTAGATGAATGACAGATGAAATGAAATGATAGTGGAGAGTGTTGCTGGAATGAAATGTTGACAGGGAAAACCGGAGTACCCGGAGAAAAACCTGTCTGCCTCCGTTTTGTCCAGCACAGATCTCACATGGAGTGACCGGGATTTGAACCACGGATCCAGCGGGGAGAGGCTGGCGTGCTGCCGCCTAAGCCACGGAGGCTTTCCCACTGGCATCTAATTCATTTAAATTATTTTCATAACCACAAGATGGAGGCTAAACAGAATTTTAAAATCTCATTTTTATTTCTTGTGTCTTAATCATTCCATTGAAGTTAGAATATACACCTGCACAATAATCTTCATGTGGTAGTACATAACTCCAAGGCCTATATATATAAATCCAACATGGTGACCATCCGAAACATTTAGACGTTTCTCAATATCTACGAATCTATTATAGCAATCAATCTGAAAATTTGTATGCTGATAGAGGCAATTAATATAAGTTGGATATATGAAAATATGCTGTTTAGTTCTTCACGGAACTACTTGTTATATATTTGATTTGATCTCTCATCGGCATTGTAATTTCCGAGTAATTACTTTTAGGCCCTTTAAGTCTATTATTATTTGCTAGTCTGATAGAGGAATAGATAGAAGATATTATATATAATAAAGCTTTGTCAACTGTTTCAGTGTTATTTATTAGATCTGGTTCATTGCTGAATTGGGTCTCAGATATATTTTTTTAATATTTCCAATCAGTTTTGTCCAAGTCCTCTTATTTTCTTCGTTTTCAGTGTTGAATTTGATTGTTATCTTTACCAGATTATGATCCGAGTTTGTGGCACAAATTGTTTTAGATCGATCTCTTCCGTTATGTATTGGGTCAAGATAATGTCCAACATATCAGGCTTGTGGTTAGCGTTATGGTGGACATGGGTCTACATGTCAGGAGCCATTGGATTAATTTGATTTTCCTTAAAATATTTTGTCAATTTGTACCTGAATCATTGATAACTCTTGACTTTAAATTTGGGTTTTTGGAATTCAGATCCCTTGCTATTAAAAAAGATGGTGCTGTGTCAAATAGGAGTTGAAGCTCACTTTCAATTAGCTTTTCCTTTGGCTTTTTAAAAACGGATAATAGTAGTTTATAACCTCTACTTGTTTTGAGGATGATACCTGTTGCCTCCAATTCAACTGTTCCTGGCAAGTAAAATTCATTGTGGGCTATTTTCGTTTTTATCATGATGGACGTACCACCACCATGAATATTTCTGTCGCTCCGAAATGTTTTGTAACCCGTATAGTTGAGCTTCTTTGTAGCATCGAGATGAGTTTCCTGTAATATGACTATGTCAGGGTCATATTCATCTAAGAGCAATTTAAACTCCTCCCTCCTACTATCACTGTTAACATCTTCTGCATTCCAGTAGAGCAGAGTTATGCTTCTGTTGTTGATATTGTTCTTTATGGGGCGTCTATACATAATTGTTGGTAATTAGGTTGAGGACTGTTCCAACTAGGGTATGTCCTTCGGGTGGATACAGAGGGATTAGAAGAATGTTGTTAATTTTATCTAAAATACCATTTCGTGCTGTGTTTTCCATTAGAATATTGTATGTTTCAAGGGGAGTGCTATCCTTCAGCATTTCCACTGTTTCCCTTCTTGTTGCTGGCAGTTTCACAAAGTTGTCTGCATTCATATTAAATTTGCTATAAGTAGTTTTAAAACCCTACTGTAGGTATGTACGTTAGCCCTTTCTGTGCTTACTGGGTT
This sequence comes from Meconema thalassinum, assembly GCA_946902985.2. NCBI lineage: Eukaryota > Metazoa > Arthropoda > Insecta > Orthoptera > Tettigoniidae > Meconema > Meconema thalassinum. Next base: position 802,597,328 of record OX336389.2, on the reverse strand, counting down.
GCCAGGATTCTCATCTTGGTTATTGTCAGCTAAATCAGGAAAATCCTCAGGCTTGGGGTTGTAGCCCTGTATACTACCTAATTCTTTGCTTGTATTTGGTTGCCGTCTTCCTTGAGCTTTTTACAGTACTGTACATCCCCGGTAGTAAGCGGTACGGTTTTGACCACAATTGCAACAATTAAACTGTGGTCTGTCATTTATCTCGCACTCAGGTGTACCGCGTTGACCCTGGCACTTAACACGCCTTGGTGCCAGGTGGCAATTTGCTTTAGTATGGCCAGGTCTCTGGCATCTCTTACATTTAGCAGGACCATTGTAGCTACGTTAGGCTTCGACCGTTATCATCATGTACAGTAGTGTTGTTTTACGGCATATATTTTTGCAATGTTCACTGTTTGTCAGTGTAAAAATAAAAAGGGGCATCGTTTTCATGATAAATTGATCCTCATCCTGATTGCAGTCTTTTCGATCCACGTTTGTTATTCTGTAGTTGTTTGACATTTGTATGACCGATTTGACTTAGAAGCCTTCATTTACAAGTTCATCTAGAATCTCTAATTCTGGAGTATTATTCCCTAGATTTCTAATAACTAATTGAATGTCGGCTGCTTCCCCACCAATCGAGTATATATAGAACTGAACCTTATTAAGCTCAACTGCGTCACGTACTACTGTGTAGTCTTGAAGTTCTGTGAGCTGGTACTTAAATGTGTTCTATTAATTTGCTTACCAACCATGTTGCCTTTTATTAGTTGCTTAATGAATTGCCGCCTTTCATTGTAAGGAAGCTGGTCGTCCTTAATAATCAATGTTGGTGGTTCAAGATGCTCTGCTTCAATGGTTGATTTTGTTGTTGCAATTGGTTGCCGCTTTCAACTGCCACCTCTTCATTCAGGGTCGAATACCTGTTACTAGTTATGGTTTTATTCCTTTCTTTTATATTCGTACGCCTAGGAGGGGCATTTATAAGATGTTCCGTTATAATGCCTCCAAGATCCACAGTTTTTTACTTCCTTGGACTTTCCCTGTTCAAACTCGAAGTACTAGCCATTTGACTAGTCCTATTCAATGGTAGGGTCGCTTTTTTGAAGTTTCCTCCGCTTGGCCAGTTGGTCTGGAATTCCTTTCATTTAGTTGTGATGTGCTTACGATTTCCATTGGTGTTGTTTCAGTTCCATACGTGTCATTACTAAGGCACGGAGAGTTATGTGTTTAAATATTTTTATTTATTAAATATTTTCAATGTATTTACATATTTTTACGGTTTTTATAAATAAATACATATTCTGGCGTATTTATTCATAAGCTCATAGTTCCTATATTTCGTGGTATGTTGTACATCTTGGATGACTGCTGCTCACATTTTTGGCCCTTTGAAATTCCAGTAATTGGCTTTTCTATTTCGTCAGTGTTCCATTGTCTCGGTACTGTAGTAGTATTTGAAGACAGGAATTTCCCGCTCATTTAGTACTGCTGGGGGACTGGAGTTGACAGGCTCATTAAGCCTCCACTAGTCCTTACCTAGACGGTAAATGTTACTTGAAATCACAGTGGTGTGCGAAACATGTGAGAATACTGACAGTGGCGTTCTCGTTTCAACGAATACGATGCGTCCCAAAAGTGCGAAATGTGTTACTTTGAATCGTTTATTGAGGAATTTGGAGACGTTTTTGGAATTGATGGAAATGTTTTATTTTGCAATATTTTTGAGAAACCCATAGCGGCAGATATGCTTTCACAAGTTACGCATCATGTTGAGACAGCGAAACACGTGAAATGTGCATCTTTAAAGAAGTCGACACAGCGTTTGCTTCCCGAGATGCAGGATGTGGGATCTGGTCCAGCAAATTGCTAATTCTCACAAGACATTTTTCATGCATTTCTTGCGGCTGATATACCACTGAACAAACTGTAGAATCCAGTGCTACGTGGAACGTTAGAAAAGTACGTCCAACTTCCTCTCCCTGACGAGTCAACACTGCGTAAGAACTATATAGGGCCTACCTAAACTTTACTCTTAGGCAGTGCACATAATTCACAGTGAAATCGGCGATAACGCTGTGTGGATTACAATGGACGTGACGGCCGACGATACTGGCCGTTTCCTAGCCAACATCATAGTTGGGGCGTTAAAATGCGATCCATCACAGTCATTATTACTGACAGCTCTTCATCTTGAGAAAACCAAAAGCTACAAAATAGCTAAAGCTTTCAATGATGGTATGGTGCTTCTGTGGCCTGATGGCACCCGATATGCTAAAGTGCTTCTATTACAGTCGCTGCACCTTACATGGCTAAAGCATTCCAGCGGTTGAAAATTCTGTACAGCAAGTTGATTCATTTAACTTGTTTAGCGCATGGCATGCTGCGATTTGCTGAAACAGCGTGGAGTATTATTTTAAATGCGAACAGATTAATAGCATCCCTGAAGAAGGTGTTTATAAAAGCACCCAGTCGAGTGAGTTTATTCAAACAATGCGCTCCGGATATGCCACTACCCCGCAACCAGTTTGCACCAGGTGGGGTACTTGGCAGGAAGTGGCGAGCTATTATGGGAACAATTTTGAGGTTAGAAAATTATTTCTCAAAATACTAAACAAGGATGGTGCTGCATGCATCAGTGACTCCTTAGAAGCCGTGTGTTCAAAGGGAGTTCAAGGAATCTTGGTGTACATTAAATCTAACTTTGCTTTTTTAAGTTCCACAATCATGAAACTTGAAAAGAAAGACGTACCACTTTCGTCAGTTCTACAGGACATTCTTCAAGTCTGTGAAAAGCTTGAGAATTCTCGCGGGGAGCCCAGAAGACAAGTTATGGGCATATTAGGAAATGTCTTATCAAAGAAACCGGGGTACAATAAACTGGAACAAATAAGTCGTGTCCTTAGTGGCAACGGATATCTGGAGCCCTACGAAGAAGATTTTTCAGTGTCAGACATTGCATGTTTTAAAAATGCACCAGTAACCTTGTACGATGTGGAAAGACGCTTTTCGCGATACAAGAGTGTATTTGTTGCAAATAGCCAGAGCTTCACCCGTGTAGTGTTTCCTTCTATTGTACTTAGAAATTCGTAAAATCAAAACAATTTGTTGTTTCTGTGTGTATGTGTATGTTACGTTCCAATAAAGTAGTTTCGTGTAGCCTATGGCACCGAGTGGCATAAGTCGAGTGATTTTCTTGTATATTATTTTGTTCTAGACATTGACAGTCAGCCGGTGGAATAACTAGAAAGTTCTTTGCGTACCGGTAGGCTATATGATACAATTTGGAAATTATAAAATTCTCCTTTTTTGTGTGTGTATATGTTTAAGTGTTTTGCGCGTGAAAATACTGTTATAGTTGCTGATGGGAACCAAATAGCGAATTTTAGTTCATCTGAGGGCTATTTTGAATTGTGTTGCTGTGTTTTACTGTCTAACTGCGCGTTTGTATAGCTGTGCCGGGTGCGACAATTAATTTACATTTCACGTCAATCGAGCCGATTTAAGCAATCAAATATCAGTAAAAGACAATACAATCAGTGCTATAAAAGTTTCTTAAGTGACCTTTCCTTTAGAATGAAATTCGAAAACAGTACATACACTATACGATTTCATACCGCGCATCTGCAGGAAGTATTGTAGGATTAGGAAATTGAGGCAAAATCCGGTCTGTTAAGCGGGAATATTTGTACTGTGGACTGGGTTATTATAGCAGCTGGACGTTGCAACTATATTTGGAATAACTGGGGAATATAAATATGATACAAATTGAAGAACATATTTTGGAAACTTAATCACATATTTTCCCACTTTAAAGCACATAAATAATTACATATTTCTGAAAACTTAAGCACATAACTATCCGGGCTCTAGTCATTACTTATGATATAATTCTGATTATAAGTAGTGGTTTTGTAACAGTTCTGTGACCACCTTCACCTCTCAACCTCACAAGATGGTGGCGGCGCGATATCTCGCGAACCCATGGTTGGATTCTAACAAATGAGGTGTCATAGGACTCAGACTGACGCCCTCTTTCCTATGGACAAGTTATTTCCACCCCAAAATAAAACCTACCCCTACTAGGGGGTGATTTTTTATTGTAAACGTTGATTTACATGTGCAACATGCATGAGGTGTGATACTAGTATTAATTGATCGTTGTTCTACATGAAAAACATGCGTAGGGTTGGATGCCATTATTATTTTTGTTTTGTTTTTTTACGCATGCGCGCTTAGGGTTTTTGTAAGAGGGCAGGCTTTTTAAATAATTATTTATGAATTAGTTATTTAAAAAATATAACCAAAAGATCCAAAACAAATAGGTCATTGGCTTTTTAATATCTTGTGAACCAATAAGGCTAGGGACTTGTATGTGGTGTCGTAGGACATGGAGTGCCGCCTTGTTTTTGAATTTATAATTAACTTTTGTCAAAAGGGCCTAACTACAATTTTGTTGATATTTCCTGAACCCATGATGGGATTTTGACCTGAGAGGTATTGTTGGACTCAGGCACAGCCCCTTTTTGAATTTCTTTTGAAATTTTGACAAAGGGCCTAACGACACTTTTGCTGATAACTCGCAAACCAATAATTGGATATGGCTATACAACATGTTGTTGAAATTAGGGTGACGTCCTCTTCCCTATTGTCAAATCCCCAGATTTTTTTTTATTTTTTGTTTTGGAAATTAGGCTATATTTTGAAAACTAATGACGATAGAGCATTGTATCATATCTGGATTTGAACCACGAACCCAGTAGTGAGAGGTTGGTATGATGCTCAATCCGGCCACGGTGGCCATGCCCCGAAAAAAAATCAATGGATATTTAGATGGGACGGCGGGATGAGATACGTTGGTTCTTTTTTCGATTTTTCCTAGCTCGGACTGATTGAGTATAATATTTTAAAATGCGTGAAGCGTGCAAAGATTTTTTTACCCCTGAAGAGAATCTTTAACGTGTAAACAGTTTTGAGTGACATGACAAATTATAATTCCATCATCAGATGAAGCTGACTTTATATAGGACAAACAGAACTTGGGTATATGTTACTTGAAGCGAGTACAGAAAACAAACTTGCTGGGGCAGACTGGCAGGATGTGAATGTTATTGAGCTTATTGGAATGCGCTGAGCTGACTTGACAACTGGGTAATGGAAAAGTACAGAGCCACAGAGGACACGTGGAGGTCAAACGATCTGGCAACTGTGGTTGGAGGGGAGAGCGAAATGCAAGTGAACACGTGTTAGATGACATTATTGCAGACCCTTGTGAAACAACATGTAAGCTAACAAGTCACATCCTGTGTGGTGTGTACATGAGAAGATGTAAATTGATGTGTAACATGACCTAACGCAGGTGTGACCTTGAACGTTAGCTGTACACGTGCATAATAATAGGATGCTCAAGTGTGTAAATCGCTGAGTCAGTAAAAAGTATAATGCATGTGTAGGAATGACATAACATCCAATAGCTAGGCGAGAGCTGTGGACAGCAGTGGTGGGAAGGGTGGGGAAGGGACGGATGGGGTAATAGAGAACACAGGTGGAGAGAGAGACATGCTGCTGATAATACATGTGCAGATGAGGACAGTACACACAGGGCTATAGGTTAAGTACAACATGAGTGAATAAATAAATACAAAGCACACAGGTCCACACAACATTTAATTTATGAATCCAAGAATTGAAGGCTGAGTTAAATCCTAGCCATTTTACATACATTATGTTTCCTTTTTGTGTTAACACTTTTTCCACAAGGTAATGCTATGGAAACATTGTCTTTTGGAGTTCATGGAGATAAAACCTGCCTTTTATGGGTTGATGGTTGAGGTGACCGGGCTGTTCAGGTTGACTTGACGAATTCGATATAGTTCTGTAACCTAATTTGGTGTGTATCCCTTGTTGAAGACAGACTTGAATTCGCTCACACGAACATGGTACCCGATATTAAAGAGGTGACGTTTAGGGCCTTCTGTTTTTAAAGGATTAAACAGTTTAAACAGTCGCGGAATATTCTTGGTCGCAAGTCTTGGCTTGGTCCCAATCGTTCTGTGTTTGTTGTCATTGCAACTTGACACTAGCTCAGGTAACAAGTTCAACCAGCGGTAAACGCTTTCCACAAATGAGTTCTTAGTGTTCGGTTAAACCTCTCGACCACATTGGCTTTGGGATTTACGTACGTGGTGTAATGGTGAATATCCAAACATTTGAGAAAACTGGAGAAATCCTTGCTGAAAAATTATTTTCCCTGGTCGGTTTGTAAAAACTGGGGTTGACGTTTGGAATGTCGAATAATATGCTTAAAGGCCTTGGTGACTAGTGGACCAGACTTGCGACTCACAGGTTGAACAAAATCCATTTTAGAATACACATCAATAACCGTCAACATATAGCGTACACCATCATTAAAGCTAGCATAGGGAACCATTGCCACCAAATCAGCTTGCCAAATTTCATCCACACCCCGTGAAATCACTTTGAGGCGCTGATAGTGACGCCTAAATAGGCTATGCAATTCGTGAGCGATGCCCACTTTAATGGGTGAGGGCTTAAACAATAATTTTGACATTTTGAAGTTTTTGTTCAATTTCTTGAATTTCCCAATCGTGACCGGTATGGCCGGCTAGACGTGAAGCATACAACATCTGTAACCGTTGGATGAGTGTACTGGGATTATGCAAGTAGGTAATATCCACAACGGGTTTTATTGGTTTAAATGTCACTCCCGAAGCGGACACTCTACGACGAGCACTTTGACTGGTTGGAAACATTTTTTTCAATAATGGTTTTATATTTTTGAGTTATACTGGCATTCACTTGAAGAGAGAGGGATCATACTGTCTTTTGTGGGCATGGGTGTCCAATAAAATGGATTTATATTTGCCAAGGTCCTGTGGCGTATTATCATGGGAAGATGGGGTACGCGAAAATAACAGTTTTAACAGACCGGCGTTAATTTATACTTTATGTTTTTAACGACAGCACTAGTTCGAGCAAATTTAATCGATGAATCACCAATTTTAAAACCATCATCCACATAGCGAATACCATACGTTGTATCTGTCTTTCGAGTAAATAGATCTGTGATATAGGGTTCCAGTATTGATCCATAAAATTTCTTTAAAAGGTGTTTTAATTGATCTTTATGTTGAGGTGTGGCCAAGAGTTGTGACAATGGTGCTTGCTTGGAAGTGGAAGGTGTTTCAACCATGGCGAATGATTTCGTTTTTCAAAACTCTGCAAGGGGTGGGGAATATTTGAGGAGTAAACGCTTGATCATCCTCTTCCTCAACATCGCTAACACTAGTCAATTCTTCCTCTTCCTCTTCCACAGGGTCCTCGTGCAGAGTCTGCGTGGCTTGTGAAACAGTGGGTAGTTTTTCAGATGGCTTGAGAGAGGGTTTAAACATGGCTTTTAGCGGAGGTGCTAAATGTTGTTGAATAAACAAAGTATTATCCTCACGAGATCGTCTCAATTGAAGAAACTTTTGGCGAATAGTATTTCTTGCGGTAATAATAAGCTTTATCAATTGACTCTCTGCTAATGCCATGATTTCTTGACAAATGACTTGGGTGGGAATGAGACATCCTTTAAATAGTAATAAAATGATCAAACCCTAAGCGATAACGTCCTTGGTTGAGTTCACTTTGTTTATGAATCACCAAACAGGCATGGCGTTGGGTGTTCCTGCACTTGGCATACAATTCAGTAAATGTTTGGAAGGTCATATTATAATTCATTATAAATGTGACGAATATTCCGCTCATCCTGGTGAAATAAAACAATGACATTGGCATTGACACGAATAAGTTGTTTGGACATTTTAGAATACGTTAGTCGAAGATAGAAGCAATCAATATGTTTGTGACGACCCACGCTGAAATAGCTTTGAATTATGGCTTGTCGTTCAATGGATACATCATCAAAAATCATTAGTGAATCAGGCCTCACCGCATCCGGGGCAATAACATTTTCTTGCATAGAAAATGTGAAATATCCCAAATTCTTGCTTTGTAATTCAGACATGACTGGATCCAGGAACATGTACCGTAGAGGGGTTGGTAGAGAGATTTTGCAAAAAAAAAAAAAAAAAAATTAAGACGCAGTCCATTGGATGCTGTGATGAGTGTAAGCAAAAGATTTGTCTTTCAACATCCCGAAGCCCCACAATGTGGCAGCGAATGGAAGACGGAAACAGTGAACCGTGACGTTGTTCATGTGATGTGGGATAGAGATGAGAAACCATGTCCCCCACAGGGAATGACTCCTGCTGCTTAATAATCTTCATATCAACTAAGGGATAGAGAGGTTAGCAGGCTGTCTATATACATGGAACCATGCCTTATAAGAGAAAGAGTAAACCCCTACTACAGGTTGACGATGGATGTCTTTGGACGTGCGTTTACGGCCAAAGGTAGGTCTGTCACAATACATGATCCTAAACACGAAACAGATCCTGCTAATAAACACTATATGGATAGGTCTGTAGTGCCATGCACTAAACAGGGAGATTATGACTTTAAGGGAAAGTGGTTAACCCATGTGAGACATCCTCAAGTTTCTAAAGATATCACTACAAAAAAGGTATGCGGATAACAAGGTACACGAGTTATATGACTAAGTGCCTCCGCTTACTGTGGATGGTTATACAGTTAACCATGACCGCACTATTCACGTGCAAGACCCACAAGAAGATGGTGATGTCTTCACCACACGTTATGTGACTTATCAAATGGAAAGACTATATAAATTTGTCCCATCTGTATTTTTAGTGTACCCGACAAATGAAAAACCTGAGAATGGTAGCAACCATTTACCACTAGTCAAAAACCACTGACGTATGTGCTTTCTTCAGGTTCAAGACACAATCGATTACACTATGATGGAACCATTCACGTTAAACAATCCATGTCTGATGAGAAACAATTACCTGTAGAGATAAACTGTCATAGGATGTTGGTCCATAACCTTCAAACTGTTAATGTAGGTGATGAATTATTATTTCATCTCATGCTCACATGGGATGAAAAACAAGCAGGAAAAATCATAAGCGATGTCCAAATACATGTAGAACTTGAATATGCAGCCATGAAATAAGGATGACACGTTAGTTGTTACTTAAAATTTCTTGTGGAAGGTTGTTGGTCATCATCAAGTTGAAACAAAGATATGTGGTGAATAAGACTAAAAAAGGCCATGTCATTGTTAAAGCATGGGGTTAAGGCATTAGTTGACAAGCCCTTGCGAATGAAAAAATAAAAAATAATGTGTTGACGATAAAGAAAACCCTTCGAGCAGCACAGGGACGGGTTATTCCAAAACGTCAGCGACAGGTATCAAAACAAGGCCGAGTGATTCCTGTCCCCACACGAGCTGGATTGTAACCTGCTTTATTCGCTGGTCTGGCTGCCCTGGGTTCACTTTTGGACGGTGCTAGTACTGTGGCTAAAACCATTAAAGCTGTACAGCAGGGCAAGCAACAATTGCAAGAAAGTCACCGATACCATGAAACAATGGAAGCCATTGCTATGAGGGCTAGAAACCCCAATTTAAAGCCAGCCTTTTATCAACAAGGGTATGGAATTTCCCCATGTCCGAATAACATTAATAATTTTACCACAACCATAGCAAGACGTGCTCTGACCCATGGAGAAGTCAAAAGCTATGCCAAACAACTAAAGCTTTCTCAATTTTGAGGTGTGTTTACGGGGAGCCAAATACCCCCACGACCATGGGAACAGGAATGTGCCGTTCTAAATCTAAATGATGACCGAGGGCTAGGAACTCATTATGTATGCTATGTGAAGGAGGGGTCCACGGTATGGTACTTAGACAGTTTTGGTAATTTCACCCCGCCCATGGAACTAGTGACCTATTTTGGAAACAGGACCAAGATATATTATAATGTGAAACATGAGCAAATGTTAAACAGCCAAGAGTGTGGGCGTTTGTGTTTAATATTTTATATAAGACACATCATGAACAAAAACGTGAACAGTATTTCGGCGGAAAGTAAGACGGTTACACTACATGGACGTGGACCTGAAGTCAGCCTAGCCTTTTACTCGCCCATTGAATTGAGTGAAAGAACTTATGGTTCGGGACATCTTTCTCTTAAAACGCACAATAGAATATACAACATACGTAAATATGTGAACAACAAGTTTTACATTGATGATTCTATGCTAACCCTGAACCCTGGTGGATATACGATAGATGATATTTATGAACACATTTATTTGGTGCTGATCAACGAATAGGTTTTAAAGTAATTTCTTGATGGAACACACAGTTTGAACTTAACCTGATTCCTGATTCCATTGGTCCTTTACTAGGATTTAAACCACACGTGTTGGAGCCCAACAAAAAACATGATTCAGAATATGAAGTTAAGGGACACTGGGACTGAGTTTTAGGCATATTTTATTAAAAAATTCAAATTTTCGATTTTGACATATTATTGTACCCCTGACCATAACGGATCAATTAGCGGTATCATTTTCCACATTCCGCCATTTTTTGAGGCACAGCGAGACGTTTAAATGCCGGCCGCACTGCCATTTAAACGCCCCTTTCTCTTGGTACATTATCCTGTACACGCATTTATGCATTTTTAATCGGAGTAGTTTGAATACGGATTTGAAATTCCCTCTTTACTGCTGGCTCTGCATTGTGCTACTATCTACCGATGAATATTGTCACTATTAACAACGTAAGCTTTACAAATACTTCAAATGTTTGAAAATAAATTTAAAAAAATATCTCAAACGGTCGACATGATGAAATTTTGCATTTATATTGTATTTTCTGATTTCATGAGAGTTTCTAGTCGCTTATAGAATAACAGAAGATGCACAATTCATCTTTATTTGATATTTGTGTTGACTTAAGAAGTGTACGCATGGTCTACCTCTGTTTATAAACAAGGTATTGGACGCCAGGCTAGTACTTTTTCGAAATTAATTGAGTTTGTGAAGTAATTAGGGGGGGGGACGCACACACATCACACAAGACCAAGATCACAAAGATGAAGAAGGAGGCTGCAAAACAGAAGACGGAAGGTGTTACTTATGCTACAGGAGAGTTCTAATGGGTATGTTGAGTGGAAATGTTAAAATATATGCATGTTTTTAGAAAAATGCATTTTTCTCAGTTTCACATTTTCTGATGTATAAAATCTCGTACGCGTTACAGTTGTAATGCAATTTTCTTGTAAATTAACATGCATGTTCCTTAGTACTCTATCCACAAACGTGTGCATTACTTTTTGGATTGGAGTTCACGTTTGCCTGTAAAAAAAAATTAAACCTTCAAATTTCAAGAATTTTACAAAAAATAAACTTCATTGGGGGAAAAAATTATATCTTCATAGTAAACAATACAATCTTAAAATCGATGCACTATTTTATTTGTATAAGAATAAGGTACTAGAAAAATAAAAATAAATTGTGCTATCTACATTAGTTTGACGCGCTTGACATTTTGAATATTTGAATAATTTGCATATAAATATTGGAAAATAATTAATTTCTATGTAGATAGTGAAGCTACATTGATCAAATTTGGTACACATGTTTATACTACCGCATATTACCAGCAAACAAAATATCAAGGTTGTACCTTAATATTTACAGGAATTAGAAAACTCAGTCCCAGTGTCCCTTAAATTGATTGAGGATCATCACGTGTCAGTGACGTGTAATATTATTAGCCAAGTGTATACCAATCAAGAGCCATCAAATTCGCTTTATGATTTTATTGTGATATCGCCCTATGGCTACATTATTCGCGAAAACCCTCCAGTAGTGGTCATTCATTCTGTGGCTGTTGATTCTATTAGTAATATAACATCAAGACTGATAAATAGAGACCAACAACTCATTCAACTAGATTCTAACACACCAGTGACTTACAAGTTGCTTCTAAAGCCACCATGAAGTTGGTGGCTAAAGCAACAACACCGGATAGGAATGGTGTTAATTGTTTGCCACGTGAATACACGGTAGCACATAAGGACGCGCAGATTTTACAGCATTTGGGTTAACACGTAAACCTACATGATCAATTCTATCCTAGAGGTGGTGAACCACATCGGGGAGCAAGGAGTGGTGATAGGAGTTGATTCCCATTCCTATCAAGCTCAAACATCTGGACTCAATAACAATGATAAATTTCAATTTGTTATCAAAAACCAAGATATTTACACCCTACCGCATGAAAATGTCATTCAAATTGAAGGTCTGCTCATCAAAGCTGGTGGTTCTACACCCACGGCATCCAAGTTACCCAACCAAGCTTTTGCCTTTCTGTTTTCTGAGGTGCGCTATGTGATTAATGATATTGTGGTGGACAGCACTCGAAAAGCGGGTATTTCAAGTGTCATTAAACTATATCCCTCTTATAGTGAGGAAGAAGGTAAAACACTTTGCATGGCAGGTTGGTCCCTTGACTCGACCAATGACTGGATGGTTCACACCGATGGCACCATTTTAGATTTTTCCTCTTAATTTCATTTAAGCTTTGCCGAAGATCACCAGCGTATTGTGGTCAACGCAAGGCAAGTGCTTTATCTGGTTACAGAGAGGAATGATAATAATGCACTTAAGGGAGCTGAAGATGCACCTATAGATACAACAATTCAACTACAACGAATGCTATGGAAAGTACCCAATGTGACCCTTTCCAATAGCAAAAAACTGGAAATGCTCAATATTGTGGGAAGAGATAGGCCTTTACCCATGGAATTTAGAAGCTGGGCACTCCATGAGTACCCCCTATTACCCGCCACCAACACACATAGTTGTCTGTAAAAATAGCACGGTATACAGAGAGACCTCTCTACATTATCGTGGGTTCTCAAACCAATCTCAAGTCTCAAGAAACCAAAGATGCCACATAATTTGATCACCTGTAATTGAGAAATGCACGTCTTGTCCTCAACGGAGCTGTTTTTCCTTATGAAGGACTTGTTTTTGAATTTTTCAAAAAATAAGTTTGGCCCCCTGTACGACTTGCTTTCTAAGTTTAGATGGCCGTATTATCAAAAAGAGAACTGCTCTATGTTGTCACCCCAGGCGTTTAAGGCAAGGGCGCCGCTGATTGTCTTTGACTGTTCCTACTTGGAAGAGTCTGTCAAGCAATCCAATATTTACATTCAACTAGATTTTGAAACGCATGACAATGAACCAGCCAATACCACCGCCCACTGTTTGATTATTCATCACAAACAGGTGAACTATTATCCACTGTCCAATCAAGTAACCAGTGTATAAATAACAGACCAACCCCAGTCAAGCAGCTCAGTCCTGCATTGCTTTAAAGCCTCAACAGGTGTCCCACCCATGAATTTAAAATCTGAGAAACAACGTTTCAAGACTTTTGCGACGTGGCCTGTCCCTTTCATGAATCCTCAACCCTTGGCAGCTTCTGGTTTCTATTTTTTTGAAACAATAAATGAAGTGAAATGTGTGTTTTGTTCCATCACCATGTACCAATGGGAAGAGAGTGATGATCCCATGCAAGAACATCAGCGCTGGTCACCAGCCTGCCCCTACCTGTGTAAAATGGAGGTGGGTAAAATACCCTAGCATTCAAGCCACACCTCACTAGTGCCTCTGTGTCATGAAAAAAGTTATGATATGTGTGGGCCTTATGGCGTCAACTGTGCTTCAGTGAGCAGCTCACAGTCAAAAACACCTGGTTTAGAGACATTGGGACATCATCGGTGTTATGGACGCTATAAACACAAAAGACAGTATTGTTGTATGAGTTCGTACCGCCCCTATCCCAGAATGAGAAAAGCATGTAAAATGTGTTATGCCAATAAAATGATGTAATAAAAAATAGTTGGTTGTTATTATTATTTCTCATGTCACTTGTCATACTCTAACCTCAATAGTGACTAGTCAGTGATTATTTTTTAACTTGAATGGGATGTACGTAACAGACACCTTAGTCATGAATAGTCAGTCTCTGGTTAGTTGGACATGGTCCAGACAAGCATCAACATGTTGCGCACACAGATTGTCGACTGTCAATTGTTTAAAATTGGAGATAACAAATTTATATTTAAAGAAGTGGCCATAATCGATTGTTCCACCTTTGGGATATCACAAGCTACTCATTTGGTGTTTAAACCAACCTATGCTTTTGCTTTGTTGTGTGAAAAAGATTGTAAACAAACTGAATGGATTAAAAATCATTTGCATCTAGACTGGAATCAAGGAACCATTTCATATAAGTACCAGGACAAGGTGATGAAAGCTCATTTGTCCTCTGTCCATGTAGTATTTGTGAAAGGTAATGAAAATCGCCAATGGTTACAACAATTTTGAGCACCCTACAGTCAATGTATTTATTTGATGGACTTGGGGTACCCTCGCTGCAAATACTCATGGACCACTGTCCCTGTGGCAACATTACCCATAACGCCCTGGCCCAGGCGTGGCATCTCTTTCATTGGTTATCCAACAATGCCTGCTGGTAGTTGTCAAATAAAATTCAAACTCAAGGTTTACCTGTGGATGACACCAGTGAGATTCCTACAAGCGGCGTGTAAACATCCACGTGATACCATGGAGAGAGGGGATGCTATTGATAAAGCGATTGGGAACTTCTTTGTGTGCAAAAAGAAACTAGACAGTTTTACCAAAGAGGAATTATTAGCGCTCCCGTAGTCGTTCATTTATTATGTGGCAGCCAACGCTGTGAAAAAATCAGGCAACATGCACCAAAATCATGGAGTCAAGACCCTGTGTTGAGTGAATCGCAACCATGTACGGATTACGATCACCATATGCCAGTGGCCATGGAAAAAATACCCTCTATGCGACAGTATGCTACTTGCCAGCTGGTTAACGTGTCTCACGGCCATAAAAGTCAGTGTAAAGACTTTGTTTCCTCATTCCACGGATGTGATGGAGAGAAAAAGCAACAACAAAAACAAACATCGTCCACAGAGGAGGAAGAAGATCAAACCTTTTCACCATTAATGGAAAAGGATATATCAAACTTGTACTGTCAATGGCCTCATTATCAAAGTCATTCAATACTTACCTTTTGAAATCCATCTATATGGTTACATTTTTTGTGGTCCTGGAACTCATCTTATAGAACGTTAGCAGCGTGGTGATGTTCCTATTAATTCTTTGGATCATGCATGCAAAGAACATGACCTTTCTTATCGCCAATATTATCCTGCTTTAAAAAAAGTGGCGGATAAAATGTTGTTGAAAAATGCTAAACAGCATTTGATATCCTGTGGTGCTTCAGTGGGAGAGAGGTTCGCAGCCCTGATTGTGATGTGTGCTATGAAAGGAAAGTTAATTATGTGTGGACATGAATATTGTAAAACGTATGAGGAATTGGTATTTTTGTAATCTACTTTTTTGTAAAGTGCTATAGGCTATGAAATAAAAACAAGGTTTTACCAGAGCATGATTCTTTTTAATTTTAATAATGATGATAGTCATTTGTTCATTTTTCATTTTCACATTTCACAGGTTGTTATTTGTCATTTTTCAACTTCCAATATTTAAAAATGTTAGTTTTATGTTTATCAATTTCAGGATATGGAAACATGGATTTTCTATTTTGTTGTTTACACATTGGTCAATTTCCACATTGCATTTTTTAAATGCCTGTTTAAAGCTTTTGAAATTTGTTGATATCGAAACATGAATTTTCCATTTTGTTGGTTAAACATTATATTTTCCTTTTTGTGTATGTTGAACGATGATATTTCCAAAACAAGATTTTTCATTTTTTTAATTGTGTTAATGTGAGTGCTTAACCATGACAGCAATGCATGATGCTTTCAAACATGTCAATTCTCATTACAAACATCAACTCTATCGCGCTCCAAGACCTCAGCTGTTGGCTGGCATCTTCCAGGTGTTGGAACAACAACAGTGTCATCTTGTTCATCCTTTACAAAATCCAACATTTATTCTTCTTATTGTTAATAATCATCAGGCTCTGTAGGTAACTGGTTAGCGCGCTAGGCCTTGGCCAAAACTGCCCCGGGTTCGATACCCCGCCAATGCATCAGGAATTTTCATCTCCTAGGATTCATTCTTGTGGCTCAAAGACTGGGTGTATGTCACCTCTTCATCATCACTTCATCCTCATTACAACACGCAGGTCTCCTACTAGCGCCAACTACAAAGACCTACACTCAGCCTCTTCTGAGGTGACACCATCATCATCATTATTAATCAAGAAGAGTAACGTAGAGTCATCTCCATAGTGTAGCAGTCAGCATGGTTAGCTTCTGCCCCAAAGCTTCTGGGTTTAATTCCCAGCTCCGCTACAAAAAATTTAAAAGTAGTATTAGGATTCGAACAGGGTCTTCTCAGCCTCGAGTAGTAATCAAGCTGAGTGCTGGGACCACAAAAGGAGTATCCACGTAGGTGTATTTTAAAGGGTTCATATTCAATGACCTTATGAATAATTCCACAGCTAGTACACCTTAGATATTTTTAACTTATACTATAACTAATCAAGGTTAACCATGTCCACTCCATCATGATTACTCTTATAACTATAAGCAGCACCATGTAAAATAAAATAATATTCTAATAATGTTTAAACCAAAGTTCTAAGGTTCAGGGTTTCTATTCCCACTATGGTTCTCAGACAGTCAAATATATTAAATAACAAAAAAATTGTCATAAAAATAAGCCACGAATATAAGGCATTAACATAAGCCACTAAACATAAGCCATTACAAATAGGGTATTAACATAAACTACCAAAAATAAGCCATCAACATATGCCATCAATATAAGCCGCCGACATAAGCCACCAACCTAAGCCACCAACATAAGCCATCAGCGTATGCCACCAACATAAGTCATCAATATAAGCTACCAACATAAGTCATCATCATAAGCCATCAACATAAGCCATCAACATAAGCCACCAACATAATCCTACATAAAACGTAAACACAACATCATTCCTTAAACACAATTGTTCTAACCTCTGTAGTAGGCGGATCAACGATACAAGTCAGTTGCTACTATGGAATATACCATAACCTATCAAGGTAAACCACGTGCCCTGTATCATGGCTACTCTTATAACTAATAGCGAGAAAATGTGAATGGCATCATATTTTGGCAGTGCTCAAAAAAAATGTCTAGGTCATCTAAAAAGTAAACATGGTGAGGACTTAAGTGTGGGTAATCATCAATGTGGTAGACCAAATGAAAGACCATTGGTGTTAACAAAACATTATCAAAAGGACAAAAAAGCATGCCCAACAAAAAATATTGTTACTCAATATTGTACCCAACTGTCATCATGTGGACCATGTGTTCGTATCCCAGCTAACTCACGGTCTTTCGAGGTATGGGACGTTCCTGCCCACCATACGACCACATGCTCAGGATTTGAGTCTACCAGGTAACTACTCTACATGAAATACACATCATATTCCTAAAATAAAATATTTACTGGTATAAATCATGGCTATACAACAAATACAAATAAAGGACAAATTATATTTAATACCCACAAATAAAAATAGGGTTATTCTGTGAGTTTTCTTCTTAATATAGTGCTACACTGCACTCAAATCTAATTCTAGCATCCTGTCAATGATACTTTCAGACTTCCATGGGTTTCCATAGTGTTCATCATGTGACACAATTACTTAACTGGAGTATCATAACACAAAAATTACATATCACATCTAAATAACATTAATAAAACATTACTCCGTTTCTTATGGCATTTACCTTGATTAGCATAAATTCATTATTTTCTGCATTCATTAACAAATATTTGTTGTGTCGTGTGAATCATCTTCCTTCTTTCCATCAATATGAACGCTTTAAAAAAAGTGGTACTTATCCCTTCCAAAATAAACATGGATAGAATATTTTATAGTTTCACCATACAACGATTTTCTGGGTCTTGTCGGGCTTATATCGTGACAAACGTGTCATGTTCTTAGAAATCACATACCCGTCTGCATAAATTAGCGTGAACTGGCAAAAATGCATTCTAAAAAGTTGCCTAACAATTTATTTGGTTCAGTGTTCCTCTTCAGAGAATAACTGAGCCAAATATTATCTGATTTCTATGATCCAACAACGTATGTGTGTTGCAACACATCTTTTAATTCAATTGGCATCATCATAACACTCATATCATAATTGCATATTGAAATATCGAGATTCTTCAGTGTCCTACTGTGACTCTAATTTACAAGGGACTGGTCGACCGACCTTCTCCCCTTAGCAGGCAATAAAATTTGTTCCAGCTGGCTAGTCAAGATGGCCGCCGCAGAAGTGGTCTACTACCCCACCTCCTCTCATCTGCTGTAAAGGTCAAGTTTGTTTACAATCGCAGTATTGGAGTTACGCTAAGTGTGGATCCTAAGTAATTGAGTCATTTAATTATTTAACACCTATAATTAGTGCATTGGGCTCAACTCGGCTCCTTATTAACATTCATGGCTGGGGATGGAATTCTGTGATAGCCTTGCCGTTCTATGGTGACTACTAGTGGCTTTAGACGCGCATCATAGTGAAAATCCACGATTTTCACCAGCAGCTGTCTCAATAATATATAAGGAAATCTGCGTTTCCTAAACGACGAATATGATCCTTACCTCTCAGGGTAGATCATTTATACACATGCTCACTGAGTCTCGACGGACATCACTCGTGGCCATAATTCATGCAAGCGGTGGATACAGACAGGCTCTGTCCAATTCGCTGCGAATAATACAGTATGCTCAAACGGCGATACTAACTCGTAGATTTAGCCAACTTCTCACCTAACGCGCAAGCTATACTAGTTTGGTCCCCGCAATATATTTACGTAAATCACTGGATTCTACGTTATTTCTGCACGCAATATGCGGCTTCAAGCAATACTTCACATAGATGACTCAATTATTAAGGCACCCGCGTTCTCTCTGTCATAACACTTAAGCCAAAGCTTTAAATAGCTCCTAATAAAATGTATAAATTCACTGGCTTAACATTACTTTAATGGTTCTCAAACACAATCCTAAGATTTGACCGTATTATATATCCATTCAACACTTCATTGACACTGAAGAAAACTCTCGTATCTCGCTATATTCCACTTTACTTTCTTACTGTTTACCAAAATACAGTATCTTTATATTAGACATGACACTTTGAACGTTATTTAGGCCAAGAATGCCTATTACTTTACTTTATTGTTACCGACCCCAGATTATTATTATTATTTATCATTTAACGTTATCGTTACATTCATCACTATTTTCGGCCTGAATGGCCCTAAACAAATCACCTTCCAAGCCATATTCTATTCAAGACGAGTGGTGAAAACTCGTTCAGTAAGTGACTGTTACATCTTATTCTCAAAGTGATAAATCGTTACATGGTGAACTATTTAGTTAGGATAATATTGTAAAATTGTACTCACTTTTACTTTTTCGCTGGATAGTGCCAGCACTTCAGCTTCAGGCCTACCATGACGCTTGATTTAAGCCATCATGTTGTATTTTACACAACACTTAAATTCACACATTTCCCACCTGATAAACATACTCTTATCAGTGGCCTCTTTCACTTTTACACAATGCATATTAATCACTATACACATGAACACTTTTAAATCACTATTACACAATTTATGTACATTTATTCACTATTTCACAGGTGAATCCTTAAATCGGACTTCTCCTACGCCTGATCTCAGAGATGCGATGCAATTACGCCAACCGTTGGTCTCCGTGAAAATCTAACAGCGTTTTACGGACGTTCGATCCTCGTCACCTGCAATATCGTTCAGCTCACTGTCAAGATGAAGTTGCGATGCTTCCCAAGCTCCCATCATTGTAGTGATCCTGATGATAATGTCATATTCAACTCTGACAGTACCTCCTGGTATGTGTAATGTTCAAAAACATTATAAGTTACTCTTTCGTTGTGGCGAAATTATATTTGCGTCAGATAATAGATAAATATCTGTATTAAATTGACTTCGACGCACTTCATGATTATACTTATGAAGCTGTATGACTTGCTTCTATTGTTCTTCAACGGCCGAGCGTTGATACTTTAACATTTGGCGCGCTACTGGCAGCGTCTTAGTTACGTGTATACTGTAGAATAGCTTGAGATGAACTGGTGAAGACTGGAGAACAACTGGCATGGTCTGCCCTGCTCTCCCTTATAAAGGTTTCTCGTAAAAACTAGTCCACCGGACATGTGGGTGCGACTCCTTCCTTGAAATAATACATTTTCAGCTGAAATGACATATACACCTTGTTCATTCAAGTGTGGAGGTTTCATAAACGTTCGCGTGCCGGCGATCGCTTCGGCCAATTAATTACAATTAATTGCCTTAGTTCAGCGCGTCAGGACGCCATCGTGGTGGTTCCCCTTTGGCTGGTCACAAAATCACTGCTCTCGAGCGTAGGTTCGGTGTTAACGCACTCATTTGGAGATATAGGCTTTAATTTAGGTGAAGAACCACTCCTAAATTACCTCTCCGTGAATATATTCACCTGGGTGTATATTTCACTCCATTTTAATGCCCCACTTGGCTGTAATTAATTAATTTCCGTGGGCAATCATCCCTACTCTCGATTCCATCGTTGTCAAGCGGTGAATACCCGAGTCATTAATTTTGGGCTGTCTCCTCGGTCCAGACGTAAATAGTGCGCTCGGCGCCTAAGGTCTCCACCCACTTGCTAAGTGTAATTTGTAAAACTTCAAACTGGCCTCCTCTCGATCTTGTATGCTTAGAAAACGTATATTCCCTTGCATTTGGCTACAATTCTTCACCTTAAACTGCTATGATATTCACATATAGGTCGTGAAATCATGCTACAATATTATATGTCAGTATACCTCTCATTGCTCTTTGGGTTCCCTGTAATTGCTCCCCCTCAGAGATCAATGGTTCGACTCTAGGCATAACCATGTGGCTGGTCTTCTCTGATAAGACCCGAGTTCGATGCCAGACTGCCGTGACTGATTGGGCACAATATAGTGACTTCTTTGTTTAAAAAAATTTAACATCTCCTCAAAAAGTGTTGTTCAAACCCTCTTTCAAGCCATCTGTAAAGCGAACAACACTATCAAAAGCCATGCGAACTCTGCAAGAGGTGTCCATGGAAAAAGATCAAAAAGGAACATACTGTATAGTCATAGTGATCATAGTTATAATAATAATAATAATAATAATACTGATGATAATGACAATGATGATGTACAAGAAGAGGATCAAGTTTATACACCTATGAAACCATTGCAGCTTCCCCAGTGTTTAACAACATCACTCCATGCTCCCCGTGGAAAACTCATTTACAACAAGCCATGGGTAAAAAATAGACCTATAACAACCTAGGGTAAAAAGGTGTATGTATGTAACTATTGTATAAAGTACCTTAATAAAATAAATTTAAAAAAAATATTGTGTATGATTACGCCCTATTTTTTTCTTACTTGTTATCCTCATGTCCCAACTATTAAAGTCAATGTTCCACGTTTCCAATTTCCCATCCACACCCTGTCAATGCTATGTCCTGTGGCTCGGCGGCCATCCTCGCAATCATTTTTTCAATCATCACAGGCATGCCTTCACCAAGCATGTGTTGAACCATTGCATGAGACTCTGTGATGCATGGTTCATGAAATATCGATTTATGCATTTGCAATCATGACCACCATGGCCAGCCACATCGGAAAACGAACCGTCGTATCACGTCACGCCGTACCACCGAAATATCTATTGATTTTTTCGGGGTATGGCCACCGTGGCCGGATTGAGCCGCTAACCTCTCACTGCTGGGTTCGTGGTTCAAATCCAGCTATGGTAGAATTCTATATCATCATCAATTTTAAAGCTGTTGGCCTCTCACCACGGCGGACCGGGTTCGATTCCCGGTCAATGCATGTGAGATTTTCAAAGTGAAATGCCACGTCCTGTGGTTCGGATTCCACGTTAAAAGGAGGTCCCGTGGCTTATGATCTCGAGATTAACGGTCACGTAAAACTACAATCTTCCTTATTAATTTTCAAAATATAGCCTACTTTCCAAATCATTTATTTTATACAGTATATGGGCAGTTGACCATAGGAAAAAGGACGTCACTCTATTTTCAACAACATGTCATATAGCCATATCCAATTATTGGTTAGCGAGCTATAAAAAAAATGTCGTTAGGACTGTTGCCAACATTTCAAAAATACATTCAGCCTGAATCCAACAATACCTCGCTGGTCAAAATCCCATCATGGGTTCAGGAAATATGAACAAAAGTGTAATTAGGCCCTTTTGAGAAATTTAATTCTAAATTCAAAAATTAATTCTAAATTCAAAAACAAGACTTCACTCCAAGTCCTACGACACCACATACAAGTCCCGAGCCTTATTGGTTCACACGATATTAAAAAACCTATTAGTTTTGGATCTTTTTTTAAATAATTCATCCATAAATAATTATTTAAAAAGCCCGCCCTCTTAAAAAAAACCCAAGCGCACATGCGTACAAAACAAAAAGCAAAAATATTAATTCATAATGGCATCCAACCCTACGCATATCTTTCATGTAGAACAACGTTCAATTCATACTAGTGCCACACCTCATGCATGTTGTACAGGTAAAGCAACGTTTACTAAAAAAAAGATTATTTCACCCCCTAGTAGATGTAGGTTTTTAATTTGGGGTGGAAATAACTTGTCCATAGGAAAGAGGGTGTCAGCTCGAGTCCTACGACACCTCATATGTTAAAATCCAACCATGGGTTCGCGAGATATCACGTCGTCACCATCTTGTGAGGTGCAGAGGTGGAGGTGGTCACAGAACTTTTGCAAAACCACTACTATTATAAGTTTGCTGATCGTTTGTAGTGTCTTCTTGATAAAATATTTTCGGATTATTAAAACCCAACGTCTTGACAGGTTTAATAATATCGCCTGACAAATATGCGGTGATGTCTTTCACTCTACTTTGAATTTTGCTTCTAGCTGGTTGCACCATGTGGGATGGGTGACCAGAGGCCCCACTTGACCATGGGACCCGTCTGGCATTTTGATTCAACTTTACATGCTTCGAGGTACTTTCAATTTTCCTGTACCTTTCCGTTTTACTTGTTTTTACCGTGGTCTTATCTGTTCCTTGTATTGTCGACATTCTACTATCAGTATTGCAACTTATTTTATTGAAATTTACGACTGCATGTTCATTCTCATTAGGCTCTCTTACGTTGCCGTAATTTTGCTTCTTGCAAATCCTTAAGTCATGATGAGGCTAAAGGCCCGAAGGCTGGCCGGATGTGACCGTTCTACACCAACTTCACCTCAGGTTCTCAGTTTTACCTGTTGGCCAGGGGGCAATAAGCGAATATTGGTGTAGAATAACACAGATATGTCGTCTCGCGTGAGCCTTCTGAGAAAGCAGCGCCTCTAACTTTCCGTATGATGGCACGTGTACGAAGTTACTCCTGTGAGTCTCAGTTCAGACAGATATATCGGAATATCTGTTGTTTCTGCCTGCCGTTATATACCCTGGCGGGGTACTGACGTCACGGGGTCTACATGAGTGATCTAATGAAATCCTCATTACCCGTTTAATATCTCCTAAACAGCTCACTCTATTTGCCTGAATTGAAATTTATAATAGGTGTTCTCCATCATAAGTATTATAGTTTGCTGTACTCAACAAATATTTAATTCTATTCATTTAGTTTGAATTCACTTGTTCATCTCCAATTTTCTCAGTGACCTCCAAATATTTTTTATAATATTTTTGCGACAAAATACGCGTTTTAGAATATATCCTGTCCATAAGGGGTTATCGGGCACAATACGCAGTTAACTTGTTTTATAAGTGTTCGTGAACTACGTACCGGTATGACTATTATATACGTGTGTTAGAAATCAATTCTTCAACTCATGTCTACAATTCAAGAACAATCACTTTTATTGTACCCAAAGAGCATCACTATCCAGCCATTACATTCAGTTACTCAACACCTGTTCCATCTTGCTCATCGACGCCCCAAGGGTGCCAACTTACAAAAAACAAATTTAATTACAGAAATACATTCACAAAATAACAGAAGCACATTCACAACATTCTCCCACCTTGAAACGGCAGGTTTCAACTAAAAGCACAAAAAATACAAAACATAGGAATAAACATGGAATTAACAAATATTTACAAATTGAGTTTGGTTGGCCTTTTAACAACCCTGCATCTTCTTGTCAGAGCAACAGGTTCACTCTCAACTACTTGAGGGGGGTTACCAGAGTCACAATCAGGCACCTAGTCAACAACATTGGGACCACACAAAGAACCATCACTATTTTCATAAGGTGATCCAATCTCCATCAAGCACAAACGTTGGACTGGTCGCAACAACTCACTCTAAACTGTTTTTACCTTTGCCACTCTAGTTACTCCATCTTTACCAGGGAAGATCTCAAGCACTCGAGCCAATTCCCAATCAATTCTTTTCTTTTGGTCAGACACAATCCATACAACATCTCCCACCCTGACATTCTTAGAAGATTTAGCAGTGTTTAACATCAGAGTCCCTAGGTATTCCTGACGAAAACGTTCTTTTAAGTTTATCCTAACCTCGGCTACATATTTCACCCTAGCAGAAAGACCATTTTCATCCACTTCGTCAAGATCAGGCACCTTTGTCTCAAACTGCTCCTGCAAAAACATAGCAGGCATTATTGGTCTCAACTCATTAAAATCTTCAGACATGTAGGTAATGGGACGCGCATTCATAACAGCCTCAATTTCGGTAATCAAGGTCATTAGTTCACAAAGATTCAATAACGCACGACCAAGGGATATTTTCAACAGTCTTTTCATCACCCCAATAAGCCGCTCAAAAAATCCACCCCACTAAGCACCTGTGGGAACATTAAATAGCCACTGAATTTTCAATTTACGTTCAACTGTAGTCTGTACATTTTCACTGTACATAGTTGTGATTCTGCCTCGCCTGGCGATCATTCTCCGAAGAGCATGTAGAAACGATTCTGTAGAGAGCGACTCTATCACTTCAAGATGGACTGCACGGTATGCAGCACAGGTGAACAAGGCAATCCAAACCCTAGTACCATCTTTTATGAAAAGAGGTCCAGCCAAATCAACTCCGCATACTTGGAACACCTTTCCAAGATTTACACGGTTATTAGGTAACCCGACAGGTGGCGATCTCACTGGTTGGGCTTAGTGCCTAAGACAACGAACACATTTACTAACAACACGTCGGGCTAATTGTCTACCTCTGACTATCCAGTATTCTTCTCTCAGGGCTCCTAACACAGTACTTGCTCCAGCATGGTGCATTTTCTCATGACATTCTACCACCATGGACTACATTAGTTCACACTGAGGCAGTAAAATGGGTTCCTTGAACATGGGTGTGAACACATCAGATAATATTTTAGTACGAACTCGAATCAAGCCATCATCATCAGTTTTAATGTTGAAATTATTTACATCTGGAGGGTAACTACTCTGAATCCACCGTACTAATTTTAATTCAGCATGTCGTACTTCTTTGCCAGTCAACTCCTCTTCGCAGTTTGAACTCTTCCCGCCAGCTTTCTCAAGAAATCGGTAGATCCAACCAACAACACGTACATTTTTCGAGAAAGAAGCAAAGTGTGTGAACATGTTTTCTCTTACATCGCCTATGTTGTACAAATTAACAGCCGTTTTCTTGGATTCCTCTTCTGTAGGGGCTATTTTCACAGTTAACCACTTGTTCTCATTCTCTAGGAGCCACTGAGGACCCTCCAACAATTTTGATGCAACAAATTCGGACAACAAGCATCCTCGACTGAGTATATCAGCAGGATTACAATCGCCAGGAACAAATCGCCACTGCTCGGGTGATGTCAACTGGTGGATTTCCTTTACCCGGTTTCCAACAAAGGTCTTCCGTTCACCTTTCTTGATCCAGTAAAGAACAATCATAGAATCAGACCAGTACACAATGTTGGAAATATTAGTCGATTTACTAATAACAGAACCAAGCCTTGCTGCAAGTGTTGCCGCTACAAGCTCTTTACGAGGGATTGACATGTCTTCCATTGGTGCAACTCTTGAGTTAGCTAAAACAAATCGAACATTAAAGCCATCTTTGTTTTCATACCTCATAAAGGCACAAGTGAGTCCATGGAGACTGGCATCACTGAATACATGTAAACAAGCTGTGTCAGAGACACCTCTTAAACATCTAGGCACCACAATGCTGTCAATCAAATCAAATTCAGTAACCCATTGCGAGCACTTCATTTGAATTTCTTTTGGAAGGGGTGTGTCCCAGTGTAGTTTGAGTTTAAATGCCATTTGCAATGCAATTTTCAAATGGAGTAATGGTGCTGATAACAAACCCAATGGATCAAACACCCTACTTATAATCGACAGCAATTTCTTCTTAGTTAATTCATTGATTTTCTCTTTTGGATCGAAGCTAAAGTTGCATCCCAACAGATCATCTAAAGCATGACATTTGACAGCAAAGACATTTTGTGTCACATCATCTCCTGACAAAACCCACCCACGGAGTTGGAAACTGGCTTGAGACATGACATTTGTAGCTTCGGACACAAATTCCTTGGCATCACTCAGGGACTGAAATGAACAAAGGCAATCATCAATGTAAAAGGAAGTTTTCAGTCTTTCAACCAAGTCACCATTTAGAGTATTCAAATGATGAGTGATGGTGGCATTCAGCAAAAATGGGCTACACACAACTCCAAAAACTACACGACAGTGACGCAGCGTTATAATATGCCCAACACGCCACCACAAGAATTTTAACATTTCTCGATCTTCAGGGTTCAGTCCAATCATTAAGAAAGCCTGTTTTATGTCTCCCACAACACCGACCTCCTGTAACCTGAAACGTAATAGGATAGGTACAATACTATCAATCAAGCTGGGTCCCGTTGCTAAACAATCATTTAGAGAGACGTTTCGATTACTTTTCGCCGATGCATCAAAGCCTAAGCGGATTTTAGTTGTTTTCCCATAATTTATAAGTGCCCTATGTTTTCATCAGATGTTATTTCAATAATCCCATCTGTTTCCCATTGTTTAAAAACAGTATCACACGCATCATAGAGTCCATTGTTATCTAAACGGCTTACTGTTGATTTCAGACGACTTTCAGCTATTTCACGATTAGTGGGAAGAGGAGGGGTGCTCATCAATCCAGGGCAATGTTACTACATACCGACAGTTTTCACCTTCGAAACGAATTGTGTCTTCAAAATTTCGCAAACATCTATCATCTATGTCCGACCATTTTGTTTCTGTCTGTTTCTCAATTCCAATAACTTCTAAGTCCCATAAAGGATGGTGTAAATTGAGCAAAGAGGTCACAAAGTTTGTCATACTGCTTACTTCTTGCCTCTCTGCGGTACCCAGAAGACACCATCCAAGCTTCGTCTCAAATGCTAACAGCTTAGAGTCAATACATTTCACACCTGTAACAAGTTCGCCCATAACATCCGCTCCTAACAACACATCAATAGGTCGGTTAACTCCATCATCTGTCAATGTAATACCATGTGCTGCCACCTTCCGTAACAAATGCGGATCATTCACAGGTGGTATCAAACCACAAATCTTTTTCTCCCTAAGTGCCTTAAGAACAAAACTGTTGTCACCCTGTAAGCTAGTTAGTTCAATTTCATGAATTGGATGTGATATTTCAGATGACACACTCCCACCAAACAGCATAATATGACAAATATTTTCACGACCACATTCGATCAAGTCCAATTTTTCACAGATAGCTTCCGAAATATAACTGCGATGTGAAGCAGTATCAAGTAATATTCGAACAGTGACACCACGCAATTGTGCTACTAATGTTTTTAAAATGACAGTTCCACTAGGCCCTGCATATAACGATGCTGTTCTGCTGGGTTCACCAACACACATGATATCATAGTGCCTCCCTTTACATTTACCACAATCTATTCTTTTCCTACACTGCTGTCTGGAGTGACCTCCCTGCAAGCATGCAAAACAAGCTCGATTTTCTTTTACAGTTTTACGACGGTCCTCAACCGACATTTCTTTAGAACACTTGTAAGAGGGATGATTCTCATTACAAAACAAACAGGTTAGGGTTACTTTGTGTGGCCGTCCTGTTTGCTGATAACTTACCCGATTCTGCCTGACAGTAGGAGTGAAAGAAACGAGAGCTGCTGCTGTTGGCTCTGTTCTGGGCGCAGTGAATTTATCAACCTCATTCACCTTAGCATGATTACGCAGTCTTTGTTCACTCTCGGCTTCTTTGCCCAGAAAACAAAAAAGTTTATCAATTTTATTACCACCATCATCGTCCTCTTCTGCTGATCTTCTTTCCCATATTTTCAAAACATCAATGGGGAGACATTCTTCAATGAGTGGAACTAAGATTGCTGTCCTGTCAGAATTCAAGCCTAATGTTTCGAGGGATCTCAACTTAGTACTTATATTATCATACAGGTCAGTCACAGATAAATCTGAGCGAACCAATTGCAACAAATCTTTATACATACAATTTATAACCAACTCATCTTTACCAAAGTGATTCTTTAAATGTTCCAAGACTTTAACATAATTCTCACTTGTGTGTGGATAACTGTCAACTAACTTCCTAGCCTGTCCCTTCACTGACATTTTCAAGTAACTAAACTTATCAACATTCGTAATGTTAGAATCCTCATGAATCCTTTGAAATTGTGTCCAAAAATTTATCCAGTTACCTGGACCCAAGTCGAATACCTCAAGCGTGATTTTCGGCGGCCTTAACCTCTCTGACGACATTGATGACGACGCCGAAGCCACGTTGCTCTGTACGCTGAAATTATCTCCTGCATCAACACAACTGGCAACACTAGGTTTTAATCCTTCCACTTTATCCTCGGCTTCAAGAAGTGCTTGCAGAAGGTCTTCTTGAACGGCAACACTGTGCATTGTTTCTTCGATACAGGCATCCTCGATTCCGTCAACATTCAACAACTCGTTCAAGATGCTTTCGTCCAATTCTTTTAAGGTATCCGCAATTGTTCGAAGAGTATTTATTTTCACACGTAATTTTTGGAAATCGGCTTCAACTCCGACCGCTCCAATAGCTTTCGTCGCACTTGCCCGATACGCACTTCTCTTCTTTTTCAACTTTTCAATCCTGGCCATTGCGAGGCAACAAATTCAAAACAAAACAAAACATAACAAAACAGGGAAATTGTTTACCAAACCAACTTTTTCAATACAATCCTGTCAGTGGTCGCCAAAATGTTACAAATCAATTCTTCAACTCATGTCTACAATTCAAGAACAATCACTTTTATTGTACCCAAAGAGCATCACTATCCAGCCATTACATTCAGTTACTCAACACCTGTTCCATCTTGTTCATCGACGCCCCAAGGGTGCCAACTTACAAAAAACAAATTTAATTACAGAAATAAATTCACAAAATTACAGAAGCACATTCAAAACAACGTGTATACTATTCAACACAATAAAATCAAATACCATATTCGAACAAGTACTTGAATTCTCTTACATATGTATATACACCTGTATGGTTACTTATCAGATTATCTTTGGATTCACAGGTGTTACGCTTTTGCATGTCTTCTCCTATCTGACATACTACGTAGCCCATTGATCAGAATACATTTGCGAGCGGCATCTGTTATCAGAAATTGTTGTTTATTATATACATAATGTGATAATAATTAAATAAACCTATATGTTGTGTTTTGATTGTTTACTATGATGACGAAGATGATGGCATTGATGAAGATGATAATGACAAATTATGATGGTGAGGGTGATTACTAGAGCAAATAATGGTGTCGACTTAAGGATATATTGGTAATGATCTATGATAATTTACCAGCATAGTAATGATTGTGATACGTTGATTATAATGAATGTGGCGATAATGCTGAACAGATCATAACATATAATAGTCTAATAATGATGAAGTTTTACGATGATGGGACGCTGGTGTAATGATGATTAGGATCATAATACATATTGTGGTGGTAACAGGACTGATTTGGTAATGATGTTGGTGACAATGACGATATCATAATGAATACAGTATCAGGCAATTGATGACTAAGATGATAATCATGGTGTTCATGAGCTTGGTTGCGATAATGGTCATCATTATGAAGGCGACAGTGATAGAGCAATGAGGATGGTGATAATTACGTAGAAATAACCAGTCAGGTTTCACAGATTCTATGCGCTATACTGTACGTAACGTCCGGAGGGGGCATAGCACAACTTATTTAAAGAGATTCTAAGGTAATATTATAAAGGAATACGCATTTTACTCGTCATCCATTTTAAAGCACTAATATTTACTATAATTAGAGAAAAATTCAATTTTAGGGCAACACATAGGAAACAGCTAAATGAACACTTCGTTATTAAGAACTAATCACAGAAAGTAGTGCACGTTTCCCTGTTCTAGGAAAGGGGATGAAGGGGTGATACATATAAAACGTTTTACCATATATTCATCATACAGGCTTATGATATCCCCTTTATTAGCACGTCTCCCCACCTAATAAATTTGAACTGGCTGAAAATTGAATAAAGAAATATAAGATATTGAGCCCGCTCAAGCTCATGCTGGTGATGATTTTTCGTAGCAACATGGAATACTCCAACCATGAATCACTGAACGCACTCTAGAAGCTTGTCTCAGCTTCACGAGAAATTTTGACTTTATTTGAAAGCCTGGATTATTTTATTCTTGATCGCAGATTTTTATCTACGATGTGCACACTTGAGAAAAGCATAATATGTAATTCTGCGTTATCAGCAACATTAAAAAGGAATAATATTCAAGGTATTTTTGGTAATTAAAAGGTACCTTCATCGCAGAAATGCGAAGCACAAAGAATTAGTTGTTGAGTTATGCCAGAACATTTAGCACAATTTGTGTTTAAATAAACATGTGTTAGCTTATAACTTAGCAAAGAGTAGCAACAGAAAGTTATGCGTACTCACAAAAGTCTATGGAAGAGATTCCACGGTATGACAAAAATTATTATATTGAAAACATTGTACGTTATGCACTTCAAAGCTTATAAATATTATTAGAACTCCATTCTCCTGGGTGATGGTTGCAAATGATACGATTCAAGTTGAATGTTCCATTTAGAGTATGTTAACCCACAATCATTCTCATCCACTAATATTATTCTGCTCGAATCTTGGTTCTGAGACCATTCAAAGATATTTACAATAACTTTTTAGATGCGTCAACTTCACAACATCAAAATGATACGACAGGTTACGGTGGCGTACTCAAATATTTCATTTAATGGGAGCCTCAAACTAAAACTATGCTTTGGGCATCAGTTAATCAAAGTAAAGTGATTGGACTACTCAATTGTTACAGATTTTGCACCTGGGTTCAACCCATGAGGTGTCTAACTCTAGGCATGAGCTAATCCAAATCATGTGGAAGTTCATAAGAAAAGTGAAATACGCCGTCAATGGAGTCTGCAAGAAATACAAAAATCATACCAAAATGACCCTAATTCGTACGGTTGTTTACATCTAATCCAGCCCTGATCCATAACCAAATACAAGTGAAATTAAACGGAAATTCACGGCGGCTGTTGTTCACCCCTAACCATTTCAGGTTTCATTTTGAGGAGTCAATATTTAAATTCCAGGAGTAGAATAATACCGTCTGGGCCATGGTTAACGAAATCCTTGTATCGGCATCAATCTTGCAGGTGTTATTAGGTGGTCAATGGCTCCTCCATTGTGGTGTTTAAGCCCTCATCATTATCCTCGTGGTACGGGGGATAAGCGGCATGTAGATAAGTTCAGACATCTTTGAATTTCTAGTCGAATTGATGAA
The DNA here is from genome assembly GCA_946902985.2 of Meconema thalassinum. Taxonomy (NCBI): domain Eukaryota; kingdom Metazoa; phylum Arthropoda; class Insecta; order Orthoptera; family Tettigoniidae; genus Meconema; species Meconema thalassinum. The sequence continues at coordinate 802,565,459 of OX336389.2, read as the reverse complement.
ACAATTTTAGGTGATAATTCATTTATTTTAATACTGGTGGCACTTTGCAACACATGATTTACAGTGAGCAAGCTTTATACTAAAAATGGCCATGTGCCTGCTTTCAATGAAGCTATATTCTTCACAGATTCTAATTTTATAGTGAAACACTATCACTTTGATATCAGTGTAATCCAGTGCTTTTAAATATCCGCCCTTGCACGGCGTGTTTCTTGTAGATTGCAGAAATATTGTAGCAATTAATAGCAATGAATATTGCTACAATTTTAACACATGAACAATTTTTCCTGACACACTGTTCACCATGTGGTGTCGCGTTGCACATGCGCTTCTAGCACAAAAATATCAAATTCACAGTTTTGTCGATATCACTTTCCCGTGATTAAACTTAGTAAAATAAATTTTTAACTAGCACATTTGTGCTTAAATAATACTGGATGCATTTACAATCCGTCGATGAATGACATCACTAGTCCTATGATAACTATGCACCATCGGTCTACTTGGCCGGACCTGAAAATATACGTCCGTGCGTCTCAAGCGCACATAGGGTTGTCGCTTCTGCCTAGCATGGCGTGTTCCGGCTTCGACTACCGTTGAGTTATGCCGGAACATTTAGCACAATTTGTGTTTAAATATATAATGGCTCAACGGACAATACATATTTTTCTTTTGAAAATTATATAACACATGTTTGCCAATGATTTTTCAAGGCGATTTAGGATGCCTTTTGTACAAAGAACAGTATTATTATATTGTCAAGTGTAATTGATGAAAACTAGGAACATAATTCAGTGAATTACACACGTTTTCATCAATGTTTTGATAGACATTGCCACGCAATGAAACGATGTGCTGTTATAAGCAATATTTGAGCCCGCTAGGATGACAGCTGACGGCGCACAAGGTTATATTACAATTAGATGTCCCAGCAGCAAACTTGACCCCCCGTGCGAGACAGTTGACACACGACAAAACTCTCTTTTGTTTTTGCTAGAAAGGAAATCTTTTTCGAGCAGTTCATAGTGCTCGAATGGAATGTAAATTATGGCATAGTTTATTGTTGAGTACAGGGTGACTAGAAAGTCACGTTTCCCATTCTTTAATTAATTCGCGTGTGTTGTAAGCGAATGGAGAAAGATTATTACATTATTATTGATACTATCAGAGTAATTCTTAGGAATGAACCACACTTTTGTTTATGAAGGCTTGTATTTTTCGCACTTAAGGTGATTGATGTTTTGCCGTGTTTTCACACGAGGATATTGGGGTGGTTCCCGTTTTTGGTGCATGCCAGCAGATTCATATGCATGACTGCTGAGGTTACCTCTTTTCGTGATCCAGTAGAGGGACGCGATTGGATACTACTTGAATGGTTTTCGCTGGAGCTTAGCACGCCATCTGGTAGAAGTGTTATTGTGGACTAGATTATATCTTTATGATATTGGAGCCGCTTAGAGCTCAAGATTGTTATGACTTGTCGGGTCATACATATAGTAAGCATCTGATGCAGACACACGACTAATATCTAAAAGATTGTGTTGTTGTAACAGGCAGAGGCCACGTGTACTCTGTTGTGTTTATTCTTCAGTCCATCAGCCTTGCATAGTTGGTCATTCTACATAATTAAGATACTCGTAAACGACGATAATAATAATCACAAACGCATAAATCATGAATGTTCATTACTATTAAACCGACGTGGGTTAAAACTACAATTAAATCTTAATGAGCTGTTTAACTTTGATCGTACTTACTTTTCGCCTGGACCAATGCAATGTGCTTGATACAAGATGTCCCTGGAAGGGAATATTTAGAGAGAAACCACACTGTTAGACTTGATAGGAGCCAGTAGCTGACTGGTGGTTATTAACTTGTGTGTCGAGTACCCTTTATTGTTGATGACATGCTCTGATGGCATGCTTTGTTTAATTCTTACACATATTAGATGACGAATGGAACAAACAGTCTCCATTTCGTAGTAGGAACGGCAATAACATTATTTATTGTGTTTACTGATTTATTGAAGTGCATATTTCCCTTTGTCAATCCTAATGCTGTATGATCTGTAGTTTTGGTGTACAGATAAATTGTAATGCTTACTATTGTAATCAAATGACAGTTATACTAGTATTTTGTCCTTAGCACGGACGCGTAGATCCGATGATTCTGTAATGGAAGGTTTATCTTCGATCGATAATTGTAAATGTAAATGTGGGATGGTCCAGTATACTTTAGAATTTTCCAGTCATGTTTGACTATTTTCTGGCACGATGATTCTTCACAGAACATCGTTATTTTTTGCTTTATAATTAAATTAGGATTTTTGTACCATTTCCCCCAGCATTGCTTTATTTTTGGATAGTAAATATTACTGATCAAGATGGTTAATTTCCTAGCTTAGGGGTTGTTCCTTTTCTTGTTTTTGTTTATTTAGTTAGCGGATTAGCCGATTTGATACCCTCTGATCCTAAGGGTTGGTTCTTATTAATAAATATTTCCAACGATTTTTACTTAAGTCTGGACTACCTTCTTTAGTAGCTTGTTTATTTTGGGGGTGTATTACCAGGGGTGTCTTTGACATTTAAAATCATGATGGGAACCTGATCCATGGGACAGGGGAGTCTCATAGCCGGCGAGCCCTATTGGTTTGCACTCCAATCCTCTTCTTAGGTATGAGGTCGGAGGAAGTGGTCATCTGGGAGGCTATACACGGTTGGTGGTGACCAAATGATTTCCTCCAACGGGCACATAAGTCTTATATACATTCCGTTGGCGCTTAACCAAGTGGCCGATTCTTAAGGACATAAAGGCCATCAGCTTCTTGTCGTTTTAAAGAAGATTATATTTCATTGGTTATTGACAATTTGTCTGGACTAGGACGAAATCTAGACGTCGTCCAGCAGTGCAGTAGGTCACATGGCTTTCTTTTTAGATGTCAGACCATGGGCGAAGTACAATTACATTTAAAATTCAGGATAGTACTTTTGCATTGCAAGTACTTCGTCGTGATTAAATGTAACTTGTATTTTGCTTGCTGGTTTGTTGTTGTCAATGTAAATGTAGAGTTTTTTGTCTTCCAAAGTCCAGCAGTAGATTTAATAAAGACAACTTTACGCCCTGATCATTTCCATTTTTGTAGTTAGTTAGGTGTAAGATGACTCCTCCTTTGCCTCAAATTGTATATTCTTGTTATGGATGAGGAAAGGTTTAGGATCCTGGTAGACGGCATGTTACAAAACATGAACGCTAACCTAGAGGCTAGTAATGACGTCATCAGGGGCGATTTCTATGAAAACACTAGAGTATTGAGGGGTGACTTGGACACTATCAGATGGGATGTCACCGATGTCACTAATAATGTTAACCGTAATGCTGCCACCCTGAGGGGGGATATGAATGACAATGTAGCCATCTTAAGGGGTGACATGGCCACAATTATGGCCACTATTAGAGGCGACATGGCTACCAATATTGAAACTGTCAGGGATGACTTTAATAATGTCAGGGGTGACCTCACAGCTGATATAGCTGTTATTATTGGTTCTTTAAATGATGTAAGGGGTGAGATTGTTAGTGCGAACGCCACTTTGGTCACTAACACACAATCTTTAGCTGAACTTAAGCAGGACCTAGAGACTAATCGTGAGGAAGCCAGCAGTACCTTGATTAAAGGGTTAGCTGATCTTCTCACTGACATAGCCACAGGTCGAAAGCAAATCGAAACACGGTTAGAGGCCATAGAAGAGAGTATTGACGAGGTCAGTGACAAGATGGAGGAAGGCAAAAGTGAGTTGCAGTTGCAAATTGCCACTGTCAAAGAGCAACTTGATCTTAGAGTCGCAGCCGCCGAAGGAAGGCTGGATGAAAACCAAACATTTCATGACGGAATGAGATGAGAAGTCGGATTAGTAAGCACGAGTATGCGCATCATGGGAGGCGTAGCTGTAGCCGTTCACGGAAACGTGAAGACGATATCGAAAGACATGGTTCGATTTCGGGATGAGCTAACCAGTAGTACTTAGCTAGTAGCTACTTTGACAGCCAATGTGGAAGATCTCACATATCAGTTGCACGCTAATCAAACCGAACTAACTAGGGAGATTATTAGCGTCAAAGCAGACATGAACGATCATAAGACTACAATTCAAAGCCGTTTGACGGAACACCAAAATACCATAGATAACCGGCTGACAGAGCACCAAACGACTATTGAAGTTATGAGAGGCCAGCTCACACAATATCAGACACTGATAGAAGGACGTTTCGTGGAAGCTTCGAGAGAATACCAAAAGACGGTCCAGGAGGTGGACGAGTGTCTTTGAGGGAAGTTAGCACGCTTGGAGTTGCAGGTTACTCATTTACTGACATCCAGCAACACCACTAATTCTGAAGTTTTCGAACAATTGGAACGTAGAATATTAGAAAATCTAGAGACAGAGTCCAGGGCAATGTCATTCTCTACGCCAAGAGGAAATGTCCCTGTCACAGCAATAAATTAACCCAATATGATGACTGCTCCGGCTTGTCCAGTAACCACTTTTGGGCAACGGACCAGGTCATACCCATGGTCAAGTACTACTTTACCAATTTCCACCGTGGGAGCAAATCCCTTCAGAGTACCGGAAAAAATTGTAATATTCCAGCAGCGACCACAACGACGAATGTAACTTCTACTTTGGGTCCATGCTACACTACGACTTTTGAGCAACCTAGTTACCTTAACCAGAACGCTCCTGAGTTTTCACCGATGCGTCAAAGTCACAACCAGAACGTTATGATAATCAGGTCGAGGGAAGAACAACCAGCCAGATTTTCCGGCTCTGGAAGTGGAATCACTACAGTGGAGTTCCTGAACAATGTAGAAAACTATCTAAGGGTACCAGCGTGACACCTGAGCGTGAGCTAAAGGTCATAGAACGCTTACTTGAAGGTCAAGCCAGTACCAGGTTTAGGGTGTTCCGCTATTCTTTTACTGGATTTAGAGACATCAGAGAAGCCCTTTTACGGGCATATTGGTCTAGCGATATTCAGCAAGACATCAGAGCCAAAAGGAATACTAAAAGATACAGCTCTGCACAGCCCACGCGATATGCGAACTACTTCTCGCCACGCAGCTGGCCAAACCCCGTTACCTGCAACCTCCATTGGCCGAGGAAGACCTCATTCAAACAATAGTACGCCAATACCCGTGAGACGTCCACCGCGTGTTGATTGCGGCGGACACCTCATCATTCACACAGTGTGATCAAGTTTTGCGGAGATTGGACTCTAGCAACGAACAGTTCACGTCACACTGACCTAGAGGTGAACAGAGGAACGAAGCCAAACATATCAACCTCACAACAATTGATAAAGTCAGCCAGACGACTGCGCCGAAACCAATATTCGACAATCGGTAAGATCGTCGTAAAAGTGGACCAGACGAAAGGTCGTGGAACAAGCCGTCGTATGAACAGAATCGTCAGTCAGCCCGAGAGAGAGCCGAATGACAGGCGTAACAACGACGACAGACGAAACCAAAACCAGAATAGAGAAGGACCTCGAAACAGTGAAAATCGCCTAAGGAGAGACTACCGTTACTCCGGCGGTTACAGGAGGGACCGTGATCCACGATATTGGACTGACCGCGTCTGGCTGGGACGTGCCCAGGAAAGAAGGGAATATATCCGTCTACTTCGGGATACTGAAGTGAGAGATAGAGCTCGATCGCCGAGTGACAGACGGGAAGTGCCAAATAAAGTACAGTCGGTTCCTGAGCAACCGAGTACTTCAAATGGGAAAGGAAAAAAACGCCAAAATCCCAGTAAGGAATGAGGAGACAGGTACCAGATTTACGGCTTTCATCTTACTCTGGGAGCCACTCCAAGAGGACCTACTGTATGAGAGGCGAATGACGACTATTATAAGACCAACTCAACTTCCAATGATCGCGGCTAAAATAAATGTTCAACCCATCACTTTATTGGTTGACACTGGGGCAATGTTGAGCGTCCTATCATCCGATTGTCATGCCATTTTGAAGCTGAAGGACGAGAAGCTGCACGAGATACCAGCATCAACCGTTAAAATAAGAGGCATAAATCCCGATAGAACAATCAGATGTACTGTGAAAATTTTCTGCTGTTTGGAAATTGGAGGCCACGTCTACAAAGACGAGTTCCTTATCCTGAAGAACTTGAAACATGAAGGAATATTAGGTGCAGACTTCATGCGCTTATTTGAGGGCGTGATTGATATGGGAAAAGATACTATAAGATTTTGGCTTTATGATGCCGTTCGAATGAACTTCAATCGGAAGAATGAAGAAAACGTCCAGATAGATATCAAAGTCCTCAAAACACATAATGCGAAGGACGATGAAAGCACCCAGGAAGAGTGCAGAAATAAGGAAATACCCTCAGAAGAAATTGAGGAAGAATTGAAGCAGCTACTGAACGAGTATGCGGATATTTTCGATGACACACCAGGGGAAATCAAGAACTATGAATAGGACTTGAGTGTGACGGATGAATCCTCATTCCAGAGGAAGGTGTACCCCACCGCTGAGAAGCATATGGAAGCAGCGAAGAAGAAACTTCAAGAAATGGATGCCACTGGTGTGATAAGAAAGACTCCTACTTCCTATGTCAATCCGATCGCCACAGCCGTTAAAGCAGACGGTAGCCTACGTCTTTGCTTGGATGGACCTGCCCTCAATGAACGCCTGAGTACAGAACATGATCGACCGCCTAAGGTAAAGGACATTTTGAGAAAATTTAAGGACATGAGAGTGATGACCTCCCTAGATTTAGTTCAGTCATACCATCACAGCCGGTTGACTGAACGTGCTCAGAAGTTCACTGGATTTCTTTTTGGACAGACGCCTCATGTTTTTCAAAAACTGCCATTTGGACTCAAGAACGCTGGAGCAACGTTAATAAGATCACTTGATGCTAACCTTACTACGAAGTTAAAGAAAAAATTATTTGTTATTTTGATGACATACTAATTGCCTCTTAAAACGTAGCTGAACACTTTGAGACGCTTTGTTTGATACTTGAGAATCTACGGGCAGCGAATTTTAAAGTGAAGCGAGAGAAATGTCGATTCCTTCAGAGGGAGATCAAATTGGTGGGCGCCATATAATTAGCGGCGATGGCTATCGACCAAACCCAGCTAAAATAGATGCTATCTCTAAATTTCCACAGCCGACGAGGGTCAAGCACATCCGCCAAATTTTGGGGATGACACAATTTTTCGCATCTCACTGCCCGAAATATTCTGAAACGGTAGCTCCGCTTCCGAATCTGCTCAAGAAAAATAATAGATAGATTTGGACTACAGAATGTGCTCAGGCATTTGCACGAGCTAAGGAGATGAAGATGAACAGTATTACCTTAGAGTGTCCGGATTTTTCAAGATTTTTTTTACTTGAAACAGACGCTTTAGGCATTGGAATCAGCGCGATATTGTTACAGGAAGATGACGCACTTATACGTCATTATATCGCATTCCATAGCAGAAGACTTCGGCCGCATGAAACGAATTATTATGCCAGGGAGCTGGAAGCATTGGCTATTGTTTATGCTCTTGAGCAATGGAAAAGCTGCTTTACGGACAGCGTAATCTTGTCCGCACCGACCACCATGCCTTGACATTCATCCTCAAGACTCGACTGGAAAGTGATCGAATCATGCGATGGACTCTCTATGTCCAGCAGTTCGACCTGACGATCGTACACCGACCAGGGAAGGATAACTTTTTGGCAGACATTCTGAGCCGAAAGCCTGACCCGGTGATACATGCCATTGACATCGAGGGAGAATGTCAAGTGTACCTTCAATGATTGTGTTATCTTCCAGAAGGACAACGGCGAGATGAGGAACTTCGCAGGATCATCAGAATGCTAAGAAATCGCATGGATGTGAACGATCCAGATTATGCAGCTGTGGCTGTAGTGGCGCGCGACCACGTCCTCTACAGGAGAACCTTGTATAGATTTGTCGATCCTGATCATACTCAACTTCGAGCGGTGATACCCCGGAGATACCAAGATGCCGTTGCAAAGCTGGTTCACTTATCAATTGTTCATGGTGGGACCGACAAAACCCTAGCCACATTTGGTGAATCATTTAAAGGGAGAAATGTGGGAACTACCGTGCGTAAGTGTCTTCGTGCTCGTTACGCATGCCAGCGAAACAAGTATACGTCGCACTTACTACGAGAGGCCCCAAGACCTATTCTGACTACGAAACCTCGTGAGTTGTACGCACAGGACTTGTATGGTCCAATTCCGAAGGCACGTCGAGGGAACAGGTTCATTGTTGTGACCATCGACGTCTTCACTAAATTTAGCATGCTCCACACGATTCAAAAGGCGACGTCACACAAAGTGATCCAAAGAATTAAGAAGCAAGTTATACCGGAGGCGGGAAAGCCTGAATATCTGCTTAGCGACCACGGGTCACAATTAACTTCTGCTGAGTTCGCCAATGCTATGGATGAGCTTGAGATTGGCCATGTACTTTCATCAATTCGCCACCCAGAAAGCAACCCAACAGAATGCGTGATGGCTACTCTGGGAAAATTCTGTAGGTTATACTGTCAAAATGAACATTGGCGTTGGACCGAGGTCCTAGCCATCATCACGAAGTGCATAAATTCCACTGTCCAGGAGAGCACAGGCCAGATTTCGAGTGTACTGCACTTTAATCAGGCACCGATCAGACTATGGAGCAATGTTGTGGTTACACCACCTAGTCTTCAACCCTCGCATGCCAGTCGCATAGAGGCAGCGAGAAAACGAATGAATCACCAGGCAGAGAAACGTCTACGAAGGAGGAGGAACAAGAGGCTACCTACGATGTGAACTCTTGAGAAAAGCATAATATGTAATTCTGCATTATCAGCAACATTAAAATATAGTAATATTCAATGTGTTAAAGTAATTAAAAGGTATTTTCATCGCAGAAAAGCGAAGCACAAGGAATTATTTGCTAAATGACTTTGACGGTAGTCGAAGACGGAACACGCCATGCAAGGCAGAAGCGACAACCCTATGTGCGCTTGAGACGCACGGACGTATATTTTTCAGGTCCGGTCAAGTAGACCGATGGGAAATCGTTATCACAGGACTAGTGATGTCCATCATCGACGGATTGTAAAACCATCCAGTATTATTTAAGCACCAACGTGCTAGTAAAGACATATTTTAGAAAGTTTAATCACGGGAAAGTGATATTTCGACATAACTGTGTTTGATATTTTTTTGTGCTAGGAGCACACATGCAACGCGACACCTCATTGTGTACATTGTGTCAGGAAAAATTGTTCAAGTGTTAAAATATTAGTAATATTCATTGCCTTTAATTGACACAATATTTCTACAGTCTACAAGAAACACGCCGTGCAAGGGCGGATCTTTAAAAGAAACGGATTGCACTGATATCTAAGTGATAGTGCTTCACTATAAAAATAGAATTTGTGAAAAATATAGCTTCATTGAACGCCATTGATCCATTGACCATCTAATAACACCTGCAGGTTGAAAGCCGATACAAGGATTTCGTTAACCATGGCCGAGAAGGTACTATTCTACACCTAGAATTTAAGGATTGACCCCTCAAAATGAAACCAGAGATGGTTGGAGGTGAACAACAGCCGCCGTGAGTTTCCGTTTAATTTCACTTGTATTTGGTTATGGATCAGGGCTGGTTTAGATGTAGACAACCGTACGAATTAGGGTCATTTTGGTAGGATTTTTGTATTTCTTGTAGACGCCATTGACGGCGTATTTCACTTTTCTTATGAACTTCCACATGATTTGGAATAGCTCATGCCTAGAGTTAGACACCTCATGAGTTGAACCCAGGTGCAAAATCTGTAACAATTGAGTAGTCCAATCACTTTACTTTGATTAACTGATGCCCAAAGCATAGTTTTAATTTGAGGCTCCCATTAAATGAAATATTTGAGTACGCCACCGTAACCCGTCGTATCATTTTGATGCTGTGAAGTTGACGCATCTAAAAAGTTAGTGTAAATATCATTGAATGGTCTCAGAACCAAGATTCGAGCAGAATAATATTAGTGGATGAGAATGATTGTGGGTTAATATACTCTAAACCGAACATTCAACTTTAATCATATCATTTGCAACCAACACCCAAGAGAATGGTGTTTTAATAACATTTACAGACTTTGAAGTGAATAACGTACAATGTTTTCAATATAATAATCTTTGTCATACCGTGGAATCTCTTCCAAAGACTTTTGTGAGTACGCATAACTTTCTGTTGCTACTCTTTGCTAAGTTATCAGCTAACACATGTTTGCCAATGATTTTTCAAGGCGAATTAGTATGCCTTTTGTACAAAGAACAGTGTCATTATATTGTCAAGTGTAATGGATGAAAACTAGGAATATAATTCAGTGAATTACACACGTTTTCAATAATGTTTTGATAGACATTGCCACGCAATGAAACGAGGTGCTGTTATAAGCAATATTTGATCCCGCTAGGATGACAGCTGACGGCGCTCAAGGTTATATTACAATTATATATCCCAGCAGCAAACTTGACCCCCCGTGCGGGACAGTTGACAGACGACAAAACTCTCTTTGGTTTTTGCTGGAAAGGAAATCTTTTTCGAGCAGTTCATGGTGCTCGAATTGAATGTAAATTATGTCACAGTTTATTGTTGAGTACAGGGTGACTAGAAAGTCACGTTTCCCATTCTTTAATTAATTCGAGTGTGTTGTAAGCGAATGGAGAAGGATTATTACATTATTATTGATACTATCAGAGTAATTCTTAGGAATGAACCACACTTTTGTTTATGAAGGCTTGTATTTTTCGCACTTAATGTGATTGATGTTTTGCCGTGTTTTCACACGAGGATATTGGGGTGGTTCCCGTTTTTGGTGCATGCCAGCAGATTCATATGCATGACTGCTGAGGTTACCTCTTTTCGTGATCCAGTAGAGGGACGCGTTTAGATACGACTTGAATGGTTTTCGCTGGAGCTTAGCACGCCCATCTGGTAGAAGTGTTATTGTGGACTAGATTATATCTTTATGATATTGGAGCCGCTTAGAACTCAAGATTGTTATGACTTGTCGGGTCATACATCTCGTAAGCATCTGATGCAGACATACGACTAATATCTAAAAGATTGTGTTATTGTAACTGGCAGAGGCCACGTGTACTCTGTTGTGTTTATTCTTCAGTCCATCAGCCTTGCATAGTTGGTCATTCTACATAATTAAAATACTCCTAAACGACGATAGTAATAATCACTAACGCATAAATCATGAAAGTTCATTATTAATAAAACGACGTGGGTCAAAACTACAGTTAAATCTCAATCAGCTGTTCAACTTTGATCGTACTTACTTTTCGCCTGGACCAATGCAATGTGCTTGATACAAGATGTCCCTGGAAGGGAATATTTAGAGAGATACCACACATTTAGACTTGACAGGAGCCAGTAGCTCACTGGAGGTAATTAACTTGTGGGTAGAGTACACTTTATATTTGATGACATGCTCTGATGGCATGCTTTGTTTGATTCTTACACATATTAGATGACGAATGGAACAAGTAGTCTCCATTTCGTAGTAGGAAGGGCAATAACAATATTTATTGTGTTTATTGATTTATTTAAGTGCATATTCCCCTTTTGAACCCTACTGTTGTATGATCTGTAGTTATGGTGTACAGATAAATTGTAATTCTTACTATAGTAATCAAATGACAGTTATACTAGTATTTTGTTTTTAACCCCGACGCATAGATCCGACGGTTCTGTAATGGAAGGTTTAGCTTAGACGTATAATAATAAATGTAAATGTGGGATGGTCCCAGTATACTTAAGATTTTTGCAGTCATGATTGACTATTTTCTGGCACGATGATTCTTCACAGAACATCGTTACCTTTTTCTTTGTAATTAAAATAGATTTTTTGTAAAAATTTCCCCAGCCTTGCTCTATTTTTGGATTGTAAGTAGAACTGATCAAGAGGGTTAATTTCCTAGCTTAGGGGTTGTTTCTTTACTTCTTTTTGTTTACTTAGATAGCGGATTAGCCGATTTGATACCCTCTGATCCTAGGTTAGTGGTTGGTTCTTATTAATAAATATTTCAGACGATTTTTACTTAAGTCTGGACTACCTTCTTTAGTAGCTTGTTTATTTTGCGGGTGTATTACCAGGGGTGTCTTTGACATTTATAATTCTGTTGGGAACCTGATCCTTGGGACAGTGGAGTCTCATAGCCGGCGAGCCCTATTGGTTTCCACTCCAATCCTCTTCTTCGGTATGTGGTCGGAGGAAGAGGTCATCTGGGAGGCCATACACGGTTGGTGGTAACCAGATGACTTCCTCCAACGGGCACAATATAGAGTTAAACAAACGATGAAAAGAATTTCGCGTCCAAAACGGTGATCAAAGATTAGTAAACAACAGAAGATAAGACAATAGCCTGCACCACCCAGGACAAAGGAGAAATTAAGTCGCGATTAGAGTGGCGCACGCTTTCAGTTACACAGTATATTCTACAGTATTATTTATTTTCCATGGTTGATATCTCTACTTAGTATAAAACCAATACCCCGATTCTTAGATGTCACGGTTTTTCTCGAGAACTTCTGAATGGATTTTGATGCGGTTTTCATCATTCTATAAAAGATATTTCGAGGATGATTTCTGTAGAAAATAAGTTATATGTGATCAATGGAAACCGATCGGTAATGATTTCAGTGAAAAAGTCGAAAAAACCTGGCGTCCAAGCATTTTGTAAGCTTAGGCCGGGCAAACTTTTAGAAATACCTGAATACTATGCGTGTTAGAATTGTTCAGTATGAAAAGTTCTACAAAAAGTCCCCGAGAGCATATCTCTCTCTTCAATACATCGCCCGCTATAAGTGCTTTTACGTTTTCATTTCCTCCAACAATGACCATTCAAATACTGAGGCGACAGTTTACGAGCTAGCTAAAGGCGATTCTATCACCCCAGTTACAGCCTAACTAGCAGGCGAACATATTACCCCAGATACAGCCAGCAGCAAACCGTCGAGTCGTGCTTAGTTATGACTTCAGAGAAGGGTGGTTGTGTTTGGAGTTTCCCTTGAAGAGCAACTCGGCTTTTCTTCATTTCGCTTGTGAACAGTCCGTTCTGCAAAATACAACGTAAAGTTAAGATTGCACAGAAGGGGGATTTGTATTTCATGGTTTTTCTTCATTTCGTCTGTAAACTTTTCATTCCGCAAAATACACAATCATGTTAAGATTGGACTGAAGGAAGATTTGTGTTTCTTGCACTTCACCATTCCCTGGAAGTGCAACTCTTCATTTCGCCTGTGATCATTCCGTTCCGAAAAATGCACGGTTAAATTAAGATTGGACGGAAGGGGGATTTGTGTTTCATGCACCTCGCCATTCCCATGTAAGTGCAATTCGGCTTTTCTTCATTTTGCCTGTGAACATTTCGTTCCGCAAAATACACAGTCAATTTAAGATTGGACGGAAGGAAGATTTGTCTTTCAAGCACCACGCCATTCTACGTCTGACAAGAATTCGTTATAATTAATGGTCCAGTCAGTGATTTCAAGCCATCATTCTGAGATGTAAAAGAGATATAGGTCATAGTTCATTGACATAGAAAGAAAAGCGCTTATCGTGTAACAATGAAACAGAGCAACTAATAATTTCTCGATTGTCAAAAGAGAAAGAAAGACATAGTCCTCGGCTCCAGAAAACCATTGCTCAAGCAGAACACTGTCTGAACCGAGATCAGAAACAAGCTTATGACACCATCATATCTAGCACCACCAAGAAGGTAGGTAAGATACATTTTCTCGATGATCCTGGAGGCACATGCAAAACGTTCTTGATTAATTTGTTTCTCGCCAATGTGACGCCTGGTGGTAATATTGCTCTTGCCGTCACATCATCAGAAATTGCAGCCACTCATTTAGAAGGGGGAAGAACAGCACACGTAATATTTAAACTCCCTTTGAAAGTCAGCAGTAATGATGGAAGCGTATGTAATATTTCAAAACAAAATAACACTGCCGGTTTAATCCAAAATTGTTCTTTAGTTGTATGGGATGAGGCTACAATGTCGCACAAAATTTCCGTTGAAGCTGTAGACAGGACCTTGCGTGATCAAAGAAATCGGAACACACCTATGGGTGCCTGCACAGTTTTGTTCGCAGGAGATTTTCGTCAAACCTTACCAGTTGTTACCAGAGGAACGAGAAACGACGAAGTGAATGCTTCATTAAAAAGATCCTACATCTGGCCGGATATAACAAAATTGTCACTCAAAACTAACATGAGATTAATCTTATCTTCATGTTAAGATTGGACTGAAGGAAGATTTGTGTTTCTTGCACTTCACCATTCCCTGGAAGTGCAACTTGTTACTTAGAGTCGGAAATTGAGATGTACCGTTCATTGGCGGGAAAATTACCCACAAATAGTCTGTTTGCTAATTTGTTACTTAGAGTCGGAAATGGAGATGCACCGGTCATTGACGGGAAAATTACCCTCAGTCACGATTTCTGTGCTTTAGTAAGCAGCATTCAAGAATTGGTTGATAGCGTTTATCCTCAAATCCATGACCTATCTAACAAGTCTCATTCATGGTATAAAGAAAGAGCAATATTATCGCCGACAAACAAACAAGTTGTGCAAATAAATGACTTGGTGTTCTCCAAATGCACTGCCTTGGCTCAAGTATATTACTCAGTGGACGCAGTAGTCGATAGTGAAGAAGCTGTTCATTACCCCCACAGAATTCCTAAATTCTTTACTTTCTTCTGGCTTGCCACCACACAAGCTTATTTGCTACGTAATTTACACACACCAAAGTTATGCAATGGGACGCGATTGGTAGTGAAACCTTAGAAAAACTGATTCATTGAAACAACTATCTTAACTAGCTGTGGTACAGGAGAAACAGTCTTAGTGCCCAGAATCCCGATGATTCATTCAGATTTGCCTTATCATTTCAAGTGAGCACAATTCCCATTAAGAGTCTAATTTGGCATGACTATAAACAAAGCACAGGGCCAGACACCCAGTGGAGAATGTTTTTCTCACGGACTGCTTTACGTTGCTCTATCCCGTGTTACATCAATCCAAAATCTTTTCGTGTTCACAGCTGGAGGGAAAACGACTAATGTCGTATACAAGAAAATCTTATAGAACTTCGGTTAAAAGTAGCCTATCACTTTGCATTCATAACTGTTCCCGGACGAAGCAGGGGTGGGTTGCTAGTTATCAATAAATGATTCATCTAACGAACTACTGAGAACAGGCTCTTATGTTCCTCATCCCGTTTAGGAGTAGGATACTGCCTGAGTGACCGTTTACTGGATGTTCTTTTAAATGGGCAAGGTTGCGAGAACGCCAGTGGGCGAGTGGTGAGGATGCCACGAAATACCCCGCTATGCGTGTGGCTCGGCTCCCACACAACTGTGTAGCAAAAATGCACAATTCCGTGTTTTGCTTTGCCTGCTAGAAATAATATCAAATCAAATGTTGTTATTTTAACGTTTCAACGGTGTGGTAGTTATCATTTTGGTGACAACTTGGTGTGTCATGTACTGACATTTATTATTTAATACTTTACTGCAAACATTTTTTACCTAGGACGGCTGTAATCGTAATCCTTCGCGTCCATTGCTCGCTTTGTATGTCCTTCTGGGTTATTGGCGGACTACCGTAACGGTACTGTAAATGACTTTAATTTTGGTGACGACAATACTATATGGGAGATTAAGGTATATTATACATGTTCTGTTAAGAAGAACCTTTCCAATTAGAATTTTTAAAGTGAAATCCGACATTGTGACGGTTGGAATACCATATCCTCAAATGCTATATTGAACTACTAAAATAAAGGCAGGAAAGAAGAATACACGTGTCATTTTTAGTCTGTGTCACAAGACACTTTGATTCCTTGGTTGGCATGCTACACCAAACTGAATAAACGATTTTTTTTGTCATATATTTTGGTTTCCCATGAGCAACAGGTGTAGACCAAACATGATTTCCTGATTTTGGCCTTTTAACTGCAGCACAGGACTGACAATTTATAAAGTGCAACAAATTGGAAAACAGAGAATCGGTGTTCTTCTTGTTTCTCTCCGCAGAGCTTATGTAAATAAACTCAGTAAGGAATTAACAAGGACAGGCCGTTGCTAATAAGATAGATAGTTATTTTCCTCCTCTTCGTTTCGGCCTGCCATGGACCACGTTACTTCAACTGTTTCCGACTTTGAGCTTTAATCTTTTCCCAGTAGTCCTTCATCCATTTCCTGTGCGCCTCCTTTCTGTCAGCCGTCCACTTCTTGCCTGTTCTCAGTTTTGGCTTTTCTTGGCATCGCTGGTATGCTCTAAGTTTTTTTCTGGAGAGGAAGACGTTGTTGAATGTCCTCAAGCGAAATCCTTACTTATATAAGATCTTCTTCGATCTCAGAAAACCATGGTCCCTTGGTATTCTTGTCTACAAAGTAGGAAAATATGCGGTAGGTCAGTCTCTGCGAGCTCATGCTTGTTATGTGGCCGTAGAAACTAATTCCCCTTTGTCGCATCAAGTCCGTTATCCTTTCCACACGTATGTAGAGTTCGTTGTTATGTCGCCTCCTGTACTCTCCATTTTCTCTGACTGGTCCTAGGATCTCTCTCAGGATTTTTCGTTCTTCGGCCTCTAACTTTTCAACTAAACCTTTCCTATTCATTGCAAGGCATCTGCAGCTTACAGAGCTTCTGGACGAATAACTGAACCATAATGCCTAATCTTGGCATTGATGGACACTGATCGTTTATTGTAAACATCGCTGGTTAGCTGGTACGCAGTTTCCATCTTATTGATCCTTGATGACAATGCTTCTTTCTCAGAGTTGTTTGGTTTTATCCATTCACCTAAATACTTAAATTTTTCAGCCCGCTTGATTCTTTGTTGTTCCACATATAACTCTCTGGGGGCCTGCTTGATGTTAGTTATAAATTCCGTTTCCTCAAAGGAGATCTGGAGTCCTGCCTTTGCAGCTTGGGTTTTAAGTTTGATTATTTGTTTTGGAGCAGTATCTATGGAATCAGAAAATATAACTAGATCATCTGCAAAAGCTAGGCAGTCAGTTGTCAGATCCATTTTCATATAACATTTTCTGAGTCCAGTGTCGACCTCTTCATTACACATCTCCTTGCGCCACTGCCGAATGACTTTTTCTAAGACGCAGTTTAAAAGTAGAGGCGATAATCCATCTCCTTGTCTAACACCTGTCTTTATTTCGAAGATGTTAGAAACCTCTCCCCTGAATTTCACTCTGGAGGTCGTATTGGTTATGGTCTGTTGGATAATTGTTCTTGTTTTGTTGTCTAGGCCCATTTCCTTTAGAATTTGAAGGACTGTACGTCGATCAATAGAATCGTAGGTCTCTTGAAGTCTATGAAGGTCACCAAAAACTTCCTGTTCCTGAGAGTCAGATATGTAAGAACAAATGTAAGGGTCATGAACTGGTCAACACATGAGCGCCCTTTTCTAAATCCTCCTTCATACTCTCCCTATTGCGAATCAAGTTTTTTCTGTGCCCGGGTCTGAAGGGCTTTCGAGCGAATTTTATATGTTATCGAGAGGAGTGAGATTCCTCGGTAGTTATTTACATCTGCTTTGTCACCTTTCTTGTGAAGGGTATCAATCAGAGCTGATGTCCAGTCACTGGGGAGTTTCTCAGTTTTCCAGATCTCATGGATAACCTCTATTAGTTTGTCAATCGCTTTGTCACCTGTAGACTTCCGGAGTTCGGCTATTATTGTATCTTCACCAGGTGCTTTGTTGTTCTTCAGTGACTGGATGATATGTCTGATTTCCTCTTTCTTGGGTGAAGAGGAGTCTGGGTTTGAGTGTGTAGGTTCTTCACACGTGAATTGTGATTGTGGCTCTTCATAATTAAGACGAGATTCAAAGTATTCTTTTAAGATCTGGCAGTTGTCCTTGTCGTTGTATGCAAGCTTACCTTGGTTATTTAGTGAGGTTGCGTCTGAAGGTTCTGTAAAGATCTCGGGTTTTGTTCTTGTTGAAATCCTGTTCTACCTGTGTCAATTGGCTTTTGTGAAACGCACGCTTTACTTCACGTATGACTTTTGCCGCATATTTTCTCACAGTGACGAAGTCCTCGTACCTATCTTGATTTTTCTTCAAATTCCATCTTTTCCAGGCAAGTTGTCTTTGAGCTACTACAGCATCACATTCAGTAGTTCACCACGAGTGTTTCCTAACTTTTGTTAATGAGACTGTCTCCTCAGCCGTTTTGACGATGGCGATTTTTAGTTGATTCCAATTCTCTGGATCCAAGGAATCGAGTTTCTGAGCGAACTCATTTTTGGTTTTGAGCTTTTCTGTGTCAAATCTATTTGTTTTCGTTGACCGGAGTCTCCTGGTGTTTCATGGGATAAGCTTGAGTTTGATTTTGGAAAGATAGTGATCCGAGTCAAAGTTAGCACCTCTCGGGACTTTAACGTTTTGAATCTCTCGAGTTGCTCTCCGTGTAATGGCAACATGGTCAATTTGAAACTCGCCCAGAATAGGAATTGGAGATGTCCATGTCTTTTGTTTCCTTGGTAGGTGTTTGAAGGCTGTTGATTTTAGAACAAGGTTGAATGCCTTACATAGCTCCACAAGTCTTTCTCCATTCCGGTTGGTTCTTCGATGGGCTGGATTGTCTCCAACGATATTCTGGTATTTTCCTTCCTTGCCAAGTTGGGCATTGAAGTCTCCAAACAAAATGATTGTGAGTTAGTCAGGGATTCTTGAGATGAGATCTTCTAGTTCTTCCCAAAATGTATCTGTTCCATCAGGGTCTTTCTTGTTCGCTTGGTTGATTGGTGCATGAACGTTCACAATCGTGTATACATTGTACATGCTTCGAAAACTAAGCATTGAGTCTCGGCTATTTGGGGAGCTGAATTCTGTGACCGAGTCTATAACATTTCTGCTAACAATAAATCCTGTGCCGAGAAATAATATTTTTCATCACACGTTTGCCTGTTTTCCCTTTGAAGATCCCATAACCTTGTGATTCGAAGGTCTGTTCATCAGTAAATCTAGTTTCTTGTATCGCCGTGATTAGGATTTCATAGTGAGAGAGGATGTCAGTGAGTTGTTTGAGCTTACCAACCTTCAAAAGGGAGTTCACATTTAAGGTTGCGAAGAAATTTCGTAGCTTGTGATTTATCTTAGTTCTAGGAGTCTCCGATACCTCCAAGCATGTTGGTGCGGGCTCCCTAGAATCCGAAGGCCCGCATGTGTCACTCGGGACGATTGTGGATTGGTTACCATCTGGGATAGTAGTTTCTGCTGAAATTTCCTCCATGCTTTGTACAGTTGAAAACGACTTCAGATTGGGGTCAGTGATATTTCACACTTACCAAGATAGTACCAAGGTTGTGAGCCTTGGAGTTCCCCCAGCCCTGATCAGCTCAACGACTCAGCTTCCCGCTGGGAATGGTTACACAACCTTCCACTTAGTTGCTCGGCTTATCAGGGGCACCTCTTGTAGGTTATGTGCTGGCGTTGGAGTGAAAGGGGATAGTTGGATTCTGGTGCTGAATCTAATAGGTTATAATTGCAGGTGATACGCATTGACGCATTTCACTCCCACTCGCCCAGAGTCACAAGGACTCTGCCCAAGTTAGTTCTTGGGACCCAGATAGTTCAATGGTGTTTTTTAAAAACAAATTTCCTTTATTGGTTCATGATGAGGCAGACGACTCAGAGCATTGTATTCCTATTCTGAAAGCTTATCCAAACATTGCTAATGCTTTTGGTGGGAGGTCACCACCATCCAATGAGAGATGTAATTATTGATGTTATTAATAAATGTGTCGAATAAGATACTTTCCATTCCGGAATGTTAGACGAAACGTCTGATGACATGTCTGGGTCCAAACTTCCAACTGGGCTATGGTTTATTTAAGACGGTGAGGTCCCAGAGTGGTTTGTGGGATGCTGACGTTAGCTCTGACCGGACATCTAATGGACTGTTTTTCCACGTAACAAGTGCTGTGGAAAAATTTCAGACTGGAAACAAATTACTTGGATATCCCTACGACAGGTTTGCTGTTATGAGCGGTCAGTTAAACGGCTATCAAAACAAAGTTTTAGAAGCAATTCCACTTCTCTGGCTAAGTACTGCAGTAGATGTTTAGCCGAATTTCATTAAAAAAAATAGGCTTAAGTGATCACCTTTTGCCCGTGTGTGTGTGCGTATGTGTGTGTCCCCCTCTAATTACATCTAAATGACTGGAGTGATTTTGGCCGACCCCGACCGTGCCCTTCAAACTTTATAACGACACACCAATCCAACATGGCGACTGTGCGAAATATTTCATCGGCATTCTACAGTATATCTCCGAACCTATTACTGATATCTCACTGCAATTTTGTACGGCGATAAAGGGCACTACTAGAAGTTCAACGATGAGACCTTCAAAAACCTGGTAACTGCAAAACCAACATGGCGGCCTAGCAATGTTGAGACTTTTAAATATACTTTTCTCGCGATTTAACCATCCAAACGCAATGACACTTGGTGTACCAAATGTTTATAAACATTGTAATGCACTGGCATCTAATTTAGTTCAAATGTTTACATAACCTCAAGATGGCAGCTGTGCGAAATATTTCACCGGCATTCTATATCACCGAAACTGTTACTGATATCACCCTGATGATTTGTACGGTGACAAACGGCACTACTACAAGTTTATATACGTAGTTTCAAAATTCTGTAAAGTACAAAACGAACATGGCGTCCAAGCGAAAATTAAATTTTTAAGATGTTTTTCTCTTGATTTAACCATCGGAGCGCAGTGAAATATGGTACAGTAAATGTTTATACAAATTGTAATGCATTTGAATTTAATTTCGTTCAATTGTTGACATAACCTCAAGATGGCGGCTGTGCGAAGTTCTAAAATTAAGTTTTTATTTCTTGTGTCGTAATCATGCGATAGAAGAGAAAGTTTGAATAATGAACGTACGCAATAATTTTCCTTTATTGGTACATAATTCTATGGCATATGCATATTACAATCCAACTTGGCGACCATTCGAAATATTTAGACGGCTCTCAATATCTACGAATCTTTTACAGAAATCAAACTGAATTTTTTAATGTTCATAGAGGCTCTGAAAAAATTCACCTGTAGGACTTTCAATGACCTGGTGAGTACAAATCCATCATGGCGGCGATGCGAAATATACATACTTAAATGGACGTTTCTCGCGATTAAATCATCCGTGTACAGTGAAACTTGGTACGTTAAATGCTTATACAAATGTTAATCCACTGACATCTAATTTATTTCATTGTTTTTATAACCACAAGATGGCAGCTATGCGAAATTTTAAAATCTCGTATTTACTTCTTGTGTCTCAATCATGCGATTGAAGATTGAATACTACACGTACATGACAATCTTTCATGTAATACATAACTCTAAGACCTACATAGTATAAAAATCCAACATGGCGGCCATTCTAAATATAGGAGGGTTCTCAATATCTACGAATCAATTACAGCAATCAAACTGAAATGGTGTTTGTTGATAGAGGCAATTTACATAAGTAGGATATATGAAAATTGACTTTAGTTCTTCACGGAACTACTTGTGCTAATTATTAGGGGGTGAAAATATTTTTCAAACGGTTATTGAACTTCCTTTATTCTTTTGAAAATCCTCTAGACGGAAAATTATTTTGGAAGAATTTGTTTAACGGAAGGTACCGTCACTAGCACCAACAATTTGAAATTTCACATCAAGATTATTGTAAATAGTAGAAGAATACAGCATTAATTAATCGAGTTGTTAGGAAACACTGTAAAATTTTCAAGTGATCGGGACGTTGAAAAAGTTGTGAAGTCTAGTGATTTCCTTTTACTTCTGAGTGAATTTTAACACTATATTTTTTCTGGAAGTACAATCACATTTAGGTCATTTTCCCTTAATGATTATAATGATAATAATGAATAGGGAAACGGCTATTTACTAACTACAGCACTGACACATGTAATATACAAACAAATTTCTAAAATTGATTAGAATGAGGAGTAACTGAAATAAAAGACACTGCCTAGGAACTATATCTCATTATCTGTTACAAATGTAGAGACCAATAGTGTCGTATTTGTCGCATAGCGCCGTAGGAAAATAATCAGAACACTTTGGAAATCTTCGGCTGTCCCGAGCTCCTGAGGTAGCAATAGTATCATTTATCGCCACATAGCGTTCAACGCTAAGTTTCGGAATAAATTAAGATAAATTTGAAATCACCAACGCTTATTGCAGCTGATGACCTCAATGTATTTCACCAACACCATTGCACTTATACAGAGGCATAATATGTTCATGATGATAACTGTTTTAAGGGGCAAAAGAAATCATTTTGCATTAATTACTCCCCGTGACTGCAATTTATAAGCAGCGCAATATTTTACTATTTTCGCAATTCTGCACCAGAACACTGGTAGGGGCGACGTGATGCAGCCCGAATTGCCAGTCAACAATAGATTTATTAAAATACTCGTACAGTTACACTACTACGGACATGAATGGTTCTAGGGCCTTAATACGTGATTTCAAAGTTCAGTCTGTTTTTTATTCTAAATGTAGGGAATGGAGAGCGTTGTCCAAAATATCAAGTGGACAGTGTTAGCAGCAGGGTTAGAAAGTGTATGTAAAATTTGGTGCAATTAGGAGGAACGGTGTAGATTTGTGATAAAAGGCATAAATGCAGGGAATGGAGTGGTCTGTCCGAAATTTCATGCAGACAGTGTTACTCGCAGGGATCCAAAAGGTAAGTATACACATTTTGGTTCAGATCGGTGAAACGGTGTAGATTTTGTGAAAAAGGGCCTAAATGCAGGGAATGGAGTGGTCTGTCCGAAATTTAAAGTGGGCAGTGTTACCCGCAGTGTTCCAAAGGTTATGTATACAAATTTTGATTCAGATCGGTTTCACGGTGTAGATTTGTGTCAAAGGGCCTAAGTGAAGAGAATGGAGTGGTCTGTCCGAAATTTCATGCAGACAGTGTTACCCGCAGGGTTCCAAACGGTAAGTATACACATTTTGGTTCAGATCGGTGAAACGGTGTAGATTTGTGCCAAAGGACCTAAATGCAGGGAATGGAGTGGTCTGTCCGAAATTTCATGTAAACAGTGTTACTCGCAGGGTTCCAGAGGGTAAGTATAAACATTTTGGTTCAGTTCGGTGAAACGGTTTAGATTTGTGTCAAAGGGCCTAAATGCAGGAAATGGAGTGGTCTGTCCGAAATATAAAGTGGACAGTGTTGCCCGCAGTGTTCCAAATTTTGGTTCAGATAGGTGAAACGGTGTAGATTTGTGTCAAAGGGCCTAAATGCAGGGAATGGACTGGTCTGTCATAAATTTCATGCAGAGAGTGTTACTCGAAGGGTTCCTAAGGGTAAGTATACAAAGTTTTGTTCAGATCGGTGAAACGGTGTAGATTTGTGTTAAAGGGCTTAAATGCAGGGAATGGAGTGGTCTGCCGAAATTTAACATAGCCTATACTATTCCTCTTGAATCTGGCTATCATATACAAAAATAATTGTTCGAATCCGACTGGTAGTTCCAGAGATTAGCGCATTTAAACACACAAATACACAAACCCACAAACCCTTCAGTTTATTATATTAGTATAGATTAGCAATAAAACGCCTAGAGCATCGTTATTTGTACTATACGAGCATTAGTTACTCTTGAAATGTCACCTGATATCATACATACATACATACATACATCTCTTCTTTGGGTATAAAGCTACAGTAATCCAACTTTACGGAGTAACGGTATAGACCACTGCCTCTAAACATTTTAGTCACGAGTCTCGGCCTATGTCTTAGACCATGTGACATTTCACACGTCTTCGGAAAGAACGCTTCCTTTATCCCTGTAAGGTAAAATCAGCCGGCAGCGAGAAGATATCTTGCTTGATCCATATAAGCTGCGCCAACTGCTTTAGTTGACAGGATAATTTCAACCAGGGTCAACCTCGTGTACTAGGACAGGGGATTAGGTCTCGACATGAAGTAGGGGTCCTCACACCAGATTTCAATCTCTTGGTAGAGTCAGGAATCGAACCTGGACCGCAGGGGTGTCAGAAATGAATGCTAGTCGTAGCATCACAAGGCTGTCTTCTGCAAAGGACTCCTACTTCAATATAGCTTACGCTTACGTTCACCCACTGCTTACAATGCTCCCCAGACATATTTACGTTTTAACTGACCATATGGTGTATATGAGAGGAGCAGCCACACGAATCATCGTTGCAAGAACATTTTCAGGAAGGAATAAATAATTTACTATTTAAATGTCATGCATACTTACACAAACAAACTCACAGAAGGACATATGAGCGCCCAAACCAGCAGGGCACAAACTTCGCCAGCCTTGAACACATAGTGCAGCGAGGGTGAACTGCATTACATGGTTGTATGTACGCATGCGTGACCGGAACTCATTCTGGATGACCAGGATAAATGGAATACTCCTACCATAATTCCATTCTTCAGAAACAAGTATAATAACAACGATTTAAAACGTAATTCATGAAAAATCCATCTTCCTGTCTTGCACCCGATATTGGCAGCTTCTTTAAAAGTTACAATGTTGGAAAGCGCTCAACGGATTAGGCACTGGCCAGCGCAGCATTGTCATTCAATAGATAATAAATATGGATAGGCTGAGAAACCATAGTACGAGAATATCGTGAATCTTCACACGCAAAAGTCATCTCCATCCCAGTTGAAAGTGTTCAACTCATTTGATGCATCATTATATGCCAAATTTGACTTAACCAATTTCCTTATTGTTAGAGCTTCACATAAATGGTAGTGACAGATTTGATAATCAACATCGTGTACTTGATGAGCGCTGAATTTGTCTGGAAACTAAAGACCACTTTTACCTGAAATGATTTGGGCCAGGGTAAAACCTAGAATTTGGTACAAAATTGAATCCCGGCAATTTCGAAGAATGGGTGTGAAAAACAATGCCCAAAATACCAATCAGGTTGGATATGCGGAATATGCAGCCAACCTACCTTTATCATGGTTTGTGAATTTACGCACTCACCCGAGCTCATAGTGCACAAGTAAACAAAATGAGATATCCCTCATTTCTCGATGCTTGCTTTGTTTCGTATATACGATCTACGATCATATCGTAACATGTATGTCTAGCACTTATTATTCCTGTGGGGTGCGATGAAATTATACGTAGCGGGCGGTGTTATGATGACCTTCTTCACGCCAACGTCCAGAAAGGAGTTTATGAAAGAAGACATAAATGCAGATGAATGAAACTGGGTGAGAAGACGGAAGGAAGCAGCCGTGACCTATTAGAAGGTACCGCCCCAGCATTTTCAAAAATATATTTTGTGTCAAATGTTTTCATTTTTAGCGTACTTTCATGTATGAAAACAATAGGCTTATCAGATCACCTTTTGCCCGCGTGTGTGCATGCATGTGTGAGCGTGGGTATGTGTGTTTGTGTCCCTAAAAAAATCTAAACAGCAAGAGCGCTTCTAATGAAACTCGGTAAGGACATAGTTCTATTCCGTCCAACCACGACCATGCCCTTCAAATTTAATTACGTCTCACCAATCCAACATGGCAGCTGTGCGAAACATTTCACTGGCATTCTATATCTCCGAATCCATTACAGATATCACGCTGAACTGAGGTACGGTGATAGAGGAGACTACTTTAATTTCACCTATGTGACTTCCAAATTCCTGTTAGATTAAAAAACGAACATGGTGGCCAAGCGAATTTGAAAAATTTAAACTGACTTTACTCGCGATTTAACCATATAAGCGCAGTGAGACATGGCACAGCAAGTGTTTATACAGATTGTAATGCACTGACATGTAATTTAGTTGCAATGTTTATATATCCTCAAGATGGTGGCTGTGTGAAATATTAAAATGAAATTTTCATTTCTTGCGTCCTAATCATGCGATCGAAGTCAACGTTTGAATAATGAACCTACGAAATAATTGTCATTTAATAGTACATAACTCTATGGCCTGCATATATAAAAATCCAACATGCTGACCATCCTAAATATTTAGGCGGTTCTCAATATCTACTAATCTATGACAGCAATCAAACTGAAATTTCGTATTTAGATTTAGGTTTTGAACATAATTTCACCTATGAAACTTTCAATAACCTGGTTAGCACAAATTCAACATGGCAGCGACACGAAATTCAATTTTTAAATGAACGTTTCTCGCGATTTATCCATCCAAGTTCAGTGAAACTTGGTCCGGCAAATACTTATACTCATTTTAATCCACTGACATATAACTAATTTCAATTGTTTTTATAACCACAAGATGGCGATTGAGCGAGATTTTAAGAACTCATTTTATTTCTTGTGTCCTAATCATGCGATTGGGATTTGTTTATTACACCTACGCATTAATGTCCATGTAAGAGCACATACGTTTCTGGCCTACATATAAAAAATCGAACATGGTGACCATCCAAAATATTTAGACAGTTCTCGATATCTACGAATCTATTACAGCAATCAAACTGAAATGTTGTTTGTTGATAGAGGCTATTCACATAAGTTGGATATATGAAAATAAGCTATATAGTTCTTAACGGAACTACTTGGTTAATTTAAGGCACCCCTTTTAATTATGATTTTTGTTGTTATTATTATTAATTTATTTGTTAAAATATGCAAACACTTTGATACCATTATTTATAACTGAAGTGATCCACTCATCATGTTGCCGTTAACCCGTTTTAGCAGGTCTCCTGCTCGGCACCATCCAGAGAGAACTGACTCGTCGCTTGCTTTTCTGTTCAAATCAGTTTGTGCACCTGGCACTCTCTCTCTTGATACTTCTTGGAAACTATATGATTAATAAGCATATATGTGGCATATTACGTGAGAGGACAATGAATATCCCAACATTAAATGTGTGTATGCTATTTTAAGTTCTCGGACCTTTTCAACTGCCATAGACCAATCCATATCGTTGAATCAAAACGCGCCCACGTCGGACGGAATGCTGTTTGATATTGATTTTCTCTATTACCTAGCGCTGAATCCATCTACGCATTCGGTTTGTTTCACAATGCACACATTTTTGAGTTTGAAAGATGGCGTTTGATTCAGAAAACTCCGAGTCTACTGAGCCAATTAAAACAAAATGTTCTTTGCTACATAAAACGAAAGTTTAAAGTCTTTGCCTCGCACGTTTTGATAGCAGTGAGTGGTGAACAATAGAAACCATGGGGCGTGCAACTGGTGGGGCCAACAGCTATTATTGTATATATTGCGGGGCGCGCTTTTATTTTCAACAATTGCAAATAAAAATTAATTTAAAACAATTTGAAGAACGCACAAAGTTCTTTGTGTCTCCTTTCAAATAGAGGAGTAAATTTGAAAGCATGAGCTACCCTTTGGTAAAGAATGATCAATGATACAAAAAAAATGACTAAGAATGGGATTAGAAGATAACTGGAGAAGTGAGGAAGAGCTAGAAATCTAAGTGAAGTGTTAGATCTATCACCTTGTTTCAACGATACAAATGACATGGAATGCGACTGCTTGCATTATTTAAAATATTTAAAAGAAGATTTACAGTAAGGTTGCATCCATGTAAAATAGTATAACTTGTAATTGTAATCCCTAATATTTCATAATTTGATGTAATTGGTACTTTTTCGGAAGGAGAAGCAATATAAATAAAAACTGTATAAAATATTTTGAAATGGCTCATAATATCTCTTTGGCCTACTGCGTGTTGCATTGTGGTTTTCAAATAATGTATCATCAAAATGCTTGTTTTTGATCACAAAAACAAAAATGATCAACGCTCTTGTTTCAAAATGCACCTAGATCAAAATATGTTTAGCCAATTTTCATCTTACGAAAGACTAGGCTTATGAAATTACCTTTTGACCGTCCATATGTGTGAGTACGTGTGTATGTCTCCTAAATAATTCTGAATAGCTGAAGCGATTATAATGAAACTCGTCATGCGTATTCTACTGCATCGTCCGACAACGACCGTGCCATTGCAATTTTAATACGTTCTACCAATCCAACATGGCGGCTGCGCAAAATATTTCAGAGGCATTTCATATCTCCTTAACTATTACAGAAATCACCCTGACTATTTGTACGTTGATAAAATGGACTAATCTTAGTATACACATGTGACCTTGAAAAACTTGTTCGTTTAAAATAGCATGGCGTCCAAGCAAAATACTTCAATGGCATTTTCTCGCGAATTCATCATCTGTGTGCAGTGAAACTTAGCACGGTAAATGGTTATACAATACTTAATTTACTGGCATGTAGTTAAATTCAATTGTTTTCATAATTTCTAGATGCCGGTTGTGCGAAATTTAAAAATATTTTTTTATTTTTGTGTCCTAATCATGCGATGAATATCCTTTATAATCATTTTCCGTGTTTGAGTTATAAATCTACTTCTTGTTATTCTCACTTTACAACACAACTTACTTTGTATGAGGCGCTACATCCACTTCAGGGACATGTTTCAGACCAACGGGGGAGGCTGAGGAAGGACCCCCAGTTGGTCTGAAACATGTCCCTGAAGAGTATATAGCGCCTCATACAAAGTAAGTTGTGATGTAAAGAGGGAATAACAAGTAGTAGTTTAATCATGCTATGGAAGTGTTCGTTTGAATAATTAACCTAAGCAATCATCTTCATCTTATGGTACATACCTCTATGGCCTACATTCCAACATGGCGATCCATCCTAAATATTTAAATGGGTCTTAATATCTACGAATCTGTTACAGAATTCAAATTGAAATGTTGTACGCTGATAGGGACTATTAGTATAAGTTTATCTATGGACCTTTATATAACCAGATAAGCACAAAGACAAAATGGAGGAAAGCGAAACTTAAGTATATAAATTGATATTTCTCGCAACTTACTCAACCGAGCGATGTGAAACCTGGCACGGTATATCATTAAACTATTTTAATATTTGACGTGTAATTAATTGACATTTTATTAGAAACAAGTAATTCTGAGAAGAACTATACAGACTATTTTCATATATCCTAATTATGTTAATTGCCTCTATCAACATACAAAACTTCAGTTTGTTTGCTGTAATAGATACTTAGATATAGAGAACCGTCTTAATATTTCGGTTGCTCGCAATGTTGGATTTTTATATATGTACGCCACAGAGTTATATACTATTAGATGGGGATTATTGCGCAGGTTCATCATTCAAACGTTAACTTCGATCGCATGATTAATACACAATAAATAAAATTTAATTTTGAAATTGCACACAGCCGCCATCTTGAGGTTATGTGAACAAATGAACTAAATTAGATGTCAGTGCATTACAATGTGTATAAAAATGGACTGTAGCATATTTCACTGCACTCAGATGGATAAATCGCAAGAAAAGTCTATTAATATGTTTCACCATCGCTTGGCCGCCATGTTCGTTTTGCATTTTACGGGGATTTGGAAGTATCATATCTCAACTTGTAGTAGAAACTTTTATCACCGTACAAAATTTCAGGGTGATATCAGTGATAGTTTCGGAGATATAGAAAGCCGGTTAAATACTTCGCACAGCTGCCATTTTGAGGTTATGTAGACAATTGAACTAAATTAAATTTCAGTGCTGTAACCTTCCCAGGTCACAAGGGATCGAACCCTAACTTTCGGGACGTACGATTCTCATAATTGTCCATATATTTTTATTTGATACATTTTTTTATAATTATTTAATGAAGTGTACAATATCATGTAATTGATTCCCGATTAATTTGTTTAGGTTTTAAGATATTGTAATTGACAGGATCTGAGTCAAGTTAGATATGAATATTTTAATATTGTAATAATCTTCAGTCAGGGAGTCCGGAATTGTGGGCAAGAACCAGGCAGTAAGCTTGTTGTCGCCTGGGTTTTTCTCACGCACGCTCAAGTGCATGATGGCTCATGCAGGTAGGAGGCTTGGCAACCCTGTGCTAGGGGTGTGTCTAGGGTATTCTGAAGACCAAGAAGGCGCTCCTTATATGGTAATGTTTTGTTTTGATTGGCTAGACCCGTGAGGGAAGATGGTAGGCCAGTGATTTGTGGAGGGGAGATGAATGATATTAGGAATTGACGAAGCTGTGAAGACGACTCATTCTTGGGATTCCATGCGAGAGTGTACTCTATTTGCGGACTCCGTATGGACTGGTACTCATCTTGTGAACCGCTCGTAGGGCGGTGGACTCTTCCTTTGGACTCCGTGTGGGAGTGGAACTTGTATTTGTGTGGTTTTGGTGGAGAAGGAAAGTATTTCAGACGATTACAAGTTTGTGTTCGAGGTGCAACTACTGCGTTGATGGCTATATATTCTCAAGGGAATAATGATGCTAGTTTGAAACAAATTGGCTAGATTGTTTGTCTCGAATCGCATGAAGTATTGTAAACTAACGTCTGTGTACCGAAATTCTGAGACCATAGCGGTAAATTGTTATACGACAAATACTAGTAAAATATGCTACGTATTAGTAAACTCAGGAGCGAACTAGTTGCGATAACCTAACACAAGGATTTAAAGCATATTTTTATAATCAGATCCACAAAGCAATATAAATCGTTGGATTCTGACCATCAATATAATATTCTACATAATGTTCAGAGTTGAGAGGCTTGCGTGTGAAATATATAGGAATTGTGCTGCGAGTAATTAGGACTGATTCTCTGGGAGCACTAACCCCAGAATCAGTAGAGTAAATTCGTCACAGCTGAGATCAACACCTGTAAGTACCGGTCATCATTATTTCCGAGGATCATCAATATGTCATAAGTGTGCCTGTGTTAATATGATAGGGAGTGTTAGATAGTCTGTATGACGAGGATCCTGCGAAGTGTATTTTATGTCTCGTATCAGAATGTATAGAAATTTTTACCATATCTCTAGTGTCTTTATTTATGAAAGGAAGATTGTAGTTTAACGTGACCGTTAATCTTGAGATCATGAGCCACGGGACCTCCTTTTTACGTGGAATCCGAACCACACGACATGGCGTTTCACTTCGAAAATCTCTCATGCATTGACCGGGAATCGAACCAGGACCGCCTTGGTGAAAGGCATAGAGCTAGACCGCTGAGCCACCACGCCCCCCCCCCCCCAGGCTCTTTATTTATGAGGTAACCAGTGTAGTTAAGAGTGAATATTTATACTACTGTTCATATCGTACAGGTGTTTAACCCCCACGCACCCCAGTTTTTTACAATTAGTCGCCCGAGAGGGGTAGAGCAGTTACTATTGACGCCGAACTGTGGAGATCGAAGTATGATATAGCAACAACAATATCATTCACGTGTATACACATCAATTCGAGCTGGTTGATAGTTCGCCATTTTCTGGACCCAGATATGCCATTCCTTTCAGGTATGCGGGCGCCGTTGAGGATGAACACAGCCATATATTAATGTTAGGGGCCATAGAGCCAAATAATGGTACTGGTAAGTATTTCAAGGGATGGGGAGGTAAGTATTTAAGTCCGCAGTTAAGTATATGTAGGTATGATGGCTCGAGGAGGTATTGTTTTGAGGTATTTTTAATGTTGGTGATGATGATCACAGGGTGAGAGAAAGACGAGAGCGCGGCTCAGATCTTTAGTTTGATTTTTTTAGTGGTGATCAGGTAATACTCAGAGTGCCACGTCCTTCTTCTGCTGTAGACAAAGAAATGTCCAAGTTTTTCCAGTTCTTCAAGGGACCCTTTAGTGTGACCAAGCGTACTGGCGAGTGTGCGTACTTCTTAACAGACCACCAAGGAACCATTGTAGGGTTTTAAAATGTGTCTAATCTTAAGAAATATGTTATTTTGTGATGTTAGGGCAGATCCTCCGAGACAGACTTAGTCGACATGGTGATATATTGCACAGATACGCTTGAAGAAATGACGAGTAGGCTACAATTGGCCAAGTGATAAAAAGCAGAGCATATGATTTCACATGCATCTTAGTATGCATTCTGCGAGTGCAACGTGGCCATGTGCCAACTTGGTCAATTATGACATGTGGCAAATGAAGGACACGTGATTAATTTCCGTGTGAGGTAGTATTTATAGGACACTTGAGAAATCGGTGTGATTTAGAATTAAGAAACTAACAAAGACATTTGAAAGAATGAATGGTAACATGAAGACGTCATGAAAATGAAAATGTATTGAAGGGTAATATTTTTGAAATGTGAAGGGTATAATTTTTGTATGTTGTTCAGTGGTGTATTATTTTATGTATTTCATGGAGGAGAATTGTAACCTTCCCAGGTCACAAGGGATCGACCCCTTACTTCCGGGACGTATGATTCTCATAATCGTCCATATATTTTTATTTGATGCCTGCTTATGTTTTATAATTATTTAATGAAGTGAATAATATCATGTGATTGATTTCCAATTAATTTGTTAAGGGTTTAAGATATTGCAATTGGCAGGATCTGAGTCAAGTTAAGTATGAATATTTTAACACTGTAATAATCTTCAGTCAGAGAGTCTGGAATTGTGTGCAAGAACCAGGAAGTAGGTTTGTTGTCGCCTGGGCATTTATCTCGCACGCTCAAGTGCATGATGACTCATTAAGGCAGGAGACTTGGCAACCCTGTGCTGTGGGTGTGTCTATGGTATTTTGAAGATCAAGAAGGCGCTCCTTATATTATAATGTTTTATTTCCATTGGCTAGACCCGTGAGGGCAGAGAGGTAGGCCAGTGATTTGTGGAGGGGAGATGAAGGATATTTGGAATTGACGAAGCTGTGAAGACGACTCATTCTTGGGACTCCGTGCGTGAGTGTACTCAATTTGAGGACTCCGAGTTGCGTGGTAGTCATCTTGTGAACCGCGTGTAGGGCGGTGGACTCTTCCTTTGGACTCCGTGTGGGTGTGGAACTTGTATTTTGGACTTGTGTGGTTTTGGTGGAGAAGGAAAGTATTTCACACTACCACAAGTTTGGGTTCGAGGTGCAATTACTGAGTTGCTGCCTATACATTCTCAAGGGAATAATGAGAATAGTTTGAAACAAATTGGCTAGATTGTTTGTCTCGAATCGCATGAAGTATTGTAAACTAACGTCTGTGTACCGAAATTCTGAGACCATAGCAGTAAATTGTTATACGACAAATACTAGTAAAATATGCTATGTATTAGTAAACTGAGGAGCGAACTAGTTCAGATAATCCAACACAAGCATTTAAAGTATATTTTTATAATCAAGGAAAAGGAAGGAAGCTTGTAGTTTAACGTGACCGTTAATCATGAGATCATAAGCCACGGGACCTCCTTTTTACGTGGAATCCGAACCACAGGACATGGCATTTCACTTCGAAAATCTCACATGCATTGTTTTTATAATCAGATCCACGAAGCAATATAAAGCGTTGTATTCAGAACATCAATATAATATTCTACATAATGTTCAGGGTTGAGAGGCTTGCGTGTGACATATAGAGTAATTGTGCTGCGAGTAAGTAGGACTGATTCTTTGGGAGCACTAACCCCACAATAAGTCGAGTGAAGTCGTCACAGCTGAGATCAACACCTGTATGTACCAGTCATCATTATTTCCGAGGATCGTCAATATGTCATAAGTGTGCCTGTGTAAATAGGATAGGGAGTTTTAGACAGTCTGTACGACGAGGATCCTGCGAAGTGTATTTTATGTCTGGTATCAGAATAGATTGTAATTTTTACCAGACCTCTAGTGTCTTTATTAATGAGATAAACAGTGTAGTTAAGAATGAATGTTTATTGCTGCTGCTCATATCGTACAGGTGTTTAACCCCCACGCACCTCGGTTTGTTACAATTAGTCGCCCGAGATGGGTAGAGCAGTTACAGTGCATTACGATGTATTTAAACATTTGCTGTACCAAGTTTCATTGCGATTAGATGGTTAAATCGCGAGAGAAGTCTATTTAAAGTTTCAAATTCGCTTAGCCACCAAGTTCGTTTTGTATTCAACAAGTTTTTGAAAGTCTCGTAAGTTAACTTCCAGTAGTGCCCATTATCACCGTACAAAATGTCAGGGTGATATCAGTAATAGTTTCGGAGATATAGAATGCCGGTGAAATATTTCGCACAGCCGCCATATTGAGGTTATGTAAACAATTGATATAAATTAGAAACCAGTGCATTATAATGTGCATAAACATTTGCTGTACCAAGTTATGTTGCATTTGATTGGTAAATTGCGAGAAAAGTATATTTAAGAGTTTCAACTTCCCTTGGCCGCAATGTTCGTTTTGTAATTAACAGGTTTTTGATAGTCTCTTAGGTGATCTTCTAGTCTTGCCCTTTATCTACGTACAAACTTTCAGGGTGATATAAGGAATAATTTCGTAGATATAGAATGCCGGTGAAATATTTCGCACAGCCGCCATATTGGATTGGTGAGACGTCATGAATTTTGAAGGGCACGGTCGGTTTGGCCGTAATAGTACTATAACCTTAACGAGGTTCATTGAGATCTCTTTTGCCGTTTAGAGGGTATTAGAGGGGGACACACACACATATGCACACACACACACACGGACAAAAGGTGATCTCATAAGTCTATTTTTATAAAATGAAATTAGGCTAATAAAATGGTGATTGTGAATTTTTCTGAAATCTCGTTTTTATTTCTCGTGTCCTAATCAAGCCAAAGAAATGTAGTTTGGCATAATGGACATCATTAGAATATTCATCTTTTGACATATATTTTTAGCCTACTTTCGATTTTTGCAAAAAATGAGATCAACTCGGGGCCAAAAATTGTGTGTCTGCCTGTGTGTCTGTGAGTGTGTGTACTCTGCATGACTCTCCCCCTATCAATTCAAACACGGTGAAACTGAATTTAACGAAATTTGGTTCAGAAGTAGCACTAGCATAGGCCATCTCAGTGTCATGTTTGATATCGCCGCCATCTTGACCGAACCGTAATGGCGGCCACCCAAATGTTCAAAGATTAAATCAAATTCCGGCTAACGTAATCATCTGATCTCTACCAAATTGTGCATCAACATACCTTTATGTGGGAAGCGTCTTTTGACCTAACTACAAGGTCAGGAGCCCAATAGCATGCATATGGCGGCAACGTATGTGTCCAAATTGATTCCCCCTATCCATTCAAACACGGTGAAACTGAACTGATCGATATTATGATACAGATGTAGCTCTGGTTAAGGGCATTTCAGTGTCATGTTTTATATCATTGCCATCTTGACGGAAACGTAATGGCGGCCACGCAAATGTTCAAAGTTTAAATCAAATTACGTCCAACCTAAACATCTGATCTCTACCAAATTTTGCAAAAACATATACGTATGTAGGAAGCATCTTTTGAACAAACTATAAGGTCATCGGCTCAATAGTTGCAGTTGGCGGCCATGTAAGTGTGCAAGTAAAGTCCCCCTATCAATTCAAACAAGGTGAAAGCGAATTGAACGAAATTTGGTACAGAGTTAGCACTAGCAAAGGACACCTCATTGTCATGTTTCATATCGCCGCCATCTTCACGGACACGTAATGGCGGCCACCCAAATCGTCAAAGCTTAAATCAAATTACGACTAACCTAATCATCTGATCTCTACCGAATTTTGTAACAACATACATTTAAGTGGGTAGCCTTCTTTTGACCATACTGCAAGGTCATCAGCCCAACAGTTTGCTGATGGCGGCCATGCATCTGTGCAAATCGATTCCCCCTATCAATTCAAACACGGTGAAACCGAATTCAACGACATTTTGTACAGAGGTAGCACTAGCAAAGGGCACCTCAGTGTTATGTTTTATATCGCTACCATCTTGAGGGAAACGTAATGGCGGCCACCCAAATGTTCAAAGCTTAAATCAAATTACGACTAACCTAATCATCCGATATCTACAAAATTTAGCAACAATATGCCCTAATGTGGGAAGCGTCTTTTACCCAAACTACAAGGTCATCAGCCAAATAGTTTCAAGATGCTAGATTTATGAATCATGTCGTAACTTACGCTTCAACAAGACCTGACCTCAACAATTCTGCTTATCGTACATAGGGAGGTTTAATCTGTCATCAAAGATGTGACAGGTAGCATATTAGCATATTATAATAGAACCTGTAACCGTAGAAGTGACTAACAGGTCAGGCTTACCGTGCAATATCGTTGTGGGCCCGAGCCCTTCCGTTGTCAAAATGGCCGCTATTTTGGCTCGTAAATACATATAATTCCGTAACTTCCTAAGTTTATATACTTTTAGGAATGCACTGAATAAAATAATATATAATATATATAATAATAATATATATAATATATATTTAGTATTAAATGGTTTATAAAGACGCCATAAAACGCCAATGAAATCGTTGATTTTGACACTAAATATGATGCAGTTATACTAAACCAGATGTTTATCAAGTATTATCGTAGCGCATCCTTGACGTAATAGTAACGACTTGGGCCCATAGTCTGGGGGTTCGTGTATCAAATCCCTGCAGGATCATTTTTTTTATTTATTGATTTATAATGACACACGTTTTAATGTTAAGCATATATAGTGTGTATTTGCAAACGAAAATATTATATATACAGTATATATAAATTGATTTATAATGACACACGTTTTAATGTTAAGCATATATAGTGTGTATTTGCAAACGAAAATATTATATATACAGTATATATATATATACAGGATGTAATTGATATAATTGAAGTCCTTTACACTGGTGATATAAGAGACTATTCTAAGCTTCCTTGGTAAGAAATTTGTCACCTATCGCTAAATTGGCAATTAATCATTAAAAAGTCAATGTATTTAGGTGTTTCGGAAACTCTTCTCGCAGAAGGTGGGGCGGCAGGCTGGGGAAAACGAGGCGTGGTGATGTGGGGCGTCGCGCGGAGGGGAAGTTGTTACGTAATCGGAGCATTGACCTCACCGGTGAGGGGTGTTATCAGCTGTTATGCGGATAACACTACCCGTCTCGTAAGAAAATTTGTTTTGGTGTTGTTGTTGTGGAAATCGCACGCAATGGCTTGGGACGTTAGGACCGGTAGTATTGTGTAGCATACTTTGTAAGTGAGAAACTCATTGATTGATGTTCATGTTAGTTATAAAATAATTTCGATAATCAGCCCTGGTGTGTCATTGGCGTTCGGCACGTTAATGAAATACAGTGCGACAAAATTCCGACATCCCGTAGTCTGATCAGAGCTAGCATTTAAGACGGAAGTAAAATATTTGATGTTTTGTTTGAGAGGCTTGGCGATTTAGTTCATTTAGCACCATGTTGTTGGGTGTGGGTAGAATTTGCCTGATAACCTGTGTTTTTGTGGTTTCTGTAGTAATGTGGGTATTTGTAATGCAGGGGAGGATTGGGAAGAAGACGGCCGTGGCCTTAAGTTAGGAACCATCCCGGTATTTGCCTGGGGTAGAAGTGGGAAACCATGGAAACTACTTCCAAGATTAAATATTAGTACGGTACCACATGTGCGTAATAATAGTATTAATAATAACAATAAGGCAAATATAGCGAGTTGGTCGGTCCTATCAAAAGACAAGGGAATGTAGAACGGGTCAAGACCATACCTACCATTGTGTCAAGTACGGGCGTGATCCCAAGTACCATGCTCCAAGGCCTTAAAGAACTGGATCTGGATACTCAACTGTACAAACTAATGCAGAAGGCAGTAGTTCTCTCAACAACCCGAATCGTCTGGAAGTTCATGGGTAGCGATTTCGACTTTCCAGCTAAGAAGTGGCTGTTTCAGTAACTATACTTTGGTTCCCTGAATCCCGTATAGTTATGTTGTGATGTACCAACAATCCTAATAATAATAATTAAATGATACCTAGGCTGTGTAGCTCAGGTAGTAGAGTACTATCCTTCTCGAGGGTTCGATCTAGGCTCAGTCATGAAGGAGAACAAATACGACAACCTTATACCGATGAATGTAATGGCTCGTAGCCTACATTAAATTCTGTGAACACAACATTCCGAAATCTCGACATCCCCGAAAAAAAAAATAGTGTTTCTTACAACATTTTATTCCTATTAAAATATTAAACAAATTATTAGAGATTAGGCCTATATCTTTACTAAATGTTATTTATTTTTCAATAGGGTTCCATTTGTTTCGGACGTTCAGTAAATAAATATTTTTGGTAACAATGATGATAGAAGAGACTTGCAAGCTTGTTGTGATGGTTGTTGTTAATTT
This sequence comes from Meconema thalassinum, assembly GCA_946902985.2. Classification (NCBI taxonomy): domain Eukaryota; kingdom Metazoa; phylum Arthropoda; class Insecta; order Orthoptera; family Tettigoniidae; genus Meconema; species Meconema thalassinum. The sequence goes on along the minus strand of OX336389.2, from coordinate 802,527,175 downwards.
ATTTTGGGGGCTTGGGACATTCGCTTAACAGCCCCGTGTAGTTGGGTGAGTGTTAGATTTGACTGATAAACTGTGTTCCTGTGGTAACTTCAGTAGTATGTGTAGCTGTAGTTATTAGGGTCGTGAATGAGTTTGGTGCCCCGGGACTCCAAGTACCATACTATCCCGGCATGTCCTTTGAAAGCACGTGGAAGAAGCCGAGGAAATCCAAACTCAGGATAGCCACTGTCGGTGAGGAGTTCGGACCTCCAATCACTGGACTTGCTGCGATCGTGGTGCACGATTAAATGCACATGCCTACATCGCGGGGGTAGGAAAGAAAGCAGCCGTGGTCTTATGAAGGGACATCCCAACTTTGGCCTCGAGGGATGCCACGGGAAATCATCTTGTGGCTGCCGATGCGATGGTGGGAAGTAAGGAAGCTTGTGGTTTTACATGACCGGAAATATCGTGATCATTAGTTACTGGACCTCCTTTTTATGTGGAATCCGAACCACTGGACTTGGCATTTCACTTCAAAAATCTCACATGCATTGACCGGGAATCAAAACCGGTCCACCGTGGTGAGAGGCCAACAGCTGTACGCTGCGCATTACGCCCCGCCTTGCATTTTGGCCGGTAATGGTAAGCTGTCTCAGCCCTATCACCACGTGTAGATGATGATAATAATAAAAATAATAATAATAATAATAATTATTATAATAATAATAATAATAATAATAATAGTCTACTACTAATAATAATAATAATAATTACAAGAAGAAGAAGAGTCAGCATGTGAAGCTAAGGTGGTAGAGTGCTAACCTTCCCGAGGTTGCGATCTACGTTCAGCTAAAACGGGTTTCAATTCCACAATAAAATGTACACACAAACAGAAGGCTTAGCGATGGGATCACCACTAAGCGGCCTAATCGCTGACATCTTCATTAATACACTAGAAAATGATTTCTTAGAAAATACTTCAACGAAGGGAATAGTAATATGGAAAAGATACGTAGATGATGTAATTGCATCTACGATACTGAATTAACAAGCGAAGAAACAATTCTCCAATCCATTAATAGCTTACACCACTCAATCAAATTCACTAAGGAATCCGAAACAGTTCGAAAAATAAATTATCTTGACATAACTATTGAACGAAAAGACAACGAGCTTTCATATTCCATATTCCGAAAAGCCACACATACCTCGCATGCGATCGACAATCAGTCTAATCACCCCAGTACGCATAAATTAGCGGGGTTCAATTCAATGGTGCACAGAGCTTTAAACATACCCTTGTCAAAAGACAATTATAATAAGGAAATAAGAACCATTAAACAAATAGCAAAGGAAAACAATTTTCCCACCAAGCAAAATAGACCAAATTATAGCCAAACATAAAAAAAGATAAAATTATTCCAAAACTGGACATTAATGAGAAAAAATTCGCACGCTTCAACTATGTGAATGCGAACACATATAAAACCACTAATCTATTCAAAAAGCAAGGCATAAAAATAGCATTCACATTGAACAATACGACCGGGAGGCACGTGCAAAATAGTAATCTAAATAAACAAGACCCGTATTCAAAGTCAGGGGTATTTTCTATTACATGCCGAGGCACTGGTTGTCAAGCTAATTACATTGGACAGAGCGGAAGACGAGTAGATACACGTTATAATGAACATAGGAATGCGATAAGACACGGAACACATTCAACCGTATGCGAACATATGTGTGACACGGGGCACAGCTTTACAAAAATCGAGACTGACCTAAAAAAATTCACCACGAATCGAAATGCAGAGCTCTCGACATAAAGGAAGCAATCGAAAATCACCTAGCCAAACAAAACAATCCCAACAATCTAAATGAACGCACTTTTATGGAGAGTTCACCTCTTTCCACTCTACTAAAAAACTCACCCTGTCGAAAACAAGACACAACTTAGCGATACAGCCAAGCTAGATAAAAAATGGGAGCAAATAGCGGTGGTTATAGGTAAATGTTATTTGGATCAGGTGTACTATGTACGTTTTTCTGCAATAAACCTAGGCCGGTATGCGCGTCAGTGTTAAAGGTGCCGGGACGTCTTCAATAGACCGTGTACCGCTTAGTTGAATGGCTTTTAAGTCCACGCGTGGCGAAGGTAGTTCCACGGTTATTAATAGTTGTAGATCTTCCTGTATTCAATAACATACATTCTTATCTAGATTTGACAACGTCACACAAGTAAACATGGCACTGACCTCAGAAAGAACATAGGAACGAAGGGGGGGGGGGAGGGAAATCCAGTTCCGCCCAGTTAACACCCATTAGTCGACTATAACTGGTGCCAGAGTGAACACGAAACTGCTTGAAGTTCCAGTTAGGGACAAAACCGGATAAGTATCAGCCTGTATGATTACAGTATAACCATAGTTGATATTTTATAACTATATACTCACCCCAAACAGACAAATTCCGGATTTTTATCACCATTTTAGAAGTTCACCTAACATTAGATATACTACATTTAGCATACACTGACAGTTGCATTACCAACATTGCAACTAAATAATTGTACATATTGTATATATTTTTCACCTGTATTCTCAAACATAGGTGTTATAGCTTAAGTGTAATGGATCTGATGATGATCGCTTGACGATCGAAACTGGTCATCCTAGTGTATTTATTAATCTCATGTAATTTATTTCAGGATTAGGGCATAACCCAGCTCTATTTGGGTACATTCGTGTTGACCGACTGAAAAGCACCAAACTTCTGTAATACTATTATTAGTAGGTCTAGTAGTAGCCTACTATAATAAAAAGAATTACGAGCCTTACAGTAGTCGCATATGACGTGTAACATCTGACATAGAATAAACCTCACGTGAAATTGTTGATACACAGGTATTTTATAGTATTATTGGCACAAATATTAATCTATTGTAAAAGTTTTTTTTACAGATATTGTAGTTTATATTACGGAACTCATTTTATTGGATGATTTGTAGCTTCCACCAGCACTAGCCCAAATAAAGAATACGATATGGATCAACTAGATTAATGGACGCGACACCGCTCATAACCTTAAATTCCTCATAAACAGGTCCTCTTCATTCACAGACCAACACGTAATTTCAATTGGATTCTGTGAAAATGAGTCATATTGATATGATAAATATCGTTTAAAATGATAATCTGGTAGCAAAAATATCTACCCCGCCCAGGATTCGAACCCCAGATCTCTAGATTCACAGTCATAAGCAATAACCCCACGGCTATTTCGACTATGCAAATATTGTGCACAAGATGGTGACTTATTTTCACGTTCCAATAATACTGCATTACGGAATTAAGTTTCATTTATATTTTGCTTGTTTCGATAATGTTCATGAGTGACATTGAGTTTAAAATGCCTTAAGCCAATGCAATGCCGACTACTTACAATGTTTGATATTAAGGCATTTTACCATTTAAATACTGATACGAAGACTTCGAACATATACCATGTCATTTGTTTATATCACTTGGCACCAGAGTTCGCATGAGGGTTTTCCGTTCAGTATGACATAAACATTCCACATGGCAGAGAGTGCGTCATGGTATCAATTTTCGACACCGCGTGCTGATTGTTTCTCTTACCAGTGCCAGCTGGATCGATCGATCGAGTTGGCAGTGCGTCTTATACTTCCGTTCGATCCACCACTGACAGCTAGGGCACACTTACATTCGATCGATCGAGCGGGCAGTGCATACTTCCGTTGTCCACCACTGCCAGCTAGTACACTTCCGTTTGATCGATCCAGCGGCAGAGCATACTTCCGTTGTCCACCACTGTCAGCTAGTACACTTCCGTTTGATCGATCGAGCGGGCAGTACATACTTCCGTTTGATCCACCACTGCCAGCTCGATCGTTCCGATCCACTTCCGTCTCCAATTTTCATAATCACTCCCACAAAACTTTCCAGCAACCGAGCGGAAAGATGTTACACATCAATAATAATAAGGACTAATAATATTTTTATTACAATTGTTGCATTGTCTTCACACAAAGATATACCAACAGTTCCTAAAATTGATTTACCAAATCTTTAGGATTTCCATTTTCTATGCACAGGCCATTAGGCTGGCAAAATCCTAAACATATCCAACATCACTAGTCATGTAGCCACTCCTCATGAAGGTGTGAATCAGCTGTTCAAATTCTCGGTTTTGGTATTTCAATGCCATTGGCAGACAAGGCGAGTAGGTCACTCGACTTCAGATTCTTGTCAACATTCCTCAGCGTAGGAGGGCAGGTCGACGGGGAGAGGTCAGCTGTGCTGCTGAGGGGAACGCAGTCTAAGCCCTTTTCCAAGACATTGACCGACGATTGTTGTGATTCAATTCCACCTACACTAATTAAGATACGACTAAATTTCATGAAGATATTTGCTTAGAATAGTCTCTTCTATCACCAGTGAAATGGACTTCCATCATATCAAATACACCCCGTATATAAGTACTTATAACACCACATATTTCAATACTCGATTACAGTGATTAATATTAGTTGACCTTGATCCGCGGTAGAGACTATTGTTTTTGTTGTTGTTATTGATTCTTTAGGGGTTTTGCGGCATCATGGTCTTGTAGTCCCGGTTACTTGGTTGTGTGTAGAAGTGGTCTGATAACCTATATCACTGTGATGTCTGTAGGCTTACTAGTGTGTGTACTTTAATATGAGGAAGGATTTGGGTGGGAAGCTGTTGTTGTTTCATTCGAGATGCATATACATCATGGTCATTTAGTCCTGTGTACTTGGGTGAGTGTTGAATTTTGTCTGATGACCTGTGTTATTGTGATGGCTGTATTACTATATATATAAGTAGCAGTAGTTTCCGGCTTCGCCCGGTGTATTAATTTGTTTTATGGATGATAATGAATACGAATACAGAACTGGCACATGATAATTAAACTACCGTACCAGAAGAAAATAAATAAATATAACTTCTTGTGGTGGTGGTGATGGTGGCGATGGTGGTGGAGGTGGTTGTAGTGAGGGTGATAAGCAGTACAGTGTAATGGACGTAACATTTAGGTCATTTTCCTCTAATGATAATAATGATAATAATGAATAGGGAAACGGCTATTTACTAACTACAGCACTGACACATGTAATTTACAAACAAATTTCTAAAAATGATTAGAAAGAGGAGTAATTGAATTAAAAGACACTGCCTAGGGCCTATATCTCATTGTCTGTTAGAAATGTAGAGACAAATAGTGTCGTCTTTCGTCGCATAGCGCCGTAGGAATATAATCCGAACACTTTGGAAATATTCGGCTGTCCCGAGCTCCTGAGGTAGCAATAGTATAATTAATGGCCACAACGATAAGTTTCGGAATAAATTAAGGAAAATTTGAAGGCTCCAACGCTTATTTCAGCTCATAACCTCAATGTATTGCACCAATACCATTGCACTTATACAGATGCATAATATGTTCATGATGATAACTGATTTAAGGGGCAAAATAAATCTTTTTGCACTAAATACTCCCCGTGACTGCAATTTATAAGCAGCGCAAGATTTAACTATTTTCGCAATTCTGCACCAGAACACTGGTAGGGGCGACGTGATGCAGCCCGAATTGCCAGTCAACAATAGATTTATTAAAATACTCGTACAGTTACACTACTACGGACATGAATGATTCTAGGGCCTTAATACATGGCTTTCAAGTTCAGTGTGTTTCTTATTCTAAATGTAGGGAATGGAGAGCGTTGTCCAAAATATCAAGTGGACAGTGTTACCAGAAGGGTTTCAAAGTGTGTGCATAATTTGGTGCAATTAGGAGGAACGGTGTAGATTTGTGAAAAAGGGGATAAATGCAGGGAGTGGCCTGTCCGGAATTTAAAGTGGACAGTGCCACTCACAGGTTTCCAAAGGGTAAGTGTATAAAATGTGGTTCAGATCGGCGAAACGGTGCAGATTTGTGCCAATGGACCTAAATGCAGGTAATGGAGTGGTTTGTCCGAAATTTCAAGCCGACAGTGTTACTCGTCGGGTTCCAAAGGGTAAGTATACAAATTTTGGTCCAGATCGGTGAAAGAAAGTAGATTTGTGGAAAAGGGCCTAAATGCAGGGAATGGAGTGGTCCTTCCGAAATTTCATGTAGACAGTGTTCCTAGTAGGGTTCCAAAGTGTAAGTATGCAAATTTTGGTTCAGATTGGTGAATCGGTGTAGATTTGTGCCTAAGGGCATAAATGCAGGGAATGGTATGTCCGAAATATCATGCTGACACTGTTACCCGCAGGGTTCCAAAGATTAAGTATACACATTTTGGTTCAGATCGATGAAACGGTGTAGATTCTTGACAAAACGGCTTAAAGGAGTGGTCTGTCCGAAATTTAAAGTGGACAGTGTTACCCGCAGTGTTCCAAAGGGTGTGAATACACATTTTGGTTCAGATCGGTAAACGGTATAGATTTTTGCCAAAGGCCCTAAATGCAATGAATGGAGTGGTCTGTCCGAAATATCATGCAGACTGGGTTACTCGCAGGGTTCCAAAGGGTAAGTATACAAATTTTGGTTCAGATCGGTTAAACAGTGTAGATTTGTGCCAAAGGGCATAAATGCAGGGAATGGAGTGGTCTGTCCAAAATTTCATGTAAACAGTGTTACTCGCAGGATTCCAAAGGCTAAGTATACACATTTTGGTTCAGATCGGTGAAAAGGTGTAGATTGGTGCCAAAGGGCCTAAATGCAGGGAATGGTGTGGTCTGTCCGAAATTTAACATAGCCTAAACTATTCCTCTTGAAGGGGCTTTTATATAAAAAAAAAGAATTTATGTTCGACCCTAACTATTATGTGTCAGAAAACAGTATCATAATGAGGCTCATGATAACAATATTTTTCATTATGAAACAGTTTCTCCCACCAATCAAGGCTCAAGAAACGGTTGTGTGACCAATTAGATAAGGATACCTTCGCGCATGCGTTCAAAATCCAACATGTCTATATAAATTACCGAAAGTGCACCGTCCATATGTTCGCGTAAATTAACTGATGAATATGAGACAAGAAGTAGCACTGTACCTTAATATCCCCAAAACCCATTTCTACACAGCGCGTGGTTTTGAAACGACTTCGGTGACAGTTTTACTGAATACTGGTGCACAATCTGAACATATGGTATTGAAGCACACGGAGCGCATGCGTCGGTTGTCCAGAGAGCTTGCAAAACAGAGATATACTACCCACCGCACCACGCGATCACAACATTCCAGTGACAGAACAGATATTTATGAATATTTATGTTAAAACATGTAATAAAGTTATAATTATCGTCGAACATAAACAGTCGTATGCAACTCGCCTATAATGGTAATTAAGACACTCGTATGGAAATTATAAAACTCGCATACGCTCGTTTTATAAAAAATACTCGTGTCTTAATTATAGCCATTATAGGCTCGTTGCATAATGTACTATTTTCGTATCCGACTGGTAGTTCCAGAGATTAGCGCGTTTAAACAAAAAAGCAAACAAACACACAAACTCTTCAGCTTTAATATATTATAGTATAGATAGTATAGATTAGGGTGAGAATTCAATGAATCAACGTTTAATATCCGTATAGCACGTTGTATTTCAACAAGCTACTATAACCAATATTCTATTATACTCCTTGAAGAGGGCAAAAGGACACTACCCATGCGTTTAGGAGAAAGTAGGCTATATGTTCTTTACTGAACATCTTGTTATATCCTACTCGTATATATAAAACAGTCCAACATATTGTCCATACAATTTATTTAACCGGTTCATTATATCTCCCAAACTATTTTACAATCGAACTGGATTTGTAGGGTGTAAGAGAACAGTATTAACAGAGTACATAAATGTGACTTTCAAAATCCTCAAAGACAAAAAACTACATAGCAGTCATGCGATTTTCATTTATTTGAGTGGATGTTTCTGGCAATCTAATCGCCTGAGAGCAATGATAAATCAAAAGAAGAATCAAACTAAATAATTATAACTAATTCTCAAGGACTCTTGTATTAGTTACATTAATAAGAGGAAGGAGGAGAAGAAGAAGAAGAAGAGAGAATAATAATGGTAGGGATTTAAACGTCCCTAAAATTTGAAAGAGATATGGCTCACAAAACTTGTAGACGAAACTAATTCGACAGGTAAACTTTTACTGTATTTATCAACGGAATAACTGACCGGAAATGCGTTATTTTACTCGATACTTGGAACAGTCAAAATCTGAAACGTACCAAATTTTGACATTGCGTTTTCTTTCTTTGCAGTTGTCTATTAATTTAAGGGCTTGTGCCATTGTGCTCATTTAGAAATTCAACGAAGTAGTTAAAAGATATGAAAAGTTTTGAAGCCATTCTTTCAGTGTTGCCTGCGCAATTTGTCAGTTGTAACTCTTCGGTCAGTCACCACGGTGGCCCAGATTGGATTCCTGGCTCTGCCAAGGAAGTAAATTCTGGTTTGATGGCTGGAACGAGGTTAACCCAGGTTCTTGAAGCAAAACTGAGAAGAGGTGAGCTCGATTACAACCTCAGGCATCCTGGAAGTGATTTTCCGTGCTTACCTCATTTCTACTCCAGGCAAATGCGGGATGGTATCTAACGTAAGGCCAAGGCTACGTCCTACCCAAATCCTACCCCGATTACAAATACACACACTAGTACAGACATCACAGTGACACAGCTTATCAGGCAACGTAAACAAACACTCCCAAGTAGACGGGGCTAAATAACAACGATGTCGCAAAGCCCAAAGTGAATCAACAACAACTCATCATAAATTGCTCTCCCACCCGAATCAACCTTCTGCATTTTAAAATATTATATTGAATTAACCTTCTAATATTTAAGTAATTGAAGTTGATTGGCTTAGCTTACTTCACTCCTGTTAGTAGGGGAGTAGTGCCGATTCTCCCCCCCCCCCCCCCCACCACCACTATTCTCAATGCGAGCCGATAACTCCCGAACCCGTGGTCGGAGATTCACGAACGAGGTGTCGTTGAACTCGAGCTGACGGGGGCTTTGCTATGGACCACTCATCATATTTTTGAAAGAAAAAAAATTGAAAATTTTTGTTTTTGAAAGTAGGCGATAGTTTGAAAACCAAACATGATAGAACGTTGTGTCATAGTTTAAACGAATGGTCTCTATGACCTTTATTTTTATAATAAAACTATTTTATTTTTTGAGATTTTTTGAAAACACTTAAATTTGGAAATATTTATATTTTGGAAACTAAAGAGTTTACAAAAAAATTTGTTTGACGTAAATGAATGGCCCTCTACCCCCAAAATAAATTTCAAGTCTCTAGGACCAAAACTGTGCAGTAGTGCTGACTGGCCGGTTCTGAGTCGCCCCCTACTCTCATATAAACATTGGGCGATATCTCCCGAACGCGTGGTCGGATTTTAACGAACGAGGTATTGTTGGCGTTGAGATGACGTTTTCTTGGCCAAGCATGTGTGTTGGTATTTTTTAAAATATTTTTTGAAAATTCTTGTTTCTTGGATTGGCACTATTTTGGAAACGGTGAATCGGAAAAAAGTTTGTTTGACGTTAATGAAAGGTGGGTATGCCCTCTAGGGGGACAGCAAGTTTCCAGGGTGTAGGAGGAAAAACAAAATGATAGCCTACTTTCTCGCGAACATTGGTGATCATTGGCGAACGGATGGTCGGATTTTAACAAATGAGGTGTCGTTGGACTCGAGCTGACGTCTTATTTCCTTTAGAACACTCGCTATATATTTCAATTTTTTTTGAAAAATTTTGTTTTTGAAAGTAGGCGATAGTTTGAAAACCAAACATGATAGAATGTTGTGCCATAGTTCAAACGAATGGTCTCTGTGACCTTTATTTTTTATAATAAAACTTTTGTAAATTTTGAGATTTTTTGAAAACCTTTAAATTTTGAATTTTTACTATTTTGGAAACTAACATGTTCACAAAAAATTTCTTTGACATAAATGAAAGGTCCCTACCCCCTCTGCCATGAAAATAAATGTCAAGTATGTAGGACAAAAAAGCAATTATGCATTGTATTTTTTTTTTAAGAAAAGCGTGTTTGTATACAGAGAGCCGATACCGCTTGACCTATGTTACAACGAGGCTATGATTGGCCATGGTGGATACTGGAAATGGCTATTTCGACGGGGGCGATGTATGGCAAAACGAGGGGTCGCTTTTCGATATATGTATATTTTTCCTATGACAGATGAACGAAGGCGAATATTTTCGAAAATCTCTTATGAAGATCTTTAAAATAGGTTAGTAAAAACTTGACCAGTAACCAAATAAATTCATAATACTATGAGACGAATGAGACTAGCAGCCAGAATGGAAAAAACAGAATATCTGCTCGAGAGGCCTGCTAGAAGCTTGGCTGGCTGGGTGACAGGATGTGACATGTTATCGCGTTTCAGGAATGTGGCCAGAGCAGACAACAGGCCAATGGAAAATTACCGTGACGTAGAGGTCACTTGGAAGTCGAACAATATCGCAACGACGTCAGAGAAATAATGAAGTAAGCGAGTATAACTCCTCCCCCAACCATTGCCATAGCCAATTGCAGGGCAAGAGCGATGTTAACAGCCGTGGTAAGAAGAGCACAGGGCGAGGGGCTGGGCGAGGAGAGGAGGGCAGGGGGGGGGGGGGGGGGGTAGTAGAGTGTTGATCATGTTATGACACACAGTCAGTCAATACTGTTTTAAGATTAGCAGTGTAAACATAGGCTGAGTCGTATGTGTATAAAAGTGATTGCATTCGTGTGCTCAACCCCAATTGGTTACCATATTGGATACATTATATATATGAGGTAAGTGTTGGAATAGAGCTGTTTAATTTATTTTAATGCTAATCCATGTTTAAATGATTATTGGTTTACCATTTCATTGATGAATTGTTTTTATTTTGTTTGTTTTAGATAATTGGCATACCTGTTGTGGGAGACAGAAACCCTTTTCCACTTGAACCTACAAAAGCCAAACGCAGGGCTTTTTACAAAGCAAGGTAAGATTTTTTTGTTATATATAAACAACCTGTTTTTTAATTTAATTATTTTTTTGTTTATGAAAAGTGCTATTTGAAATAGATATACTCATGATTATTTCTTTTTTTCTTTTTTTTAGTGTTGTGTTGGAAAAGGCTTGTCCACTACAGCCACTGCTGAAAACCCGCAACGTGTGTGTTTGGGGCTATTGTTTACCAGGCAGCCTACGGCTGAAAACTCTGGTGAGATTGTTCTTTTTTATAAAAATCATGTCTTTTTCCACTGTTACTGATACATTAACTTGGGAGCCTCTCGAGTCCTGTTTCAAGTTACGTGTGTGCTCTGGCCGCATAGTGAATGTTAGAGAGAGTTTGATCCCAAAAGACTTTATGGAATCATGTTTTGAAATGTTTAAAGAACACATTTGTACAGCGCAAAGTTTCATACAGCTTTAAAGGTTAATACACAACTCGTGTGCATAAAAGACCATTTTATATTGGCAGTAAAATGCAAGAGCTTTTGATAGCCGATAATCTGATCGAGTGGTATCAAAGCCACGTGGTCAATGCCTTGCATTCAAAATTTGATAAACTGCAACAAGGACCAAGTGGTTTAGCGTTAGACAAAATCCATTACCTGCAAATCAACATTAGTCATTTCAACCCGTTGAATGCTGGGTCTAGCTATATTAAAACACCACCAGCAATAGCTTCGAAAAAGGCTGTGGTGAATATTGAAAATTTTGATGATGAATGTTTTCTGTGGGCTGTGGCTGCGTATTTGCAGCCAGCTCAAGACCGTCATGTTAACAGACCAGCAAAGTACCAGGCCAAGTTTGATGAATTAAGACAAATATTAAATTAAACTAGAGTATCGTTCCCTATGGACTTAACGGAAATCCATAGGTTTGAACAAGACAATCAGGACTTTTCGTTCATGGTGTATGGCCTTGATGGTGATGAGATTGTAGGTCCTCTTTATGCCACAAAAGAACCGAAACGACTCCACATTCATCTTTTATATCTGTCTTACGGATAAGTGAATCACTATTGCCTCATTAAAAGCCTGAGTAGATTGCTAAGCAGTCAAACGTCTATGCATGGACATAAAACACATATTTGTGATCGTTGCCTGCAATATTTTACAACCCCTACGCTTTTAGAACGTCATAGGGTAGATTGCGTTTCTCAGGAAACGGTGAGATTGATATTGCCACAAGGGGACAATGCTGTGTAAAAGTTTAAGGACCTTCACAAGCGTGACACTGTCCCCTATGTGGTGTATGCAGATTTCGAAGCACTCACTATTCCCATGGCGGGATGTGATCCAGATCCCACCATCAGCTCAACCACACCCATTCAAAAACATGAACCTTTTGCCATAGGATTTAATGTGGTGTGTGCCTATGACCCCACACAATCCGTTTAAAAATACCGTGAGGGGCCAGATTGTGCCAGATGGTTTTTGGATGAACTTGTTAAGTTGGCCGACCATGTACAGGGAATACTGGACCACCCAGTACCCATAAGCCTAACGCCACAACAGCAACAGCAGTATGAGCATGCCACGGCATGCCATATTTGCGAAAAGCCACTGATCAGTGCTGAAGACACCGTTCGTGATCACTCACACTTTACGGGAGAGTTTCGTGGAGCTGCGCATAGTAAATGCAATTTGAACTTTTCAGCTCCTCGTTTCATCAGTGTCTTTTTCCACAATCTGGCAAATTATGACGTTCAGTTTTTGATTCGTGAATTGGGCCATGTCAACAAGGGCTCGTTTACCATTATCCCCCAAAACCATGAGCGTTTTACAGCCCTGACATGGCGGTTGAGCAACTTAAGCATTCGATTTTTGGATTCCTTTAAGTTTATGGCATCCTCGCTAGACAGTCTTGCGAATGGCTTGGATGAAGAGGAATTAAAAAATACCAGAATGCATTTTAATGATCCTAAGCAATTTCAATTTTGCATTCGGAAAGGTATATTCCCGTATGATTTCTGCAAGAGCTGGGACGTGTTAAAGCAAACAAAACTCCCACCGCAAGAGAAATTTCACTCAAAACTATCACGTAGTACCGTTTCCGATGAAGACTATGCACATGCATGTCAAGTTTGGCGAGTGTTTGGCATTAAGACGCTAAGATTCTATGCATTACCTAAAACTGGATGTATTGCTGCTCACTGATGTGTTTGAAAAATTTCGTGAGTTGTGTCAGCACATTTATGGTCCTGACCCGGCTCACTATTATACGAGTCCTGGGCTCTCGTTCGATGCCGCTTTAAAATACACTCAAGTGGAATTGGATTTACTCACTGATGTAGACATGGTTCTATTTTTTGAAAAGGGCATTCGCGGTGGCTTGTGTGTCGCTTAACCAGCGCCATGCCGAAGCGAACAATGTCTACATGCCTGATTATTCACCAGACAAACCAGAATCATATTTAATGCACTATGACGTGAATAATGTGTATGGTTACGCCATGAGTCAGCCTTTGCCCTATGGGAAGTTTGCTTGGCTGACAGAGAAACAAGTGTCAGAATTTGATGTAAACATGGCTAGCCAAGAAACAGGCCGTGGATATGTCTTAGAAGTGGATATTGAATATTCCTCATTATTGTATGATCAACATGTTGATTTCCCATTCTGCCTTGAGCAAATGCCCCCCCCCCGACAGTAAGGTGAAAATTGAAATGCTCATGGGCACACTTTACAACAAAAATCGGTATGTGCTACATATCCAAATATTGGTGCAATGCCTCGCCCAAGGCTTAGTGTTGAAGAGAATCCACAGGGGTATTTATTTTGCTCAAAAACCATGGCTCAAGCCATACATGCAACTCAACACAGAGCACCGACAAATGGCAACACAGCAGTTTGAAATTATTTTTTTTTAATTAATGAACAACTGCATCTATGGCAAGTCCATGGAGAATGTCCGCAAATACCGCTACATTAAATTGGTGAATGTCTGGGAGGGGCGGTGGGGTGCCCGGCGGTATATTGCCAAGCCAAATTTCAAATCGATCAACATTATCGATGAGGATTTGGCCACTGTTGAATTGAGTAGGACCAGCGTGACCATGGATAAGCCCATTTACTTGGGCCAAGTCATTTTAGACTTTTCTAAATCGGTCATGTATCGATTCCACTATGAGTTTGCAAAACGCCATTTTGAGGACGTATCTCTTTTGTATATGGATACGGACTCATTCATTTACCACATTCGCCACTGCAACCCCTATGACGTCATGAGGCAGCATAGTGACTGGTTCGACACCTCTTCGTATAGTGCTGACAACATGTTTCAACTGCCCCTAAAAAACAAGAAGGAAATGGGTGTTTTAAACGATGAATGCGGTGATTCCATTGTGACGGAATTCGTAGGTTTGGCTTCGAAAATGTATGCTTATCGCACACTAGACTGTAAGGAAGCCAAAAGAGCAAAAGGTGTAGGTAGGGCAGTGGTAAAATCGCAACGTGTAGACGATTACTTAGCGGTTTTACGCACTGGCAAAGCTATGTCCCATACACAGTGCAGGATACAATCCAGCAACCATCATTTGTATCTGGTAGAACAGAGAAAACGCACCCTCGCCTCCATGGATAACAAACGTGTGTGGGCTAATAACTTGCTCACGAGCCTGCCCTGGGGTTATGACCGCAAGGAGGAGGAGGTGTGATTTTTCTGTTTGTTCATTTAGGGACATGGCTTTTTTTTGCAACTCGTTGATTTAGTATTTTGTATTTTGTAAATATTGGTTTTTGCCATTGTAAATAGTAGATTTTGTAAATAGTGGCAACCCACTTGAACCTTTTGCTCTTAAAAAAAAGTTCTATGCAACCTAATTTTTATTTTTATTTTAAATTTATCCGAGTTGGGAATTGTAAAATGGTATATAGTGTGATTCTTTTAAAGCTGTACAAAGTTGTAGTGTTTGTAAATATGAAATGAGTAATAGTATTTTTTGAGTAACTTTAATGACTAGTATTTATATTGTTTTTTGTAATGTAAACGGTAAATGGAAAACTAAAATAGTTCGTTTGGGATGAGTGTGCATGTGGAGAATGTGCTTTTGGAAATAAATAAAGTGGTTGTGTTTGTTCCCAAAAAGACAGGTAGGGTTGTGTGAGTAGAGAGAGCTGGTGTGTATGTATGACCAGAGCAAACACGGTGAGGTAGAGTGGGTAGGGAGGGGGAAATTTTCACTTATATACTCATTTTGTTTTGTCGATAGTTTTTTTTCTTTGAAATGTAGCGGTGAATAGACATTTTTTTGTAAAAACTGTCTTACCTGCAGTGGTCGCTGACCTCAATGTTTCTCAAAACACACATAAACACATTGCAGCATCATCATGGTCAAGCACTCGCATGAACATCATTGACAAATCTCAACTTTCGACATACACCAAATGGAAAAATGTGAAAATAGCAAAATGGAAAATCCATGTTTTGATAACACCAAAATTCAAAAAAAAACGTAAAACAGTCATTTTAAAAACTGGAAATGATCATGTGTGAAATATAAAAATTCAAAAACATAAAACGGACATTTTTAAAAAGTGAAATCATCAAAATAGAGAATCCATATCATCAAAAACGCAAAACTTGAAAAAGACATTTTTAAAAACTGTAAATTACAAATTGTCAAATGACAATATGTGAAAATGTGAAAATGAAAAATCAGCCCATCAACATCATGATTTTTTTTTGTTAAAAAGAAACATCGTGTTCTGGAAAACCTTTGTTTTTATTTCATAACCATAGGGATTGACAAAAGAAAAAATAGAATACAAACACATCCCAATTCCTCAATCCTCAATTCCTTAATGTTCATGTCCATGCATCATCAACTTTCCTTTCATAGCACTCATCACTATCAGGGCTGCCATTCTTTCACCCACTGAGGCATCACAGGATGTGAAACGTTGTTTAGCATTCTTCAATAACAATTTATCTGCCACATGTCCTAAACCAGGATGACTATGGCGATAAGATAGGTCATGTTCTTTGCATGCTTGATCCAAAAGATTAATGGGTACATCACCACGCTGCAAACGTTTCTCAAGATGAGTTCCAGGGCCACAAAAACGATAACCTGGAAGATGGATTTCGAAAGGTAGGTATTGAATCACTTTGTCAATTACGCCACTGCCAGAACAGGTCTGGCATATCCTTTTCCATCGATGGTGAAAAGGTTTGGTCTTCCTCTTCCTCTGTGGACGATGTTTGTGTTTGTTGTTGTTTTTTTTCTCGCCATGACACCCGTGGAATGATTCAACGAAGTCTTTACATGGACTTTTATGACCGTGATACAGTTTCACTAGCTGACAAGTCGCGCATTGACGCATAGAGGGTATTTTTACCATGGCCACTTGCTTATGATGATCGTAATCCGTACAGGGTTGCAATTCACTCAACACAGGGTCGTGAGTCCATGATTTTGGTACATGTTGCCAGATTTCTTTCACCGCGTTGGCGGCCACATAATAAATGAACGACTTGGGCAGCGCTAAGTGTTCCTCTTTGGTAAAACTGTCTAGTTTCTTTTTGCACCCAAAGAACTTCCCGATGGCATTGTCGGTAGCATTGCCTTTCTCCATGGTATCACGTGTTGTAGATGTTTACACGTCGCTTTTAGAAATCTCACTGGCGTCATTCACAGGTAAATCTTGAGTTATAATTTTGTTCAACAACTCCCAGCAGGCATGGGTGGTTAACCAATGAAAGAGATGCCACGCACGTGCTAGGGCTGTACGGGTAATGTTGCCACAGGAACAAATATCCATCAGCGTTTGCAGAGAGGGGCAGCCCAAGTCAATGAGGTCGATACATTGACAGTAAGACGCCAAAAATGGTTGCAACCATTCACGTTTTTCATTACCTTTCACAAATACTACATTGGCCGAGGACAAGTGTGCTTTCATGACCACGTCCAAATATGTATAGGAAATGGTTCCTTGATTCCAGTCTAGTTGCTTATGATTTCCAATCCACTGGGTTTGTTTACGATCTTTTCACACAACAAATCAAAAGCATGGGGCGGTTTAAATAGCAAATGCGTAGCTTGCGATATCCAAAACGTGGTACAATCGATAATGGCCACTTATTTAAATATAAATTTATGGTCACCAATTTTAAACCCTTGGCAATCCATAATGAGTGTGCGCAACATGTTGCCGCTTGCCTGGACCAAGTTCAACTGACGACTACCTGACAATCAATGACTAAGGTGTGGTCATGATATTGACTTACCAGCCATGCTAGTTTGAAAAAAAAATAAGGTTAGGGTAGGACAGGAGGACATGAAAAAATAAGAATTTTAGAATTACATCATTTTATTATCATAACACGTCTTACAGTCTTTTGTCATTTTGGGATAAGGACGATACCAACTGATACAACAATATAGTCTCTTGTGTTTGTAACGTCCATAACACCGATGATGTCCCAATGTCTCTAAACTAGGCGTTTTTGACGGTGAGCTGCTCGCCGAAGCACCGTTGACACCATACAGTCCACACGTATCGTAACTTGTTTTTTTTTCATCACTCAGGGACACGAGTGAGGGATAGCTTGAATGACAGGGTATATTTCCCACCTCCATTCTGCACAGGTAGGGGCAGGCAGGTGACCTGCGCTGATGTTCCTGCATGGGTTCATCGCCCTCCTGCCATTGGTCTATGATAATGGGACAAAGGGCACATTTCACTTCATTTCTTGTTTTTAAATAGTAGAATCCAGCGGCCGCCAAGACTTGAGGGTTTATGAAAGGCACTGGCCATGTTGCAAAAGTCTTGAAACGTTGTTCCTCAGAGTTAAAATTCACGGATGTGACTTCTCTTGATGCTTTAAAGCAAGACATGACTGAGCGGCCTGACGTGGGTTGACCTGTTATTTATACACTCGTCACTTAGTTGGACAGTGGATAATAGTTGACTTGTTTGTGATGAATATTCAAACAGTAGGCTGTCGTATTGGCTGGTACATTGTCATGCGTTTCAAAATCTAGTCGAATGTCAATATTGGATGGCTTGACAGACTCTTCCAGGTAAGAACTGTCAAAAACAATCAGAGGCGCCCTTGTCTTAAACGCTTGGGGTAGCAGCATGGGGCCGTTCTCTTTTTGATAATACGACCATCGAAATTTAGAAAACAAGTTGTACAGGGGCCAAACATATTTTTTGAAAAATCCAAATCCAGTCCTTCATAGGGAAACACAGCTCCGTTGAGGAAAAGACGTGCATTTCTCAATTGTAGGTGATCAAATTGCGTGGCATCTTTGGTTTGTTGATACTTGCGATTCGTTTGAAAACCCACGATAATGTAGAGAAATCTCTCTGTATAGCGAGCTGTTTTACAGACCAACTGCGTGTGTTGGTGGTGGGCAATAGCGGGTACTCATGGAGTGCCCAGCTTCTAAATTCCATGGGTAGAGGCATATCTATCTTTACCATCTTGAGTATGTCCAGTTTTTGGCTATCGCCAAGGGTCACATGGGTCACTTTCCATAGCAAGCGTTGTAGTTGAATTTTTGGATCTATGGGGGCATTGTCAGCTCCCTGAGTGCATTATTATCACTCCTGTCTCTCACCAGATAAGGCACTTGCCTTGCGTTGACCACAATGCGCTGGTGGTCTTCGGCAAAGCCTAAAATCAGTTTAAGAGGTAAATATCCAGTAAAGGTCCCATCGGTGTGTACCATCCAGTCATTGGTCGAGTCAGGGCACCAACCTGCCATGCAAAGTGTTTTACCTTCTTCCTCACTGTAAGAGGGATATAGTTTCATGACACTGGAAATACCCACATTTCGAGTGCTATCCACCACGATATCGTTAATGACATATCGCACCTCAGAAAAGGGAAAGGCCAAACCATGGTTGGCCAACTTGGATGTGGTGGGTGTAGAGCCATCGGCTTTGGTGAGCCGACCTTCGATCTGAATGACACTTTCATGCGGTAGGGTGAAAATATCTTGGTTGTTGATAACAAATTGAATTTCATCATTGTTATTGAGTCCAGTGTTTGAGCTTGATAGGAATGGAGATCAATTCCTACCACTCCTGGTTGCTCCTCGATGTGGTTCGCTACCTCTAGGATAGAATTCATTACGGGGGTTGACGTGGTAACCCAAATGCTGTAAAATCTGCTTGTCATAAGATGTTAACGTGTAATCACGTGGCAAACAACTAACACCATTCCTAGACGGTCTTGTTGCTTTATACACAAACTTCATAGTGGCTTTAGCACTAACTTGTAAGTCACTAGTGGTAGAATCTAGATCAATGAGTTGTTGCTCTCTATTGATCAGTCTTAATGTTATATTACTAATACTATCGACAACCACAGAATGAAAAGGCACCACTGGAGGGTTTTCACGAATAATATAGCCATTAGGCGATGTCACAATAAAGTCATAAAGCGAATGCGATGGTTCTTGATTGGTGTATACTTGGCTAATAATATTACACGTTACCGACACATGATGGTCCTCAGTGAATTTCACTTCATGATCCGATTCATGTTTCTTGTTGGGCTCCAACACGCGTGGTTTAAATCCTAGCAATGGACCAATGGAATCGGGGCGTGTTTTGAAGTCAATTTTGAATGTGGAGAAAATACTGCAGCGATGAGTGTTGGTATTTCCTACAAGTGCAAACTTGCGCGTTCCATTGATAAATGACTTTGAACCATTTCATTGATCAACACCACATAAATGTGTCCATAAATGTCATCGATCGTGTATCCACCAGAGTTCAGGGTGAGCACAGAATTATCATAGTAAAACTTGTTGTTCACATTTTCACGTATGATGTATATTCGATTGTACGTTTCAAGAGAAACAAGTCCCAAACCATAGGGTTTTTCACTCAATTCGATAGGCGGGTAAAAGTCTAGGCTGATTTCAGGTCCACGTCCATGCAGTGTAAACGTTTTACTTTCTGCCCACATACTGTTGACGTTTTTGCCTATGCTGCGTCTTATATAAAAAAAATAAACACAAACGTCCACACTGTAGGCTGTTAAACGTTTTCTCACGTTTCACATTATAATATATCTTGTTCCTGTTTCCAAAATAGGTCAGTAGTTCCATGGGCGGGGGCAAATTTCCAAAACTGTCAAAGTACCATACGGTGGATCCCTCTTTGACATAAGCTACATAATGCGTTCCTGGTCTTCGGCGATCATCCAAATTGACAACAGCACATTCCTGTTTCCAGGGTCGTGGGGGTAACTGGTTTCGCATAAACACACCTCAAAAATGAGAAAGCTTTAGTTGTTTAGCATAGCTTTCCACTTGTTGATGCATCAGGGCATGTCTTGCTATGGCTGAGGTTATTTTTTTATATTTCAAAATGGTGAAATCCCAAATCCTTGTTGATAAAAGGCTGGCTTTAAATTGGCATTTCTAGCCCCCATGGCAATCGCTTCCATCGTTTCATTGTGTCGCTGACTTTCTTTGAGTTGTTGCTTGCCCTGCTGCGCGGCTTTAATGGTTTTCGCCACTGTACTGGCACCGCCCAAAAGTGAACCAAGAGCAGCCAGACCGGCAAATAAAGCAGGTAAAAATCCCGCTCGTTTGGGGACGGGAATCACTCGTCCTTGTTTTGAACCCTGTCGCCGAACTTTTGGAATAACATGTCTCTGTGCTGCTCGAAGGGCTTTCCTTATGTTCAATACATTATTTTTTCTTTTTTTTTCCTTCGCAACGGCTTGTCCACGAATGTCGTAAGCCCAGGCTTTTCCAAGGACAAAGTCCTTTTTTCAGTCTTTCTCACCACATACCTTTGTTTCACCATGATGATAATCACCAACAACCTTTCACAAGAAAGTTTAAATCACAACTAACGTCAGATTGTTATTTCATGGCTGTATATTCCAATTCCACATAAAGTGGGAAATCGTTTATGGTTTTTCCCGCTTGCTTTTCATCCCATGTTAACATGAGATGAAAGGATAATTCGTCACTTGCATTTACCATTTCATGGTTATGGACCAACATCCTATGACCATTTATCTTTATTTGCAAATGGTTCTCATCAGGTATGGCATATTTCATGTGAATGGTTCCATCATAGTGTAATCGATAGTGGCTTAAACCCGAAGCAAGCACATAGGTCAAGTGCTGATCATGGACTAGCGGTAAATGGTTTCTGTCATTCACAGGTTTTTCATTTTTCAGATACACTAAAAATACAGATGGGATAAATTTGTAAAGATTTTTCATTTCATAGGTCATGTAACGCTTGGTACAAACATCTTCTTCGTCTTGTGGGTCTTCCACGTGAATAATCCGATGGTGATTAGTGCTATAGCCATTCACCGTAAGATGAGGCACTTTGTCATAAAACTCATAAACTTTGTTATCCACATACTTTTTTGTAGTAACGTCTGTAGACACTTGAGGATGTTTTACTTGGGTTCACCGCTTTCCCTTAAAGTCATAATCTCCCTGTTTATTGCGTGGCAATACTGACCTATCCACATAGTGTTTATTAGCAGGATCTGTTTCTTGTTTAGGATCATGTGTGGGGACAGACCTAGTTTTGGCCATCAACGCACGTCCAAAGACATCCATCGCCAACCTGTAGTATGAGTCTACTGTTTCTATGACAAGGCTCGGTGTCCTGTATATAGACAGCCTGCTAGCCTGTCTAAACCTTAGTTGATATGAAGATTATTAAGCAGCAAGAGTCATTCCCCGTGGGGGACATGGTTTCCCATCTCTGTCCCACATCACGTGAACAACGCCATGGTTCACTGTTTCCATCTTTCATTCGCTGCATCATTGTGGGACCTTCCGGCTGTGGAAAGACCAATCTTTTGCTAACCCTCATTACAGCGCCCAATGGTCTGCGTTTTCAAAATATTTATATTTTTCTAAAATCTCTCTACCAACCCCTCTGCGTGTTTCAGGATCAAGTCATGTCTGGATTACAAAAAGAGAATATGGGTTATTTCACATTTTCCACGCAGGAAAATGTTATTTCACCGGATCACTCATGATTTTCGATGATGTATGCACTGAACGTCAAGGCATTATTCAAAGCTATTTCAGCATGGGTCGACACAAACATATCGATTGCTTTTATCTTGGACAAACGTATTCTAAAATGTCCAAACAGTTGATTCGTGACAATGCCAATGTCATTGTTTTATTTCGCCAGGACGAGAGGAACAGTCGTCACATTTATAATGAACATGTGAATCCGGATATGACCTTTCAATTGTTTACTGAATTGTGTGGCAAGTGCTGGAACACTCAACGTCATGCCTGTTTAGTGATTGACATACAAAGTGAACTCAACCAAGGACGATATCGCTTAGGGTTTGATCATTTTATTGCTATTTAAGGCACTGACTCATTCCCTGTCAAGTCATTTGTCAAGCCACCATGGCGTTAGCAGAGAGTCAATTGAAAAAGCATATTATTAGAGCAAAAAATACTATTCGCCAAAAGTTTCGTCAATTGAAACGATCACGTGCAAATCATGCTTTGTTTATTCAACAACATTTAGAACCTCCGCTAAAAGCCATGTTGAAACCCACTTTCAAGCCATCTGAAACGCTACCCACCGTTTCACAAGCCACGCAGACACTGCACGAGGACCCTGAGGAAGAGGAACAGGAACAGGAAGATTTGAATAGGGTTAGCGAAGTTGAGGATGAGGAGGAACAAGTGTTTACGCCTCAAAAAAGGCCGCACCCCTTGCAGAGTTGTTGAGAAAAAAGAAATCCTTGGTCACGGTCGAAACACCTTGCCCTTCCAGATCGTCTCCATTTTCAAAAGTCTTGGCCACCCCTCAAAATAAGGCTCAACTGAAAAACATTTTAATAAAATATTATGGATCAACACTAGAACTCTATCTCATTGATTAATTTATTGGAAACACAGATACCACGTATGGTGTTCGCTACGAGGATGATAGTTTTAAAATTGGCGATTCATCCATTAAATTTGCTCATACTAAAGCTGTCATTAAGAACATCAACTCTAAATTAACACCAGAACTGTTAAAGCTGCTCTTTTCTCGGAGCCCCTCTTCCCATGATTATACGTCAGAGGACCTTGGCAAATATAAATCCATTTTATTGAACACCCTTGCCCATAAAAGACAGTATGATCCAGCTCTACAAGTGAATGCAAATATATCTCAAACATATAAAACCATCATTGCAAAAATGTTTCCCACCAGTCAAAGTACTCGTCGTAAAGTGTCCGCTTCGGGACTGACAATTAAACCATTAAAACCCCTTGTGGATGTTACCTACTGGCACAATCCCAATAAGTTCGTCCAGCGGCTACAGTTGTTGCATGCTTCGCGTCATACCGGTCAAGATTGGGAAATTCAAGAAATTGAACAAGAACTTCGAAATGCCAAAATTATTGTTTAAGCCCTCACCCATTAAAATGGGTATTGCTCACGAGTTGCATCGCCCAGCTAGGCGTAACTATCCGCGACTCAAGGTGACTTCACGAGGTGTGGTTGAACTTTGGCAGGCTGACCTGGTTGAAATGATACCCTATGCTGGCGTTAACGACGGTGTACGCTATATGTTGACTGTCATTGATGTCAATTCCAAAATGGCCTTTGTTGAACCTGTGCGTCGCAAGTCTGGTCCACTAGTCACCAAGGCCTTTCAACATATTATTCAACACTCCAAACGTCAACCTCAGTTGCTACAAAGCGATCAGGGGAAAGAATTTTTCAACAAGGATTTCTCCAATTTTCTCAAATCTAAGGATATTCACCATTACACCACGTACAGCAATGTCAAAGCCAGCGTGGTCGAGCGGTTTAACCGAACATTGAAAACCCATATGTGGAAAGCGTTTACCGCTCAGGGCACTTATCGCTGGTTGGACATGTTACCTGAGCTAGTGTCACGTTACAATGACAGCAAACATAGAACCATTGGGACAGAGCCACGTCTCGTAAGCAAAAATATTCAGCGACTGAATAAACTGTTTAACCCCATAAAAGCAGCAGATCCTAAACGTCACCGACTGAAAATTGGGGATTTTGTTCGTGTGAGCAAATTTAAGTCTGCCTTCAATAAGGGCTACACGCCTCAGTGGGGGACTGAAATATTTCGAATTCGTCAAGTCAACTTGGACAGTCCAGTCACCTATTTACTCCAAGACCTCAACCATCAACCCATAAAAGGTTGATTTCATCTCCAAGAACTTCAAAAAAGCAGCATTTCCGAAACATTACCTCGTGGAAAAAGTGTTGAAACAAAAAGGAAATAAACTATATGTCAAATGGTTAGGATTTAACTCAACGTTTAATTCTTGGATCAATAAATTACATGTTGTGTGAACCTGTGCACTTTTTTTTATTTATTTAATCGTGTTGTACGAGAGCTCTGTGTACGGCGCTCCACGCTTCATGCATGTCCATACATGTTTCTCTTTCTCTCTCCACACCCGCGTCTCACTCCTTCACTCCATGATGACATACAACTCGTTCAGCTATTGGCTGTCATGGGTTCTCCCACTCCTCACCTCACCTCTCCTCCGGCTCTCTGGCCCCGCCCCCTCACCACTCTACAGTGGTCACGTGATTTCCTGTTGTGTAAAGTTTTCCCTCCTTTCCCCTCTCTCTCCCCCTTTCCTCTCTGCGGGTCCCCTGCCTGCTGCTACTGCTCAGCTCGCCTGGCTAGCCGTTAACACCGTTTTACAGAGTTGCCACATGATTCCAACTGCTATCATATGACAGCAGAGTTGTCAGCTTGACTGACATTCCATTCTGCTAGCCGACTAGCCATGTCTCAAAAAGATATTCTTTCCTTCTGGCCGCCAATCAGACATACATACATACAAAGCAAGTTCTGTTGTTGTCGACTATTTTTATTCGACTCATAGCATTATGAATTTTGTCTGGTTACTGGTCAGTGTTTACCAACATGTTTAGAAATCGTCATGAGGGGTTTTCGAAAATATTCGCCTTTATTCGTTCGTCATAGGAAAAAAAAAATATCGAATAGCGACCCCCTCGTTTTGCCGTACATCGCCCCGGCGAAATAGCCATTTCCCATATCCACCATGGTCAATCATAGCCTCGTTGTAACATAGTTCAAGCGCTACCGGCTCTCTGTCTACAAACACGCTTTTATTTAAAAAATATATATAAAAATAAATAAAATGGATAGTTGTTTTTCTGGTCCTAGAAAGTTGACATTCATTTTCGTGGTAGAGGGGGTAGGGACCTTTCATTTATGTCAAACAAATTTTTTTGTCAACATGTTAGTTTCCAAAATAGTAAAAATTCAAAATTTAAGGGTTTTCATAAAATCTCAAAATATACAAAAGTTTTATTATAAAAATAAAGGTCATAGAGGCCATTCGTTTGATCTATGGCACAATATTCTATCATGTTTGGTTTTCAAACTATCGCATACTTTCAAAAACAAAATTTTTCAAAATAATTTTGAAAAATATAACGAGCGGTTTATAGGATATAAGACGTCAACTCGAGTCCAACGACTCCTTATTTGTTAATATCCGACCATCCGTTCGCCAATGATCACCAATGTTCGCGAGAAAATAGGCTATCATTTTGTTTTTCATCCTACACCCTTGAAACTTGCTGTCCCCCTAGAGGGCATACCCACTTTTCATTAACGTCAAAGAAACGTTTTCCCGATTCACCTTTTCCAAAATAGTGCCAATCCAAAAAACAAGAATTTTCAAAATATATTTTTAGAAATACCACCACACATGCTTGGCCAAGAGAGCGTCATTCCAACGCCAACAATGCCACGTTCGTTAAAATCTGACCACGCGTTCGGGAGATATCGCCCAAAGTTTATATGAAAGTAGGGGGCGACTCAGAACCGGCCAGTCAGCACTACTGCACAGTTTTGGTCCTAGAGACTTGAAATTTATTTTGGGGGTAGAGGGGGTCAGGGCCATTCATTTACGTCAAACAAATTTTTTTGTAAACTCTTTAGTTTCCAAAATATAAAAATTTCAAAATTTAAGTGTTTTCAAAAATCTCAAAAAATAAAAAAGGTTTTATTATAAAAAATAAAGGTCATAGAGACCATTCGTTTCAACTATGGCACAACGTTCTATCAGGTTTGGCTTTCAAACTATCGCCTACTTTCAAAAACAAAAATTTTCATTTTTTTTTTTCAAAAATATGACGAGTGGTCCATAGCAAATCCCCCGTCAGCTCGAGTTCAACGACACCTCATTCGTGAATCTCCGACCACGGGTTCGGGAGTTATCGGCTCGCATTGGGAGTAGTGGGGTTGGGGGGGGGGGCAGAATCGGCACTACTCCCCTACTTCTGTTTGTTGCTATTACCTGTCTGACGAGTCTGTGCCGTTCTGAAGAGTGCGCTGTCAACTGTTCACATCTGTCTATCAGCGCCCCAAGGCAAATGTGAGCCAAGATGGAAGGTATGTACATTCCGTATCAAGTCTTATTGACGTTAGGAGATTTTATGTGGTCCTGCTGCTTGTGCTATATATAGTATAATATTAATACTACTCCGATAATACCATACTCTCCGTGAGTAGTCTAAATGTCTCAAAACTATTCATTTAATAGACCCAACTAACCGAACATAAAGCTCGTGCCACAATGATCTATCAATATACAGTGCAAACTGTACCGATATCTGCAGGAAACCAGATTGCGTCACTCTGTTGACAAGTCGTTGTTTATACATCAACTGCCGGCAAGGATTCGTCAGACGTGTAATAACTCAACATCGGGAACAACCACTGTGTAGGTCTACATACTTGTTTACATATATTTTTCCAACATGCTTTGTTATGGTCACGGTGATAGTGCTGCAGTCGAATTTGCGATTTGCATTGAATTTCTATTGCCCTTGATGAAAGACATAGCATTGTAATATTTAATAAAAATGGAAGGTGCATTAGGCACACGTGCAGTGGCTAGCACAATGGAACGAAGGGGCAGTACCTTTCTAAAACTCCGAGCCAATGACAAAATGACTATGTGAAAAACAAACCAGGGACGGCAGAAACCCGTTTCAATTGATACAAGTGTTTACAAGGACTTACATGCACTCGCCGGCCGGCTAGTAGTAGGAGCAGAATAAGCGACCCGTTGAGGTTATAAAAAACTGGGGGAAGGGAGACCCCGTTGCCACGCGACAATGTCTCGACACGAGTCGAAACAGCGCCGATTTAAATCAAATGATACCCCACAGCCAATAGGTAAATTGGATAGGAAGTAATTAGCAAAGCTTGCCATCACTCATTGCAAGTCATTTTGAAGGTATCTTTATGAATCAAGAACATGTAAAATTGGATTAAAGGAAGAACTGAATGCAGAAATGATGCTGAAACTGTTAGAAATACATTAGCAGAATTGCAGGCTAGCTTGGGAGACGCAAAGGCGAATAGATGTGTCGAACCGTGGCCTTGAATTGAGCGGCCAAGTGTAACGAAAGTACATTGTAAAGAGAGTGCTGATGTTAGCACTCCTGCGAGTATAATTACATACATGAACGTAATGTATTATAATTTATAACAAAGAAGAAATTATCGAAATTACGAGAAGTAGGCTCTTTGTCATAGTAAAGCGAACGTGAAGTGAAGACAGACATTGTGAGGAACAGTATTAAGACAGCAGAAATTAATGTTCTCATCAAACGAAATATTTCGAAAGGAAATTCATTAATTATTTCGAAATAAAAGTTTATAACATTATTAGAAACTTTCGTGACAACGCAAAAAAAAATCACTACAGTGAAATGTTTCTATCATTATTGGAAACATGAACAGTTCAAGGATGATTCTTATAAAGATTTCTTCGAAATGATTGCCAATATGGTTGAACAACTGAAATTGAGAGGGACATTTTCGATTATTATTATTATGGAAGTCGTTGTGATGAATTACTAAATATGCAGAGGGACACATAGCCTACAAGGATGATGAGGATATCAGGAATGACATGGAATATCAGTAACGAGAAGAACAACATATTCCATGATATTATTAAAATTCTAAATTAAATGGATACTACTCAGATGAAGAATATAACAGAATTATACGCAGAAGACAGGAAGAACAGAAGATAATTAAAAAAGGTCGGAACGAGAAGAAGAACAACAGCGGATTACCAAACTCCGGAGTCCAACCAGGAGGATGACGGAGACCAAGAGCATGCTGAGCCACCATGGATTTTCATCCCGCAGATGATAGGAGCAACATATTTTACGAGCGAGGCAGAAGCTTATCATGGACCATCCTCCAGAGATATACGAGACGGAAGAGCAGGGTTACGGAATCGAGTTCAAGGACCTCAACGAGACAACTTTACGCGACATAAAGTAAGGTAAGAATTCTGTAAAGACGGTCAACAGGCATTTATAGAGAAAAGATGGAGGTATTCAAGAAAAAATCTAACCTGAGTTATTAAACACATTTTGTGTTTGAAATTGACTAGTTCAGGCAACCTGTCGAAGGTAGTAACTAAGTCATGATTTTGTAAACAGGTTGAATTGCTATTTGAAGTCGTTATTCAAAGTAAATGTAAAACTCAATTGTAAATTCATGTATTTGTGGTGTTGTTAGCTAGAAAAAATTGTTGCAAAATCTAATTATTCAACTAGGACTTACTGGATTATGATACCAGTGTTAAATTAGGTCAATCAATCGTAATTATGTTAGTTGTAAGGTGTAGAAAAATAAAAATCTCTTATTATGATCGTAGAAAATGGTCACTTCAGGTAATCTCATAATATGTCTTTGTAGACTTGTGTTTCCCCTATTCTCAAAAAAAGAAGATTACGATGGCATCAGCTGATCTGGAGGCGGTCTGGGTCTTGTTTTGAACCTTGCAGGAGACGCAAGACAAACTAGACAAAGATTTAGAGGCATTACATTAAAGCCTCCGTTGGAATCACAAATGGTTAGAGGAAGAAGGTAAAAGGAATGTTCAAGGTATTAGGTGAAATATTAGAGCAGAAACGGGTAATAGGATTCAGGAATTAAGAACTGAATGCAGAAACTATGCTGAAACTGTTAGAAATACATTAGCAGAATTGCAGGCTAGCTCCATAGCTTCCCAAACTCCTTACAGAAAATCCAAAACACTTTGCAGGAATTACCGGCTAATTCCACAGAAACTACACACACTTTAGGTGAATTACAGAATAGTTCTAAAGAGTTGCAAAATGAACTTTCAAAACTGCAAAAGGATGTCAAAAGAAACTTAGAGGTATTACAGAATGAGAAAAAAGATAATATCATTATCTTCTAGAATGATTATCATTTCAGCTGGCACACTGCAATCAGAAAAAGCAGATATTTGCACGAATTTAATTAAATTGAAATTTGCTGTGGAGCAACTTCAGATTTAAGTTAACAACAATGGTGACATGATGAAGGGTGAAATAGAGTTTGATATATGTGATATTGTTACAAAGAAAATCGATAGTCTTAAGAGCAAGTTGGTAAGTGTAGGCCAGGATCAAATTAAAGCTTTACAACATGATTATAATACAGTAATGCAAGAGTTAAGGGAACATTCTGACTCTGACTTGTCAGGTGTGCCAACTGAGATTAAAGAATTAAGATTTAAGATAGATGAAGGTCTTTCGGAATTGAAGATAGATAAAGATAGGATGAAGTTAGAGATTGATTTAATTAAAACTAAACTTAATGCGATTAGTATTAATGATTCTAACAATTCGGCTAATACTGAGGAAGGGTTAACAACTCAAGTCAGAAGAGATGTGAGATCTATGTTAGAACAGATAGACGAGCAGAACAACCAAGAGATAGAGATGAAACAGGATCGAATAAGGGGAGTAGAAGAAGAAATAAGGAGTATTAAGAGTCAAACTACGCCTCAGGAGAGAAGTGGTCAGGTGCGATTCAATACGCCACTCCAAAAACAAGAATGAGGACCATCGTCATCTCATGTGGATAGAAGCATACCTCAGAATATAACCATTATTTGAAGTGCGGAGCAGAAACCACGGAATTTCTCCGGAAAGAGTGGAAATACACCCATAGAGTTTATTAAAGATGTATCCGAATATATTTTACAGAACCATATCAGTGAAGACAGGTAATTAAGAATCGTGAGAGGTTTTTAGAGCAGGGCCGTCTTCAATGGTTCCGCACGTTCCGATGGACAGTCTTGTCATTTGTCGATTTTGCCGATGCTTTAATCTGACGGTACTGGAGCAACGAAGAGTAACACAATTTAAGAGAGGAAGCACACTCGAAGAAATATGCTAGAACACATCCTACAAGGTGTGCTAGCTATTTTACCGCCTAACTTTCTGAACTGCAGTACTTGCAACCACCCTTATCGGAATAGGAATTAATTCAGGCGATATAAAGGCAATTACCTGTAGATATGCGTCGTTACATCATTTCATCGGCGGTAAACAAATTGCAGACTATGGACGAGTTTCTACGCAGACTCAACCATACGATTAGTGCTACCAAACCAACTGGAAGTAAGGTAAGGAATGATAGTCGTGAAATCAACACTATCATGATTTATCAGACCCAAAAAGCAGAAAGCGACCGTACAAAGGAAAGTAATCCTGCCGACCTCATAAGGAATGACTATTTTCAACTGCACCGATATGAACCAAATTTTAGGAGATCCAGAGATAGTATGCCATACCAACAATACTCACGAAATATCGAGCAGAATCAAAGAAAGGGTTATCTCTATAATAATGCCTGTAGACGCAGTACTTACTACCAACGGGATGATATAAATATTCAAGGGTACCTCCGGTACAAGAACTGGAAAGATGAAAAAATTAATAGGCCTAGATATAAAGAATGATATCGAGAAAGCTAGGAGTATTTGAGGAATCTGCGAAATATCGAGACAAATGGACCAGCAAAAAGGCTTAGAAACGAAGAAGTGAAACCCAGAACGAGTTGGCAGGAAAATAGAAGGTATGGCAGCCCTAGAGAACAAATTGTGAAATGGAGTTGAGAGAAGAGGAAGATCCACTGACTTACTTCCTATTAACGAGATCAACCAGACTACAGATGAAAATTTGCAATTTGAAGAGGAGGATCCAGAAAGATACTGAGTGGCTGAGTTGCCGATTTTTACATAGGCTTAGTACAGAAAGAATCCAGAAAGGGCTTACTGAGAACTGCAGACAAGAGGATGAAGAGGACGATAGGGAAACGCTACAGCGCACCTCTGAAAAAGGGAGATTTGTGTTAGTTTGTAAACCGACGAAAGCAGACGTATCTAAGAAGATATACACCAAATTTTAAAGGCTCTTAATTGGTCCCTATAAGGTAGATACAGTCCAATAAACGTTAGCTATAGAATTGTTCAAATCGAAGACGAGCAATTGTTGAGAAAATTCAATGCTAAGAATCTCGGAAGATTGTATAAGAAGGTTGTATAATTGGTAAATTCTAGTCTCGTGAGACATAACTACATTTGGGTTACTAAAGAATGTGCCACTCTTTTTCAACCGAAATTGAGAGGGAAATGCACTCGAATTTGCGATTTGCATGGAATTATTATTGCCCATGATGAAAGACAAAGCATTGAGATATTCATTAAAACTTGAAATTGCAATAGGCATACGTGCAGTGGCTAACACAAATGCACTAAGGGGCAGTTACCTTCCTAAAACGCCGAGCCAATGACAAAATTACTAAGTGAAAAACAAAGCAGAGACGGCAGAAACCAGCTTCAATTGATACAAAGCAAGACTTGCGCTCAAGTAACCCACCGAGGTTATTAAAAAACGAGGGAAAGGGGGACCCGTTGGCACGCGACATTGTCTCGACACAAGTAGAAACTAAACCGATTTAAATCACGTGATACTCCACAGCCATTTGGAAAATTAGATTAGAAGTAATTAGCAAAGCTTTACATCACTCTTTGCAAATCATTATGAACCAAGAACATGTAAACTTATATTAAAGGATTTACCAGATAATTGTTTCTTGAGACAAAAGACTCACAGAAGCACTAAGTGGATTATAAAGAATCCCGCCGAAGCCACGCTCATATTTTTAGCCTACTTTCAATTTTTGTAATAAATTAAAGTAGACATATGAGATATACACAGGGCAACAAAAAATGTTTGTCTGTGTGTTTGACTTGGTATGTATGTCCCCCACCCCCTCCCCTATCAATTCAAACACGGTATCACCGAATTGAACGAAATTGGTACCGAGGTATCAATAGCCAAGGACACCTCACTGTCATGTTTTATATCGCCGCCATCTCTATGGAAACGTAATGGTGGCCATCCAAATATTGAAAGCTTAAATCAAATTACGACTAACCTAATGATCTGATATCTACAAAATTTTGCAATAACATACCTCCATGTTGGAAGCGTCCTTTGACCAAACCACACGGTCATCAACCTAATAGTTTGGTGATGGCGGCCGTGTATGTGTGGGAACCGATCCCCTCTATTAATTCAAATATAACGCAAACAAATCGAACCTCCTTTTGTACAGAGTTAGCACTGGCAAGCGTCAACTCAGGGTCATGTTGTATATCGCCGCCAGCATTACAAAAAAGAAATGGCACCAACCCAAATGTTCTGAGCTCAAATCAAATTCCGACAAATCTAGTCATCCGATATATACCAAATATTGCTACAATATACCTTCGTGTAGAAAGCGTCTTATGGCGGAACTACAAGGTCATACGCAAAATAGTTAAAAGATGGTGGATGTATTAATCATGCAAGTATTATAGCCTAACCGTAACTTACGATTCAACAAGGCCTGGCTTTACCAAATACGATCATCGTACATAGGGAGGTCTAAACTGTCCTCAAGGAGGTGACCGGTAGGATATTAGCATCCTAAAATAGAATATGTAACCGCTGTAGTGACTAACAGTTCCGGCTGACAGTGCCATATCGTGCTTGTCCATGCCGTCCCGTTGGGTCACAATGACCAATATTGTTTGCTCGTAAATCCATATATTTCCGTAACCTTGTAAGTTTATATCCTTTTAGGAATGTACTGAACAAAATCATACATATTTAGTATTTTATACGTTATAGGAACGGCAGAAAACGCTAATGAAATCGTTGATTAATAGACAAAAATATCATGGAGTTATATAAGGTGCGTTCAAAAAGTAACGAACCGGAGGCTGTAATGCGCAAACCGGTGACGACATCGGCTAATCGTGGAGTGTGTAACGAGGTGTGGTTCCGTGGAAAGTCACAGCCCGTCGCTAGACGGCACGCGTGCACGTCACGTGACGATACAAAGCGAGCAGCAGCTTGCATCAATCGTCCAACGCTACCAGTCGCCTTGCAAACAGTGACATGGAGGCGTTAAACGAAGAGCAAATAGGTGTTGTCGGTTTCTGACAGCGAAATGAGTTGGGGTAACGGACATTCATCGCCGAATGTCACAAATGTACGGCGAACACTGCATGTCCCTTGTAAGGGTCAAGGCGTGGCACAAGCCCTTCAGGAAAGGACGGGTGTCGTTAGCCGATGGTGCCCGGTCTGGGGCACCTCCTTGCATTACCGATGACAACGTCCAGCTGGTTGATGCACTCATTACCCATGACCGCCGAGTGACAGTGAACGCCATAGACACCGTGGTCGGATTGATCGTCGGAAGTGTGCACACAATCATGAAGGAAAGACTGCACTTCCGCGAAGTGTGTGCCCAATGGGTGCCCCGCAGTCTTCAACCACACCAGGAAGCATGTCGAATGGCCTACTGTGTTGGTCTTGGTTGAACGATTGATGCATTTTGCTGCTCGCTTATTATCGTCACGTGACGTGCACGCGTGTTCTCTAGCGACGGGCTGTGACCTTCCACGCTCTGGTCGGCACAACACCTCGTTACACACGCCACGATTAGCCGATGTCGTCACCGGTTTGCGAATTCCAGCCTCCGGCTCGTTACTTTTTGAACGCACCTTATACTAAACCAGTTATTAACCAAATACTAGCATACGACAATTGTGACGTAGTGGTAGCGTCTGGACTCGTAGTATGGAGGTTCGTGGTTCAAATCCCAACCGGTTCAAATTCTTTTACTTCATTTTATTGGGATTTATTGATTTATAACTACTCACACGTTATAATGTTAAGCATATATAGTGTGTATTTTCAATCGAAAATATATAATATGCTTATAACACCTGATATTTAAACACTCGACTACAGTGACTAAAATTCGTTGCCCTTGATCCACGGTAGAGCCTATTGTTGTTTTAGTTGTTGATTCTTTAGGAGTTTTGCGTCATCATGGTCTTGTTACCCCGTGTACTTGTGTGTGTGTGTGTGTGTAGAAGTTGTCTGATAACTGTGTCACTGTGGTGTCTGTAGGCTTACTAGTTTATGTATTATTATACGAGGAAGGATTTGCGTAGGAAGCTGTTGTTGTTGTTTCAGCTGAGATGCATGGACATCATGATCATTTAGTCCCGTGTACTTGGGTAAGTGTTGAATTTTGTCTGATAGCCTGTGCTATTGTGATGGCTGTATTAGTGTATGTATCGAGCCCGACATCACTTCTTCGATGTGACATCGATGGCTCATGTTAAGTCATTATTCCATGGACAAACCGAGGACTTCAAACCAGCACCATATTCTCTTTGGAAATAACACTCTTTTGATGCATCATGGGTTGCTGCGCCGCTGATATTTATTTTTACATATATTTTGAAGACTGGAATTATTAGATGATATTTGTACAGTATTTGAGAGACTGGAGATTTCAACGATTTTTGTTAATATAGATAAATTAAGGTATAACCTCGCAGATATGCAAATAATAATTAATAGTTGCACTCTTGACTAGATTGACCACATCGGAACTTCCGTCATCTTGATGACCACAGTATTGTCTGAGGCATGGTCCTGACTGGATGTTAATTTTGCCGGCACTAATGAACCCACCTGTGGCTCGAACGCTGGATTACTGATCAAGGACACGAGAGTGAGACTACAAAGTCCATTTTATGTACCATCATGACACAGGTGGATTAGTTTTAGAGACCTTATTTATGGCATATTCCATAGGTAGGATTTACGAATATATTCGGCATATTACATTGGTTATACAACACATTATTCTGTTAGAGCCTGGAGGATAAGGATCTTACTCATTTCTGTAAATAGATTTTGTTTGGTTATAAAACAGTGCTCCAAACTAAATGAGTTACGCAGTACGGTTAAGCAAGTTATGGTTAGGACGACATTCCACTGGCTACTGTAACCCCACTGAACATATGTTTTGAAGGCCTAGACCTTGAGCGCTAATTCATTGATTTACTTATTGCAAGCGCGTGGCGCTGGTGAAAGATTTAGAAGGCTGTGAGTCTATCAGCCGGCAGGCAGTGCACAAGCTGGTTTGTTAGGCCACAAACACATCAGTGTGTTTCTTTTGTTTTATTTCTAATATGAGTTGACATTCAGACGACTATACACAGGATGCAATATTCAGATAAAGACGAGCCAAGCAAGCAGTCTTTGGTTCGATGTGGAGAGCGTTAGTATGATCGTTAAGCTCCCCAAAATGATGGCAAATCACGTTTAGAGTGTATTAGACACTGAATAAAAATACAGCCGCAGTTAACAAAGAACTTTGTGAAATATTAAAGAGTACGTTTAGGTTCAACAGCTGATTTTACAGCGTATATAATTTTCGTCCACATGATGGATTTTTGTATCAAATAGGTGACTATATTGTTATATTTAATAAGCACTACAGCGGTAGGATGTGTTTACCCTTAGTTGCGATGTACGGTTTATGGTACTTTTTTGCTAGCGACAAGCACGGTTTATGTGTTGTCTGCTGAGTTACTGACCTACAGTGCAACACGGGTCATGTAGTATTATTGAGCACTTAAGAAGTGCACATGGAAGTATGCGGACAGAGTTTTCACAATTATTTGAGGTGATGTTATTTGTCAACCCAAACTAATCATCACACTTTCAAGTTTAAATGGTCACTAAAAAATAAACAAAGAAACTGATAGGACTAAAATAATATTAATAAAATTTCATAATAATAATAATTAAGTGATACGTTTTTCTCACTAAATGAAAATATAATTCATATAATTCGTCACAAATAGTGAGAATGTGTGTAAGCAGGTCAGTGGCGACAATTGCGCACATTTTGAGGGGTGACTTGCTGTAGTACATTTGTTTTGTAAGTAGTTTAGCTTTTTCTTTGATTAATGTAGGAATAGAATGAGCTTAGCTTTGTTTTGAAATAAATTTTGGATAAAACGCTTCCCGTTTACATCGTTGCCAACTTTAACGTCAGATAAGAATTATTTTAGAATACCGTAACGTTAAATGTTAGAGATGACACCATCACAGCGTAGTGTTTAAACTTATTGTGCAATAAATGTAATGAATCTTTGCATTGTAAACAAGTAAATATCTTTCTTTGCCGTAAATTCGTGCCTGTTATTAATTATTATTGCAATCTCCGCAGTAATTGGATAGTTATGAATTACGTGTCATTCTCTTAGCTTTGCTTGTTTGATTTAGAATCATTTCATAGGACTTCGAGAGGCTTAATTTAGGATATTTTGTTTGGAGATGAGTAAACACTTGTTGGGGCAGATTAGCACGGACTAGCCGTCTTTCACCTCTCTGAAGTAGGCTAGGGGTCTGCCATCTTTGTGAATAAAATCAGTACTATTTAAATGTAAGCCTGGCCTCTATATTGTGTGATTGTGTTTGTTTTTCTCTGGACTGGAAGTTTTGGATCTCTCATTATACCCGACACCCCCGAGATAAGTTTCCTTGTGTTTTCCTAGTCCAAGAATGCATTCCTCCCCGTCCAATATGTCTTCTCGTTCGAGAAGGGCCTCGGAAGGGTCATATAAGGTCGGTGGTCAAACGGGCACAGTATATGTAATTCAGATGAGGATTCAATCAATCAATGTATAATATCCGTGTAGCACGTTGTGTTTCAACAAGTTACTACAACAAACATTCAATTATACTCGTTTAAAAGGACAATGAATTATAATTATACCCATGCATTTATGAGAAAGTAGGCTATATGTTCTTTACTGAACATCTTGTTTAAGATGACGCCAAACTTTTAGTAGAGAAGGGGAAACGAGCTGGAGACTCGAAGCTTCATGTTTGGGAGGCGTGGAGGCAAAAAGACGTGTCGAACCACGGTCTTGAATTGCGCGGCCAAGTGTAACGAATATACATTGTAAAGTGAGGCAACACTATACAGCAGTGCGTTTGCTAGTGTTAGCACTCGTGCGAGTATAATTATATACATGAACTTGGTGTATTTTAATTAATAACCTTTAAAACAAGAAATTAAGGAAATTACGAGAAGTATGCTCTTTGTCATAGCGAAGGGAACGTGAAGTGCCGGCAGACATTGTGAGGAACAGTATAAAGACAGCAGATATTAATTTTCTTATCCAACTAAATATTTAGAAAAGAAAATCATTAATTCCTTTGAAATTAAAATTAATAACATTATTGGAAAATTTCGTTACTACGCAAAATTATCATGTCACTACTGTGAAAGGTTTCTATCATTATTGAAAACGTGAACAGTTAAAGGAAGATTATTATAAACATTTCTTCGAAATTATTGACAATATGGTTGAACAACTGAAATTGTGAGGAATATTTTCGATTTTTATTATTATGGAAGTTGTTATGATAAATTCCTAAATATGTAGAGAGAATCATGGCCTACAGGGATGATAAGGATATCAGGAGTGACATAGAATATCAGGAACGAAAAGAACATATTCCATGATATTATCCATATTAGTAGGGTGTTTGTAAGAGTTCTATACCCTCCTACGGCTTTCTTCCTACAAGATGGCGGTGGCGCGATATCTTGCGAACCCATGGCTGGATTTTAACAAATGAGGTGTCGTAGGACTCGGGATGACGCCTTCTTCCCTATGGACAACTTATTCCCACCCCAAAGTAAAACATACCCCTACTAGGGGGTGAAATAGTAATTTCTTAGTAAATATCGCTTTCCATGTGTAACATGCATGAGGTCTGCTACCAGTATGAAATTAAACTCGTTCCACATAAAGCGCATGTATACTACTGGATGCCGCTATGATTTAACATTTTTGTTTTTTGTTTTTCGCATGTGCAATTGGGGTTTTTGTAAGAGGGCGGGCTTTTCAATAATGATTTATAGATACGTTATTTAAAAATAACCAAAAGATTCAAAACTAATAGGTCATAGGCTTTTTTAATATCTCATGAACCAATAAGGCTAGGGACTGGTATGAGGGTCGTTGGGCTTGGGGTGACGCCCTAGTGCATGGCTTAACCTAGCCTATCCTAGTTAAGCTAACCAAGCCTAGTCTATTTAACTAGAACTGAACATGAACCGAACCGGAACCAAACCGAACCGGAACCGAACCGAACCGGAACTAAACCGAACTAAACCAGGATTGAACCGAACCGGTGAGTGAATATGTTTAAGAGCAGGGGCTAATGCATACACCTAAGTATACGGGGTACATGCAACTTGAGGGTAGGCCACGGTGGCTAACTTGGTGGATGGATGTGTACTGATGTGTATTTGTACTTGAAAGAGGATAATGCATGTTCTTAAGATGTTAAAAACTCAGGAGATTGTACGCGCAGTATGCTGACTTCTAATTTCCAGTGTCATATTGCTGACATGGCAGAGAGCGCACAGTTATGTTGCTATGACTAACGCTGCAGTAATCTAAAACCGCCAGTGTTCATCAGGCCCATGGGTGATGACCATGCAAAGTCAGCAGTCATTGGATATTACACAGGTGTTCCTATTTCACTTTGGACCGGCAGGTGTACGGGGAAAGGAATTGCAATGATCTGCAAAATACTGCTGACACGAGCGATGTAAACCTATTTAAGAGAGGTGTCATATATTTTCCCTTCTGTCTGTCTTTATTACTCGCTACGAGTGAACAGTGCTCTATTCCTGCTCAACATTTGCAAAAGCCTTTCGGTGGAAAATCATTAAATTATTTGGCAAGGTAAGTACTTATTATTAATGGATTGTAGTATTTTATTACTAATTGATATTGAAGTTATTGATTGGAATGTGTTTATTGATGGATTGATTGATTTATTTGTTTACAGATAATTGACGTACCTGTAGGTTAGCAGATTCCTGTACCTGGTTCAGTCAGTAGCAGCAGTTGATAAATTATTAAAGGTAAGTACCCCCTCTAATAACATTTTAATAGTTAGAGCGATATTTTCCAATGTTCACCGCTAGATATCAGTGACAATTGTTTATTTGATATTCAAAAGTTGGAACTACTTAACAATGGTGTGAAGTTAAATTGGTAGGTTAGATTTGATTAAAGCTCTATCAACTTACAATGTTCAACGCTAAGTGTCAGCGAAAGTGCCATATTTGGCATCTAAAGTTGGAACTACTCGACAATGGTGTGAAGCTAAATTTGTAGGTTAGATTTGATTAACGCTCTATTAAGTTCGAACGTTTACTGCTAGGTGTCAGTGACAGTGACATATCTGCTAACCAAACTTGGAACTACTTGACAATGGTGTAAAGCTGGGTTTGTAGGTTAGATTTGATTTTTGCTCTATCAAGTTCCAACGTACACCACTAGGTGTCAGAGACAATGGTATTTGTTAACCAAAGTTGGAACTACTTGAAATTAGACTTGCTGAGAGCCCACAGACGTTCAATTAAAATACTCGACTATGGCCATTGACTGGAATTTAATTAACATATTTTTCTTTTATTTTGTTTTATCTTTTATTAGTATTTATGATTTCCTTCTTGTATAGGTAATTTGGAAAGTGACCATCATGTCCAAGTGTAGTGATTGTAAAAAGCAGTTTTCAAGAGATGACAACCTTCAACGTCATGCAAGTACAAAACATAATCTTAAAATGTTTGCGTGCAGTCATTGTACTACGACATTTAACAGACAGGATAATCTTACACAGCATGTACGTTTAAAACATGTCAGTTCAGCACCTTTCTCATGTTTAGTTTGTGAACTTGGGTTTTCTACTGTAATGCGATATCAATCCCTCATGGTTGAAGAGCATGGCGAACAACAGGAATTAAAAACTGTAAAACCATCAACTAGCACAGAACCATTAAACGAATGTAATGCTCAAAAGTGTAAACGTATTCAAAATTGTAAAAATAGTTGTACAACAGAAAGAATGAAAAATAGTGAACTTTCGATAACGCATTGTGATGTATGTAATATTGATGTACCTTCTCCATTCATTCATGGGCATTTACGCAGTATTAATCATAAAAACAACGCTTCTCATGAAACAAATTCTGCGAATATTCATCAAATTAGTAGTGCGTTTAAAAGTCGAATTGCTAGTTACATACTTCATAGTGAAGATAAAGTTCAAAGTATTGAAACCTTTCTGCAGAATGTTCAACCTATTGTGTTTGGCTTGGTAAAAAATGTTTTAGTAGAGCATAAACCATCTAAAAGGAACTTTGAACTAATTGTGTTATACATAAAAACTGGGAGTGAAGGTGAAATTACGGATATCAAATCTTTTAATACAAAAACATAATTGTTAGTGAATCAACTATATCAGTGATATATACCAAAATAATTCAAGTACTATCATTGTGGAGAGTGAAGAGTTCCAGGAAAGGGAGTCAGGCTGGGCGTTGGTTGAAGTACTTTATTTAGAAACCAATATGAATAAAAATAATCCCCTTCGAGCATCATCATATATTGATTTACCTGTATGGATAAAACGGAAGAAAGCTTGTGTAAACGTTTTGAATAGTGATCAAGCATGTTTTGCTTGGGCTGTATCCTCAGCTCTCTATCCAGCAGTTAAGCATATGGATAGATCATCATCCTATCCTCACTATTCCTCAGTGTTAGATATAGAAGAAATGGAATTTCCTTTTGAAATAAAATACATTAAAAGTTTTGAAGAGCTGAACAATATAAGTATTAATGTGTATGGAATTGAAAACAAGAGTATAGTAGGTCCTCTATATTATACTCAGGAAAAAAGGATGCTCATGTAAATTTACTACACATAACTAAAGGTGAAAATGCACACTATTGTTGGATAAAACATTTAAGTAGACTTGTCAGTAGTCAGCTATCAAAATGCAATGGTAGGAAGTGGTTGTGTGATGGCTGTTTGCTTTACTTTAGG
This sequence comes from Meconema thalassinum, assembly GCA_946902985.2. Lineage (NCBI taxonomy): Eukaryota > Metazoa > Arthropoda > Insecta > Orthoptera > Tettigoniidae > Meconema > Meconema thalassinum. The sequence goes on along the minus strand of OX336389.2, from coordinate 802,486,052 downwards.
AAATAGGATCAACTAACTCAACATCAAAAATGGGGATGTAATCATGTTCGAACGGTATTACCTACTCCTTAAAATAACATTCTGAAATTTAAGGATTTTGAGAAACAGCTTCGAGTACCATTTGTTATATATGCTGACTTTGAGGCTTTGCTAAAACCATTTAATACATGTTCATCGAATCCAACCAAACCTTTTACCAACAGTACTCACATTCATGAACCATTTAGCTTTGCATATTATATTAAATGTAGTTATGATGACTCGTTAAATAATAATAATGTTATTGGTTTTACGTCCCTTTTAACTACCCTGGCTTTTAGAGACGCCGGGGTGCCGGAATTTTGCCCCGAAGGAGATCTTTAACGTGCCAGTAAATGTACTGACACGGCTCCCTCGCATTTGCGCACCCTCAAATGCCAGCTGACTGCGCCAGGTTTCGAACCTGCAACCTTGGGCTCAGCAAGCGAGAACGTTACCCCTGAGCCACGCAGCCAGACACTCGTTAAATAAGTTTGAGCTCTGTAGAGGACCTGATGCACCTAAAATTTGTATGTAAAGACTTGAAAAAGATGCTATCCGTACATCCTCTATATTAAATATTATCATTCCAATGGAGCCATTAACTTCATCAGAGCAAATGAGTTTTGAAACTGAACCTAATTGTTTTATATGTGGTGAATATTTATATACAGATAGGGTTCGCGATCATGACCATTTAACAGGATAATGTCATGGTGCTGCTCACCAAGAATATAATTTAATGTATAGAGTAACTAATTCCTTCCAGTCATTGTACATAATGGTAGCAAATACGATAGCCACTTAATAGTTAAAGAATTTGGAGCTTCAGATATGAAAATTGGTGTGATTGCAAATAAAAAGGAACAATATATATCTTTCACAATATGCATCAAGACTTACAATAAGATAACTATAAAACTGTGATTTTTAGATTCATTCCGCTTTATGCCAAGTAGTCTTGATAAGCATGCTAGTAATTTAAAATCCGATCAGTTTCGTGAAATTCATCGTGTCTTTCCTAAAGAAGATGCTTTTAATTTGATTCGTCAAAAAGGTATATTCCCTTATGAATATATTAACTGTGTGGAACGTCTTGAGGAGTGTTATTTACCACCAAAAGATGCATTTTGCAGTTCCTTAAACACAAGTCATATCAGTGATCAGGAATATTTACATGCACTACGTGTATGGTCACAGTTCGACATTTAAACTTTAGGTGAATTATCAGACATACACATGAAAACAGATGTGCTGTTATTAGCAGATATTCTTGAAAATTTCCGGAATGTTTGTATGAAAACTTATGACCTTGATCCTTGTCAGTATTTTACTGCTCCTGGGTTATGTTTCATTTAAATGTTGAAAATAAAGTAAATTTAGAATTGATGACTGATATAGACATGATTAATTTTATAAAATCATCAATTCGAGGTGGATTAAGCCAATGTAGTGGGCGGTATTCTAAAGCGAATAATAAATGCATGTCTTGTGAAGAGTCAAATTATATCGTCTACCTTGATGCATATAACCAATATGGTTGGGCTATGAGTCAAAATCCACCACTGAAAGATTTTCGCAGGCTGACACAACCTGAAATTTATGTCTTACTTGTTGACATTCTTAATGATAACGTTGATAAAGGATATATTTTAGAGGTAAATCTTGAGTACCCTTAAGAGCTACATGATGGCCATAATCATTTACCATTTTGTCCTGAGAATATCAAATCCCCGTACATCACATCACGATCGAAAATATTAATTGCTAATTTGAATGATAAATGTAAATATGTAATACGTTATCAAAACTTGAAACTGTGTCTACAGCATGGATTGAAATTAACTAAAATTCATCGCGTATTACAATTTCATCAGTCAGCATGGCTCAAACCATAGATTGATCTGAACAATAATTTAAGAACACTGTCTACAAATGCCTTTGAAAAAGATTTTTATAAACTCATGGATAATCGTGTTTCTGGAAAGACTATTGAGAATGATGATAAGCGAGTTGATGTAAAGCTGATAACAAAGTGGGAGAATGATGGTAAAAGGTATGGTGCGAGCAACTTAATAAGCAAGCCTAAATTCCATAGCTGGTCAATTATTCATGAGGATTTAGTTGTAATACAAATGAAAGGCCTTAAAGTAACTTACAACAAGCCCATATATGTGGGTTATGCCATTGTGGAATTGTCAAAAAACGCTTATGTATGAATTTCACTATGATTATGTTAAGTAAAACTATCATGATAATGCTAAATTGCTCTATACAGACACAGATTCATTTATTTATGAGTTTAAAACTAATTATTTTTATGATGATATCAAAACTGAGCTAAATAGGTTTGATACAAGTGACTATCCCAAGGGTAATATTTACCATTTACCTCTAGTAAACAAAAAGGTTCGTGGGAAATTTAAGGATGAATGTACTGGTGTTGTTATAGACACCTTTGTAGGCACAAAATTTAAATCATATAGTTATATGACGAATAATGATGTAGTGATAAAAAAATTAAAAGGAGTACAAAAGAATGTTGTTAGTAAAGAGTTAGATATAAGTGATTATAAAAACTGTATAGTCAGTAACCCACCAATATTATATAAGAAAATGTGTGTTCTAAGAAGCAAAAATCATCAGCTACATACTAATTTGCTGAACAAAGTTGCTTTAAGTAGTGAAGACAACAAACGATTCATTATCCCCAACACATTTGATACTCTTGCTTGGGGAAATAGTCGCATTGACGGCTATTTCTTTACTTAAGTCTGATGTTCACCATATTGTATTGTTTGTAGTATGTTTATATTGTAATATATTTGTAAAAATTGTAAATATAAAGTATAATGTTAGACTACTGTAGTTTAGTGAAAAGATAATGAGTAATACATTTTGGTGTACAACTTTGCTTTTCATATTATAGGAAAAATGATTTAAAATGTACAGGATAAGAAAACCACACAAGAGAAATGTAAATAAAATGTACTATTATAAAAATGTATATATGGGTTGACTGTAAATAAAAAATGCATTATCTTGCTTTACTTTTATTTTATAAATATATATTATAACATTACAAAATACAAAAACAATCCATTATTCCGTGTTCTTAAGTCCTCGCCCACTCATCATTAATTTTCCTTTCATTGCACCTATCACAACCGGGGCTGACATCCTCTCTGCTACTGAGGCATCAGATGCCATAACACGCTGCTTTGCCTCTTTCAACAACACTTTATCTGCTGCACGTCTTGATTCAGTTTGGCTATTACGGTAAGAAATGTCGTGAGCCATACATGCTTTATCCAAAGTGTTAATGCCTGCATTGCCACGAGCTAGTCGAGCATCTAACTTTGTTCCAGGACCACAGTACTGGTAACCAGGTAAATTAAGTTCAAAGGGGAGTAAATAAATCTCTCTATCAACGAGACCATGACCAGTACAGGTTAGACCAATCTTTTTCTGTTGGTGACGTACACTTTTGGTCTTTTTTCGCTGCTGCGGACGTCTTTGCCTTTTCCTCCCCATCACACCCGTGGAATGAAGAAAAAGAGTCTTTACACTGGTTTTTTTTGTCCATGATACAGTTTTGTGAGCTGACAGGTCTGGTACTGGCGCACAGAGGGTATTTTAGTAAAGGGCATTTGATGATGGTGCTCGTAGTTATCACAAGGTTTTAATTCCGATAAAACAGGATCACGTGACCAATCACTGGGTACACTATCCCAAATATATTTTACAGCATTAGCTGCAACGTAAAAATTAATGCTTTTGGTAATGTATTCAATTCTTCTTTTGTGAAACTGTTTAGCTTTTTTTACACACACAAAATTTCACAATAGCTTGTTCTATTGCGTTATCTCCCAACGCCATCATGGAACAAACAGACATGACTGAGGTCTTTATAGCTCACTAGTTTCGATCTCACTACTTGCTGGAGCAAGTGACATTTCAGTTTTAATCAAAACCATCACTTCCCGGCATGCACCTCGTGTCAACCAATCAAACAGCTTCCACACATTAAGAAGAGCTTTGTTAACTACGTCACACGGTGGTGTATTGAGAAGAAGGGTTTGTAGAGGACAGCCCAAATCCATGAGATTTACACATTTACAGGTGGGAGACAGTACATCTAGAAGCCATTTACGTTTTTCATTTCCCTTGAAAAATACAACATCCGCTGTTGATAAATGCACATTCATAACCATGGATAGGTATTTATAGGGAATGGTTCCTTCAGACCATTGCAACCCCAAATGAGTTTGTATCCAATGGGTTTGTCTTTTGTCTTTAACTGTCTGTAAATGTAATGGAAAAGGTATTTAAACACTAGATGAGTTAGTTTAGGGGTCCAAAGCGTAGTGATATCGATAATGGCCACTTCTTTGAATATAAACTTGTTTGCATTCACCATAAAGCCCTGTTCATCTATCACTAGTGTACGTGGCATGTTTACTCTTTTCACTACCACAACCTGTAGTCCACTGACTTATGTCTACTCGTACTCCTGCTACTTAAAGGAAAAGATATCTGTAAGAAAAAATATACAACAGACGGTTTATACTGTTTTATAAACAAATCAGAGCAAGGTTAATATTTTCTAATTTTAGGATAGGGTCTATACCAATTCATACAACATAGTCTTCTGTGTCTATATCGTCCATGACATCTATGATGTCCCAATGTCTCAAATGGTGGTGTTTTTACATTAATCCTTTCTTGACCTTGTTTTACACTAACAAACGGACCACTATTAATTCCATAAGGTCCACATGTATCATAATTTTCACAATCACTCTGAGGCACTATGGATGAGTAATTAGGATTCCATGGTATATTACCCACATCCATTTGACGAAGGTATGGACATGTTGATGTTCTCGAAAAGGCTCATCACTCTCATGCCACTGATCTATTGCAATAGGACAGAAAACACATTTCACTTCATCACGCCTTTTTAAATAATAGAAACCTGCTGATGCTAAGGCTTGAGGGTTAATGAAAGGTACAGGCCATGTCGCAAATGTCTTGAAACGTTGTTCCTAAGATTTTAAATTGAATGGTGTGACACCTTTTGCTGCATTGAGACAATCCATGACTGAGCTGCATTCCTCTTGTTCACCTCCTATTTATACGCTAGTCACTTATTTCGAGAGCGGATGACAGCACATATGTTTCATGTGATAGCCTGTCGTGTTTGGTGGAATGTTACCACGAGTTTCAAAATCTAGTCGGGAGTCAATATTAGTCACGTTTACAGCCTTCTCTAAACAGGAACAATCAAACACCACCAGTGGAGCCATTGCCGTAAACTCTTGACGTGGTACCATTGGACATTCCTCTTTCTGATAATAGGATGGTTGGAATTTTGAAAACATGTCGTTGAGTTCACAAAACTTTTTCTTTGAAAAGCTTATGTCCAATCCTTCATAGGAAAAGTAGCACTATTCAGAAAGAGACGTATATTTCTCAATTATGATCAAATTGAGGTGCATCTTTGGTTTGTTGATACTTGCGATTGGTTTGAAAGCCAACCAAAACATAGAGGGGTCTCTCTATGAAGCGCGCAGATTTCACACTCCAACTGTGTGTGTCAGCAGTTAGTAATAGTGGTTACTCATGTAGCGCCCAGCTTCTAAATTGTATGGGTAAAGCCAAGTCCTTTTCTACAATTTTGAGCATGTCCAGTTTTTTACGATCAGCAAGGGTAACATGTGGTACTTTCCATATGAGGCGTTGCAGCTGAATCTTTGAATCCTCTACCCCTGCAGTAGCACCCTTGAGCGCATTATTATCGCTCCTGTCTCTAACAAGATAAAGCACTTGCCCAGCGTTTACCACAATACGTTGGTGATCTTCAGCAAAACCCAAAATGACCTTGAGTGGTAAAAATCCTGTTAAGGTTCCATCGGTGTGAATCATCCAATCATTGCTGGAGTTGGGGCATCAACCAGCCATAGAAAGTGTTTTACTTTCTTCACTCCCATAAGAGGGATACAATTTCATGAGACATGTTATGCCTACATTTCGAGTACAATCCACCAGAATATCATTAATCACATAGCGGTACCTCAGAAAAAAGAAAGGCAAAAGCACGGTTGGCTAATGTTGATGATGTTGGTGTGGATCCATCTGCTTTTGTGAGGCGACCTTCAATTTGAATGACACTTTCATGGGGTAGGGTGTAAATGTCTTGATTATTAATAACAAATTGAATCTCATCATTGTTATTTAGTCCTGGTGTCTGGGGTTGATAGGAATGAGGTTCAATCCTTACAATGCCCGCTTGTTCTTCAATTGGGTTGACCACCTCTAGGATGGAATTCATGATGTTGCTGTAAAGTATAGCCTAGGTGTTGTAACAACTGCTCGATGACACGTGTTAACCTAAACTCACGTTGTGAACAACTAACACCTTACCTAGACGGCATTGTTACTTTATACACCAACTTCATACTGACTTTAAAACCAATTTATAGGTCACAGGCGTGTTAGGATTTAACTGGATGAGTTTTTGATTTCTATTCACCAGCCTTAAAGTAATATTACTAATGTTGTTCACACTCTCAGTGTGATAAAGTACCACTGAAGGGTTTTCACGAAGGATATAGCCACAAGGTGATGTAAAAATAAAATCGTAGAGTGAATGGGATGGTTTTTGAATGGTGTAGACTTCAGTAATGATATTACACGTAACAGAGACGTGATGGTCTTCAATTAATTTCACCTCGTGATTTGATTTATGTATCTTGTTCGGTTCAAGAATTTGAGGCAAAAAGCCTAGTAATGGACCACTAGAATCTGGTTGTGATTTAAAATCAATCTTAAAGGATGATAAAATACTGCAGCAATGAGTCACGTTGTTGCCAGCACGTTCAAACTTGTTTGTTCCCTCGATAAACGTCTTTAAACCATATTGTTGCACAAGCATTTTGTAGATGTGTTCGTAGATATCATCGATGGTATACCCACCAGGTGGTAGGGTTAACATAAAATGATCAAAGTAGAACTCGTGATTGACATTTTTACGTACATTGTAAATTCTATTATAGCCTTCAAAGGATGCTACTCTTATTACATAATGTCTTTGTCCCAATTCAATAGGAGGGTAAAAGTCAAAGGTAACTTCAGGACCTTGTCCATGCACTGTGATCGTTTTACTTTCAGTTGTCATAATGCACACGTTACCTCTTGGGTTGGGTCTTATATAGAAAGGTGAGGCATAAGCGACCGCACTGTTGTGTGTTAAACTTTTGCACTCGTTTCACATTATAGCATATTGTTGCACTGCTTCCGAAATAGAGAACAAGCTCTACGAGGGGAGGGAGATTTCCAAAACTGTCTAAGTACCACACAGTGGAACCATGTTTTACGTAGGCCACATAATGTGTTCCTGGACCTTGACTATCATCCAAATTAATGACAGCACGTTCCTGCTTCCATGGACGTAACGGTAATTGGTTACGCATAAATACACCTCTAAAGTGTGGAATCTTCATGAGTCTTGCATATTTTGTTACTTCTTCACGGGTAATAGCTCGTCGAGGCAGTGCATTTATTAAACGTTTTTTGAAGACAAATAAATGCCGAGTCCCTTTTTATACGAGACCACCTTGCGTTTAACTCCCTTTCCACGAAGGGCTATGGCTTCCATGGTTTTATTGTGTCTTCGACACTCTTTCAATTGTTGCTTTGCCTCTTTAACCGCCTAAACTGTTCGTGCTACTGCACTTGCTCCACCGAGTAGGGATCCCAGAGCAGCTAGACCAGCAAACAAAGCGGGTAAAAATCCTCCACGTTTTGGAACAGGAATCACTCGAGCACGTTTTAAAAATCGTTTTTTTCTTTTGGGATTAGTCTGTAATCGTGCCGCTTGAAGCACTTTTTTAATGAGCAACTCTTTATTCTTATCTCTTCGTGAGGCCACACGTGCAGCATTAAGAATAGCTTTAAAGCCACCCTTTTGTGATTGCCTTTTTGACTTTTTCACCACGTATCTTTGTTTCACCATGGTGAACAACCTTTCACATGAAAGTTTCAATCACAACTAACAGTTTTCTGGAGGGAGAACCCATTCATATTTAATTCAACGAGGCTCTATATTCAAGTTCTATATACAGCGGAAAATCATTTATGTCTTTTCCCGCTTCTTTTTCTTCGAGCGTAAGCATGAGTTGAAAGGATAATTTATCATCAGCTTTAACTATCTGATGTATATGTAATGATGTAGCAATACCATATAATCGTATCGATAAATGTCTTATATCTGGCATATATTCTATAATACGAATGGTTCCATCATATAGCAAGTGGTAGGAGGTAGATCCCGAAGGTAGAACATAGGTAAGTTCTTTAGTGTATTTCACTGCCAATCGGTTTGTAATGTAAATTAGAAATAGGTGAGGTGGTGATTTAATAAATGAGGATATATAATGTTCCACAAATTGTTTGGTTGTTACGTCATAAGGATGTATCATGTCTGAAATATCGGCTAGTCATCTTCGCTTCATCTGTAGAGCGTTCTCCCCAATTTCACGCACTTTTCCCATTTCAGAGGTTAAAACCCGTTTTGTGCAAACATCTTGATTATCTTCAGTATCGGTTACGTGAATGATGCGGTTATCATTAGCCGTATAGCCATTAACAGTCAGGTTTGGCACCCTCTCATATAACCCTTTTACTTTATTATCCACATAGTCCTTTCTAGCAGCATCTGTATTAGCCGTGGGAAGAGGTAGCTGTGTTAGTGGACGCTGCTGTTCATCAAACTCATTATTCTTGTTCGTCATTAGAGTGTGAGCAGATATGAAGGCTTTAATGCAGACATCATGATTATTCATGGGGCTAGCAACGTTAATTATTCGTTTATTTTGCATGTCATAATCTCCTTTGATACGTCGTAAGCTGTATTTATCAACATACTTTTTAGTACATGTATCTGTAGAGACTTTTGGATGTTTCACATGGGTTAACCACATTCCTTTAAAGTCATAATCACCCTCTTTAGTGCGTGGTACCACTGGCATATCCACATAGTGTTTATTAGCAGGATCTGTATCCTGTTTTGGATCATTTAATGAGGTGACCGTGGTCTTAGATATTAATGCTCGTCCAAACACGTCCATGGTTAGACTGTTCCCATCATGGTTGGTTCCATGAATATAGACAACCTACTAGCCTTTTTATGATTAGTCACTATGAAGATTATTAAGCAACAACACTCCCTCCCAGTGGGAGAATAGGTTTCACACCTCTTTTCAACATCGTCTGAACAACGCCACGGCTCACTCCTACCATCTTCTATTCGCTGTCTCATTGTTGGACCCTCAGGACGTGGAAAGACAAATCTTTTGCTTACCCTCATTACTGCTTTAAACGGCGTGCGCTTTCAAAATATTTATATTTTCGCCAAATCACTCTACCAACCCCTCTATGTCTTTTTGTAACAGGTGATAATGGTTCTTCACCACGATAACATGAGCTACTGAACCTTTACAGCACATGCAGATGTTATCTCTCCAGACAGAGTTCACCCTGATTCACTCATGATTTTTGATGATGTGTCTACTGAACGACAAACCATTACCCAAGCCTATTTTAGCATGGGACGACATAAACATATTGACTGTTTCTATCTCGGTCAAACCTATTAACGAATACCTAAACAGTTAATTCGTGATAACGCAAATGTAATTGTTCTCTTTCGTCAAGATGAACGAAACATGCATCACGTGTATGATGATCATGTGAACCCTGATATGACCTTTCACTCCTTTACTGAGTTTTGCGCCAAGTGTTGGAATACACACCATCATGCCTGTCTTGTTATCGATAAACAGAGTGATATCAAGCAAGGACGCTACCGCATGTGTTTTAACCATTTTATTCATATTTAATCATATTTGTATGATACGTTACTTGTTCAAACACCATGACATCAACAACAGAGTGTCAGTTAAAGAAACACATTATCCAAGCTCCGGTTAATTTTCGCCGCAGGTTTCGTGAATTAAACCGTTCACGTGCTGATAGTGAGTTGTTTGTTAAAAAACATTTAACACCTCCTTTGAAAGCTATATTGAAGCACTCTTCCACATCTGAAGAGCCAACAACACTAAAAGTAACACAGACCATCCAAGAAGTTGCAGTGGAAGAGAAAGAACAAGAGTATGAAGATGATGATGATGATGAAAATGAAGTGTTTCCACCGGTAAAACCATCACCACTCCCTCAGATTCTGAAAACATCCGTGATTGCTGCAACACTTCTAGAGAACCAACCCTACCAGAAATCTTGTCAACACCTGAATATAAAGCTCAGCTGATATGCATTCTGGTAAAGAATTACGGGGCTTTAGTGTCACCCTACCTTAAAGATTTATTTACTAAAATGAGAGATACTACCAATGGTGTTTACTATGAACAAGATTGTTTTAGAATTGGTGATACTAATATCAAGTTTAAAGATAATGTGCTTATTATTAAAGGTGTTAAATATAAATTATCATCAGGCCTTTTAGAGCTGCTATTTTCACGTACCCCTCTTTCAGATGACTACACCCATAATGATCTCATAACGTATAAAACCATCTTAATGACTACAAATGCTTATAGACGGGGATATAAACGATCTGAATCAGTCAATGCTAAAAAGTACCAAGTATAGAAATTGTTTCCAACCACTGAGAGGGTTCGCCGTAAAACATCAGCCTCAGGAGTTGCGTTTAAAAAATTAAAACCAATCATCGATGTAACCTACTGGAATGATCCTAATACATTGGTCAACCGCCTACAGCTCTTACATGCCTCTAAACAAGCTGGTCCTACTGGTCATGAAGGTGAACTATTAGAAATAGGAGAAGAGCTTCGCCATGCTGGTATTATCGTGTAATGGGTCAACATAGCAACACCCCATCGCCTATCAAATCGGCCATTGCTCATGAGTTACATAGACCAGCTCGTCGCCTCTACCATCGACGACATGTCATTACACGAGGAGTTGATGATTTGTGGCAAGCTGTTTCGGTTGAAATGATTCCCTATGCTAACGATAACAATGGTGTACGCTATCTGCTCACCGTTATTGACGTCTACTCAATAAATGGCATTTGCTGAACCAGTGAGTCGTAAGTCAGGTCCTCTAGTCACTGCTGCATTCAAGAATATTATCCAACGGTCTGAACAACGACCTCGTCTGCTCCAAACGGATCAAGGGAAAGATTTTTTCAACTATTCGTTTTCTAGCTTTCTCAAAACATGTGATATCCACCACTAATCTGCCTATAGAAATCTAAAGACAAGTGTAGTGGAACGTTACAATCGAACAATAAAGACTAACATGTGGCGGGAATTTACAGCAAGAGCGACCTATCGCTGGCTTGATCTTGTTAGACAGCTTAGTGACTCAGTATAATGATACTAAACATGGAACCATCAACATAAAACCACGTCATGTAACAAAGAATATTCCGCAGCTAGATAAACGTTTTGACCCCATCAAAACTGCAGATTCACGACGTCCTACATTTTCAAGTTGGTGATTATGTACGCATCAGTAAGCACAAGTCTGTTTTCGACAAATATACACGCCTAACTGGAGCACTGAAATTTTTCAAATTCGGAAAGTAAAACTTCACAATCCAGTCACCTCTTTACTCCAAGACGATGCAGGACAACCTATAAAAGGAGGTTTCTATGTGGAAGAATTACAAAAGACAGCGTTTCCAGAACACTTTCTGGTAGAAAAAGTGATTAAAACATATGCAAAGAAACTATTTGTAAAATGGTTGGGGTTTAACACTACCAAAAAATCTTGGATCAATAAATCTGATTTAGTATAAACCTTGTCATTTATTAATATCCTTTTTTGTATGTTGACCCATAAATATCCCTCGTCTGATATCATTCACCACCTCAACAGTTTTTATCTTGTTTTTGAATATGTACTTAACCTTGAGCTAAAATCATTTGTAAAATGATTAACAATGGCAAACGCCTGCATCACATAATGTCATACATTTGCAAGAATCATGTTTCGCGCACTTCCATACCCTAACTTTGACCTTGCATTTGGTTGTAACACCTACATCGTATGACGTCATACATTGCAAGAGTGTGCTTGTTTTTAATCATACATCACAGACTTGTCTCATTCTCCATAAAACTGCATGAGAGAGTTGCATGTACCCCGTATACTTGGGTGTATGCATTATCCCCCTACTCTGGAACATATTCACTCACCGGTTCTTTTCGGTTCCGGTTCCGATTCGGTTCGGTTCGGTTCCGGTTCGGTTCCGGTTCGGTTCCGGTTCGGTTCGGTTCCGTTCAGTTCCAGTTCGATTCCGGTTCAGTTCTAGTTAAATAGACTGGGCTTGGATAACTTGACTAGGATAGGCTAGGTTAAGCCCATGCTCTAGGGCGTCACCCCAAGCCCAACGGCCCTCATACAAGTCCCCAGCCTTATTGGTTCATGAGATATTTAAAAAGCCGATGACCTATTAGTTTTGAATCTTTTGGTTATTTTTTTAAATAAATTATCTGTAAATCATTATTCAAAAGCCCGCCCTCTTACAAATACCCCAATTGCCCGTGCGAAAAACAAAAAAAAAGGTAAATCATAGCGGCATTCAGTTGTATGCATGCGCTTTATGTGGAACGAGTTTAAATTCGTACTGGTATCATACCTCATGCATGTTACACATGGAAAGCGACATTTACTAAAAAAATAGTATTTCACCCCCTAATAGGGGTAGGTTTTATTTTGGGGTGGGAATAAGTTGTCCATAGGAAGGAGGGCGTCAACCCGAGTCCTACGACACCTAATTTGTTAAAATTCAACCTTGGGTTCGCGAGATATCGCGCCAGCGCCATCTTGTAGGAGGAAAGCTGTAGGAGGGTATAGAACACTTACAAACACACTAATCATATTCTAAATTAAATTGATAATACTGGGCGTGATGGGGCAGTGGCTTATATGCTCGACTTTCACCCGGACGGACGGGGTCGAATCCAGGTGAGAGCGGGGTGGAATTCTCAACTGGAAAATCACGTGGTGTCAGGAAGGGCATCTGGCCTTAAATCCCTGGCCAGCACCAAAATGGGCCTGGTTGGCTCCAGCGACCCCAATTAATTGGGAGAAGCCGAAGAAAGGAAATGGATTCTACTGGCTTGAAGACTAAAATAGAATTCTACGCAGAATTCATGAAGAACAGACGTGATAAAGAAAAGGCCGGAACGAGAAGGAAATCAAGAGAGGGTTACCAGAGTCCGGAGTCAAACCAGCAGGATGGCGGAGACCGAGGGAATGCAGTGCCACCATGGAGATTCATCACGCAGATACTAGGTGCAACATCTTGTACGAGAGAGGCGGAGGTTGATCTTAACCCATCGCCCAGGGAAGTACGAGACGGATAAGCAGGGGTACGGAATCCAGTCCTAAGACCTGAACGAGACAATTTCACGTTACATAAAGCAAGCAGGATTTCTCTTCAGTAGCCGCTTTTTGTAGATCTGTAATAGTAATTGATTTACCATTTTCAACGTTATTCCGCTTGCATATTCGCTAGGTAATTTTAGATATTTTTGGTACATGTTGCATTTTTCATTTTGGATTTAGGATGTTATGTCATGTTAGGATGTCGAGATACGAGAATTTAAAATTTTAAGGTCTCAGACCGTATTTTTGACATTTAGATATGTTAGGATTTTAGGATATTTCAGTGTTGAAATACGAGCATTTATAATTTGAGATCTGAGACCGTATTTTAGACATTTTCGATATTTTATGATTGTTAATTTAGTTCTGGAGATTTGTGTTCATAATTTTATTCGTATTCTTATTAGTATTTGTCTTCGTATTTTTATGCGTACCTTTATTCGTATTTTTCTTATTCCTATTTGGATTTAATAGGGAATTAGGATACCGATCGTTATTTAGATCGATAATAGAACTTGTATATTTATAGTTAACAGAATTACAGGTCAGACGAAGAACATTTCTCGTGGAAATGTAACATGTACGTAGGCTAAATGTGATGGTAAGAAAGAATGTAGGTAAATGTTAAAAAGTTTTGGAAAATATTTTGACAGTTTAGGAAGGTGTCCACAAGCATTTAATACGTATAAGACAATGTATTGATAAATATTGAACGATTTGTCGCCATGTGGACGTATTATCTTGCTGATGGACAACAATGACGTACAAAGTGAATGAGAAAGTAGAGCTATTGATAATAGGAAACAGTATAGCATTGCCAGGTATGTTTAAGAGGAATTATGAGCCAGTAACTAGACAAAGTATTGTTGTTATGATATTTGCAAGCGTTATGAACTGCAACCTTGGAATATCTTGTGTCAGATATTGTCCATTAAGTCGAGAAGAATGCTTACGCAAAGTTGAATTAATTGAAGGTTTATTGTTGTTGGCATGTGAAAGCTACGATTAGATATGTTGTATGAACAGTTTAGGATGTATTCCCAGGTATTGGATGAAAATATGCGTAGTTAAGCGATGTAACATTGAGTTATGATAGCACTGTTGTTCTGAGAATGGAATGTTGTTAATGTGACATTATTGTGCGATGATATATAGTTAATATGGATAGAGGTGCAAGTTAGGATGGAATACTAAGTGTTGTGAAGAAGTTTTCGTCTTTGATAAGTTAGTTTGACGGTAATAAGCGATGTTTTATGTCCGATATTTGGAACAAGATGCAGGGTGATTTAACAGAAATGAGTGAAAGTTACAGATTATATGTTAAAGAATACTGGTATTTATTTGAAGTTCGTGTAAGAATATTGTTAGTATTATTTTTATTATTAAGGAGACACATGAGAGGTGTTAATTCCAATATAATATACACATAAATGAACGGATTTTATATCCCTTTATTTAAATTTATTTCTGGATTTAACTCAAGTTATTGGATATGCTGTATATATTTGAAGGAAGTGAGAAATGAAGGATACGTGTAAGATATGTAAATAGTAGTGATAGTTCGATTAATATAGATAGTATTATTTAGATGAGGATTAGTATAGGATCGAGAAGTTAACTGTATAGAGTAATGAATAGTGATTGTACTAGCGAAAGAACAACGATTATAGTATTTTCGAGCTATTTACGTAATTTAAAACATTTTATATTCTTTTTCTACTCCTGAAAGCTAGGGCACAGTTGTATCAAGCCAGAATCAAGTTTTAATTTGCGATTTTTAGCTAGCAGTGATTAGGAGGTGTATTTTCATCGATGTTGCGTTTACTTTTGATTTTCCTAATTGTTACATGTTTACAAATGCTTGTAATATTTTTATAGGACACTTGCATTATCATTTGCAGTATATTAGTAATACCTAGAGTGCTAGAATAGTCGTCACTACCCACAACCTTATCCCGTTACGACCAAGACACGAAAGTTTCCCACTCTCCAATGTATTTAGTTACCCAGAACCTAATAATGTAGAACTATATCGTTCCTGTAGATAGCTGATCCTTATCCTGGGTGTGTTTGCCAGTAACTCTTGGTGGTGTTTCTAGCCGTGGACTACAAGTTGCAGAAATACATCTCCATCTCCCGATAACGGCTGGTATTACCCATGGAAATAACGGTGCAGTACTGTACCCGATATTTAATCGAGGCTATCGTCTACGCTAGCTGTAGTTGCAACTTATTGCTTAGAAGAAAAGATTGCGCTGAGATCGAGCCAGTGACGACAAGAGAAATGACGTAGTGTGCCCAACTCTAGGAATGGGTATTCCAAGATTCAGACACCTAGATATCAAGGGAAAGGCTACAGCCGCTTTTCAAAGTTGAGATATTTGAATATCGCGCTACATTGCTTCTCGAAGCAATTGGAAAGTATATACCGCTAAGAGCATGTCAAGTGACGTAGCGAGTAATAGCAGAGGTCGAGGCTATTTATTGATTAAATAGTTAACCATGGAGTAGAGACTTGAGACTTGGATCAGATTACTGGCACGGCCAAATGAAAGAGAATGCACTTAGTATCAAGTAAATCGGACCAGGGATACCAGAGATATGAGGATTTCCAGATTTCAGCTGATGACGCGTGACCCTGACAGTTTTGAATAAAAGCCAGCCGGCTCAGGCATCAATAGCTCACTTCGACACAAGCACTTGCCTAGCAAGGTGCCACTACGCTGAGCCAAGGCACATGGTTGCCGGATCTACGCAGAAGTTATTTTCAAAGTTGTGATAGTCACAAAAGTGCTGCGCTACGAGTGGAACTTAGTAAGTTTCCGGCAGGGAGGATCACTAAGTTGATTGATATTTTTCTACAGACACTGGTGAAATATTTTTATTTTCACATGGACATATGTTAGACTTTGTCTAGAATAATACGTTGCCACAGACCAGTAATAACCTAATACTTGGATATTTTAGTCCAATTTAGTCAGTTTCATATTTGTAACCTAATACCCACTCCGATCTATCAGTACATTGAAGACCAGTCTATCACGGTGTTGTTCATTAGCCAACGCAGGGAAACTACATGTTGCTTCGCGCATGGTAGATGGTGTGAAGCCATGCCCAGGGAACGATCTTCAGAACAGCCGTTGATTGGGTTAGACTGTCAGTGTTTTCTTGTACTGAAAAGATTACCGTGAGTTGTGTTACAACTGACATATCTGAGAATAGATCACTTAGATCTGACCCCATTTAAGCAAACTGTTATGGAGTTAACAGAAGCCAATATTGAAATGGATCAACAGTTACTTCAAACGTCAAGAGATATTACCACTATGTCTTGTTAGACGGATTGTGGGTATATAATGGCGGCCGATACAAGGATTATACATGCTTGTCCGATAGGGCATGTCTATGGATAAATCTGGTACAGACCAGGTTCGCTACGCTTCAAGACCATCAAGAAATGTAAGCCACATTTGAATTATATTATGCCTAGCTAATTGGAACAAACTATTTTTCTGCAGATGACCAACACATTTATTTTTCTTCGTATTTAAATCTTGCAATGATTTACGCAAGACATATTAGTTATTCTGAGTATTTTCAGCACTCAGAACAGTTTAGGATCGATGACCGAGCATATCGAGCATTTATTTGAATATTTCATATTTTTGGGAAATCACGGTAATCAGCCGATGTAACTGTAAAAGTTAAATTATTTTTTTGTTGAGGAATGGATATTTTTTCCATATTCGAAGGTTCGAACATGTGTATTCTCACATAATGAGATGATAATTAAATATATTCAAAATAATATAACAAATAATAATAATAATAATCCACTGATAATAATAATAATAATTATTATTTTCATTACTTTTCTAAATAATTCTTGGATATTATATTTTCTAATAATCATATGTATTGAGAGAGAGCCTATGAAGTAGTTTAATCATTTCTAGTTTGGAACAGGTGATTTTCCGAAGGAGAGTGGTTAGCGCAAGCCCGCATTCAACCAACATTACAGTTCTGGTTGAACAGTTGATATTTGCAATGAGCAAAGTATATTTTTCAGATAACACGGAGAGGCATGAAACGGGAAGCAAATGATATTTGTATCAAGTAGGATATTTTTGTATTTATATAAAATCATGACGGCAATACACTTTCGAAAGTGAAATAAAGAGTATTATAAGTATGGTAACTTCACGGGTTGAACTGAATGGTAAAATAAAATAAACTTGTCAGTTTATTAATCTTCCAGTGTTGATAACAAGCAGAGGCTTGATTTATTGTATAAATTTTGGGAAGAAAATTTATGTGTGTAGAGTAGTTGAAATGCCATTCCCAGGTGCGCATGTTTAAGTCGCAGGAATGAGGAGATTTTTTCGAGCATCAATCAAATAGCAGGTTCGATGGCTCAGGTTTATAGTAGGAGTATTGGAACTACACATTTCGTCGTACGAATGACTCGAAGGTTATTTCTTAGAAACCATCAGTTCTTATTTCAACCTTGTTTACGGATTCCATTTAGACTTTGATTTTGCTAGAACCCGGATTTGTCATGATAGTAGTTTGTTCTTCTTCAGAGGAAGACCTTTGCCGTTGTTGTTGTAATATTGTGTTCATACACAAATAATAGAATGGGCCACTGCCATTTAAAAAATAATTCATTAACCACGAATAATTTGAAGGATATTTTCAATCCTAGTGCCATGAACTAAATGAATTTCTTATGAAGCTACAATTCTTATTTCCGCATTCTGTCGAAGAATTGCATGTTATGAAAGTTACTAAAATGGCCATGAATATAAATATTTTTTTTTATAATAATGATTCCAAGTGGAAAATCAAATAGTTGAATGGTTCAACAATTTATTGATCAAGTTGATGATTCAGAAATCATATATTTTGTTAGGAACTTGAAGTTCATAATCGAGTCACTTCTCGAAATGTTTCATGCCGGAAGAACAATTAATTTTTGTTGTGCTTCGCACAGTTCTTCGATGCTATGCTCAAGGTCAAATACTTTTCAGATGTTATTAATATGTGTACATAATTTGTGTTTATTCAGAAATAATAATATTTTTTGACAATATTTTTTGAAACTGGAAAAATAAGTGAAAGTTAAAAATTCTATGAACATTTATTCTACGAGTGTTAATATTATGTAAAAATTCAAACAGTGAACTACGATATTTCCAGTAAAGACAATTAAATTTGAACTGGATTTAATCACAAATAAATGAATATAATTTTGGAACACAGTCTACAGGACTAATAATCAGACTTGTTTCTCCAAAGATAATTGTCAAATGTGTTTGGAAAATTTCTGTACATTGTGTAAATAGGATGTGGGTCGCCACACGTGAATGATGCTGCTTTGAGCATTTTTGCGGTCAATTTTAAATTCAAAATAAAATGAGATAATTTTACATGATGTGTTATGCCCAGTTGAATCTCCTTCTATCCTTATTGTTGCATTGAGCCAAAAATCAGTAAAGCATTTTTTTCATTTGATGACGTTTTTGCGATTTGCTTTAACCCATCTGGCGCCCCGGGATATTTTAACTCTCGTGCTGACTGATTATTGGTAAAATGCATATGTGGTCGTGCGGACTCCGGTCTAAACGGGCACATAAAATAAGATAGAGAGAGAAATGGCTTCGAACGTGGGGCTCGAGTTAGACACGGTCAATCGCATGCCGATTTAAATTGTGATAATTTTTTTTTCTATAAATATTTTGGGAGTTGAGAGATGTCTGGTTTGGATGAATAAATTAGTAGGAACCCCAATTAGTGGGGATAATTAAAAATTTAACTGGATTAATGAGAGTGGGTTTGATTATTTTTGATAATGGCTTAACCATTAGGGCATCAAGTAAATTCAGTAGTAAACGTTCGATGACTGGACATACGCATTATTAGAATCCAGGTGGAGGATATTTGAGAACTTGCATATTTTTCTTGTGATATTGTGGTAAGTGTAATTCGTAAAAGTAGAGAATTTTGTTTTTCCATCACGTCGACATTAGGGCAAATCTCATTTTATTAGACTGTTCCAATTAGCTATTCATATTTCTTGTTCTAGTTTTAAGCTTGTGTTTGCCAATATTGTATACCCCTAAGTTTTGAATAATAATTGAAAATTATGGAAGAGATGATGAGGATGATGAGGAGTTTGGAAGAGAGTTCCAAAGAAGCTGGACTGCGTGTGGCAGCCATTATGAAAGAAAATACAGAGGCTTTGGAATAGAAACTTAAAGAAAATTCTGATAAACTTAAGGAAAGTTTAAACGATAAACTTAAAGAAAATTCTGATTCTTTAGAAAATAAACTTAAATAAAATTTAAATGATAAACTTAAAGAAAGTTCTGATTCTTTAAAAGGCAACTTGAAAGAAAGTTTAGAGGATAAACTCAAGGAAAATTCTGATTTGTTAGAAAGCAGGTTAAAAGATAACTTGAAAGAAAATTTAAATAGTAAATTTAATTCTATGGAAAGTAAATTTAAAGAGAATTCCGAAATTTTTAAAATGTCACTTGAGAGTAAAATGACTAAATTATGCGAAAAAACACATGAGCTCGAAACTTCATTAGCTACTAACGCAAGTTTAATGGACGATAAATTTCGCGATGCCGATCTTAGATCTCAAAGCTTAGCTGATAGGATAGAACATGGTCTTAGGAAAGTTGGTGAAGACATGATCAACCTAGAAGTCAGAGTGAAGAAAGAGAGTAATGAGATGGGAATTCTAGTTGTTCAACGGTTGACAGAACAATTCAAAGAACTTGTAATGGGAGAAATAAGAGAAGGTGTGATTAATGAAACACAAACTGAAATTAAAACCACAGTTGTCAATGAAATTAAAGACACACTCAAGCTGGAGAACCAAGAGGGAATCAAGGAGATTAGGGAATCTTTATCATCCCATATTCAAGTAATTTCCAAAGATATCCAAGCAACTCAGAAGGACATATCAGATATGACAGGGTCATTGAAAAGTCACGAGGCTGTTATGAACCAGATATCCACTGATGTCAAGGAGAATTGTAAGGAAACCGAAGCAATTAAAAAAATGGCAGAAGAAAACCATAATGAACTTGAGGCTATGAAAACCCAAATCAAGGGCGAGAAGCAGTCTGACGATCTGTTGAAAATGCCAAGTGTAAGGAGAAAAGAACAGATACAGATAAATCTAGGAGCAGCTAAAGAAACTGATAGTCAAAGACAGGATGAGGTCAGGACAGTATTTCAATCCAACCCCATAACTGTATTCAAGAATGTTGAGGATAAGCCTTCTAAATTTTCAGGGCGAGATTCTGTGACACCCGTGGAATTTTTGAGAGAAGCAGGTGATTACCTGAAAGATTCCAAGATCCCTAAAGAAAGACAGATCCGAGTGATAGGGAAATTTTTGGAAGGTCCTGCACTTCTTTGGTTTAGAGCTTTTAGATCCACTCTCACCACTTTTGAGGAGTTTTCTCGTGGGTGATTGAAAAAGTTTTGGTCCCCGGAAACCCAACAGCAAGTCAGAGCAGAATTATATTCGAAGAGATTCTCGACGTCACAGCCTACTCGATACTCTACGTACTTTTCTGGACAGCTTTCTAAACTGCAACATTTAGATCCGCCGATGCCAGATAACGAATTAATTACTGCATTAATACGTCAGTTTCCAGCAGACGTCCAAAGGACTTTGATCGCTGCTGTCATTTATAACATGGAGCAATTTGACGAGGTATTACAGAAGCTTGATCATACGAACGCTCAATTCTTCCATCAGAAGGGAGGAAAGAATAACAACGCTGTGTATGCTGTTATGGCCGACAGTTATTCTCAAACACCTCGAGAGATTCGAGAGGGGCGAGAAGAGAAAACGCCGAGGGAAGATCCCAATAAGAGAGGATGGAATCAGTACAGTAACAGATACAGTTACAAGCCTTATGCGAGACCGGATGGTGGTAATCGATATAATACTCGATGGAGAAGGCCACGGGATAATCAAGGAAGGTACCAGGAAAGAAGGTACTACGGTAGAAACAACTACAATAACAGAGGGAATGTGGATACTCGTCAGTCCGATGAAGAGTTCAACAAGGAGACGAGGAAAAACTTGGAAGCAAGACACCAAGATAACTTGCAGTTTTTGGAGCAGAGGCCCAATGAACCAGGTCCATCGGGAACACAACAATCCCGGGGGAATGGAAACGAAAAAAAAAAACTTCGAATTCACAGTAGAAGATAGAATTTTGAACACTTTCACTTCCATAATTATTAAATGGCAAGCAGAGGATGATGACTTAATTCAACAGAATGACGAACGGAGAGAAATGGGTACAAGAATTAGAATGCCAATCATATCATGCGAAGTATTCGGTATGCCTGTCGATACTTTGATTGATACTGGGGCTATGCTTTGTCTTGTAAGCGAGAGCTTTATATTCTGTGGAAACTCAAAGAGAATTTAGAGGAGATTCCAGTATCAGGAATTAAAATCCAAGGAATAATACCCAACAAAATATCCCTGTGCAAAACCCAATTATACTTATGTATTACGATTGGAGGACATGATTTCGGACATGTGTTTGTAGTGATGAAGGACATGGCTTTTGACATGATATTGGGAACGGATTTCATTCAGAAATATCAAGCAGTGATAGACATGAAGACAGAGACAATCAGATTCAAGAATACCGAAGAGATTAACTTCGAGGGAAAAGAAGAGGAAGACATCGAGGGAGATGCTCAATGGTCTCTGATTTTTCATGAAGCTGAAGGAAGAGAAGTCTACACTGAGGAGAAGTCCCCAGAGCCAGGGAAGATTTTAGAAGAGTATCACGATATTTTTGATATTAAACCTGGAGAAATTAAAGATTTTGAACATTGTGGAAGTAAACAACACTGGAAGCTATGACGTCGCCAATACACGAACTGGTAACATCGTGGGAACTTATAATGCATCGAATTTGAAGATATATTATTCAAGAACCAGATGATTTAATGTGTAGATAGGAAAAATAAAAAAATTTCAATTTTTATTTTTTGCTAGGTGTGGGGTGGATGTGCCCAACTCTAGGAATGGGTATTCCAAGATTCAGACACCTAGATATCAAGGGAAAGGCTACATCCGCTTTTCAAAGTTGAGATATTTGAATATCGCGCTACATTGCTTCTCGAAGCAATTGGAAAGAATATACCGCTAAGAGCATGTCAAGTGACGTAGCGAGTAATAGCAGAGGTCGAGGCTATTTATTGATTAAATAGTTAACCATGGAGTAGAGACTCGACACTTGGATCAGATTACTGGCACGGCCAAATGAAAGAGAATGCACTTAGTATCAAGTAAATCGGACCAGGGATACCAGAGATATGAGGATTTCCAGATTTCAGCTGATGACGCGTGACCCTGACAGTTTTGAATAAAAGCCGGCCGGCTCAGGCATCAATAGCTCACTTCGACACAAGCACTTGCCTAGCAAGGTGCCACTACGCTGAGCCAAGGCACATGGTTGCCGGATCTACGCAGAAGTTATTTTCAAATTTGTGATAGTAACAAAAGTGCTGCGCTACGAGTGGAACTTAGTAAGTTTCCGGCAGGGAGGATCACTAAGGTGATTGATATTTTTCTACAGACACTGGTGAAATATTTTTATTTTCACATGGACATATGCTAGACTTTGTCTAGAATAATACGTTGCCACAGACCAGTAATAACCTAATACTTGGATATTTTAGTCCAATTTAGTCAGTATCATATTTGTAACCTAATAACCACTCCGATCTATCAGTACATTGAAGACCAGTCTATCACGGTTTGTTCATTAGCCAACGCAGGGAAACTACATGTTGCTTCGCGCATGGTAGATGGTGTGAAGCCAAGCCCAGGGAACGATCTTCAGAACAGCCGTTGATTGGGTTAGACTGTCAGTGTTTTCTTGTACTGAAAAGATTACCGTGAGTTGTGTTACAACTGACATATCTGAGAATAGATCATTTAGATCTGACCCCATTTAGGCAAACTGTTATGGAGTTAACAGAAGCCAATATTGAAATGGATCAACAGTTACTTCAAACGTCAAGAGATATTACCACTATGTCTTGTTAGACGGATTGTGGGTATATAATGGCGGCCGATACAAGGATTATACATGCTTGTCCGATAGGGCATGTCTATGGATAAATCTGGTACAGACCAGGTTCGCTACGCTTCAAGACCATCAAGAAATGTAAGCCACATTTGAATTATATTATGCCTAGCTAATTGGAACAAACTATTTTTCGGCAGATGACCAACACATTTATTTTTCTTCGTATTTAAATCTTGCAATGATTTACGCAAGACATATTAGTTATTCTGAGTATTTTCAGCACTCAGAACAGTTTAGGATCGATGACCGAGCATATCGAGCATTTATTTGAATATTTCATATTTTTGGGAAATCACGGTAATCAGCCGATGTAACTGTAAAAGTTAAATTATTTTTTTGTTGAGGAATGGATATTTTTTCCATATTCGAAGGTTCGAACATGTGGATTCTCACATAATGAGATGATAATTAAATATATTCAAAATAATATAACAGATAATAATAATAATAATCCACTGATAATAATAATAATTATTATTATTTTCATAACTTTTCTAAATAATTCTTGGATATTATATTTTCTAATAATCATATGTATTGAGAGAGAGCCTATGAAGTAGTTTAATCATTTCTAGTTTGGAACAGGTGATTTTCCGAAGGAGAGTGGTTAGCGCAAGCCCGCATTCAACCAACATTACAGTTCTGGTTGAACAGTTGATATTTGCAATGAGCAAAGTATATTTTTCAGATAACACGGAGAGGCATGAAACGGGAAGCAAATGATATTTGTAGCAAGTAGGATATTTTTGTATTTATATAAAATCATGACGGCAATACACATTCGAAAGTGAAATAAAGAGTATCATAAGTATGGTAACTTCACGGGTTGAACTGAATGGTAAAATAAAATAAACTTGTCAGTTTATTAATCTTCCAGTGTTGATAACAAGCGGAGGCTTGATTTATTGTATAAATTTTGGGAAGAAAATTTATGTGTGTAGAGTAGTTGAAATGCCATTCCCAGGTGCGCATGTTTAAGTCGCAGGAATGAGGAGATTTTTTCGAGCATCAATCAAATAGCAGGTTCGATGGCTCAGGTTTATAGTAGGAGTATTGGAACTACACATTTCGTCGTATGAATGACCCGAAGGTTATTTCTTAGAAACCATCAGTTCTTATTTCAACCTTAGTAGTGGTTTTGTAGGGGTTCTAATGCCACCTCCACCTCCCCACCTCACAAGATGGCGGCGGTGCGATATCTCTCGAACTTATGGTCGGATTTTGACGAATGAGGTGTCATTGAACTCGGGCTGACACCCCCTTTCCTATGAACAACATATTTCAACCCCAAAAATAAAACCTACCCTACTAAGGGGTGAAATTAAATTTTTTAGAGAATCTCTCTTTCCAATTGCAACATGTGAGAGTTTTGAGTGCCGATATGGAATGTAACGTTGTTCTGCAAACCAATAATCAAAGAGGGGCATGTTAGGCCTTGAGGTGAGAGCCCCTGTTATTGTTGACGAGCCCCCTGCTGTCGGGCCCCTATGGATGGGTTATTGTTGACAGGTCCTTGTGGACAAGTCCTTGTGGACAAGTCCTTGTGGACAGGTCCTTGTTGACAGGTCATTGTTGACGAGTCCTTGTGGACGAGTCCTTGTGGACGAGTCCTTGTCCCTTTGGACTGATCCCTTTGGACGGGTCCCTTTGGCCTGGTTCCTACGGACTAGCCCATGAATTTATTTAAATTATGTCAAAGGGCCTAACTACATTTGTGTGTGTTGAATTGACGTTGTTCACCAACCCCCACTACTATAATGGGATAACGATATGAAAGGAAAGTGACGAAATACATGTGAACACGTGTGAAATGACCTTATTACCGTCCTCCTTGTGAAACAAGTTACATCCTGTTTTGGTTCATACGTGAGAAAATGCAAGTTCATGTGTAATATGACCTAACCCACAAGTGTTCACCTGTACACGTGCACGATAAGAGCTAACAAGTCACAACCTGTTTTGACAGTGGTGGGAGGTGAAGGGGGGTTAGTGTAAGAGAGAACACAGGTGAAGAGAGAAAGAAATATGTATTGCTCATAATACATGTATAGCTGAGGACTGTACATAGGACTGTAGGTTAAGTACAACATGAGTAAATAAATAAATACAAGACACATAGGTTGACACAACATGTAATTTATTAATCCAAGAATTAAAGGCTGAGCTAAATCCCAACCATTTTACATATAGTTTATTTCCTTTTTGTTTCAACACTTTTTCCACAAGGTAATGTTTAGGAAACGCTGTCTTTTGAAGTTCTTGAAGATAAAACCTGCCTTTTATGGGTTGATGGTTGAGGTCCTCGAGTAAATAGGTGACTGGACTGTTCAGGTTGACTTGACGAATTCGAAATAGTTCAGTCCCCCAATTTGGTGTGTAGCCCTTGTCGAAGACGGACTTGAATTTGCTCACACGAACATGGTCCCCAATGTTAAGGCGATGACGTTTAGGGTCTGCTGTTTTTATGGGGTTAAACAGTTTATCCAGTTGTGGAATATTTTTAGTTACAAGTCGTGGCTTGGTCCCAATGGTTCTGTGTTTGGTGTCGTTGTAACGTGACAATAACTCAGGTAACAAGTCCAACCAGCGATAAGTGCCCTGAGCGGTAAACGCTTTCCACATATGGGTTTTCAATGTTCGGTTGAACCGCTCGACCACGCTGGCTTTGAGATTGCTGTACGTGGTGTAATGGTAAATATCCTTAGATTTGAGAAAACTGGAGAAATCCTTGTTGAAAAATTCTTTTCCCTGGTCGGTTTGTAGCAGCTGAGGTTGACGTTTAGATTGTTGAATAATATGTTGAAAGGCTTTGGTGACTAGTGGACTAGACTTGTGACGCACAGGTTCAACAAACGCCATTTTAGAATAAACATCAATGACCGTCAACATATAGCGTACACCATCGTTAACGTTAGCATAAGGAATCATTGCAACCAAGTCTGCTTGCCAAAGTTCATCCACACCCTGTGAAATCACCTTGAGTCGCTGATAGTGACGTCTAGCTGGACGATGCAACTCGTGAGCAATACCCATTTTAATGGGTGAGGGCTTAAACAATAATTTTGGCATTTCGAAGTTCTTCCTCAATTTCTTGAATTTCCCAATCGTGACCAGTATGGCCGGCTTGACGTGAAGCATGCAACAGCTGTAGTCGCTGGACGAGTTTATTTGGATTGTGCCAGTAGGTAACATCCACAAGGGGTTTTAATGTTTTAAATGTCACCCCTGAAGCGGACACTTTACGACGACCACTTTGACTAGTGGGGAATATTTTTGCAATGATGGTTTTATATTTTTGGGATATATTAGCATTCACTTGTTGAGTGGGGTCATACTGTCTTTTGTGAGCATGGGTATCCAATAAAATGGATTTATATTTACTAAGGTCCTCTGACGTATAATCTTGAGATGAGGGAGTCCTAGAGAAAAGTAGCTTTAACAGTCCTGGTGTTAATTTATAGTTGATCTTTTAAATGACAGCTTTAGTACGACTAAATTTAATCGATGAATCACCAATTTTAAAACTATCATTCTCATAGCGAACGCCATATGTGGTATCTGTGTTTCCAACAAATAGATTGGTGAAATAGGGTTCCAGTGTTGATCCATAATATTTTATTAAAATGTTTTTCAGATGAGCTTTATGTTGAGGGGTGGCCAAGAGTTGTGAAAATGGAGACGATCTGGAAGGGCAAGGGGTTTCGACCATGGCCAAGGATTTCCTTTTTTTTTAAAACTCTGCAAGGGGTGATGCCTTTTTTTGAGGCGTAAACACTTGTTCCTCATTATCCTCAACTTCGCTAACACTAGTTAAATCTTCCTGTTCCTCTTCATTTTCCTCTTCCTCTTCCTCAGAGTCCTCGTGGTGCGTTTGACTGGCTTGTGAAACGGTAGGTAGCGTTTCAGATGGCTTGAAAGAGGGTTTCAACATAGCTTTTAGCGGAGGTGCTAAATGTTGTTGAATAAACAAAGCATGATCCGCACGCGATCGTTTCAATTGACGAAACTTTTGGCGAATAGTATTATTTGCTCTAATAATATGCTTTTTCAATTGACTCTCTGCTAACGCCATGATGTCGTGACAAATGACTTGAGAGGGAATGATACAGTGCCTTAAATAGCAATAAAATGATCAAACCCTAAGCGATACCGCCCTTGGTTGAGTTCACTTTGTTTGTCAATCACTAAACAGGCATGACGTTGTGTGTTCCAGCACTTGCCACACAATTCTGTAAACATTTGAAAGGTCATATCCGGATTCACATGTTCATTATAAATGTAACGACTGTTCCTCTCGTCCTGGCGAAATAAAACAATGACATTGGCATTGTCACGAATCAACTGTTTGGACATTTTAGAATACGTTTGTCCAAGATAGAAGCAATCGATATGTTTGTGTCGACCCATGCTGAAATAGCTTTGAATGATACCTTGTCGTTCAGTGGATACATCATCGAAAATCATGAGTGAATCAGGCTTTACCTCATCCGGTGAAATAACATTTTCTTGCGTGGAAAATGTAAAATACCCCATATTCTCATTTTTTAATCCAGACATGACTTGATCCAGAAACACGTAGAGGGGTTGGTAGAGAGATTTTGCCAAAATATAAATATTTTGAAAACACAGACCACTGGGCGCTGTAATAAGTGTCAGCAAAAGATTGGTCTTTCCACAGCCGGAAGGTCCCATAATGATGCAGCGAATGGAAGATGGAAACAGTGAACCATGGCGTTGTTCACGTGATGTGGGGTAGAGATGGGAAACCATGTCCCTCACGGGGAATGACTCTTGCTGCTTAATTAGCTTCATTTCAACTAAGGCTTAGAGAGGCTAGCAGGCTGTCTATATACATCGCACCGAGCCTTGTCATAGATACAGTAGACTCGTACTACAGGTTGACGATGAATGTCTTTGGACGTGCGTTGATGGTCAAAGCTAGGTCTGTTCCCATACATGATCCCAAACAAGAAACAGATCCTGCTAATAAACACTATGTGGATAGGTCAGTAGTGCCGCGCACAAAACAAGGAGATTATGACTTTAAAGGAAAGCGGTTAACTCATGTAAAACATCCTCAAGTGTCTACAGACGTTACTACAAAAAAGTATGTGGATAACAAGGTGTAAGAGTTTTATGATAAAGTGCCTCAGCTTACGGTGGATGGCTATAGCGCTAATCATCACCGCATTATTCACGTGGAAGACCCACAAGAAGATAATGATGTCTGTACCAAGCGATACGTGACCTATGAAATGAAAAGGCTTTATAAATTTATCCCATCTGTATTTTTAGTGCATCTGACAAATGTAAAACCTGTGAATGAGAGAAACCATATACCGCTAGTTCATGACCAGCACTTGACCTATGTGCTTGCTTCGGGTTTAAGCCACTATCGACTACACTATAATGGAACCATTCACATCAAATATGCCATACCTGATGAGAACCATTTACAAATAGAGATAAATGGTCATAGGATGTTGGTCCATTACCATGAAATGGTTAATGCAGGAGACGAATTATCCTTTCATCTCCTGTTGACATGGAATGAAAAGCAAGCTGGAAAAACCATAAATGATTTCCCACTTTATGTAGAATTGGAATATACAGCCATGAAATAACAATATAATGTTAGTTGTGACTTAAACTTTCTTGTGAAAGGTTGTTGGTCATCATCATCATGGTGAAACAAAGATATGTGGTGAGAAAGACAAAAAATATGAGCCTGTCCTTGGCAAAGCCTGGGCTTATGACATTCGTGGACAAGCCCTTACGAAAGAAAAAAATAAAAAATAATGTGTTGACCATAAGGAAAGCTCTTCGAGTAGCACAGAGACATGTTATTCCAAAACGTCAGCGACAGGGTTCAAAACAAGGGCGAGTGATCCCCGTCCCCAAAAGAGCGGGATTTTTACCTGCATTATTCGCCGGTCTGGCTGCTCTAGGTTCACTTTTAGGCGGCGCCAGTGCAGTGGCAAAAACCAGTAAAGCCGTGCAATAGGGCAAGCAACAACTCAATGAAAGTCAGCGACACAATGAAACAATGGAAGCGATTGCCATGGGGGCTAGAAATGTCAATTTGAAGCCAGCCTTTTATCAACAAGGATTTGGAATTTCACCTTTTCGAAATAAAAAAAAACGTCTTTAACCTCAACCATAGCAAGACATGCCCTGACGCATCAGCAAGTGGAAAGCTATGCTAAACAACTGAAGCTTTCTCATTTTCGAGGTGTGTTTATGCGAAACCAATTACCCTCACAACCCTGGAAACATGAATGTGCTGTTGTCAATTTGGATGATCACCGAGGACCTGGAACACATTATGTAGCTTATGTCAAAGAGGGATCTACTGTATGGTACTTTGACAGTTTTGGGAATTTGCCCCCGCCCATGGAACTAGTGACCTATTTTGGAAACAGGATCAAGATATATTATAATGTGAAACGTGAGCAAACGTTTAACAGCCAACAGTGTGGACGTTTGTGTTTAATTTTTTTATATAAGACGCAACATAAGCAAAAACGTCAACAGTATGTCGGCGGAAAGTAAGACGTTTACACTGCATGGACGTGGACCTGAAGTGAGTCTAGACTTTTACCCACCTATCGAATTGAGTGAAAAACCTTATGGTTTAGGACTTGTTTCTCTTGAAACGTACAATCGAATATACAACATACGTGAAAATGTGAACAACAAGTTTTACTATGATGATTCTGTGCTCACCCTGAACTCTGGTGGATACACGATAGATGACATTTATGAACACATTTATGTGGTGTTGATCAATGAATATGGTTTAAAGTCATTTCTTAATGGAACGCGCAAGTTTGAACTTGTAGGAAATACCAACACTCATCGCTGCAGTATTTTTTCTACATTCAAAATTGACATTAAAACTCACCCCGATTCCATTGGTCCATTACTAGGATTTATACCACGTGTGTTAGAGCCCAACAAAAAACATGAATCAGACCATGAAGTGAAATTCATTGAGGACCATCATGTGTCGGTGACGTGTAATATTATTAGTCAAGTGTACACCAATCAAGAACCGTCGCATTCGCTTTATGACTTTATTGTAACATCGCCCAATGGCTATATTATTCGTAAAAACCCTCCAGTGGTGCTATTTCATTCTGTGGCTGTCGATGGTATTAGTAATATAACATTAAGACTGATCAATAGAGAGCAACAACTCATTGATCTAGATTCTACCACACCAGTGACTTACAAGTT
Source organism: Meconema thalassinum (assembly GCA_946902985.2). Classification (NCBI taxonomy): domain Eukaryota; kingdom Metazoa; phylum Arthropoda; class Insecta; order Orthoptera; family Tettigoniidae; genus Meconema; species Meconema thalassinum. The sequence continues at coordinate 802,455,210 of OX336389.2, read as the reverse complement.
GGTGCTAAAACCACTATGAAGTTTGTATATAAAGCAACAGCACCGTCTAGGAATGGTGTTAGTTGTTTACCACGTGAATACACGTTAACATCTCAGAACAAGCAGATTTTACAGCATTTGGGTTACCACATTAACCCCCGCGATGAATTCTATTCTAGAGGTAGCGAACCACATCGAGGAGCAACCGGGAGTGGTAAGAATTGATCTGCATTCTTATCAAGCACAAACACCTGGACTCAATAACAATGATGAAATTCAATTTGTTATCAACAACCAAGATATTTACACTCTACCGCATGAAAGTGTCATTCAGATTGAAGGTCGGCTCACTAAAGCTGATGGTTCTACACCCACTACATCGAAGTTAGCCAACCATGCTTTCGCCTTCCTGTTTTCTGAAGTACGTTATGTCATTAACGATATCGTGGTGGATAGCCCTCGAAATGTGGGTATTTCCAGTGTCATGAAACTATATCCCTCTTATAGTGAGGAAGAAGCTAAAACACTTTGCATGGCGGGTTGGTGCCCTGACTCGACTAATGACTAGATGGTACACACCGATGGCACCTTCACTGGATATTTACCTCTTAAACTGATTTTAGGCTTTGCTGAAGATCACCAGCGCATTGTGGTCAACGCAAGGCAAGTGCTTTATCTGGTGAGAGACAGGAGTGATAATAATGCACTCAAGGGAGTTGACAATGCCCCCATAGATTCAAAAATTCAACTACAACGCTTGCTATGGAAAGTGCCTCATGTGACCCTTAACGATAGCAAAAAACTGGACATACTCAAAATGGTAAAGAGAGATATACCTCTACCCATGGAATTTAGAAGCTGGGCACTCCATGAGTACCCGTTATTGCCCACCACCAACACACACAGTTGGTCTATAAAAACAGCCCGCTATACAGAGAGACCTCTCTACATGATTGTGGGTTTTCAAACGAATCGCAAGTATCAACAAACCAAAGATGTCACGCAATTTGATCACCTGCAATTGAGAAATGCACGTCTTTTCCTCAACGGTGCTGTGTTTCCCTATGAAGGGCTGGATTTAGATTTTTCAAAAAATAAGTTTGCCCCCCTGTACGACTTGTTTTCTAAATTTAGATGGTCGTATTATCAAAAAGAGAATTGTCCAATGTTGTCACCCCAAGCTTTTAAGACAAGGGCGCCACTGATTGTCTTTGACTGTTCCTACTTGGAAGAGTCTGTCAAACCATCCAATATTGACATTCGACTCGATTTTGAAACGCATGACAATGTTCCAGCCAATACCACGGCCTACTGTTTGATTATTCATCACAAACAAGTCAACTATTATCCACTGTCCAACCAAGTGACAAGTGTATAAATAGCAGGTCAACACACATCAAGCCACTCAGTCATGTCTTGCTTTCAAGCCTCAAGAGAAGTTACATCCATGAATTTAAAATCTGAGGAACAACGTTTCAAGACCTTTGCGACGTGGCCGGTGCCTTTTATAAACCCTCAAGCCTTAGCAGCCGCTGGATTCTACTATTTAAAAAGAAGAGATGAAGTGAAATGTGTGTTTTGTCCCATCATCTTAGATCAATGGCAAGAGAGCGATGAACCCATGCAGGAACATCAGCGCTGGTCACCTGCCTGCCCCTACCTGTGCAGAATGGAGGTGGGTAATATACCCTGTCATTCAAGTTACCCCTCACTCATGCCTCTGAGTGATGAAAAAAGTTATGATACGTGTGGACTTTATGGTGCTGGTAGTGCTTCAGTGAGCAGCTCACAGTTAAAAACATCCAGATTAGAGACATTGGGATATCATCAGTGTTATGGACACTATAAACACAAAAGACTTTTTTGTTGTATGAGATGGTACCGCCTCTATCCTAGAATGAAAAAAGAATGTAAAACTTGTTATGCTAATAAAATAATGAAATAAAAAAATTGGTTATTGTTGTTATATTATTATTTCTTATGCCCGCCCTGTCATATCCTATCCTCTATAGTGACTACTCGATGTTTTTCTTTTCTTTTACTAGAATGGAATGTAAGTAAATGACATGGGTACACCTTACTGAACAATTGTCAGTCTGTGGTCAGTTGGACTTGATCCAGACAAGAGTGAACATGTTGCGTACACTGATTGTCGACTGTCAAGGGTTTAAAATTGGAGATAACAAATTTATATTTAAAGAAGTGGCCATCATCGATTGTTCCACTTTTTGGATATCACAAGCTACTCATTTGGTGTTTAAACCACCTTATGCGTTTGATTTGTTGTGTGATAAAGACCGTAAACAAACCCAGTGGATTGAAACTCATATGCAACTAGACTGGAAGCAAGGAACCATTTCATATAAGCACCTGGACATGGTCATGAAAGCCCACTTGTCTTCTGCCCATGTAATATTTGTGAAAGGTAGTGAAAAACGTCAATGGCTACAGCCATTTTTAGCGTCTTACTGTCAATGTATCGATTTAATGGACATGGGCTGTCCATCGCTGCAAACACTCATGGATCGCTGCCCCTGTGACAATATTACCCATAAAGCCTTGGCACAGGTGTGGCAATTGTTTCATTGGCTATCCACCAATGCCTGCTGGGAGTTGTTAAATAAAATTAAAACTAAAGGTTTACCTGTGGATGACACCAGTGAGATTTCTACAAGCGACGTGTAAACATCAACGTGATACCATGGAGAAAGGGTATGCTACCGATAAAGCGATTGGAAAGTTCTTTGTGTGTAAAAAGAAACTAGACAGTTTTACTAAAGAAGAATTATTGGCTCTTCCAAAATCATTCATTTATTATGTCGCAGCAAATGCAGTGAAAGAAATCTGGCAACATGTACCAAAATCATGGACTCAAGACCCTGTGTTAAGTGAACTGCAACCATGTACGGATTATGATCACCATAAGCAAGTGGCTATGGCAAAAATACCCTCTATGCGACAGTGTGCTACTTGTCAGCTAGTCAAACTGTATCATGGTCATAAAAGTCAGAGTAAAGACTTTGTTTCCTCATACCACGGGAGTAATGAAGAAAAAAAGCAACAACAACAACAAACATCATCCACAGAGGAGGAGGAAGATCAAACCTTTTTACCATCGATGGAAAAGGATATGCCAGACCTGTACTGGCAATGGCGTCATTAAAAAAGTAATTCAACACTTGACTTTCGAAATCTACCTACCTGGTTATTATTTGTGTAGTCCTGGAACTTGTTTTGAAGAACCTTTGCAGCATAGTGATATACCTATTAATCCTTTGGATCAAGCATGCACCTTTCTTATCACCACAGTCATTCTGCATTAAGACGTGTAGCGGATAAAGTATCGTTGAAAAGCTAAACAATGTTTGACATCCTGTGATGTCTCAGTGGGAGAGAGGTTGGCAGTCGTCATTGTGATTAGTGTTATAAAAGGAAAGTTAATAATGAGTGGACATGGACATTGAAAAGGATTGAGGAATTGGTATTTCTTTGTATTCTATTTTTGTAAAGCTCTATTTGTTGTGAAATAAAAACAAGGTTTACAAGATCACAATGTCTTTTATTTAAAAAAATGGTGATAGCCATTTCATTTTTTTTTTTCACACATGAATATTTACAATTTCCACTTTACATTTTTTTACATTCCCCTTGTTTAGTTTAAACATTCTGTACATTTTTGTTGTTGTGAAATAAAAACAAGGTTTACCAGATCACAATGTCTTTTAATTCTAAAAATGGTGATAGTCATTTCTTCATTTTCATTTTTTCACACATGAATATTTACAATTTCCACTTTACATTTTTTTCATTCCCCTTGTTTAGTTCACAGATTCTGTACATTTTTTGTGAAATATAAATAAGGTTCACTAAATCACTATATCTTTTATTTTTTAAAAATGGTGATAGCCATTTCATTTTTTCACACATGAATATTTACAATTTCCACTTTCCATTTTTACATTCCTTTGTTTAGTTTACACATTCTATACATTTTTGTTGTTGTGAAATAAAAAACAAGGTTTACCAGATGACAATGTCTTTTTAATTTTAAAATGGTGATAGCCATTTCACTTTTTCACACATGGATATTTACAATTTCCACTTTACATTTTTTTACATTCCCCTTGCTTAGTTCACACATTCAGTAATTTTTTTAAAATCTTTTTCGTAATATACAAAAGCAAACATTTTACATTAAAATGTATTACTTATCTTATTTTTACTAAACTACTGTAGCCTAACATTATACATTCTACTTACAGTTTTTACAAAAAATATTACAACATAAAACACACTACAAATATTACAATATAGTGATCATTAGACTTAAGTAAAGTAATTGTCATCAATACGACTGTTTCCCCAAGCAAGAGTATTAAATGTGTTGGGTATAATGAATCGCTTCTTGTCTTCATTACTTAAAGCAAATTTGTTCAACAAATTGGTATGTAGCTGATGATTTTTACTTCTAAATACACACATTGTCTTATATAATACAGGTGGGTTACTAACTATACAGTTTTTATAATCACTTATATCTAACTCTTTACTAACAACATTCTTTTTCACTCCTTTTAATTTTTTTACTACTACATCATCAATTGTCATATAGCTGTATGATTTAGATTTTGTGCCTACAAAGGTGTCTATAATAACACCAGCACATTCATCCTTAAATTTCCCAAGAACCTTTTTGTTTACTAGAGGTAAATGGTAAATATTATCCTTGGGGTAGTCACTTGTATCAAACCTATTTAGCTCAGTTTTGATATCCTCGTAAAAATCATCACTTTTAAACTCATAAATAAAAGAATCTGTGTCTGTGTAGAGCAATTTAGCATTATCAAGATAGTTTTTCTTTACATAATCATAGTGAAATTCATACATAAGTGTTTTTGATAATTCCAGAATGGTGTAACCCACATATATGGGTTTGTTGTAAGTTACTTTAAGACGATTCATTTGTATTACAACTAAATCCTCATGAATAATTGAACAGCTATGAAAGTTAGGCTTGCTTATTAAGTTGCTCGCACCATACCTTTTACCATCATTCTCCCACTTTGTTATCAGCTTTACATCAACTCGTTTATCAACATTCTCCATAGTCTTTCCAAAAACACTATTATTCATGAGTTTATAAAAATCTTTTTCAAACGCGTTTGTTGACTGCGTTCTTAAATTATTGTTTAGATCAATATACGGTTTGAGCCATGCTGACTGATGAAATTGCAATACGCGATGAATTTTAGTTAATTTCAATCCATGCTGTAGACACGTTTCAAGTTTTGATAATGTATTACATATTTACATTTATCATTTACATTAGCAATTAACATTTTTGTTCGTGATGTGATGTATGGAGATTTCATATTCTCGGGACAAAATGGTAAATCATTATGATCATCATGTAACTCTTGATGGTACTCAAGATTTACCTCTAAAATATATCCTTTATCATCGTTATCATTAAGAGTGTCAACATGTAAGACATCAATTTCAGGTTGTGTCAGCCAGCGAAAATCTTTCAGTGGTAGATATTGGCTCATAGCCCAACCATATTGGTTATTTGCATCGAGGTAGACAATATACTTTGTCTCTTCACAAGGGTTGTAGCTAGGCATGTATTTATTATTCGCTTTAGAGTACCGTCCACTACATTGGCTTAATCCACCTCGAATTGATGATTTTATAAAATTGATCATGTCTATATCAGTCATTAATTATAAATTTACTTTCGTTTTTTTCAACATTGAACTGAAACTTAACCCAGGAGCTGTGAAATACTGACAAGGATCAAGGTCATAAGTTTTCATTCAAACATTCCGAAAATTTTCAAAAACATCTGCTAATAACAACACATCTGTCTTCAAATATATGTCTGAAAATTCTCCTAATGTTTGAATGTCAAACTGTGCCCATACACGTTGTGCATGTAAATATTCCTGATCACTGATATGACTTGTGTTTAAGGAACTGTAAAATGCATCTTTCGGTGGTAAAGAATACTCCTCAAGACGTTCCACACAGTTAATATATTCATAAGGGAATATACCCTTTTGACGAATCAAATTAAAATCATCTTCTTTAGGAAAGACACGTTGAATTTCATGAAACTGATCTGATTTTAAATTACTAGCCAGCTTATCAAGACTACTCGACATAAACCGGAATGAATCTAAAAATCGCAGTTTAATGGTTTTTTTATTGCTAGGTTTGATGTATTTTGTGAACGATATGTATTGTTCCTTATTATTTGCAATAACATCAATTTTCACATCTGAAGCTCCAAATTCTTTAACGATAAAGTGGTTATCGTATTTGCTACCATTGTGTAGAATGACCGGAATGAATTTACTTACTCTATAATTTAAATTACATTCTTGGTGAGCCGCACCACGATATTTTCCTGTTAAATGGTCATGATCGCGAAACCTGTCTGTATATAAACATTCACCACATATAAAACAATTAGTTTCAGTTTCAAAATTCATTTGCTCTAATGAAGTTAGTGGCTCCATTGGAATGATCGTATTTAAAATAGAGGATATACGGACGGCATCTTTCTCAAGCCTTTCCATAAAAACGTTAGGTGCATCAAGTCCTCTATAGAGCTCAAACTTATTTAAAGAGTCATCATAACTACATTTAATATAATATGCAAAGCTAAAAGGTTCATGAATGTGAGTAGTGTTGGTGAAAGGTTGGGCTGGATTCGATGAACATGTATTAAATGGTTTTAGCAAAGCCTCGAAGTCAGCATATATAACAAATGGTACTCGAAGCTGTTTCTCATAATCCTTAAATTTTAGAATGTTATTTTTAGGAGTCGGTAATACCGTACGAACATGATTACACCCCCATTTTTGATGTTGAGTTAGTTGATCCTCTTTTGTAAAATAGAGCAAACAGCCTTCACACAACCACTTTTTACCTTTGTATTTTGATAGTTGACTACCAACAAGTCTACATAAATGTTTTATCCAACAATAGTGGGCATTTTCACCTTCGGTTATGTATAGTAAATTTACATGAGCATCCTTTTTTTTCCTGAGTATAATATAGAGGACCAACTATACTCTTATTTTCAATTCCATAAACATTAATACTTACATTGTTCAGCTCTTCAAAACGTTGAATGTCTTTTATCGCCATAGGAAATTCTATTTCTTTTAAATCTAACACTGAAGAATAGTGAGGATAGGATGATGTTCTCATCGTGTCCCTCACTGCTGGATGGAGAGCTGAGGTTACAGCCCACGCAAAGCATGCGTCATCATTATTCATAACGTTCACAACAGCTTTCTTTCGTTTGATCCATCCTGGCAAATCAATGTATGATGATGCTCGAAGGGGGTTGTATTTATTCATGTTGGTTTCTAAATAAAGTACTTCAACCAACGCCCAGCCTGACTCCCTTTCCTGGAACTCTTCACTCTTCACAATGATAGCACTTGAAATATTTTGGTATATATCACTAATATTAGTTGATTCGCTAACAAATGTTTTTTGTATTAAAGGATTTGATATCCGTAATTTCACCTTCGCTCCCAGTTTTTACATAGAGGCCAAAAAGTTCAAAATTCATTTTAATTGTTTTATGCTCTAATAAAACATTTTCTACTAAGCCAAACACAGTAGGTTGTACATTTTTTAAAAATGATTCAATACTTTGAGTTTTTTCTTTACTATGAAGTCTATAACTAGCAATTCGACTTTTAAATGCACTACCAATTTGTTGAATATTTCCAGAATTTCTTTCATGGCAAGCGTTATTTTTATGTTGAATACTGCGTAAATGTCCATGAATGATTGAAGAAGGTATATCAATATTACATACATCACTATGTGTTATTGAAGGTTCACCATTCTTTTTTCTTTTTGTTGCACAACTATTTTCACAATCTTGAGAACGTTTACGCTTTTGAGCATCACATTCATTTAAAGGTTCCGTGCTAGTTGATGGTTTTACAGATTTCAATTCCTTGTTGTTCTCCATGCACTTCAACCATGTGGAATTGATATCGCTTTAGAGCAGAAAAACCAAGTTCGCAAACTGAACACGAAAATGGTGCAGTACTGACATGCTTTAGATTTACATGCCGTGCAAGATTATCTTGTCTGTTAAATGTTGTAGCACAATGACTGCACACAAACATTTTAATGTCATGTTTAACATTTGCGTGTCGTTGAAGGCTGTCAGGTCTTGAGAACTGTTTCTTACAGTCACCACACTTGAACATGATGATTACTTTCCAAGTTATCTATAAAAGAAAGAAATCATCAATGTTAATAAAAGATAAAACAAAAAGTACAATATAAATAGTTTAATTATATTCCAGTCAATGGTTATAGCAGGGTATTTAAATCGATCTGTGAACTCCTAGCAAGTCTAACTTTATGTAGTTCTAACTGGGGGTTACTATATACCACTGTCACTGACACCTAGCGGTGAACATTGGAACATGATAGAGTGGTAGAAACCAGCGGTCGTCAGTTAAGTGAGCTAAGTGTGGCGTCATAGCCAGTCTTAAAACAAGTCTAAACTTGTTGAACATGTCACGTGATAGAAACCAGCGATCACCAGTTAAGTGAGCTAAGTGTGACGTCATAGCCAGTCTTAAAACAAGTCTAAACTTGTAGAACATGTCACGTGATAAAAACCAGCGATCGCCAGTTAAGTGAGCTAAGTGTAATGTCATAGCCAGTCTTAAAACAAGTTTAAACTTGTAAAACATGTCACATGACAAGGTTAAGTTAGGTAAAGTTAAGTGAACTGAGGTTAAGTCTTTAAATATTCCCTCTGTCACTGACACCTAGCAATGAACATTCAAACTTAATAGAGCGGTAATCAAAATCTAACCTACAAAATTAGCTTTACACACCATGGTCAAGTAGTTCCAAATTTTTACTGCCAAATATACCATTTTCACTAACATGTAGTGGTGAACATTGGAAAATATCACTCTAACTGTTTAAAAGTTATTAGAGGGGGGCACTTACCTCTTTATAATTGATCAACTACTGTCACTGAATGAACAGATTGAAGGAATCTGGTAACCTACAGGTACCCAATTATCTGTAAACAAATCAATCAATCAGTCAATCAATCAATCAATAAATACATTCCAATCAATAACTTCAACATCAATTAGTAATAAAAGACTACAATTCATTAATAATAAGTACTTACCTTGTAAAATAATTTAATGATTTTCTACCAAAACGGCTTTTTTTACAACTCTTGAGCAGTAATAGAGCACTGTTCACTCAAAGCGAGTAATAAAGACTGACAGTAGGGAGATATATGACACCCCTCTTATATAAACTCTCATCGCTCGTGTCAGCAGTTTTTTGCAGATCATTGCAATTCCTTTCCCAATACAGTTGAGAGTCCAAAGTACACTAGGAACACCTGTGTGGTATCCAATGACTGCTGACTTTGCATGATCATCACCCATTGTCTTAATCAACATATGGGGTTTCAAATTACTGCAGAGTCAGTCATAGCAACAGCAGTGTGCGCTCCCTGCCATGTCAGCAACATGACACCGGAAGGAACACCTGCGTAATATCCAATAACTGCTAACTTTGCATGATCATCATCCATTGTCTTAATGAACACTTGCGGTTTCAAATTACTGCAGTGTTAGTCATAGCAACAGATCGGCGCGCTCTCTGTCATGTCTCTAATATGACACAGGAAGTAACAAGTCGGTTTACTGCACGTACCATCTCCTCAGTTTTATCATCTTAAGAGCATGTATTATTCTCTTTCAACTACAAATGACTCGTTAGAACACATCCATCCACCAAGTTAGATCCCTTGTATGTTCACATGTATTTCATCACTTTCCTTTCATATCGTTATCCCATTATAGTAGTGGGGGTTGGTGAACAACGTCAATTCAACACACACAAATGTAGTTAGGCCCTTTGACATAATTTAAATAAATTCATGGGCTAGTCCGTAGGAACCAGGACAAAGGGACCCGTCCAAAGGGATCAGTCCAAAGGGACAAGGACTCGTACACAAGGACTCGTCCACAAGGACTCGTCAACAATGACCTGTCAACAAGGACCTGTCCACAAGGACTTGTCCACAAGGACTCGTCCACAAGGACCTGTCAACAATAACCCATCCACAGGGGCCCGACAGCAGGGGGCTCGTCAACAATAACAGGGGCTCTCACCTCAAGGCCTAACATGCCCCTCTTTGATTATTGGTTTGCAGAACAACGTTACATTCCATATCGGCATTCAAACTCTCACATGTTGCAATTGGAAAGGGAGATTCTCTAAAAAATTCACTTTCACCCCTTAGTAGGGTAGGTTTTATTTTTGGGGTTGAAATATGTTGTTCATAGGAAAGGGGGTGTCAGCCCGAGTTCAATGACACCTCATTCGTCAAAATCCGACCATAAGTTCGAGAGATATCGCACCGCCGCCATCTTGTGAGGTGGGGAGGTGGAGGTGGCATTAGAACCCCTACAAAACCACTACTAACCTTGTTTACGGTTTCCATTTAGACTTTGATTTTGCTAGAACCCGGATTTGTCATGATAGTAGTTTGTTCTTCTTCAGAGGAAGACCTTTGCCGTTGTTGTTGTAATATTGTGTTCTTACACAAATAATAGAATGGGCCACTGCCAATTAAAAAATAATTCTTTAACCACGAATAATTTGAAGGATATTTTCAATCCTAGTGCCATGAACTAAATGAATTTCTTATGAAGCTACAATTCTTATTTCCGCATTCTGTCGAAGAATTGCAAGTTGTGAAAGTTACTAAAATGGCCATGAATATAAATATTTTTTATAATAATGATTCCAAGTGGAAAATCAAATAGTTGAATGGTTCAACAATTTATTGATCAAGTTGATGATTCAGAAATCATATATTTTGTTAGGAACTTGAAGTTCATAATCGAGTCACTTCTCGAAATGTTTAATGTCGGAAGAACAATTAATTTTTGTTGGGCTTCGCACAGTTCTTCGATGCTATGCTCAAGGTCAAATACTTTTCAGATGTTATTAATATGTGTACATAATTTGTGTTGATTCAGAAATAATAATATTTTTTGACAATATTTTTTGAAACTGGAAAAATAAGTGAAAGTTAAAAATGCTATGAACATTTATTCTACGAGTGTTAATATTATGTAAAAATTCAAACAGTGAACTACGATATTTCCTGTAAAGACAATTAAATTTGAACTGGATTTAATCACAAATAAATGAATATAATTTTGGAACACAGTCTACAGGACTAATAATCAGACTTGTGTTTCCAAAGATAACTGTCAAATGTGTTTGGAAAATTTCTGTACATTGTGTAAATAGGATGTGGGTCGCCACACGTGAATGATGCTGCTTTGAGCATTTTTGCAGTCAATTTTAAATTCAAAATAAAATGAGATAATTTTACATGATGGGTTATGCCCAGTTGAATCTCCTTCTATCCTTATTGTTGCATTGAGCCAAAAATCATTAAAGCATTTTTTTCATTTGATGTCGTATTTGCGATTTGCTTTAACCCATCTGGCGCCCCGGGATATTTTAACTCTCGTGCTGACTGATTATTGGTAAAATGCATATGTGGTCGTGCGGACTCCGGTCTAAACGGGCACAGTAGTGCGTTAAGGAAGAAGAAATCACTATCCCTCCAACGCACGGAATCACGGGAAGAAGGCAAGATATTTACGGAAATAATTGTGAAATGAAGTCTTATTGAGCCTCAGAAAGGAATGGAATAATGTTAAATATTTATTATAATAACATTTGAGAAGGTGGATGACTCCTTAATTGTGAATAATTGCTTTATAACGACAGATATTGGCCGATGTCATGTGTGTGACGTCCGAGAATGGTGGTAGGATTCTTACCCTCACTCCGGACAAGGGGTGGAAGTCACTTGTTTAGCGAAGTCAGTTGCCACAGCACGGAACTACAAATTGATCAGTCTATTCTGTTCTGTTCTATAATCGACTTGATTACAGTACACACTGTAGTGCAGCAATCATCACCTGTTTAACACAGAACTCAGTGAAGTTGGGAGCACGGCAAATTTAAGCAAGCTAACCGGAGTTAGTATCGCGATGGCAGTGCGTAGGGCGAGCATAGCCGGTGAAAGAAACCAGTCTAGTTTGAAGGCGAAATTGCTTCATTACATTTCACATAGCAACGCAGTTAACAGTTCATAAGTTATAACAGAAACAAGCAAGATTTCACTTGGTGGAACGAGCATTATAATGTCAAACCTTACAAGAAATAGTCGTTTATAACATTGATATAATGAGGCTAGTAACTAACTTAGTGTTACACACACATGGTGAAGCCGATACGGTCATGCAGCAGGCGACACTTTGTGAAGGTTGAGCTGTTGTATATCAGAACAGTGCATTCGATATTTTTACAATAGTAATAATTGGATATAGACATTGAACGGTCCAGACACTTGTGGAATTCATTGTTAATGCATTTTTCAACGTTTAACCCGATGGACATTAAATTATTTTACCAGTATAATGGCAGATGAAGATGATGTGTTTCATCCTAGCACATTTAAAGCGACCACGGGGCAGCATATATATTACTGCATTAGGCGAATGGAACTATGAACTTCACGTACTTTATATAACATTGAGGTGTTCACTGAATGACTTGGGTTCATGAACATTTATGGACATTATTACCACGTCGCGTACAGATACAGGGTGTCTGATAAATATGTCTACAATTTGAAATATTTGGTAATCAATGCAATTCAACCGTAGTGGACAAGAATATTATTAGTGAGTATCAATCGACATTTTCGCATGGGACAGTGGCGTAGTACAGCCAACGACAGAATGAGGTATCCACTTGAGGAGAACTTCTTCGTGAATTCTTGGACAATATCCGTGATGGATATATTTCACCCGACAATGTGCGGCTAGGCGTATCATGAGACGTGATGGCGGGGCAGAGTGACGGATTCGATTCCTAACGAGGCAGATGACTACACTACGATATGCATTTAGGATGGGGAAAATATATATCCAACGGCAGAAGAGCAGGATTTCGCCGATCTTTCGAGAAATCTATTGCGGACAATTGGGTTATCGCCGATCTTGGAAGAAATTTATATTAAATATCTGGAACATGCAAAGGTAAAGTGAGCGATTATGTCTTCTCTGATATGATTTTTATATGACACTGGGCACACATGTATATCATTAGGAGTGTTATTTATGACATTGATTATTTTCATACTTCATCGTGAGGAGTTTGCTAAAATTTTTGAGATTTTATCGACTTTATTAGGCAGGATTTAGATTTTTTTTCTTGAGTGATAGTATATTTTGATCATTGTAGTTTTTATCGAGTACTTCGATACTCAAGACCTGCAGTCGAATGGTTTAAATTTTGACAGCGTGGCGCATACTAGCGAGTGTGTGGGATTTATCATCCAGGATGTTTTTCTTATTGGATTATTTTTGAGCTATGGAATTTAATTCGCTCTAGCGAATCAGTATCACTTTTATCTGACAGTAGAATAATTGTTAATTCCAGTCATGTGCACTCACTCATTCTTCTATGAAGATGGAGCCTGTTACTTTACGTAACTGTGTGGTGTTGAACGCCTAACCTGTCAAATAGGAATTAATCATCTTAGTCTACGAAGATGGGGCCTGTTACTCTACGTAGCTGCGTGGTGTTAATCACCTAACCTGTCGCCTAGGAAATACCATATTATCAATCGAGTGCAATGTGATCGTAAGAGAATCAAACAATAATTTATCAGTCAGTTATTAGTTGATCTTTATTAAATAATTTAAAAATTAATGTCAGCAGAGTTACACTTCGTAATTCTTGTATTACATATCCAATAGTTTTTTGCATTACTCTTCTGAGAGTACAGTCATTTAATGTTTAATAATATATTTTTTGTGAGTGGATTTGAACCTTTGATAAGGATTTTAAGAAATTGAGTCTTTTAAGACGAGTTCTTTATTATTAGGAATTTATCACAGGCAGACGATCAACAGATATAATGGATGTTGTTAAATATAACACAGTTGGTGTTCTTTTCAGATGAATTTTAATAATCTTTACAGAGATTTTATACCCTGGATTAAATGAAAACTTGGATTAAATTACAATTACTTAAATATTTTTTTTGTTATTTAAGAAGTTGCTAAAAATGACAATAGTGACTACAGTTCATGTTGGTCTGAATATCGAATATCTAAACCTGTTCTACAATTATTTGTGGATTACGATCTAAGTTGAGGTTTTTTGCCAAACGTTTGTGTTATTTGCCAAGTTTGTGATAGTGCCTCTGTGAGATTAATGAGGCAGACTAGATGTCGTCGAACCCAGTCTTGTGTATTTTGAAAATTCATGCTGTGCGCTGAATAAGTGTGATGTGATATGATGGAAAAATAGTAGGGGTCAAATGTGAGAATAAATTAAGTGATTTATGTGAGATAAATTCATATGGTAAATTTAAGGATGATGAGATCCAATGTGATATAGTGGAGGCAAGGTATTTTGGCATTGCAATCGAATGTATTAAGTGTATGACATGTAACATGTGTGATTACATCTGGTAATATTATTTTACTGAAGATATAGTTTTTTTATGGCAACGTTCGGTAACCGATATTAAACAATTTCTGGAAGTTTTATGATCCAAGTTTCGCTAATAATAATAATAATAATAATTCATGGAATTATAATCTGAGATTTAAATATACTGATGATCTGATCTGATGATTTTTTTTAATTTTTTTTCGTGTGAACTCCTGAGAGGCCGAGTGCAGGTCTTTCTAAGTGACGCCCGTGGGCGACCTGCGCGTCGGGATGAGAGATGGAATTGATGAAGGCGAATGAAACTGGGCAAGGATGTGGAAGGAAGCGGCCGTGGCCTGTCAGTAGGTACCGTCCCAGCATTTGCCTGGTGTTGAAAATGGGAAACCACGGAAAACCATTTCAAGGACGGCCGACGGTGGGGCTCGAACCCACGAGTCTACCGAGTCAGCAGAGAGCTTGGCCCCAAGACCTAACGCTGCGCTTTAGCGCGCGTAGCCACTACTGTCGGTGATCTGATGATAATAATAATAAATAAAATGAGCTGATAATAGTAATAAATTAAAAGAGCTGATAACTATAATAATTAATTAATGAGCTGATAAATTAAATTAGATAAATGAGATGATGATATGTTGATAATTTAAATGAGATGATGAATATAATTATTAATTAAATATGCTGATGATAAATTTTTAACAACAATTTGGACAGACAGATAACTGAATTGTAGATGATGTGATGAATAGTTAATGAATTTTTCTATGGATGATGATGATGAAAGATAATTATAACAAATTCTTGATTTATAGATGAGAATTCGATAGGATGATGTAAATAGCTTGTACAAATTTATTGTTAGTTTAAAAAGTGATAGTTATGAAACCAATATTTGTAATAACGACATTTAGTCTATTGTGAATGTTTAAATATGTGTTAATCGTGAATATAATCGTTGTTGTTTGATAGATCAATATAATACTTAACTGCATTCACGTGCCTGATGTAATCTTAAACAAAGATAGGTCTCAGAGCACACAAAGAAGTCAGTGACGTATGACATAGTGCTACGGTGACCCTGAGAGCACAAGAGAACTTTAATTATTTTTATTTTGCACGTGAATAAAATGTTCTTTGATGTAGTGCGGAGTTGGTATGACTTGAAAGAACATTGACATCCTAACAGTTATACTCTACCATACTCCTAGGCAGGAATTTAATTTTAATTGTCTTGCTATACAAGTTTAAATAAACCTTGTTTGAGTTTAAGTTGTGTGATCTAATGATGATGTATTTTCCCAATCCTTTCCTGTGTTATGAGTAAGCCTTCTCCAGGAAGGATGTGGTTTGCTAGGAATTCAGTTGATGGCGCACTTTTTATTTGCTATTCGATTAAATTTAAGCACGTAACGACCCTGAGATACTTTGTCTCGTGCCACCCAATCGGCTTTTGTCATTATATTTCAACTGAATCTCCGACACACTCCTTATTTTATATTATGTTTATTTCACTCCACTCTGGCCTGGAATGGCAGGTATGCGATGTTATAGCAGATGGGTCATCGCATATCCGGATGAACGGGTGCAGAGAGAAGGGAGATTTGGCTTATCCCAATCGTGGGGTTTCGATGTTGTTCTTCGATATTGTTCATTTTATGGGAATACATCAGATTGAGGTTACGAGGAGATTGATCTCTATTTCATTAAAGGTGTTTTGAAGTTTATTATACTTGGCAAGACGATATACTTGTGTGCCCATAGCAGTGATCATATTAATAACATTAGTGTTATATCATGTTTAATCCCATGTTGTCCTTGTTGCTCATGTCCATGTGTAGTCAGGAGTTGAATTGTCGCGATGTTTTGCTATCCAACGTCTCTATATTAAAACGTTTAGTTGCAAAACATAACCATATCAATGGAGGATATAAAGAAAATGTTAGTGGAGTTGCAGGGTAGTATGGCTAGTGTTACGGCTAATGTTGCGAGAATGGAGTCTGAAGTAAAAGAGAAAATAGTTGATTCAGAAACCAGGTTACAGGCTAGATGTGAAGAGAATGTAAGGGATTTACAATCCAGTAGTAAGTATGAGTTAAAAATAATCTGAGGTCTTTAGAAGATTGGTTGCAAGCCACTAATGAAACTAATCCAAAAACTAAAGAAAATAATATGAAATCTTTGGAAACCAGGTTGCAAGCCACTAATGAAGCTAATCTAAAATCTTTACAACAGAGTAATGAAACTAATCTAAAATTTTTACAAGATAGTAATGAAACTAATCTAAAATCATTGGAAGAAAGATTACAAACTAATGCTGAAAATAATTTGAAAGCTAGTGAAGCTAGTCTAAAGGATAGTTTAAACGATAGTTTAAAATTATTAGAAACTAGATTACAAGCTCGTAGTGAGGAAAGTAACACAGAAATAACAAATAACTTAAAGAGTTTGGAAGCTAGATTAAAAATCAAAAATGGTGAGATCTTAAGAAAATTACAGTCAGATATTAATACAGTAGAATTAAAAGGAGAGGAAAATGTAAGCATCTTAAATAAGAACATTTTAGAACTTGAGAATAAAGGTGAAGAGAACATTATCAATTTGAGGACGGATGTCTTGTCAAGTCAGAAAGACATTAAATCGGATATATCGAATTTAAGATCCGACATAGATGGCTTAATAGCAGAAGTAGCTAAAATTGAGGAATGGTCTTCTGAAGTATCTTTCAAATCTAAGACTAACGATTTAAAAAAGAACTTAGGTAATGGAATTAAAGGTTTAACGACATTTATTGGAACAGTCAAAAAGGACGTTTTAGGGAAAGTCAATTCCAACTTAAAATCCTTAGAAAATCGATTGCAGGCAGACATTAGGCAAAATGTTGATAATGTTGATCAAAAAGTAAATGATAGCCTTACATTATTCAAAAATAGAGTCGGTGCAATAGTCGAAGGGAGGTACAATGTTGTCGATGCCATAGTAAAAGAAAAACTTGCGGGGATAGAAAGTAAATTAATCGCAGGGAAGGCAAACCTTGAAACTAGATTCACGGAGAATAAAGAAACAGTGGAGAAGGATTCTGCTCAGTTGAAAATGGATGTATGCCAGTTGAAGGACCAGGTTGCGTCAGTTAAGACCAAATGCGAAGAAAGGCTAGATAAATTGAAGAACGATTTTGAAGAAATTACTAGAAAGCACACCGTAATTTCATTAGACAATCTGGAAACGAAGTCAAGTTAGGTGAACAACGAAATGAAGATAGAATGGCTAAATTGGAATCAGTCCTAAGTAGTCTCAATATTCAAGAGGTAACAGCGGGTGATATGTCTGTAAATCAGACACCGATAGTTCATAGTGTTGGTAATCAAGAGGTGAATATAGTCGAAGATAACCGAACTCGGCAGCATGTTACTTCTGGAAGGATTAGTTCAACCCCTCATGTTAATCCGAATTCGACTTTGAATACGTCTAACTCAAACGAACGTTACTCAGGTCCGGTGACCATCATCAGAAACCTAGATGATAAACCGAGAAAATTCTCTGGGAATACAGGATTCACACCAGTAGAATTTCTGAGAGATGTTGAAGATTATATGGCAGAACATAGGGTATCCAAAGAAAGAGAACTAAGGGTAGTAGGACGCGCCTTATATAGGCCAACTTTGACTTGGTTTCGCGCATTTCGAAACTTTGTGAACCTAGAGCAATTTGCTATAGCATTTTTAAGACGATTCTGGAGTGCGGAGGATCAATTGAACGAAAGAGCCGAGACGTATTCGAAACGCTACTCTACGTCGCATCCAACGCATTATGCAAACTACTTTACCTCGCAGTTAGCGAAACTGCAATTTTTAACTCCACCCTTACCCGAAGATGAACTATTGCAAACGATAGCAAGATAGTTGCCAGTGGAGGTCCAACGAGCACTCATAGCATCTGGTGCCAATTCACTTGAACATTATGACGACATATTACGCAGGTTAGACTACACAAGCGTTCAAATGACTCCTAGAAACTCTAGAAATGACACCAGGAGCACGCAAGAGGTGAATGGGGGTAGTTGAAGACAATGCAGTACAAACATATCAGAGAACGTCGTGGGAAAACAGAAGAAAGGAGGGAAGTCGAGGAAATGATCGTAATGTCCGTGGGAATGATAGATATCAGGGACCATATGCGAGACCATACAATTGACATCCACGAGACAGTAGATACCGCCACGATAACCTAGATTTTAGATATCAGAATCGAAACAGGTATAATAACCGATATTGGGGCAGGTATAATGGAAGTTATAATCAAACTAATCAGCAGTCCAATCAGAATAACAGACAAACCGACGGCAATCGCAGTAATCCGAACGAGAGACGCCGAGAAAGTGAAGGAAATGGAAGGACAATGCGAGAGGATAGACAACCTAGCGCACCGCCCGACGAGTTAATTCGAAACATCGATAGGGCAGACACAAGTGGAATAGAAAGAAACGTCGAATTAATCTCGAGTCAACGTTATAGTTATCTGGAACCCATCATAATAGTTGAGACATATCAGGTTAAAGATGAGGATTTGATCGAAGAAGGAGATATAGTCCGCCGAGAGAACAGACATGAATTGCCAGTCATTAGTGTGGAAGTCATTGGAAAAGAAATAAAGACACTAGTGGATATGGAAGCCATGGTGAGTGTTATCTCCATGGGCAGCCTTGAGGAATTAAGGTTGTTAGGAGATGTTACAATGTTGCCAGCTGTCACTAGCAAAATTGAAGGGGTGGTTCCAGACAAGAGCATCAAATGCAAAAATCAAGTACTATTGGATATCAGAGTTGGATCTAGATAATTTTAGCAAATTTTCTTAGTGACAGGTCAGTTACATTTTGATATGATCTTAGGAGTGAACTTTTTAGGCGAGAGTGGTCTGATCATAAATATGCAGAGAAGACGCATGTACTTTCCGGAAGAGAACACTGAGAATCAGGAATCTGAAATGACATTATTCAGAGAGGATATTTTGGATGAGATAGTGTACAACATTGGGAAATCCATTGAGAGCAAAGCAGACATGAAGAACAAGCTGAATCCAGAAATACAAGAGCAATTTGACCAATCAATTTCTGAGTATGAGTATATATTCAATGATAAGCCTGGACTCATAGCAAATTTTACATACAGCTTCAAGTTGATGGATGACAGACCATACCATAAGAATTTATACCCCATACCAGACAAATGGAAAGAAGAAGTCGGAATTATGATCAATGACATAGAGAAAGATGGAATTATTAAGAAGATGCCAACTGCTTATCTGAATCCTTTGTCTGTTGCCAAGAAACCTAATGGTAAGTTGAGGATATGTCTAGATGCTAGAGCCCTTAATGAGACAATTCTTCCTGAGCACGATAGACCGCCCATTATTCGTGAACTACTGCGTAGATTCAAAGGGAAGAGTTTCTTTTCTACTATCGATCTGACCACTTCATATTATGACATAGAACTAGCAGAGGATTGTAAAATACATACTGGATTCCTATTTGACCACAAGACCTATGTCTTTAATCGTATACCTTTCGGAGTGAAGAATAGTGGTCCGGTGATGATTCGGTCACTAGATGGCAATCTATCAGATACAGTTAAAGAACATGTCGTTAGCTATATAGATGACCTGATCATAGCGTCTGAGACGGCTGAAGAGCATGTCAGACACCTTAGAGTGCTTTTCGAAGATCTCAGAAGGACGAATTTCAAGGTGAATTTCGACAAATGCCAGTTCTATTATGGGGAGATCGAATTTCAAGGCCATAGGATAGATGGAGATGGATACAGACAAAATCCCAAAAGATTGTAGCTATTTCGGAATTCCCGACCCCAAGGAAAATCAAGGAAGTAAGGCAGTTTCTAGGAATGTGTCAATTCTAGTCAACACATTGTCCCAGATACACCGAAGTAATGGCACCTCTGCAGGATTTGCTAAGACAAGGAAATCGATGGAAGTGGGACGACAAATGCAACCAATCCTTTTTGTCAGCTAGGAACATGTTAGTCCAGAATGTTAAACTCGAAAACCGAGATTTCGCTAGGAGATTCTTTGTGGAGACAGATGCATCAAAGATAGGCATCAGCGGTTCTCCTATATCAAATGGATGATGAGAATAAACATAGGTATTTGGCTTTTACCAGTCGCAAGCTCAGAGAAAGCGAAAGGAATTATAATGAAACCAAGTTGGAGGCATTAGCAGTTGTTCATGCCCTAAAAACGTGGAAGAAGGTATTATTCGGACATGACGTGACGGTGATCACAGATCATAAAGCACTCCAATTCATTATGAAGACGGACCTAGCAAGCGATCGTATTACCAGGTGGGCTCTGTTCCTGCAACAATTTAACCCTACCATTGTGCATAGACCAGGTAAGTTAAACCTGTTGGCAGATGTTTTGAGTAGAAAACCTTGTGAGGAGGTGATTATCAACCACATAGATCTTGTTCAGGAGGACCAGGGAACTCTAGAAATTTTGAAAAGGCTATCCCTGACTCAGAAGAGATTTACACCTTTGCGAAGAATATACCGTTTCTTAACACACAGGATGGACAACGCCGATCCAGATTTTATCCGCACGGAGCGATAAGCTAGGAAATATCACATCGTGGGAGGTTGACAACGATCACACTAAGCTTAGAGTTGTGATACCACCCAAGCTTGTCAAGCCAGTTATTTGGATGGTACATCGAACCGCTGCTCATTAAGGTGTAGACAAGACTCTAGCCATTGCTCATGATACGTTTGTTTGGAAGCGAATGGGACAAAGGATCCGCGACGTCATTAAGACCTGTAACAGATGTCAGCGAAACAAATATGCATCTAAATTAATGAAAGGAGTTCCTAGACCAATATTACCCAGCAAGCCGAGAGAGTTATTTGCTGCTGACATTTTTGGTCCAATTCCCCGCTCGACGAGAGGGAACCAATTTGTTTTGGTTACTGTAGACGTATTCTCTAAATACGTATCTTTGTGTCCGATCCAGAAAGCTATGTATAGATATATTATCAACAGACTTGAGAGAACCATAATTCCGAGTATGGGTAAACCAGAGGTTTTGTTAAGCGACCATGGATCACAACTGCTATGGAACGTTTAGGAATAAGACATATATTTAATTCAGTCCGTTATCAAGATGGAAACCCGGCAGAGAGAATTATGCCTGAGATAAGTGAGATGTGTCGATTATACGTGTCCAACCTACACCACCGATGAATGGAGGTCATTCCCATCATCATTCATTGTCAGAATTCCACAGTACATGAAAGTACAGGGCAGATTCAGTCTATTCATCATCATGGAACGAAACCTAGTAGGCCGAGGGACCGAATTGTGAAGGCTCCAGTAGTTCCGGAACCTACCCAAGAAAGAAGAGTCGAAATAGCAGAAGAACGACTCAGAAGTCAGGCAGAGAAGAGATCCAGAAGACACGCAGGAAGAAGGTTTCATGAACCATTTCAGGAAGGTGACGAGGTGCTGATGAGGAAGCCGGTTACATTGAATCTTCAACTAAGAATATACCATAAATTTGCTCCATTGTTTGCTGGTCCCTTCCTAATTGACAAAGCATATAGAAATAACAGCTATAAGATTGCTAAAATAAACACGAATGAAGTTGTTGGAACATTTAATGCAGTTAGCATTAAGAAATATCATTACCCTTGAGATGAGAATGTGAGAGATTTAACGTGTACATGAAATGTTCAATATAATGAATGCCTGAGTGTAATTTTTTTTTACTAATCATTTTCTTCAGGATTAATAAAAAAATGACGTAAGGGAGAGATGTACCCGATATTTAATCGAGGCTATCGGCTACGCTAGCTGTATTTGCAACTTATTGCTTAGAAGAAAAGATCGCGCTGAGATCGAGCCAGTAACGACAAAGGAAATGACGTAGTGGGTTAAGAAAGAAGAAATCACTACCCCTCCAACGCACGGAATCACGGGAAGAAGGCAAGATATTTACAGAAATAATTGTGAAATGAAGTCTTATTGAGCCTCAGAAAGGAATGGAATAATGTTAAATATTTATTATAATACTATTTGAGAAGGTGGATGACTCCTTAATTGTGAATAATTGCTTTATAACGACAGACATTGGCCGAGGTCATATGTGTGACGTCAGAGAATGGTGGTAGGAGTCTTACCCTCACTCCGGACAAGGGGAGGAAGTCACTTGTTTAACGAAGTCAGTTGCCACAGCACGGAACTACAAATTGATCAGTATATTCTGTTCTGTTCTATAATCGACTTGATTACAGTACACACTGTAGTGCAGCAATCATCACCTGTTTAACACAGAACTCAGTGAAGTTGGGAGCACGGCAAATTTAAGCAAGCTAACGGGAGTTAGTATCGCGATGGTAGTGCGTAGGGCGAGCATAGCCGGTGAAAGAAACCAGTCTAGTTTGAAGGCGAAATTGCTTCATTACATTTCACATAGCAACGCAGTTAACAGTTCATAAGTTATAACAGAAACAAGCAAGATTTCACTTGGTGGAACGAACATTATAATGTCAAACCTCACAAGAAATAGTCGTTTATAACATTGATATAATGAGGCTAGTAACTAACTTAGTGTTACACACACATGGTGAAGCCGATACGGTCATGCAGCAGGCGACACTTTGTGAAGGTTGAGCTGTTGTATAACAGAACAGTGCATTCGACATTTTTACAATAGTAATAATTGGACATAGACATTGAACGGTCCAGACACTTGTGGAATTCATTGTTAATGCATTTTTCAACGTTTAACCCGATGGACATTAAATTATTTTACCAGTATAATGGCAGATGAAGATGATGTGTTTCATCATAGCACAGTTAAAGCGACCACGGGGCAGCATTAGGCGAATGGAACTATGAACTTCACGTACTTTATATAACAGTGAGGTGTTCATTAACCCTTAGCTACACGCATCTCTTTTACTAACATTCGTACACGCTAGCGGCATTCCATGCAGCAATATATTTTTTCATTCTTTTTCGTAATTTAGTGACGTACTAAACGGCTAAAATTGATTTGTATGGAGAATTATACAGAACCCGTGAGAATACACTGAAAAAATCATATCAGTATGTATGAAATTCTTATTAAAAATATATTATTGTGAGGGATGGGATAAGGACATATTTACTAATGTAATAAAAATTATTACCAACATTTATTGGACAACGGAGAAAAGATAATTTTCGCACTCAAAAGAGATATTGAGAATTATTGGTTTGAGATTGCCCTTTTTTCAGGTTCATATTACAAGACATTGTACCTGATGCACAACAATCTCAAGAAATACACTAGAGTAAAAGAAAAACTGTTTGTCGGAATCATGTAGGCCTTTACACTTAGATTCTTGGCTTGGAGAAGGACACTTACTGCTAATTTACAGTACGAAATAATATACAGTGACTAAATACACAAAATAACACTGCTCTAGGACTTAAAATTCGAATAGATCCTCTTCATCCAGTGACCTTTCTTGCTCATCAAGTTCTGGGAGCAACCTCTCAATCTCATGTTGTTGACAGCCATGTCGAGACCTATAAACAGAAGGCAAGCGTGCAGACTATGTGCTGACATCGGTAATAATGATAGAAGCATAGAAGGAAACAACAAAGGTAAAATAAGTGAAATACTTACATTATTTCACAACGCCGATTCCAGCCAGTTGTTACACGCTAGCGGTACGGAATGCCGCATTCGCGCACCTCGCAACTTTGACAACCTGTCTTAGATCGACTGGAACCAGACAGGAACCGAACCCTTCATCACATGTCGAACAAAGGATATAGCGGGCGATCTCACAGAACTCGTAAGTGTTTACCACGTCAAACAAAATTTAGCAAGAAACGGCACTCAGTGCCGCTTAGCGTGTATCTAAGGGTTAAATGACTTAGGTTCATGAACAATTCTGGATATTATTACCACGTCGCGTACAGATACAGGGTGTCTGATTAATATGTCTACAATTTGAAATATTTTGGTAATCAACGCAATTCATCCGTAGTGGACAAGATCATTATTAGTGAGTGTCAATCGACAATTTCGCATGTGACAGTGGCGTAGTACAGCCAACGACAGAATGGGGTATCCATTTGAGGAGAACTTCTTTGTGAATTCTTGGACAATATCCGTGATGGATATATTTCACTCGACAATGTGCGGCTAGGCGTATCAAGAGACGTGATGGCGGGGTAGAGTGACGGATTCGATTCTTAACGAGGCAGATGACTACACTACGATATGCATTTAGGATGGGGAAAATTGCATTTCCAACGGCAGAATAGCAGGATATCGCCGATCTTTCGGGAAATCTATTGCGGACAATTGGATTATCGCCGACCTTGGAATAAATTTATATTACATATCTGGAACATGCAAAGGTAAAGTGAGAGATTATGTCTTCTATGATATGATTTGTATATGACACTGGGCACACATGTATATCGTTAGGAGTGTTATTTATGACATCGCTTGATTATTTTCATACTTCATCCTGAGAAGTTTGCTAAAATATGGTGTTACCATATGAGAGGGCAGACAGATTTTGTCCGATTTTTGATATTTTATCTACTTTATTAGGCAGGATTTAGATTTTCTTTTCGTGAGTGATAGCATATTTTGATCATGGTAGTTTTTATCGAGTACTTCGATACTCAAGACCTGCAGTCAAATGGTTTAAATTTTGACAGCGTAGCGCATACTAGCGACTGTGTGGGATTTATCATCAGGGATGTTTGTTTCTTATTGGATTATTTTTGAGCTATGGAATTTAATTCGCTCTAGCGAATCAGTATCACTTTTACCAGACAGTAGAATAATTGTTCATTCCTGTCATGTGCACTCAATCATTAGTCTATGAAGATGGGTCCTGTTACTTTACGTAACTGTGTGGTGTTGAACGCCTAACCTCTCAAATAGGAATTAATCATCTTAGTCTACGAAGATGGGGCCTGTTACTTTACGTAGCTGTGTGGTGTTAAACACCTAACCTGTCTCCTAGGAAATACCATATTATCATCCGAGTGCAATGTGATCGTAAGAGAAACAAACAATAATTTATCAGTCAGTTATTAGTTGATTTTTATTAAATAATTTAAAAATAAATGTCAGCAGAGTTACACTTCGTAATTCTCGTATTGCATATTATCCAATAGTTTTTTGCATTACTCTTTTGAGAGTACAGTCACTTAATGTTTAATAATATTTTTTTGAGTGGATTTGAACCTTTGATAAGGATTTTAAGAAATTGAGTCTTTTAAGACGAGTTCATTATTATTAGGAATTAATTACAGGCAGACGATCAACAGATATAATGGATGTTGTTAAATAAAACACAGTTGGTGTTCTTTTGAGATGAATTTTAATAATCCTTACAGAGATTTTATACTGTGGATTAAATTAAAACTTGGATTAAATCACAATTACTTTAGTAATTTTTCTTGTTGTTTAAGAAGTTGTATAAACATGACAATAGTGACTACAGGTCTTGTAGGTCTAAATATTGAATATCTAGAGTCAGTTCTACACTTATTTGTGGATTACGAATTATGTTAAGTTGAGGTTTATTGCCAAACGTTTGTGTTATTTGCCAAGTTTGTGATAGTGAAACTGTGAGATTAATGAGGCAGACTAGAGGTCGTCGAACCCAGTCTTGTGTATTTTGAAGATTCATGCTGTGCGCTGAATAATTATGATGTGATGTGATGGAAAAATAATAGTGGTCAAATGTGAGAGTTGATTAAGTGATTTATGTGAGATAAATTCCTATGGTAAATTTATGAATGATGAGATCCAATGTGATATAATGGAGGCAACGTATTTTTGGCATGGCAATCGAATGCATAAAGTGTATGTCATGTAACATGTGTGATTACATCTGACAATATTATTTCACAGAAGTGAAAGGTTTTTTATGGCTACGTTCGGTAACCGATCTTAAACAATTTGTGGAAATTTTATGATCCAAGTTTCGCTAATAATAATAATAATTCATTGAATTATAATCTGTGATTTAAATATACTGACGATCTGACATGATGATAATAATAATAATAAAAATAAATATAATGAGCTGATAATAGTAATAAATTAAATGATTTGATAACTGTAATAATTAATTAAATGACCTGGTAAATTAAATTAGATAAATGAGATGATGATATGTAGATAATTTAAATGAGATGATGAATATAATTATTAATTAAATAAGCTGATGATGATAAATTAATAATAATAATTTGGACAGACAGATAACTGAATTGTAGATGATGAGGTGAATAGTTAATGCAATTTTCTATGTATGATGATGATGATGAAAGATAATTATCAAAAATTCTTGATTTATAGATGAGATTTTGATAAGATGATGTAAATATCTTGTACAAATTTATTGTTTGTTTAAGAAGTGATAGTTATGAAACCAATATTTGGAATAATGACATTAGGTCTATTATGAATGTTTAAATATGTGTTAAAAGTGAATATAATCGTTGTTGTGTGATAGAACAGTTTAAAACTTAACTGCATTCACGTGCCTGATGTTATCTTAAACAAAAATAGGTCTCAGGACTCACAAAGAATTCAGTGACGTATGACATAGTGCTACGGTGACCCTGAGAGCACAAGAGAACTTTAATTATTTTTCTTTTGCACGTGAATAACATTTCCTCTGATGTAGTGCGGAGTGGGTATGACTTCAACGAACATTGACATCCTAACAATTATACTCTACCATACTCCTAGGCAGGAATTTAATTTTAGTTGTCTTGCCATACAAGTTGAAATAAACCTTGTTTGATTTTAGTTGTGTGATCTAATGATGATGTATTTTCCCAATCCTTTCCAGTGTCATGAGTAAGGCTTCTTCAGGAAGGATGCGGTTTGCTAGGAATTCAGTTGATGGCACCCTTTTTATTTGCTATTCGATTAAATTTAAGCCCGTAAGGACCCAGAGGTACTTTGTCTCGTGTCACCCAATCTGCTTTTGTCTTTATATTTCAACCGAATCTCCGACACACTACTTATTTTATTTTATGTTTATTTCACTACACTCTGGCCTGGGATGCCAGGTATGCAATGTTATAGCGGATTGGTCATCGCATACCCGGATGAACGGGTGCAGTACCATAAACTACGATTTATGTGATGTAGGCTTTGGATATGTACCATACACACCTTACTACGTAGAGATGAAACGGCTGAAACGCCGCAAGCGCAGGCAGCTATCAGATGCCATTCTGACATAAAATATTGCATACCAAGACCCCGTTATATCTCTTCAATGCTTTTAAACCAATACATTCTGTACATAATCGAGGAAATAGGTACCCAAAATTAACACTACTGATTCCTATCCACCGAACTATGAAGTTCAATAAATCTTTTGTTTGCACTGCCTCACTCTACTTCTACACCTTTGATTTATAAAAGTTCGTCAACATTGCACGTATTGCAGCTCTCAAAATTCCTCTTTCATCCTACTTCATGGAGCAGTATACCTCTCACTTATGATTACTGTATTATGTTAAGATATTATTTCTATGTACAATTATAATAGCTGACAACCGACCTACGTTAAAATATTTCTTGCATATGGTGGTAGTTTCTCAGGTTGATGCCGTGCCTGTATGCAATATTTTCTATTAATGATTCTATTATTAGATTATCGTTATTATTATATTATTAGCGTATTATGGTTACTATCATTGTTAGATTAATATTATTTATACTGTGAAAGTTGTATGCAACGTGTTTATAATATTGTACACATTTAACTGGACGCATATCATATGACTTTAACTTAGGCGAAATGTTTCATTTTTATGAGCCCTAGTCCAATTGTGCGTAGGGCGCTACTCTAAAGGAGCTCTTAATCTCCTAGTGTAGCCGTAGAAATAAAATCAATCCGAAATTGTTACTTGATATTAGTTGCATTTGACACCTCAGCTGTCCTAGAGATCGTTCATCATGATTTTCCACTTCTATTCAAGGCATGTGTTTGTATGGTTCCTCGCCAAGTTCATTCTTCTAATTATCAATATTTACAATTGTTCTCGTTTATTTTCATGTGATTCGCTGGTACTTATGGAGAATAATAGATTTCCCATGACACATTACAAACATGAAATAGACAAAATTGATGGTAAAGTATGTTAATGAGACTAAAATAGACAAAGAAAATAGGTAATTGAGGAGTAAGGACATTGAGCACTTTTAATATCTCTCATGCATACTTGCCTACTGTGAAAAAGAACTTCCTGGGAAGAAAGGGGGCGTCAAGCCGCCGACAAAGACAAATATACCTCCTCTAGACGACATGGCTGTCTCTAACACGTAGAGGCGGATGGACACGATCTGCAATATGCCGTTGCTGAGTTATGTACTACCGAGACACATTTTTGTTCTCACATGGTATTAGTGGGGCGTGATGAATCGTGAGTTCTACAGCACGCCTATGATGTCAAGAATTGTAATCTCGTTAGGGTGAAAAGCTCTTTTGTTTAGTATTATTCCTGCACTGGCGCAACATTGGTCCCCACAAGGTTGCTTGTCATGCTTGTTATTGTGTTTGACCTGACCATGCATTGCGAACCATTCCTAAAATGATCGGGGCGTGTGGATCTGAGGCAGGCCTTACTGAATCCATTTATGTGCAATACGAGTGTTTCCAGTAGAACGACCAGCGTGTAATAAGCGTGGTGTGGGCATCCTACAATCAGATTGGTTTGCCGGCTATGGCTGCCGTGGAGTGACAAAATAAACCACAAATTAAGTAGATTCAAACCATATACTTTCCCACTGTGAACCTGAGTCCATACCCACTGGGCTACGGCGCATCACGAATTTGAACGCATAATACACCGATTAGTCTGCCTGCTACTATCCATCTCCTCACATTTAAGGCCATTTACTCAAAATGGCGACTTTTCATTTCACATAAATACTCCAGTTATGATGGTAATATGAGTAATGTTTCGTTACAATCTCAGTATGGAACTAGGAACAAATATATCATGGTTGGAAGGAACAATGCTCGTCACTGTACAGTTGTTCTTAAGATTTTTAAACCCGTATACTTTCCCTGTCGGCTTTCATGTCCTGAAGCTAATCTTGAATGGATGAGTTGTTAAGGAGAAAACAGACCACTGAGCAAATTTCCTGTTCCATTGATATTTTGTGCAAGAGATTATCAGAGCCATTTAACTGACAACGGTATTGGTGCAGTTTAGGGCCCCTCAACGACTCAATCAACACCAATAAGTGAGGCTGAAAGTATTTTCTTCATTATTATTTGGGTGTTGATCACACAGAATCAAATTCGAATGATCAAAAAACAGTAGTAGTATCCAGAGTTTCTATTCTTCCACCCTTAATGATATGGGGTTGTGGAGATTTCGGAAAATGAATCCCTGTCAATAGTACACAAGCATGAAGAAAGTGGTAGATAACACCACAGGTAGTGAGACTTCTATTCTAGGTAACTAGCAAGAGTGTTGATGAATTTCTCATATGATTAAAACTTGTTTCTGGATTCAGAAGATATGGCTCTTGCTTCCGAAACCAATATATCCAGCGATTGCTTGCAAGATGTAGGACATGTGTTCTACTTCAATGATACATGGACATGGAAATGGTATGATTGGCCTATTTCATAATCACATCATGGATGCCGTTCTATGAACAGTACAGTAGCTGGTAACTGACTGTTCAAAACCACTATACGTATTATTGCTCAAGAGACGTTGATACTTTTAAATATGAGTAGTGCAGTTAATCCTACGGATTATAAAACTGTTTGTTCATATTCGTTAACCCAGAATGATTTTAGTTATCTTGTCGCTGGTGTGATCACTTTCGTCCTTTAGTTGCCAAATCTTACTTTTATCAATCAGGAGGAGGCTTTGGAGAAAGGAATATATATTAGAGTGCCTGCTGGTCTTTATTGAAATCGATATTTGGCATAAGCAAATTATACCTTAAAGGTGTTTTATTTAAGATAAAAATCCATGTCGATGTAGAAAGAAGCGATGGTAATTCATGACATTTTCATTCTTCTAACATTGGTTTTCATCAGAACCTAACTTAAGATGGAATGTGACTTGAAGTATAACGGAGGGAGTAAAACTGTTGATCCAAATATCACTGTAACGAAAATTTCAGTACATGCTGTATCAAGTAATAGTTGCCAATTTTTATCAACACAGATGTTCCTTGCCAGTTACTACCGAAGATCATTGAGATTTGAGAGAAATTGGTAATCCTTTCAACATAGATAGAAGAATATTTTTTTGCCATGAGCGTTGTCAATATTATTGCAGATTAGAGAGTGGTATTGCTGGAATAGTACATTAAGCTACATATCTCAGATGAAGAAGAATACTGTTTATTGATACTAATTCCACAGTTCAATTAGAAATACCGTGACACCATTAAATGTAATCTGTCAGATTAGCATAAAAGTATAATGTTTCACTAAAATTATTAAATAAGTTAGTGTGATTTTAATTGGCATGGTTATGTTTATGTACAGTGTACAAATCACTGGAACTGCTCAAATATAATAGTCATTTCCAGAAAGCTAATTATTGAATGTTTATTCTTAAATGCATAATTTGATTGCCAGTAGCACGGCCCCTAACGGGCAACTCAAATATCTGAACACATGTACTACATTCGTATAATGAAGATTAAAATGGAGTATCAAATGAGAACCGCCCTTGTGGGGGGTGGGGGGGGGGGGGTGGTGTGGGGTTGTCATAATGTTTTAGTTGCAGGGGTGATATGAATGAAATATGGTAATACATGCAAGAGAACATAGTGAACGTGGATCTACCTAACTTGCTGAAGCTTTACATGTATCATCGTCAAATGCCAAGGGAAATATCTGTAATTCGATTTGTTTGAAAAGATATGAGAACACAGCGCATACACCTGTCTGAGCCTTTCCATGCCTTAGGTCCATATTCATACGTGAACAATGTTGTCCTGTGTTAGTGTGGCCCTACTGAATTTGGTCATTAAGTAACTTTGCCCTTGAAATAGGCTAACACCAAAATGAATGCACATTTCCTGTGAGTTGGGAGGTTCATATTAGCGATATGCCCTTGTAAGGCCAGTAAGAACCCTTATCGGACAAAACGAACGTACAAACGAGCATGGAAATGAGAATTAAAATTCAAAGGAATTCCATTCTTCAGTGGTTTCTACAATTTGTAATATCGTTGGATGTAAATTTGAAGGAGTTTTCTGTGTTCTTTTTAGGGTCAGTAACTCTACGGAAATGCCACATGGTGATCAGGAATTCCACACACTGCCATGACCTGGCTCAGCAATTCCTAATGTTTAAGTACACCATTTAGACATACTGGACCATATTTCTTAGCCTAATATATTATTTCTTAGCCCTCGGGAAATTACAGAATATCCTGATTGTACTATTTTAGCACCTACGGGAGTTGAGGGATGTGTCATTGCGTAACGTCAAACACGGAGTAGGATTGCGCGACTACGATTGAGAATATAATGCTTACATCCTTGAAAAATCTGTCGACTGTACCACACGACCAATGAAGCTACAAGTCAGTTGTAACGAACGTTTGGTGGTTCACATTCAAGTCGCCAAACTTATCATTGTTTAATCATTACGATAATTGTAGTACGTCTACAGCTACGTATGTTGCATTCAAACGACTCACTGTATGCACTGTGTGCTGGAATGATGACACCAGCAAGCAGTACAGTGTTAAGCGGGCACGCTACACTTGAGGACATCTTTGTACGATGGGGCCATGCATCTCGTTGCTTAGAAGAGGATCTAACCAGCTATATTGCTCTGCGTACAATGCAACACCTAGAGACAAACAAGCAAGGTTGATTGTGCACAGGCAGAATAATTGAAAGCAGTGATATACGATCCATTTCTCAGCTCGGAGAATGGAGCTGGAGACAATGGCTCGCGACGGGGTGGCGCGAGTCACGAATGGACGACGCTTATTGCGGTACAGGTAACTCATGGAATTCAAGCGAAAGTTCTACTATGTAGTTTCTTGTACTGTATCTGCTCATTAAAGAGTTCCCCAAAACCCCTTGCCACGTTGCCTAGATTATTAAATACCTATACTTAATACTATTTTCAAGTAATTAATTTACGATTAGTACAGTGTAACCAAGAAGTGATTAGTAGAATTTTGTTAAAATAGCTGTGGGTGAAATGTGTAAGTAAATTAATGGAACAATTCTAAAAGTTCACATTGAAATACGCGTAGGAAATCTAGGGAGGAATGACGAAAAACAAGGGAATCTTAAAGTATAAATTCCGACGAAACATCTCTTCAATTAATCCATGAAGGAATGTACCTCAGGAGTGGCATCATTGATGTGTATCACATCTCACTTATATCAAACATTGGCTCGATACCTAACGCATTTAACAAATTGGACTCTCCCTGCCAACTCTGTACGTATGCACCTTGAAGAGAAGATTATACAGAGTAGTTCACGAACCCCTTATTGTTTTGGAGAAAGGCAACCCAAATAACGCGTATATCATTTTCATCCTAAAAAATTTGTACCTGCTCCGATCTTCTTTGTCCTATATTAGAACTACGTAAATACTGTATTATAGAAATGCTAGAAAAATCAGATGTCCATAATTTTTGAAAAACTATAAACTGTGTCACCTTTTTTAGTAAAATCGATTTTTATCATATTGCATTGACTTAGTGGCGCCTATATTCCACACAAGTGTAGCTAAACGTGTCGCCTTGATGAAGGATTCTTGAAACATTTTATACTGGCAATATTAAAATTTTCATGTAGGTGAAACTTCTGAATATTCTCTCATAACCGCATAGCAGCATTACAAAAGTTCATATGCTGCCAAATATTTTTATATTTTTAATGATAACCATATCATCTCAGTTTGAGAGTTGTAGAGGAAAGTTGGAAGAAATTTTCTACCTGCATACCCAGGGTGTAGGTTTAATTCTTTACACAGGCCGGGCTGTTCATTGACCGCGCATTATATGAATGAAGTTCCGAAGGACAGCGTGGGGTGCGGCTTGCTACTGTGCCCTCCGAGCTAGTATGTAAGTAGTTCAGCTGTCGGTATCTTGGGTGTGTAAGTAGCAGTTCTGTTATATTTAACGTGTTGAATTGTACGTATTTCACGTACAACAATGGATAGTTTTGTGAAAAGAAAGCGTGGCCAAGTGCTCAGAAGGACGGAAAAACAGATTGTAAAAGTGTTCAGTTATTTTATTCCCGAGAATAGTCGCGCGGGGCCCATTGGGCCAAAGATTTTTTTTTTTTGTCCTGAATTCCTGCGTATATTAAAGGTCTGAGTGCCCTTTCCCGGAAGCTGCCTGAAATTCATTCTAGTGCAGCATGGCACTATTATTCGTCAGTTATGCTTAGACATTCACAGTGTACAGTGTTACTGGGGTTCACTGGGCCCCGTGCGACTAGATACGTAACCTAACATTTTCTGACGTCTTTGTTGACTACCGTTCTTCTTTGCTCTAACGCTGATAAACTAAGTTTCATATTCTCTTGCTTCTGTTAAAACTTCATGTATTTGAGCTTGAGAAATGATTTCATTGTTTTCTAGTACTGACAATAGACGACACTGAAGACAAGGTCCGCGTGCTCCCTACGTAAAAACATGCTTGTGGTGAACATGGGATATTAGTTTGTGATCAGTGTTATACGTAGTAAACATTTCATTAAAAGCATTTTGAAAATGTATTGCATGAATGTCGACAATATTTTGCTGCATTTTTCTCGCAAACCTGTCTCTCTACTATCAGTTACCACAACGTATTTTTTTTTAAGTTTGTTTATTGTACTTGAACATTGTCATTATTAACGTATATGAGTGAGTGATTACTAGTTTTTTAAATAAAGTTTGAACATGTACTTCTATGCTCATAGAAGACCTAATAAGAATTAATTTAAGCGACTTAGGTTTGAAAAATTTAATATTCACACATGTGGCCCATTGGGCCCCCTGTGACTATTAACGTTATTCATTTGTGTGCGACTATTCCCGGGTTAAGTATGTTACACCTAACGAAAGTATAAATAATTTAGTCTATGAAACAGGAATATCGAAGACTACCGTTTTCAAAATACGTAGTGAGAGTGGACAGGGTCCAGCACTGTCGCCATGCAAAAAGAGGCTAAGTAATACACTTCGCAAGAATAGCAGGAATGTTAAATACAATGCCATTGTGAGGAGCAGCATCCATTTAATTCCGTTATATGCGTTATGTTACTATTAGTATTATTATACAGTATTTATTTGAAGTCTTCGTCATTGTACGATCACCGAATGTGCGAAAAGTGTACGCGAAGCGCTCTGGTTTGCCTCCTCGCATGAATTGGCAACCCTGTCGTAACTTGCCATAAGACCAATGCTTCATTCTAAACGTTGGATGTCTTTCTTTATGTGGCATGTGATCGAGCAGGCGGTGGCTGCACATTTCAATGCCATTACAATGAGAGAGAAGAACGTGATCATTTTTTTTCTTATGTCTGTCGACTAAAGAAACGTATTCGATCCGATAAGAACGTTTTAAATAAAGAAAGTCAAGTGTCCAACACAACAAGTTCTCACTTTCTACCTTTGTGTAGTGTGTAAGTGGGAGAGATTTATAACTTGTTTTCGTTACGTTTTATCGTCTGTGTCGACCGCCTTACCAATGTCTTACGATAGAAATGATACACGAGGTCTTATTTACCGTAATTATTGAGGATGGGGCACTAGTAATATAGCGAGCAGATGCATTTTAAGGTTGGATTCCACGAACGTTACATGGTGTTCGAATACGGTATTACACCTCAAATAGAATTTTCTTCGTTACATAGTGTTGGAATACGGTATTACACCTCAAATAGAGGTGTCTTCTATTTGTTAAAATTTAATAACAAAATATATTTTATTTTTTAAAATCAATTTTACCCTCCAGGTTGGTGGCTCCCACGGACTCAGTGAGGGTGCTCACCACTACCGCCTCTACGGGAACTGTCCTAGAGCTGGTAACATCTGGTCGGAATGGATACCACTGGGGAGGTGTGATCAGCACCTCGCCCAGGCGGCCTCACCTGCAAAGTGAACAGGGGCCTCATGAGGGAAGGGAGGGGAGGATTAGGATGGATAGGCAAGGAAGAGGGAAGGAGGCAGCCGTGGTCTTACAGTAGGTACTGTACCGTTATTTTATGGCCTACATGCTACAATATTTACGAGCATAGAACTGTGGCTAGATATCAGCGAGCCGACAGGCGATCGCTTCCTCTCCGCACAGCTGGGTATTTATAGAGAGGCTTAGCCAATCCCCCACGACAGCCGCGAACGCGCACGAAGGGTAGCGTGTCTTACAGCTTATGTTACAGGCATCACCGATGACATCATGCTAATTGAGACAAGCGCCTGAGATATTGATATATTGATTAGTTGGAATTAAGAGCTGTTTACGCAGTGTTTTGCATATCAGAAATCACATTACTATGGCAGGAAGCTAATACATGTATTATGTATGTTAAGATGAAGAATATTTATGAATTGAGATGCATAAATCACAACCACGTGCGATTATCATCGAATTGTGACGCACGAGAGTGGGGGTGACGAAGCTTATCTGTAACAAGCACGAGCGACAGCAGAAGCAGATCTTATTGTGAACACGGTCGTGAACTTTCACCTCGGAAGTGTGTGTCGGCCGATGTAAATTTCTATCATCAAGTCTTGTGGACTTGGAATATTCGCATACCAGTAACTACAGCGATCATCGCGAGATGGGACTTAAACATTTTAGTTCATCTCATATTACACTTCCGAGTGGACTTATAAAATATACATCTTCATGCAACGCGGAGTGATATTTTCAACGAAAAACACATGCTTTCATTACGCCATTACGGGCTAGCATTTGTGTTACCGCATGCAAGTAAATACAGCTGTGATTTTCTTTACGAACACAGGCTGTTTTAATAGTACAATTATAAATGTATAAACTGTTCTCTTTCTGGACGTCATGTCATTATCTGAGAGGTCAGGGGGAATTATTAAGATGAAAATCGAGTCAGTAGTCATGTCTGGCTAAAGGTTGACTTGAACGCTACGTGCAAAGCAACAGCAGGAATTCATAGTGCGTAACTACTTTTCCCCATGTACTTTGAAAATGCATTTTATGCAACTCAAAACTTTTCGAGCATGAACCGAAGAAATAACGTAACTATTGTGAAGATAGATTTAATCCACGGTTACTTGCGAATGCCTGCGTGCTATAATGAACTGATAAACTTCATCCGGGAGAATCGTGTCCGACAACTTGGGTCTGGAAGACATTTCCGCTGCGATGGCGTGAGACAGTGCCGAGCCTGGAGCGATTGGGACGATGGAGGTTCCATGGTTCGAGCCCTGGGATCTTGGAAGGAGCATACCGTACCTTGGTATAGTTTGGAGATGGTTACATGGGCATGTATATCCTCTTATATGCCTCTTAGAGAGTCTTCGCAAGGTAGAGGAACTACAGTTTATTAATTAGTAGTCTAGTCGGGTGTTTTAAAGTAGCCATAATTGCCATACTTTTCTAGTTGTTTAGGGTGGTAGAACAGGGGTCTAGGTTCGATGCTTATTT
The DNA here is from genome assembly GCA_946902985.2 of Meconema thalassinum. Lineage (NCBI taxonomy): Eukaryota > Metazoa > Arthropoda > Insecta > Orthoptera > Tettigoniidae > Meconema > Meconema thalassinum. The sequence goes on along the minus strand of OX336389.2, from coordinate 802,417,980 downwards.
CGAGACTGATCCTATTCTCAACCGGATTTTGGTTCGCATATTGAACGCATCCATTTTGTAGTATTATTAGATGATTAAATTTTATTATTTTTGAAATCCCATTAAAACCTTATGCATATTTTCATTGTCAAGAAGACAAATCGTTAGGAGGAAACACTTAGTATTTTCAAGAAGAATTTATTAACATGTGCTTATTGCAGATAGTGTTAGGACATTGATAGACTGTTGGAGTGTCGTCTATACACTCAGTTATTCATCCACGTTGATGTTAAAATATTTTCTCGATGAAGAATACATTTATATTAATACACGTATATCACTTTGATATATTTTGCTAATGAAGTCCAATTTGTATGAGAGGCATTGATCTTTCTTAATATTTTCTGAGAATACACTTTACTGTTAAGGACGAGAGTTATTGATAATATCTCCTAATGGGTCAACAGTTGTTTAACCTTCAATGTTATCCGGATCCATGGTGTAGGGGCATTGTTTAATACTTTCGAGTTCATTTCAGTGAGGGGAATCTCAATTTTGGTTTGATCACTTACCATTTCTCTTTGAAGCCACGTGTTTTACGTGAAAAAAGTATTTATGCTGAATAATAAATTAATGTATCACTATCAGTGATATCGTTTGGAGACATGAAAGCAATTCAGAGGAATAATCAGTATTTTGAACACAATTCCCAGGAAGGACATATTGAAAGTCTATAAATATATTTATTAACTCATGATGTAACGTAAAATTGTAAGGCAAAGCTTTTACACTTTTAAGGTGTTAATCTACAATCCATAATAATACGATTCAACTAAAGTGCAACAGTAATAACTATTTTGGTCAGCACGATTTCAGGTGCGATATTACAATGATACATGAAACATTTAAAAGGATTAGTGGTCACCAATTATGGGTGTTCTTATATATTATGCACATCGGTGGATATTGCTAATAATTGTTGTTGTTAGAGTGTATAATGCTTATTGAAGATTTTTTGTATGTTGAATTGAGCCAGTGAGTGCCAATTATTGGAGATTTTAGCGAAATATTATCAGAAAGGTTTTTTGAATTTAATCCATGTGTGGATGTAAAGTGAATGTCTATGATGACATAATCATCTGTTGAAACGGATCAGGATAAATCTACGTGATTATAAAATGTTATACAGAGCACACAATTGAAATAGTTGAATGGATAACTAGTTAATTCATCCTAATGGAAGTTTATTTACGATGCCAGCAAGATTCGTATACCATTGCTATTATTCATTACGTCTTTAATTTCGACAACGAATTCTACTTAGCTTAGGTGCTCGATAGAAATAATCTTGAAATTAATATAATAAATCAATAAATTAAATGAAAGATAATAAGCAATTGCTGATGTTGCATGAAACTAAGAGTACGTGATATACACTTAAGGGTGTTAAGTAGATTATGTAAATTATGTAAATATTCCATTAATATAAGCGATAAACTACACTTGAAATATAAGTATGATGATTATGATAAAAACAATTGTGAAGATTATGATAATTATGAAGATAATCCAATTACCCATTTTCTGGGATTATCCCAGATGTAAATCATTTGTGATAAAGATGTTTGTATCAAGTTTTCAAGCACTTTATGTTCATTTAGAACCACGTGCTATCATGATGCTTGCATCCCTAGATTTCTTTGTGGGATAATTCAATTCTTTTCGGTAATGACATTGCTAATTTTTGCCTTGTCTACTTTTTAAATAAATTTTCTTTTCTTCCTTTTAAATCTTATTGCGTGAATCCTTACAGAGGTCACGTTAAGAAGGCCATCGCTGGGTGTTCCTGGAGTTTCCCACACTCCTGAGGTCTTCCATTTGATGGAATCTCGTGTTCTATGAGCTACTTTTGTTATTTTGGCCATGGTCTTTCTTAATGCCACCTTGTTAGGAAAATTTGTGCCCTATTATCCCTTCTACTTGTTGGTAGGATCTGGGGGTTTTTCTAGCCGGGGATTTTTAGGCTCGACGATCCAGCTGTTATCGTGGGATTAAACATGTATTGGTAGGTAATACGGGTACAGTGCCATCCCGGCATTTGCCCGAAGACGAAGTGGGAAACCATGGAAAACCACTTCGAGGATGGCTGAGGTGGGAATCGAATCCCCCTCTACTAATTTGGACCACCATAGGCTGAGTAGACCCCGTTCCAGTCCTCATACCACTTTTCAAAGTTCGTGGTAGAGCCAAGAATCGAACCCAGGACCTCCAGGGCGTAAGCTAACCATGCTGACCGCTACGCTACGGAGGCGACATAACAAAATAATACCAAGGGAAATTCTCAGGAATACGTATACTGGCCATCAGAATCTCCTTCGATATGTTGTTGTTGTTGTTTCATTTGAGAGGCTAGAACATCGCAGTCATTTAGCCTCGTGAGCTTGTGTGTGTGAGTGTGTGTGTATAGAATTTCTCTGATAATCTTTGTTAAAGTGGTGACTGTAATATGTGCGTATTAGCAATTAAGGTCAGGATTTGGATGGAGGCGGCCGTGGACTTATGTTAGAAACCATCCCGGCATTAGCCTGGAGTAGAAGCGGGAAACCACTTCCTGGGTGGCTAAGGTGAGAATAGAACCCACCTCTTCTCAGTTTTTTCCCCACGAGACTTAGCGTAACCCGTTCCAGCCCTCAGAGCAGCATTACATTTCTTGTCAGATCTGGGAATCAAGCCCGGACCTCTGGAGCGAAACATCGATATGTTATGTTAATATCCATGTCAGATTTCTTAACATTTTTCATTGCAGGTCACGTGGCATAACCTGCTGATTCGATCGTATCCTCTTTATAAAGCAGCAAAATTCAACGTACTCTTCACTGGAATAGATCATAAATTACTACATGTGGCAATGTGACTTTGTAAGTGTGGCTTAATTTTACATCTGCACTAAAATAGAGCACACGTGCTGTCTTTCAAAAAAGTATGCCCACGTCTGGAGTCGAAGCACCATTCTAACCGTCCTCACCCACTGTATCCGGCAGAAACTTTACCGATTCAGTCAATACTGGAACGTAGATTCCACTCGCTGCACGTGTTCTAGTTACAGTAGCCATCCCACCTCAACCGTTATTATCCATGCCAAGTCTTCAATCATGGTTTATGATGTTGTTTTAACTTTCTACTAATACAGATCACGTAGCGTAATGCACGTCACTTGGTGGTCTATGATTTCTCGAGACAAGAACATTAGCGTTGGATAGACATTGAATGTTCCAAAAACTTCTTTCAACGACACTGTCTTGAAGATCATTCTTCAGTATGAAAGAAATTTAAAATTTTATGAGAACAGTGGCACGGTGGGTAAACGCTAGTGTGTCGCTGAAAAGTCACGGCATGGTCGCTGTAGTGTCAGCTGTTATTGCATTGCTGGAGACAATTTGAAACCAGACGATTCTTGAGTTAACTCGAGAGGCAAGAGAATCGCATATGACTGTGCTTCGTATTCTTCATTAACACTTCAAGAGAAATGCCTCACAGCGATATGTTTCTGAAGGCTTTATCAACATTCACATATGACTACGTAATGGCACCGCTGAATCCCACTTGGAGGATGAAGGATAGGCATTCACAGGCCGTATCATTGCTCTGGATGTGACATGTGCTAGATTACACGAGCCAAAACAGAAACGCTAATCGAACAAGTCGGTGGTGTCATTACTGATCATCGAAAAAGTCTAAGTTCGTCAGAAAGCCACCAATGACGCGAGCCATGCATCAGCTCGTGACAGTTTAATTAAAATGATCTGGCTGATAAGCAAGGTAATCAGCAATGTTTGACTCCAATTAATAACCTGATCACGTTTTGATTTCTAGCAAATCGTGCAGTCGGGCTGGATGGGCAGCTCGCTGACTTAGTAAGAAGAGGGCTATTGACATAATGGACTGTGAAGAGATTCTATCAAGTGAAACTTGAATGTCCTAAGTTCATTCGAAAATAATTCATGACTTTTGTTGCAGTAGTTAAGATTTCCACCTGACACAAGAGTTTTCAAAGTTGAAACTTCTTCCAAATTACGACTCTTTTTTAACACTGTTTATATTGGCTGTCATAACAATTTGCATGAAAAGTTATTAATCATTTGAAGAAAAAAGGCAAAATATAAGCATTTATGCTTCATAAAAGAGGATTTAAAACTAAATATTTAGAATTAAGCTACTGCACTGTAGTTGTTGTGTTATATCCAACGGCCAGTATACGAAGTGCATTTTTCTTCTCACTGATAGTCGAAGTAACCTAATTAATCAACCAGAAATTATTGAAAAATGTGTTCTCTAAATAATGCGACGTTTATATCACCTTGAGCAATGGGTAGTTCACAATATTAAATTTCAAATTGAATGCCAATCATGACTACATTCCTGGGCGATAGGTGGGCCTAGAGTAGCACAGATGCTTATACATTGCAATCTGAGGTGACGCCCATTCAAAAGACTTGCGCCTCCAACATGGATAATGACATTTACGTTACGAGACTGTGGGAGGCATTACTACATTGTTGAATAAACCTCTGAAGAGTCCATAGTGTGAATATCAGATCTTCCCCGTGTGCGCCATCACACAACCTCAACGAATACGTGACTTTCAACTGTTTATATTGGACTGATGACGACTATGTCTAATGTCGAATCCTTGATCTGAAATGTCAACATATAGTAAAACGACAAGAAAGCAATAATTAAAAGGTGTTTCCCAATACAAAGCTTCACCACATCTCATCTGTATGAGGAGCAAGCGCTCTAGCTCGGCAGAGTAGCTTTTTCACCACTCGGTAGGATAAAATCACTTTTACGATTCAGTGATATCCAAGCTCCTGCGATAAAAACCAACTCATCTGATCTGAGCTAACGAGAACTGAGCGAGCATGATGCCAGATGAAAGATAGTGATGATTCTTGCGTATGAGAGTGATGCGTTGTCCTGGTACAGTTATGTTCACGATAATGCACACTGAGTGACTGTGGGAACACAACGCATCTCCCGCCCCAGGAGTATAGGATAGGTTGGCATCTAGAGCGAGTAAGGGGAATCAACATAGCATGCTGGGAATGGGAACGCGTTCAGCGCAATAAGGCATCAAATATGCCTACCCGGTGCATTTCTGTCTTAGTGCATACCGTACCGTATGAACAGACTATCGAGGTGGAGTATTTTTGTCCATTTTTGGAACATAATTTGTGACCAGCCTTGAGAAGGAATTGGCAACACATTCTCCCGAGTCCTTGTTTCATTGTGTATATTAAATCTCGGTAGAATTGCTATTTTGAAGTGGCTGGGATTTACTCTACCAACCACTAAACTACATGGACTTCATCTTCTGTTAATATGGTATAATTACACATCTAATCCAGTTGCATTATTTAATCTCATGTATTTTTTTTCAGGTTTAGGGACTAACATCCATTACAATTTGGGTAGAATCGTGTTGCCCGACTGAAAAGCACTTACATTGCATGAACAAACATACACAACACTATGTGCATACTTCCTGACCTCGACGTCAATTAGGTAATTTCACTATTTAATCATTATAATTCATTTTGGTCGTCTCATCTTAATAATTATATAATTATTTTGTATTTGTTTAGAATAGATACAATCCAAAAGATTGAGTAAGACTTATCAGATCTTAGGTTCAGGTACGGTGGTTCTCTTGAACAGGTTACAATTATTGTTTAATGTGTATTGCTATTATCACGATACATTAAGAATGTATATTCTTATTTATGGCAAACCTCTGATGTGGCCTTATTTAAATTGTCGAATTAAAATTCTACTAAGCCCTCTACGTAATTATTTATACTTGTTATTATTATCGCACCTTCATTATTCATAAACATTTGCGCCCAATTTGTTCCAGCTGCACATAACCAATATCTCAATACTCAAATATTCATCACGGTATTTACACTAGCGATCTAATCATACATTACTTCATTACATATAATTATTTCATTAATAACCTCACAAGCTTTGTACACTCTTATTGTACTAAATCATGTCAACTCCACTTATCAACCTTATAAGATTCCTCCAAATGCATCATAATCATTCCTGCCACTGTCATAATAAATTTAACCTGCCATAGAATTCCATATAATCCTACTCTGACTCTACCCCTTCATAATACACAATCAAAGTCTTGCTCTGTCATCGTCGTCATCTATTGCATACAAAAATTATGTTCACCGCCTGGCCGTCTCGATGAAATATTCTGACTTTAAGCTGTCATGACGTCATTCGTGAATTCGCGCTGAACAGGCACAATGCCAATGCATAACGTATTGCACAAAGAGGATGCTGATTTAGTCCCACTTCTTGCTTGGTGGGATAGAAAGCCTGAGTAGAAGACCGTATATTCCCTTCCCCTTCTTTGTGGTCAATGGTAGGAGATCGTGCACTAATTGTAGAACTATAGAAATATTATAAAATAACCCGCCAATGGGGACGTAGAGTGCACTATTGCAACTATGCAACTATAAAAGCTTCATAAGATAGCCCGTCAACAATAGGTACGCCCGCTAGTCTAAACCTTGAAGTAAATTATTCACAATGCATTTAGTGATTGTCAGAAGGGATCATCATATTAAGCCTCGAATAAGAATAATTGTGCATGTTGAAAGACTACAAAGCATCCAGGTGCTTTAGTAAGCATCGAATCCCAGTGTGTCACTGAAGTCAGGCCGGGACTCCAATCTGGGATTTGACTCCCGGTCAGGACCTGGGATAAACCAGTATCTAAACACTATGGTGTGTACACCTGTCTATATCTCCACAGTTGGCATTTAAGGGAACGTTAATATGAGAGATATCCTGGCGCGTTATTTAGGACGAATTTCTGGAACCCGAGCATCTCTAATTTTGCAGTATTTTTATTGTTTAGTGTGATGGATGGGAAGATAAAAGAACGTAAACTCTGATAGAATATGTATTAGTCGAAAAAGGACATCGCGAATAGCTAACGGATGTGACAGCCATGCCAGAGGATGCCTTTGGAGGAGACCATAGGGCAGTGTTAGCAAAAGGAAAGGTCATGAGATTACCAGAAAAAAGCGAAATAAAATTAAGGTCTGGAGACTAAAGGAAAAGGAGGTTGCAGAAAAGTTTAAGAAAGAATTGTAAGAACAGATACCAAGGACGGATATTACGCACGTGGAACAAGAATGGGAAAAGTTTAAGAGTGCATTTGTAAACAGTGCAGAGAAAACATGTGGTAGAACTTCAGGAAATGTACGGGAAAAGGCGACAAAAAGGTGGAATGATAGAGTGATAGAAAAGGTAAGAGAGAAAAAAGAAAACTTGGAAGGAATTGAAAACAAAAAAGACTGAAGGAAGTAGAGCAAAATATGTAGAAGCACACAGAGATTGCAAGAAAGTAATTGTAGAGGAAAAGAAGAAAACCTGGGAAGAATTCACCCGGGAAATAAGGGAGGATTTAAATTGTGGAAAAAAATTGCTATTTGGAATTATAAAAAGTAGAAGGAATGAAAAGGTGAATACTGGGTTCGTGAAAAACAAAGAAGGTGAAATTTTGAGAAAACCAGAAGAGATAACGGAGAGTTGGAAAGAATATTTCAGCGAGCTGTTGAAGGTGAGACGTCAGGCATGCGGAGAAGTTACGCAAACAGCCAAAACGGTGGAGGAAAAAATAGAAGAAGAACCAGACATTACTATGGCAGAAGTGGAATGGGCTGCTAGGAAGATGAAGATGGGAAAAGCTGTGGGAATCGACGAAGTGGCAATAGAAATGATCAAGGCGGCAGGACCAGTGGGACTGCAGTGGACATACAGACTTCTCAGGAGTGTGTGGAGAGAGAAGACAGTTTCTGAAGACTGGAAAAAGGGAATAATAATGCCAATATTCAAGAAAAGAGACAGGAAGGTGTGTGGTAACTACCGTGGAATCACCATATTCTCGCATGTTGCCTATGTAATGGAAAGAATCCTAGGTAAAAGATTTAGAGTAAGGGTAGAAAGCCAAATTGAGGAGGAGCAGTTTGGATTTTGAGGGGGCAGGTAACTAACTGTTGAACCCATTTTTATTCTGAGACAGAACATTGAAAAGAGTTGGGAATATGGGAAGGGCATGGTAATGACTTTTATTTATCTATAAAAGGACTATGTTAGCATCCCTAGAACAAAAGTTTGGGAAAGATTACAAACAGGGGGATAGGCAAGGAACTGAGAGACATGATAAATGGAATGTGCATGGATTGCTACAGTAGTGTGAAGACTAGAGTCGGAACATCGGAATGGTTTTAAATTGACACTGGACTAAAGCATGGAAGTGTGTTGTCACCCTTATTGTTCTTAATGGGGATGGATTACATCATGTAGGCAGCAATGAAAGACTATAGTAGGGCAAAGATGAAGGTAATGGTGTTTGCAGACGATGTTGTGATCTGGGGCGAGGATGTGATCGAGGTACAAGAACAGTCAGACATAATAAATGAAAAGATTGAGCAATGGGCATTGAAGATAAATGTGGAGAAGAGTAAAATAGTGGTGATAAGTAAAGGTAAGAAAGAAGGAAAAGGAGTAATCAAGGTCGGAGATAAGGAATTGGAAGTGGTAAAACACTTCAAATACTTGGGAAATGAACTGACTGAAGATGGAAGACTAGATTTGGAAATTAGCAGAATAATACAAGTCGGGTGTGCTTTCTACCAACAAGTACGGGGACTAGTATGGAACAAGGATATACTAATTAAGGCTAAATAAGTTATGTACAAAGCATATTATGTTCCTATAATGACTTATGCAGCATAAACTTGGATAATGACTAAGAGGGATGAGAGCAGAGTACAGACAGCTGAGATGAGATTCCTGAGAAGTACGGTCCAGAAAACGAGGAGAGACAGAATGAGAAATGAAGATATACGGAAAGAACTGGGAGTACAGAAACTAAATGACAAACTGAAGCAAAACAGATTGAGATGGTTTGGACATGTCAAACGGATGAATGAAGTAAGGCTACCAAGACGAGCACTGGAACGACGGATGACAGGGAAGAGAAGACGAGGAAGACCAAGAATGCGTTGGATGGATTCGGTGAAGTATATTATTGTAAATCGGAACCTGGATTGGAACACCGAGTTCGAAGAGGAATTGTGGAACGACAGAACAAAGTGGAGAGGAACCATATTTGTCCCCACCCAGTGTCAAATGGAAAAGGGGAAATGAAGATGGTAATGATGACTGTGATGGACTCTCATGAGTATAGTCAGATTATATGAAATTCTATAGCTTGTCAAATTTATTTTGACAGTGGCAGGAAGTAGTTAGTAGTTAATATTATTGATGTGTAACATCTCTCCGCTCGGTTGCTGGATAGATTTGTGGGAGTGATTTTGAAAATTGGGGACGGAAGTGGATCGGAACGATCGAGCTGGTAGTGGTGGATCGAACGGAAGTATGCACTGCTCGCTTGATCGATCGAACGGAAGTGTACTAGCTGGCAGTGGTGGAAAAAGGAAGTAGGCACTGCCCGCTCGATCAATCGAACGGAAATGTACTAGCTGGCAGTGGTGGAAAACGGAAGTATGCACTGCCCGCTCGATCGATCGAACGGAAGTGTACTAGCTGGCAATGGTGGAAAACGGAAGTGTGCACTGCCCGCTCGATCGATCGCTCCAGTGGGCAGTGGTAAGACCCAGCTGGCAGTGGTACGAGAAACAATGAGCGCGCGGTGTCGGAAATTGATACCATGACGTTCTCTCGGCCATGTGGAATGTATATGACATACTGAACGGAAAACTCTCATGCGAAGTCTGGTGTCATGTGATTAAACAAATGACATGGTACATGTTCGAAGTCTTCGTATCAGTATTTAAATGGTAAAATGTCTTAATATCAAACATTGTAAGTAGTCGGCATTGCCGGTATTATATTTCTGCACAATGGCTATTCAAATATTAACCCACATAACGGTAATGCATTCATCAATATAATATAATCGTTGTGGTTTTACGAGAATTGTGCAAGCCTACATGAACTATTACTGAATACATTCTCTTTACTCACAGGAGGGCCTATTCATAAGGCATTTTAAACTCAATTTCACGCAGGAACATTATCGAAACAAGCAAAATATATATGTAACTTAATTCCGTAATGTAGTATTATTGGAACGTGGAAATAAGTCAGCATCTTGCGCACAAAATTTGCGTAGTCGAAATATTCGTGGGGTTAGTGCTTATGACTGTGAATCTAGAGATCTTGGGTTCGAATCCCGGACGGGGTAGATATATTTGCTACCAGATTATCATTTTAAACGATATTTATCATATCAATATGACTCATTTTAACAGAATCCATATGAAATTACGTGTTGGTCTGTGAATGAAGAGGACCTGTTTATAAGGAATTTAAGGTTATGAGCGGTGTCGCGTCTATTAAGGGGATGGCAATAAAATATTGAATTTTTGTGTTTTTCTTTTTTTGCCTAAATATGTTCATTCATATAAGTGCTTTCATAGTACAGAAGGATTTTGTGAAATTCCACAGATAAATGTAGAAAAAATATAATTAAATACTAGCCTGCCCCTGAGGAGTGGGCGTGGCATCATATGAAAGCTATCACAATGTTACTTGTTTGCTCTGAAAGAAATATATGAATGAATGTAAGGAGTGATTTTGGACTTTGGTGCCATCTCTTGAGCATTCCAGGTATTCCAGTGTTCTTTGAGATGCAGGTATTTATTTATGCTCTGTGATCATAAGGTCTTTGAAGTCGTTTGTAAACAAATGAGTGTCAACATAGTATAATCTGGTCAAAGTGCCCAAAGGATGTATTTGTATCCAAGTAAAATGTAGAACTAGCTGTAACAGAAGCTGTGTTTCACAGTTCAATCAAGGATGCTATCTGACAGAAGCAACAAGAACAACATAGACCACTCCAATGTCAGCAGTAAGGAAGCGACTGAGCAAAGTTAGAGACGAGCGACGAAGGAAACAAACGGCAAAACGGTGCTTAGAATTCGGAAAACGAAGAAAACATTCACCAAGGTTGACGGCCATACACACTGAGGAAGCTCGAAAGAGAAAAGAAGGAACAATATACAGCCCAGGTGGATTATAGAGTAAGGATCGGTGGACGATTGTGCTGTGTAACTTTCACTGCGTTTATCTTTAATTTCTGAAATTGAACATTTAAATATAACTTTTTCCTAGTAAATATTTTCTGAATTTGATGAAATTTTTGGAGCTAATCCCTACTAACAGTGCTAACAGTCTTGAGCATCATTTTTTTAAGTATTTAGAAACGAAAATATTGATAAGTATATGTTTTAATTATTTCGATAATAAGATTCAAAACTTTGAAAATTAATTTAAAGGTCACCACACAAGATACCCAAATAAACTTACACAAAACTGTTTGGTTATATCATGAGATATAGTCTTCAATTTTTCAAGCACATTAAAGTAAATTTGCTATAAAAAGATGATTTTTGAAAAACCCTTAAAAATAAAATAAAAATATTTTTCTCAAAAACGGTTCGATGAATTGAGTTGTAAGTTTGTAATTGTGTTTAATACTACTCACAAATTATATGTTGGAAATTTGAGACTAATTTAGAAATTAGGGAAAAAGTTTCATTTTTACCAGACTATCCCCTTAATTTCGTTGATCCATATCGTATTCTTTATTTAGGCTAGTGCTGGTGGAAGCTACAAATCATTTAATAAAACAAGAGTTTAGTGCTTTTCAGTCGGTCAACACGAATGTACCCAAAAGAGATGGGTTATGCCCTAATCCTGAAATAAATTACATGAGATTAATAAAACACTAGGATGACCAGTTTCGATCGTCAAGCGATCATCATCAGATCCAATACACTTAGGCTATAAAATCTATGTTTGAAATACAGGTGAAAATATTTACAATATGTACAATTATTTAGTTGCAGTATTGGTACTGCAACTGTCAGTGTATGCTAAAAATCATTTAATAAAATTAGTTCCGTATTATAAACTACAATATCTGTAAAACACTCCCTTTTACAATAGATTAATATGTGTGCCAATAATAGTATAAAATACCGGTGTATCAACAATTTCACGTGAGGTTTCTTCTATGTCAGATGTTACACATCATATGCGACTACTGCAAGGCTCGTATTTTTTGTTAATATTATTTCTTTAAGAAGCAGGCATGCCATGTAACAGTGGTTGCATATAAAACGGGACTTTTACCTGAAATATAGAAATAATTAAAATGTTTAATCTGTATGAATAATGTAGGTTGTGAATCACGCAGCAATGCAAAGGGAAATCCAATCAATGGGTTTCACTCGAGCATTTATCTGGTCGAGGGATGAGTCCACCAAATAGAGTTGAATGGACACCAGACCCAGCTGTTATCTGCTGGGGCAAGACGTTATGCCAAGAACTACATGTTTATAAACTATTGGAGTTCATTTTAGGACTTCAGTGCCCGCATCAAACTGGCGGGCGAAAGACAAAACAACCTGTCCGCCTTTGTTCTTACTTCATTTAGAAGTCCGAGACTTCATGCACTGTGTGCATCCAACAAGCTCTGTTTTGCGATAATTCTGTTGGTGCGTAAAGCATTCTTCCTTCGCGTCGAGAATTCAGAAGTTTTCCCAGCGACCACAGCATTTGCTTGAAGAAGGTGGTTGAACACACTGTGAGACGCACACTTCGGAAATTTGCTGCCAGTGATAGGATTCAGTACTTGGTTCTCTAAACGAGCAGCTCCCCATTCATGTTGTAGAGATTGAGTCCGACGGTCGCCTGAATACCTTTCCACTTAGGTTTATCACTATGTTATGATGTTAACCGCGTTGTCTCTGCATGGCAATTTATATGATATAATATGACAGAAGCCTTGCTCTTTCTTCGTTCTGAAGTAGGTTTCGAACAGGAAACACGTGCATAAAATACTGTATTCTAGTAGCATGTGTGTCAAAATTCGTCAGGCGTGTTGGCATAGTTATTGGATAATAGAGTTTTCCTACTAATTAGCTGATAATTGGTCAATGAATAATTTATCTTCCTACACTCCCCCTGGAGTAATCCCCTCTTGTCACTGAGGTCAGGCCCGAGAACTAATCTGGGAATTGCGAGTCCCAGTAAGGACCTGGGACAAACCATAGTGTGGGTTCAAGTCGTTATATCATCACAATACATCCTTAGCGTTTCGCGGTAAATTTTCATGGATACAGTTTTAAGTTTTGGTATATAAAACCTGAATTAATCTTCCTTTACAGTATATCAACTTAATCGGAAATAAGAGTTTCGTTTCTAATTACCGCGTGAATCGTGAACTAAATTCACACATAACGACTATTTTCCTTAGTTTACGAGATCTAGCAGTTAAAGAATAGCGGCTGTGTGGCTCAATTCGTATAGGCGCTGTGCTTTCAACTGGGCATGGGACTCATTCTGTTTAGAACAAAAATGGTATCAAGGGTTAATCGTGGGATCAAAAGCGGGCGGGCATGGAGCTGACAACTCCATCTCATGTAGTACCTTTGTGTGAAAAAGTAGAAGCCACTACCTTCTACCGCTCCATGGGCCTCTGTGTTCTATGTTGACCTGGCTTTGCTTAAGCATTGTTTAATTTTATGTTAAATGCAATTGGTCATTCTTAATATCGATTGTCCTGCTCGTGACAACGTCATTTGAAATATACAAAATACGAGTAAAACTGAACATATCGAGGTTTTGTTAACGGTTTAGACAGAATTCTTAATATTCATTAAGTTCCATCGGATCTGAGAGTAATAAACAGCTGTTCAAACTTATTTTCATAAATGCATTGCCTGGTATCAATTTCTTACGTTGTGGCCATGCCACCTCATGTGTTTCCTTCAATAAAATAGTAATTGTAAATAAATAAATAAATGAAGTTAACCTACATAAATCCATGATCATATCCTACTAATATGCAAATCAGGAAGTCTGTACATTCATCTGTGCTTCCTTCACTCTCAAACATATTAAATTGTTGAGCTGAAATAGTTGTTGGGTATAGATTTTTTGGTCGGTAAACTTATAGACCTACTGAAATTATAATATAGTCAAACACTTTTAAGTGGCGGACAATATCCACTATGTGTCATAATGGAACGTTGTATTATATGTAATGATAATTATTCAGAAATAATTGAGCAATATGAGAGACGAACTCAGATGCGCTATTCCAGACCGATAAGAAGGGGCCACGTGTGTTAACATTTGAGAAGCGAAGACACAGAGCGGGGAACTACCCCAAGCGGACAGGGAACTCGCAAGCCCGTTGTGCGATCCATGCGATGTAGAATTTACAATATCTCAAGCAATATTGAGGAACTCTGCAAAACTGTATCTAAAAACAAGAGATCAGGGAAATCAGAAAAAAGTATTGAGTTAAAATGCCACTAATGACCTTAATTAATGAACCCTAAATTAATTACGTACTTATAAAACTCAGCCACTGAGATACGCCCTTATCGGTCAAATAACTGAACATCACCGAGGGACTTTCCCTGATATTAAGGAGGGGAGGAATGGTGCTTAGCTAATTAACCAGAATTGAACAATCAATTTTCGGAGAAATGCATAACTTAAAAACATTCAGATTTTGATCTGTCTTTCCATATGTTGTGCCCCAAAGTAACACCGTTCGTAGAAGAGCCAGTTCACAACTACAGTACTAGAGCAGGAACTATTTTTGCAAATGCAGGAGGCAGTGTTGAAGGCCAAAACCTCAGTCATTATCGAGATATTGACGGGGAATCTGAGTCACCCGATCACACATAACTACGCGCTTTTGTTTGCGAAGGGAATATATTAGACAGTTATTCAACGCAGTAAGATGGTGAAATTCGTTTCTGAAACAATTAATTAAGGGAACTAATTCATGAATAATTAGGAGAATTAGGCTTAATGTAATAGCCAGTGGAACACTGTGATAGTACAGAGGACATTATATAATTATTAATTATTAAAATAAACTCTGACGTTTGTCTAGTAGACCAGCAAGTGGGATTATGGAGGAAGGTCACCATAGCAACCTGATGAAGACGGAGGGCTTCATGGAAAATCATTTCGCAACTTCAATGGAACGAAACTTAACCCCAACTATCGAAAATGGGGATTTCATTTGAGTACGATTTTATAATTTTGCACTATGAATTTATATTATTAGATGGAGGAAAAAGTTCAGTGTAACAAGTAGGCCTAGATTTTAAAAGATACATGAATGTTTAATGTGATGTAGAAACAAGATAGTCACCGACACAGAATATGAGTGGCCTCTGAAAGGATGTGGTTGCCCACAACACGGCCAGATGGGAGGATAGGCCATGCTACAAGGCGTTGACGAGTTACGTTCTACTACAATGCACAGTTCAAAACATATTGCCGGCTGATAGGTTGTCAAGATCGTCTTTCAGAGGGGGATTTCGTATGGCTTCATAGCACAGAGATTGCCTTGAACTCAGAGGTGGAATTGTGCGCACAGCTCTAATCTTTAGTGAAAATTTGGAATAGGAACGTCTTTTCCTCCATCTCGTGGTGCCAGAGGCGCTGCAGACCTGTTCCCATTATTTGTTACGTTTTATCCGTTGTTAGCTGGTAACACACCGACCATTATGACACCACAATCCTGTAAAATGTGTACGCAACTTAGATGGAATAATAGTGATAAACATGTACTTACGTACGCATCAGACGTCAGTGTAAACGTAGCGGGAGCTCTTCCTCTATCCCCGAAGAAATATAAAACAGAAGAAAGAAAAACGGGGGAGATCGCAGTCTTGTTTGGCTTTCGATGGGCCCAAATTTTAAAAGGCAAACCACCGAACAATCCCAAAAGAAGGGGGAAAGCTAAATAAAAGTAAACTACAGCAAAATCAAAGATGAACAAATTTAAATCAGAGGCCGTGTAGGTCGTATTGACGTCGCAAGTACGCTAATAAAACCGACAAACTAAAATATAGCAAAAAACAGTCAAAACTCGAAGAAGGTGAGTAAGGTTACTAAAATTAAAATAAGGCGTGACGCAAAAGCAGAGGTACTTAGGCTAAATTAAATGGATTAAAATAACTATCACAATGTACAACGATCCCAGAGATGTTAAAAGAAAGGAGAGATGTCCAACCAATTAACCACAATATTACCGCAAGAAAATTTAATTGAGAAATAAAATCAAAAATATGCTAAATTAATTTACATTAAAATGAAATAAACTAAAATAAGTTAAAGTAACGCGTTCAAGGCAAGATAAAACGATAACTAAATGTAAGTAGGCTATGTCGTAATAAGATAACAAGACAAAACGCTGAAATGATTACACCCAACGAAGTCAAGATAAGTTATAAATTTAGACAAAGCGTCTCATAAGGGATGAACAATAGGAGGGGCACAATGGTTCAGAACAGGGTTGAGGGGGGAGAGGGGGGGGGGGAGAGAAAGGCGAGGAGGCACATGCAAGATCAAGTGAGTTACGAGAAATACAGTAGAAATTTAAACAAAAGGAAAATTACTTTAAATTATCGGCAATGGTGAGACCTCCATTTGTGAACTCTAAAGATAAAGAACAAAGCATTATGGGAAGCAAGAAAAATAATCTTCAATCCCGTGCATGTTGGTTGTTCTTAACGATAAGATACACTCAGAATGACAGACGCAATGGTGCCTCCTGCAAGGTAGGCAAACCCACCGTCACGTACTTCAGAGGAAAATGAAGACAGCCCACATACATAACTTTCAGCCCTTAAAGTACAAAAACTACGTTATCAAAAATAAATGAAAATAATACTACCATACAAAACAAAAATTCGCCATTAATTACGCGCACACAAAGGAAGGAGGAAAAATATCGGGAGAGGGCAAGTACACACGAAAGAAATTAAAATCACGCAGAATAAAAGTTTTAAATTACCGAAATATGAAACTGAATTACAGTAAAGCAATTATAGTTAACGACATACAGACACCTCGCTATGGTTTCAGCTTGAACACGGGCACTTCCCCTAGGGTATGGGAACACGTGTAGCCCACTTCGCTGAAAGAACGAAATGCCTCGAGAGAAAGCAATGATGGCGTAATCTCGCAACACAAAAGTAACTGCGTGGTATAATTTGAATGGACGCAACCCCTTCCAATACATATATCACTGGCCAATCAAGGGGAGAAGACGCAGATATGTCCATATATGGTAGTAGAAAAAAACAGAGCTATTAATAGACTCAGAGACAAAAGTGCCACGCACTACAAAGGCGTTGGCAAATCACTTCAGTTAAAAATGGCACAAGAAGTAAATCATACTTCTCATAAGAATGGCTCAAATGACACGGATGCCATTCATGGCAGACGCATGTCTGATACTGGTTTCAGTGGTGATTGAACCTCTGCCAAACCAGTCATGTTGAATTAGCTCTTGGGCTCGATCACTAATGAATGACCTAGATGTTGCAACATCCAGTGCACTCGCACCGCCTGTCACGGAATCACATGTATCATTGCTGCACCATTTGCGTCAGGAGGGAGACAAAAGCATACATTTCAGCTAGCCAGCTATGGGTATCTGTAGCAGGGTAACCAGCTGCCCATTTGTAGTGAACAACTGTTTGCACATCCTCCTTCGTCCACGATTAAAATACATGCCCAATCTCCAAGCTTATCAGGAACGTACTGCGCCTTTGTCCTGCCTTGGCACCATTTTAGCGCAATAAAGGTTCTACATCATGGAAGAAAGGAGAAGTATCAGGAACGTACTGCGCCTTTGTACTGCATTGGCACCAGTTTAGCACAATAAAGTTCCTACGACATGGAAGAAGTAAGTTTGCGTGAACACGACACGTTGACAACCCACCAGTTCTTCTCATTATCCAGAAATTAATTGGGAAATATTATTTTCCATCCTCTCCACAAGTTTGTTTCGAAACTTGAATTTTTCAAAACGTTTCTTGGATTTTTTGTAGAGAACCAATCTAATAATTCCACACCTTTTCGAGATCCATTCTTCATCAGAGTGTGCCATTAGTTAACGCAACTCATGCCCAAAATGTGGCATCCACCATTGAGCTGCTCACGAATATAATTTTTATCTTTGTGGAATACATCAAAATGTTCTGCTGATAAATATGTGCTCTTGCCTTAAATGTAGGTCTGAAACTCCGAGGATCTGTTGTGGGCAGTAATTCACTTGCGATATGGTGACCTTCTTTCCACCACTCTTTTGCCAAATGCACGTGTCCACCCAAAATTGGTCAGCCAATCTAGTTCTCACCAAGTCCAATGTTGATAAACCTTGGATATCTCATGGCATCCGGTTTCTTCAACATGGCTAAGTCGTTGGTTTTCATAGTATTAAGCAAGAAATATCAAGCGCTAAGGTAACGACGGTATTTGGAAAGCGTCATGCTGTATTCACTCGTAGTAGCACGGGTGTTTCAGCTCATTTGCTCATGCTGCCGCCTCCGGTTTGTGAAACATTTCTTTTCGACTTGTTCCAAAAGATCCGCGTTAATATTCGTATTATGTAAATATAACAGTTTGCCAAAAGGAATTACCAATCACACCAAGCTAGGAGTAATCTGAATGTGACTAATACCTGCCTGCAACATGTACAGGCCCTCCCGTGGTCAAACCAGCTCCAATGTCGGATTCGACACAGTGCTAATCTGCCCTGAGTCCGATAATGAAGCTGCTCATTACTATTTAACAAGCAAGTTAAAAAGGAATTTATGGAACTGAAGGATGGGATAATTAATAACAATATTTACCTGAATGTTAATTTGTATATGGAATTGAATATGAAGGCAGAAAACTGTATTTTTCTAAGAACGCGCGATCTTTCGGAAAGGATGCTATCAAAATTGAGGAGAAGGGGAAGAAACTGTCTGGGATCAAGGCTATTAATTGGTGTCGCCTGAACGAGAAAAACGTGCGGTTTTGAGTGATCCGGGAGTGCTGTAAATGTTACAGTTCGACTACCAGGAACTGAGACGTTACTTTCGGTCAAGCGGAGATAAAAGGCCCCACTTGTGAAATTGAACCTAGTATTCGTTCGGGAGAGATTCTTTGAGCAGAATAACTAAGTGAATTTTAGCGCTTAGCGAAGCATTATAATATAAAGGAAAGAAATACATAGTTTAATGAGTTTGGCAGAGACATTGTGTCAGTTAACTATAACTTTATTAATGTGAATTGTGACGAAGTAATATTCACTAAATATTGTACTTGTCCGAAAAATAGAAAGTGACGATTGCTTATCAAGCATTATAGTGTGAACATGGAAAATTGAGATGATGGTTGTTCGACTACCGAAGTTCAGTTACGTGAAGTGGATAACCAAATCAGTAGGAGGAATCATTGTTGTATTAAGCCACGCTACAAGTATTACGAGATACTATCATGAATATTATTAAATTGGAATTGGGAGAGATGGTTCAGAACTTTATTGAGGTTCAAACAATGGCTCATTAAATTCATGGAGGAAACGTAACGTGCAGGAAGTGGAAGACATTCGATGTGAACTAAGTGGACACGGACGAAGATGATGATGATCGTTGCCATGTTAGACCTTCAGCAGTTATTAAGATGAGAATGCATTTCATGATATACTACAATGGAATTCGGCGATTTTATCCCAACACGAAGTTGTCAGGCGTTCCAATCTGAGAAGATGAAGGAAGGATGGAGATCGGAATCGAAACTGGGGATGGATTCGGAACGAGGTGACGGCGATTAGAAAGGTGATCCACCGGAGGACGTTATTTTGTTCAACACGAGGTTGACAGGCGGGTTCCCAGTTACGATAACGACGATCCAGGAATATGGAGAAGTAATGATGCTATTCTAGCAATATTTCTATCCTTCAAGAAGTAAGATGAAACTCATCTGGTCATCTTTAGGTCAACACCAGGAAGAAGCAATCCATTTATGTAGTATTTGAATGCAGGCATGGTTTGAATATATCTGAAGTAGCAGTTTTGATATCTGGCTGTAGGATTTGGTCCTTGAATTTTCGAGTTGGTTAATCGTTTTCGGCGTATTTTATTTAATTTAAATTTAATTGTTGGAGTGGAATTAATTTATAAATTTGGATTTTGGAATTAAAGTTACCTAATATTCTTATCTAGGTTGATCGATGACCGTATTTAGGTATTTTTAGCCTACTTTCGATTTTTGCAAAAAAATTAAGTAGACTCATTAGATCAACACAGGGCCTAAAATTGTGTGTCTGTCTGTGTGTGAGTGAGTATGCGTGTGTACTCTGCATGTCTGCCTCCCCTCTCCCCCCCCCCCTCCTATCAATTCAAACACGGTGACACCGAATGGAACGAAATTTAGCAAAGGGCACCCCAGTGTCATGTTTTATATCGCCACCATCTTGACGGAAACATAATGGCGGCCTCCCAAATTTTTAGCGATTAAATTAAATTACGACTAACCTAATCATCACCTCTCTACCAAATTTTGCAACAACATACATTTATGTGCGAAGCGTCTTCTACCCAAACTACTAGGTGGATGTATGAATGATGGATGTATGATGTATGAACTTACGATTCAACAAGGCCTGGCCTCAACAATTCAGCTTATCGTACAGAGGAATGTTTAATCTGTCCTCAAAGAGGTGACCGGTGGGATATTAGCATATTATAATAGGATATGTAACCGTAGAAGTGTCTAACAAGTAGGGCTTACCGTGCCATATCGTTGTGGGCCCGTGCCGTCCCGTTGTCAAAATAGCCTATATTTTTGCTCGTAAATATATATAATTCCGTAATTTCCTAACTTTATATCCTTTTAGGAATGTACCAAACAAAATAATACAAATTTAGTATCAAATGGTTTATAGAAACCATAGAAACACTAATGAAATCGTTGATTACAACACAAAATATGATACAGTTATATTAAACCAGTTGTATATCATGAATTATCGTAGCGCATCCGTGGCGTAATGGTAGCGACTTGGGCTCATAGTCTGGGGATTCGTGGATCAAATCCCTGCAGGTTCAATTATTTACTTCGTTTTTTGGTGGTATTTATTGATTTAAAACTACTCACACGTTATAATGGTAAGCATATATAGTGTGTATTTGCAATCGAAAATATTATATATATACTTATAACAAAACATATTTCAGCACTCGAATACAGCGATTAATATTTCTTGATCTTGATCCACGGTAGAGATTATTGTTGCTGTTACTGTTACTTTTTGTTGTTGGATTCTTTAGAGGTTTTGCGGCATCATGGTCTTGTAGTCCCGTTTACTTAGGTATGTGTTGAAGTTGTCTGATAACCTGTGTCACTGTGATGTATGTAGGCTTACTAGTGTGTGTACTGGTATGCGCGGAAGGATTTGGGTAGAGAGCTGTTGTTGTTTCATTTCAGATGCATGGACATCATGGTCATTTAGCCCCCTGTACTTGGATGAGTGGTGCATTTTGTCTGATAACCTGTGTTATTGTAATGGCTGTATTAATGTGTGTATACGGTATATAATTCAGGTGAGGATTCAATCAATCAACGTTTAATATCAGTATAGCATTTGTATTTCAACAAGCTACTACAATCAACATTCAATTATACTCCTCGAAAAGGACGACTATTTATAACTAGACCCATGCATTTAGGTGAAAGTAAGCTATATGTTCTTTACTGAACATCTTGTTAGGATTTGGGATTGTAATGGTGATATTTGGTATTTTTTATAATGTGCGATTTAAATTTTTATCTTCGTTATTAGTAAAGGCGATAGTCGTTTGGTAATCATTCTGATTGAGTGAATTTTGATAGCTGACATTATTTTAAATGAATGACGAATTTTTGAAATATATTGTAACGTTGATTACTAAGAAAAATAATGGTTTTAAGAAATACTTCAAGTATTATGGAAGAAAGCCTTATTGTTGGTTTTGAAAAAGCTATTCCGTAGAGTTAAATATTTGCGAAAATATTGAAGGAAACTATATGACAAAGCTTTACGTCTGGAATAAGAAGGCTGGAAGGCAGTTTTTGCATTATGCATTATAAATAGAGCTATTGTTATTATTTGTATTAATTCGAATTGCATTACAGTAAAGATCATTGGACATTTTAGTGAGGATTTACTTGACCATAATTTTATAATCAGTAAATAGTCCTTGGATTTACGTAGAGTTTTGTATTGTT
Source organism: Meconema thalassinum (assembly GCA_946902985.2). Classification (NCBI taxonomy): domain Eukaryota; kingdom Metazoa; phylum Arthropoda; class Insecta; order Orthoptera; family Tettigoniidae; genus Meconema; species Meconema thalassinum. Next base: position 802,395,804 of record OX336389.2, on the reverse strand, counting down.
AATGATGTTGAGATGCAACTTGAATTTTAAGATTTGTTTCTAAGCTGAGGAATGGCATTCAAGCTTGGTGATGCATAGATCTGGTGTGTTGAGTGAAGTTGGCAATGTGCATGTTTGCCATTGTTCCACGATAAATATGTAATAAATAGGTGTTGATAATATGCAGTTTATAGTCGTCGATGTGTGTGCATTATTCTGAGTGTAAAAATCTACGTTACGGAAGAGTTGATTTCTTAGTTCGAGATGATAGTTGAGGTGATAGTCTCAGCCCTCTACTGTTTAATATAGACCTGGATGAAATAACAAAAATATGTAAGCGGCGAACCCATAGGACCAAGCTTGGTATGTGGAGACTAAGACCTGTATACTTTCAAGCACACCTCTATGCAGATGATATAATAGTGATTGCTGATACACCAGAAAGAATTCAGCAGGCAATGGTGGAATGGTATGAAGAATTGGAAAGGAAAGGAATGGTATTTAATACATATAAAAGCAAAGTAATGTGGGTCTCAAAACTGGACAGACAAGAACAACAACTTGACATAATTTGGGGAGGTAGACCTCTCCAAAAAGTAGAAACTTTTGAATATCTTGGTACAATATTAAGTAGTGATGGGAAAATAGAGCAAGAGGTACTCAATAGAACAAAAAAGCCATCTCAGCCTACTATCAGATGAATAATACAATAGTAGGGAAGAATGAGATAAGCATCAAGACCAAAATGCAGATTTGCAATACGGTTATGGCTCCGATCACCCTACATGGCACAGAGAGTTTAGCTCTGCAAGACAAGCATCTCAGTAAGATCACTGGCACTGAAATGAAGCATACAAGGCGAGTAGTGGGGAGGACTAGAAGGGATAGGATCCGGAATGAGAGAATCAGAGAAGAAGCAGGACACAATAAGGCGATAAGTATGGTGATTGAGGAACGTCAGTTGAAGTGGTATGGACATGTCAGGAGGATGGAACAAGAGAGAAAAGCGAAGCAGGTTTTTGAAATGCGAGTGGAAAGGAGAGTAGGAAGAGGAAGATCCCGTACCACTTGGGATCCCAGAATTGAGAAAATCGGACAGAAGCAAGGGAAAACAATGCTGGAAATGAGAAAATACGAAGTACGTCCAGAAAGTAAGTTCCGTTTGGAAATAACATTACATTGTGTACAGATACAGAAAAATTATTTATTGCGCAAAATTCTACAACCCTTCAACTACTTTTCCACAAAACTGCCGAAATGTTGCAGGCATTTGTCGTAGCGTGGTACGAGTTTTTGTATACATTCTTCATAGACGTGTGCCACCTGTGTCTTCAACTAGTTGTACGTTCTGCTGCAGCGCAGTTCCGCATGTGCGCGGTAGACGCTCTGTATCAAGGAGAAGAAACGTGCGCCATTTGGAGAGCGCTGTCAGCCACGTACGCGTTGTTGTGCAGGTTTACTCGTACAATGTCGGTGTTGATTGAAAATCCCGCCGCTTGTGAAATCATATCTGTGATTCGTTTTCTGAATGCTAGGAAAGTGAAACCAATTGAAATTTATCGGCAAATTTGCGAAGTGTATGGACAAAATGCGATGAGTGATTCAATGGTGAGAAGATGGGTCCGACAGTTCAATGAAGGGCGTAGTGAAGTGCACGATGAAGAACGAAGTGGGCGTCCATCTTTGGTCACAGAAGAACTGGTTCACGTGATTGATGACAAGATCCGGGAAAACCACAGGTTTACAATTAGTGCTCTCGCTATGGAATTTCCCCAAATCTCACGATCACTAATTCATGAAATTGTTACCGAAAAACTGAACGTTCGTAAACTTTGCCGGCGTTGGGTACCAAAGATTCTTACGGAGCAACACAAAACAAAACGGATGGGTAGTGCACTTCAGTTTTTGACCCGTTACAATGAAGGCGGCGAAGAATTTCTGACACAGATAGTCACAGGAGATGAAACTTGGGTTTCTTACGACACCCCTGAAAGTAAGCGGCAATCAATGGAATGGAGGCACACTTCATCCCCAGCAAAGGTTAAGCCGAAACAAATCTTGACACCTCGGAAAAGGATGTGCACAGTGTTCTGGGACTGGAAAGGCATCTTACTCATTGATTTCTTACCGCGTGGTCAAACAATCAACGCAGATGCTTACTGCGAGACACTTAGAAAATTGCGCCGCGCAATACAGAATAAGCGCCGAGGGTTGCTGTCAAAAGGTAATGTTTTTCCTCACGACAACGCACGACCACACACTGCAAATGTGACGAAAAACCTCCTACAGGGATTTGGCTTGGACGTGTTTGACCACCCTCCGTACAGCCCTGACTCGCTCCTAGCGACTTTCATCTGTTCACACATCTCAAGTCTTTCCTTGGCGGTCAACCATTCAACAATGACGACGAGCTGAAAGAAGATGTTTCCGACTGGTTGAAGACACAGGCGGCAAACTTCTATGAAGAAGGTATCCAAAAACTTGTGCCACGCTATGACAAATGCCTGCAAAAGTTCGGCAGTTATGTGGAAAAGTAGTTTAAGAGGTGTAGAATGTTGTGCAATAAATAATTTTTCTGTGTCAGTTCACAATTTAATTTTATTACCAAACGGAACTTACTTTCTGGACGTGCCTCGTAGATCAGAGTGGCAGAGCTGGACAGAACGAGGCTACCCCGACGCTTGAAGGCACAAGGGATAAGAAGAAGAATAAGATGAAGAATTTGCAATTAATTAGCTAAATAATGTGCTAGAGTAAAGATAGGACTTGTGGGCCCACAATCTTACCCAATCCTCAAGTCATTGAAAGAGTGTCTCAATCTCCAGTTTATTTGATTTCCTAACCGAGCCCGTAGTTAGTCCTGTAGCACAATCTAGAGTAGCCGTAGCCCTCCTGATTTGTTTGCCAGTAGCGTCTTCGTGGTTTTTATAGCCGGGTACCACAAGTTGCTATGATCCATTTATATCTTCGGATTCTGGCAGATTTCTCCGGACACGGGTACAGTACGTCTGTACCTCAAAATCTAGAGGAAATTAACAGGGCCCTATTATTTAATATCACTTGACATAACAGATGTTCATTTGCAACTGAGTGCTTCAGTGTGTTTATATCTGTCTCATGTTGTGGCCCATGAACTCAATTGTTCCAAGCATCCAAGGTGTTAAATGGAATTCCATTTGACGCGTAGCTGTGCACATATAATTCTCGGCCGCCAGCGAGCGCTGACTCGTGAAATCGTTCGTGATTAAGCCTCGCCACGGTACGGCAAGGCTCGCCAGCGTATTAGAGTTGTCATGGTCCCGCAAGGTAACTCTCCATGTTTTTATTCACTCAATGCAATTGTACATCTGGTTAACGATCAACATTTTATCTCCATTAATACTCTCAGTTGTAATGAAACAGTATAGGCCTACCACATATCCATCGAGTCAATTGATGGAAAGAAATGGAATCAAATGTTTTGCTGAGAAAAATTGACCAAAGACATTTTAATTTGTACATTTTTACAGATAATACTGCCAACTGAAAATAGTAAAGGACATAAATTTGAATGTTTTCCCCATAAATTCCAAAACGTAAGCCAGTTACAGAGAAACATTTAAGTAGGATAAATAAGCCGGTTCTGGCACAGGGGCTAATGGGCAAGATGGCCGCCGCGCGCAATCACTCTATGTTATTCTTATGGAGGGGTCATTCAGAGCTGGCACAGGGGCTATTGGGCAAAATGGCCGCCATGTCCTGAGACCATGGATGATGTCACAGGGGGAGTTCGGCCGTGTAGTTTCTAAATGGAATATTTATTATTATTATTATTATTAGGTAATTGTTAATTGATCATGTATAATCAAGACCAGCCTTATATTGTCCACTTTTTGGTGTAGTGGCTAGCATTCTTGGAGGTCATTCCTGAGGTTCGAATCCCTGCTCTGCCAAGAAATTTAATTTCTGGTCTCAGGAGTGGAACGGGGTACACTCAGCCTTGTGAGGCAAAACTGACAAGAGCTGGCTTTTGATTCATACCTCAACAATTCTGCCTAACCCAACTTCACCTAACCTAACCTAACCTAACCTAACCTAACCTATCCTAACCTAACTTCAAAGTCAAAGCAAATATAAAAGCAAATGTGAAAGCACACATAATAAACTAAGTTATAACCTAACCTAACTTCACCTAACCTAACCTCACCTAACCTGTCCTAACCTAACCTAACGTAACCTACCTAATTTAAAATTGCAAGCGAAAAAAATTTAGCAAAAAGTATGAGAAAAAAGTGAGAGCAAATGTAAGAGCACAAATAATAAACTTAGTTATAACCTAACCACACCTAACCTAACCTAACCTAACCTAACATAACCAAACTTCAAAGTGAGAGCAAAAATGTAAGAGCAAATGAGAGAGCACAAATAATAAACTTAGTTATAACCTAACCTAACCTAACCCACAGAAACCTCATTTAAAGATTTTAGATTTTATGTTTTAACATTTTAGATTTTTGATTTTTTCATTTTACATTTTTTAGATTTTACATTTTACATTTTTGATTTTTTGTATTTTAGATGTTAGTTTTTTTTAGATTTTACATTTTAAATTTAAGATTTTTTGATTTTAGATTTTACTTTTTACATTTTCCGAAAAGAGTAAACTACTAGGTCACATACCTAACCTCACCAAACCTAACTTTGCCAAACCTAACTTATGCTAATTCAAAGGCTAATGCACATACACAAAGTATATAAGGGTACAAGCAACTATCCTTATGCTAGTTTTATAGGTTACTGTACAATATGATAACTACCCGAACCGTTTTTTTTTTCATTTGTTGTTTACACATATGACAATTTTCCAATTCCCCATTTTCATTTTTTTAAATGTTAGTTTTAAGTTTTTCAATTTCATAACATGGAAACATGGATTTTGCATTATGTTGTTTACACATTTATCAATTTCACAATTTCCCATTTACAGTTCTTAAAATGTCAGTTTAAAGTTTTTCAATTTCATGATATAGAAACATGGATTTTCCAATTTGTTGTTTACACATTTGTCAATTTACCAAATTCCCATTTACAGTTTTTAAAATTTCAGTTTAATGGTTTTTTTTTATTTTGTCAATATGGAAACATGGATTTTCCAATTTGTGTTTTACATGTTCATTTTGCATTAGGAGTGGAGAGAGGTGAGTAGTAATAAAAAATGTACAAGCAGTTTCCATACGGTACAATATTTTTTTATTTAAATACATGTACACTATTTACACATAATACATTTTTATATATATTCCTTATTGTTATAAATTGTACACTTGTTTTTATTTTGTTTTCTATTTTATTTATTTTTGATTATGAATGCCATTTCTTATTTTGTTTTATTTTTATTTTTGTAGTGCTATTGTTTTATTTCCTAAATTGTTTTGTTTTATGTATTTGCTAGTTGCAGGCAGAAGATTTTGATATTCATAACTTAACTCTTTAAGCATGGTTAATGATTGAGTAATGACCATAGGCATGTGTACCTATACCATCAGCATCAATCACTCTTTTATCATCACCAGGACACAAAGCAATTTTGTTTAGTCTTATAGATGATATGTCATGTTGTTTAGAAGCGATAATGTTCATTGGTATTCTTTTTACATTGTTTTTCATGACACAATCCTTATAATCTTGAAAGCTTATACAATTTTTGACAACACCTCTGTTAATACCTTTAATCTTTTTGATTTCTTTACCATTTATGTCTAATGCGTACATTTTAGCTCTAAGTCCAACAAATGCTTTTATAATTTGTCCACAAGCCTCGTCTTTAAATTTCCCCAACGTTTTCTTGTTTGATGTAGAGTAACATATGTGATTAGTAGGATAATCTGATGTGTCCAGGTGTTGTAGGAAATCCAACTTGTCTTGATATACATCTGGGGTGTTAACCAAATATATGAACGAGTCAGTATCCATATACATGAGTTTAAGATTGTTCATGCCATAATAGGGTAGCAGGACATCATAGTGGTGGGAATACATGAGAGTTTTTGAAATATCCAGTATACACATTCCAATATATATAGGCTTATTGAATACAATGTTACGTTTAGACATGTGGAAAGCAGCTAGGTTAGGGCCATAAATTGTTCTGTCGATAAATGTCGGCTTTGCTATTAGCTTTTCTGCCTTTTTGCTGTCAGTCACAAGACGTATGTCTATTCTTTTACGGATATTTTCCATTGTTTTTCCAAAAATGGCATTGTTGAATAATTTGTACAGATTTTTCTCAAAATCATTTTTGGCTTGTTTTCGAAGGTTGTTATTAAAATCAACGTATGCCTTTAACCAAGGTCTTTGTTTAAACTTTAACACACGATGAATTTTTATCAATTTTATTCCATGATCTAAAGCCTGTTTTAATGCCATGTAGTGAACAACATATCGCCTTCGATTTCCAAGATGAGGAATTAGTTTTTTCAGAGACGAATCCTTAGGTTGTGTACACTCTGGTAGGAAAGGTAAATCGTTGTGTAGATCATGAAGGTCAGATGGGTAATCAACATCAACGTCTAGAATGTATCCCACAGGATCGTCTTTCTTTAGTTTTTCTAGATCAACGGTATCTGGAGAAACCCACTGAAATCCACCATAAGGAAGGGAGTGACACATAGCCCACCCGTATTGGTTGTTGGCATCATCATAGGTAATAAACTGCGATGGTTTCTCAGAATCATAGGTTTCCATGTATTTATTGTTAGCTTCAGCATACCGATGAGACACCTGGCATATGCCTCCACGTATTCCAGACTCGATTAAAAGAATCTGATCGTAATCCTGTAGCAATTCCAGTTCAATGCCTGTGTAAAGGAGCATTGCCTCGAAACTTAAACCAGGCGAAGTAAAAAAGTGTGCAGCATCCACTCGGTGTGTTTCTAGTGTTTTGTTTCTAAAGGTTTCAAAGCTGTCTGCAAGAAGGAGTACATCTGAAGTTAGGTAGAGGTCACTATATTCCCCTAGAGTTTTAATGTTGAACTGATTCCAGACACTTTTGGCATGTTCATAGTCTTCTTGACTAACATCTTCTTGACTTAATTTGTTAAAGAATGCCTCTTTTGGAGGTAAACACGTTTCACTTAACTTTTCCCATGAGTCAATGTAGTCATAACAAAATACCCCTTTACGAGTCATGAGCATTGCATTTTCTTTTCCAAAGTACTTGTCTGTTTCAGGGTATGATGTTAAGTTGGAAACTAAGTTTTCCAAACTACTCGGCATTAACCGAAACGTATCCACAAATCTAAGCTTAACATTTCCTACATATTTGGTAAAGGAAATGTACTTTTCTTTGGAGTTAGCGATAACATCCACTCTCTCAGTAGTACATCCCAATTGCTTTACAATGAAATTTGCGTCGTAGCCACTCATATTATGTAGAAACACAGGAACGGGGTTTCGTGTTTTACACCTCAAATTACAGTTATTGTGAGCACTTCCACGGTATTCCCCTGTAATATGGCAGTGGTCTCGAACTTTCCAGTCCTCTTTGGTGAATGGTTTTCGACACAAATAACAGGTTTCAGAACATTGGAACTCTGCTTCTTGAGCCTGAGTTAAGGCCTTTGGAACATTTAAGCTGTAAAGTCTATCAATTTCATTAGCTATTGAGATCAAACAGTCCATAAACTTTTCTGCAGCGTCAGGTCCACGATAAATAACAGGTTGGCTTGGAAGATTTGTCTTTATGTGTTCCACAGCGGGTGATGGTTTAACGTATATACCAAAGCTCATAGGAACATGACTCTGGTATGGCACTGTATAACTTGCTTCAGGATTGGGCAAACATGTTTGATAGGGTAAGAGTATACTTTCGAAATCTGCATAGATAACGTAAGGTATTCTTAGCATTTTTTCCACGTTTAAAAATTTGACAATGGGGTTTTTAATAGGCATTTCAACCCTAGCAATGTCATGCTGGACACACAAAGCTCTATGTTCTTTCAATTTTTCCATTCCTTGTTGTCCATATTGATTATCAAAGTGAGTAAAACACCGTTTACACGTATATATCTTATGTTCACGGCGGGTAATCTGATGTGCTACTAGTTTATCAAAATCTTTGATAAAGACGTAGTGGTTCTGGCCGGATGATGAACTTAGCAGAAGGAGGTCGCGATGGTCTTGCATCTCTTGATCCACAACCTTTAGAGGGAACAATTTGTTGTCTTGTTCCAATCCAAATACATTAATGGATATATCGTTGGCTTTTTCAAATTTGGGAATGTCAACTAGCGATGTAGGAAACGATATTACAGAAAAATCATACTTGTTTTCCAGGTCCTTGTATTTACTAATGCGATGAGCATTCTTTTTAACCAGTTTTGCTAAAATGGCATACATAAAACACTTTTCATCATTCAAATTTTCAGGATTAATGCAGGCTTTTCTTGCTTGTATAGCTGCTGGTAATGGAATATATGTGCTTCCACGCAAGGGATTGTACTTATTTATTTTCAATCGTACTCCTTCCACTGCTAACAAAGCCCAATTACTGCCTTTTAGCTCAGATTCCTCCATTTCCGTAGTTAACTTTGTAAATTGTGTTTCCAAGAAACTACTTAAGTCCGTTTCCAAAAATAGGGCCTGATTTCGTGTTTTAAAAGCACGATCTGTAATGTCATTGGTAGATGTATGAATGAATCTACATTCAGCCACAAGATTAACTTTTATCGACTTGTGCATTGCTAGTTCTTTCTGCATAGCTTGTATTATTTGCTGTTTGGACTCTTTAAGGTATGAATTTAAATCCTTGCACGTATCGCAACGAATGAAATAGGATTTAAGTCGACCTTCAAAAGATGTCTCATATTCAATAAGTCCATTTTTGTCAGGGACCAATGACAGTAGGTAATGTTTTGTAGGCTCTGCCTTTTGTCTTTTAGCTGCCGACACAACATTACAACATTCTTCATGACGACGTCCATTGTAGGCATTGTTGAATGTACTACCACAGGTCTTGCACTCATGAAATTCACCACACGATACTTCATGTCGCTTCCTATGATAGTCTCGAAGAAAAGTCTTTCCACACTCTTTACACATATAGCTAGGAATGGCTTCTTCCATTATGATTGTTGATTTCTGCAAACAGCTGCTTACTGCGTATCACAGGGCTAGAGGTTGGTCAGTGAGACGGTCTTTCACGATGTGAACACCGTGAGAGGTAGTAGTCAACTGGTGCTATTCTTGTGAAGGGTCCACTAATATACCCCTAGTCTAGACCAACAGCTCTTTACAGCGTATGACAAGGCTGTATACTGGACAGTGAGACGGTCTTTCACGATGTGAACACTGTAACAAGTAGTAGTCGACTGATTATATACTTGCTAAGGGTTCTCTAATATACAATAGTCGAGACCAACAGCTACTTACTGAGTAGTACAAGGCTGTACAATAGTTGTTTTGACAGTCTTTCACGATGTGGTCACTGTGAATGGTAGTAGTCAACTGATGATATTCTTGATAAGGGTCCTCTAATGTACACCTGGTTAAGGGTAACAGCTGTTCACTGCTTATGACAAGGCTAAAGACTGGTTACTTCAACGGTCTTTCACAATGTTAACACTGTGACAGGTAGTAGTCAACTGAAAATATTCTTATGGCCTACTCAAGGTTATCAGGTACTTACTGCATATCAAAAGGCTGTACGCTCATGTGTGTTAGGCACTCTTTCTTGCTAAGGACCCCAATATTCCCTACACAAGGCTATACATGTTAGTCCTAAACACTTAGTGGTTAATTGTATATTCAATTTTTGTACAAAGCATATACGAGCACGTTTTTATGAGGTAAAACTTTACCAAATAGTCAAATGCGACACGCAAAGTATGTTGCCGCTATCTAGCGGTGACTATGAGAACTACTTGACCGACCAGCATGCTACCTAGCGCTCCATTTCAATACTCGCTCACTGAACGAACAGCATACTATTTAGCGGTCGATATCAATACTCACTCAACTACCAGCCTGCTACCTATCGGTCAATATAACAACTCACTCAACTACCAACATGCTACATGGCTTTTTTGGTCAGTTTTTTGTTGGCTTATGTTGGCTTTTATTGGCTTTTGTTGGCTTTTGTTGGCTTTTGTTGGCTTTTTGTTGGCTTTTGTTGGCTTTTGTATTAGCTCTTTTATATTTGCTCTTGTTTGTTGGGAAAGTATGTTGGTCTTGGAAAGTATGTCAGTCCTTTTTTTATGGCTGTAAAATGCTTACAGCCATGTTTGTAAGCAGCAACAACAACAACAACACACACAATTCCAAAAAATATCGAAAGTACTCTAAGTTTTATCAATGACTCTCAACTCTTACACTTACCTCTATCCCATGCATAGTCAAAAATTAGTGTATTTTTCAAATTTTTCAAAAAATATTTGGAAAGTAGGCTGTATCATTAAACTAAAAATCCTGAAAAGACATATGTTAACTCCAACACCTACTTCTATACCCCTCTCAGTCCAAAAATAGTGTATTTTTCAAATTTTCCAAAACATATTTCCAAAATGGGTTATATTTCCGAAATTTAAAAGTTTACAAAAACGTTTGTTTGACATAAACGAATGGCCTTTGTCCCCTCTACCGTCGTACCAAGTCCCAGGTCTCTAGGACAACAAACATAAAAATTTGAAAATGGGCTTATATTTCCAAAATTAGGAATTTTACAAAAACGTTTGTCTGACGTAAATCAATGGTCATTACCCCCTCCACCCCCACACTAAGTCTCATGTCTCTAGAACAACAAAAATAAAATTTTGAAAATGGGCTTATATTTCCAAAATTAGGAATTTTACAAAACCGTTTGTCTAACGTAAATCAGTGGTCTTTACCCCCTCTATCCCCATACCAAGTCTCAGGTCTCTAGGTCAACAAAAATAAAATTTTGAAAATGGGCTATATTTCCAAAATTAGGAATTCTACAAAAAAGTTTGTCTAACGTAAATCAATAGTCTTTACCCCCTCTATTCCCATACCAAGTCTCAGGTCTCTAGGTCAACAAAAATAAAATTTTGAAAAAATGGTCACTATTTTGGAAACTAGGAATTCTACGAAAAAGTTTGTTTAATATAAATAAAAGGTCTCTATCCCCTCTACCTGCAAACCAAGTTCCAGGTCTGTACGACAAAAAATAAAAAAGATCAACTGGGAAAGTAGGCGATTTTTCATAAAACCAAACATTCTAAAAAATGTTCTATGGGCTTAAAGGAATGGCCTCTATGTCCTTTATTTTTTATAATAAAACTTTTTTATTTTTTACATTTTTTTGAAAAAAGTTCAATTTTGAAAATTCTATATTTTGGAAACTAGAAAGTCTACAAAAAAAATTTGTTTGAAATAAATGAATGGCCCTGACCCCATCTACCACCAAAATAAATTGCAAGTCTCTAGAATGAAAAATAACAGTAGTGGAGTGAGGGGGTTCTAACCGGTGTCATGGCCGTCGCGTGGACTCACGCGGCGGCCATGACACTATTTAGAACCCCCCTCACTCCACTACTGTTATTTTTCATTCTAGAGACTTGAAATTTATTTTGGTGGTAGATGGGGTCAGGGCCATTCATTTATGTCAAACAAATTTTTTTTGTAGACTTTCTAGTTTCCAAAATATAGAATTTTCAAAATTGAACTTTTTTCAAAAAAATGTAAAAAATAAAAAAGTTTTATTATAAAAAATAAAGGACATAGAGGCCATTCCTTTAAGCCCATAGAACATTTTTTAGAATGTTTGGTTTTATGAAAAATCGCCTACTTTCCCAGTTGATCTTTTTTATTTTTTGTCGTACAGACCTGGAACTTGGTTTGCAGGTAGAGGGGATAGAGACCTTTTATTTATATTAAACAAACTTTTTCGTAGAATTCCTAGTTTCCAAAATAGTGACCATTTTTTCAAAATTTTATTTTTGTTGACCTAGAGACCTGAGACTTGGTATGGGAATAGAGGGGGTAAAGACTATTGATTTACGTTAGACAAACTTTTTTGTAGAATTCCTAATTTTGGAAATATAGCCCATTTTCAAAATTTTATTTTTGTTGACCTAGAGACCTGAGACTTGGTATGGGGATAGAGGGGGTAAAGACCACTGATTTACGTTAGACAAACGGTTTTGTAAAATTCCTAATTTTGGAAATATAAGCCCATTTTCAAAATTTTATTTTTGTTGTTCTAGAGACATGAGACTTAGTGTGGGGGTGGAGGGGGTAATGACCATTGATTTACGTCAGACAAACGTTTTTGTAAAATTCCTAATTTTGGAAATATAAGCCCATTTTCAAATTTTTATGTTTGTTGTCCTAGAGACCTGGGACTTGGTACGACGGTAGAGGGGACAAAGGCCATTCGTTTATGTCAAACAAACGTTTTTGTAAACTTTTAAATTTCGGAAATATAACCCATTTTGGAAATATGTTTTGGAAAATTTGAAAAATACACTATTTTTGGACTGAGAGGGGTATAGAAGTAGGTGTTGGAGTTAACATATGTCTTTTCAGGATTTTTAGTTTAATGATACAGCCTACTTTCCAAATATTTTTTGAAAAATTTGAAAAATACACTAATTTTTGACTATGCATGGGATAGAGGTAAGTGTAAGAGTTGAGAGTCATTGATAAAACTTAGAGTACTTTCGATATTTTTTGGAATTGTGTGTGTTGTTGTTGTTGTTGCTGCTTACAAACATGGCTGTAAGCATTTTACAGCCATAAAAAAAGGACTGACATACTTTCCAAGACCAACATACTTTCCCAACAAACAAGAGCAAATATAAAAGAGCTAATACAAAAGCCAACAAAAGCCAACAAAAAGCCAACAAAAGCCAACAAAAGCCAACAAAAGCCAATAAAAGCCAACATAAGCCAACAAAAAACTGACCAAAAAAGCCATGTAGCATGTTGGTAGTTGAGTGAGTTGTTATATTGACCGATAGGTAGCAGGCTGGTAGTTGAGTGAGTATTGATATCGACCGCTAAATAGTATGCTGTTCGTTCAGTGAGCGAGTATTGAAATGGAGCGCTAGGTAGCATGCTGGTCGGTCAAGTAGTTCTCATAGTCACCGCTAGATAGCGGCAACATACTTTGCGTGTCGCATTTGACTATTTGGTAAAGTTTTACCTCATAAAAACGTGCTCGTATATGCTTTGTACAAAAATTGAATATACAATTAACCACTAAGTGTTTAGAACTAACATGTATAGCCTTGTGTAGGGAATATTGGGGTCCTTAGCAAGAAAGAGTGCCTAACACACATGAGCGTACAGCCTTTTGATATGCAGTAAGTACCTGATAACCTTGAGTAGGCCATAAGAATATTTTCAGTTGACTACTACCTGTCACAGTGTTAACATTGTGAAAGACCGTTGAAGTAACCAGTCTTTAGCCTTGTCATAAGCAGTGAACAGCTGTTACCCTTAACCAGGTGTACATTAGAGGACCCTTATCAAGAATATCATCAGTTGACTACTACCATTCACAGTGACCACATCGTGAAAGACTGTCAAAACAACTATTGTACAGCCTTGTACTACTCAGTAAGTAGCTGTTGGTCTCGACTATTGTATATTAGAGAACCCTTAGCAAGTATATAATCAGTCGACTACTACTTGTTACAGTGTTCACATCGTGAAAGACCGTCTCACTGTCCAGTATACAGCCTTGTCATACGCTGTAAAGAGCTGTTGGTCTAGACTAGGGGTATATTAGTGGACCCTTCACAAGAATAGCACCAGTTGACTACTACCTCTCACGGTGTTCACATCGTGAAAGACCGTCTCACTGACCAACCTCTAGCCCTGTGATACGCAGTAAGCAGCTGTTTGCAGAAATCAACAATCATAATGGAAGAAGCCATTCCTAGCTATATGTGTAAAGAGTGTGGAAAGACTTTTCTTCGAGACTATCATAGGAAGCGACATGAAGTATCGTGTGGTGAATTTCATGAGTGCAAGACCTGTGGTAGTACATTCAACAATGCCTACAATGGACGTCGTCATGAAGAATGTTGTAATGTTGTGTCGGCAGCTAAAAGACAAAAGGCAGAGCCTACAAAACATTACCTACTGTCATTGGTCCCTGACAAAAATGGACTTATTGAATATGAGACATCTTTTGAAGGTCGACTTAAATCCTATTTCATTCGTTGCGATACGTGCAAGGATTTAAATTCATACCTTAAAGAGTCCAAACAGCAAATAATACAAGCTATGCAGAAAGAACTAGCAATGCACAAGTCGATAAAAGTTAATCTTGTGGCTGAATGTAGATTCATTCATACATCTACCAATGACATTACAGATCGTGCTTTTAAAACACGAAATCAGGCCCTATTTTTGGAAACGGACTTAAGTAGTTTCTTGGAAACACAATTTACAAAGTTAACTACGGAAATGGAGGAATCTGAGCTAAAAGGCAGTAATTGGGCTTTGTTAGCAGTGGAAGGAGTACGATTGAAAATAAATAAGTACAATCCCTTGCGTGGAAGCACATATATTCCATTACCAGCAGCTATACAAGCAAGAAAAGCCTGCATTAATCCTGAAAATTTGAATGATGAAAAGTGTTTTATGTATGCCATTTTAGCAAAACTGGTTAAAAAGAATGCTCATCGCATTAGTAAATACAAGGACCTGGAAAACAAGTATGATTTTTCTGTAATATCGTTTCCTACATCGCTAGTTGACATTCCCAAATTTGAAAAAGCCAACGATATATCCATTAATGTATTTGGATTGGAACAAGACAACAAATTGTTCCCTCTAAAGGTTGTGGATCAAGAGATGCAAGACCATCGCGACCTCCTTCTGCTAAGTTCATCATCCGGCCAGAACCACTACGTCTTTATCAAAGATTTTGATAAACTAGTAGCACATCAGATTACCCGCCGTGAACATAAGATATATACGTGTAAACGGTGTTTTACTCACTTTGATAATCAATATGGACAACAAGGAATGGAAAAATTGAAAGAACATAGAGCTTTGTGTGTCCAGCATGACATTGCTAGGGTTGAAATGCCTATTAAAAACCCCATTGTCAAATTTTTAAACGTGGAAAAAATGCTAAGAATACCTTACGTTATCTATGCAGATTTCGAAAGTATACTCTTACCCTATCAAACATGTTTGCCCAATCCTGAAGCAAGTTATACAGTGCCATACCAGAGTCATGTTCCTATGAGCTTTGGTATATACGTTAAACCATCACCCGCTGTGGAACACATAAAGACAAATCTTCCAAGCCAACCTGTTATTTATCGTGGACCTGACGCTGCAGAAAAGTTTATGGACTGTTTGATCTCAATAGCTAATGAAATTGATAGACTTTACAGCTTAAATGTTCCAAAGGCCTTAACTCAGGCTCAAGAAGCAGAGTTCCAATGTTCTGAAACCTGTTATTTGTGTCGAAAACCATTCACCAAAGAGGACTGGAAAGTTCGAGACCACTGCCATATTACAGGGGAATACCGTGGAAGTGCTCACAATAACTGTAATTTGAGGTGTAAAACACGAAACCCCGTTCCTGTGTTTCTACATAATATGAGTGGCTACGACGCAAATTTCATTGTAAAGCAATTGGGATGTACTACTGAGAGAGTGGATGTTATCGCTAACTCCAAAGAAAAGTACATTTCCTTTACCAAATATGTAGGAAATGTTAAGCTTAGATTTGTGGATACGTTTCGGTTAATGCCGAGTAGTTTGGAAAACTTAGTTTCCAACTTAACATCATACCCTGAAACAGACAAGTACTTTGGAAAAGAAAATGCAATGCTCATGACTCGTAAAGGGGTATTTTGTTATGACTACATTGACTCATGGGAAAAGTTAAGTGAAACGTGTTTACCTCCAAAAGAGGCATTCTTTAACAAATTAAGTCAAGAAGATGTTAGTCAAGAAGACTATGAACATGCCAAAAGTGTCTGGAATCAGTTCAACATTAAAACTCTAGGGGAATATAGTGACCTCTACCTAACTTCAGATGTACTCCTTCTTGCAGACAGCTTTGAAACCTTTAGAAACAAAACACTAGAAACACACCGAGTGGATGCTGCACACTTTTTTACTTCGCCTGGTTTAAGTTTCGAGGCAATGCTCCTTTACACAGGCATTGAACTGGAATTGCTACAGGATTACGATCAGATTCTTTTAATCGAGTCTGGAATACGTGGAGGCATATGCCAGGTGTCTCATCGGTATGCTGAAGCTAACAATAAATACATGGAAACCTATGATTCTGAGAAACCATCGCAGTTTATTACCTATGATGATGCCAACAACCAATACGGGTGGGCTATGTGTCACTCCCTTCCTTATGGTGGATTTCAGTGGGTTTCTCCAGATACCGTTGATCTAGAAAAACTAAAGAAAGACGATCCTGTGGGATACATTCTAGACGTTGATGTTGATTACCCATCTGACCTTCATGATCTACACAACGATTTACCTTTCCTACCAGAGTGTACACAACCTAAGGATTCGTCTCTGAAAAAACTAATTCCTCATCTTGGAAATCGAAGGCGATATGTTGTTCACTACATGGCATTAAAACAGGCTTTAGATCATGGAATAAAATTGATAAAAATTCATCGTGTGTTAAAGTTTAAACAAAGACCTTGGTTAAAGGCATACGTTGATTTTAATAACAACCTTCGAAAACAAGCCAAAAATGATTTTGAGAAAAATCTGTACAAATTATTCAACAATGCCATTTTTGGAAAAACAATGGAAAATATCCGTAAAAGAATAGACATACGTCTTGTGACTGACAGCAAAAAGGCAGAAAAGCTAATAGCAAAGCCGACATTTATCGACAGAACAATTTATGGCCCTAACCTAGCTGCTTTCCACATGTCTAAACGTAACATTGTATTCAATAAGCCTATATATATTGGAATGTGTATACTGGATATTTCAAAAACTCTCATGTATTCCCACCACTATGATGTCCTGCTACCCTATTATGACATGAACAATCTTAAACTCATGTATATGGATACTGACTCGTTCATATATTTGGTTAACACCCCAGATGTATATCAAGACAAGTTGGATTTCCTACAACACCTGGACACATCAGATTATCCTACTAATCACATATGTTACTCTACATCAAACAAGAAAACGTTGGGGAAATTTAAAGACGAGGCTTGTGGACAAATTATAAAAGCATTTGTTGGACTTAGAGCTAAAATGTACGCATTAGACATAAATGGTAAAGAAATCAAAAAGATTAAAGGTATTAACAGAGGTGTTGTCAAAAATTGTATAAGCTTTCAAGATTATAAGGATTGTGTCATGAAAAACAATGTAAAAAGAATACCAATGAACATTATCGCTTCTAAACAACATGACATATCATCTATAAGACTAAACAAAATTGCTTTTTGTCCTGGTGATGATAAAAGAGTGATTGATGCTGATGGTATAGGTACACATGCCTATGGTCATTACTCAATCATTAACCATGCTTAAAGAGTTAAGTTATGAATATCAAAATCTTCTGCCTGCAACTAGCAAATACATAAAACAAAACAATTTAGGAAATAAAACAATAGCACTACAAAAATAAAAATAAAACAAAATAAGAAATGGCATTCATAATCAAAAATAAATAAAATAGAAAACAAAATAAAAACAAGTGTACAATTTATAACAATAAGGAATATATATAAAAATGTATTATGTGTAAATAGTGTACATGTATTTAAATAAAAAAATATTGTACCGTATGGAAACTGCTTGTACATTTTTTATTACTACTCACCTCTCGCCACTCCTAATGCAAAATGAACATGTAAAACACAAATTGGAAAATCCATGTTTCCATATTGACAAAATAAAAAAAAACCATTAAACTGAAATTTTAAAAACTGTAAATGGGAATTTGGTAAATTGACAAATGTGTAAACAACAAATTGGAAAATCCATGTTTCTATATCATGAAATTGAAAAACTTTAAACTGACATTTTAAGAACTGTAAATGGGAAATTGTGAAATTGATAAATGTGTAAACAACATAATGCAAAATCCATGTTTCCATGTTATGAAATTGAAAAACTTAAAACTAACATTTAAAAAAATGAAAATGGGGAATTGGAAAATTGTCATATGTGTAAACAACAAATGAAAAAAAAAACGGTTCGGGTAGTTATCATATTGTACAGTAACCTATAAAACTAGCATAAGGATAGTTGCTTGTACCCTTATATACTTTGTGTATGTGCATTAGCCTTTGAATTAGCATAAGTTAGGTTTGGCAAAGTTAGGTTTGGTGAGGTTAGGTATGTGACCTAGTAGTTTACTCTTTTCGGAAAATGTAAAAAGTAAAATCTAAAATCAAAAAATCTTAAATTTAAAATGTAAAATCTAAAAAAAACTAACATCTAAAATACAAAAAATCAAAAATGTAAAATGTAAAATCTAAAAAATGTAAAATGAAAAAATCAAAAATCTAAAATGTTAAAACATAAAATCTAAAATCTTTAAATGAGGTTTCTGTGGGTTAGGTTAGGTTAGGTTATAACTAAGTTTATTATTTGTGCTCTCTCATTTGCTCTTACATTTTTGCTCTCACTTTGAAGTTTGGTTATGTTAGGTTAGGTTAGGTTAGGTTAGGTGTGGTTAGGTTATAACTAAGTTTATTATTTGTGCTCTTACATTTGCTCTCACTTTTTTCTCATACTTTTTGCTAATTTTTTTTCGCTTGCAATTTTAAATTAGGTAGGTTACGTTAGGTTAGGTTAGGACAGGTTAGGTGAGGTTAGGTTAGGTGAAGTTAGGTTAGGTTATAACTTAGTTTATTATGTGTGCTTTCACATTTGCTTTTATATTTGCTTTGACTTTGAAGTTAGGTTAGGATAGGTTAGGTTAGGTTAGGTTAGGTTAGGTTAGGTGAAGTTGGGTTAGGCAGAATTGTTGAGGTATGAATCAAAAGCCAGCTCTTGTCAGTTTTGCCTCACAAGGCTGAGTGTACCCCGTTCCACTCCTGAGACCAGAAATTAAATTTCTTGGCAGAGCAGGGATTCGAACCTCAGGAATGACCTCCAAGAATGCTAGCCACTACACCAAAAAGTGGACAATATAAGGCTGGTCTTGATTATACATGATCAATTAACAATTACCTAATAATAATAATAATAATAAATATTCCATTTAGAAACTACACGGCCGAACTCCCCCTGTGACATCATCCATGGTCTCAGGACATGGCGGCCATTTTGCCCAATAGCCCCTGTGCCAGCTCTGAATGACCCCTCCATAAGAATAACATAGAGTGATTGCGCGCGGCGGCCATCTTGCCCATTAGCCCCTGTGCCAGAACCGGCTTATTTATCCTACTCATTTAATGCTGGAAGAATTACTTACGGATATGTCATCTAACATACGGATGAACAGGTAGTTTCGTTATTATCAACCTCTTTGCCAATTGAATGGTTAAGTAGTTAGAAGGCTAGGCCTCATCCTACGTGGGTCTTGGGTTAGATTTTCCGGCCCTGTTATTTACTTTCAATTTTTATGGCAAAATTTCTGTAGTTTGGAAACTACGTGTTTTGTGATTTCCTCATCAAATTCTATGTTATTCACGGCGCACAGTGGTTGCTAATGTCAATCGGACTGAACAATACACGTTTATATTTCATGTTCCAAACGACATATGCGTCACTTTACAACCAGCCAGCTCAAAGCATTGAGAATATCATCCGCACATGCTGCATAAAAGTGAGGCATCGAGACGCGTACAACATGGCTTAACAGCCCGAATGTCTTTACTGAACACATAAATACTGTCTCACTATAAAATCAAATCGATGTGTACCTCTAACTGGTAATCAGTTGCTCAGATTACGTGAATGAGGCTTCCCTAGGAAGAGTAAATATCGAATTTTTAATCGCAAACTTCTTGAAGTACCGTACCGTTGTTATAATCTACCCCACATTTACCTTCGAATGACAATTCGTTACTACCAACCTGATTAGGATTTTGAGGAATGAAACCACAGTTTTGTTTCTATTGAAACGAATATTATTAAGAAAACACATGACTGTTTGATTAGGGTATATGCCTCTAGGCTATATCTGTTTCATAAATTGCATTGTATCATTATTTTTATTGAGTTGACAACATAACTGATTGCACTGGTCTGTTAATGGTAGATGAAAGTTCATAGTTTTAGCATGTTGACTATTATTATTGTTATTATTATTATTCTATTAACATTATTGTTATTCTCTGTCATCAATATTACATTATCATATCGGGGTAATGTACAGTTTTGTTTGATATTGGTGTTCAGTTACTTGGCTTAGTTCTATGTTAAATATTATATTCAACTTTCAATAAATTTTCAATCTACTGTAAGTTATGAATCTTCAATCAGTTAAGATAAGTTCTGGTAAAGTAGTTAATGTATGGAGTCAACAAAGGTAGTAGATTGGTGACCTCGGTTTTACGCGTGAGTCATAGGAATGGCACTCCACTCAGCTTAAACTGACATTTGGCAACGCTGTATATCATATGGATTCTAGCGAGCAAGTCAATAGAGGCGAGTGCGCTCGTGATTGGTTATCAGAGCAAGTGATTTGCAGTACAGACTGACTGTAATTGGCCATGCGCAGAGTAGGGATCCATTGACTCCAACTGGTATCCACGATTGATGGGCCGCATTGTTATTTCGTATTGTCCACATATGCCCTTCGTAATTCCAAAATTCAGATCTCTCTCCCTTGGTATATACTTCACCTGAAAATAACTCTGTGTTTGGAAGGATGTACTGTGGGTAATGAGCTGTTGGTGTGGGCGAGTTACTTCCAAGAACTCCACGTATTGGGACGTAGGGGAGCAAATACGGGACCCATGCTAAGTTCAGTACTGCTACATATACTTGAGCATTGCTCCTCCATTTGCTCTTCCCTCTGACCTCCCTTTCTCATGTGTTGTTTTCTTTAGATCTCTAGGGTATTAGGGTATCTGTGATCTAGAGTGGCTTTATTTCCCGCCTTACTTGGCTCTTGCCTTCTCCTTCCAGATACCCTCATTTTTCAAGAGGTCAGATCTGATCTTTTGTTTTTAATGGTAACTTAAACCCGCTGTGGGAGTACCTTTAGAAGACTGGGAGCGTGTAGCCACGAATATCACCTGTGAAGGTGAAGTGTGTCATTAGTTATAGTAGAAGTAAGGATATTTCTATTTATCAACCATAACATTAGGACAAATGACCTGGACATTTCATCCCGGAAAGCAACAATCGCCTCCATCTAAGTTGATGCGTCGGGTGGAGTATATAACAATGTGGAGAGCAGATATTTATGTGGCAGTGCAAATCATTATACAGTGTGAGTTTTCTGTAAGTTATACATCTCGATGTGTGGCTGTCCTCAAGCGGTACGTCTGATAATGCACGAAGGTACTAAAAATATCCTGCAACGAACAATGTCCTATTTAAATAGTCGGATTGTGACATATTGACCCTTGTCAAAATATGCATACACCCGGTTTTATAATATGCGTCGACCTGCCATGTCACATCGTGTAGTGGGATCTGAAAGTGTCACTGGAATCGAAGATACAGTGCTCTAAAGAAAATCCCAAGCACTAATCATTAGGATGGAGAATTAAGTTTTCGAGTACTCCTGTACCTCCTATCTTTCACGCATGAAGAGAATCTCCCGCGGAGTGGCCGTACTCGTTAAATCGTGCACCAAGACCACGCGAACAGATGTAGCAAGTCCGGAGGTCGTAGGCTAGAATACTGGCTCTGCCAGCGCCTATCCTGAGTGTGGTTTTTCCTGGGATGTTTCCACACTCCCTCCAGGCAAATGTCGAAGTATTACCTTATTAATTTCAGATTCCGGGGTACCTTCCCTATCCGTAATAAATCTACACACACTTCTACAGGCATCACATCAATACAGGTTATCAGACAACGTCAACACACACCCAACTACACGGGGCTGAAGACCAAGATTCCCCAAGCCCCTAAAATGAATTATAAACAACAACAACATCAAAAATGGTTTGCAAAACCTTAGTACGCAGTGTCACTGTGTTGTAATTCCAGCCGATTCCGTATATTTTCATGTGTAGAATCTGAGGTACAACATTTATGGATATTTCTTGGTACTGCGCTTTTCACAAGTGTTAATATGTAGGTATGTTACGAACTATGGTCTGCACAAAATTGCAAAGAGGTGAATCGTAGCGAAATAAGGGATCAATTTTAACGCAGTAGTTATGTGAAACGTGAGTTCTACGTTAAGTTATATTTACCAACAATTAACTAAACTAATATTTCAGAATGATATTAAAATCTGGTGTATATGAAACCAGTTGAACCTGCCCTTTCAAATACCACTTCCGATTCAAATGTGTGAGGATGGACCTACCTGCATCGTTAAGGCTGTGATACCGAAAAATAAAATATATTTTTATTTTTATTTTGTCTCCTTAATCTGTTATATAGGTCTTCGGGACTTGTTATATGCCACTTTTGTAAAATATAGACTGCTCGTTTGTTCAGGGCATGGATTCAAAGTGTCTACTTTGAGGGTTAAAGGTACATACGTCACGACAAAACTAATAACAGGAGAATTTCGAAATTTCTGTGCAATAACCCTTGTAATAGTAGCTTCATTATGAACAATTTTTATTTCAAAATTCCACATATTTTATAAAAGCATAATATTTCAATAACCTTTTTTATTGTGAAAAAATTGCTATAATAGCTTCAAATTTATTCAATTTGTAGAGGGTCTAATTCTGAGCAGTTCGAATATTTGGTGAAAGAAACTGTTTAGTGATAAACCCGTGATGTATGTACCTTTGACTAGTCTTCAACTCGGCAGAACGGTAACTACACAGGCTACACGATAGGCTACCCGCACTACCACTTGCACCAAACTTCATTCCCCCACCCTACTACCTAGCACCGCACCGCACCCCCCGTTGCGGGTCATTCCTTTCCTTACGCAGCATTCCATTCTACTTACCGTGGAGTGCAAAGAAAACAAAATAACTCGCCTTCTTCCAAAACTTTTTCCTGCGGGCTGAGTCGCTGACACTTCAGTGTGACTAGACCTAATCTTGAGGAAGCAGTAGAAGAATATATCTCGCCCCTTTCTCGTTTCATTTCCTAATTCTGCGTTTGTGTTTCGTGATTGAGTGTTCCTATAACATTCACACTTTATTCTACAATGCCACGAAAGCATTCTCCGTCATGAAAACGTTCCAGAAGAGGTCGCGCAGCAAAGACTACGTGGGAGAAAAGAAAACAACAAGAAATCACCGTGAATGTTTCAAACGATTCTGCTCAATTTGAAGACTCCGAAGAAATATTCAACAGATTGTTAGTTGAAAGCACTCCCCCAAATAATTAATTAATTAATTAATTAACTTGAAAGGACTTGTCAGTTTTTTGTAGATTACCTACTTGTAAAACGTGTTGTTGTTGCTTATTTTAAGGACTGAAACATCGCGGTCATATAGCACCATGTATTTTTGGGTGTGTATGGAATTTGTGTGATTACTAGGGCCCGGATTTAAAAAAAATGCATATGCGCATATGCATATGCATATTTTGACATATTTTGAGGTTTAGTGCATATTCTAGACGTAACAGCATATTCCGGTATATATGTCTGAATATAAGGACAATTACAAGAACTACTAAAATAAATCTGTTTTGTGCATCCCTAGCTAGTTGCCTATATTATGTGCATCCCTCACTAATTGGTGTTTTCGACTCTCTGTGTAACGGCACTTAACTTTCACAACTGACAATGGCAACAGATAGCTTAGGTATGGGTAGGCAGGCTGGCTGGACTTCCCGGAATTCCTTTCTCTACCACAGTAGATAATAATCTCACGGGGTTGGGCAATTGGTCAGGACAGAAGTATCTTCAGTTCACTAGTTACGTTCCAGTTTAATGCTCTGCATCTCAAGTGTTAGTTTCTAAACATGCCTAAGGAAAAGAGCAGGAGAAGAGATTTACTAAATCAGTGGGTGTCGGGTAAAAGGGACTATTCAACAGATGGTGTCATCGTGTACTGTCAAGTTTAGCAAAGGAAGTAAAATGTGAAAAGAAATTTCAGCTTGAACAGCATTCAAAAACAACTGCACATATTAAAGCAAAGGAGGAGAAGAACAGCACACCACAACAGCTACTTCTTACGCAGGTAAAGCCTAAGTCCGGTATCCTTAATACATTTTCAAATGATCTGTGTAGGGCTTTCGTATGCAGCAACATTCCATGGAATAAATTAAACAATCCAGTTCTGCGATCATTTCTTGAGAAATATTGTGTAAATCAAAAAATACCAGATGAATCATCTCTTAGGAAAAATTACCTACCTCCGCTATATGAATCTACCCTGGAATTGATCCGTTCTGATATCGAAAGGAACAATGTCTGGATATCGGTGGATGAGACAACGGATTCATGTGGCCGTTACATAGCAAATTTCGTGGTTGGTAAATTACATCCAGACGAACCCGGTAAGCCGCATGTTCTTGCTTGTAAAGTACTAGAGAAAACCAACCATAGCACAATAGCAAGATTTGTAAATGATTCTCTGCGACTATTGTGGCCATCTGAAATTGAGGATAATTGTTGTAAAGTGCTTGTACTGCTCACAGATCCAGCTTCGTATATGTTGAAAGCAGCAAAGGCCCTCCAAGTATTTTATCCGAAACTCATACACGTAACCTGTTTAGCGCACGGATTACACCGCATTGCCGAAGAAATACGCACACAGTTTCCAGCTGTTAACATTTTAATTGGATGTGGGAAGAAGCTGTTTCTGAAAGCACCAGCTCGTGTCCAGTTCTACAAAGATTGTCTACCTGAAGTTCCTTTGCCACCTGAACCTGTCCTGACTAGGTGGTGGACATGGTTATCTGCAGTATCATTTTATCAGGAGAATTTTAATGAAGTGAAAGAAGTGGTTACAAAACTTGAAGATGACCATATTGCGTGTGTCCGTGATGCAAAAGTTGTGTTTGAAACCGCTACTGTTTATCAAGATGTGAATTTCATTCATGCACATTTTTCTAAACTTCCAAAAGCCATTGAGAGCTTAGAAACTTCTGGTACTCCCCTCCATGAATCACTTGATCTTGTTGAGAAAGCTGCATTTTATTGAATTCCGCTCCAGGCGAAATTGGAGATAAGATTAAATGCAAGTTAGAAAGGGTGTTGAATTCGAACCCAGGACTGAAGAAGATTAAGTTAATTAGTCAATACTTCAGTGGAACTAGGGTATCCTTGCCAGATGTATGCTCCGAAACTTTGGTGCCCGTGTATAAGTACTGTCCAAGCACGTCAGTTGATGTAGAACGATCATTCTCAGCCTATAAACTCATTTTGACGGACAATAGACATAGTTTGTCTCCAGAAAACATTGAAAGACTACTAGTTACCTATTGTGATGCTTCTTTTTGCAACAAATGGTACCTGTAAATAGGCAAGTGAATAAAATTGCATGTTTTAAGTGCATATTTCATTATTTTCCGTGCATATTTTCTAACTTTTTTGTGCATATTTGCATGCATATTTTCAGGTTTTTAGTACATATAAATCCGGGCCCTAGTGATTACATGTGTTAATGTGATGGCTGTACTATTGTGTGAATTTATAAATTGGGGATAGGATTGCTTTTAGAGAGGAACCATCCCAGCATTTGCCTGGAGTTAGTTTTAATGCGTATTTGCTTTCTGTATGTTAATAATAATCAAGGTAATATTTTTTAACATTATGTGATTTCAGGTATGAAGATCAAGATTATTCCATAAATTTTCCAAACGATTCAGGAAGTGATACAGACGATGACAATGAGTCTGATTGTGAAGTACCACCTATGGTAATTGAAAAGAATACTGAGGCCAACGAACTGCCTCCAATAGGGCGACGCATAGTTGATATTGGTCACGTTATGAAAGAAATAGAATTAGTAGCTATCCATTCCAAACATTGTGACATGGGAAAATATAAATACAAAAAAGAAATAAAAAATGGATTATATCGTACATGGATTTATTATTGTGATAGCTGCGAAGACGAATATGCTGTAACTTCAGAGCCTGTTTACCAAAAAATGGAAGTGAAAGATGCTCTGGTGTGGGGAGCTATGGCAGTAAGTATCGGGTTTTCTCAAGTCGAGGAAATGTTCAGCGTTTTGGACATACCGATCGTGGGCCACAACAAATACGCAACCCATGAAATACGAGTTGGTGATGTAAGTACTGTATATTGATCCATGTTTCCTTATGACTTATATATTATAAACAATTCTGAAAAAGTGGTTTCAGTGAATTATGAATACTATTTTTTGTTGTTGTTCATTATTAGATCTTCTTCTTCTTAGCGTATGGCTTTTAGTGCCGGGAGTGTCCGAGGACATGTTCGGCTCGCCAGTTTTGTAGCTACTTCGAGACGGACACCCAATGGGTGAGCTACAAGTATCGTTGGGGAGGAAAGTTGGAATGGAAGGGTGAGGAGTTGGAAGGTAGCGGCTGTGGCCTATATAGTTAGGGACCAACCCCGGCATTTGCCTGGGAGGAAGATGGGAAACCACAAAAGACCATCTTCAAGGTTGCCGGCGGGGGGATTCGAACCTCCTCGCCTCCCGGATGTGAGCGACTGCCAGCAGTCATGCCGTAACGACCTCGGCTAACTCACCCGGTATTATTAGATGAAAATTATGCAAAGAAAAGCCTCTCTCAAACATTTCTATATTAAGACCAGTTTAAACATTTTATTCAAAACATATTTAAGATTTTAAAATAAATACATTCTGTAAATTATAATCCCGTCCAAGCAATCATTGCTATTGTTGTTATTAATATCATTATTTTCTTTCTAAAGGTTTGGTAAGTAGCTCTCATACGTAAAATGAAGGAAAATCCAGAAGAAGAAGGACGTATTGCCATTGAAAAGAACAACTATTTGAATGGCGTTCCGTACATATCTGTTATTGGCGACGGAGGCTGGGCGAAGATGTCTATGGACATGGGATGAGCTCGCTGAGTGGTGGTGTAAGCATATGGGAAATATTAAAGGGATTTCACGTATTCCTTTCATTGCAAAATTGCGATGTTTACTTTTGCTTAGCTAAGTCACACCACTGTGTCTACATGGCATCTTAGTCCCTGGAGAAAACTACATGGAAGCCCAGGTAGTATTTTCAAGGCGAAAATTATCGCCAGAGAGAAAATTCGATCTCGAAGGGCACTGGCATTTTCTCAAAAACCGCCAGTAAAGAAGAGACGAAAGTGTGATGAAGACTATGGGCCACTAGCACAGTTGCCTGACGTTGAAGATGAAGTTCTTGAGACAAGAATGATCAACTTCTCAACGAAAATGGCCGATGAGGTAACAAACGGTAGTCCTATTGAGGTATCAACTCTTGGACAACACACTAACCCCATGTGGCACGACCAAAGAGTGAATCGCTTGACAGCTTCCAAGTTTGGGCTAGTCATAGCGTTTATCTCACACCCCTTGCCACAATCTTGTAAAATCAACTTTGTATCCCAAAAATCTCACCCCAGTTTCCGTCAAATTTGGAAGAGATAATGAGGACGCTGTGTTGAAAATGTACGAAGACAAAACTGGCAACATGGTCACCAAGTGTGGGTTCTTCGTAGATCAAGATCATTCATTTTTAGGAACCAGTCCTGATGGTTTGGTTGCTTGTGATGTCCTCGTAGAAGTAAAATGCCTTGCGTCCGTCACTGAATAAGATTTGAGAGACGAGGTGACTAAAAAAAAGTTAGTGCTTGGAACTGTCAGAAGGAAAATTGCAATTGAAACTATGCTACAGCTACTTCTTCTAGGTCCAAGGTCAATTGAATATCACCAGGAGAAAATGGTGCGACAATGATGATGATGATGATAATTGTTGTTTTAAGGGGCCTAACATATGGTGCGACAATGAAGTTTATACGAAGAAAGGAGAACTATTCGTAGAAAGGATAGAAAAGGATGAGATATTATGGCAAAGGAAAATGATTCCTAACCTGGTACAATTTTATAAGGAGTGTATTTTGCCAGAAATTCTAGACAGTCGAGTTGTTCGAGGCATGAATATCCGAGATCCCTCAATTGTGCTAGAGGCACAACGAGAAAAGCAGGCGAAAAAATAATACCCACAAACGAAAGAAGAGGAAACCAATGACACATTCTCAGACAAGAAAAACATTAACCACCTGGGGGTGTAGTGGCTAGCGTTCTTGAGTGACGCCCTGGAGGTCCGGGTTCAATTCCCGGCTCCGCCAGGAGATTTCAATACTGTTGTGAGGGCTGGAACGGGGTACACTCAGCCTCGTGAGATAAAACTCAGAAGAGGAGTGTTCAATTCCTACCTCAGTCATCCTGGAAGTGGTTTTCCGTGGTCGGGGTGGTTCCTAACTTAAGGCCACGGCCGCCTATTTATGTTCTTTCCCTAATTTACTACTGCACACAGTGGTACAGCCATCACAATAACACAGGTTACACACACCTAGATGCACGGGGCTATATGACCACGATGTCGCAGCCCTAAAATAAGCAACAACAAGAAGCTAATATTGTTGAATGATACTCGAACGAACTATAAATTGTTCAGAATACGTAGCCTAAATATCTATTTGTTTATCAGTTGTCTTGTAAGTTTCTTTGGTTTAGGAAGTGAATAATAAATTATTCTTTATTATTTAATGTGAAATAATTAATAACATAACAACTTTAACATAATTAAATATATCACTAGCTGCGTGTTATTGTGTTTTTCATGTTCTTGCTAGTGTGTCTATGCAGCCGATTGTAATTGAACTTGCTGCTTACATTTTAAAAATAAATTTTGTTTGTTAATAGTGCATAATTTGGGTATTTTCTGAAAAAGTTCCCGAGATGGTTTCTTATTTGGAAATGATGTTACATTTTAAAAATAAATTTTGTTTGTTAATAGTGCATAATTTGGGTATTTTCTGAAAAAGTTCCCGAGATGGTTTCTTATTTGGAAATGATGTTATAATTTATAGTAGATTATCTTTCATTTACAATTGTATGTAGCAAATATTATGTGTTTTCAGTGTTTAGGCTTTTAATTGTGAAAGTGTGTGTTTTGTTCACAGAGTGTTAAATATGCATTGTACTTCATAAAATTATGCATACGTGAACTTCAAATTTCATTACTGAATGAGCAGTCATTGTTTACATAAATCACCTTTTGTGGTTTGCTGCATTATTTTTTTTATAATGTTTTGCATTCCATTGCTGTTTTGTCAGTGCGCAATAAAAAGGTTTATGATCCATCTTTTGTGTTTTAATTTTATAGTTATATCACTGATATGCAACCACTTCTCTACAGCAAAAACTCTTCCTCCCTATGGCTAGTTACAAAGCCCATATGTAGTTTCGTTTCACGAGCGCAATTTTTTTTTCAGAAATAACTTTTTTGGAAATTATGAAAATGTCAAAATACTGAAACTGATATAATCTTTACATCAATTATACTAGTATTATTGCGTTAAAGCTGGTAATTTACACAAATGGAATCCCTGAATCTTATACATTAACTGGCATTAAAAATTATGAGCAAAGTATCCCTATATTTGTTCTCTTGGTTAATATTGAAAAGAAACTAAAAAACTCAATGTATTTCTACATTTGTATTAATTCCATTCCTTGAAACTGGTAGGTATACTGTAAGCTTTAATTGTGTATCCTATTCATTTTATGTGTCAGTAAATCTGTGTTCAGAAAATATGTAGTGGATCTGAGAAGGTGAAGTGGTGTCATAAAATTACTTCCTGTTGAACTGCACAATTCAAACGACAATTGAACTTCTGAATGGCTGGAAGTACTTTATATTAATATAATTCAAGATTTTATAGTAGCTTTATATTGCGGTGTTGAAACACGCTTAAAAATATATTTTATTTTTTTCGCCATAGTTTTACCCTCCAGGGTTGGCTTTTCCCGCGGACTAAAAGAGGAATCCCACCTCTACCGCCACTGAGGGCATTGTCGTGGAGCTTGAAAATTGGGTCTTGGATACAACTGGGGTGTGTGGCCAGCACTACGCCCAGGCGGCCTCACCTGCAAAGCGAACAGGGGCCTGATGAAGGGATGGGAAGACTGGGAGGTTAGGCAAGGAAGTGGGAAGGAGGCGGCCGTGGCCTTACGGTAGGTACCATCCCAGCATTTGCCCTAGGACGAAGTGGGGAAACCACGGAAAACCACTTCGAGGATGGCTGAGGTGGGAATCAAACCCCCTCTACCCATTTGGACCACCCGAGGCTGAGTAGACCCCGTTCCAGTCCTCATACCACTTTTCAATTTTCGTGGCAGAGACGGGAATCGAACCGTGGACCTCCGGGGTGGCAGTTAATCACTGTGACCACTACGCAACGGAGGCGACTTAGAAAATAATATGGTACCCAATTTGACGTTATTGAAATTCTTGATCGAATTTTGAAGTTTTTCGTTCTTATTTCTAAAAATTACACAAAAAAACGGGACACGATAGAGAAACTCTGAATACAGAATTGGATTCTACATCCCTCAATACCAAAGCAGTCATTTAGGTATATTGTCTTATCAATATTATATTTATTTTTTTAATGATAAACTTTGCCAATTTTGATGTTTTTTCGATTTTCTTTTCAAAATTACATGAAAGGAAACCTGGCGTGCTACAGAAAATCTGAACACATGGCACTTTATTTAACAATAAGTAAGTTAATATTTTCCTTTGTAGCAGAAGAAGATTGAAATGCATAGTCCTATCAACCAAACGCCCCGACCTATTTTATCCGGCTGGACGACAGATCTCAAGGTTGCAATAAGCTTACGACTCGCAAACAGATCGCTGTGCGACTCGCAAGGAAGGCTTCAACTGAGAGAGGGGAAGATAGTGTGCGAATGAGGAGTATTGGAAGGGAGGAGGGGAAGTCGCTATTCACATGCGGTGGCTTGCAAGAGACGGCAGTGCTGCCATCTCTTGTCCAGCGACTGTCAGCAGAAACGGTCGCACAGCCTTAAGGAGATCCAAGGCACGGTCAAGCAAATAATTTCACAGTATGATATGGTGATTTAAATTAAGTCCTAATCATCCTACTGCGTAGCATTATTTCCCATGTCATGGTCACAGTACAAAGAAATTATACCAAAATAGTCTGTTATATGTATTTATCCTTGCAACGTAATACAGAAATCAATAGATATTCATGAGTAACTGTCCTAAAAATAAGAAATTAAATGCTGTTAGTTAGTGGCTGGACATATTAAGTTTGAGTACTTAAATGTGAGCGTTATATTCATGATAGTTTGTGCTACTGTGTGTACACGTGAATAGGGTAGAATTTGGAAATAAAAGACCACATAGATAAGTACTCTTGCGGATTTGAAGACAGATAATAGGGGAAGGGTAGTAAGGAGTGGCTACTGAGCCCCCATGTCCCATCAGGTATGGTCACGGGATGAGTTCATAACCTTCAAGTCCTCATCTACAAGAGACTACCTCATATTCTAGTGGTTAGCATGTTTGACTGTCACCCCAAAGGGTCGGGGTTTGATTCCCGGCTCTGTCATGAAATTTAATTCCGAACTGAGGGCTAAAACGGGGTAGCCTATACTCAATTCTCGTGAGGCAGAACTGAGAAGAGGTGGGCTCGATCCCCACCTCAGCCATCCTGGAACTGGTTTCCCGTGGTTTTCCACTTATTTTCCAGCTTTATGCCAGGATAGCTCCTAACATAAGGCCACAGCCGTCTCCTTCCCAATCCTCACTTAACTTACAAATACACCCACTAATACAGCCATCACAATAAGACAGGTTATCAGGCAAATTACACACACAACCAAGTACTCGGGGCTACATGACCACGATGTCGCAAAGCCGGTAAATAAATCAACAACTACTCATCTAAATAGTAGGCCTAGTTTCACACACTGAACAATGGCCATATCTATGGAAAATGATTTTTCATAACTTACTACAAAACTTCGAGTGCTGTTAAACATAATCGAATATAAATATATTATTATGTTTGTAATAGGTAATAAGCTATGAAATTCAGTCAACTACATTAGAAAAAGCCTCATGCAAAATGTCTTAAGATAAAACACAGTGCTGGACATGGGAGCCGTGAATCATTCAACAGCAGTTAAGTACCCTGACCATGGCCTGAAAATGGGCTTAAAAAGGGTAAGGCCAAGTGATCATCAATGTGTATATAATTTATGGTATCCAAGATATTTTGTTGAAAGCCTACCCACGCAACTCTGTTATCGAGTATCCTCAATATACTTCTCCACTCACCCGACACGCTATATCTCACTTTTTGCGTATAGAATAAATTCGATGTTAACCTGTTTTATGACATTTGGAAGCGGAAATGCAGAGAACAAAATATGAATAGTGCTTTCGCCATTTAAAGGTTTCTGAAATGCTTGACATTCAAGATATTTCAGCTTCAATGTTGTGTGTATGGTGTTCTCTGACACAAGAGCGAATGTATACCTACAAACTAACTGCTAACGGCCATCATCTGTGTTCTACGGAGGTCACAAAGGCCTTGGGTTCAATTGCAGGCTCAGCTATGCAATTGTTGTACGAGAGATGGTACGGAGCAGAGTCAGTTCATGTGGAAAATCTGAGCCATAGTAGGTTCAATTCCCCGTTATCCAGTCGAGTAGTTGTTTCCGTGGTTTCACGCTTCCGCTGCAATCAAGTACGGGGATGGTGTCTACACTCACGTATCTCAAAATTAGAACGCCCAGAAAGATTGGGCCGAATGAAACCTAACTACGGGAATGTGTAGAAGAGTGTGCCAGGTAACACTGTCAAAAATTGCAAAGATATGGCGTACATGCAGGCCTGGCAGCGCCCTTTCTTATGTGACTAGAAAGATCAGTGTTTCACTAAGCTTTGAGAGCAAAGAACCGTCAACCAATGTGGAAACTTTCAGTAAACGCAAAGGCCAGTATGCCTCATCGACGTCAAAGGGTGTGATATCAACATATAAATCAGTTAGATTGAGGGAGAACGATCAGTAACCTGGGAACGGATTGGCCATTTTGATTTCTAGAGGATGTGCTGTACACGACAGTGATGCATGTGTGGAATCAATGGATAGAAGAATCTTATATAAAAGCTAAGGCTTTCACGGCCGGCGTTTATAATTAGGTACAAGTTGTTCAGGCTTGTAGGCGGTGGTCCAGACAGGATATCACCCGACGTTTCACCGGAAACTGCGTCTGGCATTATCAAGGGTTCCGCTCCCTTCCTTGGTCAGCAGTGGAATAAGGATTAGTTTCTACTCCTATGCAGTGAGATCTCCGTAACCAGTGTGGTTATGGGAGACGGGGGGTGACTGGTGCCAATGAGCAAGGCTCCTTTTACTCTACTTTGGGGGATTTTAATTTTAGTAATTTGAGTTATGGCATGAGTGAATTAAAAAAATATTCGGTAGTGACATCTCCACTGCTCGCAGTATTTATACTGTGTGAGCCGAGCGTTCTCTGCGCAGTCTGGCTAGATCGTCTGGTCAAGCGTACATGTTGTAAATTGGTTACGGATATAGCACAGCATAAGAGTAGTAGGGTGCCAATTAAAGGAACTTATTTCTACTCAAAAACACCAATACGACGGAGATATCCGTTTTTACATCCGCTGCCCCCCCCCCCCAATCCTTCTACTTCTCCCTCCACCCCCCACCCCCACCTGCTCCCCAATAGGCCTCTCATTTCTTCAAATCTTCTCAGATATTACATCAAAATAAATAAACAATAATACAATTTAAGCAGTTAAGAGTCTCCGTCGTTGGCCAGTCACTGGATGGCTGTCCAAAGTCCGACTACTCATAACTTAAGAACAAGCAATTACAATTCTTCAAAATTTTCTCACAACATTCAACAATAGGCCTAGTCCCTAATAATATATACACACTTTCAATTAGCATATTTCAATCATAATTACATAATAATGACCAATAAACATCCACCAATCACAGATCAGTAATCACCCTTAAGAAACAATCAGAACAAAGTATATAGTCTGTACCGGTCATGGCAAGTGAAACTCGAATAACAGCCAACAGCATCGGCAGGAAAGAGACTGGTACCTAATTTTGGACCAATATTCACTTCCTCACCGAACATAAGCATAAATGGACAACCGCTCTTATGTTTCCTCTACAAGTGCCATTATCACAAATCAAATCCCAAGCACACATCAATGCTAACCAAAACAAATATATTTGGGTAACTGACATTCAATGTCATTCCAAAAACTTTTAAACTTCCACTCAAATATTACACCATTTTTTTTAATTTGTCAAATCAATCAAAACAGAGTAAAAGGAGCCTAGCTCATAGG
Organism: Meconema thalassinum; assembly: GCA_946902985.2. Lineage (NCBI taxonomy): Eukaryota > Metazoa > Arthropoda > Insecta > Orthoptera > Tettigoniidae > Meconema > Meconema thalassinum. Next base: position 802,361,443 of record OX336389.2, on the reverse strand, counting down.
CTCCCTCAAAGGCACCAGACTCTACTTCTTCCCATCTCCGTATATTTCAAAATTGCGGAGTGCACACTGCATAAGAGTAGTAGCTAGGTGTGGCGCGTGCTCCGGCTGCGTTGACCGCACTTGTGAGGGTCAGGTGTTCCGTGGGCGACAGCCGGGCTGTAGCGAGAAGGTTCTTCAGGCTTATATGTGCGTGATATATTGGCCTTGGTGTTCCTAAGGGCCGGCATCCATGGATTCAATTTCTTCCTTTCGATTGAAGTTGTCGGGATGTTTGAATATTTCTATAGCTTCCCGTTATAGCCTGGCGTGGTAGTGTGTGGTAGTGGAGAGTTTCTACCTGACCCTGTACCTTACATCGTGTCTGGGGAAGAGAGAATGCTACCACACACTACCAAGCCAGGCTGCAACGGGAAGCTATGGAAATATTCAAACACCCCGAAATCTTCAATCTAAAGGAAGAAATTGAACGTATCCGTAATACATGGATCCCGGAAGTTGGGAATACCAAAACCAAGATATCATGCACACATCAACCTGAAGAACCTTCCCGCTACAACCCGGTAGTCGCCCAGGGAACACCTGACCCTCACAAGTTTGGTCGCCGCATCGGAGCATGCGCCACCCCCCGCAACATGCACGCGAGACAAGACGATCTAGCCAGACTGCACAGAGACCGCTTGGCTGACACGGTATAAATACAGCGAGCAGTGGAGCTGGTCCTCATTCCACTTCTGACCAAGGAAAGAGCGGAACCCTTACTAATGCCGGACGCAGTTTCCGGTGAAATGTCGGGAAATATCCTGTCTGGACCATGGCCTACAAGCCCGGACAACTTGTACCTAATTAGAAGAATCTTACAATCCAAATAAACAATTATTATAATTTTGTTCAGAATAAAACTGTGAATGAACCGATTTATTGTTTGGATTGGTACTGTGAATTACGTGAATTTCATTCCGATAAGGATTGATATACGGAAATAGATAATTAGAGGAAAGTCGCCATATATGGAATAGTCGCCTAATATGGAATACCGTAATATTTCGAATTGTGTGGTGGTAGATCTCTCTTTCTTGTCAGTGCTTGCGTGTGACGTCATTGTATTCCCGAGGTCACAGAGCGAGAAGACTCTGCTGAGCTTGGTTGGTTAGTTATCTGCTGAAGTTTGAATCTTCCGTCTTTGAGATTTTGTGACGTATGTACTCATTGAATTATTGTATGCCTTTATTATCGGGTATTATTCTTATCCTGGGAGACAAATTATAGTGTATGTGCTACGCTATTAGCTATATGTAGTTGTTAATCCTTACGTTTCTTTTCTTTTCCGTTGCGCATCCTTGAAATCAACATGGCAAAGTTCCCAATATGGAATGCATGGGGTCCGCAATATGGAATATGCCTGTCACTTTATTTGTATGAATATAATCAATTATAAAAGTATTTGTACAATTCTTCTAGGTCATGTAAGGTGAAAGACGTAAGAGGAAACGGTGGAACCCGGATAATATGAAACAAGCTATTTTTGCGGTACGAGAAAAAAAAATGGGATTTAAAAAAGCAGCTGAACAATTCAATGTACCTAGAACTACTTTGTTCAGGCTGTATTCCGTGAAGGATATTGAACCCAAGGATGCAGTACAGACCGCACTTGGAAGACGTCCAATTCTTCCACGTAATATAGAAAAGCAACTCGTAGAGTACCTGAAAATCATGGAGGCAAGATTTTTTGGTCTCTCTAGGAGTGACGTGAAACAACTTGCATTTCAACTAGCACAGGCAAACAACATACCACATCAGTTTTCCAAGGAACGAAATATCGTTACGAACATCCCCAGGAACATCTTTTGCCAGAGTGAAAGGAATTAATAAGGAAGATGTGTTCTATTTCTTTGACCTACTGGACCGTGAGTTCGATAAACGTCATTATGCTTCTGATAGGGTGTTCAATGTAGATGAGACTGGTCTGTCGATCGTCCAGTCGAAGGTCCCTCAAGTGATTGCTGCGATTTGTGTGTGATTTCTGTAAATAAACTACTAATCTCATGAACTTCATTAAGTATTCCATATTTGGAGCCGTCTTGTTTATTATGTAAAATGTACCTTTCTTACAAAAATATTTCTAATTACTTCCACATAATATATTCAGCATAGCATTATATGCCATTCTTTGTATAAGTAATTCCTAGAAATGGTACACATTTGAAAACATTTTTTATGCAATCAATTATTTCAATATCAGCAAAAATATAAATGGTATTCCATATTTGGCGACTTTCCTCTATTTATATTCTGTTCGAAATGAAACTGTGAATCCTTCTAACAAGGATTGACGTTCAGAAAGAAACATTTATTTCCATCCCACTTGGAATGAAACATTTATTCTCATTCCGACATGGATTAAAATAGCATTTACTTCTTGGACTGATACTTTGATTGAAATATTTAATCCTATTCAGGCAGGAGAGAGATGACATTCACAGAATTTAATTATATTTATTAGAGAATGGAATTTTGAACGAAATATTTCTACCCGAGTGGGAGTGAAATCAAATCCATAGAGTTTTACTATATTCTGCTCGGAATGAAATGTTGATTGACACATCCTCCGAAAGAAATGAAATTGCATCAACAGAATATCATTCTACTTCTCTTGAATGAGAGTCTAACAGAAAAAAAATACTCCAGGGATAATTAAATGTAATCCAGAGAATTTCTTCTTTAGCTCTCGGAATGAACTTGTAATTGATACATTTAATTTTATCCTAGTATGTGAGGAAATTAATTCATAGATTAAATCGCACCACCGGTGCAAGACTACCACAAGTCAAAAAGCACACATTTTCAGGAGAAGCATTTAAAGATTTTGAGCTAATAGGAAAAATATAAATATTTACACAATTAAAGGGAAAGTAACGTATTACTAACTTCTAACATTGTCTAGTAAGCTACTATACGATAACATGCAAAGTTCTTTCATGGATTATAATTATGTGTTTTTATCAAAAATAATAATTTTGAGTTATGGCAGTTTACTATTCAGTGGCGTAGAATTGCTATTTATAGGATCTGGGTTGTGGCAGTTTTACAGGACATGAACTAGGTCATAGGCATTTATAAGCACCACATACTTGAAAATTCATGTTTTTTGACTTGTGGCAGTCTTTCACTGGGTTGCGAAATATACATCATTCTGTACATGAAACTCACTGCATAAGAGGTACGTATAGTCAGACGTCATGTTAGGTGTTGTATTGAATGTACATATAACGTACCATGTGAGATTCTCCTGACCTGGCAAGGAGGCTTTCGGAAGATCAATTTGATTTAGAAGTGAACTTATTGTGTGTATACCTCCAATATAGTGTAGACCATTAGAAGCAATGCCAACTCTGATTGTCCTATCCTGGACTTCGTACAGTTAAATTTTTACCTGTTTCAGTTTTAATAGAACCCTTGACCGTCATCATGAAACTGTTAAATCAATTGCCTTGTATCTTGATTCGAGGGAAGCTCTTGCTCAGAACTACTTTAATGCCAAGTTTCGGATATGCAAGTCTATTGGATGGTGGATTATTGACTGTAATATTTTATGTATTCAAGTTGGCAGTTATTCGTAATAGTCTGTGTGATTGTCCTGTGACCGGTGGAAGGGAAATCTCTAATAGGAGTGTAATATTGAAATAGATGATATATTATTATTATTATAAATCGACAGGCATAACGGTGGGAATATCATAGTCACCCAAATAATTCCATTTTAATTTGTAAATTTTAATTATGTTTTGCATCAGTTTAATATGGAAGGAGAAGAGTGTTTCACTATATGTATATATTTAATTTAATTGACTTAATTTAATGGAAGATTTTCAATTCGAAGATTTAATAATTTTAACGTGAGGGCGAAGCAAGCGAGCACGAAGGCTTTTCTGTCAGGTGGCAAGGGGAAGGATATGTTGCAACTTGATATATACTTGGCCGGGCACGCCGCGGGAGACTTTCCTGGAAGCTGAGGGAACAACGAAAGACGCTACTGGAGTCGCTTTTCAAAGAAGACGGTCCACCAGTGGTCATATCCTCAAGAACAAGGGATCTAGCCTCGTACCAGGACCAGGATATCTTATTTTGGCTACAAGTACAGTGATTCTCAGAATTTACACCATGCCATGGATGAACGAATCAGAGAGGATCACCATCACAAGCTGGAAGAGAAGGGTCGGCTACGATGAAACACAAGAAGTGATTGGTCAGCGGTCATGGGTGAAGTGTATGGTGTAGGGGGTCGAAGAAAAGTTATAAGAGACGTTACCCGCGTCTCGAGAGCCATTCCATTCTGAATCTTATTCTCATTTTGTTACTCCATCAGCAATCTGCGTTTCATCACAGTTAAAGTTGAAAATATGTTGGGAATATACCGTCCATACATATTAATGGGGATAGTTGTGTGATTTATTAAGCTAGTACTTCATCACACACAACTAAGACTACAGATTTGCTCTTGGACGAGCAAAACCTATCTTATGAAGACATCAACGGTGAGCGCACTGGCAACATCACATATTTCTCTGTTTTTCAATTAGTACATTTTATTTGGGCACAGTAAATTTAAATTCATTTAGCTTATGGAATAATTTAACTCAACCTCATGTCCTCTTATTCGTTTGTGTTTGGCCGCCACGTTAATTGTAAATTCACAAATTCTTCCATCATGATGTATTCCGTAATTGTTCTTTTTATATAATTAAAATTAATTCTATAAATTCATTCTGCGTGTTTCCTCCTTGTAGTTAGAACTAGCTATAATACGAACCTATCCTCTCATCGCAATTAATATACTGGTTGGAAATTTGATTTCCCAACAGGCTGACTCTTCTAAAAGGGTCTACGTGGTCGAGGTAATATGGTCAGTGATTATGTTTCTATATTTCGGTGTTCAAATGGTAATGAACCCAATGGCGTCCTACCAATATGACGTTTTATTGTGGTGTGTATACAGTACTCCAGGTAAACGCAATTGCATTTGTCCACTCAACAGTGGAGCTTCTCAGTCATAACTATTACATTTGTACGCCCATGTGGAACGTGTACTGTTCAAACTATTACATATGGTCGCCCAAGTGGGGCAAGTACCATCATAACTATTACATTTGAACTCCCAACGTGTGGCCGAAAACCAGCTGGTATTTGTGGGGAGAGGAAAGGTATTATTTCTGTGATTTGTGTGTTTTTGGGGATATATTTTGTGCTGTATCAGAATTACGGGTAAAGAGGAAGAAATGAAACATAGAAGAGGTCAAGCAACGAGTGGTGATGAGGTGGAGAAGAATGTGGAAGCTAATGAGGGTAGTCCGGCTGGGACAAACAATGTCTCAAAGGAAATAACGGAGTAATTTTCATAGAGGGGGCTCATAAGCAAAGGTCACAGGATACTAGTAATGGGATTATGACCATACTCATGCAAATTAATATTAAATTACATGATACTAACAATAAATTAGAAAGTACTAAGGAGGAGATGAAGTTTAATAATACTGAAATTAACAATACATTGGATGTCTCTGATAATTAATTACCAGCCAGTAATAGTAAATTAGAAGATAATAATAATAAATAGGAAACCACTAATGTTCAGATGGAAAGCAATAATAAAAAAATTAACAGTAAATTGGATAGAATTAGCGCTGAGACTAGCGGTAAAATTACCGAATTAATAAAAAAAATGGATTCTGTAACTAAAACTAATGAACAGCTGAGTGAAGAATGCGCTAAGCTTAAGAATAACATTGAAGGGGTGAGGGGAGAAATTAGGAGTCAGCTGGAGGAGAAGTGTACGGAGATAAGATAAGAAGTAGATAACAGATTGAAGGAAGTACAAAGCAACTTAGAAGATAGAATGTGTAGCCAGGCTGATAATTTCAAAGAGTTAGTACAGGTGGAAACGAAACAGGTGAAGGATCAGCTAGGTGATGAGATTGGCAAGTTGAGTGAACATCTTAGCAAGAAAGTGGATGAAAGTACTGCTCAGTATTTGGAAAGCATACATGAGATACAGGAGAAGCAAGGGGTCTTGAGAAATCGATTAGAAATAAGAGAGGTTAATTTGTAAGAAAATTTGAGAATGTAGAGAGGCAAGCAGAGAAGAGATTAGCTGAGCTGGAAGCGAGATTGAAAAGTAAGATAAGATATGAGGCAGGTCAGAACAGGGCAGGATGTATGAGTGGTTTCAATTACAAGGAAGCTGAACTGGGAAAATTCAGTAATCGCCAAGGCTGTCCTATGGAATGTCTGGGGGCGGTAGAAAATGAATTTAAAGAGAGACTCGAAAAAGGATTAATTGAATGGGGCTACGTACTGGAAATATTGGATCAGGCATTTGTAGGAGAAACTAATAGCTGGTTTGCTGTGAATAAAGATACGCTGGAGAATTTAAATGAATTTAGGAATAGATTTTGTGAAAATTTTTGGAATGGGGAGATTCAGTCAAGGCATTGTGAGGCAGTAGTGTGTGGGAAATATAATTCCCAAGGAAATAGTAGTATGACTGAATACTTCTTAGGACATGTACTGATCTGCAAGTATTTAGATGGACTCACGCAGGAAAAGGATGTGGTGAGGATGTTGTTAAGGTACTTCCCATACCTAATTAAGGAAGCGGCATGTATTCAAAGGGTGAATACAATACCTGAAATGGAAAAGCTCTTAGGTACATTTGAGGCACTAGGCCAGGTTAGCGGCGAGGAACAGCTGGCCACTAATTACAATAGGGGAAATAACAATCAGGTACAGGACAATATAAATCAGGGTGTCCAAAACAGAAACAGTGGCGGCAACCAGAATTTTCAGAATAGGGGTAACGGGGGTAATAACCCTAATTACCAGAAAAGAAATTATATTGGTAACCAGGGATACCAAAATAGGAGTAATGGTGGTAATAACCAGAATTACCAAAATAGGAATAATTACTCAGGTCACAATAATGGTCAAAACACAAAACAAAGGTCAGAGAATTACAACAATTCCAACCACAACCAGGGTAACCGAGGTTACAATAGGAATGACCAGAGTAGTAGTAATAGTGGTAATAATAATAGTAACACAAATGGTAGCGGAAGTCAGGTCAACAGCGCTTCGACCAGTGGAGCTAGTACAAGTATGGGACCTTTAAACTAGGTCTGGGCTGTCATGACGGGTCTACATTACAGTCGGTGGTTATCCCAATCAGCACTTTAATTGCTGATACTTATGACCTAGAAGTGAAAAGTGATTTCTTACGGGAGCTTACAGAGGTGCAGGAACCAAGTGAGAGTAAGAATGTATACCCAGTGGCCAAAGTATACGTGTCAGGGGAACCTGTCTATGCCTTATTTGACACATGTTGTGCTCGCTCCAGTTTAAGTTCCATGTGATATGCTAAAATGAAGGAGAGAGGTATTATTTTTGAGGAGTTGCCTGTAAAATCTACATATGTAATAACTGCAATTGGGAAGTGGTCCCATTTAATTTCTAAACAGGTACTGGTGGAATTAGAAATTGATGGTCATGTGGAGAGGCAGACCTGTTTGGACATACCGAACCTAGTGTACGAGCTAATCATCGGTTCGGACTGCTTAAGTAAATTTTCAGCTAAATTATGCTATGAGCAAGAGTGTGTAAAAGTGAATTGGAACGAGAAGGAAGTAATTATACCGTTTAAAAATCCAGGTAAGCAGGGTGGTGTGTCTCAAGGGATGTGTACTTTGAGTAAAGCGATTTCGGCCAGTAGAGTCGAAAATGTCGGGCAGGTGTCTGAGGCTATAGAACCTGTGCCATTATTTTTGTGGAGAGCGTGCAGACGTATGGGACCCTAGAGGACTTCTTACGGATGGTTGCATTTCGAGATGAATTAGGGGAACCACGTAGTGTTCAGCTCTATAAGGTGTTGTTAGATAATAAGATAAATTTTGAGGATAGAATTGGTAAAGCAAATTGTTACACCCACTCGTTAAACGTGCATAATTATTCAGTGTTCGTAGGTCACAGGTATCCAGTTCCTTTTCGATATCAGAATGCAGTTCAAAAGCAAATTTACCAGATGTAGGAGATGGCATAATTGAATATTCTAATAGTCAGTATTTAAATTAACTATTTTTTTTCCAAAAGCTACTGGGAAGGTTAGGATTTGTTCACACGCACGCACACTCAACTCACATATCAGTTTTGACCAGTTGAGATATTTATCTATTGAAGAGTTAATGCAGAACTTTGAAGGTAATCAGTGGTTCACGTGCATGGATTTCAGCTCTAGTTTATAGCAGGTTCCACTTAGGAAGGAAGGTCGGCCCTTCACGGCATTCAATCACCAGTATAATTTATTTAAATTTCAGAGGGTACCGTATGTTTGAAGAGTAGCTCTGCGGCGCTTATTAGAGCACATAATATTGCACTAGGCAAGGACACAAATGAGTTTGTTACCATTTATATCGATGATAGGGTTATAAGTTCGAGAACTTATGAAGAGCACTTGGGTCACTTAGATTGTGTTTTAAGAAGCTGGACAAGGCAGGTTTCACTCTGAGGCTGTCTGAGCCTGAGTTTTGTAAGCAAGAAGTCACTTTTCTGGGTGATAAGGTATCACGATGAGGGGTAACACCAGAGGTAAGTAGGGTGAAGAAAATACTGGATACTAGCGTTCCAAGGTACGTAAAGGAACTGAAATCGGTGCTTGGCTCATGTAATTTCTTTCGTCGCTTCGTTGTGAAGTATGCATGTCTGGTAGAGCCGATCAGAGAATTGTTAAAAGCAGGTAATAGATGGTATTGGGATTAATCTTATGCCAAGGCATTCCAGGCACTGAAGCGTGGATTTGAGGAAGCAGTGGTACTGCGCTATCCACTAAGGGACAGGGAGTACGTTCTTATGACAGATGCATCACATATTGCTATTGACGTCAGAAAAGTTGGATGGCGCAGCCACGCGGTAGAATGTTGAAGCTGTAACATTGTGACTGGCGAGGTTTATTTTCATGGTGAAGCATTGATGTCGTGATGGAAACAGAAAGGAATTTGACAAATTCGAGGAGGTACTGCTCTGTATACGGTTGCAAATCGTATAAAACGGTTACGAAATATCTTCACTACTTTCCTGTACAAAAAGTTCAGAGAGAAAGATGGGCTTCGGCGCTGTCAATTGGAAAACGTGTTACATGTTACATGACAGTGTGCAGTCTACATTTTTGTGAAGACGACTTCTTTCCACCGGTACTGTTGATTATTGATAGTTATTGTCTCTAATTTGTATTCACATGGATTTAGCTACATCAAAAATACTGATAAACTTATAGCCTATTACTTCTGTGCCGTACAAAGAATGTAATCCACTCTTCGTAAACTTATTTTAGGGATTCTTCCGATTGACAATAGCCGAATGGTTAGAAAACTTAAGAAAAATGCTGTTCCTAACCTTAATTCGCCAGAGAATTTATATTCTTGCCTTTGAAGAGCAAGTATGTAGGTCATTGAAGTTTGATTTGGCTTAAATTGTGTTTTTGGCTATTATCTCCCTACTGTTGAATTCAGTTAATTAAAATGTAAAATCTTAGTTTTAAGTACCAGTTTGGTGACCCATCATCCCAGGAAGGCGGGTAACACCTATACTACTCATGCAGATAGGTCACTTAGCCGTAATTTTGAAGTTATAGTGATGTTAAGTATACATATGCGGTAACGTAGCAGGAGACCGGATCGGCCTAGGCTATTCTAACTTTAATTAGTTCCCATTTCAGGGTTTTTCAGTTTTGAGTGCGAATAGTTGGTTTGAAAGTTGTACAACAGTAAGGAGAGTATGTTTTGTATAGGCTTTAATTGGTATTATGGTTTATGTCGAGCTGAGGCGTGAATTTGGTTTGGCTTAAAGTGTAGTTTTTGATTTGTTCCGTTTGCTAATGAAAAGTTCAAACGGAGACTCCAGCTTTGTTAAATATCTGTATTTTAAATATTTAATTAAATATATTGATAAAGGGGATGTCTCCATTTTAACATGCCTGTGGCAAGAGATTAATAAATTAATATTCTTGCCTTTGAACAGCAAGTATGTAGGTCAATATTTGCAATATTGAAGTATGATTTGAGCATCCCAAGCAACGCTTCTTTGAACCCAAAACATTCATGCAAATTCATGGTTGCTTGATTCAATTTATTATCAGGGAGTCGCCCTTTGTGTTACGTGAGATATATATATTGTGAAATTAATAAAAACATCGATACCGCTAGGCTCCCAAGTACAGGCTTCATATATGTAACAGCAGACAGTAAATTAACTATCTACATGTGGGTAATATTTTTAACTGGTAGTAATTTGGCACTGCATTTAAATTGATTATAAAAATATTTCTATCAATGAAAGGAAATAATTATGTAGTATTTTGCCATCATAAATTAGAAGCCATAACAAACGCACACCCAATTACTCCACGTCACTATATCGCCGCCATATTGCAAACAGCTGACCGTAAGCTCCTCCCCCGTTTCGAACGTCAATAGCAGGGGTGCTATGTCAGAGGGATGAGAGAGGAGACTTGAGGATTTTCTCCTTAGCTTAACGTGGTCTGTCGACCACCGAGAAAAAGTATACCATCACTGAATTGGAGCTCTTAGGCATTGTGTTCAGCCTGAGTAAATTTAGGATATATGTGCTGGGAAGTAAGTTTGAGAAACACACTGATCATCACGCCTTGGTATTTATAAGAACTTGTAGGTTGAACTCAAATAGAGTTAGTCGGTGGATCTTGGCTCATGACATCTAGCTGAAGCATATTAAAGGTAAAGATAACATCTTGACGGATATGTTATCTCGTGGTGTATCTTTGAGCAAGGAGGGACTGGTATTGAAGGCTGATCAGGATATTTTGATGTGTGCTTGCATTGATCCAAGTAACAAGCAGCCACTTGAAGTGTTAAAGAATATGTTGGTTGAGCAGAGGGAAGATGTGGTGTTGCGGGAGTCTTTGGCCAGGTTAGAGGTAGGTGATTCAGCTAAGGTAAATGTAAGTCGGTTCACATATAAGATGCAGGACGGCTTTCTCGCTCGTATGTGTAAGGATGATCGCTGGGCGATATGTGTACCAAACTCTTTGAGGGATGAACTGGCCTGTTTCATTCCTAGGGAGTTAGGCCAATTCGGCGCTAACAAGGTGTATTATGAAATTAGTCATGACTTTGTCTGGGAAAAGATGGGAAGGGTTATTAGGAAGATCCTCGCTAAGAGTGACCTCTGTCAGGGAAGTAAATTTCCTGTTATATGTTTGTGTGGTCCTATGCAGGTGGTCATCACAAATAGTCCCGGCGAACTACTTTGTGTTGATCTATTTGGTCCTGCTGTGAAAGATCAGTGTGGCTACGAGTACATTATTTTTCTGGTTGACGCATTTGGTAAATTCGTCAAACTCTATGCATTAGGAAAGCCACCGAGAAAGCATGTAGTCGACTGACCATTGATAAATATATACCTGAGTTTGGCATTCCACTCAGAGTGTTGTCTGACAGGGGGCCGCAATTCATTTCAAAATACTGGAGAACCAGCATGGAGAAAGCCGGTATCACACACGTTCACTCATCAGTTCGATATCCTCAAGGGATTTTATCGGAGAGATCGATAAGGGAGATTTCGCGTATTATGAGAGCTTTGGTGCACGACGGCACACTTCCTGGGTAGCTCAACTCTCAAAGGTTGAGTCTTGGATGAATTTCGTTCAGCATGAAAGTACTCGTATTATTCCGTTTGAAATTCATTATGGTATGAAGCCCTAGAATGGATTAGCAAGCAGATTGGGATTAACTGTGGGAAAACAACAGGGGATGGATTTTATGCCCTGTTGGCAAATCAGAATTTGAAAAAAATCAGCAACTAAAAGAATTCGCCAAAAAAAAAAAACTACCTTTTCAACCCTGGAGACTTGAAACCGTCGAACTCTGCAGAGAAGGTCATGAGTAAGTTCTTTTTACTTTATTCTGGTCCTTTTTTGTTTCTAAGAGGATTGGCAACACTGCATATGTTCTTGAGAACGAACGAGGTGAGAGACTATATGGGACGTACTACATTAATAGCCTGAGGAGGTACTGTGACCGAAATCTAGATTGAATGATGCTCACATCAGCTGTGATGGGATCGGAAGCTTAGGCTCTCGACTGCCCCGTGCACCATGCTTGAGAGTGAGTCTCCTTGACTAGTTACGATTCTTTTTGCATGATCGACACGAGAATATGTTATGGGTAACATACGAATTGGCATGAATATTTATACATCTATAATTGTATATCAGTCTTCGAATATCAATCGACTAACAGATTTTTTTGTGGCAGAAGGCCAGGTATTTTTGTAAAACTATCAGATGTCAAGCTCCGCTGGCTATGACGTCAGCCACAGAGTGTATGTGAGCGTGCCCCTCATCTACACAACGTGATGAGGAAGGCAGTTCCTGTCTGAGACTGTATAGCGACGAATAGCAGGTGATTGACAGTAATTTGTTCGAAGCTGATGCACGCATGGAAGTCACACCTGTCTTTACCGAGGCTGTGAAGTTACATATCGCGCACGGGAAGTCAGTTCTTAAGTGAACATGTGTTCGTATTATAACGCACAAATCGGTAGCGTGTGGACTACAGAATGTTAAAATCAGTGAAGCGTGTGTTCGAATGGAGGTTTACATGAGTATTTATTTAACATTATTTGATACCACATGGGAAGTCCACACCATCCTGAAGACTGACTTTTTCGAACAGTTCAACTTCACATGTTAGCACAGTTTGGGCATGCTAAATCACAAGTTCTTTACACATGAGATTACACTACAAGTTTAAGAAGAGTGTTATTCTACTCGACATTAGTAACAGAACACAATTAGATGAACATTACTGTTAATAAACAACCGAGCATCAAGATTTTTAAAATGTGGAAAGTGAATAGAGCAGTGGCGGACAGTCATATGCAATATTGGGAACTTGAATTTTTCGGCATGCTTACTTAACACTCTATGGAATTCGTAGGAACATTTATGAATATTCATACAATCAAGATGATGAGAGCTTAAACTATTTAAGGGAAAATTTACGAACATGGATGTACACCAGGATTTGAAGACACAATTTCACCTTACAATCTACACGTTTAATAAATTCCTACGTCACCGATCCAGCAGATTTAGGCATCTTTACACATCATGACATCGTGAGACATAACACCAAGTTCGAGGGCAGTGAGTCCATTCTACACTCATTGCAACCCCATGACAACCATTACCATGACTAATTGATTGTTTTTATATCCAGATGTTTATGATTATTATGCCTGATTTTCGAACATAATAGAGCAACTTCAGGAATAAGATCTTGCTAATTAAAATCATTTCACACATTTTCTTCGATCATAATAACTCTGAATTTCTTGACTTGTTCTCTAAATTTAAATTAAATGAATATTTATATATATTTTTTCGGAATGTGAATATTTCCACAATTAAAGTTTGATGCGAGTGGTGACGATATTTCCGCATTTTTTTCATCGATAGTTGATCTTTCTTATCTAATTGAATGATTTGTAATATGAATTATTTATGCATCGTAATAATAACCGAATTATTTAAGCAGAATTATGTTGAAAATTATTGATTATGGTTATCATTGATAATGATTGCCTTCAGTGTAGCAATTCATGACTTTGTTATGGTATATAATGGCAAATTATGGATGAGTTAATAATAATAATTTATTGGTTATAAATTAAAGAACTTAAGTAATTGAAAATTCCTGATTATTTTACCGACAAATTATCGATTTGTATCAATCATTTTCGAACTTTGATATATTTCGCATGGCATATATAAATGGAAGCATGTTGTAATAATTATGTTGTGAACACATTTTATAAGTGGTCTCATTGCCTCGAATGTAGGGTGTAGTAGCAATGTAGAGATGAAACGATTAGCTCAGGACAGGGAGGCATGGAAGGCTGCATCAAACCATTCAAAAGACTGAAGACTCAAACAACAATAGTGGCAACATTATGGATGCGAGTCAGGTGGCCCTTCCAAGAATAATAATATGAATGTTGAAAGATTGGAAGTGTGATATAATTAGAATTTCACCACTAGTATTTGTGCTTATGAAGTTTGGAGGATGTTTATCTGTTAACACAATCCTATTTTAGTAGTTTGTTATATGCATGCTTATTCAATTCGACGATTAAAAATAATGCATTATTAAATGTTGTGAAAGAAGTGCTATTGATGTGAATTTAAGAAACAGTGATATTTATTTCAACGATTCAACCAAATCTGGTCTCGAATTAGCTGGAATGCATAGTTAAATTACGGACGGATGATCTATAACCAATTAAATTTTTACTTAACATTGTTTTCTTAACTAATTAATTTATTACTGCATTTCGCTAATAATAATGATAATTATAGAATTATGGAAGGAATTCATGATAATTTGTTTATAAAAAATTAATATTTTGGAATTAAATTATTGTGCCTTTGATGAACAGATTGATACATTATGGTCCAGGATTTGGAATAATTATATTCATAATAATTATTATATCATTTTCAACAATGTTTTTTATGAATATTTATTCATATGAAATTATCTCAACATTATCTGCACATTACTCTGTCATAATGTCAGATGATAATTTTAAATATTTATATAATTTATTTCTTCACTAAATGTACATTCGTAATTATCCTACGATAATTATCCTTCACTTTAGTTACATTTATGTGTGAATTTTCAGTGTATTTAGAAATATGTGTTTATGGGGAATTGAATAATGTGATACGCCAAATTTAATTTATTCATTCAAAATCTGAAACCAGTCGATGTGCAGTGCAACGAAAAATATATTGTATTTTATTTTATTCAGCTTACTCAACGAACACTGGAACATTAACTTCGATTCACATTACCCCACAGAAATTATATAGGACAATCAAATGGGTAGTCTAGGACGTATGGATCCATGATCCCAACGTAAGCATAAAACCAATTTGATTCTAGGAGTGTATTTATTCATTTTGTTTCGTCTGCTCTTAAATAAAAGACACCATTTTATCTTATTTATCTTATATTATTCCTGCAGATTGGTCCTTTACCTGATTGAATGATACTATCCTATTTTATTTTAGAATGTATATATCTGAGGCAACCTTTCTCACCTATCCCGTTAAACGACCCGAGACACTAGATCTCTTGCCTGCCCGTGTTCGCAGTTGTTTTTGGTAGTTTTTCCAGATATATATTTCAGGGACACCTAATACTTTTTTTCGTAACGGCCATGTACCCTTTCGTGGACATCACGTTTGATTTCCGGGCCGACGTGAGGTCTGGGAAACGGGTACAGTACATGTCATGAGGATATGAGGTATTGTGTGTACAATAAACATACTTGTAACCTATGCTAATTTCTTTTTAAGATTTAAAAATTAAAAGTTTACGGAATGAGTGACATGTTCTGAGACAGGTAGGTGACGTTAGAGCAGTGTATTCAGGTGTGTCTCGGGACACGTAATTAGAACTGATAAGACGAGACAGTTCAGGTGGTCCGACTCAATCAGATAAGAGACAGCTAAGATAACGGAGTACGGACTATTTACAATCAAAAGTTCTCGAAAGAGAAACAAAATGATTATTGTCCGTTGAGCCATTATAAATAACACTAAAAGTGATAAAAATGTCCAGCATAACTCAACACATTGCTAGCGTTTCGCACCAGCGTGCCAATTGGGCTCTACAGTTGGAAAAGACACACCTACCAAGAAGCGTAGCAGGTACACACTGAGAAGGCCATGCAAGACGCCTCGCCACATATGTGGCCACGTCACGAGCATGCCAGTGCACCACCGGAGTCAGAAACTCCACTTCGAAAAACAATAAACCTTGCTTTGGCATTGAATACAATCAAAAGTTCTCGAAAGAGAAACAAAATGATTATTGTCCGTTGAGCCATTATAATTAATGACACCGCCACATGGCCAGCGTGGATGGGCCAACTTACCGTTTATTCAGAGGTCCGCGTCGCTTCCACAGCAAAATCACCTCCTGATGTCATGTCCCAACAGAAGAGCTCCAAAGGGGTGGAAGGAAGATGGAGAAGGGGACAACGCACAGGCTATTCTACAGACAGCCCCCAATAACTAATGGAATTGCTGCCGACGAAATAATGCCACAACAGTTGATTAAAAATTTAAAATAAAAATTTAATGTTAAAATTTAAAAGGAAACACCTCCACCAGAAAACAGAACATGCATGCTTGCAAAACAAAAAAAGGGACAAGAATTAAATTGAAATTAAAATGTTATAAAGCCCAAAGATTAAAATAAAATTACAGGCATGGTTAAACGAGAAAGGGCTAGATAATTTACAAGGGAATGCAATATCGATCCTACATGCAGAGATCCAGACCACGATGAAACGAGAAATTAAAAATTAAATTAAGAAAATAAAATAGTATCAGAAAACAATTCATTAATTTGCATGACGGAGAAAAACACAGGCACATTTACTAAAAACACAAAGTTAAACCAACAAGAATAAATTTTAAAAAATTAAGCTAACACCACAACACGTTTGAGCTTCGTGGTCGGCGCCAAGAGACTGACCTCGAGACCAGAATGCATCTCGTCAAAACAAAAAACAAACATGGCCACAAAAAAGGAGACCGCATGTCTGATCGAATTACGGCAAACAATTTAGCAAACTAAATTTTAAACTCAGCAGAAAGAAAGAACGGAGGAAAACAATTACATCTAAAAACTATTAACACTAGTCGGTTTATGTTGCGACGGATCTTACATCAGATAAAAAAAAATATGCCAATCCCAAGATTGCCAAAAGAAAATAAATAAAGATTTAAAACGTAAAATTAACTTATAAATGTGTCTCCAGAAGGTACGAAGCAAACAATAACCTTTTTTTATATCAGGTAACGTTGAGAAACAGAAATAAAATTAGGCCTATAAAACAAAATAAGGTACAGAATTAAAACATAACTATAAGACGAAATCGGAGCTCCATAACAATATATGTATATACATTAAATAATAACGTACCTTAAAACTTCACAGTGGAGACACAATAGAACAAAGAAACTAACACATTTTAAATAATGTAAAAGATATGAACTGCCTCAATATGACTGCGTTAGCACACATATCCCGCTTCGATCACCCACGAGGCTTCTCTCTTGTAGCCCGTGAAACAAACCGATCACACATCATCTTCAAGGCAAGTTATGAAATTATAGCCTAGGAGCACAGGCATTTCCTTTTTTCTTGAATATATATATTTCGTAGAGGCTGGGGGCCCAGGCCCCCATCAGCGGTGACACCTTTCACGACCAGTCGGCTTGTAGCTTTCTTCACGACAGACAATGGACTCCACAAGATGGCGGAGAAAAACCGCGTCAGATACCGAACTGCATTCATGTAAATATTTATCGTCCAATCAAGGCTTGACACATCAATCAACAATGTCATTATTAAGTGGGTGAGTGGATAGCGTGTCAGTCTACCAACCCCAAGATTGCAGGTTCGTCCCTGACCGTGGTAAGTGTTTTTTGAAAGGCGGCAAAAATACGATACGCATGTCATACGATGTTGGCATGTCAAAGAACCCATTTGAATTCAGTAGGCCGAGTTCATAATGGCAAAATTAATCTCGGGAGTTTCCGCCAGCACAAAGTTCCTCATTTCTCTACTAGAAAGCGCTATTGTGTTCAAGGAGATTAGATATCTAACATCTAACCTCCATAGTCAAGGAACTACGAAATTCGACATGCAAGCTACCCTCTGGGTGTCAAATAGCAAAGCTTGCACCAGGCACCCGAGGCCATACGATATTATTATTATTATTATTATTATTATTATTATTATTATTATTATTATTATTATTATTATTAAGTAAATAATTTGGCGTTATCATGAATACACAGGCATTTGTTTCATGACGTAGAATATAATTGCCTTTCAATTATGCCACGAATATGAAGAGTTTTATAAGGCACAAGCAACACTCTCTATCGGAGAAGAAGGAACTACTTGCAGGAATCCCGAAGTCCGACAACAGCTGCTATCTCGTGTCCACAAACGGAATCAAGTCACCAGGCGGTCGATTCAAAATGTCATTGAACACCAGAATACAGGGAAGAGGGATTTTAAAAACATTGGGACGGGCATTGCACGTAACAATTAACACTAAAAGTGATAATAATGTCCAGCATAACTAAACACATTGCTAGCGTTTCGCCCCAGCGTGGCCAAATATGTGGCGAGGCGTCTTGCATGGCCTTCTCAGTGTGTACCCGCTACGCGTTTTGGTAGGCGCGCCTTTACCAACTGAAGAGCGCAATTGGCACGCTGGGGCGAAACGCTAGCAATGTGTTGAATTATGCTGGACATTTTTATCACTTTTAGTGTTAATTATAATTGCTCAACGGACAATACTCATTTTGTTTCTCTTTCGAGAACTTTTTATTGTATTCAATGCCAAAGCAAGGTTTATTGTTTTTGGAAGTGGAGTTTTTGACTCCGTTGGTGTGCACTGGCATGCTCGTGACGTGGCCACATATGAGGCGAGGCGTCTTGCATGGCCTTCTCAATGTGTACCTGCTACGTGGCTTGGTAGGTGTGCCTTTACCAACTGAAGAGCCCAATTGGCACGCTGGGGCGAAACGCTAGCAATGCGTTGAGTTATGCGGGACATTTTTATCACTTTTAGTGTTAAACACAGACTATTTAGGTCAAAATAGCTAGACGGCTGTTGACCTGACTTAGTTTGTAAGAATGAGGTAGACATAAAGAGATGGACTAATTGGAGTCCGGTACTGAGATCTTGGAGAAGATATGAGAATACTGGTGTGCGCACGCAAGGTGGTGTGACACATTCCATATTTAAAGGGAACATTTGTTTATATAACAAGCACAGAAATAAGGTCGGATTATAGAGAATCCTAAATTTTGTATTTTTTTTTCAGTAGTGCGCTTTTTATGTTAATCGTTTACAGAGAATATTGTAATGGGGTCAATAAGCGTTTCATCTCGTGTGTAGTGTGGTAACGATAGTTACAGTGTGGTGGTGTGTGGGATGCGTGACGCATCAAAGTTGAATTCTGGAGAAGTGGTATATACAAAACACTTGCAACGAGTGAATCTCGAAGAATTCACTTCTATGAATTCACTTAGGAAGTGAAACAAATCACATCTGATATGTGAAAATAAACGTATAAAGCGACATAATTCTGTCAAAACAAGGAACATCTCGTGTGGTGTATATATAGGGGTGATTTATAAATGTTTTAATTTTTTTTTTCAGGGTATAAATATGTTTTGTTTTGTAATTAGCGGAGATTCCGCGATTTTGAAAAAGACTCTTACAAGCACAATGAGCCAGAACAATGAAAGAACATTGACATAAGGTGTCAAGGAGAGGATGATTTGTATATAAGGGTAAATTACAAGTTTTTTTGTGAAATGTTATATATATAATGCGTTAATTGTTTTTTTTTTGTATACATGTCTTTTAGTTTATTGTAGCGATTTTACGTAGTAAAACCGTACGATAGACTACGGCGAATGTAATATTGGCATAGATGAGATCTTATTATAATTATTAATCGACAGACTTATGAATTGTAATTATTTTGCATCAGTTTAATAATGAAGGAGAAGAGTGTTTCACTATACGTATATATTTAACTTAATTGACTTAATTTAATGCAAGATTTTCAATTCGAATATTTAATAATTTTAACGTGAGGGCTAAACAAGCGAGCACGAAGGCTTTTCTGTCAGGTAGCAGGGGGAAGGATAAGTTGCAACTTGAGATATACTTGGCCGGGCGCGCCGCGGGAGACTTTCCTGGAAGCTGAGGGAACAAAGAAGGACGCTACTGGGGCTCGCATTTCCAAAAAGACGGTTCACCAGAGGTCATAACCTCAGGAACAAGGGCTCTAGCCTCCTACCAGGACCAGGATATCTTATTTCGGATACAAGTACAGTAATTCTCAGATTTTCACCATGCCATGGATGAACGAATCAGATAGGGACACCATCACAAGCTGGAAGAGAAGGGTCGGCTACGATGAAACACAAGAAGTGATTGGTCAGCGGTCACGGGTGAAGAGTATAGTGGAGGGGGTTGAAGACAGGTTAAAAGAGACGTTACCCGCGTCTCGAGAGCCACTGCCTTCTGAATCTTATTCTTATTTTGATTCTCCATCAGCAATCTGCGTTTCTTCACAGTTAAAGTTGAAAATATGTTGGGACATATACCGTCTTACATATTAAAGGTGATAGTTGTGTATTTGGCTATCATCACAAATGTGATTTATGAAGCTAGTACTCCATCACACACAACTAAGTAATTTTACAACATCGAATACAACAAGAAGATGACGGCGATATTCGGCAGCTGACTACAGATTTGCTCGGGGACGAGCAAAACCTATCTTATGAAGACATCAACGGTGAGCGCACTGGCAACATCACATATTTCTCTGTTTTTCAATTAGTACATTTTGATTGGGCACAGTAAATTTAAATTCATTTAGCTTCTGGAATAATTTAACTTAAACTCATGTCCTCGTATTCGTTTGTGTTTGGCTGCCACGTCAATTGTAAATTCAGAAATTCTTCCATCATAATGTCTTCCATAATTGTTCTTTTTTATATCATTAAAATTAATTCTTTAAATTCATTCTTCGTGTTTCCTCCTTGTAGTTAGAACTAGCTATAATACGAACCTATCCTATCATTGGAATTACTATACTGGTTGGAAATTTCATTTCCCTACGGGCTGTCTCTTCTAAAAGATTCTACGTAGCCGAGGTAATATGGTAAGTGATTATGTTTTCTTATTTCGGTGTTCAAATGGCACTGAACCCGATGGCGCCCAACCGATATGAACTTTTATTGTGGTCTGTCTACAGTACTCCAGGTTAACTCAATTACATTTGTCCGCTCAACAGTGGAGCTTCTCAGTCATAACTATTGCATTTGTTCGCCCAAGCGGAACGTGTACTGTTCAAACTCTTGCATATGGTCGCCCAAGTGGGGCATGTCCCATCATAACTATTACAGGAGTATTCTCCTTCACAAAATGTTGTCGTTATTGTTATTCTCCAACAGCCAATTTTAAATTTTAATTACATGCGGGGCCACCAAATTGACAGTGTTGAGTTGATAGTCTTTTGCCAACGGCAGAGAAAACCTCTTGCACGACACTCCATTCCTTCCAAATTACGAAATGGCAGTTTTGTTACAAACGCGAATTTCTGAAGCCATTTTTTCAGTGCTGAGTGTACAAATTATCAATTGAAATCCCTTCAGTCGATCAATATGTTTTTGCCAAATACGATTGGGCGGGGGTATATTATATGTTTCAACAATTCATGTAAAAGATTACATGTATTATTATTTACTGATAATTAAGAGGGGGAAGGGAAGTATAGGGTTACGCATTTTGACTGTCATATAGTCATTATCAGATCTTGATCACTAGGGTTGAGGTTTGCATTTATGTACTAGTATTTACGAAATGTGGTCTTATCGTAATGTGCACAAATCGTCTTGTTAATGGTACTATTTACGATTCGCAGTGAATATCGTTACTTAGAATGGTTAGCTCTTTTTTTGTACGCGACAAAACAAAATGCAAGAATATAAAATTAAGGCATTCACACTGAATTCTACTATGGTTATATAAGTACTTATTCGTTTGAATAGTCCTATTTACATCAGGTTGTACAGGTGTGCTCTGGTAGCTTACCTTAACCTGATTCACTCGCGGATGAGTGCGTCAGGCAGATCTGCCTTTCACGTGGAAAACGGTATATGTTGATGGGAGTTGTAGCTACTTCGAATTTCAAATTGTAGAAAGTGCATGAGGTAGGAATGACTTTACAAATTGGCAAATTTACTGATAATTAAGAGGGGGAAGGGAAGTATAGGTTTACGCATTTTGACTGTCATATAGTCATTATCAGATCTTGATCACTAGGGTTGAGGTTTGCATTTATGTACTAGTATTTACGAAATGTGGTCTTATCGTAATGTGCACAAATTGGAACGTTTCTCATTACTACTGTAGGCGATTTACTTCACCTGCCACAGCTTAGATGATGGTCCATATATGGTTGCAACCGGTTTTAATGGTTACATAGGACCCTACAGAACTGCTCGCCTGAGGTCTTGGTTTATTGAGAATAAGCACAGGGTTCATCTTTCCCAAATGATATATTTCCCTAATTATTCCTTTCCATATACATTCATTATCTGATCTAAACATAAAAAATGTGGACTTGTATTGTTTGTCAGTGCGAATAGTGGTGATCATTCTAGAAACATGAATTCGTACATATTCGCTAGATTATATTTCTTTGCTAAATATGGTTCTATGTACTCTTTAATGTCGACAGCTCTGTCGTTTGCTTCGTTGTGTACGATTGCAGGTGTTTCTATGTTTGTGAAACGATTGTTGTTGTACATAAGTTAACAGATAGCTGAAAATTTGTTGTGTTTGATCGTATTTCTGTGTCGTTGTTGTTGTTGTTGTTTGAGTCTTCAGTCGTTTGACTGGTTTGATGCAGCCCTCCATTCCTCCCTGTCCTGAGCTAATCGTTTCATTTCTACATAGCTACCACACTCTACGTCCAAGGCAATCTCTTTAACCTTGGTCTACCCCTACAGTTCTTGTACTCGTCCCTTCCTTCCGAAACTAAGATTGATATTCCTGGGTGTCTTAGTCGGTGTCCTACCAACCTATCTCTTCACTTCATTAGTAGTCGCCAGAAACATCTCTCCTCTCCCACTGGTCTTAATACCTCTTCGTTTGTAACCCTATCTACCCATCTGATCTTCATCATTCTCCTGCAACACTACATTTCAAACGCTTCAGTTCTGCTTTTTCCGCTGCACCAATAGTCCAAGTTTCACTTCCATAGAGTGCCACGCTCCAGACAAAGGCCTTCAAAAATGACTTCCTAACACCTAAATCTATATTTGATGTCAACAGTTTCCTTTTCTGTAGAAATGCTTTCCTTGCCTGAGCTAATCTACTTTTTATATCCTCTTTGCTTCGTCCATTACTGGATATTTTGCTTCCTATGTAACAGAAGTATCCTACTTCCTTTAGTTCTTCACCAGCCAATTTGATGTCCACTGAGGATTTTGATTTATTTCAGCTGAATTCCAATATTTTTGTTTTATATTTATTAATTTTCATCATGAATTCTTTCCTCAAGACGGAGTCCATACCATTCAAAAACTCATTCAAATCCTCAGGCGTGTCGGCCAAGATGACTATGTCATCGGCAAACGTATTAATTTGATTTTGTAAGTATTTAGAATTTTCTTCCACTCTGTCCTGTCCTTTACAGTCTTTTTCGTGGAACGTGAACAATTATACACCTAACTTCGATTGCCGGTTTTTCTTTGTTAGTTTGCTCTTCTGTAGGTGCTTGTGAAGTGTGTTCTCAGACCTGAATGCTATATTGAGTCCTTGCTTCTTGAATATATTCGTTAATTTGGAAGTGTTATTGTTCACGAATTAGAATTGCACATATTTGTTTTCCATGTGGGTTGGGAAATTATCCCCCTGTCACTTTCGTTTTTTTTATCAGTAGTCGGTTTACTGTGTTGGGCGTGAATTCATCTCTTTTTTTTATTGTTTGGTAAATGGCCCAAATCTGTTTATTTAAACCAAATCTACTTGTTAATTGTCACTTTAACTCAGAGTGGCATATCATGAGATACAGAATAATGAGAAATACAATAAATACATTGATTACATAAATTTACTATATTCCATTAGATAAATAAACCAAATGTTCATACGGCATTTAATAGCTTCCTAGTTTCTATTTTCTAAAACTTATTAATGCTTTTGCAATAGTTGCCATCATTCAAAATATCACTGGGCAACTTTTCTGATGGAGATTGCACGAAGTTCCTTCTTGATCTTAAAGAGTATAATGTGGACAACAATGTTCTTCATTTTTGACAGTTCTCCCTGGGAGACATATTTGAGCTGCATGAATATGGCATATTCCGCATATACATCACAGAAAAATTTACTTTTATTTTCCTCTCGCGCCCTTACTGTCTGGAAGAGACTGATAAGTTTTATAGTAAGGAAAAAAACATCGAACTCACAGCATGGACTCAGAACGGAAATATCTACAGACAGATAAGGATGTACTGTAGTAATAATATACCTAGTTAAAACAGATAGGCTTTCTTAGGCTTTAACAAGATTTATAGCATCTTTGTTCTGAATCTCATCCGACGCTTTCCTATTCCACATTGCCCTGATGGTATTGCAATATGTTGCTAACTGACCTGCCTTCCCCCATTCCCTTCTTAGTAATTTTATTTAAGTGTGATACTCATTTTCATTTTCTATTCTGTTTAGATATGATTTGTCTACAAACTTTGCTCTTATCGGATTAATCTCCTTGCATTCCCTGATCAGGTGTGCTGCACCCATAACCTTCCCACAAAACCGGCAAAGGTCTTCTTTTCCTACGACTCTCAACGCTTTGTTCATATACACCCCCTTTAACCACCAAATTATACATTTCATTTCTCTTTTCATTAGACATTGAGGCTTTATTCTCATAAAGTTCCTTATTTCGCAGAACTCCGTTAAGGTTCTCCTGGTGGTGCACTCATCTCTTAGCACCTGCAACTCTACGTCATTAACCCTTCTGCACACTTTTTTTTTCACTCTACCCTCCACTCTTCGTAAGTCCCTATCCCATACATAACCCATTCCTAATCTTTCCAGTACACTTCTTACCCCATCCACCCAGTAGCCCTCTTGCTTATGCTTCATTTGGTGCAGGTAGGCTACCTTCAGCATCCCCCCCCCTCCACCTACCTTCAAATTAATCCATGACTCTATGTCACTTTTATGATATGCTGTCGAATGCTTACATCCTCACACAACATTCTCCCTCCACAATTCGCCGTGCAACTATGTAGCCCCAAAATTATCTTGGCAAACCTACTTACTACACTGTCCAGGGTTGCCGTTCCTTCCTCTAAACCCCATACTTCCACTCCATAAAATGCTCTTGAAACGATGAGTGCGTTAAAAATATTCTTATACACTTTGGAATCAAGATTAGGTAACTTATGCTCTATCACTTTAACACTCGCCAATGCCGCTAGCCATTTCGATTTTGCCCTTTTAATTTGTTCGGTCCATTTTCCATTACTCGACATTATCGTCCCTAGATAGTCACGTTTTTCACACTCTCTAACTTTGACCCATACCATGACCCACTTTTCATTCTTAGGCAGTTTAACTCCCTTTTTGCACACCATACCTTTGGTCTTACGCAGGTTATCTTCTTAGTTCCAGTCCTCACAGTTTTTTGCAATCTCGTCAGTACTATGTTGCATATTATGGGGAGTTAGAGCGAGCAGAAGGATTTCATCAGCAAAAGCTAGGCCCAGGATATCATAATTTTCCAAGCAAGTGTTAAACCGTTGCTCAAAGCCCTCTGAATCGAAAATATCGTTGATAAATAGGAAATAAAAGCACCGGAGGTAATTTTCATCCCTGTTTTAATCCTACATTAGACTTTATCTCCCGTACAATTACATCCTCTTTAGTTTTAATTGCACATTTCACTTCGGAATACACATTCTCAATTGCTCTTATCATTTTATGTGAAACCCGATTTTTCCCAGTTTAGCCATGACAGCTCTGCTGCTCACTGAATCAAACGCCTTCTCGAAATCAATAGCTGTGATATACAGCTTTCATCTTGTCCATCACCGTTTTCACCACCATTATATTGCCACTGGTCCTCATACCTTTTCTGAACCCTGTCTGGAGTCTCGAGAAGACCGAACAGCCCTCCGCCTATGCTATTAAACGCTTGGATAAGGCCCCGGTGTTAATTTTGCTTAGATTGTGAAAGAACGTTATGCCTCTATAGTTGCCTGGGTCTAGTTTGTCCCCACGTTTCTTATATATTGGACAAATTATTCCCTCCTGCCACGCCCTCGGAAATCTACCTCCTTCAAAAATCTTGTTAAAGATGTTCACCAAGCTTTCCATCATGAAACTATTCTTACTCAACTCTTGCTAAAATTCATTTGTTATCCCCGAAATAGCACCGAACTTTCCTCCTGCACTTTTTGCCATTACTTCCTTAACTTCAACTATTGATATGACTTGGTCCAGCATAAGCAGAGTGACCTCCAGCCCCCTCGGGACGCCAAACTCATCTCTCTTCCTCCAATTATCTTCAGCATTTAACAGAATTTCATAACATGTAATCCATACTTCATCACTAATAGAGCTCCCACCACCACTTCTGCGCCCTCTACAGTAAGAATTTATCCTGCTCCACACTTTCCTACAGCCGTTAGCCTTAGAATCCTTGTTTAGTGCACTTGCTTCCTTAAGCTGCCACTCATTTTTCATTTTGCTGAGCAGTTCCCTATATTCTTTCCTTAGACGACAAAATTCTACTCTCATCGTACCATCCCCTCTCTCTTGTATAACTTCAGTGACCTAATAACTTCGGTTTTCTTCCTTCTACAAGATTCATCGTACCATCCTTTAATTCTCCCTACCTTTCTCCTAGCCTGCACGCACATTTTCCGTCCGGCCATCAAAATTGCATTCCCCTTCAATTTGATCATTAATGATCATTAAACTTATCCCTACCTTTATCACCTCAAAATTTTCTCCCAGGAAGTAGTTCCGGAACTCTCTGCAGTTTTCCTCCCTCCATCTGAATCTATTTACTTTTCTCTCTTTGGCTTTAACTTGTGGATTCCCTTTTGAATTTGTCACCGCTCCCTGCATATTGACGACAATTGGTAGGTGGAGTGATTCCCCCCATTCTTCAACAGTGAACCTCTTAATTAGGGCTAGTGCTCCTCTGGAACATATTGCTAGGTCTATTACACTTCCTCCATGCTCTGTTATATATGTCAAGTTATCTCCTTCATCCCCCACATAGACACCATTTAGTATATAAAACTCTTCTGCACCACATAGTTCAAAAATATTTTCTCCGTTCTTGTTGCATACCATGTCTTTGTTATGCCTATCCCCAGATGCGGCTTCGGCAACCCCCTTGCTGTAAAGGGGCTTTCTTCCGTCAACCATCGCATTGAAGTCCCCTAAAAGCACAATCGCTGTCTCTTCATACATATATTTTGAATTTTGTTTATTTCAATTGCTAATTCGTCGAAAAAGCTTTCTCTTGGATACTGGGAATTCTCCGGAGGGTTGTAGACAAAACCAAAACAAACCGTTCCTTTTCCCTGCCCCCTAATATCTGCTTTTACCCACACTACTTCTTCCAGTTCTGAAGTAATAAATATTCTGATAATTCACTCACCTCTTCTTTAATTAAAACAACAATCCCCCAAGGAACTTACCGTTCCGAGCTTTCCTAATCTTAGGTTTTGTATATATAATGTAGCCTTCTATTTTAACCTCGCAACCTGCAGGGAGCCAACTCTCAACAAATCCTACAATCTGCATATCGTCTATTAGGGTCAAAACTACATCGTTCTTTCTCTTATTTAAAAAACCCTCTATATTTACGCTTGCAATTTTCCAGTTAAGTTATTTTTACCCCTATCCTCTACGCTGGCGGTGGCTTTGCTTCTAGTAACTCTAGCTTTCTCTAGCTCTAGTATACTACCAGCTGGAGAAGAAATGACCTCCTTCTCCACATTAAACTGCTCTACCAAGGTTTTCTTGCCCCAAAGTTCTTTCAGACTAGTAACTCGCTGTTTGACAGTCTTACCTTTCTGCAAACCACGCACTTCTCCGGTGTTCTTGGTGTTGACCTTAGTTGTTCCTGCTCGCGCCACTTCCGTATTGGACTTTGAGGTCGATGCTCTCTGTTGAGTCAACATCGCACTTCCCTCTGAACCGACAGCTGCTTCCACCTGGATGCTAGGTCTAACTGGCTACTGTTGTTGTTGCTTCTCCATATCCTGGAGTTTTGCCACTGTCCAAACCCGCTCCCAGTTGTTGCCGCTAACCGCCAGACTATTGCCTTTTACATAAGCCTTGTGACCCGAGTTCCTTGCCTTCCTTAAATGAAACTGCTCGCTTACCTCTTCTTTGCTCATTTCTCTTCTTATCCATATCCTCTCCGCTTTGAGATTCCTTGGGTTCGCCAGAATTCTAAGACCCATCAGCAAAGAAACTAACGACACTTTCACGGGCCTCGTGCCCTTTCCATGTGCTATCCTGGTCATATTGTCAATCTCTGAAAGCCCAATGTTTATCCGCATGCTATCACTAATCACTCGGAGCACCTTGGATATTAGATCCTTGGTCCTTTCATTGACATCTTCCTTTATTCCGTAAATGAAGACGTTTCCCTTTCTCTCATCCAGCTTGGTCTTCCTTAATTCTTTTACCTCCAATTCTAATGTCTTCACCTTTTCTCTTAGGTCTTTTATCTCTCTACTATTCTCGGCCAGCCTTTCTGTCACTATTTTCATCTCTTCTCTTATACATGTCTTCATCCCCCTGAATTCCTTACATTGATCTCGAAGAATGTCCCGGATCTGGTCATTTTGTGACACTTCCTTTACAATTTCTCTTTTTTTTCCATTTCTTGCCATCCTAGCTGACCAGGCCATGGGTTTAAATCCACTCCTCCAGTTAATAGTAGCGTCGCCACAACCAGCGCTACCATCCCCATCGCCATAACCCCCATCTGCTCAGTGACGTTGCCCACTATCACTTTCCCGACACCGAAATCGCACTTCACTCTAGCCTGCCAGCGGCCGATGACCGCCAGGTACTGCTCAATAGCGATTCCCATTCTTCCTTACACTTCACTGTACGTCTATTCACCTTGCTAGCTTGGTTGAAAATGCCGCATTAATCTCTTGTGACCACTTGTTTTATTTTTTAAAATTTCCTTATCGAAGTTTTCGGTTCACATCGGTAGTTTACCAACAACCGTATTTACCCTTGTATTGATGCCTGCTATTTGTGTGAATTTGGATGGTTGGATTGGTTGTTAATACCGTGTGACGTTTGTATTTTCTTGCGGTAAATGGAATGTGTAAAATGTCCATTCGTTTGATGGATTGCTACGAGACCATTAAATTATGTTTTTGTATCAAATTAATACATTATGACTGTCTGAAATATGTTATTTAACCGGGGAGGGGTCGCGTCAAAATAGTTTCGTGATGGGTCGCGCACAGTCATTATGGCAGGGGTGTATAAAATACAATTTTTTGTTGCAAAGCACATATTATCATTATGGAAAAATATATCCATGGAACTAAATACCAGGTTTTGTACCGAAACACATTGTACTGTATTATTGAAGAAAGATATATCAATGAAACCCGCTTCATCTATTGATTTATTCATCCTCTGAATTATCCTGGGCAGCACCAGGATTAGTGCATTCCACACAGGTACACAATATGTAAGTTCCTTACGAAACATCTTCCAGGTCCACCAATCGATTGAACTAGCCTTGAAAATACAGCAAGTCAAGAATTATCAACGGAAAACGGTCCATGAGGCTGCTTACCAGCGTACACTTCCATGTACATCGTGGGAAACAAAGCTCTCCAGACCTCTCTCCCTGTGATTACGCCATGTTTGGTCCCCTGGAACGGGCTCTGCGGGGACAACGATTCACCTGGACGTCGACGTCCAGCTGTACATGCGGAACTGGTTCACGTCGCAGCCCAGGGAATTTTATGAGACAGCCATTCACCGCCTCGTGTCACAGAGGGACAAGTGCCTCAACAGTCAGGGCCAATACTTCTAACATCCAGGTACTGGTTTCTGTAATTATGCTTCCAGCTCGTTACTTTTTGAACGCACTTTATATATATATGCTATAGAATGATATGCCAGCACATGAATATTAAAATCGTGGCTCATTATACCAATCACCATGTCTATCGCTTCTTAAGATATCGATAAATTTAAACGTGATTTAAAAAATTTAGCACAGTCGCCATTTTTAAGTTCTCGTAGAAATTAAATAAAAATATATGTCAATATGAAGATTGTATGAAGATTTACCGTGCTCTGTGTCACTCTTGTTGGATTAAGTACGTCACGAGAAGAGTCCATACAAACAGTTAATAATATAATAATTATGTTTTTGTTTTTTCGTCCTTATTAACTACTGCGGATTTTAGAGACGCCGGGATGCTAGAATTTTGCCCAGAAAGAGATCATTAAGTGCCAGTAAATCTACTGACACGGCTCCCTTGCATTTGCGCACCCTCAAATACCAGCTCACTAATCCAGGATTCGATCCTGCAACCTGCGGCACAGCAGGCAAGAACGATACCGCTGAACCACGCAGCAAAGTCATATGTAAATATTTAAATTTTGTGTTACGGCCGTGTTGGATTTGTGTTCATCAGGATTTTGAAAGGCTCATAGGTGAACTTATGTTAATAGCCTCTCTCACATACAAAATTTCAGTTTGAATGCTGTGATAGATTCGCAGATATTGAGAACTGTCTAAATATTTCGGATGATCACCAAGAGGGATCCTTCTTTACGTTGGTCATCGAGTTTCCTACCATTAGATGAAGATCATTGCCTAGATTTGTTTTCAAACGTTCACTTCTATCGCATGATTACCGACAGTAGTGGCTACGCTCGCTAAAGCGCAGCGTAAGGCCATGGGGCCAAGCTCTCTGCTGACTCGGTAGACGCGTGGGTTCGAACCCCACCGTCGGCCGTCCTTGAAATGGTTTTCCGTAGTTTCCCATTTTCAACACCAGGCAAATGCTGGGACGGTACCTTCTGACAGGCCACGGCCGCTTCCATCCACATCCTTGCCCAGTTTCATTCATCTTCATCCATTCCATCTCCCATCCCGACGCGCAGGTCGCCGACGGGCGTCGATTAGAAAGACCTGCACTCGGCCTCTCAGGAGGCCACACGACAACAAAAAGATCGCCTGATTAGGATCATGATATAAAAACTTAATTTTAAAATTTTGCACTGCCGCCTTCTTGTTCTTATATATATATTTTTTATTAGATGCCAGTAGTTTAAATCTTCTATAAGAATTTATCGTACCAAGTTTCACTGCGATCGGTTGATTAAATCTCGAGAAAGTACTTTTTGAATATTTGAAATCAGCTTGGCCGCTATGTTGGTATTATCCTCAACATGTTTTCGAGCATTACATAGCTGAACTTACCATAGTATTCTCTATCACCATACACAATTTTAGGGTGATATCAGTCATCGTTTCGGAGGTACAGAATGCTGGTTAAATATTTAGCGCGGCCGACTTTTTGGATTTGTGAAACGTGCTCAAATTTGAAGGGCATGGACGGAGTCGGACAAAATAGTACTATGTCCTTACAGAGTTTCATTAAAATCGCTCCAGCTGTTTACATTAAAAGAGGGGAACACACACACATACGCACACGCGGACAAGAGGTGATCTCAGAAGCCAATTCTTCATATGTTGAAAATAGGGAAAAGAAAATACAATGTACTGTAGGAGACTTCACCTACTGGGATATCACTCACTACAGCCAAACTCAATATATAAATATTGAAGCACTCCTCCTGGTGAAATTGGGTGATCCGAAGAAATCAGTACATCATAGAAACTCATTGATCTAATTGTACCTGTTCGTGTGATTCGCTAAATTATGAGTGGTAAATATATGAATATCTATTACTTTAGTAATAATTCATAATGGAACCAACCAGGCATACAATGAAGCACATAAATTCTCCAGCACAAAGGTTAAAATCAGCAGTTTATGTAAGGATATAAAATTCTTAAAGAAATGTTTAAGGAATAAGTGAATTCCGAAACATATGAACAAATTTAAAAAAAGGAAAATCACACCATGAAAGGAAACCGCAGGAGATCATTAATGAAACTGTTTTAAGAAGGGAAATAAATTTTCATTACAAAAAGAAAGATTTGTTAAATAAAACATACATGATCATCATTTAGTAGAAGCAAACAAATTAACTCAAATAAAGGTGGGATCACATCCAACGGTGCAATATAGAAAAAATGGAATTCATTTTAGGTAAGAAACAAAAAGTCCTAGACAAAAACATCTAATGCTTTAAGTATTAAAAAACAGGCAAATCCGAACATGAAAATATTGACAGCCCGTGTTTTCAACAACCTTATCATTAACTTAACCGATATTAAACTTCCAACTGATGAGGAAATGATTTTAAATAAAGGCCCCAAGTATAATTGGACCCAAACATACGATGAATGCACAATCACTAACACCATTGCAGAAATAGAAGTTGCCATCCATGATCCAAGCCAGGAGAATAAAAACGTAATAAGGGACGAGACTAACAGAAAAATAGAAAAGATGATTAAGAACGCAGTACTGAACCCATGGGCCATAGGGTCCATGACGGTCGAATCCATGTCCTTAAGGAAGAAATGAAAGAAACGTATAGTTTCTTAAAGGAACGGAGAGAGATTTTAAGCCAGGAATATAGCTTAACATTGTGCAAGCGACTAGGGACAGATGTTCCTTAGATGAGATCACCCCACTCGACATTTCAGAGAGGGCTGGTCACGAGTATTAATAACTGAGTGGAAATTTCCACCGTGATAGAAAGAGAAGCCTGAATCGGAATTCAAGCTGACGTTGCTGGATTTTGACAACGCCGCATATGCACCAGAAGAGGAATAATTAAAATTAACACGTTTACGAGCATAATAATGAGTAAACAAGCACAGCACAGTGAACCATTTTGAATGAGAGATTTTTCAGTATAGAGAAACCATGTAATAATTGTGCAGAAATAAACTGCCGACGTAAGACGACGTCATAGGGGAATTACCTAAGCCTCTGTGGAGGGGAGAGAGCAAAAGGAAAGCAACACCCACACAATTGAGGACGAGAAATTAATTAATATCTCCGAATTGCACGATCGATTCCTAGGTGCAATAAGATCATTTGACATTGAGAAGACGAGCTTTCGGAAGGTATAATTTTTATAATTGTGGCACCATTATTTTAGAAGTTGACCACAGAAAAGGCTTGAGTCTTATTTTTTTGTAGTAAAACAGTATAAAGCTTCGGGCGTTTCCAAGCCAATCATGCAGTATTCAGACAACCTGAGGGCACGTCACTGTGTCACATCGCATGCAGTCCTACGAGCATTCCGTGAGGGGAAGTGCTGCTCCACGACGTAGAAGTAGTCATTCCGACAGTCCGTGAAAGGACGTAACTCTGCGTTACATCGATAACAGCTACCAGTACTCCTTGAGGGGAGAAACGCTGTTTTACACCGCCGAAGCAAGATCTGATAGCCACAGGCGTCACAGTAGTCACGACTTGCTTGCCTCCATAAGGAGCATTCAAGGCGAAATTTTAAAGTATCGCCGTAGTGAAATATTAGGAAAATCCTAATTATAGGATTTAGGCCGACGGTATACAAGTTAAAGTGAAAATTCGCAAGATATAGTCAGAGCAGGCTGCGAACGTCGGACTTAAAGGCGATGGGTCGCTAAATGTACGAACGAATATATCATAACGTACGGAAGTATCGTACCAGACAGATAAACTGTTATTTAAATTGAAGAAACCTAAAAAGGAAGAACAGAATAAGGTTCGAACGTAGGAGTGTTAAAACAGTTCAGATAAATAGAATAGGAGACTATAAACATTAGCTCCAGAAAGCAGGCGAACAATTCTAATAGTACTAGAATCAAGAAGTGCTAGCTGCTAGAAACTGAATCTATAGGTCTTAGAGGAGACCTCGATCCATATAGACTTTCGTTAGGATCGATAGACAGATCTACAGAGAAGCCGTTCAAGCTAGATAAATAGCCGGTTATCCAGGATAGGAATAGCAGAATTGAACTCCAGGGAACAGTAGATGTTTCGGGACTTTCGCATTCTTCAGAATAGGAAGCCGACATCGGATAAATTCCACCCTTGGAAACGGGAATTTAAGAAGATCACGTGTGAGAGGCTCAGAAACACGGCCTAGTGATCGTTGTGAAGTGTAAAATAATCCAGATTGTGTGTTAAATAATATTTGTAGTGTTTATTATGTGTTCAAAAGGGACACATCAGAATATAAAAATGTCGTCAATATTAAGTGTTTTAGATATATGTTTATTTGTGTTTTTACGTAAGATGAATACCTTTAATATGGTGTAAAAAGTTCAAAGTGGGCCCAAAAATGAAACACCGCACCAGATTTAAGATCAGGGATGATCTGGAAAATATGTGAGTACTAAATTCATTTTTATTTTGGTGTCAGAAATTGATTGTGTACAGACTCACCGGAGTTTTGGAGTGAAAGGGATGTGTTTTAATAAATAAATACTGAATAATCAAGAATACGGTCTGAACAATAATAAAATAAATAGAGAAATTATGAATAATTATGTAAAGAATAAATCCCGTAGAGGAAATAGGTGAATAAAGGGTTAATGTATTTAACAAATGTCATAAGAGCAAGCGAAATATCATTTAATTATCATGAAAGACATTGAAATAAAGTAAAGTTGAGATATGAAAGAAATAGCTTTTGAGCTTGTATAAAGAATAAAGATAATAATAATAATTAAATATGGAAATGTTAAATAAAAATCAAATAAATTGATATGAACATAAGAACGTTAAGCCTTAACGTATGTGTAAGAAATGAGGTTCAATGGAATATTTTAAAACAGGGAGCGATTTATCGACCACGGAAAGATTAATTTGTGAATAAAAATAATATGAATTGTTACTAAAGAGATTTTATCAGTTCTTGGGAAGGCATTTTCGGCTTAAAATAATGCATAGCGCATAATGAGCGCAAATATAATATTAAAGTGTCACGCTAGGAAAGCGTAGTGGTTAAATACTTGGTACATTACTTATGGAGGGTAGTTGATTGCAGTGAATTGATAATTGTGTAAGTCCTCTATTAGTGACATAGTATCACGAGGCATTGTGTATGTATTTAAAAAGGGAGCTAATATATGGTATTATTGAGCGTATGTCATATGGGCCACGGCCGACTCTAAATCGCATTTTGTATAAGCCCTCTGTATGGGATTGGTTCCCGAGGCACCTGAAGAGATTCGAATGCAGGATCTTCTTATGATAAAAGCCCCTGTAATTCTCCGTCGTCGTATGTGTATTTAATCTTCCCAATCAATGAGGACCCTCTCATAATTAATAAATGCCAAGGATATAAAATGGTCTTTGAACCAAAGAATAGTTGTTTGAATGTTACGGTACAGTAAAGCCCGGTCTCCCCAGAACTGGATATAATGGGAAGGTTTGTTTTGAAAGCCTTGGAAACAAGATACTAACGTGGAGTTAGACTAGGGGTCGCCGTCACCCTTCGTGTCATAAATCGCACCCGAGTAAAAGTGTCTAGCTCTCTTAAAGTGAGAGGGACCAGGAACCGTCTCGTAAGCTGTTGTAAAGAGAATAAATACACCAGGAGTGTTTAAAGTTGTTAACGACCCGGGCGTTGAACCGAGGTCCTTAAAGATGGATATTTCGTTTGCCGGTTCAGATCGTAGTTTCTTATATGATAATGGTCTATTAAGACATAAGAGATAAATAACAATCCCTCTGGTAATAATGTATGGACGTGGGATTTCACGAGTTGATTGAAGGCAACTGAGTTCGGGAGTAACTATAGTTTTTTGACTGTGTCAAGTACCTTCACGCTCTGGAGTACACAATTGATTTTCTGATTACCTTAATATATTTGTGAAATAAAGAGAGATGATAACAACTGAATGTGTGGACATGCCCAAAATATTGAATTAGATAATTATCATAGATTTTAAATATAATTATATATTTGTTTTTGAGAAATAAGAAAATATAAAAGCTAGTGTTTGAGGTGTACAAGAATGACACCGTAATAATGTAAATGCATGGAGCCAAAGAGCTCGGAGTTATGTAAACTTAATGTTAGTGCTTTATGGAAGTGAGATTAAGTAAGAATTATTGGTTTATGTGGAAACCACAGGTTTTGAATACAATATTTGTTTATTTTATTTGTGATCCCTTGTTCATTTGGAACAAGCAGTTGATATTTGGGTCAGTAATTAAATTGTTAAATGTTTGTAGCGCCATTAATTTTGTTAATTAAATGTGTTTAAATAGGAGTTGATTTTGTTGTTATTTTTTGCCAGTGTATCCTCTAATTAATCCAAATATGTGAGTCACAGAGTGGGGGAACTTACCGCTGCCCCGAAATCCCGAATTGAGCTACGCTGGTATACTGTGATTGGCATATTTCTTGCTAAATGGGCACAGGGGGA
Source organism: Meconema thalassinum (assembly GCA_946902985.2). NCBI lineage: Eukaryota > Metazoa > Arthropoda > Insecta > Orthoptera > Tettigoniidae > Meconema > Meconema thalassinum. The sequence continues at coordinate 802,325,142 of OX336389.2, read as the reverse complement.
TATATAAATACTGTGCTGGATTAATAACTAGAGGAACACTTAAGTCGGTCATATCATGTAAAATTAAAGTAATGATAGGAAAAGCTACAACGTAAAATATTAACTGACCGCATGGGTCCCTGGAAACTCATACCGAGCAGCCCTGAATATATTATATTATAAACCCCCTAGCAAAACTACTCTTTTTGGCGCCCAGTACGCAGGGCTGAGTTTTCCTAGGGAAAACCCGAGTTTTTCTCGAAAAATCAAAATTTTCATTTTTTTTGGAAAAAAATGGTTTTTCGAAATTTTGAATTTTAAATACTTCCATAAAGGTTTTATGAAATTGAATAAGATTATCAAAAGGGTACGTTGTAAGTGAATACCCGTACTAAAGTAATATTTTAAAAAGAAATTGGGACACACGGATTCAGAGTATCATCTCTCAAGCATGTACTAGTGTGGTGGCATTTGTGGCCCACTGTATTCTCATAAGATGGCATTAAGTGAAGAGATGCAACGGCTTTTGGAGGCGATCAAAGCCGATAGTAATGAGAAGTTGGAGGCTATCAAAGCCGATAGCAATGAGAAGTTGGAGGCTATAAACAAGACATTGGGCCTCCAAAAGGATGAAAATAACGAAGTGTTCGAATCCATAAATGATAGTTTAAATAAGTTGGATAGCCAACAGACTGAAAACAAAGAAAGGTTAGGATCCATAACTGAAAGTTTAGAGTCACTAAAAACTAACAGTGAGAATATGGGCACTAAATTAGAGAATATCGAAGTTAAGACTAATACCATGGGAATTAAATTAGAAGCTATCGAAGCCGACAGTATAAACATGAATAAGGAACTGAAGGCTGAGATAGAAAATATGAAAACAGAAAGTGGGAAAACCATTAAACAACAGTGGGAAGTGATGAAAACGGAGACGTTAGAGTCTCTGAAAGCCAACAGTAATGAAAACAATGGAGTACTGAAGGCTGAAATAGAAGAAAAATTTCAAGCTTTGGACAAAACATTTGGGGACAAGTTAAAGGCATTGCAAACTGAGAGTAACACGTTTAATGCAGGATTGGGAACCCAGATAAGTACTATAGAAAAAAATAGTATAGAATCCAAAAAGGAGTGCCAAGATAATTTTAAAAGTATAGGGAATAAAATTGATACCATGGAAAATAAATTTGGTTCTATAGAAACTAAATTAAATAGCATGGAAGAATCTTGTAAAAAAAATGTAAAGGCATGTGAGGAAAAACTTGTAAACCAGATCCAAGGTGTGCAGAAAGAATTGGAAGCTCAGATAAAATCTAACAGCGATATTTGTGAGGCATCCCGGGATGAAATAAAACAAAGCGTGAATAAGCTAGGAGATAGATTTGAAGGGGTTGAAGAGAAAGTAGGGATCCTCGAGAACAAAATCGGTGTAGTTCAGACTGAAGTAACTGAGATGAAAAATCAAAATCTAAAGGACGTTAAGGAGATGAAAGATCAAATTGATCATTTTACCGGGCAGGTAGATGAGAATCTGAAGACATACGAAACGAAAATAGATCAAAGGTTAGGTGTATACGAGGGGCATCTCCAGAGTGAAAGAAAACAACGAGAGAACGAAAGTAAGGAAAGTACCCATAAAATAAATGAAATAAGTCAGGGTATTATTGAGGTTCAGGAAACCATCGGAACATTAAAAGTTCATGTAGGAAAAACCAATAAGGAAATTAGTCAGGTCCAAGATGAAATGATGAAATTGTATAAGAGTCAAGAGAAAACTGAGGGAAGGCTTGAAGGAATGAAAATAGATATGGTCAAAGGACGAAAAGAAGTGGAGAAGCAAATAAAGGAGATACGAGAGGGCCTGGAGACCATAGGTGATGTTAAGCCAGAAATTATAGACCAACATGCTAAGATCATTAAGAAAGAGGTAGAAGACCAAATAAATGAATTCAGGGATAGCTTCAAGGATGAGAAATTCCACTTCCAAAAGGTAGAGGAAGATATTAAAAGGAATCAAGAAAGAATTCAAAATGAATTAAGATCCCGATTGGAGAGGACGGAACTTAAGAACAGTCAAATGGAAATCCAACTCATGGCAAATGAAGAAAGTGCCCGAAGAGAAAGGAAGTTAGAATTCGAAAATCAGGAGGAGTTTCCAAAGACAGGATGGGTAGATTCCCGTGAACAAGGCACAGATACGGAGAGGGACTTAGGAGGGGAGAGCCCTTATAAGATCCCAGGATATCCAATGGCGATGTCAAACCCGTACACAAATCAGGCAAATGGCCAAATAATAAACATTATTAAATCCAATGAGGACAGACCAGTAAAGTTTACGGGTAATAACATGTCTATTACTCCAAAATACTGGCTAAAAGAAGTGGCAGAGTATCTAAATGAAATGAAGGTTCCTCAGGATCGGAGACTGAGAGCTATTGAAAAGCTGTTGGCAGGTGATTGTCTCACCTGGTTCAGAAGCTTTAGATACACTTTTGATACGGTGGAAGGCTTTAGGGAAGCATTTTTAAAGCGATATTGGGCAGCAGATGTCCAAGAAAACTTAAGGCTAGATCTGTACTCTAGGAAGTACAGCACCAATGCACCTACTAAATACTCGGAATTTTTCACCGCTCAGCTGTGTAAATTCCGCGAACTGGATATTGCTCCGGCAGAAAACGACCTGTGTGCCGCCATTGCAAGACAGCTTCCATATGAGATTCAGAGGCTGCTAATCTCATCCAAAGCCAGAAGTGCTGTGGAAGTGGAAAGCGTATTACGTCAGTTAGATATGACGACTTCGCACGTAACACCTCGGCATCAGAGACAAACTGAGCAAGTACACATGGCCAGCAGTCAGGAAACTGGAGAAAAACCAGCGACCAGGAATCAGTCCACCAGTACGGATACTCAAGGACGAGATCGAGAGTATGGGCACCAGGAGCCTAGAAGGATACAGCCATATTACCGGGGAGGATATCGAGGAAGAAATCCTAGAACGACGGGTTATAGGCAACAGGAAAGCCGACCCTATAACAATAACCAGCAAAGGCCGGACAACAGAAAGAAATGGGAGAATTATCCCAGGAGGAATGTAAGGCCAGACGATAGGGATGATGAATATCGGGCCGAAATAGAAGAAAGATATCAGGAGAGTCTTCGTTATATGAACGAAAGACCAGATGAACCTGATAGGCAAAAAGTCCGTTGGAGTGAGGCAATCAAGAACCGGAAATCACCCGACCGACTAGACGGAGCTCAAAGCTTGGAACTACAAGCTCAGTTGAAGAATGAGGGAAAAGGGAGCCCTCAGGATAAAAAAAACTCCAAATTTAAATTGTCAAAAGTGGAAACATACCAGGAGCTGGGAGGAAGTAGAAATTGTAAATTGGATAGCCAGACCAGATGAACTAATTAACGAGGATGTGGAAGGAATCCCACCTGTTAAAAGAGAACTACCTATAATTATGCTTAGGATAGAAGGATTACTGGTCAGAGCATTGATTGATACTGGATCCACAATAAGTCTAATTACACAAACCCTTTTAAATGAATTGGAAACAAGGGGCCGAGTACTAAAGATTCCCACATCAAGTGTAAAGATTAAGGGAATTATCCCTGAAAAATCTTTGACATGTAAATTTCAGGTATACATTGATTTAATCATGGGTAACGCTGAAATTTCGCAGTGCTTTTTGCTGGTAAATCAATTACCGTATAATGTCATATTAGGTATTGATTTTATCCGTGAGAACAAGGTCATTATAGACCTAGCGCAAAACTGCATTAGAATTCAAAGAGAGGATGTGGATGAGCAAAACATTAACCTACAGGATCAGGAGGTGAAAATAGCAGAACAGGTATGGCATATGGAAGAAGTGATTGAGGAAGATTATAAGGACATAGAAAAAATATTTGAAGTCCTCAACATAGAACTCGAAGATAATGTGGAAAATGAGTTCGAGACCAACTTGTCAGGAAAAGTGGAGGAAGCTAAAGTCAGCCTCGAAATTAAGGAACAGTTAAAGAAATTATTATTGGAATATAGGGACGTATTTGATTCCAAGCCAGGGAAGATTGAAAATTTTAAATACGCGTTCCAAGTCAACGATTGGGCACCGTTCAAACAAAAACCATACCCGGTTGCGGAAAAACATTACCCACAAACCAAGAAAACACTGCAGGAGATGATGAATGCAGGTGTTATAGAAAAGATGGCGACACCATATGTTAGTCCATTAGTGATTGTGAGTAAACCGGATGGCTCAGTAAGGGTGTGTTTAGATGCCAGAAATCTAAATGCAAAAATTATACCAGAAAATGATTCGGCACCACCCATAAAAGAAATACTGAGGAAGTTTAAAGGCAAGAAGATTTTTACAAATATTGACATGACTTCTTCGTATCATCATCTCGAACTGGAAGAGAAAACCAGCTTGTTGACTGGATTTCAGTTCGATCAACAAACATACTGCTTTAGAAGATGTCCGTTTGGATTAAAGACTGCAGGATCCGCATTAATAAGAGCGCTGGATCGAAACCTGTCAGAGGAAGTGAAAGAGTGCACTATCCGATACGTAGATGACATTTTGCTTACCTCGGAGAACATTAAGGAACATTTAGTTAATTTGAAGAAATTATTAGAAGACCTAAGAAGGGCAAATTTTAAGATAAATTTAAAGAAGTCGAACTTCTGTCAAAGGCAAGTGACATTTTTAGGGCATGTGATTGACAAGGATGGTGTTAAACCAAATCCATGCAAATTGGAATCGATAAGGGATTTTCCAAGGCCTTTGAAAGTGAAGAACGTTCGCCAGTTTTTGGGATTGATTGGGTTCTTCTCAGGACATTGTCCATCATACACCAAAACTGTTGCACCACTACAGGACCTTCTGAAGAAGGGGGGCAAGTGGAAATGGACGGAGGAAGCAGAAAAAGCATTCGTGGAGGCCAAGGAAATGCTCTTAAACTACGTGAAGCTAGGCTATCCTGATTTTAATCAGAGATTTATCATTCAGACAGACGCATCCCAGATTGGAATAGGGGCAATGCTATATCAGGAGAACCCGGAAAACCCTGATAAGAAGAACTATCTAGCTTTCACAAGTAGGAGACTGAAACCACACGAGAAAAATTATACGATCAGCGAGATCGAGCTGTTAGCGATATTGCATGCGTTGCAATATTGGCGGAAGATCGTATATGGGTTTCAGGTCATTCTAAGGACGGATCATAAAGCCTTAACCTTTTTGATGAAGACTGATTTATCCAGTCAAAGGTTGATGCGTTGGGCTTTATATATTCAACAATTTGATGTCAAGATAGAGTACTGTCCAGGAAAGAAAAACATAGTTCCAGACTACTTAAGTAGACAGCCAGAGTCCATAGAAGAGGAAGTAATGGCTATAGATTTGGAGGACAGGGATCAGCGTACTCTTAATGAGTTAAGAAGCATTAGTCAAAGACAACGGGAGGATCCATGGATGAACATGCTCATATCATTCCTTGAGGGAAGCTTGATAAGAGGAACACCAGCGTACACGGAAGCTGAGAAGATAGCACAAGATTACACGTTTTATAATGGGTTATTATATAAGTTTGTGGACTCTGACCATACGAAATTAAGGATTGTTGTACCTGCAATTTTGCAGAGGAAAATAGTATGGTTAGCCCATAGATCGTTCGGACATATGGGAGTCGACAAAACAGTCTCGATGCTGAAAGAAGCATTTATATGGCCGAGACTGAGAGAAACTGTAAGGGACACGCTAAAGACATGTGATTTATGTCAAAGGATCAAACCTAATGCATTTCTGATGAGACAGATGCCTATACCATTGTTGCCCGAAAGGCCCGGCCAAATCATATCTATTGATAATTTTGGACCTTTGCCAAAGGCAAGAAGAGGAAATCGACACATAATGGTGGCTATGGATGTCTTCACTAAAATGGTTGTCCTTGCTCCCATACAGAAGACTAGTACCAAACAGGTGTTAAAACGACTTAAAGAAAAAGTGATACCGATTCTGGGGAAACCTGAGAATTTGTTGTCGGATCACGGCAGTTGTTTCACCAGTGTAGAGTTCAGACGAGAATTAGAAAGACTTGGAATACGTCAAATTTTGTCAAGTATCCGCCATCCTGAGGCAAACCCTGTAGAGAGAGTTATGAGAGAAACGGCCAAGTATTGTAGAATATACTGTGCCGAAGAAAATTGGAAGTGGATAGATATTTTGGATATTATTGAATTTTGTATAAATAATACAATCCATGAATCCACAGGAGAGATACCCATAACGTTACATCGGAATGAGCAACCAGAAAGACCTTGGAGTCTGGTAATTCCTAGACCAGCAGACGCTCAGCCGGGAAGAGATGTACGAATTAGGAGAGCCTTTGAGCATCTAAAAGCTCAAGCCGACAGGAGGCAGAGAAGAAATAGGCATAAGAGGTATCATCGACCATTATTAGCAGGAGAAATGGTGTTAGTGAAAAGACCAGCCATTTCGGATCCAGGGAACCGTGTGTACAAGAAGTTCCAGAAAATGTACCACGGACCATATCAGATAATCAGAGATTTGAGGAATAACGCATATAGAATTCGGCACTGTGAAACGGATCACGAAGTGACCATGAATTCAGCAAATTTGAAATTATATTACCCTCCCGAAGATTTTGATGAAGAAAATGAACAAGCCCTGGTCATGGAAACATTTAGAGATGAATCCGCTTTTGACATAAACAAGAATAAGGAAGAAATAGAAAATAGAGCTCAAGCATTCGACTGCGAATGCGAATTGGAGAAAGTATATTGGGATATTAAAGAAATAATTGAATTTATTGAAGAAGAAAATTCAAATTTAAGAAAAGAAAATGATGAAATAAGGAAACGGGTAGGGATAGACCAAACCCGTAAGGGAGAATGAGGTTCTGGGAACTTAAAGTCCAGACATATAAAGAAAGAAAGAAAGGGTAGGGACAGAGCATACCCGACCTACACAATTACCGGATACGACTTAAAAGAAGTAAAAATAACAGTAAATACGGATGACGTTATGATGGATTCGACGATAAAGAAATACAAATTAAATTGAAATAAATTTCCTCAAAATTTTCGAAAATTTATTTACCTAAGGAGGGGAGAGATGAACCCATGGGCCATAGGGTCCATGACGGTCGAATCCATGTCCTTAAGGAAGAAATGAAAGAAACGTATAGTTTCTTAAAGGAACGGAGAGAGATTTTAAGCCAGGAATATAGCTTAACATTGTGCAAGCGACTAGGGACAGATGTTCCTTAGATGAGATCACCCCACTCGACATTTCAGAGAGGGCTGGTCACGAGTATTAATAACTGAGTGGAAATTTCCACCGTGATAGAAAGAGAAGCCTGAATCGGAATTCAAGCTGACGTTGCTGGATTTTGACAACGCCGCATATGCACCAGAAGAGGAATAATTAAAATTAACACGTTTACGAGCATAATAATGAGTAAACAAGCACAGCACAGTGAACCATTTTGAATGAGAGATTTTTCAGTATAGAGAAACCATGTAATAATTGTGCAGAAATAAACTGCCGACGTAAGACGACGTCATAGGGGAATTACCTAAGCCTCTGTGGAGGGGAGAGAGCAAAAGGAAAGCAACACCCACACAATTGAGGACGAGAAATTAATTAATATCTCCGAATTGCACGATCGATTCCTAGGTGCAATAAGATCATTTGACATTGAGAAGACGAGCTTTCGGAAGGTATAATTTTTATAATTGTGGCACCATTATTTTAGAAGTTGACCACAGAAAAGGCTTGAGTCTTATTTTTTTGTAGTAAAACAGTATAAAGCTTCGGGCGTTTCCAAGCCAATCATGCAGTATTCAGACAACCTGAGGGCACGTCACTGTGTCACATCGCATGCAGTCCTACGAGCATTCCGTGAGGGGAAGTGCTGCTCCACGACGTAGAAGTAGTCATTCCGACAGTCCGTGAAAGGACGTAACTCTGCGTTACATCGATAACAGCTACCAGTACTCCTTGAGGGGAGAAACGCTGTTTTACACCGCCGAAGCAAGATCTGATAGCCACAGGCGTCACAGTAGTCACGACTTGCTTGCCTCCATAAGGAGCATTCAAGGCGAAATTTTAAAGTATCGCCGTAGTGAAATATTAGGAAAATCCTAATTATAGGATTTAGGCCGACGGTATACAAGTTAAAGTGAAAATTCGCAAGATATAGTCAGAGCAGGCTGCGAACGTCGGACTTAAAGGCGATGGGTCGCTAAATGTACGAACGAATATATCATAACGTACGGAAGTATCGTACCAGACAGATAAACTGTTATTTAAATTGAAGAAACCTAAAAAGGAAGAACAGAATAAGGTTCGAACGTAGGAGTGTTAAAACAGTTCAGATAAATAGAATAGGAGACTATAAACATTAGCTCCAGAAAGCAGGCGAACAATTCTAATAGTACTAGAATCAAGAAGTGCTAGCTGCTAGAAACTGAATCTATAGGTCTTAGAGGAGACCTCGATCCATATAGACTTTCGTTAGGATCGATAGACAGATCTACAGAGAAGCCGTTCAAGCTAGATAAATAGCCGGTTATCCAGGATAGGAATAGCAGAATTGAACTCCAGGGAACAGTAGATGTTTCGGGACTTTCGCATTCTTCAGAATAGGAAGCCGACATCGGATAAATTCCACCCTTGGAAACGGGAATTTAAGAAGATCACGTGTGAGAGGCTCAGAAACACGGCCTAGTGATCGTTGTGAAGTGTAAAATAATCCAGATTGTGTGTTAAATAATATTTGTAGTGTTTATTATGTGTTCAAAAGGGACACATCAGAATATAAAAATGTCGTCAATATTAAGTGTTTTAGATATATGTTTATTTGTGTTTTTACGTAAGATGAATACCTTTAATATGGTGTAAAAAGTTCAAAGTGGGCCCAAAAATGAAACACCGCACCAGATTTAAGATCAGGGATGATCTGGAAAATATGTGAGTACTAAATTCATTTTTATTTTGGTGTCAGAAATTGATTGTGTACAGACTCACCGGAGTTTTGGAGTGAAAGGGATGTGTTTTAATAAATAAATACTGAATAATCAAGAATACGGTCTGAACAATAATAAAATAAATAGAGAAATTATGAATAATTATGTAAAGAATAAATCCCGTAGAGGAAATAGGTGAATAAAGGGTTAATGTATTTAACAAATGTCATAAGAGCAAGCGAAATATCATTTAATTATCATGAAAGACATTGAAATAAAGTAAAGTTGAGATATGAAAGAAATAGCTTTTGAGCTTGTATAAAGAATAAAGATAATAATAATAATTAAATATGGAAATGTTAAATAAAAATCAAATAAATTGATATGAACATAAGAACGTTAAGCCTTAACGTATGTGTAAGAAATGAGGTTCAATGGAATATTTTAAAACAGGGAGCGATTTATCGACCACGGAAAGATTAATTTGTGAATAAAAATAATATGAATTGTTACTAAAGAGATTTTATCAGTTCTTGGGAAGGCATTTTCGGCTTAAAATAATGCATAGCGCATAATGAGCGCAAATATAATATTAAAGTGTCACGCTAGGAAAGCGTAGTGGTTAAATACTTGGTACATTACTTATGGAGGGTAGTTGATTGCAGTGAATTGATAATTGTGTAAGTCCTCTATTAGTGACATAGTATCACGAGGCATTGTGTATGTATTTAAAAAGGGAGCTAATATATGGTATTATTGAGCGTATGTCATATGGGCCACGGCCGACTCTAAATCGCATTTTGTATAAGCCCTCTGTATGGGATTGGTTCCCGAGGCACCTGAAGAGATTCGAATGCAGGATCTTCTTATGATAAAAGCCCCTGTAATTCTCCGTCGTCGTATGTGTATTTAATCTTCCCAATCAATGAGGACCCTCTCATAATTAATAAATGCCAAGGATATAAAATGGTCTTTGAACCAAAGAATAGTTGTTTGAATGTTACGGTACAGTAAAGCCCGGTCTCCCCAGAACTGGATATAATGGGAAGGTTTGTTTTGAAAGCCTTGGAAACAAGATACTAACGTGGAGTTAGACTAGGGGTCGCCGTCACCCTTCGTGTCATAAATCGCACCCGAGTAAAAGTGTCTAGCTCTCTTAAAGTGAGAGGGACCAGGAACCGTCTCGTAAGCTGTTGTAAAGAGAATAAATACACCAGGAGTGTTTAAAGTTGTTAACGACCCGGGCGTTGAACCGAGGTCCTTAAAGATGGATATTTCGTTTGCCGGTTCAGATCGTAGTTTCTTATATGATAATGGTCTATTAAGACATAAGAGATAAATAACAATCCCTCTGGTAATAATGTATGGACGTGGGATTTCACGAGTTGATTGAAGGCAACTGAGTTCGGGAGTAACTATAGTTTTTTGACTGTGTCAAGTACCTTCACGCTCTGGAGTACACAATTGATTTTCTGATTACCTTAATATATTTGTGAAATAAAGAGAGATGATAACAACTGAATGTGTGGACATGCCCAAAATATTGAATTAGATAATTATCATAGATTTTAAATATAATTATATATTTGTTTTTGAGAAATAAGAAAATATAAAAGCTAGTGTTTGAGGTGTACAAGAATGACACCGTAATAATGTAAATGCATGGAGCCAAAGAGCTCGGAGTTATGTAAACTTAATGTTAGTGCTTTATGGAAGTGAGATTAAGTAAGAATTATTGGTTTATGTGGAAACCACAGGTTTTGAATACAATATTTGTTTACTTTATTTGTGATCCCTTGTTCATTTGGAACAAGCAGTTGATATTTGGGTCAGTAATTAAATTGTTAAATGTTTGTAGCGCCATTAATTTTGTTAATTAAATGTGTTTAAATAGGAGTTGATTTTGTTGTTATTTTTTGCCAGTGTATCCTCTAATTAATCCAAATATGTGAGTCACAGAGTGGGGGAACTTACCGCTGCCCCGAAATCCCGAATTGAGCTACGCTGGTATACTGTGATTGGCATATTTCTTGCTAAATGGGCACAGTACCCATAATGTGCCCGTTTAGACCGGAGTCCGCACGACCACATATGCATTTTACCAATAATCAGTCAGCACGAGAGTCAAAATATCCCGGAGCGCCAGATGGGTTAAAGCAAATCGCAAAAACGACATAAAATGAAAAAAATGCTTTACTGATTTTTGGCTCAATGCAACAATAAGGATAGAAGGAGATTCAATTGGGCGTAACACATCAAGTAAAATTATCTCATTTTATTTTGAATTTAAAATTGAATGCAAAAATGCTCAAAACAGCATCACTCACGTGTGGCGACCCACACTCCTATTTACACAATATACAGAAATTTTCCAAACACATTTGACAATTATTTTTTTGGAAACACAAGTCTGATTATTAGTCCTGTAGACTGTGTTACAAAATTATATTCATTAATTTGTGATTAAATCCAGTTCAAATTTAATTGCCTTTACTGGAAGTACTGTAGTTCACTGTTTGAATTTTTACATAATATTAACACTCGTAGAATAAATGTTCATAGAATTTTTAACTTTCACTTATTTTTCCAGTTTCAAAAATATATTGTCGAAAAATATTATTATCTTTGAATCAACACAAATTATTTACACATATTAATAACATCTGAAAAGTATTTGACCATGAGCATAGCATCGAAGAACTGTGCGAAGCACAACAAAAATTAATCGTTCTTCTGACATTAAATGTTTCGAGAAGTGACTCGATTATGAACTTCAAGTTCCTAACAAAATATATGATTTCTGAATCATCAACTTGATCAATAAATTGTTGAACCATTCAACTACTTCATTTTCCACTTGGAATCATTATTATAAAAAATATTTATATTCATGGCCATTTTAGTAACTTTCACAACTTGCAATTCTTCGACAGAAGGCGGAAATAAGAATTGTAGCTTCATGATAAATTCATTTAGTTCATGGCACTAGGATTGAAAACATCCTTCAAATTATTCGTGGTTAAAGAATTATTTTTAATTGGCAGTGGCCCATTCTATTATTTGTGTAAGAACACAATATTACAACAACAACGGCAAAGGTCTTCCTCTGAAGAAGAATAAACTACTATCATGACAAATCCGGGTTCTAGCAAAATCAAAGTCTAAATGGAATTCGTAAACAAGGTTGAAATAAGAACTGATGGTTTTAAGAAATAACCTTCGGGTCATTCATACGACGAAATGTGTAGTTCCAATACTCCTATAAACCTGAGCCATCGAACCTGCTATTTGATTGATGCTCGAAAAAACCTCTTCATTCCTGCGACTTAAACATGCGCACCTGGGAATGGCATTTCAACTACTCCACACATATAAATTTTCTTCCCAAAATTTACACAATAAATCAAGCCTCTGCTTGTTATCAACACTGGAAGATTAATAAACTTACAAGTTTATTTTATTTTACCATTCAGTTCAACCCGTGAAGTTACCATACTTATGAAAATCTTTATTTCACTTTCGAGTGTATTTACGTCATGATTTTATATAAATACAAAAATATCCTATTTGATACAATTATCATTTGCTTCCCGTTTCATGCCTCTCCGTGTTATCTGAAAAATATACTTTGCTCATTGCAAATATCAACTGTTCAACCAGAACTGAAATGTTGGTTGAATGCGGGTTTGCGCTAACCACTCTCCTTCGGAAAATCTCCTGTTCCAAACTAGAAATGATTGAACTACTTCATAGGCTCTCTCTCATTACATGTGATTATTATAAAATATAATATCCAAGAATTATTTAGAAAAATTATAAAAATTATTATTATTATTATTAGTGGATTATTATTATTATTATTAGTTATATTATTTTAAATATGTTTAATTATCATCTCATTATGTGAGAATCCACATGTTCGAACCTTCGAATATGGAAAAAATATCAATTCCTCAACAAAAATAATTTAACTCAACCATTACATCGACGGTTTTCCGTGATATCCCTAAAATATGAAATATTCAAATAAATGCTCGAAATGCTCGGTCATCGATCCTAAACTGTTCTGAGTGCTGAAAATACGCAGAATAACTCTAACAAGTCTTGCGTAAATCATTGCAAGATTTAAATACGAAGAAAAATAAATGTGTTGGTCATCTGCAGAAAAATAGTTTGTTCCAATTAGCTAGGCATAATATAATTCAAATGTGGCTTACATTTCTTGATGGTCTTGAAGCGTAGTGAACCTGGTCTGTACCAGATTTATCCATATACATGCCTTATCGGACAAGCATGTATAATCCTTGTATCGGCCGCCATTATATACCCACAATCCGTCTAGTCAGACATAGTGGTAGTATCTCTTGACGTTTGAATTAACTGTTGTTCCATTTTAATATGGGCTTCTATCAAAGCCATAACAGTTTGTTTAAATGCGGTCAGATCTAAGTGATCTATTCTTAGATATGTCAGTTGTAACAAAACTCACGGTAATCTTTTCAGTACAAGAAAACACTGACAGTCTAACCCAATCAACGGCTGTTCTGAAGATCGTTCCCTGGGCATGGCTTCACACCATCTACCATGCGCTAAGCAACCTGTAGTTTCCCTTGCGTAGACTAACGAACACCACCGTGATCGACTGGTCTTCAGTGTACTGATAGATCGAAGTGGTTAACAAGTTACAAATATGAAAACTGACTAAAATGGATTTAAATATCCCAGTATTAGATTATTACTGGACTGTGACAAAGTACTATTACTAGACAAAGTCTAGCATATGTCCATGTAGAAACATAAATATTTCCACTAATGTCTGTAGAAAAAAAATTCAATCACCTCAGTGATTCTCCTCGCCGGAAACTTACTAAGTTCCACTTCGTAGCGCAGCACTTTTGTGACTACCACAACTTTGAAAATAACTTCTGCGTAGATCCGGCAACCATGTGCCTTGGCTCAGCGTAGTAGCACCTTGCTCGGCAAGTGCTTGTGTTGGAATGAGCTATCGATGCCTCGGCCGGCCGGCTTTTATTCAAAACTGCCAGGGTCACGCTGCATCAGCTGATATCTGGAAATCCTCATATCTCTGGTATCCCTGGTCCGATTTACTTGATACTAAGTGCATTCTCTTTCATTAGGACGTGCCAGTAATCTGATCCCAGTCTCAAGTCTCTACTCCATGGTTAACTATTTAATCAATAAATAGCCTCGACCTCTGCTATTACTCGCTACGTCACTTGACATGCTAGTATCGGTATATTCTTTCCAATTCCTTCTCGAAGCAATGTAGCGCGATATTCAAATATCTCAACTTTCAAAAGCGGCTGTAGCCTTTCCCTTGATATCTAGGTGTCTGAATCTTGGAATACCCATTCCTAGAGTTGGGCACAATAAGGCAATCTGACAAGCAAAGCATCAAACAATTAAAACGGAAAATGAACAGTAACAATATAATAGCCACAGAATCAGACAAGAGCAATACAATAGTCCTTCCAAAAAAAAGAACAATACATAGAAAAAACGGAACAATTCTTCGAGAGCACAAAATTTAAAGTGGTTAACAAAGATCCAACTGCGAATACCCCCCCAAAAAAGGTAAAACAAGTCATTAAAAATGTAGAAGTTCTGTTTGACGGAAAACAACCCCCAAACTTAGTGAGCATGAACCCCGTGCTCACCACAGCCAGGGCACTACCCAATACCCATAAAAAAGATGTACCTATCAGACCCATAGTTAACTTTAAAAAGAGCCCAAGGTATAAATTACCAAAGTACATACAGCAGTTTCTAAAAAAACATATAAAACTTGAGGCCAACACAGGCTTTATTAATTCCGTCGAATTCAGTAAAAAAATAAAAGAACTAAACATAGAAAATAAACACACCATACATCTGTTTGACGTACAAGACATGTACTCGAACATTCCAATAAAGAAAGTGCAAAAATAATCCAAAATAACTTACGAAAATATGGAAACATAAGCACAATACAAATTATTGAGTTTATGACACTACTTAATGTTTGTTTAGATAACACATTTTTCACCTGTAATATTTTTTTTAGCGTATGGCTTTTAGTGCCGGGAGTGTCCGAGGACATGTTCGGCTCGCCAGTTTTGTAGCTGCTTCGAGACGGACACCCAATGGGTGAGCTACAAATACCGTTGGGGAGGAAAGTTGGAAGGGAAGGGCGAGGAGTTGGAAGGTAGCGGCTGTGGCCTATAGTTAGGGACCAACCCCGGCATTTGCCTGGAAGGAAGATGGGAAACCACAGAAGACCATCTTCAAGGTTGCCGGCGGGGGGATTCGAACCTCCTCGCCTCCCGGATGTGAGCGACTGCTATTAGTCATGCCGTAACGACCACGGCTAACTCACCCGGTACCTGTAATAATAAGATATATCAACAAACCAATGGGTTGGCAATGGGATCCCCGGCATCTGGCATTATAGCAGACGTTTATTTGGATTTCTTGGATCAAAACAAAATCATGAACCATTTACCAGGTATTGTGTTCTGGGGTCGATATGTGGACGATGTGTTCACCATAATAGACGAAAAAATGGTAAATTCAGACGAATTATTGGACAATTTAAACAAATTAGATAATATTAAATTCACGCTAGAATCCCAAAAAGAAAATTGCTTAAACTACTTAGATTTTAAAACAAATAAAATACAGAATAACCTACATTTTGAAATATATCGCAAACCAACCCAAGCAGATATAACAATCAAGACGGATTCTAATCACCCCAAGAGCCAAAAGAAAGCCGCTTTTTACAGCTTACTCAATAGGCCGCTAAATATTTCAGTGAAGAAAATTTAAATTAGGAACAAAAAATCATAACCAACATCGCTAAGAAAAATGCATATTCACACGATTACGTCAACAGAATAAAGAATAAGATCATTAACAAATTTGAAACAAATTTAGAAAAAGATCGCAAAAAGAACCAATCTTTTGCTGCTTTCACGTACGTAAACCCAAAAGCACATACTATAACAAACTCAATTAGAAAGTTTAATATGAACATTGCGTACAAAACACAAAACAATAACAGCAACATCTTTTTTAATCACAATAGTGTAAATAAGACGAATAAATTCAGCAAATTGGGAGTGTACAAACTGAAATGCAAGAATTGCAATGCCACCTATTTGGGACAAATGGACCGAGCGTTCAACGTAAGATACGGGGCACATACCAGCGCATTGAAATATAACAAGTTCTCGGCCATGGCGAACCACATGGCTGAGAAAAAAACATAATTTCAGTTCGATAGATAACGATTTGGAAATTGTACACATTATCAATAAAAGTAAAAAACATAACGTGTTAGAAAACATAGAAATAAACAATGTCCAAAAAACAGACCCTATAAATAACTTGAACGATTTAACTTTCAACGACAACGTTTTATTTAACACGATCTTGAAATTAAGGCGAAGAGACCAATATAAACAGAAAGTCGCCCTCCCTCCTCCATAACGTAAGTTTCTGACGTATGTCTTGCCTCCCCTTCCCGCGACCCTTGCCACCCACTTGCAGTACCAAGGTCGGTCTGCTAGCCAGCTATCATAGGTAGACAAGCAACGACGGACATAAACACATTCGTCCTATTCCTTTCATTGTGTGATGTGACAGTTCTGGTATCCAAACTGAGGTATGTAAACATTTGGTCATTTATACGTGGGTTACGTTTTAGTTTATTTTTCATATTTTCAAATATATTTACGCTTTACAGGGTGATGAACACAAACTTGTAAAGATTATTAACCGAGCAACTTCCGTATTTTCTTCTCTACCAGGATAAAAAACACACGATTTTTATACAAGTGGTATGTACAATGGGGTAGGTTATTGCCCAATCATAGTTATAAGTTCAGGTTTTCGAAGTAAGAAATGTCTATTGTTAGGAGCTTTCTTTTTGTTACAGGTCCCTTATTTGGAAAGGATGGTTTCAACGACGATGAGTCCACGACTTCAATTTTATACAATTTTTAAATTCTTTAAGCATTTTATGTTCAATGTTTTAATTGCAATGACGATGTGAAAATCTTATTTTAAAAAATTTAACAAATTTTATTGAGACTGTTTTGTGAGAATTTTATTAGTGCTATTGACTGAAGAAGGCTTAACATGAGCCGAAATATGTATCATTGTTCATAAGGACATCGTATGATAAAGAATTGTATTGTAAAGTGGATATTCTTATAATAGCCTATATGGTAAATATATTTTTATTTTGCTGATTTTGTAATTTAAATCATCGTTGGATCCTTGAAAATAAATACACAGCTCTCAAATTATGCTTAGAATTCGAAAAAATAGCAATGTCCTAATATAATAAGAAGCTAAGAAAATTCAAAATAAAATTAGGTGGGTCATATTTGTGCTGCTGTGAATTTGTAGAAACTACATACATGCATATAAACATACTTACAAACACACACATAGGTCTACTCAAAATATGTGTGTATGAAGAATGTATCTGTAGATAACTGCAAGGATAGAAGAAAGATACAGAATGCTATTGGTCCACCATAATGTCGTTGAGGAAAGATTTGGTGATTCATTTAAGGAAACTATATAGTTCACCGCTCCACATTTCTACAGTAGCTTGCGTATACTCGTTGTAGATTCAATTCAGTTGGGTGCACAACGTGTACTCACTACTACAGATCCAGTACTAGGCAGTCAGTAAAAGAAGGGAGACTATATGTGCGCTAAGCATTAAGATCAATATATTTCACCTTTTACAACACTTCCACGTGTTCTGTGCTATATATTTTATTAAGAAGCGTTCGACGTGCCTTGTTATTTTTATGTCTGGGACCTAATATGCTACGTAATCTATGCATTTTTGATATGAACTGCTTTTACGACATTGTCGTACTGATTATAGCTTGTGAGAAATCTTTTGACATTGACGGAAACAATATCGGTAAAAAATATTGTGTTTAACCGGCCTTTATATTCACAAGACTGGACTACGTAGCAAAGGCATATAATTTAAAACACTCCCAACTATAAAGTAATTGGGAATTGTTTCTATTGATTTACGTCACTTCTTTATATAATTGGAATGAGGATATAGAAATCAATATGAGCCGCAAACATCCTCACACTGAAATGTTTGCACGGTGCATAACACTGGGTGGTCCACGAGTTCCTTATTATTATTATTTTTAAACCCAAGAAACTTTTCACTTCTCCTGACGGTGGATATTGCTCTACATCTTCCCTGTGTATCAGCAATGTAAACTGAGCCATGCAACTAACAAAGGATAAAAACCTTGTATACTTTTCCATCGAATCTTATGGACCATTATACATACGAAATGTATCGTTCCTTAAATACCACATGTACCCGTAATAGTAGTTCGAATCCAACGTTATGCAATTTCCTTTTGGACAGCAGATCGGGCCCCATTGTAACGGGGATACAATGTTTATCCACCCCTAACAGGTCACTCACGGTGAATTTGATATACGAGTACGTTGATATGTTAATCATTTCTGGAGAAGCAAGTTACAACGCATTCCAGTCGCAAAGCCTGTATCACGAACGGGTTTCTGACAGAAAGTTACCAACCTCCAATACGTTCGGAAACCTCAAACGACTTTTCCACAACAACTGGGACACTTGAAGAGGTATCTCCTTTCATGGATACTCCGATGTCATATGATCCAATTGAAGAAGCCGTTTTGGTCGCTGTCCAGAATAATTCGCTTATTGAGACATGGAAACTTGCAGGACATACAAACATCAGCTGGTCATTTGATATGTGAATACTACGAATGATTTCACCCCTACCATCTGCAGTTAAACAAGCAGTTCCATGGACGTGTTTTCGATGCTCAAGTAATATTGTATCAATGGGAATTACGCTTTGTGATAAATGATGCAGCTTTCTTTTTGTCAAGATTCCTGTTTCCAAATAAATCACGATTTAATAAAAATTGCGCTGTAAATCGGAAAAATTTGCACTATTGGAGTGAGCAAAATCCCTGTTGTTTTAGACAGAACACATTTGAAGTGCATTGAGACGTAAATGTGGGATCATGGACCAGTACCTAATCAGACTATATTTCTTCACCGGCCATCCATAGGAAGAACGCTACCATTATTGTCTTCGAAATGTACTACCACAATTGCTGGTGAGTGTGTCAGTGTGCAAGTGATTACAAATGTGGTTTGAAAAGGGTGGAGGCCCACCTCACAGTTCATTCGTCCATTGGAGCAATCATCATTTAATATTGTAAAAATGGATAGGAAGGGAAGATCCCGTTACCTGTTCCACCAGATCACCTGATCTTACGTTACTCTACCTATTCCTGTCGGGTCACATAAGCAACTACTGTAAGCACAGCCATATTAATATCCAGGTGACCTTCAGCAACTTATCACCGAGGCATGGCAACCAGTTACATATCATACGTTATATTGAGCAATAGCAACGTTACAATGTCGTACTGAGATCTGTATAAAACAAGGTATATAATATAGATACATAATATCATGTCTTGACCAACCTGACTAATCCAACATTAATCAATAATAATAATCATAATAAAACCAATAATAATAATGCACATTTGTAGACTTCAAAAAAGCCTATGATTCGATAAATTGGTCCTCATTGTTCCAAATTCTAGAATAAAAGGGACTAGACCCTACAACCCGAGAACTAATAGAACAAAAACTAACTGGCACAAGGTATAAGGTGAGATTTATGGGCGTAATCTCAGAACCAATTAGACTTTCATTCAGACAGGTGTGCAACAGGGTGATGGACTCTCTCGCATTATGGTCAACGTCGTCCTAGACAGGGTTATGGAAAAATGGAAGAAGGAACTCAAGAAATGTGTATTTTGGAAGCCAATACGACTGGGCTTTCCCAAAAACAACCTCTACATACCATACCACGCATTTTCGGATGATCTGGCGATACTAACAGAAGATGAGGAGACTGCTATCAAACTGCTTGAGATACTTAAAGAAAGTGCAGAAAAGGTGGGACTACATACGAAGAAAACTAGATTCTTCTTTTCAAGGACAGATATCTCGAGCCTGAAAACAAAATACGGTGTAATCGACAGGATCCTGTGCTTTAAAAACCTCGGAAAATTCATCGAACCGACAGACCTTGAACAAATCCCACAATCAAGTCGTCTTCAAAAAATCAAAAAAGGCATTTGGGTGAGTCCAAAACATCTACAACAAAGTATCTATGTCTAAACAGACAAAAAATCGGCACTTCAACACAGTCATAAAACCAACAGTCCTTTACGCAAGCGAAACTCAGACACTTAACAAAAAAACATGAACTTGAAGATATCAAAAAAGTAGAGAGGAAGAGCATTAGGAAAATCTTAGGAGCAAATATACCCAAGATGGTTACAGGCTACAAACAATCAAAACAACAGAACAGTATTCATACATCGAAATTGATATTAAGAAAAGAAGACCTGAATTCTTTGGTCATCTCACTAGACTACCAGGAAATCGATTGACAAAAAGGATACTAGATTATGTAATCTCACTCGGATCTCAACACATTGGCTAGAAGAACTTCGAAAGGAGCTCGAAAACGCAAACATAAGTTCAACAGACATTTCAGAAAGGTACACCTTTAGACACAAAGTAAACAAATTGGACGTTACATCAGAGCATCCAAAACAAGAACAGTACAGACCAAAGTGGTCCAAAGAACGAAAACGAGCCTTCTCAGAAAGAATGTAAGCCTATTGGAACAACAAGAAGAACAAAATAAATGTTGATTGAGTTAATTGCTCGTCTTTCATTTATTGGGAGAATTTGCTTAAAATGAATATATAATACTAATCATAAAAATTCACCCCTAGGATGTATCACATTCAATTTTAACGGCATACAGAGTGAAGAAAAGTGTACCAGCCTGAGTGTTAAGCCTGTTTCCTGACAGCCTGGCTCCATGGAAGCAGCGGTGCGTGATTTAGCCCTCTTAGCTACGGAGAACTATGTCGTATAACTGGCACGTACCGGTATAGATTCTGTACGCAATTCTAATAGGCACTATTTGTTCAAATGTGAAGAGTGTTATTCACAGCCGTGATCGTTTTAAACATTCATTAACATCGTTGAAATAACATTGGTACTATTGATTTCATTTGTATTCTCGAGCTGTAAATCTGCCGTTGATTTGTCTTCAGACAATGATGAAAGAGGTAGGTATGTCCTTCGGTTGGTTGTGTTATTCAATTATGTTGGGTCGAATAACTCAATAATATTATTATTTTTTAGTAAATTTTACCCCCTAGGTTGGTATTTCCCACGGACTCAGCGAGGGAACTCACCACTACCGCCTTTCCAGGCAGAGTCCTACAGCTTGGAACATTTGGTCAGAGTGGATAGAACTGGGGAGATGTGATCAGCACTTCGCCCAGGCGGCCTCACCTGCAAAGCGAACAGGGGCCTCATGAGGGATGGGAAGGGAAAGGATGATTGGGATGGATATGCAAGGAAGAGGGAAGGAGGCGGCCGTGACCTTACAGTAGGTACTGTACCCGTATCCACATGGTCTTACCTGTTGATATCCGATGGCAAAACTGGATCGTAGAATCTGGAAGTACCCGACTGAAATAACCCCCAAAATTCTTCCAACAAGGATCAACCTGGGATAAGGACATCTCAATATAAAAGAATGTGAAAATATATATTATAATGCCAGTGGTAAAAGAACAAAAATGAAAAACTAGCTCAAAGTGAACTTGAAAACTCTAAAATTAATCTCGGACATATGGCTAAACGTTGAAAAAAGATTGCCAAGTGGTTATCCTAGCACATCCTGTTTCTAATAAAAATCACTATATCATTTTGTATTTAAAATTAAATTATCAGTTTATTTACTGAAGACGAATGATCGCAGATCTAAATCTACTAAGCAAAATGTAGATTATTATCTACCGTAGCATATCACAAATAAATATGAAAATCGCCTTAACCTTGGCGAGAATAAAAAGCATGAAATTGCATTTTCAAGTAACGTTGAAATCGTGAACAATTGATGTATGATTACCTATATCACATGTTATTTTATACAAACACACTAAAAATTTGTTAGTAATATATTATTTAGAAGAGTATACAATTTAATTCGTTTGCCGAATTTCACCATGATTTACTATCATTTTCCATTGACAATTATTTAAACATTTCTTACAGCCATAGTTTGCCTTATTCGACGATCAATTAAGCTTATCGAACGTATAGTTCTCCAATTAATGTTTCAATTATTTCTCCAATATTTTACAAATTATTTAACGTTTTCAGATCATAGCTTCACACTAGATATATGTTATTATTGGCAATCAAATCTAAATGGATTGTTTTCTGCTCGAATATTTAAATGGTGGGTTTATTTAACTACTAGCCTTCTAGTTTCGATGTTCGTGACCATCTCACGTTTAAATATACTTAATTATAATATAATTCAACGTTAGTTCAATAGCTCGCACAATCCACAAAATTCATAACAAATACGACAATCACTCCACACATGAGATTCCTAATATCAATCTTAAATTATTGCTGTCCATCCATTGATGTCGAAATATAATTCAAAAATATATCATTAACACAACTGTTATTTCATCCAATACGAAAAGTAGCTCTTAATTGCTGTAAATAATTTTCCACAACTTAATAAAATTTATGTATGTTTCAAACAATCCCCTAAGTATATCATGGATTATAATTAACAAAAGTATCAAAGTGTTAATCTATTTCCATAAAAACTGCAATAATAATTGCATAATTACATGATCAAATCATTAGATTTGTAAATTCCCAAAAAGTCATTCTGTTTCATGACGGAATATATTTTACACAAAATTGAGCTTTATATTTCACTTATACTTCATTTCATCAAAATCTCCATATTCACAAACATATCTCAAAGATATTATAATTTACTATTGTTTGAGAATTAATTCAGATTCGCAAAAACAAATTCAATAATGGGTCCTCCCCTTAAGAAAGTCGTATGAGTCTACACCATGGAAAAATGCCTAGTATGAGTAAAATACAAATAGACCTTTAGAATCATACGGAATTACAACTGGAGTATTCCAAAAATGAATTATAAAAGTCGTAAACAGAACGAACTGTGTCTCAACAAAAATATCAATACTCAAAACGTGATTCAAAAATTGTCTATAATTGCCTAATTCAAAAACAGCAATTGTTCACTTTAAATACGTTGCTAGATTTCAATGTCTATAACTAGATTGACGAAAAATATACAGTTATCTAGTATATAATGCTGTATGAACTGTCGAAGAAATTCTGTGTCGATGTTCAGAATTAAACAGAATTAATGTAGAAAAATATTCATATAATCGTGGTAGGACATCATCAACCTAACACCTATACTTACATAATGATATCGTAGTCTTGGTCCTAAATTTATTCTTGAAATATGCTTCTTCCCAACTAATTATAATGCTCGTAATTATTCCCAAAATTGAAAAAGTAATGATGCAAAAATAACACTACGTTAAAGATTAACTAATGAAACATGATTATATAGGTGCATCCATTGTTAGATCAAAACCTAAAACAGACCATCGAACAGAAATGACAGAAACGTCAGGTCTAATTCTCAAGTCCATTTTCGAACTACTGTACTGAATAAAAATTGGTGAAAAAGGGCATTCTATAGATATGACATGATTCATACCGTCTACAGATAAAAAGATTTCCAGCTACCTTAGTCGTCTTGATGTACGTAAAATGTATGTCAGAACATACATCCCTTGTAGAGATCGAACCGTCATCCAAAGTGTTGAGTAGTTGAAATATTGGTCAGGACTGCAAGTACTCGAACCCATCTCCCCTCGGCTAGAAACAGCTGTCCGGCACACAATGTTCATCTCTCGGTAACCGCCTAGGTTGCCTTAGTAGCGAAGAGAATAATGCCACCTCCTCTCTTCTTTGAAGATCCATATCGTAGAGGTAATTATCTCAGTGTCATGATATAAACTGCCTTTAGTCTCCGTTTAAATAGCCTTCAGCTAAAAAATTCCATCATTCAGCATTGATCATTTCCAGATGTTCAACACTGCATGAGTGCTGCATTCCTTTTCAGTGTTTAGCAATTCATTGCTTCTCTCGTGTAATAATGGTTCATTCCTTCGTTCATGGCAGTACTAAAATCCATGGTGAAATGTAGAATGACCACTGGATAAAGTTACAAGTTCTTTCGTAATAGCAAGTGTGTTACAGAACAGTCTATGCGAAACACGAAGTTCAATCGCGGGACTGTCATATAGCACTATGTTCGTACACTGGGTATACGGTCGTCCCAAGTGTCTCGCCCGTGACAGCTTGAAAGCAGAGACGCACTTGTACCGTCCCGAATTGGCACAGATCGCACAAATATATTAATGATACTGGAGATTTTTGCTCCGGCCGAGCCAACAAGCAAGTGTCTGTCTCAAACCCGTGCTGCTTTCAGTTGAATAATCTTACCCATAATACAACTCTGTCCGGTCGATATATGAATCGATGTTGGCATACCATAATTGAGATAAACATCTGATAGCATTATATAAGCATTGGTTATTCCATAAATATCTTCAAATCATTCCCTCTTATGTTTCATTGTACTTCCATGTCGTCGATCCCCTCTGTAATCTCAGTAATGGTTAATAATAGGTTGTATCAATGCCATGCTTATAAGGCAGCCATTTTCAGAACTAACTGTACCGCTCCAAAACTTAAACTAGGAGGTAGGGCCGTGGCACGACACTTGGAGGTGATGTTTAATGTGTCCATAAACAATGCGCAAATCCCAGATGACTGGAAAAGCGCTACGGTAGTCCCAATATTTAAGGGAGGGAGCAGACTTGAATTGGGCAACTACAGGCCGGTTAGCCTTACGTCCGTCGTTTGTAAACAGATGGAACATCTCATTTGCGACTACTTGAGGGAACAGTGGGAAACATTATCATGGTTTAATGATAGGCAACATGGATTTCGGAAAGGTTACTCATGCGAGAGTCAGATGCTATCACTTTTTCAAGACATTAGCGAATCGTTAGACAATGGAGTTTCAGTCGACGCCGTGGTTATAGATTTTGCGAAGGCATTTGATGTCGTTCCGCATGACATGCTACTCCATAAATTAGCTTCGACGAAGATTGATAGAAGAGTAATTTTATGGATCCAAGAATTTTTGACGGGTCGTTCCCATAAAGTGAAAGTCGAAGGCATATTCTCGGATGAAATTACCGTAACGTCGGGTATCCCTCAGGGCAGCGTAATCGGAACTTTGTTATTTTTGGCGTTTATAAATGACTTACCAAATGGGATTCGCAGTGACTGTCGATTGTTTGCGGATGATTGTGTAATATATCGAAAGATACATGACTCACAAGACAATGCAGTGCTTCAAGAGAACCTGAACCTGGTCTATAAGTGGGCGATTGTAAATAAAATGAAAATAAACACAAGAAAATGTAGTCTCTTAAAAATAGGGAAAGTGCGAAGGCAGGATTTTCAATATAACATTGGCTCGGAAATACTTGCAGAAGAAGATTCTTGCAAATATTTGGGCGTTCACGTAAGGAATGATATGAAATGGAGCAGTCATGTAGGATGTGTAGTTTCAAAAGCTTACAAATCCCTGCACTTTGTAATGAGGGTATTAAAAGGAAGTAGTACCTCTGCTAAAGAATTAGGCTATTTGTCACTTGTAAGACCTATTCTGGAATATGCCTCGGCGGTTTGGGATCCATATCAAGTAGGGCTCATCAATGAGTTGGATATGGTACAAAGAAAGGCCGCTAGATTTGTGCTCAGTGACTTTAATCCCAGGAGCAGTGTGAGCCGTATGTTAAAGAAACATGGGTGGGATTCACTGGAGGCTAGGAGGATGAAATCTAGACTCTGCGCTATGTACAACACGTATACAAATCAACCAGCATGGGGTGAGCTTAGCAAACGATTGGGAAAGCCCACTTACATGGGTAGGAGCGATCATCCTTTCAAAGTTAAGGGCCGACCACAGCGAAAAAATTATGGTAAATATTCTTTTGTAAACCGTGCCATTGATAACTGGAACTCTCTACCTGCCGCAGTCTTAGAGCCTTTTCCCTAACATATAGGTGTGTTTAAGAAAAGACTGACTATTTGTGTAAATACTCCAGTTTAATTGTTGTATAATTGTTATTGAATTGTTATGTATAATTATTTATTTGTTATGTATATACAATTTGCCACCGGGGGACACACCCCCCATTGCAAATAAATGAATGAATGTGAATGAATATGTTCTGCGATGCGTTGCAGGGTTGCCTATCCATTTTCCCTAACCGCGCGTCTGCTTGCTATAACTCTTCACTGCAAGTTGGAACCTTGTCATAAAAATGCAAAATACGTTTCTAAAACATACCAGTGTTCTATTACTAGCCAAAATACTGGTACAGTACCATCCCGGCTTTTGCCCGAAGACAAGGTGGGAAACCACGGAAAACCACTTAGGATGGCTTAGGTGGGAATCGAACCCCCTCTACTCATTTGGACCACCCGAGGCTGAGTAGACCCGGTTCCAGTCCTCATACCACTTTTCAAATTTCGTGGCAGAGCCGGGAATCGAACCCAGGTCCTCCGGGGCGGCAGCTAACCATGCTGAACGGTACGCTACGGAGGTGACTCTCAATAATAATAATTATTATAATTATAATATTAAATTACATTAATGGGCTGTAGGACCACCAGTTACATGGTTTATGAAAGCGATGGCTAAGAAAACGTAAGGGTCAGAGAGCAAGGATTTGAAATTGCATCACAATTTCGTTCAAAAGGCAATTTTAATTGCTTTTTTCCTCTGGATTCTTTCTCGTCTCATATGGTATATGTCGCTATCCTAATGAGCATTATTTTCAACGATATGCGTAACCCCTAAATAATAAATGAAGAGGCGTCACTTAGGTATATACAGTCTATTAGGAGATGAAATAATGTTCTTTGTTGATAGTATTAATTTCTCATTCTTCGTGTATAAAATTTGGTGTGGAGCGGCGGTAGGATTTGTTTAGCGGCTATCCTGAATGTGGTTTTCCATGGGATTTTCCACAACCCTCCACGCAAATGCTGTGATAGTTCCTTACTTCACGTCCCTGTTCACCTACCACGTCCCTGTCCCTATTTCGATTCCACACTCTACTACAGTTACAGTCGTCCGAGAAATATAGGTTATCAGGCATGTTAATGACACACCCCACTACACGGAGCTGATAACCAAGGGGTCCCAAGCTCCTAAAATGAATTTAAAACAACAACAACAACAAAAGTTTGTTTAGTGCTGGCTTAAATTAAACAAGGCAGTGGCTATTACCTAAGCTATCACTGATCACAGTCAATGTGTTTTAGTGTAATAGTTTGTAAAAAAAATGGCAAGTTCGTTTGAAATACGAGTCAATGGAAGCTTCTGAAAAGTCACTCCTACTTTCTTCTGACCCTATCACCTGTGCCCGTCAAATTGTCATCTTTCTACTTTAGTTGATGATCACTTAGTTATCCACTCTTTGTACATTTCTATTTAATATTTATGGTGCAGCTAATTGTATATTACTATTACCTTGCGCAGTACGGCCATTAAGGTGCGTTCAAAATGTAACGGGCCGGAGGCTGCAATGCGCGAACCAGTGACTACATCGGCTAATCGTGGCGTGTGTAACGAGGTGTGGCTCCGACCAGAGCGTGGAAGGTCACTGCCCGTCGATAGAGGGCACGCGTGCACGTCACGTGACGATATAAAGCGAGCAGCAGCATGCATCATTCGTCCAACGCTGCCAGTCGCATTGCAAACGGTGACATGGAGCCGTCAACTGAAGAGCAAAGAGGTGTTGTTAGGTTTCTGACAGCGGAAGGAGTAGGGGGAACGGACATTCATCGCCTAATGTCACAAGTGTACAGCGAACACTGCATGTCCCTTGTAAGGGTCAAGGCGTGGCACAAGCGTTTCAGGGAAGGACGGGTGTCGTTAGCCGGTGATGCCCGGTCTGGGGCACACCCCCCTGCATTACCGATGACAACGTCCAGCTGGTTGATGCACTCATTACCCAGGACCGCCGAGTGACAGTGAACGCCATAGCCGCCATGTTCGCTCCACGACAATGCACGACCTCATACGGCCAGCACAGTCGTGGCACTCCAGCAGAAATTCAAATGGGAGGTTCTCGGCCACCCTCCATACAGTTCAGACCTCTCTTCATGTGATTGCGCCATGTTTGGTCCCATGAGAAGCGCTCTGCGGGGCCAACTATTCACCTCGAACG
Organism: Meconema thalassinum; assembly: GCA_946902985.2. Classification (NCBI taxonomy): domain Eukaryota; kingdom Metazoa; phylum Arthropoda; class Insecta; order Orthoptera; family Tettigoniidae; genus Meconema; species Meconema thalassinum. The sequence continues at coordinate 802,296,836 of OX336389.2, read as the reverse complement.
CCGACATCGAGCTGTACGTGCGGAACTGGTTCACATCGCAGCCCAGGGAATTTGTTGAGACGGCCATTCACCCCCTCGTGTCACAGTGGGACAAGTGCCTCAACAGCCAGGGCCAAGACTTCTAACATACAGGTACTGGTTTCTGTAATTATGCCTCCGGCTCGTTACTTTTTGAACGCACCTTTAATCCCTTGGATTATTTTGGATTTCAGAATGCATAAAGTATAGTGACAGTTTTTGAGGATCCGACCAACATCCGGGTTGACTACGCTCCAGGCAGACATTCACATTGATATACAAAAAGCTAGGCAGGGAAACTTTGATGGTCATGGGACCGGACCATCTCCCGACTTTGAAATGGACTGGGTTCGAACCTCACCTTAGACATCCTTGATATTATTTCCCAAGATTCCACATTTTCAACACCAGCCAAGTGCCGTCACGTAACCTTCTGATATACCTTGATCACTTCATTTCAACTCATTGCTCTATATCGTTTTTCTTCTTTCCTGATATCCAGCCTTAAAAACCTTTGCCTGATAGAAGACTATCTTGCCCAATAACCAGCCACTTAAAAGAAATAATGTTGTTGTTTGAGTCTACAATATCTTTGACTAGTTTGATGCAGCGCTCCTCGCCTCCCAGTCCTGAGCTATTCGTTTCATTTCTTATGAGGCTACCACACCTTATATCTGTAAACATATTCTAACCTTAATGTACCCTCACAGTTCTTGTCCTCGACCTTTCCTTCTATAACTAGTTTTTCTATTCATGGGTATCCTAGTATGTGTCCTACTAACCTATTTCTCCTCTTCATAAGCAATGGCCAGAAACATCCCTCCTCTCGCACGCATCTTATTACCTCATCATTTGTAACCATATATACCAATCTGATCTTCACCATTCTCCTGAAATACCACATTTCAAACGCTTCATGTCTCCCCTTTTTTGCTGCATCGACAGTCCAAGTTTCAATCCCATAGAGTGTCACGCTCCAGACAAAGGCTTTGAAAAATCACTTCATAATACCTAAATTTATATTCGATGTCAAAAGATTCTGTTCCTGTAGAAATACTTTCCTTGCTTGAGCCAATCAACTTTTCATATCCTCTTTATTTCGTCCATCACTGGTAATTTACTTCCTAACTATCAAAAGTCTCCTACTGAACCCTTAATTAAGTATCATGAATTAATTGTTCATATTTTATTTTATTGTACTGCAAGTTGGCCCAGACAGTTGAAGCAATTTGGGAGCTGTGTGTCGCAATGAGTTAGGCAATTGAGAGCGTTTGGTAAATTTAAATATTTTCCTGGAACCCAGGTCATTGAACGCTGGCGTAGCAACCTGAGTCTTTGTCCAGCAGAGCAAGTGGTGTTGAAAGAAAGAGACAGAGGTACTTTTGATGAAGACAGGTGGGGAAACGACCTACTTTACCCAACGATTTTGCATATGAATGGACGAATCAGGAATAACCAAGCCAATCACGGCGCTCAAGTAGCGTGCGCTGGAAAAAGCCCGCAAAAGCGATATCTAATTAATCACCGATGCGTTTTGATTCCGCGAGGCATCGTTTTGATCTGAAGAAATGATGAAGTTTGACACCACCCGCAAGCTTCTACGACGACTGCTTCGGATTATAAAAAAATTATGCCCCCACTACCGTCCAATTGTCCAGATCAGTATAAATTGGTTGACTGTGCTAACGACCACGTTCTTACTTTGGTGTACCTGGGAGGTACCACACGTTCTTTTCTCGATGTAGCTGAGGCTACTACACGTCGCTACTGTTCGTAATTTTGTGCGGCGGAGGCCACTACACGTATTGTTCAAGTTCATATTTGGTATAGCCGAGCGCTATTAACATTTTATAAAGTACTTTTCGTCTTCGATCTCAAGTGAGGTGATAAATAGTTTGAGGACTCTGTTGAGAGCCAAGTGTAATATAACAGTGTTTTTCATGGTATGTTTGCGTGTGAATTTAGCCAAGTACTTATATTAGGGAAAGTGTCGACGTTTATTAATTGCTTAGGACTAAGGGTGATTGTGTAGCTTTGTTGCAATTATAGCAGGAATAGATAGGAATATTAATTTTTGAACTGTATTTTTCATCGTCGAAGCAAGCAGCAAGATGACGAACTTTGGGTCGACTACTGGGATGATGTTCATGCGACCTACTGAGATGTTGGTCATGGCCGAATAGATCCACCTCGGGCCATGGAAAGTGACGTGCACTGACGTGACGAGCTGATTATGGATGAGTACAAATAATGATCCATCATATAGTGGATATTTTTGCATGGGAACATTTTGTAAATAATTTTGTATTTTCTTTGTTGTTTCATTTTTATCTAGATTAACGTAGTGTACCGACACTTAATTACGTACATGCGTGAGGACGCGTGACCACCTTTTGTTTATCGTATTTTGTGTAATTATAATCGTACTCGTGTACGCATGATTTGATTTGGAGTAGACATGGAGGCGGCACCAGTAATAAGTGGAGCTTGAGAAATTAACAGTAAAAATAGGCAAGGGGGAAAACTAGTGTTGTGGTAGGACTTTTGAATGAACAAGTATTTTTATGAGTTGCCTTGTTGCGACTATGATTTGTAAAGAACAGTCCGTTCTTTTATGTCATGTTAATAGTTTGCTTCTTGATTAATTATTCGTCGGTCAGAATACTAGATCAGGCGTACGCTGTGTGTGGAAGATATTTGTGTACTTTATTTCAAGTGCTTGTCAAAACCCTAGCGTGCGATATTGTGTGCGTCTATGTGTGACTACGTGTGTCAATTGTGTGAATTATCTGCACGGGAAGATAGCTTTGGGCTAGTCCTCAGTCTGCTGGAATGATTTAAGGATGGAGAGTGATGCCTGCGGGACCTCTGCCAGTCCAATGCTGGTCTTGTAATTTCGAGTGGAATTGATGAGATTTTATTTGATCACACACACATCTGAGCTGCTGTGACAGCTATAATTTCTTCGTAGGTCTTGGGGACCAAGCAATTAGTGCTGGTCTGAGACATTGGTTCACGCAGGGGTGATTTTGACATCTGATAACGACGTTCCACAATGTCCGCTGATGTGGGGTATTCCTGTTGACACCTGTTTTCTGAGGAGAGGAACGGCCGAGCCGTGACCTACTTATTTAAAGATAGCCTGCTTGTTCATTTAAAGTGTGATATGATATTAAAGGAATATGATCGCTACGCCTGAGTGGCAATTACCATGTTCGAAGTCCAAATTAAATGTTATTCTTGTATATTATTTGACTTGCTGTTGAGCATTGTGTATATTTTTAGTTTGTTTTATGTCATGTAAAATTTTCTTGTTGACACCTTGTTGTGTACACCTGTGTAAGATGTCATGCGGTCATTCTTCTTTGTGTTGTTGTACCGTGGTCACGCTAATCATTCTTGTGTTTGGTTGATACAGACCTGTGATGAGGCAGTTTGATGTGCTGTAGCACGTTGATCCAGATTTCAACGGAAATCTTTGTTTTTTTGCAAAGACTTAAAGTTAGCGAGTGTCGGTAGAGTATTGATAGTATTATGTAGTGTTTAGTTCCCATCGCTATTTTATCTCAGATACGGATTTGGAGCCTGACGGCAGTCGCAGGATGGCAACAAATCGCGTATCAAGTACTCTTCCATAATGCATGCTTTAGTCACATCACGCTTACATGATTTTGTATATGAACAGGCCATATTTGGGACCTGTCATTTTTATCTCTGAGGAGATAAGTATTTTGCATTCACACTGAAAATTGGGTGTAACGTTAAGAGGGTGTTCCCTCGTGTTGTTTGTTGTGTTTATGTTTTTATTCTTCTATTCTGATATTAAATTTTGTTTTTATTTAGTTTAGCTTCACTTTTGTTGTTTCTGTCATATACATTTGGACTATGTTACCTTGCACCTTGTAGAAGCATACATTTAACAACTTCGTATGGACTGCACATGACCCCGCAGAAAGAGTCTCATAAAAAGCTTCTCGCAAGGGTTCATAGATCTGAAATGTCTGTCCAACGTGGGGTTTGTTGTGTTGCTTCCCTGAAATAGCATAACAAATCGGTTTGTTGTTGCTTTTGCTTGCCTCATATTATTTTGTGGAAAAATAATAACAGGCATTGCATATTAATTAGTAGATTCAGTAAATTAGGTGAAGTCCTTCCACCATGTGCATAAGTAAAATCAGAGAGTTCATTTAAGGTTAGAAATACGAAACACAGTATATTTGATATTGTATTGATTTATGATGTGTTCCTGGCGCCCATTTTAAAAGTAAATTAGTGATTATTTTGATCCAATGAACTCAGAAATAGTTAAATGACAGGTAGATGTTGCCTTGAAATTTTAATTAACACTGGCTAATTAAAAGATGTTTATGTAAATTCATTCAGATTAGGAATTTATGACCAGAATAAAAGGGGAAAATTAAAATTAAAAGTAAATTCAAATACTCATTGATGCTTTGATTGTGGGATGTGTTAATGTAAATATAAATGATTGAGTATGAATAATTAATAAATATCAAACATGTGTGCGAGTGCGGTGGAGGTTACTGATGGCATGGCCCTATATTCTCTAAGTGATATTTTGTGTTTTGATGGCAACGATGGCCGAAATTAGTGAGTTGTTGGAGAGTTCTTCAGCGAAGATTCAGGAGCGTAACGAGGAACAATTGTTAGCACTAAAAACAAAATTACTCAGAGTAGTAGTGAACAATTACTAACATTAAAGATTGAGATGCGGGACAACAGTAATGAGCAATTATTAACATTAAAGAATGAGATGCAGGAGAGTAATAAGGAACAATTATTGACACTCGAAAGTAAAATTAATCAGCGTAGTGAGGAACAATTAGTAACACTAAAGAATGAAATTAATCAGCGTAGTGAAGAACAGGCGTTAGCACAGTGGGAAAACTTAAGTAAAATCCCACGTGTGATAAATGAGAATACGAAAGTACAATTAGATAGACTGGCAAATGAGATGTACGAGAATATTACTAACCAATTGGGACAGATTAAATCGATAGAAGCTAAATTTGATTTGAAAATGGTTGAGTTAGACGAAAAGGTCGCTGTTAAGTTGGAACAAATAGAACAAGCTTGTACGACTAACACGACAGGAATAAAAACAACGCAGGAACAATTACAAGGAGAATTTAAGAAAATTGAGTCCGAGACAGCAAACATACAGGAGCAGATAATATCAGTAGACAACAATGTATCGGTGTTAATTAAAGAACTCAATCAGTTGGAAATTAAATCTACGGAGAGATTGGCGATTTAGAAGCTGATCGACAGCAGATAAAGAAGAGTATTGAAATAAATAGGATGCAAGTGGACGAGCGTTTTGAAAAAATTGAGATAGGTCAAGATAATAGCCAAGAATAGATGGAGCAGATAAAATAACGGATAGACAAGAATCTAGAGCAGTTAGAATAAAATATAGATAAGAATACGGAGCAGATAGAAGATCGATTCGAAAAGGGTTGGAAAACAATGAAAGACAAGATCCGAAAAGATTGGAAGTTGCAGGTGGAAGAAAGTAAGGGAGAATGATTGTAAATTTTAAAGAGGTTAGGAGATAACAATTCTCGAATACAAGCGCTGGAGGAAAGTATGAAAAATAAATTCCAAGACCATGCAGACCTAATTATTAAGAACAAGATTCGGTCATTGGAAAATGCAACTTTATTTACGGCGGAACAGACAGCAGGAAAACTTGGCAGTATTGGAAGTCCGGAGGCATTTAAATCCACGGGAAGCGTGAGCCAGGAAAACAGCGTGAAAGCAGGGGTCGACACGGAAGCGTTTCGTAATTACAGAGGCACAACATCTACACCGCAACCGAATGTAACGACGCAGCAAGTAATTCAAGTGATACAAGGGAATGATTTTAAACCTTCAAAATTCATAGACGGGCAAGGAATCACACCGAAAGCTTTTCTCCGCGAACTGGACGATTATTACAATGATAATCTAGTCTGTCCAATTAAACAGCTCAGGATGGTAGAGAAATTTCTCCAGGGATCAAGCCTTGTCTCGTTTCAAAGTTTCAAGTATACCTTTGAGAATATGGCACAATTTAAAGAGACATTTTAAAGGAAATTTCGGAGTCCCACATTGCAACTAGGATTAAAAATGGATCTGTATGCTAGGAAATACCACAGCACACACCCAACGAAATTTTCAGAGATTTCTCACAACAAATGATAAGACTGAAAGATTTGGATGAACCGCCTTCAGAGGAAAATCTAGTACTAACCATAGGCAAACAGAATGAATATTCAACAATTTTTGGTAACGGCAAACGTGAAAATGGCTATAGAGGCAGAGGAGATCCTTCGCCATTTGGATGAAACAAGTATGGTTTCTGCCCAAAGTTGCCAGAGAAACATTGAATGCGTTAATGCAGCAGAAATAGTTCCGAGCAGTAATAATAATAATAATAATAATCAGCATTCAAATAAGAAATCGCAAGCAACGAACACACAGTTCACGCCAAGGAGACAGGATCAGTAAGATAACAGCGGTCGCTACGAACAGAATAATAATCGTTTTAACTACAACAATCAGTACCAAAAACATAATAATTACAACCAGTACCATAATAATAATAATAATAATAATAATAATAATAATAATAATAATTGAAGAGCGTACCAGCGAGGATATTCTATTTGGAGAGAAAATAGGCAGCAGAGAAATGGTGACACGCGCCAATGGTAAAACAGACGGATAACGTGCAAGAGGATCCAAGGGAGTACCGGAAAAAATGGGATGAGCGCTACAGAGAATCGCAGAAATATCTACAGGAATTACATGCTAATAAGGAGACGGAAAAAGAGAAGTGGGGACGAGCGATGGAAAACAGAAGAAATCCCGATAATCACGGAGAAGGAGCAGGTAGTTTGTTAAGGCAACAGGAGAGGCAAAATAATGGCGGACGAAATTCACAAGACGGATTTCGGGGCGAGAAAAAAATGTCCAAATTACGAACTAGGAGATAGGCTGAAAACGGGAGTGGCTGATGACCGTGATGTCATTATTGCCAACATTGAGGAATGGATTGCGTTCACGGATGATTGTCTGGAGGAAGTAGCGAGGCCACATGGGAATGTTATTAGATAATTACCTGTGATATATGCAAGAATAGGAAGATTGAAGTTGCGATGCCTAATGGATACTGGTAGTCAAGTTAGCTTGGTATCGGAAGCTCTACTCAAGGAAATAGGAAAGAAGCAGACGGTTCCAGTAATCCCAGTTTCAGAATTAAAAGTATGGGGAGTATTACCAGAGAAGAAGGTAACATGCAAACACCAGGCATATTTGGAGCTAGACATTCTGAGCCACACATTTGCACAAGATTTTGTTGTGATGGCGAAGATGAGTTACAACATCATTTTAGGAGCAAATTTTAAATGTGAATACCAGGCAGTAATAGATTTGAGGAATAACACTGTCAGTTTGAAGCAAGTTGAAGAGTTGAGTCATGTTGGTCTGAACATGCAGGAGACGACTTTGGAACGCGAGGTTGGCACTTGGACAATGGAGGTAATCCCGGATGACGTCACGGACGAGATAAACAAACAAGGGGGAGAAGTAATTAGTACGGCACTAGTGGAACTTGGAAGTCAAGATATCTCAGAGGATTTATGGACATATTTAGCGGAAGAAGATCACTCTGGCTCAAAGATTGAAAATCTAATTCAGGAGCAGCTGAACGAAGCGAAATTGGGGGACTCTGATAAATTGAAGTTAGAAATTATTTTACGCCGTCATAAGGAAGTATTTGATACCATACCAGGAAAAGTTCTCAATTTCAAGTATGCTATGCAAGTGGATGACCGGACGCCCTTTAAAAGTAAACTTTACCCAATCCCGGAGAAACATCATTCCCAAGTGAAAGATATTATTGAAAATTTACTCGAAGCTGGAATGATTAAGAAATCACCGACACCATATTTAAATGTTATTTTGGCAGTAGCTAAGCCAAATGGATCTATTAGGCCGTGCCTAGACTCACGTTTTTTAAATAGCAAGCTTCTGTTCAAGCATGATAAAGCGCCGCTTATTAAAGATGTACTGGAAGGATTTAGAGGAAAGAAGATCTATAGTAGCGTAGATTTGAACAATAGCTTTCATCACCTAGAGCTAGAAGAAAAATCACAGTTGCTAACGGGGTTTTTATTTGACAATCAGACCTATGTGTGGTTGAGAATGCCATTTGGAGTTAAAACAGCAGGTTGTGCACTAATTAGAGCCCTGGATAGAAACTTGACAGATGAGGATAAAGCATTCACTACGAGATATGTTGACGACGTACTTCTGGCTTCAGAAACAATGGAAGAACACATGGTAAATTTGAACAAACTTCTTAACAAATTAAGAACTATGAATTTCAAAATTAACCTCAAGAAATCACACTTCCTTCAGAGTGAAATATTGTATTTGGGACACATTATTGATCACGAAGGTGTAAAACCTAATCCAGCCAAACTAGATGCTATTAAGAAGTTCCCGACACCAATTAGAGTAAAGCACGTGAGAGCATTTTTGGGAGTCACTGGCTTTTACAAGGAGAACTGTACAGGCTACACGGAGACAGTCGCACCAATGCAAGAAATGTTGAAGAAAGGAAATAGATGGTCATGGAGTGAGGAGTGTGACAGGTCTTTCAATGCCACGAAAGAACTGCTCGACAACTGTGTGGAATTAGGATATCCGGACTTTGGAAATAAATTTTTAATTCAGGCTGACGCATCTTTAATTGGGATTGGTGCAATGTTATACCAAGAGGACACTTCAGATTTAAATCACCGATCATATTTGGCATTCACGAGTCGCAAGCTACGCAAGCACGAAAGAAATTATACAGTTATACAGATATTGGCTTTATTCTATGCACTCCGGGGGTGGAGAAAGATTGTTTTTGGATATGCCATTATTGTAAGAACCGACCACCATGCATTGACATTCCTTTTCAAGACCACGATGGTGAGTGAACGAGTGACTCGTTGGTATGTTTACATCCAGCAGTTCGACATTACCATAGAGCACTGTCCAGGAAAGGTGAATATCATTCCCGACGCTTTGAGCAGAAATCCTGAGCAGGATAACGAGATAGCAGGAGAAGTACACCAGTTGGTGCTGACGCCGAAGGACCGAGAGTTTCTGGACAGACTCAAGAACATTCAACAGGAGCAAGAACGAGATCCGTGGATGCTGATGATGATAAGATACTTCAGGAAAGAGACACAACGGGTAATGCCTGAATATCGTGAAGCAAGAGTGAGAGAAACCAATTATCAGTATTTAAATGGCCTTCTACACAAGTTTGTGGACGAGGAGCATATTAAACTCAGAATTGTAGTTCCAGCTTCTCTTCAGAGGGGATTAACGTGGCATGTTCATGAAAATCTGGGACATGTGGGCGCGGATAAGTCAGAAGAGACGATTGGAGAATCTTTTACGTGGCCAAGAATGAGATCCACTATTATAGAGGTAATTAAGACTTGTGATGCATGTCAGCGCACTAAGCCTAATAATGACCTCCTGAAACAATATCCGAAGCCATTATTACCGTAGAAGCCGTGTGAGCTACTGGCGATCAATTGTCTGGGGCACCTACCCAAAGGAAGGCGTGGGTGTAAACATATATTAGTATGCGTTGATGTCTTTTCAAAATTTGTTGTATTATGCCCGATCCAAAAGACCACGTCCAAACATGTACTCAGCAGGATTCAAAAAAAGTCATTCCTATTCTAGGAAAACCGGAATTCATATTGTCAGACCATGGTAGCTATTTTACCCGTTCTGTGTTTAAGAAAGGAGTTGTGAAACTTGGAATAAAGCACATATTGTCAAGCGTAAGGCACGCCCAAGCTAATCCTAGTGAAAGAGTAATCCGTTGTGTGGAGAAGTATTATCGTGTTCTGATCCCTAATTAGCATAATAAGTGGGTGGATAAAGTTGGTGACATCGAGCATTTTATGAACACAACTAAGCATGAATCTACAGGACAGGTACCATTGCTAGTGCACCATAACAGAGTACCAGAGAGAACTTGGGACAATATCATTCCATGTCCTAAGGATCCATTAATAGCACATGAATTAAGGATTCAGAGAACGAAGGAGCACACAAAGAATCAGGCAGAACAAGATTACGCAGATACCGAGGGAAGAGATTTCACCGAGAACTTCGTGAAGACGAATTGGTACTCGTACGACGACCACCATTATCTGATCCTTAGAACAAAGTATTCGCAAAATTTAGAGCCAAGTACGTGGGACCGTTCCGCATAATCAAGAATCTAGGAAATAACGCCTACAGGATTGAAGATGTGAGCACTAGAACGAAGTCAGTTTTCAATATTGCAAATTTGAAATTATATTATAAAAGAGAGCCGTGGGAATAAGTGGAAAATGAAGTAGTTGCAAATTCTGGTGCAAATTAAGAAAAACATTCAATAGTACGGGGCTACTGGGTGGAAGAATGAATGAGAGTGTATTTGCTTACAAACATGTTGGCGAGTCAGGCAGGTTGACTTGTTGTTGTGACAGAGAGGGAGAGACCGGATGGGACAGGTAGTTGATGACTCAGCGAGGCCAAGGTACACTTAGTCAACAGAGGAGAAGCAATTAGTGAGCCGAGGTATGCCAGATACTCAGACGGTGCTGGGAAATTTAAAGAGCTGGTGAGGTCCAGACTGAGATTGTGAAAATGACTACGTTGATGTTTAAAAAATTAATTCATGACTTTTAGAATTGTTAAACTCTTCTGGAGGAAAATGAACCCTAAATTTATTATCATGAATTAATTGTTCATATTTTATTTTATTGTACTGCAAGTTGGCCCAGCCAGTTGAATCAATTTGGGAGCTGTGTGTCGCAATGAGTTAGGCAGTTGAGAGCGCTTCGTAAAATTAAACATTTTCCTGGAAGCCAGGACATTGAACGCTGGCGTAGCAACCCGAGTCTTTGTCAAGCAGAGCAAGTGGTGATGAAAGAAAGAGACAGAGGTACTTTTGATGAAGAAAGGTTGAGGAAACGTCCTACTTTACCCAACAATTTTGCATACGAATGGACGAATCAGGAATAACAAAGCCAATCTCGGCGCTCAAGTAGCGTGCCCTGGAAAAAGCCCGCGAAAGTGATATCTAATTAATCACCGATGCGTTTTGATTCCGCGAGGCATCGTTTGGACGTTCTTAAGAAATGATGAAGTTTGACACCACCCGCAAGCTTCTACGACGACTGCTTCGGATTATAAAAAAATTATGCCCCCACTACCGTCCAATTGTCCACATCAGTATAAATCGATTGACTGTGTTAACGACCACGTTCTTACTTTGGTGTACCTGGGAGGTACCACACGTTCTTATCTCGATGTAGCTGAGGCTACTACACGTCGCTATTGTTCGTAATTTTGTGCGGCCGAGGCCACTACACGTATTGTTCAAATTCATATTTGGTATATCCGAGCGCTATTAACATTTTATAAAGTACTTTTCTTCTTCGATCTCAAGTGAGATGATAAATAGTTTGAGGACTCTGTTGAGAGCCATGTGTAATATAACAGTGTTTTTATAGTATGTTTGCGTGTGAATTTAGCCAAGTACCAATATTAGGGAATGTGTTGACGTTTATTAATTGCTTAGGACTAAGAGTGATTGAGTAGCTCTGTTGCAATTATAGCAGGAATAGATAGGAATATTAATTTTTGAACTGTATTTTTCATCGTCGAAGCAAGCAGCAAGATGACGAACTTTGGGTCGACTACTGGGATGATGTTCATGCGACCTACTGAGATGTTAGTCATGGCCAAGTAGATCCACCTTGGGCCATGGAAAGTGACGTACACTGACGTGACGAGCTAATTATGGATGAGTACAAATAATGATTCATCATATACAGTAGTATATATTTTGGCATGGGAACATTTTGTCAATAATTTTGTATTTTCTTTGTTGTTTCATTTTGATCTAGATTAACGTAGTGTACCGACGCGTGACCACCTTTTGTTTATCGTATTTTGTGTAATTTTAATCGTACTCGTGTACGCATGATTTGGTTTGGAGTAGACATGGAGGCGGCACCTGTGATAAGTGGTGCTTGAGAAATTAACAGTAAAAATAGGAAAGGGGGGAAACTTGAGTTGTGGTTGGATTTTTGAAAGAACAAGTATTTTTATGAGTTGCCTTGTTGCGACTATGATTTGTAAAGAACCGTCCGTTCTTTTATGTCATGTTAATAGTTTGCTTCTTGATTAATTATTCGTCGGTCAGAATACTAGATCAGGCGTACGCTGTGTGTGGAAGATATTTGTGTACTTTATTTCAAGTGTTTGTCAAAACCCTAGCGTGCGATATTGTGTGCGTCTATGTGTGTCTACGTGTGTCTATTGTGTGAATTATCTGCGCGGGAGGATAGCTTTGGGCTAGTCCTCTGTCTGCTGAAATGTTTTAAGGATGGAGAGTGATGTCTACGGGACCTCTGCCAGTCCAATGCTGGTCTTGTAATTCTAAGTGGAATTGATGAGATTTCATTTGATCACACACACATCTGAGCTGCTGTGACAGCTATATTATCTTCGTAGGTCTTGGGGACCAAGCAATTAGTGCTGGTCTGAGGCATTGGTTCACGCAGGGGTGATTTTGACATCTGATAACGACGTTCCACAATGTGCGCTGATGTGGGATATTCCTGTTGACACCTGTTTTCTGAGGAGAGGAACGCCCGAGCCGTGACCTACTTATTTAAAGATAGCCTGCTTGTTCATTTAAAGTGTGATATGATATTAAGGGAATATGATCGCTATGCCTGAGCGGCAATTACCATTTTCGACGTCCAAATTAAATGTTATTCATGTATAATATTTGACTTGCTGTTGAGCATTGTGTACATTTTTAGTTTGTTTTATGTCATGTAAAATGTTGTTATTTACACCTTGTTGTGTACTTCAGTGTAAGATGACATGCGGTCATTCTTCTTTGTGTTGTTGTACCGTGGTCACGCTAATCATTCTTGTGTTTGGTTGATAAAGTCCTGTGATGAGGCAGTTTGTTGTGCTGTAGCACGTTGATCCAGATTTCAACGGAAATCTTTGTTTGTTTTAAATACTTAAAGTTAGCGAGTATCGGTAGAGTATTGATAGTATTATATAGTGTTTATTTCCCATCGCTATTTTATCTCAGATACGGATTTGGAGCCTGACGGCAGTCGCAGGAAGGCAACAAATCGCGTATCAAGTACTCTTCCATAATGCATGCTTTAGTCACATCACGCACTCATGGTTTTGTAAATGAACAGGACATATTTTGGACCTGTCATTTTCATTGACATCTCTGAGGAGATAAGTATTTTGCATTCACACTGAAAATTGGGTGTAACGTTAAGAGGGTGTTCCCTCGTGTTGTTTGTTGTGTTTATATTTATATTCTTTTATTCTGATATTAAATTTTGTTTTTATTTAGTTTGGCTTCACTTTTGTTCTTTCTGTCATATACATTTGGACTATGTTACCTTGCACCTTGTAGAAGCATACATTTAACAACTTCGTATGGGCTGCACATGACCCCGCAGAAAGAGTCTCATAAATAGCTTCTCGCGAGGGTTCACTACCTCCTATAGCTTTTCACCTGCCAGTTTCACTTCCATATGTGTTTTTGAAACTTTTGGCTGCTGTCCAATATTTCTGTTTTACATTTCTTCATTTTCATCGTGAATTCTTCCCTCGTAGGCCTAAATAATATAATAATAACAACAAACATATAACAAAATAATACGTGGGTAGACATTCAGTCTCATTTTGGAAAAGTTTCCACCGTGCTAATGAAACCCTCCAGGATGAAGTACCCCTAGGTCTCCCTACAGCCCTAAGAGATCAACGGGTTTTAAACACAACCATATTTTTATTATTATTATTGTTATTATATATAATTATTTATTGTGTACGCTTGAAAACCAACCACGCTAGGTAAATTCTTAAGCCAATGGATGAAGGCTATCCTTAGACACGGCAGAGGAGTTGGTACGAAACCCATCGTCGACTTTCCTTGAAATCAATTTCAGTGCTTTTCCATTTTCATCTCCAGGCAAATGTGTGGATGGTATCTATTTTTTGGCGTCAGGAAGGGCATCTAGGCAAAAAAATTCGCAACATAGAAGTTCATCAATTGTCATTCTCGACACCGTAAAAACTGGAAAAATAAAGAGTTGACGAACAATATCCCACAACTGAGGCCCTAATTAAGAATACGTCTCTCTGTTAGTGAACTAGTCTAGTTGTAACAATTGTAGAGATACTCTTCACAGTAGTTATCGGATAATAAGGATGGGTGAGTTGACTAGCGCGTTAGTCGTAAAAGAATGTGAACATAATTTATTCGGATTTTAAGTAAAATAAGTCCTACTTTCCCATAATATAATAAAACACCAATCCTGCTCTGCTAGAAAACTTAACTAATCTTAACTCATAATCTAACAAATCAACCTGAACATATGACACATCCTAGATGTATTTCTTAACAAGCAACTCGTTTAAATCCTACTTATAGCTGAAACAACATGCTCTTTAAAGACCAAATTGCCTACGTTTATTTTAAAATGCAATGCCTCAGTAGTATCAATTACAATGCAATGCTGTTAACATCGTCTAAACATACACAAGATTATAATAATAATAATAATAATAATAATAATAATAATAATAATAATAATAATAATAATAATGCTATTGGTTTTACATCCCTTTAAACTACCGTGACTTTTAGAGACGCTGGGGTGCCGGAATTTTGCCCTCAAGTGGATCTTTTACGTACCAGTAAATCTACTGACACAGCTCTCTTATATTTGCGAACCTCCAAATGCCAGCTCACTGTGCCAGGATTTGATCCTGCAACCTTGGGAGTACAGGCGAGAACGTTACCGCTGAGCCACGCAGCCAGTCTACACAAGTTTATTCAAATTTACACAATTAATCACACGGTTTAGGTTTACTGTTTTTTTTTATCGGCAGAACAGCGACAAAGGAAAAAATGAACTAATGAGAGTAAAGCCCTCTGTTTTATATACCCCACACATACTGTATACGATACCCAACGGCACCCTATTATTAATTTTACTGTACACTATTGTGCCAGTCAGGCAAGAGATTTAGGGGATCATCGGTCTTAATCAGTCCTTACGAGACTCTCCTCCTACCAACTCACAAATCAGCGGGGCAAGAATGCACTCATGGACAGGCTATGCACGAGAAACTGCACTCGGAGTTGTCGGGAATGGGAGCGGTCAATTTTAAATCAGCACAGAGGAATGCTTCCACATGAAAAATCAAAACCATGAAAGAAAGAGGTCAGGCTTATGTTAAAATCTCACTAATTTTATTCATAAACTGAGAAGATCCCTTGCCTACTTCAGAGAGGTGAAAATCGGCTAGTCCGAGTTAATCTACCCTGGAAAAGAATTAAGTGATGTCCTAACTAATGTCCATCTTAAGCCTCTCGAAGTCCTATCCACAAAGAATTAAAAATGCAATTGCTAAGTGAGTGACACGTAACAGTTCCCTACAAAACTACATCGGAGAATTAATGAATAATAATAATAACATCCATGAATCTACGACAAAGAAAGATACTTACTTGTTTACAATGCAAGAGAAGAATTACGTTAATCTCTGGCAGAATATTGATAGCTAAGTTTCAATGGTGTCCTCTCCAACATTTATGTTTACGTTAAGTCTAAGCTATTCATATCTGACGTTAAATTAGAAATAAACGAGAAGATTTTATCCAAATAAAAATAGAAACCAGAAAAGTCTATGCCTATTCTCTTCTTAACTCATAAATAATACAAAATAACTGTAGGCTACAACACAATTGAATGACAATCAAAAATACCCTCCTAAAGTTGCGCAATTGTCACCCCTGCCAGCAGACATTTCACGCTGTTTGCGGAAAATGGTAGGTTTGAAAGAAATTCATGAACACGACTAACGTTGCATTATCAATTTAACGACCGTTCTTTCCAATCATCGCGTCGTTAAATGATCGTCGGCTCAAAATCGGAAAAAACAAAGATGTATTTAAGAAAGTCAAAAGTCGCAAGTTCTAAACTCTCGGTCAAGAAAAGTAAATTTAAGTTTAGGAATTGTTTTATAATCAGAATTCATAATTTATTTGATTAATATTTTAATTTCAAAAACCCTGCCCCATTATTTTTAATTTCAGATTTAATTTCATTTTCATTCCCCAAAGTGTATTTGTAATTTTTAGTGACCAGTAAACGCGTCTAGTGTACCTATCTGTATGGAAGAAATTATTTAACACCTCAAATATACAGTATGTGAAACATCGTTCAATAAACTCATGTACGCCCTTAAATGTATGACAATAACACACGGATTTTCAGCCTTTATAATCAGTCGACAAGACAAAAGTGTCCAGTGTCGCTGGCAAAAATAACAAATCACCTCAAAACCCGAGAAATAAAGTCTCCCATACTAGTGCCCGATGCTATAAAACACAATAACATGGTCAGCTTAATTAATCAAGTGTCCCACTCAACGACTCAAAATCGTAATGATCGCTAATCAGCTGTTCACTCCTGAACATGAATTCAGATGCAATTACTCCTTAGTAAATACTTCCATCAATTATGTAGTGTCTAATACACAATGCGAATGCCCCACTTTTATTACAAGCTTCAATGAGCTTCCAGTCTACACCTCCATCGAACCAGCGATGCTTCGCTAACCAAAACATTCCTGTATATTATGACACATTATAAGTCGTCTGCGATGTGTATAGAAAAATGAACAAAAGAAATCCTAAACTCACTCTGCATGTGAGTCCGCTATTCTTCACTGCCTTCATAATTGTATACAAAAGATTGCTTTCAAGTGCAGTGCACACAAAATAAAAATAAATGTCCTTTCAAATGGCATTGGCAAGCATGTGACTATCAAACAGTTCCCCTTGGTTATCATAATACAGCTTCCAACCAGTCTCTTGGATTGTATGAAAAATGATACACTTAATTATTTACAAAAATGAAGGCTTACGAAGTTTCTGACCATTATAATAAATTGCCTACTGGATCAATTGGGAATAAATAACAATCACGACCATATGGAAGATGTAGCAGATTTGTGGAAAGAGGTTGGGGTTGAAATGAACAGAGATGGGCCCCAATAAAACATTTCTTAAAAAAACAACTAGAAATAAATCAGTGCGTAAAATATTGGATAATATAGTTTAAAAGTAATGTTACCATGAATCGCTGAAGTAGGTATAATAGGCCGAAGCTGGCGCAGGGGCTAATGTGCAAGATGGCTGCCCACGCGCAACTCCCCTATGCTATTCTTATGGAGGGAGAGTCATAGCTGGCGCAGGGGCTAATGTGCAAGATGGCTGCCATTCACAACGAGCTTAGGATTATGGATGCTCTGAGCCAATAAGATGATATTATTTATCTTATGTACCAGGGTGAAAGAAGGGGGGGGGGGGGGAGGGAGTTGTTCAACGTCTAGTAACTTAGCGCATGATGTTTTTTTAAATAGTCATTTTTTTATTTTCATATTTCTCACACGGTTATTTACAATTTGCAATATCTTCGTTTGTTTTAATTTCATTTTTCAAGTTTTGCACCTGATCAATATTCAAAAGTTGATTTTTAATTTAACTGTTTTCACCTTTTCAGCTCTCACACACATGGAGGGATATGCTTTACACACATACGTTAAGCCAACCAGGACGCTAAAATGCTAGAAACCGCCGTTAACAACACCGCAAGGGTTGTAGCATTGTCTTACAGAGTTGTAGCCAGTACTCTACACCCCCTCTGTGAGGGGCTTAACATTAACCAGTCAAAGCTTGAGTATGTCGTGAAGCTGATACTCCAGTAAGTTATCTATAAATGCTATGCGTAAAAACTTATCACAGGTGTATCAACAAGGTTTGCAATCTTGAATGACGAATACACCTCAAAGGTCCACTCTCCCTTCGTAAAGGGCACCGCGCATAATAGTTAAGTTTAAAGAAGTATATGCTTTTGTGCCTTTCCTCTTTCCCCAGGTCTCCCTCTCTCACACTCATAGTGGGATTTGCTTACACACATACGTTAAGCCAACCAGGACGTTAAAATGGTAGAAACCGCCGTTAACAACACCGCAAGGGTTGTAGCCCTGTCTTACAGAGTTGTAGCCAGTACTCTACACACCCTCTGTGAGGGGCTTAACATCAACCAGTCAAAGTTTGAGTATGTCATGAAGCTGATACTCCAGTAAGTTAACTATAAAGGCTATACGTAAATTCTTATCACAGGTGTATCAACAAGGTTTGCAATCTTGAATGACGAATACACCTCAAAGGTCTACTTCCCCTTCGTAAAGAGCACCGCGCATTATAGTTAAGTTTAAAGAAGTATACGCTTTTGTGCCTCTCCTCTTTTCTCTGGGCTTGAGACCAGCACTAGGGCTTACGCCTAGAGGCAGAGTTAACACACACACACACACACAGGAGTACGGAAAAAATTAATCTAGCACCAGAGGCCCTTAGATTAGATTAGATTTTTATTTATCTATTTGATCAATTACATGTATACAATACATTTTTTATATAGAACACGTCAAAAATTACAGAGAAATCAATCTTGTGCCATAAGCCTTTCATTCACTCACAGGCTTACAGAGAAATCAATCTCACGCTTGATACCTTTTCATTCACACACAGACTTATGGAAAAATTAATCTTAAGCCAGAGGTCTTTTCAATTATAAGTACAAGGCCTGAGAGTATGTGTGTAAGGTGGCCACTTCCTTCCCACTCCTCATTCCACCACAACATCTGGTAGGTTCCATTGAACACAATGAAGTTTGGGAGACACTGTATTACTTTGTTGACTTGATATGTATAACTTAGTTATTTAAGTGTGGTCAACGGTTGTGTAATGACTATAAGCATGTGTAGCTATACCATCAGAGTCAATTACTCGTTTATCATCACGAGGACACAAAGCAATTTTGTTTAGTTTTACAGATGATATGTTATGTTGTTTAGATGCGATAATGTTCATCAGTATTCTTTTTACCTCGTTCTTCATGAGACAATCCTTATAATCTTGAAAACTTAAACAATTTTTGACAACACCTTTGCTAATAACTTTAATCTTTTTTATTTCTAGTCCATCAATGTTTAAAGCATACATTTTAGCCCTAAGTCCAGCAAATGCTTTAATAATACGTCCACAAGCCTCGTCTTTACATTTTACCAAAGTTTTCTTGTTTGATGAAGAGTAACATATGTGATTAGTAGGATAACCAGATGTGTTCAGGTGTTCTAGAAATTTCAACTTGTCTTGATAAACATCTTGGGTGTTAACCAAATAAATAAACGAGTCTGTGTCCATATACAGGAGTTATGTGTTTCGATCCCATAATGGGGTAGCAGGACATCATAGTGGTGGGAATACATAAGAGTTTTTGAAATATCCAGTATACACATTCCAATTTATATGTAGGCTTGTGGTGTTTGAAGCCATATTTTCAGTGTTGCCTTAATAAACAAGAGTTTAGTGCTTTTCAGTCGGTCAACAGGAATGTACCCAAAAGAGATGGGTTATGCCCTAATCCTGAAATAAATTACATGAGATTAATAAAACACTAGGATGACCAGTTTCGATCGTCAAGCGATCATCATCAGATCCATTACCCTTAGGCTATAAAATCTATGTTTGAAATACAGGTGAAAATATTTACAATATGTACAATTATTTAGTTGCAGTATTGGTACTGCAACTGTCAGTGTATGCTAAATGCAGTATATATGTTAGGTGAAATGCTAAATGGTGATAGCTATCCGGAGTTTGTACTTTAGAGAGATTATATGGTTGTAAACTATGGTTAAACTATAAAATTTTAGGCTAACTACTTATCTGATTGTCTTCCGTACTACAGCTACTCGCAGTTTTCGTGCTCACTGGAACTCACTGTGCGGTCGACTGCGGTGGTTATCTTAACGACTGGTTTTTATAGTTTAACCTTAGTTTACAACCATATAAACTCTCTAAAGTACAAACTCCGGATAGCTATCACCATTTAGCATTTCACCTAACATATATACTGCATTTAGCATACAGTGACAGTTGCAGTACCAATACTGCAACTAAATAATTGTACATATTGTAAATATTTTCACCTGTATTTCAAACATAGATTTTATAGCCTAAGTGTAATGGATCTGATGATGATCGCTTGACGATCGAAACTTGTCATCCTAGTGTTTTATTAATCTCATGTAATTTATTTCAGGATTAGGGCATAACCCATCTCTTTTGGGTACATTCGTGTTGACCGACTGAAAAGCACTAAACTCTTGTCTTATATAGGCTTATTGAACACAATACTACGTTTAGCCATGTGGAAAGCAGCTAGGTTAGGTCCATAAATTGTTCTGTCGATAAATGTTGGTTTAGCAATTAGCTTTTCAGCCTTTTTGCTGTCAGTTACAAGACGTATGTCTATTCTTTTACGAATATTTTCCATTGTTTTTCCAAAAATTGCATTGTTAAATAATTTGTAATTTTTTTTTCTCAAAATCATTTTTGGCTTGTTTTCGAAGGTTGTTATTAAAATCAACGTATGCCTTTAGCCAAGGTCTCTGTTGAAACTTTAACACACGATGAATTTGTATCAATTTTAGTCCAGGATTTAGAGCCTGTTTAAGTGCCATGTAATGAACAACGTATCGCCTTCGATTTCCAAGATGAGGAATTAGTTTTTTGAGAGACGAATCCTTAGGTTGTATACACTCTGGTAGGAAAGGTAAATTGTTGTGTAAATCATGAAGGTCAGATGGATAATCAACATCAACGTCAAGAATGTATCCAAAAGGGTCATCTTCTTTTAGCGTTTCTAGATCAATGGTATCTGGAGAAATCCACTGAAATCCACTGTACGGAAGGGAGTGACATATAGCCCACCCGTATTGGTTGATAGTATCATCATAGGTAATAAACTGCGATGGTTTCTCGGAATCATATGTTTCCATGTATTTATTGTTAGCTTCAGCATACCGATGAGAAACCTGGCATATTCCTTCACGTATTCCAGACTCTATTAAAAGAATTTTATCATAATCCTGCAGCAATTCCAGTTCAATTCCTGTGTAAAAGAGCATTGCCTCAAAACATAAACCAGGCGAAGTAAAGAAGTGTGCATCATCACTCGGTGTGTTTCTAGTGTTTTGTTTCTAAAAGTTTCAAAGCTCTCTGCAAGAAGGAGTACATCTGAAGTTAGGTAAAGGTCACTGTATTCCCCTAGAGTTTTAATTTTGAACTGATTCCAGACATTTTCAGCATGTTCATAGTCTTCTTTACTAACATCTTCTTGATTTAATTTGTTAAAGAATGCTTCTTTTGGAGGTAAACACTTTTCACTTAACTTTTCCCAAGAATCAATGTAATCATAAGGAAATACACCTTTAAGAATCATGAGAGTTGCATTTTCTTTCCCAAAGTACTTGTCTGTTTCAGGGTATGATGTTAAGTTTGTAACTAAGTTTTCCAAACTACTAGGCATTAACCGAAACGTATCCACAAATCGAAGCTTAACATTTCCTACATATTTGGTGAAGGAGATGTAATTTTCTTTAGAGTTGGGGATAACGTCCACTCTCTCAGTAGTACACCCCAAGTGTTTTACAATGAAATTTGCATCATATCCACTCATATTATGTAGAAATACAGGAACTGGGTTATGTGTTTCATACCTCAAATTACAGTTGTTATGAGCGCTTCCACGATATTTGGCAGTGATATGACAATGATCTCTAACTTTCCTGTCCTCGTTGGTAAATAATTTATGGCACAAATAACAGGTTTCAGAAGATTGGAACTCTGCTTCTTGATGATGAGTTAAAGCCTTTGGAACATTTAAGCTGTAAAGGCGATCAATTTCATTAGCTATATATATCAAACAGTCCATAAACTTTTCTGCAGCGTCAGGTCCACGATAAATAAAAGGCTGGCTCGGAAGGTTTGTATTAATGTGTTCCACAGCTGGCGAGGGTTTAACATATACACCAAAGCTCATAGGAACATGACTTTGGTATGGGACTGTATAACTTGCCTCAGGATTGGGTAAACATGTTTGATATGGTAAGAGTATACTTTCGAAATCTGCATAGATAACGTAAGGTATTCTAAGCATTTTTTCCACATTTAAGAACTTGAGAATTGTTTTTTTATAGGCATTTCAACCCTTGCAATGTCATACAGGGCACACAAAGCTCTATGTTCTTTTAATTTATCCATTCCTTGTTGACCATATCGATTATGAAAGGGAGTAAAACACCGTTTACACGTATATATCTTATGTCCATGGTGTGTGACCTGATGTCCCACTAGTTTACCAAAATCTTTGATAAAGACGTAGTGGTTCTGGCCAGATGAAGAACTTAGCAGAAGAAGGTCGCGGTGGTCTTGTAGCTCTTGATCTACAACCTTTAGAGGAAACAGTTTGTTGTCTTCTTCCAGTCCAAATACATTGATGGATATATTGTTTGCATTCTCAAATTTCGTAATGCCAGCTAGCGTTGTAGGCAACGATACGACTGAAAAATCATACTTGCTTTCCAGGTCCTTGTATTTACTAACGCGTTGAGCATCCTTTTTAACCAGTTTTGCTAAAATGGCATACATAAAACACCTTTCATCTTTCAAGTTTTGTGGATTAATGCAAGCTTTTTTGGCATTTACAGCTGCTGGTAAAGGAATATATGTGCTACCACGCAAGGGATTATACTTATTTATTTTCAATCGCACTCCTTCAACTGCTAGCAAAGCCCAATTACTGCCTTTTAGCTCGGATTACTCCATATCCATGGTTAACTTTTTAAATTGTGTTTCCAAGAAACTACTTAAATCTGTTTCCAAAAATATGGCCTGATTACGAGTTTTAAAAGCACGGTCTGTAATTTCATTGGTAGATGTATGAATAAATCTACATTCAGTCACAAGATTAACTTTAACGACTTTTGGTTCGCTTGTTCTTTTTGTATAACATGGATTATTTTATGCTTGGACTCGTTGAGGTATGAATTTAAATCCTTACACGTATCACACCGTATAAAATAGGATTTCAGACGACAATCAAAAGACGTTTCATATTCATTAAGTCCGTTTTTATCAGGAACCATTGAGAGTAGGTGATGTTTTGTAGGTTCAGATTTTTGTATTTTGGCTGATGACATAACATTACAACATTCTTCATGACGATGTCCGTTGTAAGCATTGTTGAATTTGATTCCACAGGTTTTACATTGATGGAATTGTCCACGCGATACTTCATGACGCTTTCTAACATAGTCTCGAACAAAGGTTTTTCCACACACTTTGCATATATAGCTTGGAATAGTTTGCTCCATGATGGATGTTCTTTTCTGCTAACAGTTGATTTTTTAAAGAAATAAATCACACCTGTGAAAAAGAGGGACAGAGCGCTGTACATTCCCATCAACCTAGTTGGGAACAGTTGTGTAAACTGTTTATAGGATACAATATATTTAAGAGGTAAGTTAAACATTTTTACATTGGTATCAATAATAATATTTATAATACTATAAAATAATAATAATAAAAATGTATTCTATGACTTAACTGCTTACAATCTAACATTGAATTCACAAACATCCCTGACTGTCACCTAAAACAGCGTCTCAATCCCCTGAGCTTTCCTAAACGAATACACATGCTTACAGCTTACATATTCTATGACTGAACATACACTATTTACATGTAAATACAGATATGCACGCAGTGGTATTCTTTCATAATAATAACATGGCTTACATTGAGGACCATGGAGACTAAACCATTATTGCGATTTTTATATATCTTAAAGTTTCGTTTTGGAAATATACCATCTAAATACGTTAGCCATAATTTTGAACTTACTAGTAGCCTCTAAATTACAGATCGGATGCAACCCTAGATGCTATGTTAAAACTTACTGCGTATGACAAGGCTGTAGACTGGACGGTGAGACGGTCTTTCACGATGTGAACACTGTGAGAGGTAGTAGTCCACTGGCGATATGCTTGCTAAGGGTCCTCTAATATGCCCTAGTCAAGGCTAACTGCTGCTTACTGCGTAGTACTGGTGGGTGAGACGGTCTTACACGATGTGATCACCGTACGAGGTAGTAGTCAACTGATTGCATTCTTGCTAAGGGTCCCCTAATATACCCTAGTGGAGGCCAACAGCTGCTTACTGCGTAGTACAAGGCTGTAGACTGATCGGTGAGACGTTCTTTCACGATGTGATCTGTTTGAGAGATCAGAGTCAACTGAAATTATCCCCAAATATACTCTACCCTAATACAACCGGTGGTTAACTTCCTACAGAAATACCACTATAGAGACATGTAGAATCTTATCACAAGGTTATGAGTGAAAAAAAGATATGTACTAATGGTATTATTTTTTCATAAGAATAACATGGTGGTATTTATACCCCTACACGCTAAACTAATATTTGGATAATTTTAATTCATGGAGTTTTGTTTTGGAAATATACGATCTAAATACAATTTTGAACGTTCTAGTAGCCTCTAATTGAGAGATAGAGATGCAGGCTTAGATGCTATGTTAATTATAGTCAGCTACTTACTGTATATTACAAGGCTGTAGAAGGAATTCTTAGAACACTTTTAAGACGATGTGATCTGTTTGAGAGATCGGAGTCAACTGAAATTATCCTTGATATACGTCCCCTAATATACTCTACCCTAATACACTCAGGGCTTAACCTCTTACAGAAATACCACTATGGAGACATGTAGAATCTTGTTACAATTTATTGTATGACGTTCGACATGTGCTACTTATCAGTGAAAAAAGATATGTACTCACAGTATTATTCTTTCATAAGAAAAACATGGTGGTATTTATACCCCTAGACGCTAAACTAATATTCGGATAATTTTAATTCTTGAAGTTTTGTTTTGGAAATATAAGATCTAAATACAATGGTCATAATATTGAACGTTCTAATAGCCTCTAAATGGTAGATAGGGATGCAAGCAGAGATGCTATGTTAAATATAATCAGCTACTTACTGTATATTTCAACAAGAGCTAACAGTTATCTGAAAATATTCTTGCTGAAGGTCTCTTATATACCAGCTTTTTCAAGAAATAAATTACACCTGTGAAGGAAAAGACAGAACGATGAACTTTCACATTAACCTAATAATAATAATAATAATAATCCCTTACATTTTTTATTTTGTCGTGTGACCCCTTAAGATGCAGAGTGAAGGTCTTTCTAGTCAACGCCCGTCGGTGATCTGCTTGTAGGGATGAGAGATGGAATGGATGAACATGAATGATCCAGAATAAGGATTTGGGGAAGAAGCAGCCGTGGCCTGTCAGAAAGTACCATTCAGGCATTCTCTTGGAGTAGAAGTGTGAAACCACGGAAAACCATTTCAAGGACTGTCAACACTGAGGTTCGAAATGTAATTGAAGTTCAAACTACTGACAAAATGTAATTGAAATTGAAAATACACAATGTAATTTAGATTGAAAAACGCACATTTTAGATTCTAAATACCGGTACTCACAAAGTGTAATTGAAATTCAAATTACTTACAAAATACAGGTGAAATTGAAAATGCTTACAAAGTGTATGGTGGTTTCAAATTACTCAGGTTGATAGGAAAAAAAAGGAGATGAGCCGTTCAAGAAAGCGGAAGCAATGCTGTGCTCAGTAAGGGTCCTGTGGTCGCTAATCCACGTCCTACAAGTTGCGAGCTCCTGGGAGAGGAAGTTGTAGCCATTAGCTACCTGTACACATTTTCCTGGAGTAGAAGTGTGAAACCACGGAAAACCAATTCATGAACGGTCGACAGTGAGGTTCGAAGATCAATTGAGTTTCAAAATACTGCAAAATGTAATTGAAATTGAAAATACACAATGTAATTTAGATTGAAAAACGCAAATTTCAGATTCTAAATACTCCCAAAGTGCAATGAAAATTCAAAATACTTACAAAATGCAATTGAAATTGAAAATGTTACAAAATGTATGGTGGATACAAAGTACTCAAGTTTACAGGAGGAAAAAGGAGAGGAGCCGATACAAGGAAGCGGAAGCAATGCTGGACTCAGTTGGGGTCCTGTGGTCGCTAACCCACGTCCCACAAGTTGCGAGCTGCTGGGAGAGGAAGTTGTAGCCATTAGCTACCTGTACACATTTTCCTGGAGTAGAAGTGTAAAACCACGGAAAACAATATCAAGAACGGTTGAGAGTGAGGTTCGAAATGCAATTGAATATTAAGATACTGACAAAAATGCCATTTAATTTGAAAAAACACAATGTAATTTAGATTGAAAAACGCACATTTTAGATTCTTAATGCTCACAAAGTGCCATGAAAATTCAAAATTCTTACTAAATGCAATTGAAATTGAAAATGCTTACAAAATGTATGGTGGATTCAAAGAACTCCAGTTCACAGAAAAAAAACGGAGAGGAGCCGATACAAGAAAGTGGAAGCACTGCTGGACTCAGTTGGGGTCCTGTGGTCGCTAACCCACGTCCCACAAGTTGCGAGCTACTGGGAGAGGAAGTAGTAGCCATTAGCAACCTCTACACATTTTCCTGGAGTAGAAGTGTGAAACCACGGAAAACCGATTCATGGACGGTCGACAGTGAGGTTCGAAATGCAATTGAGTTTCAAAATACTGACAAAATGCAATTGAAATTGGAAATACACAATGTAATTTAGATTGAAAAACGCACATTTTAGATTCTAGCTGCTCATAAAGTGCAATGAAAATTCAAAATACTTACAAACTGCAATTGGAATTGAAAATGCTTACAAAATGTATGGTGGATGCAATGTTCTCATGTTGACAGGAATTTAAAAAAAACGGAGAGGACCCTATACAATAAAGTGGAAGCAATGCTGGACTCAGCTTGGGTCCTGTGATCGCCAACCCACGTCCTACAAGTTAATCCATCTTGGGGGAGGATTGGTAAGGAAGCGGTCATGGCATTTTCCTGAAGTGGAAACAACAATACCACTTCCAAGAAGGATGAGTGAGAAATCTGACAGACTTTTTCTCAGTTTTTATGAAGACCAACCAGAAAAATACGTTTATTATAATTCATTATTTTTAAATTTGGAGGTTGCGTGCTACCCTTTATGATATGTCAACTGGAGTTAGCTACTTACAAGTCTATATATATTATCATTACTGAGACACTTACGGTATGAAGATCGTTCTAGATGTTCAATTAGAAGCAGATGATCTCGTATATCTTTCCATTAAATCAACAAAAACTACCAGATGTTTCACTTGTCAAGGTCACTTCCTTGACACACACTAGTACTAAGAATATATAATAATAAAGGGGTCATTTCATTCCCACCCAGCGAGGATGGGCGGGCCCCTCTAGATGGCCGCACCATCTCTTGGGCCAGAGGAGGGAGTTGAATGGAAGATGGAGAGTTGTAGGAGAAGGGTGATGGTGAATTGCGTAAGTTGGAGAAGGAGAAATGATTTGACCTCTTGGCTAAGATTGAAGTTTCGAAAATTTGGTGTTGACGAAAAATTGCTCTTAAATGCATTGTACTATTGTAGGTGAAGGCGTTAGATGTTGAATTTTGAGATTTTATGTTTAATGGTTTTGTAAGAGAGTTGAAATTTGGTGTTTCCAGAAGTTAGAAGAAGTGTGTGTTTTTTGTTTTTGTTTTTTTTTAGAAGTGGATGATTATGTATTATGAGAAGGGAGCAATTGGTGGTGCTTGTGGTGATGTGAAGTGAGGGTGGGAGTAAGTGGAGGAAGAGTGGAGTTTGCGAGGAGTTGATCGTGTGTACGGAATGTGAGGGTATTTGAAGATGGTATGGGATGGGATGAAAAAGGTGCTTTGAGGGGAGTGTGGGTGATGAGATATGGTAATTGTTGTTTGAACTATTCTGTAATGAAGGCGATAATAGAAATGGATGAGTTTGTTTGCTGAGATGGAGGTGATGGATGACGTTGGTTGAGATGAGAATTGAAGCGTTATTGTAGAAAAGAGAGTGAAGAGAAAAGAGTCGAAATAAAATAGAAGGAAAATAAATATAAAATAAAAGAAAAGTAATATAAGCTGTTGGTGTAAGATGTGAGTATGATTTGTAGAGGACTATTAGTCCGGGGCAGGGGTGAGGCTCTTGAGGTGGAGTAGGCCTAGTTTAGAGAATACTGGGTTGCGTAGCTGGAGTGCCTCAAGTTGTCGTAGAATAGGATTCTGCGTTCTTCTAGCGCACTTCAAGTAGCGCAGTTGAAGAAGGTGTATGTACGTCGTAACGGGGGGTAATGGCATTAGACGGTACAGATCCTCACTTGGGTGTATTGGGGGGAGGCGAAGGGCTATGCGGGCGATGCGTCGTTCCATGGTTACCAGGGGGTGCAAGTAGCTGGCGGCGTAGCCGGCCCAGACAACATGCCCATATGTGATGTAAGAGCGGATGAGGGTCTTGTATGTGTAGAACAGCGTTGAGGCATGCAGCCCCCAAGAGGTTCCGATCAGCCTGGTGATGAGACGAGAGCGCTTCTGAGCAGAGGCCGTAAGTGCGCGTAGATGTGGACGAAGGGTGAAGTGCTCGTCAAAGATGACGCCCAGGTAGCGTAGCGATGGTGAAGTGTGAAGGCGGTGATCGTGGATACGTAGGGTCAGAAGATTGGGGTTGCGGGTGGCCGAGTTGGCATGGCGACGGGGACGGAAAAGTACGGCTTTGGTCTTGTCCGTATTTAGACTGAGATGCCAGCGATCACACCAGGCCGTGAATCGGTCGAGATATGGTTGGACCAGTCTGTTGATGGCTGCGACAGAGGGGCAAGGAGCGAGGATTGCAGTGTCGTCTGTGAACTGGAGGAGGTGGAGGGGAGCCAGAGTTTGGGGGATATCTCCGACAAAAAGGATGTAGAGGAGAGGGGATAGTACTGACCCTTGGGGTACGCCTTGGGTTAGAGAGAAGGAGCGTGAGAGGGTGCGATTGATAGAAATGCGGGCGGTGCGGGGACTGAGGAAGTTTCCAATGAGGCGGAAGAAATTATGAGGGAGGTGGTAGTAGTGGAGTTTGAGAAGGAGAGCGGAGTGCCAGACGGTGTCGAAGGCACTCTGAAAATCGAAGGTGAGGAGGAGAGTGGGGCGGAAGCGGTTCATGTTATCGGCTGTGAGGGTGGTGAGGCGGAGTAGTTGGTCATGGGTGGAGAGGGCAGGCCGGAAGCCACATTGGGAGAGGGGGAGTAGCTGATGTTGATTGAGATGGAGGTAGGTGCGGCGGACTAGGATTTTTTCGAATAGTTTGGAGAGGACGGCTGTGAGGCAGATGGGACGATAGGAGGAGGGGTCGGAGAGTGGTTTGTTGGGTTTGGGGAAGAGAAGCATGGTGGCAGCGCGCCATGCCGTTGGGTAAAATCCGGTTTTGAGGAGGTAGGTATAGAGGGTGGCGAGGAGCTGGATGAAGATTGGGGGTGCCTCTTTGATGTGGAGATAGCGGAGTTGATCGGGACCGGGTGCAGTAATTTTGGTACGGGAAAGGGCGAGGTGAATATCGATGGGGGTGATGGGGTCGTTGATAGGGTGTGGGATATGGGGGTGTTGATGATTGGGCTGGAGATAGTGTCTATCTGAGATGGAGTTGACGGCGTCGTTGTCGGTGTCATCGAAAGTGAGGCCGAAATGACCGTTTAAAGACCCGTTCGAAGCGACGGGCAAAGATCTCCAGCTTGGAGGGCAGATCCGGTGGGGCAGTGCCCTGGTGGATGATGGGATAGATGGGTGTGGGGGAGCGTCCAGTGAGGGTGTTTAAGCGTTTCCAGTAAGAGCCAAGGGAGGAGCGTTGGCCTTGCAAAGAGTTGCAGACTGAGACCCAGTTACGGCGGTGAAACGCGCGGATGTAGAAATGCACCTGGCGGATAGTCTGACATTGAAGGGTGAGGAAATAGCGATCGCGTGATCTTTTATAGTGGGCTAGATATCTGTGAGAGAGCCGGAGGAGATAGTACTAAGATAAAGTATCCCTATTATAAACTTCGCTGAGTAATTGGCCACCTAAAGGTGGGTAACCGATTATATTCAATTAAAAATATATAAATAGTAATATCATTCACTTTATAGTAAAGAAAGGCACTGGAAATCATTACATATCATGCTTTACACCAAAGGATTAGGGTATTATTATTAAATTAGTTGAAAGGCGTACATTAGAATAATTATTTTCTTATTTACAAGCCAGCTGATTGCCAGTCACCCGACACGCTGTGTACGCCGCTCTGTTATCAGAGTTATGTAACTACTGAAATAAGATAATATCCTGTACTGTGCTGCGCTCTGTCAGAGTGCAGAGTACTCGATATATCTTGTTTCAGTAGTTACATAACTCTGATTACAGAGCGGCGTACACAGCGTGTCGGGGGACTGGCAATCAGCTGGCTTGTAAATATGAACATAATTATTCTAATGTACGCCTTTCAACTAATTTAATAATAATACCCTAATCCTTTGGTGTAAAGCATGATATGTAATGATGTCCAGTACCTTTCTTTACTATAAAGCGAATGATATTACTATTTATATATTTTTAATTGAATATAATCGGTTACCCACCTTTAGGTGACCAATCACTCAGTGAAGTTTATAATAGGGATACTTTATCATAGATACCAGGGTTCAGTCCTCTCACCCCTTTTCTACATCCTGTTTGACGGAGATATCCCCCAGCCTCCGGCTCCTCTTCACCTCCTACAATTTGCAGACGACACTGCAATCCTCGCCCCCTGCCCCTCCGTCACCGCCATAAACCGCCTCGTTCAGCCGTATCTAGACACCTTCACGGCCTGGTGCGACCGTTGGCATCTAACTCTGAACACGGACAAAACTCACGCCGTACTTTTTCGTCCACGCCGTCATGCCAACGGACCATCACGCAATCCCGCTCTACTGAACCTCCACATCCATGACCATCGTCTTAGCACTAGTCCGTCTCTTCGCTATCTTGGAGTGGAGTTTGACCAACACTTCACCTTCAGGTCTCATCTCCGAGCACTCACGGCCTCAGTACAGAAACGCTCTCGGCTACTCACCCGCCTACTTGGCACCTCCTGGGGTCTCCATCCACCTACCGTCTTCTACACCTATAAGACATTAATACGGTCTTTCATCACCTACGGTCACGTGGTATGGGCCGGCTGCGCTGCCAGCCATTTCCGCCCACTCATTACGATGGAACGCCGCATTTCACGTATCGCACTCCGCCATTCACCGATACATCCAAGCGAAGACCTATACCGGCTAATGCCGTTGCCACCAATCACCACCTACATTCACCTTCTCCAACTTCGGTATCTTCAACGTGCTCGTCGAACCCAAAACCCCATACTGCAGCAGCTTGGGGCTCTCCCAGCCCGAGCCCCCGTCTACACCAAACTCGGCCTCACGCACCTCAAATCCCTCATCCCAGCCCCCGACTAAGCGTCCCGCCCCCTCTCACAAAAAAACGTGAAACCCCAACGCCACTCCAGGCACTAAAAAAAAAAAACCTCACAAATCTCTTTCTTTCCTCTCCTTATTTACATTTTTTTAAAATCATATATCTATTTAATTCATTATTTCTGTCTTTCTATTTTTCTTCTACCACACAGCCCTTTTCTCATCTATACGACCATCTTCCACATCACACATCATCCCCATCTCCAACGTAATCCTCCACCCCATATAAAAAAATCATCTCTTTTCACATAGTTTTCTTTTCTTAACTTACATTCTATCTCTTCTACATCACTGCTCTCTTATTCATCTCTACACACATCCTTCATGTCACCCATTACCTCCACCTCCAACGAAATTATCAAAATAAAAAATCATCCAAACAAACACAATCACTCTCCCTCGTCTCATCCCCTCACCCCATCCACACCAACACTCAAATAACCTACTACCTCTCCCCTTTCTCACACATATTTCTCCCCTCTCCACCTCTCTCAACACCCTTTCCCATCTCCGCAAAAATCACCAAAAATCCCTTCTCAAAATACATCATCACCCTTTTCAAAAAAAAAACGAAATTTAAAACTACCTTACTTTCACAAAATAATGTCTACAATATAAAATTTCAAACTTCCTCAAACTCTCTTACTTACAAAGCAATCAATTCATAAACCACAAAACTTCAAACCTCCCAACACAAAAATTACAATAGTACAATGCACAAAAGAGCAATTTTTCCCCAACTTACCAACTTACCAAGAGGTCAAAACATTTCTCCTTCTCCAATTTATCCACTACACCACCACCCTTCTCCTATAACTCTATCACTCCCAATACAGTCCCCTCCTCTGGCCCAAGAGATGGTGCGGCCATCTATAGGGGCCCGCCCACCCTTTTCCTGGGTGGGAATGAAATGACCCCATATATATATATCATAGTTAGTACTAGTGTGTGCCAGTAAAGTGACCCTGACAAGTGAAACATCTGGTAGTTTTTGTTGATTTAATGGAAAGATATACGAGATCATCTGCTTCTAATCGCACATCTAGAAAGATCTTCATACCATAAGTGTCTCAGTAATGATAATATATATAGTCTTGTAAGTAGCTAACTCCAGTTGACATATCATAAAGGGTAGCACGCAACCTCCAAATTTAAAAATAATGAATTATAATCGACGTATTTTTCTGGTTGGTCTTCATAAAAACTGAGAAAAGGTCTGTCAGATTTCTCACTCATCCTTCTTGGAAGTGGTATTGTTGTTTCCACTTCAGGAAAATGCCATGACCGCTTCCTTACCAATCCTCCCCCAAGATGGATTAACTTGTAGGACGTGGGTTTGTGATCACAGGACCCAAGCTGAGTCCAGCATTGCTTCCACTTTATTGTATAGGGTCCTCTCCGATTTTTTTTAAATTCCTGTCAACATGAGAACATTGCATCCACCATACATTTTGTAAGCATTTTCAATTCCAATTGCAGTTTGTAAGTATTTTGAATTTTCATTGCACTTTATGAGCAGTTAGAATCTAAAATGTGCGTTTTTCAATCTAAATTACATTGTGTATTTCCAATTTCAATTGCATTTTGTCAGTATTTTGAAACTCAATTGCATTTCGAACCTCACTGTCGACCGTTCATGAATCGGTTTTCCGTGGTTTCACACTTCTACTCCAGGAAAATGTGTAGAGGTTGCTAATGGCTACTACTTCCTCTCCCAGTAGCTCGCAACTTGTGGGACGTGGGTTAGCGACGACAGGACCCCAACTGAGTCCAGCATTGCTTCCACTTTCTTGTATCGGCTCCTCTCCGTTTTTTTCTGTGAACTTGAGTACTTTGAATCCACCATACATTTTGTAAGCATTTTCAATTTCAATTGCATTTAGTAAGTATTTTGAATTTTCATGGCACTTTGTGAGCATTAAGAATCTGAAATGTGCGTTTTTCAATCTAAATTACATTGTGTTTTTTCAAATTCAATTGCATTTTTGTCAGTATCTTAATCCTCAATTGCATTTCGAACCTCACTCTCAACCGTTCTTAATATAGATTTCCATGGTTTTACACTTCTACTCCGGGAAAATGTGTACAGGTAGCTAATGGCTACAACTTCCTCTCCCAGCAGCTCGCAACTTGTGGGACGTGGGTTTGCGACCACAGGACCCCAACTGAGTCCAGCATTGCTTCCGCTTCCTTGTATCGGCTTCTCTCCTTTTTACTCCCGTCAAATTGAGTACTTTGTATCCCCCTATATGTTTTGTAAGCATTTTCAATTTCAATTGCAATTTGTAAATATTTTGAATTTTCATTACACTTTGTGAGTATTTAGAATCTGAAATTTTGCGTTTTTCAATCTAAATTACATTGTGTATTTTCAATTTCAATTACATTTTGCAGTATTTTGAACCTCAATTGATCTTCGAACCTCACTGTCGACCGTTCATGAATTGGTTTTCCGTGGTTTCACACTTCTACTCCAGGATAATGTGTACAGGTACCTAATGGCTACAACTTCCTCTCCCAGGAGCTTGCAACTTGTAGGACGTGGGTTAGCGACCACAGGACCCTTACTGAATACAGCATTGCTTCCGCTTTCTTGAACGGCTCCTCTCCTTTTTTTCCTATCAACCTGAGTAATTTGAAACCACCATACATTTTGTAAGCATTTTCAATTTCACCTGTATTTTGTAAGTAATTTGAATTTCAATTACACTTTGTGAGTACCGGTATTTAGAATCTAAAATGTGCGTTTTTCAATCTAAATTACATTGTGTATTTTCAATTTCAATTACATTTTGTCAGTAGTTTGAACTTCAATTACATTTCGAACCTCAGTGTTGACAGTCCTTGAAATGGTTTTCCGTGGTTTCACACTTCTACTCCAAGAGAATGCCTGAATGGTACTCTCTGACAGGCCACGGCTGCTTCCTACCCAAATCCTTATTCTGGATCATTCATGTTCATCCATTCCATCTCTCATCCCTGCAAGCAGATCACCGACGGGCGTTGACTAGAAAGACCTTCACTCTGCTTCTCAAGAGGTCACACGACAAAATAAAAAATGTAAGGAATTATTATTATTATTATTGATACGTGCAGGGGCACGTCTCTACTATTTCAAACATGTATTTAATCATGGAGGCTGTACTTGAAGTTTGAATCGTCCGCTTCGCCGCTCAGTACCGTCTGTTTCCACAAGATGGTAGCTGCAGTCGGACTTTGGAAAGATCCAAGTAGTTCCTGCTTATTCACCAATAGAGTGCGTTGGTGTTTCCTTTAAAACTCTACCAATTCGTGACATAAGTGAAAAACAATTATGATTCTACGTCATAAAACAAAGAACGGTGTGTGTTCTTGGTACCGCCAAATTATGAACTTATTTATGACATTGTTGTTTGAGGTGTAAAACCGTAATTGGACATTTTCCAAATATCATGCATGCAGCGCACCTGGCTTCCTTGTCGGCGCCATTATGTGTTGTCATCGGTAACTGAACAGTCTGGATTGAACTGAGTGATCGTGAATTTGATTGTCTATTGAGACGGGGGCCTGTGGCCCTCGCCTCACCAAGAAATGGAATTACATTACAAAAACGTAAACCGCAGTGGGTAGGAAGTGGGATCGTCGCCCCTGAAGCATGGTCTACCTTATTTTCGCCGGAATGAGAAAACTTGAAGATGTTTAGTGTCAATGGTTGCGTGTGCCAGCAACAGTCATCTGGGCAGTTTTCATTTTTTTTTAATTATTTATTAGTGTTATGTTTGTTTTATCATCAGTGTCTCCCCAAAGGCCTTATTAAGGTATGTTTTGAAACCTTATTTAATTTATCTAATTATTTTATTTTGGGAGTCCCAATTTGGCCGTGTACGAATGTTGATCTTCTGTTATGTTCTGGCTTGTAAGCCAAAAATTTCTTTTACGTTTTAATAGCGTTTCCTTATATATGTTAGGTTTCTTATTTATTTTTTGTTTACCTTCTGGAGACACATTTATTAGTTTATTTCACGTTTAAAGTATTATTTATTTTCGTTTGCCAATCTTATGATTGATATTGTATTCAAATTAATTTATTCATGATCCGTGCCCTTTACTCTTGTAATAGTTTTTAAATGTAATTGTTTTCCGCCGTACATTTCCTTACGCTGATGATAAAATTTATTTAATTAATTGTTTGCCGTAATTTCGATCTGGCATGTTTTTGTGTCGCCATGTCTGCTGTTTGCCTTGATGAATTGTGGTCTCGTAGTCAGTCGTTTGGCGCGGGTCTCAAAAACAGTCGTGTTGTGTGTTAGCTTCATCCCTTTTTTAAAAAAGGAATCTTGTTAATGTTAATTTTGTGATTTTTGGTAAATGTCCTTGTGTTTTTCGCCGGCGTTCATATCATTTATTTATTTATTTTCTATCCAATTTAATTTTTTTAATTAAAATTTAATTTAATTTCAATCCTTATTTTTTGGCATGGCCTCAACATCTGCATGTCGGATCGTGATTGCATTTCCTTGCAATTTATCAAGCCCTTTCTCATTGTGTTGTGCATGTAAATTCTATTTTAACCTTTGGGCTGTTTAATATTTTTTTTTATTTTAAATTTAGTCTGTCCTCTTCTTGGCTTTGCAAGCAAGCATGTTAGGCGCTATCTGGCCTTCTTGGAAATTTGTGTTGGCTGATGCATGTTCTCTTTCCTGGTGGAAGTTTTAACTATTAAACTTTATTTTATTCCTTTTAACTACTGTTGTGGCATTATTTCGCCGACGGGTGTTCCGTTGGTTTTTGGGGGGTGTTTGTACGATAGCCTGTGTGTGTTGTCCCCTTCTCCTTCTTCCTTCCACCCCTTTTGGAGCTCTTCTGTCGGGACTTGTCTTCTGGAGGTGGTTTTGCTGCGGAAGTGACCCGGACCTCTGAATACAGGTAAGTTGGCCCATCCACGCTTCCCGTACTCGCCTCATTCTGGTAAGCAAAGCGTTGGCTATCGAGTTACCAACGTGCTGCTTGCCAGTGCCGTTAATGTTTGGGGTTACATTCTGGTAGCAGAGCGTGGTTATGTTCACTTCCGTAACTATCCCCTCCCCAGTACCCACAGGCTGTTTTATGGACCCCTCTAATACCGATGGGTCAGTTGTTGGTGTGATTTTGTCAGGAAAGTGCACTTAATGTTATGTTTTGCTAATCCTTATCTTTTATTGTGTTTCATGTTGCCTCTGGATATCCATATGCTGTATGTAAGTGTCCTGTTATAAGCGAGGTGTTTCCTGCTGTAGTTTTATCCTGTTTGTGTGCAACATCCCCACTGAAGATGAAGCCCGGTGAGTGTCTGACATGTATTCTTGGCATGGGAAATGGGATTTCTTAATGTTCTGATAGCCTATATGCTGCGTGTGAAGGCATCCTGGAGCCCCGTCGGAAGCTGGTAGCCTGATGTTTTGTGCCTATTTTGGTAATTTAGCTCCCTGTTCTCGAGCCAAGCTGGCGGTGACGTATGCAGTTCTGGGCTACGTTGTGCATGATGTTTTGGTCGAAATTTCAGGTGTCGAGGCAGTGTTGGTGTTTAAGAAGACTGTTGTGTTCCTGTATGTTTCTTTGCATGAAATTCTGTGGTGATATGCTGTCCTCGTAATTATTTATTATGGAACTGTCACGCCTACTGGTGTTATGGCAAAGTGTAGTCCGATTAAAAGGGATAACCTATGGAATTCTGCCCTCCTTATGTCCCTATTGTGGTGCCAGAAGGCACATTTAACATGCATGTCACTATTTTTTGGCTAGGAATTCTTCCCTAACTCTTTCAAGGTATGTGTTTGTTTTGGGGTGTTTTTATCGCAGTGTGCGATTTGTAATTTGTGTTCTTAAACTTACATTATACTTCAATCGTTCTGGGATAAGCGTATATGTTGTGCAAATCATGTCTGTATGCATGTGTTAACGTTAGATTTAGATTTAGATTTGTAGGGTGGGGTAATTTAGGGTTTGTTTTGTTTGCAAAAGTAAGGTTAGGATCGTATTTTTATTAGTTGCTTTCCTTGTAATTTTGAACTGAACATAATATGTAGGTGTGTTTTACGTGGAGATATCTACTGTCTGGGGTTAGCTAGGATTAGAAGTATGGGATTCTTTCTTGGTTTGATCCCTGGGCAGGCTGTATATAGGACTTGCTCGATCCAAACTGGCTTGGTATGGGACTGGCCTGTTCGATGATATGCAAGTATGTGTCATGTAACTTAATGTAATTGTAAGGGTATTGTGTTTTAATTGTATTTGTTTGTGTTATGATATCTCTACGACTACATAACTTGCATATTTGAGTATTAATGGGAATTATTTTTGTGGGTGGTAAAAATTATGTATCGCTATTATTGGAGTATGTTGTGCGATGAATATGTTGTTGTGAATATGAGATCTCAGTTCGTGAACAGCCATAATGTAATGTGCTTTCCTGCTTAATTAATATATATAGGGTCTTCTAAAATTACTGGGGTTAAATTTCTGTTGGACATTAGGGTCATCAGGTTCTGTAAGTCAGCTTGTTTTACTTTTATTAGTTGCTTTCCTTGTAATTTTGAACTGAACATAATATGTAGGTGTGTTTTACGTGGAGATATCTACTGTCTGGGGTTAGCTAGGATTAGAAGTATGGGATTCTTTCTTGGTTTGATCCCTGGGCAGGCTGTATATAGGACTTGCTCGATCCAAACTGGCTTGGTATGGGACTGGCCTGTTCGATGATATGCAAGTATGTGTTGCTGGAAATCAGGGTCTCCTGTTGCCTCATGCTAACCGTAAATTACATAGGCCTCCTGTTTTAGTTCACGCTATGGCAATCTCGGTCATCAGCCTCTGTAGTTTGAGTAAAATTTTCTGCTTTTGATTAATAATCCTAAATTTTTCGGCTTTATCGTTTGGAATGGTGCGTTAGTGTTCTCTGTTAGCCTCGTCTTTCGACAAGAGCGGCTTGTTTCTCATCTAACCGTATTTTTGGGCCATGTTAGGCATCCTTTGGTTGTACGTGTTCGTGTCTTTAACCTGAACGAGGAAACCTCATTGTACCTCGTGTACTGTTGAACTTAGTTCTTTTTATGTTGGATTTTTCTCACCCAGGCGGATGTCGGCTGTATAGTCATCGGGTGTCGAACCTCAATTTTGTTCCTTGTGTGAGTGTATTGGTGTTTGATTTTCTGCGCTGCCATTTTCTTCTTCGTTCTTGTCGTTACTGTAACTGCGTTTGAATTCCTCAGGGTCCCCATGCCAAGTAATGCGTGCGGTCACGAACCAACTATGTAGAGGCATACATGTCAGATTAATAATATTCCTTTTCAAAACCTTAAGGCAAACAAAATTTCTAGAGTGCATCTATCACACATTAAGCGAGGTGGAGAGGTGTCTAATGAGGAAATGCAACCGTAAGTTTTGTAAAACAAATTTTGTATAATGTAGAGTGTCCCTAAAATTCGTTGAAGCCTTCAAGCATCTGTTCCTTGTGGAATTTTGAATTTAATTGGATTTGCAAACTCTGGTGGGATACAAAATGTAAATGTTGGGAAGTTCCCATTGTAATGGTAATTTGTAAAAGCGTACCTAATTTTGATGTTTCATAGGAGATGCTAACATGTAAGTTGGGCTCGGTGGGAGACCTAACTCATGGTAACCTTGTATTCCTGTTCCCTTTGGGAATTGTAGTGGTCATTCCTCTACCGGAGTTCCTTCTAAATGTATAGTCGTCTAACTCTTGTAATCTTGAAATGTATTTCGAATCTGTAAAAAGGTAAACTTGTTAATGAAATTTTGTAAGCACGGTTCTAGGGCATGGTCAGAAATATTTCCTTCATATAATTCAACCTTGTTTCTCCTTGTAAAATGTAGTAAGAAATTGTAAATTCTGTAAACCCTTTTTGAAATTAGAGTAACTTCTATTTTTGTAAATGGCTGCCCACGCGTCGAATCATATATTGCACATTGCTTCCACCTACTTCGTTTAAAGCGAACTAAATTGGACTTACTGAAAATGTATCTAACGTGTCTTGGACTCTGAAAGCACTGCTGGTGCTGGTGTACTACGTTTCTGAAGATTTTTGGACACAGTGATGCTGTTGACTAAGTGGTTTGCGAGGTGATCAATTATCCCATCTCTGATAATCTGACCCTGCATTCTTCCTAACCAAAACGATGCGGTTTCATCCATCAATTGGAGTTAACAGGTGAACATTATCTTCGGGAAACATTTCTGGTGAATCGACAAGTTATGGAGTACTGTCTATGCCTTGGCATATTCGTGAACGGTGTTCACGCTTAAGGGAGGGAGACTGATACGTGCAAGGGCACGTCTCTACTATTTCAAACATGTATTTAATCATGGAGGCTGTACTTGAAGTTTGAATCGTCCGCTTCGCTGCTCAGTACCGTCTGTGTCCACAAGATGGTAGCTGCAGTCGGACTTTGGAAAGATCCAAGTAGTTCCTGCTTATTCACCAATAGAGTGCGTTGGTGTTTCCTTTAAAACTCTACCAATTCGTGACATAAGTGAAAAACAATTATGATTCTACGTCATAAAACAAAGAACGGTGTGTGTTCTTGGTACCGCCAAATTATGAACTTATTTATGACATTGTTGTTTGAGGTGTAAAACCGTAAATGGACATTTTCCAAATATCATGCATGCAGCGCGCCTGGCTTCCTTGTCGGCGCCATTATGTGTTGTCATCGGTAACTGAACAGTCTGGATTGAACTGAGTGATTGTGAATTTGATTGTCTATTGAGGCGGGGGCCTGTGGCCCTCGCCTCACCAAGAAATGGAATTACATTACAAAAACGTAAACCGCAGTGGGTAGGAAGTGGGATCGTCGCCCCTGAAGCATGGTCTACCTTATTTTCGCCGGAATGAGAAAACTTGAAGATGTTTAGTGTCAATGGTTGCGTGTGCCAGCAACAGTCATCTGGGCAGTTTTCATTTTTTTTTAAATTATTTATTAGTGTTATGTTTGTTTTATCATCAGTGTCTCCCCAAAGGCCTTATTAAGGTATGTTTTGAAACCTTATTTAATTTATCTAATTATTTTATTTTGGGAGTCCCAATTTGGCCGTGTACGAATGTTGATCTTCTGTTATGTTCTGGCTTGTAAGCCAAAAATTTCTTTTACGTTTTAATAGCGTTTCCTTATATATGTTAGGTTTCTTTTTTATTTTTTTATTTACCTTCTGGAGACACATTTATTAGTTTATTTCACGTTTAAAGTATTATTTATTTTCGTTTGCCAATCTTATGATTGATATTGTATTCAAATTAATTTATTCATGATCCGTGCCCTTTACTCTTGTAATAGTTTTTAAATGTAATTGTTTTCCGCCGTACATTTCCTTACGCTGATGATAAAATTTATTTAATTAATTGTTTGCCGTAATTTCGATCTGGCATGTTTTTGTGTCGCCATGTCTGCTGTTTGCCGTGATGCATTGTGGTCTCGTAGTCAATCGTTTGGCGCGGGTC
The DNA here is from genome assembly GCA_946902985.2 of Meconema thalassinum. Lineage (NCBI taxonomy): Eukaryota > Metazoa > Arthropoda > Insecta > Orthoptera > Tettigoniidae > Meconema > Meconema thalassinum. The sequence continues at coordinate 802,255,813 of OX336389.2, read as the reverse complement.
TCAAAAACAGTCGTGTTGTGTGTTAGCTTCATCCCTTTTTTTAAAATGTAATCTTGTTAAAGTTAATTTTGTGATTTTTGGTAAATGTCCTTGTGTTTTTCGCCGGCGTTCATATCATTTATTTATTTATTTTCTATCCAATTTAATTTTTTTAAATTAAAATTTAATTTAATTTCAATCCTTATTTTTTGGCATGGCCTCAACATCTGCATGTCGGATCGTGATTGCATTTCCTTGCAATTTATCAAGCCCTTTCTCATTGTGTTGTGCATGTAAATTCTATTTTAACCTTTGGGCTGTTTAATATTTTTTTTATTTTAAATTTAGGTTGTCCTCTTCTTGGCTTTGCAAGCAAGCATGTTAGGCGCTATCTGGCCTTCTTGGAAATTTGTGTTGGCTGATGCATGTTCTCTTTCCTGGTGGAAGTTTTAACTATTAAACTTTATTTTATTCCTTTTAACTACTGTTGTGGCATTATTTCGCCGACGGGTGTTCCGTTGGTTTTTGGGGGGTGTTTGTACGATAGCCTGTGTGTGTTGTCCCCTTCTCCTTCTTCCTTCCACCCCTTTTGGAGCTCTTCTGTCGGGACTTGTCTTCTGGAGGTGGTTTTGCTGCGGAAGTGACCCGGACCTCTGAATACAGGTAAGTTGACCCATCCACGCTTCCCGTACTCGCCTCATTCTGGTAAGCAAAGCGTTGGCTATCGAGTTACCAACGTGCTGCTTGCCAGTGCCGTTAATGTTTGGGGTTACAATTATTATTAGGTTGATGTGAAAGTTCATCCTTCTGTCTTTTCCTTCACAGGTGTAATTTCCTTCTAGAAAAAGCTGGTATATAAGGGACCTTCAGCAAGAATATTTTCAGATAACTGTTAGCTCTTGAGCTGGTTACATCGTGAAAAAATCGTCTAAGAATTGTTTCTACAGACTTGTAATATACAGTAAGTAGCTGTTTATATTTAACATAGCATCTATGCCTGCATCCCTATCTACCATTTAGAGGCTATTAGAACGCTCAAAATTATGACAATTGTATTTAGATCTTATATTTCCAATACAAAACTTCAAGAATGAAAATTATCCGAATATTAGTTTAGCGTCTAGGGGTATAAATACCACCATGTTATTCTTATGAAAGAATAATACTGTGAGTACATATCTTTTTTCACTGATAAGTAGCACGTGTCGAACGTCATACAAAACCTTGTAACAAGATTCTACATGTCTCTATAGTGGTATTTCTGTAAGAGGTTAAGCCCTGAGTGTATTAAGGTAGAGTATATTAGGGGACGTATATCAAGGATAATTTCAGTTGACTCCGATCTCTCAAACAGATCACATCGTCTTAAAAGTGTTCTAAGAATTCATTCTACAGCCTTGTGATATACAGTAAGTAGCTGTTTATATTTAACATAGCATCTAAGCCTGCATCCCTATCTCTCAATTAGAGGCTACTAGAACGTTCAAAATTATCACAATTGTATTTAGATTGTATATTTCCAAAACAAAACTTCAAGAATTAAAATTATCCAAATATTAGTTTAGCGTATAGGGGTATAAATACCACCATGTTATTCTTATGAAAAAATAATACCGTTAGTACATATCGTTTTTTTTCACTCATAACCTTGTGATAAGATTCTACATGTCTCTATAGTGGTATTTCTGTAGGAAGTTAACCACCGGTTGTATTAGGGTAGAATATATTTGGGGATGTATATCAAGGATAATTTCAGTTGACTCTGATCTCCCAAACAGATCACATCGTGAAAGGACGTCTCACCCATCAGTCTACAGCCTTGTACTACGCAGTAAGCAGCTGTTGGCCTCCACTAGGGTATATTAGGGGACCCTTAGCAAGAATACAATCAGTTGACTACTACCTCTTACGGTGATCACATCGTGAAAGACCGTCTCACGCACCAGTACTACGCATTAAGCAGCAGTTAGCCTTGACTAGGGCATATTAGAGGGGCAAGCATATCGCCAGTGGACTACTACCTCTCACAGTGTTCACATCGTGAAAGACCGTCTCACCGTCCAGTCTACAGCCTTGTCATACGCTGCAAGTTTTAACATAGCATCTAGGGTTGCATCCGATCTGTAATTTAGAGGCTACTAGTAAGTTCAAAATTATGACTAACGTATTTAGATGGTATATTTCCAAAACGAAACTTTAAGATTTATAAAAATCGTAATCATTGTTTAGTCTCCATGGGCCTCAATGTAAGCCATGTTATTATTATGAAAGGATACCACTGCGTGCATATCTGTAGTATTTACATGTAAATAGGGTATGTTCAGTCATAGAATATGTAAGCTGTAAGCATGTGTATTCGTTTAGGAAAGCTCAGGGGATTGAAACGCTGTTTTAGGTGACAGTCAGGGATGTTTGTAAATTCAATGTTAGATTGTAAGCAGTAAGTCAGAGAATACATTTTTATTATTATTATTTTATAGTATTATAAATATTATTTTTGCTAACAATGTAAAAAATGTTTATCTTCCCTCTTAAATATATTGTATCCTATAAACAGTTTACACAACTGTTCTCAACTAGGTTGATGGGAAAGTACAGCGCTCTGTCTCTCTTTTTCACAGGTGTGATTTATTTCTTTAAAAAATCAACTGTTAGCAGAAAAGAACATCCATCATGGTGCAAACTATTCCAAGCTATATATGCAAAGTGTGTGGAAAAACTTTTGTTCGAGACTATGTTAGAAAGCGTCATGAAGTATCGTGTGGACAATTCCATCAATGTAAAACCTGTGGAATCAAATTCAACAGTGCTTACAACGGACGTCATCATGAAGAATGTTGTAATGTTATGTCATCAGCCAAAAGACAAAAATCTGAACCTACAAAACATCACCTACTCTCAATGGTTCCTGATAAAAACGGACTTAATGAATATGAAACGTCTTTTGATTGTCGTCTTAAATCCTATGTTATACGGTGTGATATGTGTAAGGATTTAAATTCATACCACAACGAGTCCAAGCATAAAATAATCCATGTTATACAAAAAGAACAAGCGAACCACAAGTCGTTAAAAGTTAATCTTGTGGCTGAATGTAGATTTATTCATACATCTACCAATGAAATTACAGATCGTGCTTTTAAAACTCGTAATCAGGCCATATTTTTGGAAACAGATTTAAGTAGTTTCTTGGAAACACAATTTTAAAACTTAACCATGGATATGGAGTAATCCGAGCTAAAAGGCAGTAATTGGGCTTTTCTAGCAGTTGAAGGAGTGCGATTGAAAATAAATAAGTATAATCCCTTGCGTGGTAGCACATATATTCCTTTACCAGCAGCTGTAAATGCCAAAAAAAGCTTGCATTAATCCACAAAACTTGAAAGATGAAAGGTGTTTTATGTATGCCATTTTAGCAAAACTGGTTAAAAAGGATGCTCAACGCGTTAGTAAATACAAGGACCTGGAAAGCAAGTATGATTTTTCAGTCGTATCGTTGCCTACAACGCTAGCTGGCATTACGAAATTTGAGAATGCAAACAATATATCCATCAATGTATTTGGACTGGAAGAAGACAACAAACTGTTTCCTCTAAAGGTTGTAGATCAAGAGCTACAAGACCACCGCGACCTTCTTCTGCTAAGTTCTTCATCTGGCCAGAACCACTACGTCTTTATCAAAGATTTTGGTAAACTAGTGGGACATCAGGTCACACACCATGGACATAAGATATATACGTGTAAACGGTGTTTTACTCCCTTTCATAATCGATATGGTCAACAAGGAATGGATAAATTAAAAGAACATAGAGCTTTGTGTGCCCTGTATGACATTGCAAGGGTTGAAATGCCTATAAAAAAACAATTCTCAAGTTCTTAAATGTGGAAAAAATGCTTAGAATACCTTACGTTATCTATGCAGATTTCGAAAGTATACTCTTACCATATCAAACATGTTTAACCAATCCTGAGGCAAGTTATACAGTCCCATACCAAAGTCATGTTCCTATGAGCTTTGGTGTATATGTTAAACCCTCGCCAGCTGTGGAACATATAAAGACAAACCTTCCGAGCCAGCCTTTTATTTATCGTGCACCTGACGCTGCAGAAAAGTTTATGGACTGTTTGATATCGATAGCTAATGAAATTGATCGCCTTTACAGCTTAAATGTTCCAAAGGCTTTAACTCATGATCAAGAAGCAGAGTTCCAATCTTTTGAAACCTCTTATTTGTGCCATGAATTATTTACCAACGAGGACTGGAAAGTTAGAGATCATTGTCATATCACAGCCAAATATCGTGGAAGCGCTCATAATAACTGTAATTTGAGGTGTAAATCACGTAACCCAGTTCCTGTATTTCTACATAATATGAGTGGATATGATGCAAATCTCATTGTAAATCAGTTGGGGTATACTACTGAGAGAGTGGACGTTATCCCCAACTCAAAAGAAAATTACATCTCCTTCACCAAATACGTAGGAAATGTTAAGCTTCGATTTGTGGATACGTTTCGGTTAATGCCTAGTAGTTTGGAAAACTTAGTTACAAACTTAACATCATACCCTGAAACAGACAAGTACTTTGGGAAAGAAAATGCAACTCTCATGATTCTTAAAGGTGTATTTCCTTATGATTACATTGATTCTTGGGAAAAGTTAAGTGAAAAGTGTTTACCTCCAAAAAAAGCATTCTTTAACAAATTAAATCAAGAAGATGTTAGTAAAGAAGACTATGAACATGCTGAAAATGTCTGGAATCAGTTCAAAATTAAAACTCTAGGGGAATACACTGACCTTTACCTAACTTCAGATGTACTCCTTCTTGTAGAGAGCTTTGAAACGTTTAGGAACAAAAAACTAGAAACACACCGAGTGGATGTTGCACACTTCTTTACTTCGCCTGGTTTAAGTTTTGAGGCAATGCTCTTTTACACAGGAATTGAACTGGAATTGCTGCAGGATTATGATCAAATTCTTTTAATAGAGTCTGGAATACGTGGAGGAATATGCCAGGTTTCTCATCGGTATGCTGAAGCTAACAATAAATACATGGAAACATATGATTCCGAGAAACCATCGCAGTTTATTACCTATGATGATGCCAACAACCAATACGGGTGGGCTATGTGTCACTCCCTTCCTTATAGTGGATTTTAGTGTGTTTCTCCAGATACCATTGATCTAGAAACGCTAAAAAAGATGTCCCTTTTGGATACATTCTAGACGTTGATGTTGGTTATCCATCTGGCCTTCTTGATTTACACAACGATTTACCTTTCCAACCAGAGTGTATACAACCTAAGGATTCGTCTCTCAAAAAACTAATTCCTCATCTTGGAAATCGAAGGTGATACGTTGTTCATTACATGGCACTTAAACAGGCTCTAAATCCTGGACTAAAATTGATACGAATTCATCGTGTCTTAAAGTTTCAACTGAGACCTTGGCTAAAGGCATACGTTGATTTTAATAACAACCTTCGAAAACAAGCCAAAAATGATTTTGAGAAAAATCTTTACAGATTATTTAACAAAGCAATTTTTGGAAAAACAATGGAAAATATTCGTAAAAAAATAGATATACGTCTTGTAACTGACAGTAAAAAGGCTGAATAGCTCATTGCTAAACCAACATTTATCGACAGAACAATTTATGGACCTAACCTAGCTGCTTTTCACATGGCTAAACGTAGTATTGTGTTCAATAAGCCTATATATATATTGGAATGTCTATACTGGATATTTCAAAATCTCTTATGTATTCCCACCACTATGATGTCCTGCTTCCCCGTTATGGGATCGAAAATCTAAAACTCCTGTATATGGACACAGACTCGTTTATTTATTTGGTTAACACCCAAGATGTTTATCAAGACAAGTTGAAATTTTTAGAACACCTGGACACATCTGATTATCACATATGTTACTCTTCATCAAACAAGAAAACTTTGGTAAAAATGTAAAGACGAGGCTTGTGGGCGTATTATTAAAGCATTTGCTGGACTTAGAGCTAAAATGTATGCTTTAAACATTGATGGACTAGAAATAAAAAAGATTAAAGGTATTAGCAAAGGTGTTGTCAAAAATTGTTTAAGTTTTCAAGATTATAAGGATTGTCTCATGAAGAACGAGGTAAAAAGAATACCGATGAACATTATCGCATCTAAACAACATAACATCATCTGTAAAACTAAACAAAATTGCTTTGTGTCCTCGTGATGATAAACGAGTAATTGACTCTGATGGTATAGCTACACATGCTTATGGTCATTACACAACCGTTGACCACACTTAAATAACTAAGTTATACATATCAAGTCAACAAAGTAATACAGTGTCTCCCAAACTTCATTGTGTTCAATGGAACCTACCGGATGTTGTGGTGGAATGAGGGGTGGAAAGGAAGTGGTCACCTTCCACACATACTCTCTGGCCTTGTACTTATAATTGAAAAGACCTCTGGCATAAGATTAATTTTTCCATAAGTCTGTGTGTGAATGAAACGGTATCTAGCGTGAGATTGATTTCTCTGTAAGCCTGTGAGTGAATGAAAGGCTTATGGCACAAGATTGATTTCTCTGTAATTTTTGACGTGTTCTATATAAAAAAATGTATTGTATACATGTAATTGATCAAATGGATAAATAAAAATCTAATCTAATCTAAGGGCCTCTGGTGCTAGATTAATTTATCCGTACGCCTGTGTGTGTGTGTTAACTCTGCCTCTAGGCTTAAGCCCTAGTGCTGGGCTCAAGCCCAGAGAAAAGAGGAGAGGCACAAAAGCGTATACTTCTTTAAACTTAACTATAATGCACGGTGCCCTTTACGAGGTGTATTCGTCATTCAAGATTGCAAACCTTGTTGATACACCTGTGATAAGAGTTTACGTATAGCATTTATAGTTAACTTACTGGAGTATCAGCTTCATGACATACTCAAGCTTTGACTGGTTGATGTTAATCCCCTCACAGAGAGGGTGTAGAGTACTGGCTACAACTCTGTAAGACAAGGCTACAACCCTTGCGGTGTTGTTAACGGCGGTTTCTACCATTTTAACGTCCTGGTTGGCTTAACGTATGTGTGTAAGCAAATCCCACTATGAGTGTGAGAGAAGGAGACATGGGGAAAGAGGAAAGGCACAAAAGCATATACTTCTTTAAACTTAACTATTTTGCGCGGTGCCCTTTACGAAGGGAGAGTAGACCTTTGAGGTGTATTCGTCATTCAAGATTGCAAACCTTGTTGATACACCTGTGATAAGAGTTTACGTATAGCATTTATAGTTAACTTACTGGAGTATCAGCTTCACGACTTACTCAATCTTTGACTGGTTAATGTTAAGCCCCTCACAGAGGGGGTGTAGAGTACTGGCTACAACTCTGTAGGACAAGGCTACAACCCTTGCGGTGTTGTTAACGGCGGTTTCTACCATTTTAACGTCCTGGTTGGCTTAACGTATGTGTGTAAAGCATATCCCAGCATGTGTGTGAGAGCTGAAAAGGTGATAACAGTTAAATGTAAAATCAACTTTTGAATATTGATCAGGTGCAAAACTTGAAAAATGAAATAAAAAAAACGACGATATTGCAAATTGTAAATAACCGTGTGAGAAATATGAAAATAAAAAATGACTATTTAAAAAACATCATGCGCTAAGTCACTAGACGTAGAATAACTCCCTCCCCCCCCCCCCTTCTTTCACCCTCGTACATAAGATAAATAATATCATCTTATTGGCTCAGAGCATCCACAATCCTAAGCTCGTTGTGAATGGCAGCCATCTTGCACATTAGCCCCTGCGCCAGCTATGACTCTCCCTCCATAAGAATAACATAGGGGAGTTGCGCGTGGCAGCCATCTTGCACATTAGCCCCTGCGCCAGCTTCGGCCTATTATACCTACTCGCTGAGTCAACAAGGCAGAGTTAGGTAAGAAACGGGGTACCCGAGGTCAATTTACAAATTATTATTAGTGTAGTTATTCATAAGGCCATTAAGTTTAATATAGTAGTGACCACAATTATGATCTAGCTTATAGTTTTAAAAAGAATAAAAGTATCTTGTTACTCGAAAAGTATGCCAAATGGGTCAAAGAGCAAAAAATAAAAGAGCAAAAATCAACAAAGTTCAAGTGGCGCATCAACAAATTGCATTCAAGTGAAATTTGCCAGTAGTTACACAGGGTAAATTACATAATAATTACTGAATGTCGGTTTGAAAACTCGTGAAATCAATAACTATAGTGTCGTACGACCAGGAGACAACCGTGGCCAAGAGCAAATAAGATATAGCCAGGAGTGATCTCAAAAAGAAAATGCTTGTTGTAATCGGAATACACTAAATTTTTCACCACTAGGGTGCTCTTGAGAAATTTAGTGTAAGAATGAACCAACCAAACCTTGATCGAGAAAGATAAACAATTAAGATTCATAGATTGTAATGACCCCAAGTAGGAAGTTGGCTGAGCAAACTATACGGGCATTTGACAATCTAAAAAGAATAGTTGAAGAAACCTGACAAAATAGCATTTAAAGACGATTTGTTCTGAACACATCGAAGAAAGAAAATACATATTCAAATGAACGTGGATCATTTAAAATTGATTTCATAAGTGAAAAATGTGACTAGAAACATTAGTATATGCATTGAAAATCATTTAGAATACTCTTCGAGAAAGAATCATGAGTAAAACAAGTAAGATACAACAAGAGAACGGCCGTGCCTAATAATAACAAGTACATCAATTGCTTTAAAGGGTTGAAGTAAACAACGAGCATAGATATTGCTGAATCATTGGTCTCAGACCATAGATACAATGATTAAATATGAAAAGCTTGGATTTTATTTCATATGGAGTGTCTCAGTAGACACAATAAAGCTCGACAAGTTCTAAGATAGCAAAAAATGTGTAGATACTCTGATCTTGAGCACAGTAGTTGCCTGCGCATTCGAAAAATATAATGCAAGGAGCAAATATCCTTGAACTTAAACATACTGTAAGGGTTGAAATTACCTACTTGGTAAAATGTTAATGAGCACCATAAAAAGCCTTTCATTCGCAGGCAGTGAAATTGGACTCTAAACAGAGCCTTTAGACTCCACAGCAGAATGCAGCTTAGAAAATTGAAACTTTTTTCCAAGAGTGCCTAGACGGCATGAAAATGCTAAGATTGGTCCTAGAAGGAACCAGAGTGATATAATTATGTTATCTTCTTCTTCTTCTTCTTCTTCTTCTACCTTATCCGATACGGACGTTGGCTACCACCATGGCTAACACCTTCTTATCCTGTGCAATCCTGAAGAGTTCCGTGGAAGACAGCCCAAACCACGTTTTTAAATTATCCATCCAAGTTATTCGTCTCCTTCCTGGTCCACGCCGTCCTTCAATTTTACCCTGAAGTATAACTTGGAGCAGACGGTATTTTGGATTCCTCATCATGTGTCCCAAGTATTCCAATTTCCTCTTCTTAATTGTGTTTAACAGCTCAGGTTGGCTGCTCACACGCTGAAGAACCTCGGCATTACTCACATGTTCTGTCCACGAAATTTTAAGAATCCGCCGGTATATCCACATTTCAAAAGCTCGAATCTTCTTTTCTGTAGCTACGGACAAGGTCCAAGCTTCAACACCATAAAGAAGGGTGGAGACAACATAACACTTCACAATTCTTTTCTTAAGCGTCATACTGAGATCTCGACAGCATAGTAGTTGTTTCATTGTCATAAAGATGGATCTAGCCTTCTCTATACGGCATCTTATTTCAACCGAAGGATCCCAATTCTCATTAATATTCTGTCCTAAATAAACCAAACTCTTGACTCGCTCAATCTGATGTCCATCGACTAAAAGGACTTGTGACAATGCTGGTTTTCGCGATATTATCATATATTTTGTTTTCTTAATGTTGAGGTCAAGGCCATATTGTTTACTCTTTTGATACACCATAGTAACAATCTCTTTAAGTCCTTCGAAACTATTTGCAATCAATATAGTATCATCTGCGTACCGTATATTATTAATATAATTACCATTGACCTTAATACCTTGTTGAATGCCATCAAGTGCCTCGGAGAAAATCTGTTCTGCATAGATATTATAAAGAAGTGGTGAAAGAATGCATCCTTGTCTCACACCACGCATTATTTCCACTGATCTCGATATATGTCCATCAATTCTGATACTAGCCTTTTGACCCCATTATAAATTAATGATGATCCGAATGTCTTTCTCATCTATTCCTGAGTTCTTGAGTGCATTATACAACTTATCATGCTGACAACGGTCAAAGGCTTTTGCATAGTCCAGAAAACATGCATATACATCCTGATTCACCTCACGGCATCTCTGGAAAAGAACTTGAAGCGCAAATAATGCCTCACGAGTTCCTAGACCGTTGCGGAACCCAAACTGCGTGTCACTGATATTCATCTCGCATTTCCTGTATATGCGATTATGGATAACTTTGAGAAATATCTTGAGCACATGACTCATAAGACTGATTGTCCTGAAGTCACTACATGACTTAGCCATCGGTTTCTTCGGAAGAGCAATAAATGTAGACAAGAGCCAGTCTTCTGGTAATATGCCCGTGCCGTATATCTTGTTATATAAATTAGTGAGCGTCACAATGCTATCATCATCCAAGATCTTCAATAATTCCACTGGAATGTCATCTTGACCAGGAGCCTTACCATTTTTCGCTATCCTAATCGCATATTTCACTTCATCCATGGTGATCATGGGTCCAACAACTGAAGGAATTTCGGGTCGGGAAGGACGATGATCATCATTAAAAAGCTCTTGTATATATTTCTCCCAAACCTGTAATTTTTCTTCAACTTCAAATACCGTGTTACCTTGACTATCAACCAAGTTGACTGTGTTTCTTTTCCTGTGTCTACCTGAAACTTCTTTGATTTTCTTATGGACCTGGAAAGTATCATATTTACTATTAAGTTCTTCAATTTCTTTGCACCTATCTGACATCCAAACTTCCTTGGCTTGTCTGATCTTATTCTTTATCAATCTATGAATAAACCAATATTCTTCATTATCTCTTCCTTTGACTTCTCTTCGTTTATCCATTAGATTCAATATTTCGTCCGTCATCCATGCCTTCCTTTTTTATGTTGTCTCTTGTTCTTAAGAAAATGATCTCCAACCCTCTTCAATGAGGTTTTAAAAGTGTCCCAAAGTTCCAAGGGCTGCATGTCATTTGAATTCAACGTCTTAAGATCAGTGGCAAGAGCAGCAGCCACCTGTGACCTTGTATTTATTTCCCGAAGGGCATCAGTATCATATTTATTTTGTGTTGTTTTTATCGGAATCTTGTTAAGCCGGACACAAATTTTGCTAATGAGAGGATTGTGGTCAGAAGGAACATCTGCTCCTGGATAGGTTTTTGCAAAAATCACGCTGTTTCTAAATCTGTTTTTAATTAGAATGAAATCAATTTGATTTCTTATTATGTTGTCTGGACTATCAGCAGGTGCTTTCCACGTATAAAGTCTCCTGGCAGGAAGCTTAAACCAAGTATTAGCAATGACAAAGTTCTCCTCTCTACAAAACTGCACTAAACGATCCCCTCTGTTGTTTCTTTGTCCGAGACCCCACTGGCCCACAATGTGTTCTTCAGGACCTTTCCCAACCTTTGCATTAAAATCTCCCATAACTAGGGTTACATCATGTTCTTTGGTGTCTTTGAGGACGGTCTGAATTTGGGCATAGAATTCCTCAACATCTTCATCGCTTTTGTCACTAGTAGGGGCATACACTTGAATGAGATTAATGTGGAAAGGTTTACCACGTAACTTTAACATCATTATTCTACTGGAGAATGGTATACAACTGATAACAGCAGACTGCAAACTTTTGTCCACTATAAAACCCACTCCATGCAAATTATGTTATATTAAAAAAATTTGGTTATAACCACTTAGATTATATACGCAGAGTTACATTTAGATTATATATTCAAACAACGGGAGGACATCGCTCTGATGTAACCTCAATGTTGCAACGGAAAAAAAAGAGTACAGAGGTTTCTTATGCAAGATTTGTTAGTAAAAATGGAAAACGGAGAGGGTGGAAAATCGGGATGTTTTCACTATTGTCCAGGCCTGAAATAGATCGCGAGACTTATACGGAAACCAGCTTGCTTTGAGGCTTGATGCACTGAATGTTCATAGACAGGAGAATAACTTTCGGAATTGAAAAAGGTCACTATTGATTATTTTCTGGTAGAAGGATTGTATGTTGAGATTTTAGTTTAGTTTTGAACATTAATGCGGTTTCTTATTGCGGTTTCTTATGAAACATGTGATATTGGCAGTGTTCATCCATTAAACATTTAGAAATTGAAACAGATGTTCATGGCTGTGACGTCATAGACTTTGCATTTGAATGCTTCTTGAACTATCCAGATGAAATTTATTGTATTTGATGAAGTTTGATAAATTCTCACGGTGGCTTCAATTATTTGTGTTTGACAGATTCTATGGAAGATTCCCCGATGCACCCAGATGAAATTTGCAATAACTCACAGCAATGCATTTCCTCGGAAGTAATTGACAATTAAAACCAGAAGATTCTTTGACATCTCAAATTTTCCGACTAGCCGGCTATCACAAAATAGTTGAAATAGTAGATAATATATCTTTAAGGCGACACTCCTGAGATAAACACATCTTTTTACCTAATGCATGGATTTTCAGGAAACGTTGTGGGAATGTCACCCAAACAAAAGTAGAGATATCACAAACATTTGTTTCATATACAATTAATAGTTTTTCCAAAATATTTTTATTTTTATTTCTTATTTTTGGAATTTTTAATTCCATTTTTTTATAAATTTCAAATGACATGTTGATGGAAATTTGGAATTAAGTAGATAATACTTCTTTAAAAAACACTACGTATCGATTTTTCTGTAAATAATTTATATAATGAGATATTATAGTACTAAATTTGTGTAATTTTTTTGTTCAAAAATTTTGGACTTTTAAATCCCTACTACTGGGATGAATTTTGCAATCAAGAATTCCATACGCAAGTTTCCTAATATAGCTGTGATACATATAACATACAAATTTTGTTACATTTGGCAGAATATTATGGGAGAAAAATGGGATTTACATGTAAAATTTCAATTGGCGGGAAAATTAAAGCAAAGTTCTAAGTGACGTTATCTTCCTACCTAATGCATGGATTTTCAAGAAACTTTGTGGGAATGTCACCCAAACAAAAGTAGAGATATCACAAACATTTGTTTCATATACAATTAATAGTTTTTCAAAAAAAAAAAAAAAAAACCTTTTTTTTTGAATTTTCAATTCCATTTTTTTCATAGATTTCAAATGACATGTTAATGGAAATTTGGAATTAGGTAGATAATACTTCTTTAGAAAACACTACGTATCGATTTTTCTGTAAATAATTTATATAAGTTAATGAGATATTATAGTACAAAATTTGGGTAATTTTTTTGTTCAAAAATTTTGGACTTTTAAGTCCCTACTACTGGGAAGAATTCTGCAATCAAGAATTCCATGCGCAAGTTTCCTAATATAGCTGTGATACATATACTATACAAATTTTGTTACATTTGGCAGAATATTATGGGAGAACAATGGGATTTAAATGTAAAATTACAATTGGCGGGAAAATTAAAGCAAAGTTCAAGTGACGTTATCTTCCTGATCCATTACCTAGAAGTCACCAGAACCGTATGTTTTTCCTTCGTCTTGTTTCTTAGCAGCTTCTGTACGAATATCAGTAATTCTGGAAGCTTGTCTAGTATCTTGATGCACAACGACAAGAGGTTACTTGCGCAACATCACAAAAGTAAACAGACTGGCTACCGCCACAGAACTCACAAGAAAGAAGAAATATACAACAATAACAAAACTTCTAGTTGTCGGCATTATTGTAGTGACATCAGGAATACCAATACAAGCATACAATGTTGCTCAATGACAGTAGAGTCAAGTACTGAAATATTAGTCCGTTGCAGGCTTTTTAAATTCATTCAGAAACATGGTAGATCTTACAGCTCGATTCTGTAGAAATATAAGAGGGGGAGGGGGCTGGCTGTTGGCCCATCCCCGAGAAGCGTAATTGCAAAGAACAGGGATATTTTATTGATTTGATTGAATGAAAACATGACAATGACATCATAAATAATCTAACAAGCAGTTCAGCAGATGCCACACCCATTTCTGCTATGTGCAGACTGACAAACAAAGCATTATTAAGGTGATAAATTGTTGGAATTCAACGGAATAACTTTGTGACAAGAAAGAAGAATCCTTTCAATTTCAGTCATAAAAAAAAATCACCAAAATGAACAAAATATCGACTTTTATCTCCGGAGTGTCACCTTAAGCTAGATTAGAACGTGAGTAAACTTATCTTTCCATGTTGATCCAAAATGGCGAGAATAGCTTGTCAGCTCATGACTTGTCACAAAATGTCGGGCGACTAAACCTCTAGCAGGGTGGTTCAGCGACTCTTCCAAGGTCTACACACGAAGGAAATGGGTGAGCAAGGCTTGGGACTATAAGTTCACGGTAGGGGAAAGGGAGAGGGGAAAGTATGACGTGAGAAATGTACCAACATCGAATTGTAAATACCCTTTAAATTCACAAACTTCTAGTCTTCAGGAGGAGTCCATAAAATGAGTTCATGGAGTAAAGTGAGAAAGTTGCCCTCTGGTGGAAATGAGCTGAGGTGGTAAGCACTCCTCTTCTCTTCAAACGTTAACAGAGAGTTCACGTATGGGCCGAGGGACAGCGCACCAAGAAGAAACTTGTCGGAGCTGATAACCAGGGTGAAATATAACTCGAAAGCTAAAACACACTTTAAAAAATCATGAGAAAATGCACAACAGGAGATATAAATACAAAACGTATGTTAGTGGTTTGTACGGAAGAAAGGAATGAAGGGGAACAAAAAATTTAATAGAACCCAATGTGGGTGCGAATTACTAATCGTTTAGATGTATATTCAAAGAATACACCTGACTGGAGGGGGGTGGGGGTGGAGGTCAAAGGGGAAAAACACCAAAAATAAAAATAGAATACAGAATCAATAGTCGAGTGGCAAAAGAGAGATCTTTTATATCGGTGTTACAATATGACCCTTCGTTGTAAGGATCTTCAGTACTCGAGTCTTGCCATCTCGTCCGGAGTAACGCACAGTTACTCTGCCCGAGATCCAGAACAAGAAGGAAGGGGGTATAAGTCCCTTATGTGAACGAGGTCTCCTTCCCTCACACCAAGGTCAGAGAAACGCCAATTTTGCCTCCTCTGAAGCGAAGTTAGATATTCCATCCTCCAGCGTTTCCAAAAGGAGTTACGTAGAGCTTCAATTTTACGCCAAAAAATAGGCAGGCGGATGTCTCTACGAGAATCGAGTAGAGGTGGGGGAGCGGATAAAGATCAACCTATGAGAAAGTCGCAAGGAGTAAGAGGAGTCAAATCGTCAGGGTCCTTAGACAGAGGAGTTAGGGGGTGAGAATTCACAACACCTTCTATAAGAATAGCAAGAGGGTTAAATGCTTCGTAGTTTAGAATACGATCACCAAGATCCTTTTTCAGGTGCCTTTTGGTGAGTTTAGCACACGATTCCCATCTTCCACCATGATGGCAAGAGTAAGGAGGAATACATCTCCATTTAAAACCCGTAGAGCAAGAGAGATATGAAATCTGATTAATAGTGGGAGGTGACATAAGTGCTTTTTCCAAGGAAGCAGCTGCGCCTTGAAACATGGTAGAATTGTCGGAAAACATTTATGAAGAGACACCGCGCTGAGCGGTTAAACGAGAAACAGCAGCGAGAAAATAAGAAGTGGAGGCATTAGTTAGTAATTCTAGATGTATAGATCCGGCAACCATACAAACAAAAAGAGGAATATAAAGCTTTCAGAATAGATTCCTTATGGCTTTGGGCGAATTCCGCTGTTAGGAGAAAGGAGGAACTGGCCCTAGACGTCACCAGGAAGGTTAAACTGGCCCCAGACGGCACCAGGAATACGAAAGATCAGCGCACAATTCGAGCCGAGGAAGGGTAATAGTTTTGTGAGGAGCTACTTTAGATTTCGAGCAAATCAGACTAGAGCGAGAAGAATCAGTTTGAGAAGTGCGGTAAACAAGATAATCGCAGCAGCCGTAATATTTTTCAGAGCTGTCGGCAAAAACATGAAACTCAAGACGAAAAATAGAGGAGGTACTAATTAGTACGCTTGGAATTTCGATGGTAGAAAGAGTAAACTATGGCGAAACGAAAGCCATTTGTTGAGAAAGGAAGTTGCAAGGGCCTCATCCTATTCGCACTTAATGAACCATAATTCCTGCGTAAACAATTTATCAATGGCAATAACCGGAGCTAGTAATTGAAGAGCGTCGAAAATGTAGGCAATATTAGACAGAACATGTCTTTTGGTGTTGGGAAGCTCTTCTGTGGGAAAAACTTTATAAGTTAGAATATCGCTGCGAGTAAACCAGTGAACGACCAATGTTTTATAGCAATCGGAATCACTGCACATTTCAAGAGAAGAAGGACCGAATTCTTCTATAGGAAACTGAGAAAAATGAACTGAGGATCTGGAGTTCCATTTGTGGAGTGGAAATCCTCCATTGCTGAGCAGTGCCTTCAATTCACATGAAACGAGAGAAGCTTCTTCCAGAGTTTCGAAAGATTGCAAGTAATCGTTCACATAGAATGATGAGGTAAAAGCTTCTGAAGCTTGTGGGTGAAACAAGTGCCCATCCTCAGCAGCTAGCATATGCAGCGAGCGAATAGCAAGAAATGCGGAAGGCTTTAGTCCGTAGGTGACAGTTTTAAGGTGGAAGATTTTGATTGGCTTACTGGGTTCGTCACTCCACAAAATGCGTTGGAGATCCTGGTGTTGCGAATTAATTAAGACTTGACGATATATCTGTATGATATCGTCAATGACGGCTATTGGGAAAAGTCGAAAATTAAAAGGATAGCGGACAGATCAGCTTGTATGGCAGGACCGGAGTAAAGAGCGTCATTAAGGCTATTCCCGTTACCATCAGGTGAGGGTCCATTGAAGACTTCACGAATGTTGTCATGGAGGAATGGATTCTTCGAGGCGGGATGATGATTCAAAAAATGTTTCAACTGGAGGATGTAATTCGTAATCGGTTCTGTTTACGACTTCCATATGATCTAGACTTTTGTATTCTTCCATAAAGCTGGTGTATTGCTTTTTAACGGGGGGTTCCCTTTTAAATTTGCTCTCAATGGCAAGGAGAGATTTGCGAGCTTTGGGTTGAGAATTTAAGATCCGGGGCGGATTAAGCGACCTCGGCATGTGAACAACGAATCTGCCTTTAGCGTTGCGAGAGGTAGTGGATACAAAGAGCTGCTCGCCGAATTCATATTCGGATGAGGTTGGAGTAGAGGATTCAATAGTTTCCAATTTCCAGAATTGTACCAAGTCAGTGCTGACGAAATAGCATTGAGAGGAGGGCAGGGCGTTATAATCAGGAAGTTGGCCAGTAATGGTCCAGCCAAAGTTTGTATCTCGCGCAAACCCATTGGAAGCTAGATGACGTGTTTGCTTACGCAAGTAGTCCCAGAAGACATTCGCGATAAACAAGATGTCAAGGGGACCTTGAATTTTGAAGAGAGGATCGACGAGCCTCATATTAGAAGGAATATTTAAGCAGGTAGTATTGACAGAACGACTCGGGGTTTCTTCGCCTATGCGGTTAAGAATGAGACAATTAAATTTGAAAAAGGTGTTTCTGTGGCAAGTATCTTTAAGTTGTAATTTAGAAAATTGTAAAGCCTGAGTTTTAGAACTATTAATTCCTGATACGCTTATGGAGATAGGTGTTAGGGGAAGACCAAGCTTTTCAATCAATGATCTTGACACAATGTTGTGAGTAGCGGCAGATTCTAAGAGCCCACTTGCACGAATCCAATTGCCTGACTTATCCTGAACATCTACTTGAACTGTGGACAACAGTACTTGGGCACTGCGCCAGGACTTATAATTTTGAACTAACGATGAGGCGTTAGGCTTTTCGGTATCATCGCTTTGTTTCGAAGTAGATTACTGATTACTTCGGCTTCTCATGACGATGAAGTGACGTGTGATGCAGCTTTTGACAGTGATGGCAAAGCCCGTTAGATTTGCAATTAGAAGTGGAGTATTTAGGCGAAAGGCAAATTGAAACACAGGTGAGTTTTCTGTTATCATCGATAGTTAGTGCTTTAGAAGAAGTACAAGAGTACATGGCATGGAAGTTTAAGCAAACTAGACATTTCAAAAGTTATTCTAAGTTGTGTGGGTTTCACCTTGACTATTAAATGCAGCAGAGGCTGTATGTCCCGTTTCATAAGACCTAGCCTAGTAGCCACATGAAGAAGCGCTAGATTTAGGAGCGAAAGACACATGACACTGAGAACTAGTGGAATCACTCACTTTGAGTTGAAAGCGCAGATAACAGTAAACATCTGCTGTTAATAATTGCGACTAGATGTTCGAAGGAGTATTCATAATTGTGAGCGAGGTCAACTTCCCACGCCTTTTCAGGTTTATTAGTCACGGCATAGAACGGAGGCGCCAGCAGGTGGAAAATATTTATGTCATTTTATTTCAGGGTCTGTCAAACCCATACGTGTGATTCTGTGTGTGTTATCGTGTCAGGTGTGTGTTTTGATTCTACGTGAAGAGGGGTAGAGGTCCTACCGCCCTCATATTGTTGTTGTTGTTGTATTTTTGATGGAAAGGCAGGGTGCTCTGAGGAGACCGCTGTTCCTTGTCCATATGCTGATTCTTGGATTTCCTAGGGGAAATGCTGAGATATATTTTGTTCTGACACACACACACGTATTATTGTTCTTTGGGGCACGCTTCTTCGAGACTGGATCCCGTGCCTTGGGAGGTCGAGGTTATTTTGACACGTGGGTTGACAGATATGCAAATTTCCACGAATCGCCCGTCTAGCCTGGTGACTTATTTTTGTTAGGCAGTCCTATTTTCCGACTGGCCCCTTTAAGCTTTCATTTAGAAAACCTGTTCTTTGTGATGGTTATTTTGAACCATAATTAATTGGGGAGTTCGCCATGTTTGTGACGGATTATTGCATGTCGTATGGATGGAATGTTGTGTTAATGATGTAAATGTTGGCTCTGAGCCTAGTGATTGTTTATGACTCAGTTCATGTAAATTTAGTGGGTGACTCCCGTGTGGTGTAGTGGTATAATACTTGTAAAAATGACGGCGGTCATATGTGTATTTGTTTTGTTGGTCACGTGTTAACTTACTTGTGTTGATTTGTGAGAAGTCCTAATTTTTAGGCAGTAATGTTTTGCTACGGCAGTCTTGATTCCAATTTCATGCGGAAATTATTGTGTTGTTTATTTTAAGTATAGGAAGTGTCGGTTTAGTTTTAAGTGTTGTATAGTTGTTCCCCGCGTCTGTCTAGCTCTATGTAATGCGGATTCGTCTTCTGAAAGTTTATTCCGGATGATGACGAATCATGCATTCAATTGTACTCATCGTGAAGCATGTAGAACAGCACTCGCGCATACATAGTCATTATTGTTGATTTTCTTGGGACACTTGGTCCGAATAATAATCTCTCCTGAGATTTGGCCTCGTTTTGGCAAATTTAATTTATTCAGTGGGAGTCATCATGGGAGTTTTGTTTGTTAATTCTTTTTGTAAATAGCTGATCTGTTATTAAATTCATTTGTTATAACCCTGGCTTCACTTTTTCCTGCATGTTATTTTGTTATATGTTACCCTGCATGTTAATGAAGTGCTTTAACAACAACTTACGATATGGACTGTTACACCCCCCGAAACTGAGTCTCATAAGTTTCTTTGCAAGGGTTCATAAAACAAAATGGCTGCCCAAATGGGGATTGTTGTTGTTGTTGCTTCGCTGATCTCATATTTATTTCGCTGAGAAATGATGCCAGGTCAAGCGGGCAAAGTAAATTCAGTAAATTGAGGCGATGTTGTACCGCCATGTGCATTAGTAAAATCACTGAGTTCCTAAAGTTAGAAATATTGAACAAGGTTAGAATTTGATATTGTATTTGTTATAAACTTGTTCTGGCGCCCGGCATTAAAATTAGAAAATTTGCATATTATTGAACTCAGTCAAAGCAGGAAGGTGTTGCCTTATATTTGACATCTAATTAACTTCGGTTAATTAGTGTTGTTCGTAAATTCTGTTGGTTAGGAATTTAAAAGCAGATCACTAGGGAGTTATTTTGTTGTTTGGAAATAAGAGTAATTTATTCAGTAAATTTTGATTAGTGAAATTTTTATTAAATTAGAATCAGTAATATTTAAATATTATGACATGTAGGGGTGTGTATGACTGAAATCTCGGTGCATGACCCTGTTTTTCTCTGGTTATATTTGTGTATTGTGCAATGGCGAGTGTTGAAGAAATCAAGGGATTTTTAGAACAGATGTCCGCGAAAACGGAAAAACAGTTAGTGCAGATGTCCGCGAAAACGGAAGAACAGTTGAAAATTCAGAGCGAGCATAGTGACAGACAATTAAATGACATTACGATGCAATTGCAAACACAAACAGAACAGTTAGAAAGTCAGCGTGAGCACAGTGACAAACAATTATACAAATTACGGGAGCATAGTGAAAAACAGTTACAAGACATGAGCGGTAACATTACGGTCCAATTACAGGTCCAGAAATTGGATACTGATAAACAATTAAACGAATTGAATCACAAACTATCAGAACAGGCGATAACACAAACAGTACAAACAGAGCAATTAGGAAAGATCACTCATGACATAAATCAAAGTGTGAGGGAAGTAGAGAAACTGGCAGATGAGGTCGCGGAGAATAACGCCAAACAATTAGGTGAGATTAAAAAGTAGGAGGCGAAATTTGACAATAAACTCATACAATTTGATGAAATGGTGGCCGATAAATTAAAGCAAATCGAGGCAGCATGCGTCAACAACACGGCGGGAATAAAGAGCACACAGGACAAATTACAGCAACAGTTTAATTCAGTCGACAGCAACGTACTTGAATTAATAAAGGAAATCGATAAACTTGAGATCAAAACCGAAACAGAACGTATGCACTTGCGTGAAAACATGGAAGACCAATTAATTAAAACCCAGCAGGTCATAAGAGAAGAGGTCGGAAAACAATTAGTTAAAACACAAGAGGTAATAAGAGAAGAGGTAGGAAAACAGCTTAATAAAAATCGGGATAATCTGGAAGACCAATTAATTAAAACCCAGCAGGTTATAAGAGAAGAGGTCGGAGAACAATTAGTCAAAACACAAGAACAGATACGAGAGCAGCTAGAAAAGAATCAGGAAAGGAGTGAAGAGAAAATTAGCAGTTTGAAGAGCAGGATCCGAAGAGATTGGGAGCAGCAGGTCAACGAAAATAAGGAAGACAGGCTGACAATTTTAAAGGGCTTAGGTGAATACAATTCGAGAATGCAAACTTTGGAGGAAAACGTAAAATCCAAACTCCAAGAACACACAGATCTGATAATTAAAAATGAAATCAGATCATTAGAGAACGCAACGTTATTTTCGGCAGAAAATATAGTAGGCAAGCAGGGAAGCATTGGAAGTCCGGTGGGCTTGAAGTTGGCTGAGGATAACAGCCGAGGTCAATGTCCTAAATTAACGAGCAACGCATTCCACCAGTACAGGGGAGAGACGTCCACACCGCAACCCGACTTGGCACCTGCCCAAGTAATTCAGGTCATTAGGGGGAATGATTTCAAACCCGATAAATTCAGGGAGCACACAGGAACCACTCCCAAAGCTTTTTTTACGTCAGTTGGATGACTATTTTAATGATCAACATATCAGTCCCGCAAAACAGTTGCGACTTGTGGAAAAGTTTATAGAAGGCCCAAGCTTAATCTGGTTCTTGAGCTTTAAATATACATTCACCGACATGGCACAATTCAGAGAAGCGTTCTTAAAGAAGTTCTGGAGACCTTCTTTGCAGCAGGGATTAAGAATGGATCTGTACACTAGAAAATATCACAGCACGCATCCGACCAGATTTTCAGAATTCTTTAGCCAACAGCTGGTTAAATTCCGCGATTTTGACGACCCCCCCTAGTGAAAGAAAACATGGTTCTAACCATCGGGAAACAACTTCCCATGAACATTCAACAGCTGTTAGTAGCCGGAAATATTAAGACCGCAGTGCAGGCTGAAGAGTTACTCCGCCATCTAGACGAGACAAGTATGGTTAGTCCACAGACAGGGAGGAGAAACATGGAATGTGTCAACACGGCAGAAGTGGTTCAGGGACACCAAACTAGTCACAACCAGGGGAACCAAACAAAAACCCAATCTACGGGAACGCAGTTTACACCGAGACGGCTAGACTATGATGGCCGAAATCAATTCAACCAGAATAATTGAAATTTTCAGAATCGCCGAGATAACTATAACCAAAACAATCAAAACCAGCAAAATCAATGGACGTAACAGCGAGAATACACCAATTGGAGGGGGAAACCAAAGGCAGGGTAGAACTTACCAAAGGAATGGAGATGGCAGGTGGAACAACACGAGGAACTATCGCCAAGATAATCGGGGAGACTATCGCAACAATTGGGATGAGCGGTACGTCGAATCGCAGAAGTATTTAGATCAGTTAAACGCCGAGGAGACGGAGAAAGAGAAGTGGGGGCGTACAATAGCGAATAGACAGAGCCCGGATAATCACCAAGTAGCGGGGGCGGGAAGCTTATTACGGCAGCAGAAGGAATCAGCCGACAAGCCGAAACAGCAAAATAGTAGAAGAAATTTGCGGGACGAAGTTTCGAGCAAGGGCCTGGAAATATGGTAGCAGGAGAAGAAGAAGAAGAAGATACGGCGGAAGAAGAAGATGGGGGAGAAGAAGACGTAGAAGAAGAAGATGGGAGAAGAAGAAGAAGGAGAAGAGAACCATTTGATGAATAAGCAGGATTATGTGTGCAGAAGAATTATTGCAGAATTTTATTTTGAGAGTCAACACTCAAATGTACGTGGCCGTGGAGCACCTGGGGAGAGAGCGTGCTTTGTTTGTAAACAACAAGACAGCTGAGACGGCAGGAGTGGTAATCACGTGAGGAGAAGGGGAGGTCTAGCGAGATGTATGAATGACATTCCGGCAAGGAGCGCGCACACTAATTGGGTCAGTGGAGTGTACACTCGGGCAGCTGAGCGAGGTACTAAAGAGATGTTGTTGTTACTACTGTGGATATTGTTTTTGAAATCCAAATCAATCACTTGCTTCGAATTTCAAAACCTTGCTGAGGATAAATGAACCCTTATTGATCTGCGATAAATAAGTATTCATGATTTATTATTATTATTACTCCGGCCCAGGCAGTACTTATGGTTGGTGACAAAGACGAAGGCAAGTTAGCGTGTTGCAATGATTGCCACAGAAGTAGAGCTTGGTAGCTATTCTTGAAAACGGCCGGGTAAGCTGAGTTCAAGGCCAAATTGTGTAACAACATGCACCAGAATTGGAGTCATAAAGGGATGGTCACGAGTTTCTTGCAACCGACCTACGATTGAATCACCCAATCAGGAGAGACCAAGCCTAAACCACGCGATGGGTGGCGTCACTGGTAAAAAGCGCGCGGAATTGATTATCTAAAGAACCGCCGATCCGAATTATCTCCGCATGAGTGCGCTGAGACGTTTGAATCAAATGATGAAGATTGACACTAGGCCCGTGTGTGTGAGATGAAAACTCTAGAAAATTTTTCTTAATTCACCCCACTCCACCTCACTCTGTCAGTTTCCAATAAATTGATCGACGAGACGCTGTTTCGATGTCATTCGTTTTGAGCTCTGGTGAGCTAACTTCACGCCAGTTTGCGTAGTGATTTTTAAAGCTCTAATATTATTCGAAGTCTAACGTTTTGAGCACTTGTGAGCTAACTTCACGCCAGTTTGCGTGGTGATTTTAAGTACTCTAATATTATCTTGAAGAAAACTATTTTCAGCTCTTAGGGGCAAGACTTGAGTAACATTCCAATTAGCGCTCAACCCGACCGAAGGTCCACGCAGAGCAGTAGAGATAACCGAGCGAGATAACGACTGCAAGACAGGCAGATTTAAAACTTGTATTGTCAAGCCAGTGACGATGGGTTTGAAGTGTACATTTCATGTAATTTTTTTATTGTATTTTCAAGTGTTGTATTGTGCGTGTGTAAGCGAGAGCTAGGGAAAGTCTTCGTTGATTAATCGCATAGGACAATTCGTGGGCGAAATTAGTAACTCACAAGCGATTATAGCCAGGTCAAATTTAATAACATTGAACTTTTCTTCCAAAGACACTACACCAAGATGTCCGACGTGTGGTCAGGAGCCGGAGTGACGTCCAACGCTTCTACGAAGACAACGATGGAGGGCTAATTTCCCGTAGGGAAATGGGCCGAGATGGAAGTCTTATGTTCTACAAGCTGATACGGTGATGTACAAAAATTGATTATTCAATATGTAGTTAGATTGGCGGGGGAACTTTGTAAATAGTTCATTTTAGTCTTTTCTTGTTTAGATTGTTTTTCTTGTACCGACACTAATGTTTTAAATGTACGTTGGCGCGTGGCCAAAGTTGTTCGTTGTGTTATTTTTCTTTGGAGTCATATTTATGGTACACGGCGTGTGTACGTGATTTTTATCCATGCGAATGCGAAACCCGTTACATTCGATAAGTGGTGCTTTATTAAAGTTCATATTTTGTTGATAGGAAAGGGAGGTAATTACTGTAAGATGTTTGCTGAACAGGTTATTATTCATATTAGGGTTGCCGAGCGCAACAAATTAAGATGTAATTGTAGAACAACTTAGTTCTAATATTTTAGATTTTTTTGAGTCCTTTTCAGGTTTATTAGTCACGGCATAGAACGGAGGCGCCAGCAGGTGGAAAATATTTATGTCATTTTATTTCAGAGTCTGTCAAACCCATGCGTGTGATTCTGTGTGTGTTATCGTGTCAGGAGTGTGTTTTGATTCTACGTGAAGAGGGGTAGAGGTCCTACCGCCCTCATATTGTTGCTGTTGTTGTATTTTTGATGGAAAGGCAGGGTGCTCTGAGGAGACCGCTGTTCCTTGTCCATATGCTGATTCTTGGATTTCCTAGGGGAAATGCTGAGATATATTTTGT
This sequence comes from Meconema thalassinum, assembly GCA_946902985.2. Lineage (NCBI taxonomy): Eukaryota > Metazoa > Arthropoda > Insecta > Orthoptera > Tettigoniidae > Meconema > Meconema thalassinum. Next base: position 802,230,661 of record OX336389.2, on the reverse strand, counting down.
TCTGACACACACACACGTATTATTGTTCTTTGGGGCACGCTTCTTCGAGACTGGATCCCGTGCCTTGGGAGGTCGAGGTTATTTTGACACGTGGGTTGACAGATATGCAAATTTCCACGAATCGCCCGTCTAGCCTGGTGACTTATTTTTGTTAGGCAGTCCTATTTTCCGACTGGCCCCTTTAAGCTTTCATTTAGAAAACCTGTTCTTTGTGATGGTTATTTTGAACCATAATTAATTGGGGAGTTCGCCATGTTTGTGACGGATTATTGCATGTCGTATGGATGGAATGTTGTGTTAATGATGTAAATGTTGGCTCTGAGCCTAGTGATTGTTTATGACTCAGTTCATGTAAATTTAGTGGGTGACGCCCGTGTGGTGTAGTGGTATAATACTTGTAAAAATGACGGCGGTCATATGTGTATTTGTTTTGTTGGTCACGTGTTAACTTACTTGTGTTGATTTGTGAGAAGTCCTAATTTTTAGGCAGTAATGTTTTGCTACGGCAGTCTTGATTCCAATTTCATGCGGAAATTATTGTGTTGTTTATTTTAAGTATAGGAAGTGTCGGTTTAGTTTTAAGTGTTGTATAGTTGTTCCCCGCGTCTGTCTAGCTCTAAGTAATGCGGATTCGTCTTCTGAAAGTTTATTCCGGATGATGACGAATCATGCATTCAATTGTACTCATCGTGAAGCATGTAGAACAGCACTCGCGCATACATTGTCATTATTGTTGATTTTCTTGGGACACTTGGTCCGAATAATAATCTCTCCTGAGATTTGGCCTCGTTCTGGCAAATTTAATTTATTCAGTGGGAGTCATTATGGGAGTTTTGTTTGTTAATTCTTTTTGTAAATAGCTGATCTGTTTTTAAATTCATTTGTTATAACCCAGGCTTCACTTTTTCCTGCATGTTATTTTGTTATATGTTAACCTGCATGTTAATGAAGCGCTTTAACAACAACTTACGATATGGACTGTTACACCCCCCCGAAACTGAGTCTCATAAGCTTCTTTGCAAGGGTTCAGTAGATATTCAGATCTAGGCCACAGTAGGGGCCTACGCATTAGAACAATTTAATGCAAGGATAAAAGTATCCCTGGACTTAAACATAAGAGTCGAAAGTACTTAAGTGATAAATGCTAATGATCACTATAAAAAAAAACTTTCATTCGAAGGCAGTGAGTTTGGACTCTATACAGGGGCTTTACACTCCACAGCAGATGCTGTTAATAAAATTGAGACTTTTTCCCAAGAGTGCCTAGACGGCAAGGAAATGCTATGATTGGCCCTTGAAGGCACCAGCAACATATAATTGTGTTTAGATTAAAACAGTGGGTTATTAACACTTAGAATATTTAATCAGAGTTACACATTTAGATTATAAATTTAAACAACTGGAGGATCGCTCTGACATTTGTTGCAACAAATAAAAAGAGTACAAAGATTTCTTATGCTACCTATAGATTTGTTATTAAAAATGGAAAACGGGGTGGGTGGAAAATCGGGATGTTTTCACTATTGTTCTGCCCTGATTTTATCTCGCGAGACTTATACGGAAACCAGCTTGTTTCGAGGCTCGATGCACTGATTTTTTTTAGCACGAGAGAATAACTTCCGGAATTGAAGAAAAGTCACTCGTGATTATTTTCTGGTAGAAAGTTTGTATGTTGAGATGTTAGTTTATTTTTGAACATTGATGCAATTCTTTGTGAATCATGTGATATTGGCAGAGTTGATTCATTAAACATTTAGAAATTGAAACAGGTGTACATCACCGTGACGTAATAGACTATGCATTTGAATGCTTCCAGAACTATCCAGATTGAAATTCTTGTATTTGACAGAGTTTGATATAATTCCCACGGTGGCTTCAATTATTTGTGTTTGACAGATTCTAAGGAAGGTTCCTCGATGTGCCCTGACAAAATTCGCAGTATCTCCGAGCTATGAGTTCCCTCGGAGGAAATTGACTATTAAAACCAGTAGATGCTTTGACACTTAAATTTTCAGACTACCGACTATCATAAAATATCAATTGTTGATTGAAATAGTAGATAAGATATCTTTAAGCTAGATTAAAAAGTGAGTAAACTTTTCTTTCCATATTACTCCAAAGATGGCGAGAAGAGCTTGTCAGCTCATAACTTGTCACAAAATGTCGCGCGACTAATGCCTCGAGCAGAGAGGGCCAGCGACTATTCCAAAGTCAGCAGAGTAAGTACAGTAAGAGGGCGAGCAAGACTGCCGACTATGCGAGCACGGTAGGGGAAAGTGAGAGGGGAATGTATGACGTGAAGAAGGTACCAACATAGAAAGGTAAACACCCTTTAAATTCAAAAATGTCTAGTCTTCAGGAGGAGTCTATAAAATGAGCTCATGGAGTAAAGCGAGAAGGTTGCCCTCTTGTGGAGATGAACTTCAATCATTAACAGAGAGTTCACGTGTCGGCCGAGGGATAGCACACCAAGAAGAAACTTGACGTAGCTGATATCCAGGATGAAAAGTAACTCGAACGCTAAAACATACTTACAAAAAACATTAGAAAATGCACAACAAGAGATATAAACACAAAAGGTATGTTAGTGGTTCGTACGGAAGAAAGAATTAAAGGGTAGCAGAAAATCAAAGTGAACCCAATGTGGGTGCGAATTACTAAACTTTTAAATGTATATTTATAGGATACACCACCTTCCTACGAGAATAAGTGCAATTGAGACCATCTAACCTAGTCTACACATGTGCCCAACACTTACAGCAATGTTACGAAATAATGTTGTTTCACTTACATATTTCGGCAGGTGTAATCGTTCGACCTTATGGCTATGGCTTTCATCCTAGCCATTTTCTTTAAGGGCTGCAGACATGTATGATCATCCAGCCTCCCAAGATATGGTGAATTACTCCATATTTGCTCATTGTACAAATGGAATATATGGAACCAGGTGGACTAAGCTTCGACGTAGTGGAATTGACATCTTGTCGGAGTGGCGTTTCACTGATTCTAAGTAATTTACGAGAACAATTTATACTGGTAAGCAGTGGCTTTACACTAGTGCGGTTATAATAGCAAAATTACCTTTCACACCGCCACAGGCATTACATACATCATTCAGAGATATTGGCACACTAGAGGCTGATAATAATTACTGAAGTTGGCGTACCACATGATCTTTTACTATCACGGCAATCGTCTCTTCTAATAAATTCAGATTTACACAGTCGCAGTCTCTCACTTTGAAAATCGTGTTAATAATGAATATTTAAACGTAAGTCCTTATTTAATTCAACAATTTCGATGATTTACCTGCAGCCACGCGGTCGCATAAAGTCCTGAGTTCTATCACCATGCGTGATAATAATAAATAGCAAATAATGCCTCACACTTCGTTTTAAAACAACAAATAACGTTCTGTTGCAACACTACTGGCAGTGATTCACACTTTAAACAAGTTTTAGCTCAAATGCTGCTCTGATTTTTACATTGACCACGTTTTCAGTTCACACAATAGAAAAACATGTCTCCACTCCACAAGACTTGACAAATCAAGTGATGTTGGGGTAGATGGCGGAGCTACGTACTGTCACAACTTGAGTCAGGTGCACAATTAAAAATTAAATTCGCGTATCTGCGATGTTATAACTTTGTTTATGAATGTTGAAAAATCTTAAAAATGCATAATAATGATCCCAAATAATTCCAAATGCCTTCATATATATCAAATGTGGAAAATCCTTGAAAATAAGTCACTAGCCAAACCAAATCAAATTAGAGTACACCAGTGAGATAATATCACATCCAGACGAGATCATCGCTGTTCCAGCGTTGCTTACGATCAGTCGATCTCAATTAGCAATCGATCTACACATCGAAAACATGCGATCGGGCGCATACGCTCCTTTGTCGACCAAATAAAAATTATGGCTTTCAATTTTTATTTCCATAAGAGCATTATCAATCCTGATAATATATCTTCGAATTGGCAACATTGCAACTTTTTACCATTTAGAATTTATGTAGGGACAAAAGGTGATCTCACAAGGCTATGTTTCATAACATGAATACAGGCTACATACTTAATAATATTCACCTCTTTGGAACTCTCCAACGCCAATTTCAGGTTTGCAACCTTCTCATTTAGCTCTTTGCTGACGATATTGTCAAGAGTTGCTCAATGTTTCAAATTATAATGCGTAATGTTGCTATATTCCCGGTATGTCTGACTCTGAATATAATTTGGCCATAAAGAAACGAGTTGATAGTCAATTCCATTTACTCCTCTTACTTGACAGTACTAACACTGAGTAGTTCGTAGTGTAGCACGATTTGGGCAGGTCTGGCCTACAGGCAGTAACTTCAAAAATATGCACCAGGCCTCTACTAAGCCCACACACCTATACTATTTTATCACAATATCAGAGGTTGTTAGACTAACTTCACACACACATACCAGGACGCCAATCAGTTAATAACAGTGCCCCCAGAATCAATATGAAATAAAAAGGAAAATACGTTATTCCAAGTAACTGGTAAGATTAATATTATCGAGGGGTTGATCTCCTTCCAACCATCCCAGAACTGGTTTTCCATGGCTTTCAACTTCAACTTCAGGCAAATGCCTGGAGGATTCCTACATGAAGTTTGTTTAAATTGGTAATTCATTTTAGGGGATTGAAACATCTTGATCATCAGCCCTGTGCAATTGGATGTGTGTTGAACATGCCTGCTAACCTGTGTTTATGCAATAATTGTAGTAGTGTGTGTAGCGGTGTTAGAAACAGGTGCCTCGGGTCTTGAAATAAGGTAATATCCTTGCATTTGTCTAGATGGAGTGTTTAAAAACCCGGGGGAAACCACACCCAAGATAGCCGCTGCCAGAGCCGGAATTCGAACTTGCGATTTCAGGACTTGCTGCAAGATCCCTCACGGCCATGGTGCATGATTTGGCGAGAGCGGCTGAATGGAATGTATTACCGCTTCCTTACCATTATAAGCCTTGATGCAAACAACGCACTCTCCTCGAGACATATTCTATGAACACACAAAGTACACTGGGCTGATGACAACTATGACTAAGCCACTAAATTTTTCAAGAACAATAACTCCTGTGCATACATGGGCATTCTCTCTCTCTCCCTCCCTTCGAGCACACACACGATCTCACAAGTTAATTTGTCATATGGCGGCAATTGACATATAATCAATCACAGCCGATTTCATTGACAAACTAATCAAGGTCTTCCTGTAAAATGGAAAAGTAACTCCGTTATTCGCACACATTGAATATGCATTCATTGGTGTGATTTCCTCAAAGAGAATAATTGAAGTAATAGAAGCCATTTTTCAGTGTTGCCTAGTTCTATTTCTAGTTCTATGATTGTAGTAGTGAGTGTAGCTGTGTTAGAGACAAGTGAAATATGCACTCATTGGTAAACTTTCCCCAGGGGATAATATTGAATTGATAGGAGCCATTTTTCAGTGTTGCCTAGTTCTATTAAAGAAAGCTTTCAAGTCCATCAACACAAATAATTATTTATTATTATTAATTAATTACTTGAGGTGACCGACTTATTATTATTATTATTATTATTATTATTATTACTATTATTATTATTATTATTATTATTATTATTATCGATGGATTCTATAACTGGCCACCATTAGACACTCAGTATTAACTTCTCTCTTCTAGCCATATGTTTTCCTTCTTTTATCATATAAAATAATACTATATAATATCATATATTATATCAACTTCACTTTTGAAACCAACTCCTTTCACTCATCACTGGCGATGTTGTCGTGAATTGCCAACAGTTTGAAATTGCAATGCTTACCTTTGTGATAATATCAGTGTGATTTACTCTGAATACCATTTGGCCATTCATAAAGAGAATGAATGGGTGATTATCTCCTCTTAATCTTCTTACTTGACTTTACAAATACTGTGTTAAATATTCGGTTGTTATTTAGTTAGCAAACATGAGCACAAGACTATGGTGAGCGGTCATATAGCACGGGTGACGTTGCGAAAGGTTACAAATGTACCCGTCCCAAGTGCCATTAGTTAATTTAGATCTGATGAACTAGCCGCAGCTAAACATTAATTGGCTGAAACACATGTGAGTACGTCCATTACTGTTGGCCTAATGAGCATGTCTGGTCGTCTGTAAGCGATTACATAGGCTACAATCTCATCACCGATTTACCATCTACTCCTCCAGCATAAGAGCCTCACTGCAGCATTACGAATTTACGAGAGTTAAGCTATATTTATGAATCTGTTCTTGCGAGGATTTGAATGAGCTTATATATTATATGGACACAGTCCTGAGGAAAGAATGCATGGTGATAATCAATAAATGTAAAACAAAAATAGTGAAATTGAATGCAGTCGGAAAATATCAGATACCCCTATTTACAATGAATTGGCAGGAGAAATTTGAAGGAAGAAGGATAATTCTCCTACTTGAGAATTATAGGCAAGGATTTACGAAGCAAAGAATATAGGCCAATATATTGGCTAAACAATTTCAACACAGACAAGGAAAGATTTTCATTAGAAAAGAAATCCGCTGACATCAACTTAGATTAATATATTAGAAAGTCACGTTAAAGGACCTTTGTCTGAGGCGTGGCTCAATATAGCAGCATTGGAATGAGATTTTATAAGAAAATGAACGATAAATGGGTAAATACAGTAGCAAATGAAGTAGGATTAAGGCGTGTGGGAGAAGAGAAATATTTATGATGGGTGCTAATGTGAGAATTATATGAGCTAGCAGGACACATACTTAGTCACTCAGGAATAGTAGAATTTGACATTTGTTAGAATAAAAGTACAAACATGACACAGATACCACAATTATACAGGATATCAAATAAATCCTCAACACACACCAAACTATACAGGCCTGAAATGACAACGATTTCCAAGCTCATCTTCGGTTAGGGTCTACCTTTCTAGCGAAGTTTCGTCTTTGTTGATCTACAGTTATACTTTGTGGGCTCTCGTTTTAAATGCCTTAACAATAAATTTATGATTGTGTAGTGTAAGCATCAATAATGAATGCTGTTAACGGATATAAGTACATGCCTGTACTATTCAAAAGTTAAACCAATTCCTCGTGATGCAAGTCCAAGTGACATTCCATCTGAAAGACGTGAGGTCAGTGATTTTATACTTTCAAGATTGTGGCTGAATTCAACAACTCATAAAGTAACTGCGCAATCGGATAAGAGACTACGCTTAGGCATATGATTATAACACTGATTATAGTACAGCCGCCAAGATGAAAATATTTTAAAATCAAGAATCCGTCCTTCTATTGAATTTACGACGAAATGTCGAAAGGTAGAACTGTATAACTGGCTACCTATCCCCAAGGAAGAAGATCAGTTACTCCAAACATTGAACATGGAGATTAAGTGCACTATTAAAACATTAAAGCCAATAACTCAGAATTCAATTGCTCAAATACTAGTTAACTTGGTATTAGAGGAGTATCATTTAAGCGACTTCGCTGGCAGTCGTTATAAGACTACCACGCAGCCGCCATCATTAATGTATAAATAATTAATATGGATTACTCTCAATTTATTAAGGGCACAATAGTGAAGTTCCGCAAGGAGATACTTTCCTACAAGTGACATTACCTACACAAGGCTTAATGCCAATTACTTTATGCATTCAAAATGACGGTTTAACGTGCTAATGAAAATCCACTGCCTGCTTCCTGTCGACAGGCCGGGTCAGGAAATGGAAAGAATGAAGCCCCCATCTAGCGGCGAGGATATGACCTGTGTCGGCTGCCGAAACCTGCCGCACTCTCCTGGTGCAATGATTAAATAAATGACAGATGAAATGAAATGATAGTAGAGAGTGTTGCTGGAATGAAATTTTGACAGGGAAAACCGGAGTATCCGGAGAAAATCCTGTCGGCCTCTGCTTTGTCCAGCACAAATCTCACATGGAGATACCGGGATTTGAACCACGGGCCCAGCGGTGAGAGGCTGGCGTGCTGCCACCTAAGACACGGAGGCTCCTTTGACGTGCCAATTGGATATTATTATCGATTACTCAGAATGTGGCCCCGCAATTAACACGACACATGGTAAACTGGAAGCACTGGAAGACATACCGTGTTAACAGTGAACGTAAGACTTGTACTTGCATCACGAGGAATTCGTTTTAACTTTTATAGTATAACGTGCAGTTACCATCTTCAAGATATGTTATTAAAATAAATTAGCCGTTAGAGCTAAATGACGAAACTAAAAAAAAAGGTAGACACGTATAAATGGCTTTCTATGACCAATACACGAGGGTGTTGAGTCCTCGCATTCAAGGGAGACGCTGGGCGTACTATTGAATTATTACAGTCAATAATTCAGGATGTATTTGAAAAATAAACTTGAATATTGTAAAAACAGAAGTATATTATCAGATATCTCACTGGCATTAATCATGCGATTCTCAAACTGAATTTGGCAGGAAGCCGCCATATTTATAATGTAAGAAATCGAAAATCTATAACCCGTAATCTATTAAAACGTCAATGACGAAACATCACAAAAATCTAGACTCCTACGAGAGACTATTTGTAGAAGGCAGAGTGGCACATGTACCGAATGATGATACCTCCAAGAATAGTGGATACGCATGAATCCACCTTAGTGCATTTTTCGTCAGAATATGGATACAATTATTGCAAGTTTCGAGAAGGAATGTGTCTGCTAGAATTCTCCAGGAGAGTCATGCATGTGAGGTCAGGAGGAGGCTTGCTTAAACATCTGACATGCAAAGGAAGGAAGACAGAATGAGGAACATATTGGATAAGATTGAACTTGTTATGTGGTTGCTTGTCGCAAGACGCTACAGCACTCCTTATTGCACAAAATCCACACTACCTTAATTGCATGAAATGTAATGTTGCCCATCACCCGTAGCACTGTACCTAATAAATAACTGCACCGCACAGCATGGTCCTAAATGCCTAGATTGGAACTAATTTTAAGTTTGATAAGTCATAAATAAGTCATTTTGAATCACGTTTCATTTGTTATTCATTTTTCATGTCGCTAATGTCTATTATATTATATATCATGCGGGTATTATTTCTGAAACTATCGAAATGAAAAGGTTTTGTTCTGATTTCATGTACCACAACTGAAGCAATAATTATGTTTTTGAAGTTATGAATTCGGAAGAAAAGCATTTATCTGAGCATTAATGGGTAAATCACTTCGCCATCAGTTTTCATTGGCCAAGTTTGTTTGATGTAGGAAGAATTGAGAACCGAACATCGGAAATATAGCATGAAAGGACAGACTTAAAAAGTTCCATATTTAATGTACCGTACTTTGTACAGTGATATTTGAACATGTATATGTTATTCAGGTGAAGTGTGATCTGTTAAGTGGTCCATATATTTTCCCATGGAAATTGATTCTCGAAGAGAAATATACCAAGTGGAAGTGCTCCGAGTGTAACGTGATCTATTTATGATCTGGAGGCTGTACGCGTGACTGCTGTGGGGAAGGGAGAAAATAAATGTGTGCGATTATACATCAGTACAATATCGGCCATGTTCGGCAGAGATCGTTTCCATTCGGCTTAGCTCTTAGCTAAGTTGTTTGCAGTGATCAGTGTTCGTGACAGGTAGAGCCCATCACGCTTTCTACTGAGTCGTGACATCGAACTTGTGAGTTACGTAAACCAACGGGCAAGTTATTTATTTCCCTCCAACTTGTAGTATTTATAGGGAACTACTGCCAGCGTTGTGCGATGTAACGGCCAGTCAACGATTAGGTGGAAATAGGGCCAATTACATAATAGGGTGTTACAGTGTCTGTTTCTGACTTTCTGGGATTCAACTGATCACTGATTGCCAATTCGTAAAAGAGTTTTTTTGTGCCAGATATGCAGGTCTGATCTTCTAAGGATGTATTAAAAAGCCAAAGTTCAATGGTGGTAGAAAGGCTACTTACATTTCCCGCCCCTTTCCCTGCCATTAGCACGTGTATCCACCAAACCCGGTCACCAATCCAAGTAATGACCACTCCACTTATTTCGGAGATTTATGTGTATTCGGTGTTTCAACAAGTCTAAGTTACTGTAGAAATTGGTAACTGAAAGGAAGAAAGGAAAAATATAACCTACGGCCTCAACGAACGTAAATTTAAATGATTTTCGTTTCCGAACGTTTGTTTCAAATAATGCTCTGACCTTGTTAGCTTCTTTACTTCCCGGCTTCATGGAAATTTTAGAAGCAATTTTTCAGTATTGCCCTCGTAATCTAGTAAAAGGATTGATATTTAGTCGGTCAGCATATTAACCCCCTCCCATCCGCTTCTCAGAAAGTGTATACGAGTATAAAATCATTGTTATTTACCCAGCGTAATAAGTGTGGGTAAATAACTCTTATTCCACACCCAATTTATTTTCATATTTAATTATTTATGTATTTACTTATTTATTTACTGTAATTATTTAGTTATTTATTGAGCTCCTAACAAGCATATACCGAATAATAAAACACACGTGAAGTTAATTTATTTCACTTAAATGTATCATATTATAAAATATTCAAGAAGTATAGATATTTGGTTATTATCCGAATTAATTCTAACAACTCAATACCAATATTCTGTGCAGGATATTGGATAGGTAAAATGCAATAATTGAAATAATCTGATAGCAGTGATAAACAAAGCAACTACATATGATACTGAACAAGTCGAGGTTGGTTACTGTAGAATGTGATGTTGAGTTCTAGATATCGGGCAGTTTCAAATGTCTGTTTTATGTGTCCTTATAAACCTGCTCACACTCTCTCATATTTAAATGTTTATAGTGTCTTATTTACTATTTACAAATTACAAATACCAGTTACTGTCATTTCGACATACTATTTATCGCGTCGCACTAGTGCAAATTTATAATATGTTATTAATTAATTAGCTCTGCCATTCACTGTTTCACTTGGCTAGCTTGCCTCTTCATAATTTTCTTGAATGTTTGCCATGTCCTAACACTCTCAGTAAACTAATTCTCTTTTATGATCTGCCAGTACGTTACTTTATAACATACCTTCTCAAATTCTTTACATTGTACGTTCCTACAGAAGTTCCATCGTTGTCTACTACGCTATAAGCACACTCGCAATACGCTTACCCACGCTAAACGGACCCTAGAAAATGTGAAAGAACTTATGCATTTCCTTGGCCAAAGCTCAGGAAGGACCCGGTACTCTAAGCAACACCAGACCACAAACATCAAAATATCAAACTTAACACGTTTCTGCTGGCACCTAAGTTTATTTCCTGATTTAACTAAATTATTCCTAGCAACCTGGATGCTGTTATCCATATCTGCCGTTTTCAATCCTAGTATTATTGAGAGGCCATTAGTAGGCTTCCTACCGAACTGAATCTCCTAAGGTGTGCATTTCGTGCTCTGATGAAACTTATTATTGAACCAATGATCAATATCTCCTAGTTTGGAGAACCACGCATTGTGGCGATCGCTTAAATAAGTTAGAAAACCCGCCCTAATTCTTTCGTAAACCGTTTGCTCATATTTGTTTGAGTATACCTAATTGAGGAGAATATATGTTCGACATCCAGTTCATCCATGTTGGTTTTTCAGATTTGCGACGTGACCTCGCTGCCGTGGTCCGTCAATACTCTGATGGGCTTCCCGAACTCAGGGATGTGTTTCTCGACCATTTGTATGGCACAACCCTCCCCAGTCGCCTTTCTCAGGGTATACAACTTGACGTACTTACTAACAGTGTCAACAATGATAATGATACACTGATATCCGTACCGAGACCTGAATAAAGGCCCATACAAATCACAGCACAGTAAATCCTGTGGTTTACCAGTGATTAACGCCTAACAAGGTCCCTCAAGGATCTCGCCGTGGCTTAACATTGCTGGCACAAGTCACAGCTCGCAAGAACTTTCCCAATGTTCCTTCCCATATTCTTCCAAATAAATTGCTGTTTAACATCGAAAAGAACCTTGCCTGCTCCAAAATGCCCAGAGCTTTATGGTGGTACCATATCATCGCCTCCTGCAGAGATTGTGGAATACAAAACTTCCAAGTACACAGGTGGCACAACCTAGCCACGTTCTAGCTTGTAGACATGCTTACCTTCTGGGACTCTACATCCTACCTCCATATCCCTTAACTTCATTAAGATCTGAGCCATTCTCTTGTGTTTATCCTGCTCAGCCAGCAGATTGCGGAGCTTACCCATCTCCTTTTCATATTCTTTCACGTTGCTGATACATAAAACAGCCTGTTTCAACACCATTACTTGATGACCTTGATCTCCAATATTCCTACTCAGGAAATCGGCAACAATATTCTCCTTATCCTTGATGTGAGTAACCTCCAAGTCATACTCACTGATGGCTATAATCCAACTGGACATCCGGTTGGACGTAAGTTTACAGGAACCAAGAAACACCAAAACATTATGGTCTGTGAGCAGCATCAATTTTCTCCCCAGCACATAGCTTCTGAACTTACCCAGCGAGAAAACTATTGCAAGGAGCTCAATTTCAGTGATAGTATATCGTTTCTTAGCCATACTGAAATCCCTACTAGCTAATGCTACTATTCCTTGATTACCTTCATCGTCATACTGACACAATACACCTCAAATCCCTAACATACTGGCATCAGTCATAAGGATATAAGAGCTATCTAGTCTAGGGTATTTCAGCATAACTTAATCCATAAAACCTCGCTTCAACTCTAAAAATGCATGCTCGTGCTACTAGGACCACACCCACCTGCACCCTGTTTCAACAGTTCCCTAAAAGGCTCCTCCAGATTGGAATACTTAACTACAAATCTCCTAAAATCATTAAAAACAGCAAATATGGATGTAAACTGTTTGGCGTTACGTGGTGTACCGGTGTCATTAATCTTCTCCAATCTTGACGGTTCGGGAAAAACCCCTTGAGTTGTGATCGTGTGTCCTAAAAATTTTATTTTTTGTGTGCCAAATAAAGACTAACTAAGTTAGACTGTAAAGCCCCCCTTCCTAAATTTCCTTAAAGCAGTATCCACGTGTACTAGGTGTTCATTTTAAGTGCGTGATGCAATAGATCGTCAATGTACTGTGCCCTTTTATAACCACCTGCCAGTATCCTGATGGACGGTTCGCAGCTTCTTCATGGCCCCAGCTAGACAAACCTCGGAAGGAAATGCCTGACACATGGGATAAGTCGGGATACATAGGTTTTTCCTACATTATACTACGGAATAAGGACTTAATTAAACACTGGTAGAGTGAGAAACTTGTGCTTCTCGGGGCAAATGGGATTTAAAAATTAATTAAAATGGGCGCCTATCCTTAATTCCATAGCATAATACCACCTTAATCATTATACATCAAAAAACGATGCACAGACGAGAAACCTCATGTCCGACGTTTTATTATCTAAAGACGATACAATAATTTAATTTAAACTTGAACTCTCCTGTTCATAGACAAAGACAAAATTAAATAATGAAAGAAATCAAAACTTTAATTCCATTCTCAAAAATAAAACAAGATGTTCAGTAAAGAACATATAGCCTAGTTTCTCCTAAATAAATGGGTATTGTTAAAACTCTTTGTCCTTATCAGGGAGTATGATAGTTGGTTGTATTAGCTTGTTGAAATACTACGTGCTATACGGATATTAAACATGAATAAGAGGTGTCCTGTAAAAAAATTCATTCATTTCAGTTTCACCGTGTTTGAATTGATATGGGGAATCGACTTGCACACATACATAGCCGCTATCTGCAAACTATTGGGCTAATGACCATGCATTTCAGTCAAAAGAAGCTTCCCACAAAAAGGTATGTTGTTGCAAAATTTGGTAGAGATCAAATGATCACGTTGGTCGTAATTTGATTTAAGCTTTTAACATTTGGGTGGCCGACATTCCGTTTCCTATAAGATGGCGGCGATATAAAACATGACACTGAGGTGCCCTTTGCTAGTGCTACCTCTGTACCAAATTTCGTTCAATTAGTTTTTACCGTGTTTCAATTTAAAGGGGGAATCGATTTGCACAAATACATGGCCACCATATCAAAGTATTCGACTCATGACCTTATAGCTTGGTAAAAGAACGCATCTCACATGAAGGTATTCGGTTGCAAAATATGGTAGGGATCAGATGATTAGGTTGGTCGTAATTTGATTTAAGCGTTTTACATTTGGGTGGCCGCCATTACGTTTCCGTCAAGATGCCGGCGATATAAAACATGACACTGGAGTACCCTTTGCTAGTGCTACCTCTGTACCATATTTTGTTCAATTTGGTTTCACCGTGTTTGAGTTGATAGGGGGAATGGATTTACAAACATACATGGCCGCCATCTGCAAACTAATGGACTGATGACCTTGTATTTTAGTGAAAAGGCGCTCGCCATATGAATATATGTTGTTGAAAAATGTGGTAGAGATCGGATGATTATGTAAGTCATAATTTTATTTAAGCTTTGAACATTAGGGTGGCCGCCATTACGATTCCGTCAGGATGGCGGCAATATAAAACATGACGTGCTCTTAGCTAGTGCTACATCTGTACCAAATTTCGTTCAATTCGGTTTCACCGTGTTTGAATTGATAGGGGGAATCGATTTGCATACATACATGGCCGCCATCTGCAAATTAATGGGCTGATGATCTTGTAGTTTGGTCAAAATATGCTTCCCATACATGTTTTATGTTGTTGCAAAATTGGGTAGAGATTAGATTATTAGGTAGGTCGTAATTTGATTTTATCTTTTAACATTTAGGTGGCCGCCATTTCGTTTCCGTCAAGATGGCAGCAATATGAAATATGACACTGAGGTGCACTTTGCTAATTCTACCTCTGTACCAAATTTCGTTCAATTTGGTGTCACCATGTTCGAATTGATAGGGGGGACAGACATTCAGAGTACACACACTCACACACACAGACACGCAGTTAGACACACAATTTTTGGCCCTGTGTAGATCTCATAAGTCTACATTCATTTTTTGTAAAAATCGAAAGTAGGCTAATAAAGTGAATCCATTTTCTATAATGCCATCTGCATTTTCAAAATTTCCGTAGTTCGTAATAACATAAAGGCTCTAAATTAAATTAATGAACCATAAATTCGCATTATTTAAGCTAAATAGAAATAATTATTTTAAACTATACAGCATAGAAACTCCTCCCAATCTCATTACATATGATTTACACTATTCCAGATTGAACAATAGTCAGCTGATACTACTGTCAATCTACCTTCACTATTTACATACTGTTTACGCCACTCTTACGACATTCACATCGTAACATTACCTGCGTGCCAGTTTTCACATCCATAACTCGTCTTAATGAATTAATTAAAAAGGAACCACCAACATTAACTACCTCACTTGTTCATATCTCATGGCCGTTCAGTACAGCCTAGCTCATGTTGAAATTATCAACTTCAGGTTAAATAGAATAATAACAAGAAGTTCCGTGACGAACTAAAGAGCCTACTTTTTTTGAAATTTAAGATGCATGCCAATGATTAATCTATATGGATCTATCTAGAATAATGATGAAATTAAGTTGGTAATATCGACATTTCTAATAAGTTCGAAATACTGTATACCTGGCATAATGTAGCCTAAGAGAACTACAGTTGGCAGCCCTGGTGACTGAATATATTCTTAGTTCCATCTCTTAAGGTACAGAATTCAAATTTTTTTTGAAGTCCAATGGATAGCATGGACGTTACATGCAGTTAAACATTGGATCTAACAGCGCGCGTAAAATCATGTTGGCAACAATGACATACATGTATTGGTCAGAAATAATCTGAAATAATCTGATCTCTTGTTGTGTAAAATTTTGATTGAAATCCATTAGTTAGTATAGAATTTACATGCATTTTAAAATTGAACCTATCACCAGCTTAGAATTATGTTGGTAGCACTGACGTATATAAATTACTCCAAATTAATATAGAATGTCAGGTACAATACGTGTGCATAGTTTAAAGCTGTCGGCTTGTATACTTTCTGATATATGGGTATTTGGATTACTAAAAAAATTGAGAGCATTTATTAACAGTTGGCAGCCCTGGTGGCTCTTAAGAATACGCTCAGTCATATCTGTTTATGTACACATACCACATACAAAATTTGGTTGAAATCCAATTGATAGTGTAGAAGTTATATGCATTTAAAATTTGGACCTATCAGCAGGCTTATAATCATTTTAGCAACACTGCCATGTATGGCCTCCTGGAAATTAAACTGCAATATTATTATCTATACGTGTGCCAATTATGAAATAGCTCCCATTCATACCTTCCATGATATCCAACGTGGAGCTTAAATTTCAATTGCGAATTTTCAGCAGTTGGTAGCACTGACATCATTTTCAAATATGGCTGTGAGATATTCAGGTATAGATCTTTACTCCTACCAAATTTTGTTTCGATTGCTGCAGCCGTTTAGGAGTTGATAGGGGGGACACACACACAGCCAGATAGACAGAGAGGCAGACAGAAGGACAGACAGACAGACAGACAGACACACATTTGCCCGATCTCATAAGTCTACTTTTTCCTCATTTTTGCAAAATGTGAAAAGTAGGCTAAAAATAATGATAAAACGTTGATTCAATGCAATTACTTCTTTCTTCCTTCCTTTTTCCGACGATACATGACCTTATATAATCACTTTCGAATATCAATTAACGCATCTTTCATCTTATTCAGCGTTCTCATACAACAGACATGTGGAATAAAACTTCACATTAACCTACAGCATCGTGAAATAAATGATCTCTACAAGATTCAGTTCCAAGATAATTTCTTATTTAAACCTGCAGGAAAACCCCCAATAAAAACAACTTCCACTTGTTTACTGTAGTTTCAAATATTCCCAACCTCGACGTGACCGATGGGAATGAAATGTTTACTTCAAAATAACATCTTTCGTGCTTAAATATTACAACAATGCGTTCTTCCGTCAAATAAGAATATGCAGACAATCTCTTTCCTACTGAAGACATGTTTCACATACTTGCAGTGCTTCAAAGAATTTAAAAATACACAACATTCATCATCGTAAATTAACAATAAATCATTTCCTGTCCTTTCTGATTACCGTTCATAATTGTTGCACTAGACAATGGTTAAATTCTCTCTTCAAATATATAAAGAATCTCATGTTCCACTCAAAATGCTTCAGTGTTTTCTTGGAACCAACGCAATCTTTATAATTCGTTTTATATATGGAGGTAACAAAACCTTTATTGACTTTCTGTCGCAATCCAAAAATAATTCTGCGTGATATTAAGTGATCAGCTGTTATCGTCTGATACTCAAGAAAATCTTAATTATTTCCGTTCCAACTAACGTTGGAACGTTCTTTGTCCTATATAAATGTCAATGTCAATTTCACATTATAATCTAATATTCAAATAAGAACTAACAGAAAAACTATATTTTGCACGCTCTTTTAAAACTAACGATCTATTTCCAATAATCCTACAAAATACGTTCAAATTACGGATATCTCCAATCCAAAATATTAACGATACATTTAATCACACACAAAACCTAAATTTACGATAAAATCCACTACTCCAAAATCTCACACGTCAAAGAATAAAATCCAAGAACTAAATTCAATAAAAATGTTTACTGTTACGTGCAATGCCCGTACCAACGTTTTAAAATATGTATCTCCTCTATATGTGACTTCCCGACCTTAGAAACGACCGTCTGATGGCTTGGTTCCGATTATGAACACGAGATGGCAGCTTCTATCGGACGACGGCTCCCCTAGTCGGAGTTGCTTCTTCAACCGCTAGAGTGTGTTTGTGGTGCCTTCTGGTATCATCCTAATCGAGAATTAATTGAAGGCTATTATATTCTACGTCATGGAACAAAAGACTGTATATACATGATACCGCCAAATTAATTACATAATAATCACATTGTTGCTTGATGTGTTAAGCTGTGATTGGACAATTACATTAACATGAATGCAATGCTGTTTTTGACTTGTGATTCTCCGCCATCTTGTGAGATTGATTGTCTTTCGTCAAGAAAGCAACTAGCCAGTTGGTTGTGAAAGAGGGTCTCTCCGTCGTGCTGGGGGCTGTGGCCCCTAGCCTCTACGAAACATGACTTCATTCAAAACTAAGGAAATGCATACGCTCCTAGGCTGTTATTTTATAATTTGCCTGGAAGATAACGTGTGATCTGCGTATTTTACTGCCTACAACAAGGAAAGCCTCCTGGATGATCGAAGCGGATTCTGTGTTCTACCGCAGCAATGTTTAGGCAGTTCATATCTTTTATGTTATTTAAAATGTGTTAATTATTTTATTTTTATTGTGTCTCCACAGAGAAGTTTTAAGGTACGTTATTAATTTTTATATATTTTGTTATGGAGCTCCGATATTGGCCTTATATTATTGTTTTAAATTTGTATTTTGTTTCACCTGGTAGGCCTAATTTTTCTCCTTTACTAATGTTACCAGATATGTAAGTTTTATTATTTTTCCTTCGTACCTTCTGGAGACACGTTTCTAGTTTATTGTACGTAGTAAATTATTATTTATTTTCCTTTGGCAATCCTTGGGATTGCCCTATTATTAATTTAATTTACGATCCGTTGCACCCTAAATTGTTTCATGTCCATAGTGTTAAGGCGTAATTCTTTCCTCCCTTTGTCCTCTCTGGTGATTTTAAATTTAGTTTTATGCTAATTGTTTGCCGTAATTCGATCGGACATGCGGTCATCTATTTGGTGGCCATGTTTGTTTTTTGTTTGGCCCGAGTGCATTCTGGTCTTGAGAGTGCAGTCTCTTGGCGCCGACCGGGAAACTTAAACGTGTTGTGGTGTTAGCTTAATATGTTTTTATTAACCTTGTTGGTTTAACTTTGTGTTTTTGGTGAATGTTCCTGTGTTTTTCTCCGTCACGAATGTTGTGGATTTCTTAATTGATCATATTTTATTTTATTGATTTAATTTTAAATTTTTTGTTTTGCATCGTGGCCTGGATCTCTGCATGTCGGGTCGGTATTACATACTCTAGTAAATTATCAAGCCCTTTCTCATTTAATAATGCCTGTCTACTGATTTTCTTCCTTTGGGCTTATTTTTTTTTAATTTTATGTTTTCGTTTTCGTTCAGCAAGCAAGCATGTAAAGCCTTATGTAGTTTTCTAAGATAATTGTCTTATTTTGGCCTTAAGCCACGTGCATCTTCAGAGGGTGCCTTGGCCATAGAGTTTCTTCCTTTTTTTAAATGATTTTGTTAAATTTTCATTTTTTTGCATCCTTCTGATAATTAAATTTTATTTTAAATTTTTTAAGCAACTGTTGTGGCATTATTTCGTCGGCAGCAGTTCTATTGGTTATCGGAGGGTGTCTGTAGATCAGCCTGTGCCTTCCCCTCTTCTCCACCTTCCTTCCACCCCTTTTGGTGTTCTTTTGTTGGGGCATGTCATCTGGAGGTGATTTTGCTGTGGAAGCGATGCGGACCTCTCAGAAAAGGTAAGTAGGCCCAACCACCCTGGCCACCGGTGTCATTTTGGTAGCAGACCGAGCTCGTGTTCGCTTCTGCAACTATCCCATCCCCCATTCACGCAGGCTCATTTTATGGACCCTTCTGATGCTGATGGAGCGGTTGATGGTGGGATCTGTCATGCCAGTGCACTTGATGTTATGTTTTGCTAATCCTTGTCGTTTGTTTGATTTCATGTTTGCCTCTGAGTATCCATGTGGTGATATGTAAGTGACCTGTTCCAAGCGAGGTGTCTGTGCTGGTTTTTATCCTGTTTGTAATACAACATTCCCGGTGAAAAAGAAGTTGGTAAGTGACTGGCATGTGTTCTTGGCATGGGAAATGTGGGTTGCTTGATTTTCTGATAGCCTACATGCTGCTAGTGAAGACCTCGAGGAGCCCTGTCTGAAGCTGTTCGCCATGTGGTTTGTGACAATTTTTGTAATTTAGCTTCCTGTTCTCGAGCCAAGCTAGCGATGACATCTGCAGTTCTGGGCAGCATTGTGCATGATTTTGTGTAGTATTGTGGCTGGGTTCGAGTGTCAACCTAGTCTATGGTGTTGGTAATTGGTAGTTATGGTATTGTTGTGAAAGTATAAACTGTCCTCGTAATTCCTAAAATTTGTTTCCTTCTGTATTGTCTGCCTGCATTCTGTGTTTTTCAAAATGGCCAACAATAATAGTGCTTTTGATTTAATCGACTTAAGAGATAACCTTGTGAATTTGGAGAGTTCTTCTGGGGTTGAACGTGAATCACCTCTGTTTACTAGGTCTGAGGTTTTGGGATCGATTACTGGTAGTGGTTTGCCTGCCCCTCTATTGTCTGGTTCTGGCTCGTCCAGACCACTTAACCCTGCATACGGTCATTCTTCTCATGTTAGGTCACCTAATGATTTCCTGGGTCCTGCCGACCCATTGCATCCCAGTTTTTCTCTAGCAATGTAAATGTTCTGTCTCCTGTAGAGGGTATGCGAGCGAGCTACCCTGGTAACAATGTCTCGTTTGCTAATGCTACATACTCGCCTACCGTTAATTATGGGTCGATTCCTCATCCTATTTCTAATTTCTTAACTAAGTTGAAGAGTTTCAACCTAGATGACGCTACCCAAGTGGTCCTATTTTTAAAGCAAGTGGTCGAATTGGGTAACCATGCCTCGATTTTTGAGATGTCGGAAAATCAGATTTTCCAACTGTTGTGTCCTGTTGCATCCGGTATGCTGCGCGATAAGCTGATTGAAGCTATCCACCTCCGCATGTCCTTAGCCATGTTCATTAGGGAAGTGTTGTGGTTTTTTGTCCCTGCGAGTGCCCTTAGTACTCTCGAGCAAAAGTTCTTGTATCGTATCCAAAGGTTGGACGAGTCCCTTAGCGACTATGTCAGTGACATTAAGGTGTATGCCCAGGTATTTGCATCCCCTTTAACTGAACGACAGTTGGTGTCATCTATTGTAAACGGGTTTTCGCCTCAATATAGGTCATACATGACTATGTGTACCAGGCCTTCGTCATTTGTCGAGCTAAAACAGGTCATTATAGAGGCTATGGCTGTGAAACATGCAGATTCCCTTCGTGTATCTAATGTTCCTCCTCCTTTCTTGATGTCTGGTCCCCCTCCTTCCTTGATGTCTCGTCCCCCTCCTAAGGTTATGTTTCATCCCAGACCCAATGTTAAGTGCCACACGTGCGGTGGCGTGGGACATGCTAAGAAGGTGTGTCCGAATAACCAGGTTGTGTATCGCCAATGACGGGATGTTGTGGAGACCAAATCGGGTGTTACTTCTAAGGATATTTCTGTGCATGAGAATTTGGGAAAACCCTGTGAAGTTTCTGGTCGCCCTACTAATGAAAATCTTGGTAACTCTTATAAAACTAATTCATCACGTGCTAATTCTGCTTATGTCGCTGACCTACCTAACCTGTCGGTGAGCAATGTCGTGGCAAGTCAGCCTAATTCTAAACATAATGTGAAACCTGTGGTGCAGGGGTCCTCGTCATCTAATTGTAATCGTTTTAGAGTGAATAATGATTTTGGAATTTCTCCTGTGGCTAAAGGAATATCCCCGTTTATTGAAATTTGTGTTAATGACGGGCCCGTTTCTGCATTGCTTGATTCTGGTAGTGTCGCATCTTTTATAAGCGAGGACTGGTTTTTATCTATGAAGAGTGTTTGCAAATTACCTGAGTTAGAGCCTAACAATGAATCTTTTATTTCGGCAAATTGTTCAAACTTAAATATTTTGGGTAGTATGACAGTCAAAATAGATATTCTAAATTTTTCTTGGAAGTTTAAATTTTTTGTTGCCAGAAATCTTTCTTGTTCTGTGCTCATTGGAGCTAATTTCATGTCACACGTTGGTATGCTTCTTGATTTTGGTGCTCGCAACTTATGGTTTAAGTTTAATCCGCAAAGTAAGTTATCGTTTAACCCGGTTTTATCTTCTCCTGCTGTCAATTCAGTTAGTGAACCTGTGACTATTGAGGATCTCGATCTGGAAAATTTAACGAGTCCTCAAAAGGATGCCATAAAGAGGTTATGTCAGGAGTATAGTGATGTATTTACTGACAAGTTGGGTGTAACCCATTTGATGGAATACAAGATTGAGCTAACCGATTCTGTGCCGGTGCGTTCCAGCCCGAATCGCCTTGCCCCGCCCAAGATGGCTGAACTTCGGAAGATCATCGACAAGATGTTGGAAGAAGGTGTAATCCAACCTTCTATCTCTGCCTACTCATCCCCTGTATTTCTTGTGCCAAAACCTAACGGTGGTTTTCGGCCGGTGGTCGACTATAGGGCTCTTAATCAAAAAGTTGATTTGCAATCCATCCCTTTGCCGGACCTTCATACTTGCTTTAGTTGGTTTTGCAACGCGAAGGTGTTCACGATCCTCGATTTAAAATCTTCTTACTTCCAAATTCCCCTCTCTCCGGAATCCAGGCATGTTACTGCTTTTTCCACTGACTGGAACCTGTTTTAGAATGCCCGTGTCCCATTTGGCCTATCCACCGGAGCCGCTGTGTTGAGCAGACTTCTGGACCAGGTGTTTTCAGAAATTAAATTCAAATTTGTGTACCACTATCTTGATGATGTGGTGATCTATTCTGAGTCCTTCGAGGAACACGTTGATCATCTGAAAGTTGTACTTGATCGGTTGCGTGACGCTAGCCTTACCGTCAAATTGTCCAAGGTTTCCTTTGCCAAGCCCAAAATTTCCCCCTTGGGTCATATTGTTTCCGCATCTGGTATCTCCGTGGACCAGTCTCGTACGCAGGCCATCAGAGATTTTAAACCACCCAAGAACGCCAAGGGTGTTGCTCGTTACATTGGTATGGTGAACTTCTTTCGTAAGTTCATCAGTAACTTTGCCGACCGTGCTGCTCCTCTAAATCAATTACGCAAAAAGGCTGTGAAGTTTGAGTGGGGTCCCTCTCAGCAGGAAGCATTCGAAGATCTTAAGCTTGCACCCTCTAACGCCCCTGTGTTAGCCATTCCGGATTTTGGGAAGCAGTTCATTGTGCAGACTGATGCGTCTGGTCGTGGTGTTGGTTGTGTCCTACTGCAAGAGTCTGATCTGGGTAGGCAACCCATTGCATACGCTTCTCGTACCTTAACGGACGCAGAGAGGAAGTATTCCATATACGAACTTGAGGGTTTAGCTGTGTTGTTTGCCCTGGAAAAATTCCGTATGTATCTTGAGCACACTAAGTTTCTCCTCGAGACCGATAACCAGGCCTTGAGCTGGGTGTTAGGGAAACCCCGTAAAACTGGTAGGATTGCCAGATGGGCAACTAGGATTCCGTCATTCCAGTTCACCGTCCACCATATTCGTTGGTCTGAAAATGCGGTAGCTGATTCATTAAGCCGCATGTATGAGGAAACGGCCGAAGAGGATATTCAAGGATGTGAACCCGTAAACCTGGTATCACCTGCAAATTGTGTCAATGTCGTTCTCAGCAATTCCCCTGTGCTTTTTGAAGATGTGAGGCGATTCCAGAAAGAAAATCCCTCCTTATCTATCCTAATTGACCGAATCAATTCTGGTGAATTGATCAAGCCCTACTCTCTAAAGGATGGTGTATTGTGTTGTTCATCTCGTCATGACCGTCTACCTAAAATTGTGCTCCCGTCAGTCATCATTCCGGAAATCTTTCGTTACTATCACGAATCTCCTATTGGTGGCCACCTAGGAGTATTCAAGACCTGAGCTAAAATCAGACAGTTCTTCATTTGGCAAAGTATGGATGGCGAAATCAGGAGGCTCATTAGAAATTGTGCTTCATGCAGTATTGGCAAACCTCCGGTTTCCACTAAGGTTGGCCTGTTGTCATCTTAACCGGCATCTAGACCCATGGAGAGGCTTTTTATCGATCATGTTGGCCCGTTCCCTCGCTCTGGTCGGGGAAACCAATTTGCGCTTGTTTGCACTGACGGTTTCACCCGGTTTAGTTGGATATTCCCCACCAGACAGGCTATGACCAGTTCCGTCATAAAGTGTCTTAATTCCATCTTTTCATCTTTTGGGCCATGTCAGTTCCTGGTATCAGATAATGCCAAGTGCTTTGTATCTCATCAGTTCCGACAATTCTTATTTGATTTTGCTATTTCGCATGTAACCACCACTCCCTATTTTCCTAACCCGTCTCTCGCTGAGCGAGTCAATCGTAATCTCCGTTCTGCTCTGATTGCTTTCCACCACGAGGACCATTCCAAGTGTGATTCTAATTTGCATTGGCTCAATTTTGCTTTCAACACCGCCGTGCATGAGAGCACGCAAGCCATCCCTTTTTCGTTAATGTTTTCCTTTATGGCTAATTCTCCGTTGTCTAATCTGTGGAACCTGAACGATCTCCTTCCAGACAGTTTCACGCCCGAGGATATGAGGGCGAAATTCGACAAGGCTAGAGAGAATATTAAGGTATCACATGACCAACTTGCCAAGCGACACAATGTCTGTCGCAAGCCAACTCTTTTGGAAATTGGTGATGTTGTGTACATCCGCAATTTCGAGCCCAAGGGCGTCAGTAATCTAGTTTCTAGCAAGTTGACCCCTCGTTTCAAAGGCCCCTGTTATGTAAAGGCATTCCTGACTCCCGTTACTCTTCTTATTCGAAACCCTAAGGCCAACAAAATTTCCAGAGTGCATCTGTCGCACATTAAACGAGGTGGAGAGAATTGTAATGAGGAAATGCTACCCTAAATTTTGTAAACCGTTTTTTGTATAATGCAGAGTATCCCTAACCTTCATTGAAGCCTTCAGGCATCTGTTCTTTCTGAAATTTTGAATTGGGTTTTAAAAACTCTGCTGGGATACAAACTGTAACTGTTGGGTAAATCCCATTTTAATGGTAAATTGTAAAATTGAAACTAATTTGGATGTTTTCATAAAAGATGCTAGCATGTAAGTTGGACTCGGTGGGAGACCTAACTCATGGTAACCTTGTATACCTGTTTCCTTGGGAATTTGAGTGGTCATTCCTCTACCGTAGCTCCTGCTAAATGTATAGTCATTCAACTCGCATATTATAGAAAGGTACTGTCCCCGTTTACCCGGATAGTAGGCTGTCAGATATCCGCCCCCTCAATCGGATTGCCAACAATCAATCGCACCAGCTCAGCTACATCAATGAAAATGGCACTGACAGATACTACCGAGGTTTGAACACAGAAGTTACCAAGAAAAATTATTGTGGAACACACCAAAATAGACGGGGTTTCATACTTACTTTTACTTACCTCTTATAAATATCTCGGGGATTGGGTTGACAACAGGATCCTTAAAGTATGCTCTCACAATAACCTTCACCATGACATTTAAAAATGAACCAGACCGAAGACGAGAACTTTGAACTGTACAAGAGCTTTATTTTCAACTAAAGAGTATGATTTTCACAACTCAACAAAATAAACGTGGCTATCAGTAGCCTAAGTCAATCTGACTACGTCCTCCTAAAGGACTTGCAAATTATCAAACAATATGTTAGCTCCCATGAGCTCAAAATAACGTAACATTTTCAAACACATTTGGATTGGATGAGGAAGTCAGGGAACGACATATATAGAGCATTTGGTTTCGTTTAATAAACATAACACCTTTATAAATAGGCACAAGGCCGGAGTATCGACCTCGCCTGCTTGTAACCAGATGTCGAGCCGGCTGGTCTACTCTTTAACCTGGCTCACACCTGTCAAATGGGGCGCACTCCTCTCCCCACACTTGCGTAAGAATTCAGCTCCTTTTAAAGCTTTAAATGTCTACAAGACAACTCATACATATTGACGCAAATCTTTCAAATGCTTAACTTCCATCCCACTGGATTATTTTAACTATCCTTAAACTTGTTAAGTTATCATCCAAATGTTCAAAAAGCATAGTTTAGAGTATCAAACACACTCTTAAATGTTTATAACAAAATCACATAAATTATTTATAACAATTGGAAATTGTTTATAATATTGTCGAAAATAATTACAAAAATTTTAAACACGCCTTTAACATTACTTTCGTTCCACATTATCGTCAAAGATATTTACATTTATTATTTACACTATCAACATTTAAATTATTTAAATTAATAATTTAAGAAATACATTGAACCACATGTTTTATCCGGTTGGTAAATTCAAAATCGTGTTTAATATAATCGACCAATGAAGGTTAGTTATACATGTAAATGTCACAATCTGGTTTAATAAAGGTTGTAATAAATTTAATTATTTGTGACGGCAATCTTCATTCAAAATCTTATCTCAAATTCTTTCAAACTCTTGTTAATTATAACAGTAAATTCACTTGATTAATTTTCAACGAACTATGACAATACACTCTAGCGGAAAATACTTCGCTTACAAAATAATGCACAAACGGCATTCAAAATAGCCCAAAATTCATCATATATTAATCTATATGGCATTAAAACTTCCACAGCATTTACAAAAAACTCCCCTAATACAATCTTTATCATCATTAATTACTGTGGGAATCTCCTTCATTTATTTAAGGGCATTATACGTCAGCGACTTTCAACATGTCCGCTGCACTATCGATTATACATTCATAGTTCCACTTAAAAATTCATATATCAATAATTGTTTCAAAACTGTTGTCATTTAAACTTCGTGGATTTCATTCATGAATCGAAATGAAATAAAAATATGCCAATCACAAACAAATTTAATAGTGAATACTCTTATATACGCCTGTCTGGTCTATCAAAATTTAAGATTAACATCTTCAAAGAATTGTAGTATAAAAATACTATCATCAAACAAAGTGCGACTAACTGCAAAATAGTCGAATAGAATCCAATTAGACTGGGGAATGCAAACATCATTATATAAATCTCTATATGAGAAAAAAAAAACTAACACAAGTTTCACGAATTTAATGCATTCAATAATTCATAATTAATGTTCATCTTTCACAAAATTGCCTAAGATGCAATGGTCGTTCATGACTGACGATAAATGTCTGTGTTGCAGTCAATTCAAATAACGACTAGTATTTCCAAGATCGTCGACAACGTACTGGATTTTAACGCTCTAAAATCATTTAAATGTTCTTCCTTCTTGATGATGACAGAAAATTGGTCAAAGTAATTAAACTGGGGTAGAATTACTTTAATAAAGTGACACGCTGTCTGAATTTAAATCTGCCATAAAAATCATTAACTTACAGTCATATCGTGACTACAAAAATAAGCAAATTACTGAAAAATCTAAATATCAGTCTCAACTGATTCAAAATCATTTAACTATGCCCATGACATAACAATGTCTTAATAAAACGTCGAAAAAGGTATAACTCATCAAGGTGTACTGAGAATAGGAATCTCAAACAAGAATATCGGGCAAAAATACATGAGGACAAAAATATGGGAAAAATGTTTGCTCAAATATTGCTAAGAAACTCAAATACAATAAACGTTCACGACTACCTTATCTGCCGATTGACGTTCCAGAGGAAAATTCCCCAAAGAAGACTGTTGATGGATCCATTTCACCAAGTTAAAGCTGAGCTCCATCCTCGAAACCAGAAACAGCACCATCAAAGAATCGAACTGCTTCACGAAGACGAACGACATCCTTCCGGCAATAATCTTCTTGGTGAGTCGGGACAACCCTGACCTCTCTTGAAAAATCCCTGAAGTTCCAGTTGAACATCGCCATGAAGTTTTTGTATAAATTTCCGAAGAAATATTCATATTCAGAAAGTATGAAATCATTTCTATTGCTGTTTGATAGTATTCAGCCTTTACTCACGAAACATGGGTGTAGATGGTTATTTACCACATGTTCGCTTGTATGGAATAGCAATTAGCGAAGTTCCATGTTGCTATTTTACTCCGTTGAAGTATGTCCCAATTGCATTAAGTCCTTTAGCCTTCCATTTGCTCTTCGGTAATAGTATTAGAAGAACAAACTGCCTTATTAAATTGCTCCATTATACAGCAGTGTTGTGTCACAAAAGCAATCTGAAGTCTCCCTATTTCACTAGCCCTGTCAGCCGTAGCGTTGAGTCTGGCTATACAAAGTGTTTCTCCTGTGGCGAGAAAATCACTTTTGTCAGTCGTCTAATATTGTCAATAACTTCCAAAATACTTCCTCGAAATTGTTCAGCTTTTCTACAGTCCTTACTGTAGCAATGCACAAGAGAATTAGCTAATAGGCGACCGCTAACTGTTCACAGCTAATCTTGTAGAAGCGTTATAAGTGTCGTTTCAACTTCACCTAGATTTACTTCACAGTAAACCTGCACTGCTTGTATGTTCGACTAGTGGCTTCGCCACGCGTTACAAAGACGACTTTTTCACTACTGATTCACTCGACGTTTCACTGAAATGCTTATTTGAAATCTGACGATTGATTTATAATCTGAGAATGAGGAATGAGGCTCCTCTCTTCTGCGCAAGGCCTTTTATGAACTTCATGAGGGGCGTATCTATCCCTTCCATCGCGTGTTACTACGTCATCGCTAGAAGTTCCAACTTCGTCAATACCTGACGGATTTTCATAATTCAAAAACTGAAAATAAATTTCACCAAAATTCCAGAACAATGCCTCTACTGCAAATGGATTTCCACAATTCTGCATTCCAAAAAGTAATAAAAATACCATAGTTTCAGCAATCTCCGTCTTCCCTAAGACTATCGTTCATTGGTTTAAATCTCCCCTCCAATAGCATAATCTCTTCCTCAGCAGAATTCCAGGTTTCTCGCGACTGCGTCGTACATCTTGGATCCTTCTCGAATAAATTGCTGACGTCACTGAGAATCTCAGCTCAAGTAGCCTGCTGGCATAACGTCTGCGTCATCCGTGCTTACGTCATGACTACCCACGTCATAACTATGGCAGCCATAACTTTCGCTATAATTTCCAAAATAGCCACCGTGGTCTCTATATAATTCAATTACGGGGGCATTCTCCTCTCACCACGTTTTAAAAACAGTTGCAAATTGTTTTTAAACTCAGTGTTACAAGTACCTCAACTCTCTTGAACACGAAATTGAATTATTACTGGCTTACTCTAGGATAGTATCTTTTTAAATTTCCAGCATTGAACTTGCCGTAAATGACATTATTCTCATCATCGTAGAGTTCATAGCAGTTGTTTCCATAGGCGTTCGTAATCCTAAACGGCCCCATGAATACATTTCCAAATTTGGGGTATATTTTCTTGCCCATATCAGCCTTGACAGGTCTGCGTAATAATACAAGATTTCCAACTTGTAAGGGTGCACCAAAGCGTTTTCCAGCTACTCTTTTCAATCGTTTCTCTGCTGCTTTCTGGAGTTGTTCCTTCGCCTTGTCAATCCTCTGCTGCCTTCCTACGTCGGGATCTCTAGGAATGTGGTTGAAAAGATTATCCCACGGCCTTTCTGGGTTTCTTCCAAGATGAAGTCGCATTGGCACTTCTCCTGTGCTCTCCTGCACTGTAGAGTTCAGACATTCCTCTATAAGGGGTACAAATCTCACCCAACCAGAATGATCATTAGGACAGAAAATTCGACAGAATTTCGAAAATTCAGCCATATATCTTTCTGAGCAATTCGATTCTGGGTAACGCACGCTTGAAAATAAGTGCTTAATGCCAAGCCTTTCCATATCCGCTGCAAATTCCACGGACGTAAATTGCGTTCCATGATCTGATAGTAGATATTCTGGTATACCAGTTTTAGGAAATACAGCATTTTCCAGTCTGCTTACTACGTTCCTTGTGTTAGCTTTCTGCATGGGACTCATTGTAACAAATTTTGAGAAAACATCCACGGTAACCAACAGGTACTGGTTACCCTGATATCCCTTTGGACAGGGGCCAAATATATCCGTCGCCATAAGTTCGTTTGGCTTAGAAGGAATCATAGCCTTCGGTTTTCCTTTTAATAAAGCAGAAGCATACTTTGCTCTTTGACATTTGTCACAAGATCTAATGACCTTGGCAATGCTGGAACGCATGTTAGTCCAGATAAATCTCTCTTGAAGAGTATTAAGAGTCTTATCTAAACCGGCATGTCCAGTTGCGTGATGAGCTACCCACACTAAATTGACAACAAGTTTAGTTGGCACGACAATTCGGAGTTTTGTATGCGCAGAGTCAGCATACTTGCATACGATGTCTCCACTCAAGACAAAGTGTCGTGAATTTCTCCGTGTGACTGCATAGTCAACATCAGTATTGTCCATGTAACCCTTGAGGAACCTGTACATTTTCCTTATTGGAGCGTGTCTCTTCTGTGACACACGGATTCGGGCTAACCTCCTAACGGTTTCTTGATCTTCTTGCTCCAATTGTACATGGTGTATCTGCACATTTTTAATAGGGTTACGTGATAGAGCATCAGCCAGTAAGTTATCTTTCCCAGGCTGGTGGACGATAGTGGCGTTAAACTGTTGGGTGAACAAAGCCCAACGTGTCAATCTATCACTCGACATGTCAGTTTGCAGCATAAACTGTAGTGCTTTATGGTCAGTAATAATGATGACCTTATGTCCCAGCAGTATTTTCTTCCAGGCTTGCAATGCTGTTACAAAAGCTAACGCTTCAAGCTCCGTCGTGAAGTAATTTTCCTCGTGTTTCTTCAACTTCCGACTAGTGAACGCAATGTAGTGCTTGTTGCCTGCCTCGTCTTTCTGGTATAAGACTGCACTAATGCCTACTCTTGATGCATCAGACTCAATATAGAACACCTTCTCAAAGTCTGGGTACTCCAGTTTCACATTATTCCTGAGCATCTCTTTTGCTTTCTCAAAAGCCTCGTCTGCAGCGGTACTCCATTTCCATCTTTTATTCTTCTTGAGTAAGTCATACAGAGGAGCCATAATTTCCGAGTATCTTGGACAGTGGCTGCTAATAAATTGACATGCTCCTACAAATTCTCTGACTTGTTTCACCTTAGTGGGCTTTGGAAATCTCGTGATTGCATCTACTTTTTTCATGTTTGGATGATATCCATCTTTATCAATAGTATGCCCCAAGTAATTTATTTCTTGCTTCAAGAATTGACATTTTCCAAAATTCACCTTGATATTGGCCTCCCGTAAATTCTCGAACAACTTTCTCAAGTGCACTAAATGTTCTGCGACGCTGGGTGAAGATACGATTAAATCGTCAATGTAGCAGATTACATTTTCTTTCACTTCGTCAGTGAGCTTACTATCAAGTGCTCAAATAAGTGCTGGTCCACTGTTAACCATACCAAAAGGCATTCGGACAAAGACCCATGACGTCTGGTCAAATAGGAATCCAGTGTACTGCATACTATCTTCTTCTAGCTGAACTTGATAAAATGAAGACGTCAAGTCAAGAACGCTGAAACATGCTCTCCCTTTGAATTTTCGAAGCAGATCTCTAATCTTGGGTGGTCGGTCATTTTCTGGAAGAATCTTCAAGTTAATGGTTCTGGCATCGAAACAAAGACGTATCTGACCATTACTTTTCTTTACTACTGTGATGGGGTTTATATAAGACGACGCCTGTTTTTTAATAATCCCGTCTACCTCCATTTTTCTGATTAACCCTCGTACTTCTTGATAGTATTTCTCAGGAATGGGGTATATTCTCTTCTGGTAAGGGGTTTCATCTGTCAGCCTTATCTTGTATTTATAATCCTTAATCAATCCAGGCTTTTCATCGAAAATATCTTGGAATTCCTTGATCAGATCCTCAAATTCCCCCTGAATTTCTTCAAATCCTTCAGTTTTTCTACTGGGTATTTCTGCTAAATTCTCCACTTCATTAATTATTGTATTCAAAATTTCTTCCCTAAGGTCTATTTCCAGACTGTTTTTCACGTCCTGTTCTTCTATCTCTTCTGTGATTATGTACCCATCATTAAAGCTAATACTTCTGTTCTTCATGTCAATAATAGCTCCGACCTTCGATATAAAATCGATTCCAAGCACCATATCAAAGTTGATCTTGCTCACCACAATGAAGATCTGTTCATAATTCCTTCCATTGATCTCAAAGTTCAATAACACTTGAATCTTGCACTTCACTGCCTTATCTTGGAATATCCCTCTCACTTTGACGGTAGAAACAGGTAGAACTGTCATGTTCTCTCCTCTTAGCAGACTTTGATAACATTCCTCTGAAATGATGGAGATAATTGCACCAGTATCCATCAGGGCTTTATACTGTTGTCCATCTATCCGTACAGAAATAATGGGTAAGGCACATGGTCTTTCCTCTTTAACTATACCCCTCTCTTCTAGCAAATCTTCATCAGTCACTTCATATATCTCATTAATCGTAATCAGGTGTGGTGTGGCAATGTATTTACAGGTTTTTACTGACGTTGAGAAATCGGCGTTTTTTTTTTGTGTTACCGACCTCAAAATTCTGTTGGCTGTTAGAAGGCCCAGGATCGATTACAACATCCTGCCTTTTCTTTTGGTTGTCTGCTTCTTTTTCCCGCAATTCTTTCAGGTATTGCTGGCTTTCCTTCTCTCTTTCCTGATACTGATCGGGTGTCATAACCTGACCTTGAGGATTCTGATTTCTGTTTTGGCTCTGGTTATTCCTGTTATAATTTCGGTTATAACCATTATTGTTATAATATCGGCCTCTTCCATTGTAATTTCCTCGGTTATAGTTCCAGCCTCTTCTCTGTTGATACGGTCGGTAACCTTGCGATCTGTTATTTCGAAACTGATTATTCCTGTGAGGACCTACATTGTCAGTTTTCTCCTCATCTGGCTTGTCAGTTTGTTGGAATTGGTCCATATATACAGTATTTATTTCTTTATACTCCTGCCTTTGACCTTTCTGCACCACGTTAGGCATTGGACTTGTGTAGTCTAACCTCCTCAGTAATTCATCCATGCTGGTTAAATGCCTGATGTTGGACGAAATTATTAGCCTTCTCACCTCAACTGGCAGCATACGAGAAATCGCATCAATAAGTTGCTCCGTGGACAATGGGGGTTGTAAAAATCTCAAGCGGGATAATTGACTCGTAAAGAAATCAGCGTACCGCGTTGGAAGAGTACCGGAGTATTTTCTTGAATACACCTCCGCTCTTAACGAATTCTGCGCTTCTATGGACCAAAATCGTTTGATTAATGCCTCTGCAAACTCGTCAAAGTTACTGAATGTGTATCTAAATGCAAGAAACCATTCGAGGGGTCCTCCAATCAAATATCTCTCCACTATCTTCATCTCTCTCTCTCTCTGGGAATGTGAGCTTCGATGAAATAATCTTTGAGGTTCCTTACATATTCGATAGGTGTCAAACTATCCGTGTTACTGAATTTTTGCGGTTTATCTTCAAAATTTCTGATGACCGTTACGTTCCTCGGATATGAATCCGGGTAGTTTTTCCCACTATCTCTATAATTCCACTCAGGTTCCATATTCCTCTCGTCATCTTCCTCCCTGAATCTGGATATACGTTCTTCAGGAGTCACGTCTCTCTCTTCTGGATCTAGGTTATATCTTCGGGCATAATTCCTACTAGTTTCGCAAGCCAAGCCTACTGTATCCTTGTCAGTGATTTCCGTTAAGACTTTCTTGATTAACTCTTCTTTGTAGGTCTCCATTAAATTAGCCTCTCCTAACTTCAAATTCTGTAGTTTACTCGTCGTTTCATTCACATCAGAGACAACTTTATGAATCTGTTACTCTAATGCCGATTTTAATGTTTGCACATCCTGATCTAATTTTGTCCTATCTTCAACTTGTCTTTCGGATAGCGAATCCATCCTGACGCTTAAATCTTTCCTAATCTGTACTACTTCATTGTTAATATCAATTTGAGTACTGGCAAGTTTCCTTTCAATACGATCCTGTATTTGGGTTACATGTTCCCCACTTGACCTAATCCACTCTTCTTTCCATATTTCTACATTTGCCGTTAACATTTCTGCTATGTCTAATTCAATATCCTCTTTCAATACTTTATTATGGTCTAATACTTGGGTTCTCATGACCTCTACATCAAACTTTAAACCTTCTAAAGACGCTGTCGTTCTAACTGACTCATCAACTAGCCTAGTCGTTAATGCACTTATATTACGTGTACAAAGAGTTTTCGAGTTTTCTATCTCTTCCCTGACTTTATTTACATCAGTTTGGACTTTAGCAACGTCTACGAAAACTGTGTTGACCTCTACTTGAATTTTATTTATGTCACTTTGTATCTCGTTTACATCCGAATGAATGTTATTAATATCAACCTGAACATTGGACACATCAGTTCTAACATTTTGGATTCCTCTTTGGACTTCCTCAACCTTGTCTTGGACAGTCGCAACATCATTTTTGACAACTACTACCTCAGCCCTAGCACAAGAAATATCACTACGGACATTAGCAACATCTAAATTCAACATTGTAAGATCTTTATGCACATTAGCAACATCTATTTTAACATTGGACATGTCTGAGCGCATGTCAGTTACAGCATTCTCAATTCCTTGGGTATTAATCTGTAAACGCGACATATTATCCTCTAAGTTAACAGAACTAGTCTGAAGACCCTTCAAACTTTCATCCATGCTAGCTTTCAAATTACTAGCATTCTGCTCCATTCGACTAGTCTTCCTAGCTTCCATCTCCTTCATACTCTCACTCATGCTAGCTTTCAAGTTAGCAGACAAATTACTAGCATTCTCCTCCATTCTTGCTTTCAAATTAGCAGACAAATTACTAGCATTCTCCTCCATCATCTGCTTCATATTACTATTCATGTTAGCAGACATCTCCGCTAACATCATCTTCAAACTTTCATCTGCCATTACAATATTATTCAAAAATTAGACTGCTGTAGGGACATACATCAAAAGAGCAAAATAACAACATTTGAGCAACACTTTTCACCATATATAATTTTGATCAATTTTCTGTCTTAAATCTAACTTATAACTACCTTATAATTAACTTTCGAAGACACTTCATGTTGAAACAAACTCAAGCACATGTTCAAATTTCCCTGGCTCATTTTAAAATATCCTAACACATTTACAATCCAAATAATTTAATTTTATCTTTAATATGACTAAAATGTCATAAGCTGGTCAAATAAAATAAGATTCCAGATCATAGGCGATTTTTCTAAGTTTCCAGCCTATTTAACCTTTCTCAAGTTGTATACGATCTGATCTTTTCTGAGTGTAATTTTCCTACTACAATACAACATTAATTCCTATATAATCACACTCTTAAATTCTACAATTGGCCTAGACATCTAACAAAGAATCAACCTCTTTATTTGAGTCTAATCGAACCACACGTTTTAGGTTTGCCAATCCTACTGGCGTTCAACCTGGTGATCCAGTTATGTTGAATCGAGCCCCAACGTTTTAGGTGCGCCAATCCTTCTGTCCCCGTTTACCCGGATAGTAGGCTGTCAGATATCCGCCCCCTCAATCGGATTGCCAACAATCAATCGCACCAGCTCAGCTACATCAATGAAAATGGCACTGACAGATACTACCGAGGTTTGAACACAGAAGTTACCAAGAAAAATTATTGTGGAACACACCAAAATAGACGGGGTTTCATACTTACTTTTACTTACCTCTTATAAATATCTCGGGGATTGGGTTGACAACAGGATCCTTAAAGTATGCTCTCACAATAACATTCACCATGACATTTAAAATGAACCAGACCGAAGACGAGAACTTTGAACTGTACAAGAGCTTTATTTTCAACTAAAGAGTATGATTTTCACAACTCAACAAAATAAACGTGGCTATCAGTAGCCTAAGTCAATCTGACTACGTCCTCCTAAAGGACTTGCAAATTATCAAACAATATGTTAGCTCCCATGAGCTCAAAATAACGTAACATTTTCAAACACATTTGGATTGGATGAGGAAGTCAGGGAACGACATATATAGAGCATTTGGTTTCGTTTAATAAACATAACACCTATATAAATAGGCACAAGGCCGGAGTATCGACCTCGCCTGCTTGTAACCAGATGTCGAGCCGGCTGGTCTACTCTTTAACCTGGCTCACACCTGTCAAATGGGGCGCACTCCTCTCCCCACACTTGCGTAAGAATTCAGCTCCTTTTAAAGCTTTAAATGTCTACAAGACAACTCATACATATTGACGCAAATCTTTCAAATGCTTAACTTCCATCCCACTGGATTATTTTAACTATCCTTAAACTTGTTAAGTTATCATCCAAATGTTCAAAAAGCATAGTTTAGAGTATCAAACACACTCTTAAATGTTTATAACAAAATCACATAAATTATTTATAACAATTGGAAATTGTTTATAATATTGTCGAAAATAATTACAAAAATTTTAAACACGCCTTTAACATTACTTTCGTTCCACATTATCGTCAAAGATATTTACATTTATTATTTACACTATCAACATTTAAATTATTTAAATTAATAATTTAAGAAATACATTGAACCACATGTTTTATCCGGTTGGTAAATTCAAAATCGTGTTTAATATAATCGACCAATGAAGGTTAGTTATACATGTAAATGTCACAATCTGGTTTAATAAAGGTTGTAATAAATTTAATTATTTGTGACGGCAATCTTCATTCAAAATCTTATCTCAAATTCTTTCAAACTCTTGTTAATTATAACAGTAAATTCACTTGATTAATTTTCAACGAACTATGACAATACACTCTAGCGGAAAATACTTCGCTTACAAAATAATGCACAAACGGCATTCAAAATAGCCCAAAATTCATCATATATTAATCTATATGGCATTAAAACTTCCACAGCATTTACAAAAAACTCCCCTAATACAATCTTTATCATCATTAATTACTGTGGGAATCTCCTTCATTTATTTAAGGGCATTATACGTCAGCGACTTTCAACATGTCCGCTGCACTATCGATTATACATTCATAGTTCCACTTAAAAATTCATATATCAATAATTGTTTCAAAACTGTTGTCATTTAAACTTCGTGGATTTCATTCATGAATCGAAATGAAATAAAAATATGCCAATCACAAACAAATTTAATAGTGAATACGCTTATATACGCCTGTCTGGTCTATCAAAATTTAAGATTAACATCTTCAAAGAATTGTAGTATAAAAATACTATCATCAAACAAAGTGCGACTAACTGCAAAATAGTCGAATAGAATCCAATTAGACTGGGGAATGCAAACATCATTATATAAATCTCTATATGAGAAAAAAAAAACTAACACAAGTTTCACGAATTTAATGCATTCAATAATTCATAATTAATGTTCATCTTTCACAAAATTGCCTAAGATGCAATGGACGTTCATGACTGACGATAAATGTCTGTGTTGCAGTCAATTCAAATAACGACTAGTATTTCCAAGATCGTCGACAACGTACTGGATTTTAACGCTCTAAAATCATTTAAATGTTCTTCCTTCTTGATGATGACAGAAAATTGGTCAAAGTAATTAAACTGGGGTAGAATTACTTTAATAAAGTGACACGCTGTCTGAATTTAAATCTGCCATAAAAATCATTAACTTACAGTCATATCGTGACTACAAAAATAAGCAAATTACTGAAAAATCTAAATATCAGTCTCAACTGATTCAAAATCATTTAACTATGCCCATGACATAACAATGTCTTAATAAAACGTCGAAAAAGGTATAACTCATCAAGGTGTACTGAGAATAGGAATCTCAAACAAGAATATCGGGCAAAAATACATGAGGACAAAAATATGGGGAAAATGTTTGCTCAAATATTGCTAAGAAACTCAAATACAATAAACGTTCACGACTACCTTATCTGCCGATTGACGTTCCAGAGGAAAATTCCCCAAAGAAGACTGTTGATGGATCCATTTCACCAAGTTAAAGCTGAGCTCCATCCTCGAAACCAGAAACAGCACCATCAAAGAATCGAACTGCTTCACGAAGACGAACGACATCCTTCCGGCAATAATCTTCTTTGTGAGTCGGGACAACCCTGACCTCTCTTGAAAAATCCCTGAAGTTCCAGTTGAACATCGCCATGAAGTTTTTGTATAAATTTCCGAAGAAATATTCATATTCAGAAAGTATGAAATCATTTCTATTGCTGTTTGATAGTATTCAGCCTTTACTCACGAAACATGGGTGTAGATGGTTATTTACCACATGTTCGCTTGTATGGAATAGCAATTAGCGAAGTTCCATGTTGCTATTTTACTCCGTTGAAGTATGTCCCAATTGCATTAAGTCCTTTAGCCTTCCATTTGCTCTTCGGTAATAGTATTAGAAGAACAAACTGCCTTATTAAATTGCTCCATTATACAGCAGTGTTGTGTCACAAAAGCAATCTGAAGTCTCCCTATTTCACTAGCCCTGTCAGCCGTAGCGTTGAGTCTGGCTATACAAAGTGTTTCTCCTGTGGCGAGAAAATCACTTTTGTCAGTCGTCTAATATTGTCAATAACTTCCAAAATACTTCCTCGAAATTGTTCAGCTTTTCTACAGTCCTTACTGTAGCAATGCACAAGAGAATTAGCTAATAGGCGACCGCTAACTGTTCACAGCTAATCTTGTAGAAGCGTTATAAGTGTCGTTTCAACTTCACCTAGATTTACTTCACAGTAAACCTGCACTGCTTGTATGTTCGACTAGTGGCTTCGCCACGCGTTACAAAGACGACTTTTTCACTACTGATTCACTCGACGTTTCACTGAAATGCTTATTTGAAATCTGACGATTGATTTATAATCTGAGAATGAGGAATGAGGCTCCTCTCTTCTGCGCAAGGCCTTTTATGAACTTCATGAGGGGCGTATCTATCCCTTCCATCGCGTGTTACTACGTCATCGCTAGAAGTTCCAACTTCGTCAATACCTGACGGATTTTCATAATTCAAAAACTGAAAATAAATTTCACCAAAATTCCAGAACAATGCCTCTACTGCAAATGGATTTCCACAATTCTGCATTCCAAAAAGTAATAAAAATACCATAGTTTCAGCAATCTCCGTCTTCCCTAAGACTATCGTTCATTGGTTTAAATCTCCCCTCCAATAGCATAATCTCTTCCTCAGCAGAATTCCACGTTTCTCGCGACTGCGTCGTACATCTTGGATCCTTCTCGAATAAATTGCTGACGTCACTGAGAATCTCAGCTCAAGTAGCCTGCTGGCATAACGTCTGCGTCATCCGCGCTTACGTCATGACTACCCACGTCATAACTATGACAGCCATAACTTTCGCTATAATTTCCAAAATAGCCACCGTGGTCTCTATATAATTCAATTACGGGGGCAGTACTAATAGTCTGTAAAAAGGTAAACTTGTTGATGAAATTTTGTAAGCACGGATCTAGGGCATGGTCAGGATTTTCCTTCTTCATTTAAATTCAACTTTGTTTCTCTTTTATAAAATGTATTAAGAATTAGTAATTTCTGTAAACTTTTTTTTTAAATAAGATTAACTTCTGTTTTGTAAATGGCTGCCCACGCGTCGCATGATATCTGGCACATTGCATCCACCTACTTCGTCTAAAGCTAACTACATGGTACTTTTTGTAAATTTACCTAACGTGTCTCGGACTATGAAAGCACTGCAGTTGCTGGTGCTCTGCGTTTCTGAAGACTTATGGACACAGTGAAGCTGTTAACTATGTGGTTTGCGAGGTGATCAATTATCCCTTCACTGATAATCTGACCCTGCACTCTTCCTAACCAAAACGATGCGGTTTTTGTCCATCAATTGGAGTTAACTGGTGAACATTATCTTCTGGAAACATGCTTGGTGAATCGACTAGTTATGGAGTACTGCCTATGCCTAGGCATATTCTTGAACGGTGTTCACGCTTAAGGGAGGAAGACTGTTACGTGCAATGCCCGTACCAACGTTTTTAAATATGTATCTCCTCTATATGTGACTTCCCGACCTTAGAAACGACCGTCTGATGGCTTGGTTCCGATTATGAACACGAGATGGCAGCTTCTATCGGACGACGGCTCCCCTAGTCGGAGTTGCTTCTTCAACCGCTAGAGTGTGTTTGTGGTGCCTTCTGGTATCATCCTAATCGAGAATTATTTGAAGGCTATTATATTCTACGTCATGGAACAAAAGACTGTACATATACATGATACCGCCAAATTAATTACATAATAATCACATTGTTGCTTGATGTGTTAAGCTGTGATTGGACAATTACATTAACATGAATGCAATGCTGTTTTTGACTTGTGATTCTCCGCCATCTTGTGAGATTGATTGTCTTTCGTCAAGAAAGCAACTAGCCAGTTGGTTGTGAAAGAGGGTCTCTCCGTCGTGCTGGGGGCTGTGGCCCCTAGCCTCTACGAAACATGACTTTATTCAAAACTAAGGAAATGCATACGCTCCTAGGCTGTTATTTTATAATTTGCCTGGAAGATAACGTGTGATCTGCGTATTTTACTGCCTACAACAAGGAAAGCCTCCTGGATGATCGAAGCGGATTCTGTGTTCTACCGCAGCAATGTTTAGGCAGTTCATATCTTTTATGTTATTTAAAATGTGTTAATTATTTTATTTTTATTGTGTCTCCACAGAGAAGTTTTAAGGTACGTTATTAATTTTTATATATTTTGTTATGGAGCTCCGATATTGGCCTTATATTATTGTTTTAAATTTGTATTTTGTTTCACCTGGTAGGCCTAATTTTTCTCCTTTATTAATGTTACCAGATATGTAAATTTTATTATTTTTCCTTCGTACTGTCCCCGATAATCCGGATAGTAGGCTGTCAGAAATCCGCCCCCTCAATCGGATTGCCAATAATCGATTGCACCGGCACAGCTACATGAATGAAAATGGCACTGACATTTACTACCGAGATTAGAGCACAGTAGTTAACATGAAATTATTGTGGAACACACCAAAATATACGGGGGTTCATACTTACCTTTTACTTACCTATTCAATTTAATCTCGGGTCTGGGTTTTCAACTGGATCACTTAATAGTATGCCCTCACAATAACCTCCACCACGATATTTAAAATGAACCAAGTCGGAGACCAGAAAATTTAAACTGCACAATAATTTATTTCACATAAAGGAAAAAAATATTTTAACAAAATTTAACAACAAAATAGTTATGGCTGTCTGAAGCCATTGTCAATGCAACCATGTCCTCATGTAGGACTGTAGACTTCACATACAAAACTTCAGCTTTCTCTAGCTCAAAAGAACGTAATAATAACAACAATGCACATTGGAATGGATAAGGGAGCTGGGACGAGACATATAGCATTTGTTTCCTTGTTAATGAACTTCATAATTTAGTTCATTGACACACATTTATTAATAACCGCAAGGCCGCTAAGTAGTTGACCTTGACCTCCACCATTCAGTTATCTGGCCACCTGCAATACACCCTAAGCAGTGTTGCATGCTTGCTTCGTCAAATGGACGCAGCTGCCTAACCAGTGTCACCATATGCTGGCCAACGCAGAGTCTAGCTCTCATTCAAAACAATTTAAATGCTCACATCTCAACTCAAATATTATCACGCAAAATTTATACAAGTTCCGTTCACATTGCAATGGATTACTCTGTTAATCTCAAATCTTATTTAAATGTTTATTCCAATTATCGAACTAGCGTTGTTTAAATGTTAATAGCAAAACGCATAATGTTATATCATAGTGTTCAATAATTATTTATAACATTTAGATTGTTCATAACTTAGTCAAACGACAATTGAAAAAATTTTACACGCCTCTATTAATCCCGTTTGTTTCAAATAATTATTATAGATATTTACATAGTTGTTTACATTATTTATATTTTATTTATATTTGAAATACATTAACCACACGTTTATCCGGTTGATATTTTCTTAAATCGTGGTAATATAATCGACCGATGAAGGTTACTTATATTTAAATTTTAGATTCAGGTTTAATAAGATTTAATAATTATTATTTGTGACGGTAACCTCCATTCAAAATCTATAATTCAATCAATTTATCACTCTTGTTAATTTTAACAGTAACTTCACATGAATAATTTTCAATGGACCTGAACAATACAACTCAGCGGAAACATACCTCGCACAAACGCACAAAATTGGCCCATAATTCATCATATATCTCATTATATATGGCATCAAAATCTTCCACAATACACACAAAAAACCTCCACTTATAAATTCATCATCATCATCAATATTACTGTGGGAACCTCCTTCACTTATTAAAGGGCATTATTCATCAGCGTCTTTTACACGTCCACTGAACTAACGATTATACATCCATAGTTCCTCTTTAAAAATTCTTATATTCATCAATTGTATCGAAAACTGTTATTATATTTAACCTTCGTGGGTTTCATTCATGAAGCGATATGAAGTAAAAATTTGCCAGTCACAAATAAATGTAATAGCAAATACGATTAGACACGCCTCCCTGGTCTATCAAAATGAATTAATCTCATCATAATTATCGCAGTATAAAAATACTATATTCAAGCAAAATTCATTTAACTGCAGAAATAGTCGAATAGAATGCAAATAGACTAGAAAATGCAAACATTATTGTTTCAATCTAGAATTGAGAAAATCTCCTATCAAATGTTCATTACTATAGTGTACTGAATAAATCGTATTCAAAGTTCATATTTCATAAAATTGTCTATAATGCAATGGTATTTCAGAATTGACTAAAAATGTCTGTGCTTCAATCATGTTCATAAAAACGACTAGTATTTCCAAGATCGTCGATAAAGTAGTAGATTTTAACGCTCTAAAATCTTTTAATCATTCTTCTTTCTTGAGGATGACAGAAAATTGGTCAAAGTAATTTACTGGAAAGAATTACTTTAATAAAACGACACGCTGTCTGAATTCAAACTTGCCATAGAAAATCGTTAACTTTACAGTCAAATCGTGACTACAAGAAAAATTCAAATTCTCGAAAGAATATTTAACTTCAATATAAACTGATCCAAAATGTTTAAATATGCAAATGACATAATAATGTCTCAATAAATCGAAGAAAATGGCATAAAGCTGCAAAGTGTACAGAGTACAGAAACGTCTAGCAAAAGAATATGGGGCAATCAAATATATGACAGAAAATATGGGAAAGATAGTTGCTCAGATCTCACTAAAATGGCTCAAATAAATCAAGAAACGTTCACGGCTACCTTATCTGTTGGATTGAAGTTCTAGAAGAAAATTTCAAAGAAGACTGCTGCTGGTTCCATTTCACCACAGGATAGATGTGCACCGACCTCGAACCTGGAACCTGCGCCCTCGGAGAATAGAACAGCTTCCTCCTCCGGAAATCGCACTGCTCCGTGTAGACGATAGACATCCTTCTGGCAAAACTCTTCTTTGTGTGCTGGGAAAAACCCTTGCCACTCTTGAAAGTTCCCTGAAGTTCTTGTAGAAATCAGCCATGAAGTTCATTGCAAATATTTCCGCAGAAATGTTCATAATTGTGGAGTATGAATTTATTTCCACTGCCATTTGATGTAATTCAGCATTGGATTACGATGCATGAGTGTAGCTGAAT
Organism: Meconema thalassinum; assembly: GCA_946902985.2. Taxonomy (NCBI): domain Eukaryota; kingdom Metazoa; phylum Arthropoda; class Insecta; order Orthoptera; family Tettigoniidae; genus Meconema; species Meconema thalassinum. The sequence goes on along the minus strand of OX336389.2, from coordinate 802,187,150 downwards.
GTTCACTACATGCTCGTCTTTGTAGAATGACGATTATCGAAGCTCCATGTTGCTACTTCACACTACTGATGTATGTCCCAATTGCATTAAAGTTTTAGTCTTCCATCTCCACTTCCATTATAATGTTAGTCGAAAGTACTGCCAGATTGTATAGTTCCATTCTAGAATGTAGCGTTGTATCACCAAATGTAATCTTCAGTATCACGGTTGCAATACACGTGTCTGCCGTAGCGTAGAATGTGGTAGTAAAAGTGCTTCTCAGGATTCGAGAAAAACACTTTTCTCTGCAGTCTTTAAATGCGAATATCTTCTGAAGTATTATAATGAAAAAGTTCAACTTTCGCACACGCCTCAATATTGTAATGCACTATTGAATTAGTATAAATGCAGTAGCTAATTCTTGATAGATAAACTTGTAGAATCGTTTATGTGTGCGCTCCAACTTCGCCTAGTTTTAGTAACAGTAAAATTGCACTGCTGGATACAAAATACTGTTCGATGCGGTGGGCTCTGACACGCTTGCTTATGACGATATGCTTGTTCTATCAGAACACGAAGTCAGACTATCAAGTCAGAATAAAACCACGAAGTGAGAAGCTCCTCTCTGCTGTGCAAGGCCTTTTATCAACTTTGAAGGGGCGTATCCATCCCTACCATAGCTTCTTCTTCCATCATTACTCGAAGTTCCAACTTTGGCTATTCTTGACGGATTTTCAGATTTCAAAAACATATAATTAATTTCTTCAAAATTCCAAATCAATGCCATAACTGAAAATAGTTTTCCACAATTCTGCATGCCAAAAGTTATTAAATATGGTAGTTTCAGTAATCTCCGTCTCCCTTCAAGCTATCATTCATTGGTTCGAGCCTCTCCTCCAATAGCGTAACTTCTTCCTCAGCACGTTTACTTGCTTCCCTGCGACTGCGTCGTAAATCTAAGATCCTTCTCGAACAAAATCGTGACGTCAGCAAGAATCTAAGCTCAGTCAGCCTACTTGCTCGAGCGTTGCCTCATCCACGCCTACGTCATGAATATCCACGTCACAACTATGACGGCCATAACTTTATTCACATATGCCAATACAGCCACCGTGGTCTCAGTATAATTCAATTTACGGGGGCATTCTCCCTTCACCACGTTTTTAAAAACAGTTGCAAATTGTTTTTAAACTCTGTTACAAATATCTGAATTCACTTGAACACGAAATTGAATTATTATTGGCTTACTCTTGGATAATATTTCTTCAAGTTTCCAGCATTGAACTTGCCATATACGACATCATTCTCATCATCATAGAGTTCATAACAGTTGTTTCCATAAGCATTCGTAATTCTGAACGGACCCATAAATACTATTCCAAACTTGGGATAGATTTTCTTACTCACGTCAGCCTTGACAGGTCTGCGTAGTAATACCACATTTCCAATTTCTAAGGGAGTACCAAAACGTTTTCCAGCTACTCTTTTCAGTCGTTTTTGTGCTGCTCTCTGGAGTTGTTCTTTCGCTCTGTCAATTCTCTGCTGCCTTCCTAGGTCGGGATCTCTAGGAACGTGGTTGAAAAGATTGTTCCACGGCCTTTCTGGGTTTCTGATATACTCTATCGGTGTTAAGACTATCTGTATTACTAAATTTCTGAGGCTTGTCCTCAAAGTTTCGGATGACTGTCACATTTCTTGGATATGAATCCATGTAATTCTTCCCAATATCACGATATTTCCATTCAGGTTCAATATTCCTATCCTCTTCTTCTTCCCGGAATCTGAATATACGTTCCTCAGGACTAATATCTCTCTCTTCAGTAGCGAGGTTACATCTTCTCACGTAATTCCTATTATCTTCAAAAGTCAACCCTTCTGGATCCTTATCTGTGATTTCCGTGATGACTTTCCTAATCAACTATTCTTTATACGTTTCCAACATGCTAGCTTCTCCTAGGTTTAAATTCTGAAGTTTGCTCGTAGTTTCATTGACATCAGAGACAACCTTATGAATTTGTTCCTCTAACTCGGTTTTTAATGCTTGCACGTCCTGGCCTATTTGAGTTCTATCCTCTACCTGCTTTTCGGATAGCGAATCCATCCTTATACTCAAATCCTTTCTAATTTGAACTACCTCATTATTTATATCTACTTGTGTACGGCTAGTTTTCGTTCAATTCGCTCCTGAATCTGATTGACATGTTCCCCACTTGACTTGTTCCATTCATCTTTCCAAACCGTTACATTTAAAGTTAACATTTCAGCAATATCTACTTCAATGTCTTCCTTAAGTAAACGATTATGATCTAAGACTTGGGTCCTCATGACCTCTACATCATGTTTTAATCCAGCTAGTGAAGCTGTTGTCCTAACAGACTCGTCAACCAATCTAGTTGTTAAAGCACTAATGTTAGGAGTACAAAGCGTTTTTGAAGTTTCAATTGCTTCTCTAACCTTATTAACATCAGTTTGAACTTTGGCAATGTCTACAAAAACTGTATTAACTTCTATTTTCACCTTATTGATATCGCTTTGCATATCATTAACATCAGACTGAATATTATTTATGTCTACTTGAACGTTTGACACATCGGTTCGAACATTTCTAATCTCTCTTTGAACTTCTTCTACCTTGTCTTGTACAGTAGCAACATCATTCCTAACAACGATTACTTCTGCTCTAGCACATGAAATATCACCCCGGACATTAGCAACATCAAGATTTAACAAAGTAAGGTCTTTCTGGACTGAATCAACTTTTCCCTGTACATTGGAAACATCAATTTTTACATCTGAAACATCTTTATGGACATTGGATAAATCTACTTTAACATCTGAGACATCCTTGTGAATATCAGTCATGGCATTCTGGACCTCCTGTGTACTGGTCTGTAAACGCGACATGTTATTTTCCAAATTTGCAGAACTGGTCTGGAGATCCTTCAAATTCTTCTTCATCATCTCCTGCATTCGACTAGCATTCCTAGCTTCCATCTCCCTCACACTTTCATTCATGCTAGCTTTCAAACTGTTGGACATCTCCTCCAACATCTTTCTCATACTCTCATCTGCCATCTCAATAATATTTCAATAATAGACTGCGTTAGGGACATACATCAAATAGAGCAAGATAACAACATCTGAGCAACGCCTTTCACCATATATAAAGTTTGAGCAATTTTCTGTCTTAAATCTAAATTATAATTAGCTTATCACTAACTTCATAAACACCCTATGTTGAAATAAACTCAAGCACATGTTCAAATTTCCTTGGTTCATTTTAAATATCCTAACATAAATAATTTACATTTACAATCCAAATAGCTTAATTTTATCTTTAATATGACTAAACGTGTCATAAGCCGGTCAAATAAAATAAGACTCCAGATCATAGGCGATTTTTCTAAGTTTCCAGCCTATTTAACCTCTCTCAGGTTGTATAAGATCTGATCTTTTCTGAGTGTAATTTTCCTAATACAACACAACATTTAATCCCTATATAATCACACTCTCAAATTCTACAATTGGCCAAGACATCTAACAAAGAATCAACCTCTTTATTTGAGTCTTCACAATCCCATTGACATCGATAACTTGGTAATCCAATGTTATTCGAGCCCCACACGTTGATTGCGCCAATCCTACTGTCCCCGATAATCCGGATAGTAGGCTGTCAGAAATCCGCCCCCTCAATCGGATTGTCAATAATCGATTGCACCGGCACAGCTGCATCAATGAAAATGGCACTGACAGATACTACCGAGATTAGAGCACAGTAGTTAACATGAAATTATTGTGGAACACACCAAAATATACGGGGGTTCATACTTACCTTTTACTTACCTATTCAATTTAATCTCGGGTCTGGGTTTTCAACTGGATCACTTAATAGTATGCCCTCACAATAACCTCCACCACGATATTTAAAATGAACCAAGTCGGAGACCAGAAAATTTAAACTGCACAATAATTTATTTCACATAAAGGAAAAAAAAATATTTTAACAAAATTTAAAAACAAAATAGTTATGGCTGTCTGAAGCCATTGTCAATGCAACCATGTCCTCCTGTAGGACTGTAGACTTCACATACAAAAATTCAGCTTTCTCTAGCTCAAAAGAACGTAATAATAACAACAATGCACATTGGAATGGATAAGGGAGCTGGGACGAGACATATAGCATTTGTTTCCTTGTTCATGAACTTCATAATTTAGTTCATTGACACACATTTATTAATAACCGCAAGGCCGCTAAGTAGTTGACCTTGACCTCCACCATTCAGTTATCTGGCCACCTGCAATACACCCTAAGCAGTGTTGCATGCTTGCTTCGTCAAATGGACGCAGCTGCCTAACCAGTGTCACCATATGCTGGCCAACGCAGAGTCTAGCTCTCATACAAAACAATTTAAATGCTCACATCTCAACTCAAATATTATCACGCAAAATTTATACAAGTTCCGTTCACATTGCAATGGATTACTCTGTTAATCTCAAATCTTATTTAAATGTTTATTCCAATTATCGAACTAGCGTTGTTTAAATGTTAATAGCAAAACGCATAATGTTATATCATAGTGTTCAATAATTATTTATAACATTTAGATTGTTCATAACTTAGTCAAACGACAATTGAAAAATTTTTACACGCCTCTATTAATCCCGTTTGTTTCAAATTATTATTATAGATATTTACATAGTTGTTTACATTATTTATATTTTATTTATATTTGAAATACATTAACCACACGTTTATCCGGTTGATATTTTCTTAAATCGTGGTAATATAATCGACCGATGAAGGTTACTTATATTTAAATTTTAGATTCAGGTTTAATAAGATTTAATAATTATTATTTGTGACGGTAACCTCCATTCAAAATCTATAATTCAATCAATTTATCACTCTTGTTAATTTTAACAGTAACTTCACATGAATAATTTTCAATGGACCTGAACAATACAACTCAGCAGAAACATACCTCGCACAAACGCACAAAATTGGCCCATAATTCATCATATATCTCATTATATATGGCATCAAAATCTTCCACAATGCACACAAAAAACCTCCACTTATAAATTCATCATCATCATCAATATTACTGTGGGATCCTCCTTCACTTATTAAAGGGCATTATTCATCAGCGACTTTTACACGTCCACTGAACTAACGATTATACATCCATAGTTCCTCTTTAAAAATTCTTATATTCATCAATTGTATCGAAAACTGTTATTATATTTAACCTTCGTGGGTTTCATTCATGAAGCGATATGAAGTAAAAATTTGCCAGTCACAAATAAATGTAATAGCAAATACGATTAGACACGCCTCCCTGGTCTATCAAAATGAATTAATCTCATCATAATTATCGCAGTATAAAAATACTATATTCAAGCAAAATTCATTTAACTGCAGAAATAGTCGAATAGAATGCAAATAGACTAGAAAATGCAAACATTATTGTTTCAATCTAGAATTGAGAAAATCTCCTATCAAATGTTCATTACTATAGTGTACTGAATAAATCGTATTCAAAGTTCATATTTCATAAAATTGTCTATAATGCAATGGTATTTCAGAATTGACTAAAAATGTCTGTGCTTCAATCATGTTCATAAAAACGACTAGTATTTCCAAGATCGTCGATAAAGTAGTAGATTTTAACGCTCTAAAATCTTTTAATCATTCTTCTTTCTTGAGGATGACAGAAAATTGGTCAAAGTAATTTACTGGAAAGAATTACTTTAATAAAACGACACGCTGTCTGAATTCAAACTTGCCATAGAAAATCGTTAACTTTACAGTCAAATCGTGACTACAAGAAAAATTCAAATTCTCGAAAGAATATTTAACTTCAATATAAACTGATCCAAAATGTTTAAATATGCAAATGACATAATAATGTCTCAATAAATCGAAGAAAATGGCATAAAGCTGCAAAGTGTACAGAGTACAGAAACGTCTAGCAAAAGAATATGGGGCAATCAAATATATGACAGAAAATATGGGAAAGATAGTTGCTCAGATCTCACTAAAATGGCTCAAATAAATCAAGAAACGTTCACGGCTACCTTATCTGTTGGATTGAAGTTCTAGAAGAAAATTTCAAAGAAGACTGCTGCTGGTTCCATTTCACCACAGGATAGATGTGCACCGACCTCGAACCTGGAACCTGCGCCCTCGGAGAATAGAACAGCTTCCTCCTCCGGAAATCGCACTGCTCCGTGTAGACGATAGACATCCTTCTGGCAAAACTCTTCTTTGTGTGCTGGGAAAAACCCTTGCCACTCTTGAAAGTTCCCTGAAGTTCTTGTAGAAATCAGCCATGAAGTTCATTGCAAATATTTCCGCAGAAATGTTCATAATTGTGGAGTATGAATTTATTTCCACTGCCATTTGATGTAATTCAGCATTGGATTACGATGCATGAGTGTAGCTGAATGTTCACTACATGCTCGTCTTTGTAGAATGACGATTATCGAAGCTCCATGTTGCTACTTCACACTACTGATGTATGTCCCAATTGCATTAAAGTTTTAGTCTTCCATCTCCACTTCCATTACAATGTTAGTCGAAAGTACTGCCAGATTGTATAGTTCCATTCTAGAATGTAGCGTTGTATCACCAAATGTAATCTTCAGTATCACGGTTGCAATACACGTGTCAGCCGTAGCGTAGAATGTGGTAGTAAAAGTGCTTCTCAGGATTCGAGAAAAACACTTTTCTCTGCAGTCTTTAAATGCGAATATCTTCTGAAGTATTATAATGAAAAAGTTCAACTTTCGCACACGCCTCAATATTGTAATGCACTATTGAATTAGTATAAATGCAGTAGCTAATTCTTGATAGATAAACTTGTAGAATCGTTTATGTGTGCGCTCCAACTTCGCCTAGTTTTAGTAACAGTAAAATTGCACTGCTGGATACAAAATACTGTTCGATGCGGTGGGCTCTGACACGCTTGCTTATGACGATATGCTTGTTCTATCAGAACACGAAGTCAGACTATCAAGTCAGAATAAAACCACGAAGTGAGAAGCTCCTCTCTGCTGTGCAAGGCCTTTTATCAACTTTGAAGGGGCGTATCCATCCCTACCATAGCTTCTTCTTCCATCATTACTCGAAGTTCCAACTTTGGCTATTCTTGACGGATTTTCAGATTTCAAAAACATATAATTAATTTCTTCAAAATTCCAAATCAATGCCATAACTGAAAATAGTTTTCCACAATTCTGCATGCCAAAAGTTATTAAATATGGTAGTTTCAGTAATCTCCGTCTCCCTTCAAGCTATCATTCATTGGTTCGAGCCTCTCCTCCAATAGCGTAACTTCTTCCTCAGCACGTTTACTTGCTTCCCTGCGACTGCGTCGTAAATCTAAGATCCTTCTCGAACAAAATCGTGACGTCAGCAAGAATCTAAGCTCAGCCAGCCTACTTGCTCGAGCGTTGCGTCATCCACGCCTACGTCATGAATATCCACGTCACAACTATGACGGCCATAACTTTATTCACATATGCCAATACAGCCACCGTGGTCTCAGTATAATTCAATTTACGGGGGCAGTACCTTCTGGAGACACGTTTCTAGTTTATTTTACGTTGTAAATTATTATTTATTTTCCTTTGGCAATCCTTGGGATGGCCCTATTATTAATTTAATTTACGATCCGCTGCACCCTAAATTGTTTCATGTCCATAGTGTTAAGGCGTAATTCCTTCCTCCCTTTGTTCTCTCTGGTGATTTTAAATTTAGTTTTATGCTAATTGTTTGCCGTAATTCGATCGGACATGTGGTCATCTATTTGGTGGCCATGTTTGTTTTTTGTTTGGCCCGAGTGCATTCTGGTCTTAATAGTGCAGTCTCTTGGCGCCGACCGGGAAACTCAAACGTGTTGTGGTGTTAGCTTAATATGTTTTTTATTAACCTTGTTGGTTTAACTTTGTGTTTTTGGTGAATGTTCCTGTGTTTTTCTCCGTCACGAATGTTGTGGATTTCTTAATTGATCATATTTTATTTTATTGATTTAATTTTATTTTTTTTCGTTTTGCATCTTGGCCTGGATTTCTGCATGTCGGGTCGGTATTACATACTCTAGTAAATTATCAAGCCCTTTCTCATTTAATAATGCCTGTCTACTGATTTTCTTCCTTTGGGCTTATTTTTTTTAATTTAATGTTTTCGTTTTCGTTCAGCAAGCAAGCATGTAAAGCCTTATGTAGTTTTCTAAGATAATTGTCTTATTTTGGCCTTAAGCCACGTGCATCTTCAGAGGGTGCCTTGGCCATAGAGTTTCTTCCTTTTTTAAATGATTTTGTTAAATTTTCATTTTTTTTGCATCCTTCTGATAATTAAATTTTATTTTAAATTTTTTAAGCAACTGTTGTGGCATTATTTCGTCGGCAGCAGTTCTATTGGTTATCGGAGGGTGTCTGTAGAACAGCCTGTGCCGTCCCCTCTTCTCCACCTTCCTTCCACCCCTTTTGGTGTTCTTTTGTTGGGGCATGTCATCTGGAGGTGATTTTGCTGTGGAAGCGATGCGGACCTCTCAGAAAAGGTAAGTAGGCCCAACCACCCTGGCCACCGGTGTCATTTACGAAGGTTAAATTTCCAAAATCGAAGAATAAAAAAAATTGAAAAATTCTTCTCATGGAAATTCTAAATACTCGACAAAATTCTACATAAATATTTTGTTCCACCTTTTGATGTCTTCAACAGCTGATGAAATATATATCGGATGTTATACTGGTGATCGTTCCGATGTCTTCTCCCGGTATTACCTCTTTCCCGCCAGTCATTTGAACTGCGTCTCAGATGACTCGTTCCGGACTCCAGCTGGCCTTGCACTCAGTTGCCCTAGTTCTGGAAACAAACTTTGGTCGTGAATTTGGACTTCCCTTGTTCAAACCTTCTTCTTCTCTCTTCATGCTGCTTATGGATGTTCTTGAAGTCATCGTTAGGTGTAATTACATCGAGAGTATTTAAACCATGTTTATTGTTGAATTTTGAATAATCTCGAGTAATGTTAAGTTACTCCACAATTCCTCATGCTTTTAGTTGATGTTAACTGGTTACTTCATATCTCTTCATATTCCCATTGTATTCCCTCTCGCAATTTACTCAACCATCTCTACTTCAATTTCAAACTCGAATGCTGTCCCTCTCAATGTGGGAATGAATTTAATTTTCAACAAAATTTCAGAAAATCTCAATGAATTTTCCTTGTAACTGCGTCGTAACGTTAGAGTTGCTGTATAACAGCCTTCCAAAAATGTACGCAGTGATGAAGAATGTCAATTATAGTTCGAGTAAAAAGGACCATCGATGACCGAAGATTTTAGGATATTTAATGAAAAACCTTTGTAGATGCAATTGTTGGATTTTCAACATAATATTTGTTAGGAACACTTTCAATCAAAATGCATTATTTGCCACACTTAAGTTGGTTTTGCAATGGTCAGCGATAACGCGCACTCTTTATACTTGTTCACATTCGTGAAATATGTTTGAAGTCCACTTGACAAGATCCTCTCGAAGCCGAAAAATAACGCAATTCCGCACTCTGAGTTAGACGTGAGTACGTCTCTTCAACCACGGCTTGACCGTCGATGAACGTGTCTCCCCAGTCAAAAGATTCCCTTCAGGACCGTGCCTGGCATTGAACATGGACAATACGTCCAATCTTCTCGAAGGATCAGAATAAAAAGCCTCTTTTCAAATGGCGCATTTCATCAAGACAGAATTTTGGCGCTCCAGCTTCGTGAATATCTTGATATTTACCGTAATACTTCCATTATTAAAACTCCCAACAAATAACAATTATCGTCTTAAATTTTCCTCTATTCTGAGTAAAATTACATTTCTTATGGTATTTCTGTAACAATTATTTTACTGTAATTTCCTTCTTCGTTTAACTTCGGAACTCCTTAATATTTGATTCGGGTCATGTGATCACTAGGCGGTAAAACTTGTCTCGGGTCACGGCACACTTCAGTTTTATATTTCTTTATTGCCTGCACGTGCCGCTCGTGATTTAATTTTCATCTCCTTTTTAGCCAGAGTCGGTTTTCCTTCAGTTCAAAACCTGTTTGACTGGTTTATCCGCTAGCTCGGAAGTCACGTGACTACTTTTCCTTGAAGCAAAGTGCAACTTCGAGAGTCGATAAATCTCAATTATACAACGCTAAGATTTGAAACATTTGAAATCAGATTTCCAGACTTTAAATTCAAGCTCAGTACATTGTAACGAAATCGTGAGTATCCCTCTCTAACAATTACTATAATGTCCTAATCAATGAACTGCTAGTATTACAACTAATTGGAACGACACAATGCTGAAATAAACAATTATTAAAAGTAAATGTTGGCCTGTTTGCCATCTTTTGATGAATTCAATACATTTGCATTTGTCTGTTGGCACAGACTAGATTAAAATGTGGCTTTTCACCGATGTCTCAGTCTCACTAATGGCTGTGATTATTTGGAAGCTACTGAGGTATGGGTGGTGCTTAGTAATGTCAGTGCCTGTGGATGCTGTGAAAGGATCTGCTCATAGGGTTAGTGCTGCTGTTCTGACTCAGTGAGGAAAGAATTAGCAAACTACCTCACTCTTCTTCTTGCCTAGTTCGCCTCAATATAGCGCTGCCTTGTGTTATTGTGGGTATCCACCCTTTTAGGATCCAACCAGCCTTTGGGCTGACAACCTAACAGACATAACTAAATGCAGTCACCTTCTTATCTCCACATCTTAAGAGCCGGCCAGAGTTGGGACGGCCGGCCGCCAGCCCAGCTCTTGTTGTAACATGGATCAAAAGTTTGTGAAACGATTTATAAAGAAACGGGAGAAGGTAAAATGATTTTGTTTCTACAGCGCGCTGTAGTATTTTATACACTTTTCATCAGTGCAAAAGCATATCGAACAGGAATACAAAGATAGTTATAAAAAGTGTAGTTAAAATCACAATTCTCCATATAAAATAGAGTTCTGAACTGCGATTTTCCTAAACTCTTTTGTGCCTTCAGATGATGTTGAAAACTGAAACAAACTCCACTGCAAGACAGCTTATAGTTTTCTCTAGATCGCTACTGAAACATATTTTAAAATTAAGAACTCTGTATATGTTTAATCGTGATTTTAGAAAATGTTTGCATATTGAGTTGCTAATATTAGCCAGTGTCGAGGTGCTGGTAGTTCACGCAGTTACCGTTAGATACCGCATCGTCGCAAAGTCATGTCCTTGAAATAGGGAGAAGGAAGACAGCCGGCTTCTGAGAGATGGTAATCTCATGCCAGGAAGTGATGAAATCAGCTCATGTCCAGGTGCTGTCAGTCGCTTCTCGCTTCATTACAATCGGCAGTGGACGCGGTGAAGGAGATTTAGGTCATGGTGGTCATGTAGCCGCATGCACTTGGGTGTGTGTATAATGTGTCTAGTAACCTGTGTTATTGTGATGGTTGTATTAGGGTGTGTATTTGTATTTGGCACGGGTATTGTATATGCGGCGGCCGTGGCCTTAAGTTAGATACCATCCCAGCATTTGCCTGAAGCATAAGTGAGGAAACAACTTCCAGGATGGCTGAAGTAAGAATGTAACCCTTCTCTTCCCATTTCTGCCCCACAAGCCTCAGTGTATCCCGTCCCAGCCCCAAGCTCCCAAACTTGGACCTCTGGGTTGTAAATAAAATGTTGCTTTGTCAGCCTAAATATGATGTAGCGACTACTGGCCTTTTGAAGTTACAGTAATTATTATATGAGTAGCAAGCAATCACTAGTTAGTAACCATCACTAAAGTGGGCCTGAATTTCATTAAACTAATTTGTTTATTTATTTATAATTATTTGTTTGTTTATTTATAGTTCTTCTAATAGGTTACAACCTAATTACGAGAAATAACAATATGAATTACTCTTAATATTTTTAATGTTTTTCTTACACTAATATAAAATGATAACAAGAGTTTAGTGCTTTTCAGTCGGTCAACACGAATGTACCCAAAAGAGATGGGTTATGCCCTAATCCTGAAATAAATTACATGAGATTAATAAAACACTAGGATGACCAGTTTCGATCGTCAAGCGATCATCATCAGATCCAATACACTTAGGCTATAAAATCTATGTTCTAGATATTTCAGGATTAGGGCATAACCCATCTCTTTTGGGTACATTCGTGTTGACCGACTGAAAAGCACTAAACTCTTGTTTACTAAGGCAACACTGAAAATATGGCTTCAAACACCACAATATAAAATGATACTTATAAAACGTATGACTAAATATTATTCTAGTAAGTATCGTAAGTATCGTATTTGAAATTAGGTTAAAAATCACTGATAAGGAGTGCATGATATTAAGTGATTTCTCTTCAATACAAATGAACAAAAGGTGCTTTCTAATATATGGAAATGTGTGCATGTTTTTTTTTTTTTGTTTTTTTTTGTAGATATTGAATGTGTTCGATACAGGCGATTGTTTATGTTACTCTGTATTGGTTCTTGGACAGTGGGATATTATACGTTTCGATCTTATTGACCGCGAAGGAACATATAGTTCAAATTCAGATGACAAATAAGGTCTATCAAAGATGTTATCAAATTATTTAAATGTAATAACCTGCCTAGTTTTCTCTAAAGTCTTTAAAGAAAAAGTTCCAGTAAGAAATTATGCTTAGCATTTTTAAAGAAAATGTGTAGTTTATGTTATCGTCAATCTCGCGATCAATAGCCACGGGACCTCCTTTTTACGTGGAATCCGAACCACTGGACATTACGTTTCATTTTGAAAATCTCACATGCATTGACCGGGAACCGAACCCGGTCCGCTGTGGTGAGAGGCCAACAGTTTGACCACACCACTGGGCCACCACATTCCCGCTTAGCATATTTAGGATATACATTTGTCCTTTTGTATTCCAAGAATATAGGGATTTTTTTTATCGATTCAACTCTATAGTTAGCATTCGCACATCTTGGGTTCCAAACTATTGAGCCAAATTCAAGTCTACTTCAAACGAATGCATTATACAGTACAATCTTTAGCAATGTACAGGTTCCTAAAATAAAATGTGCATCTTCTTACATATCCCAGCATTTTGAATATATCTCCAAAATTCGATCAATACGGTGAGAAAAGGATAACTTTTTTTAAATCAAAGTATAGCCTACCATAAACCTAGATGACTTGAGACGGGAACTACATAGGAAATGGTGGTGTTTTTTTTTAATCAAAGTTTTCGTGTAAATGCAATCGGATGACACTTATAAATCGAAACAATTTGTTTTGTTACAATTTATTTTTTCTTCATCTTTTGGAGCAGCATACAATCCCATAAGGAAGAAATGTATTTAAACGATTACACGTCATTTGCAAATAATAATAATAATGATATATTGGCATCCCGGAGATGGTTAATTAAGATAAAGATAACAGAGGCACAAGATTCGATCCCTGGGGAACACCAGAGAAGGGAGCTTTTCTCTATGATACAAAGTATTGCCTCTTACATACTGTAAGTATGATCCGTAATAGGACATTTTCGTAAGTTGTAGACTACGTCAAGGTTAACTCTACCAATAATCTGTATATATTACATCGACTCGTTATCCTTTAATCTAAACCAGATGACTCCTGATTCGTGAAAATTGGTTATTGTTGATCATCGAGGGATGAATCCGTGTTATGAATCGTGAATAAAATGGCATGTATGCCTGAATAATACATTATGTGTTCATGAAGTGTTTGCTCGTAAAGTTTGTTTGGGGCAAACATAGTAGCTACCGGCACTGTTCGGTAGTAAATAATTAGTGAGATCTTAACCGACTTGTGAATATGACTGACTTTAGTAAGTTTCCATTTCTCTGGAAATATCAAAGACTTGATCGATAAATGAAATTTAATATCAAGAGGATAAGCTATCTTTCCCCGGATCGTTTTTTACCCAATATGGAAGAATAACGTCAATTTCTGCTACCCTCTTGTGTCCCATATATTTATCGTAAGTATCGGAGTGAGAATGTCACTACGGGTTACCTCATAATAATTAAGATGTCAATTTCGAGATGACTTTCTAGGTTATCATGCGTTAAAATGACATAGTTGGATCCATTTTGGCAATATACTGATGAGTAAGGCTAGGATTTTAATGCAATATCTATCATCATCATAGCAAACACTCGTATCGAGTAGATTGGCCTTTCAATCCGGAAAGTCTCTCATTGGTGAGTTCGGAGGTGACTAAACAGCCCAAAGCGGCAGGTACACAATTTGCCGAAGTGATGACAGATTGTTCCACGTGGGGCATCTGCGTTCCTTCCATTTCTTCTATGTAATGTTACATTAAAAAATTTGAAATATGTAATATTGATTTAATTTTTATATAAATCATATACATTACACATGATATTGCTTGTAGATTCTTCATTTTATTCATTATATTTTTGGCAAAATAAAGGGTGGTACACTAATTAATTAATTAATTAAGCATGTTCATATTATAACAAATTTAAATAAATTCCATGATTATGTATGCGTACGGAAGAGTACCAAGGGAAAAGAAACTGAGGATTCTGAAGTACAGTTTTATGGTATCCAGGGAAGGCTGCTATCGGCAATCAAAAGTACCGTATTTGTGTTTATAATGAAGCTGCGGTAAGAGTTGATGCTATGATGAGTTCCTGGTCTAAGTTGTTACAGGAATAGGCTGAAATCTTTCACCACTACTACTGATTTTTTATATAGGCTATAATATTGTCTTTTGTAGCTTTTCAGTCGGTCAACACGACTGTGCCCAATGAATGGGCGGGGTACAAGATATAAATATGTAAATACATTCCTGGAAAAAGTTACATGCATTAGTTAATTATGACAATTGCCCCATATAATTGCACCATATTTTTTCATGAATAGTGATGTGATAATCGTGGGAAACGGATCTTAGATTTCTTTCCCTTGAGCAACTGAATTTTTTAGTTTCTGGACATTTCTTGGTTGTTGATGAGGAAAAGGCAATGCGAAAGGAAGAGCTGAAGCAACTCAGTCCTGATAATAATATGCAATAGCTTATCGTTGAAGTTAATCCTGTGTGGTGAGAAATGTAATTTCAAAAAAGGTATTCTACATTTTTTTTAATATCTCCTTTGTTAGGAATAAAAGAAAAAATAACTTGTCATGGTTACTTACAAAAACACGTAAATATAATTCTAGGAAATAAACAGCAGTTTTTCACCATACTACTTAGTGTCAGGTATACTAGGGAGTAGGCTTCCGTACGTATCTTTTCGATGTTATCGTAAACACGATGAGTTATATTTTGAAATATTCAAACAAAAGTGTTGAAAATTTACTTTTCAACTCTTTTCAGGAATTAGTTTAGTCTGAACGATTCTTTATCACAATTAAGGTTATTATGAAGATAAAATAAAAGTTGGTGCTTTTCAGTCGGTCAACACGAATGTACCCAAAAGAGTTGTAATTTTTTCAGGATTAGGGTATAACCCAACTATATTGGGTACATTCGTGTTGACCGACCGAAAAGCACCAAACTTGTGTTTACTAAGGGAACACTGAAAAATGGCTTCAAACCCCATAATGTCAGTATGAAGATGTTTATGAAAGTAAATGATTGAATATACACAATCTAATGGAGCGTGAGCAACAACAACGATGGCGTGAAACCTTATTGTGTTTCGGTTTCGAACTTCGCAACATAGGCAGTTTTATGTAAGGAAGGTCTGTAAGGAAATCGTAGAGCTTGAAGAATAACATTTTATTTCTTTCTGCGTTATCACATTATGCATAACATAGCCTACTGTTTTAAAGACCATCTCGTGGTGTAGCGTTCTTGTGTGTCACCCCCGGATGCAAGGCGTTAGTGAGTTGTGATGGGCCCTGGGGATGGAGAATCCTGCACTCCCTCACCTCTATTGCCAAATTATGTAATATTAATTTATAATCCTCCTGAATTTTCAGGAACTGATAATAATTTTAGAAATATTATTATTATTAATAATAATAATAATAGTAATAGAAGCCGCCGGTGGTAGAGGGTTCAACAGGCGCTCCTCTCCTCCCCTCCCCCCCCCACATGCAAGATCCGGAAAACATTTTAATTATTATTATTAATAATAATAGTAATAAGACGGCCGAGGTGGGATTCAAACCCACGCACTCTCGATACCAGCGTGGCACGAGGTAGTGCGTTAGTGTGTATATTTGTGATTCAGATGAGGATTGTGAAGGAGTCGGCTGCATTTGCCTGGAGTAGAAGTGATAATAATAATAATAATAATAGTAATAATACTAATGTTATTGCTTTACGTCCCTTTAAACATCTGCGGCTTTAGGAGACGCCGGGGTGTTGGAAGTTTGCCCCAAAGGGGATCTTTAACCTGCCAGTAAATTCACTGACACGGCTCCCTCGCATTTGCGCACCCTCAAATGCCAGCTGGCTGTGCCAGGATTCGATCCTGCAATCTTGGGCACAGCAAGCAAGAACGTTACCCCTGAGCCACGCAGCCAGAGTAGAAGTGAGAAACCACGGAAAACCACTTCCAAGATGGCTGAGATGGGAATCGAAACCACATCTTTTCAGTTTTGCCTCACGGGGCATTCCAGCCCTCAGACAAGAATGAATCGAATTTCTTATCGGCGCCGGGAATCGAACCCGAACCTCTGGGGCGACAGCCAAGAATACTAGCCGCTACATCACGAGGAAGGCCAAGGATATTTCAGTCACTTGTGAATTCCGTAATCCGTAGTTTAACTATTAGCTTATCTATAGCAAAATATTTCGGCCATTCAATTGGAAGTAGCCTATACAGACTATCACTTGGAACTTTCTGGTCGCGATATTCTTGAAGCGCATTGCCACGAGATTGCATTTCCCCAGTGTTTGGACCCCGGAGCAGTTTGAACTTTCTCGCACGTGCGGCCTTGAACCACCCTCACTGTAGGGGGTAATCCGTGCTGATACCTATGTACGGGCCATGTAAGTACTAGGGGACAGCGACTACAACGAAACTAGTGGCAACGTTTTGAAATGAAAGGTGAAATAGGATTTGATTCCGGCCGGCTCTTAAAGGCTGGCGCTAAAGTCCATGGTTGAAAACCATTTCCTCCCGTTAAACTTCTGCCCTAACTCCTCAATGCTTTCATGTCTTTTAGAGTCCCCAAAAATCCTGGCATAAGCTCGCGAGCGTCGATGCAATGTCTTACTGAACCATCACTCTTTCCCACTACAACAAGAGGATTAGGGTACATGCTAGTCCAAGGCTGTATAATTCCTTGGTCAACCATACGATCAATCTCCTCCTCAACAGCTGCTGCATACCGGTGAGGTATGGGATACCTGGAACCAGAAAACGGTGAACTATCAATTGCCCAATATAATTTGACCTCCATCTTCTTCGTGCTGACTGACTGACTGAAAAGCAATCCTTACGAACATTATGGCGAACCTTTAACTTAAATATCACATCAGTAACGATAGGGATATTTTCTGAATAATTCACTCTAAGATGTCACATAATCTAAATTATACTACTTCGGGAAATAAGAAAATCTCAAATCTAACCATTCAATAATTTACAAACGTGGTTCAGTGAATAATGTTCTTTAAAATAGTATTCATATAGTATCCCTGTGAAATCTCAATTAAATACTTTACGGCTTCCACACGGCGGGAGAAATAATGAATTTTAAAGGGAATCCTAGTTATTCCACTAGCATATAGGCCTACTCACCAAGTATGCACTGCTCCTGCCCATCATTTCTGGTGGAGAAGGAATTTGATTGCTTCGTCGATTCATACCGAGACCTTCGTGAACTGCAATGTTAAGGAGCACTTGCCTTTTGCAAAATGTTAGTGAATATGAGTTGTAAGTGTGCAATAAGTTAAATGAATAATTTTCTTGATCAAACTTATATTGAGCTATCGAGATAGAATAGTAGCACACCGAAATTGGTGAACATTCAAGTAATATGAGAAAAATAGTTCTATACCACCTTAATTGGACTAATAAATTTTGTATCTTTCCATATTTCTTGCAAGAAATTCCCATATTTCCATGATTTTAACATAAATAATAAAAAAAACGCTCAAATTGTTTGAAATCACAATTTCTCTTGACTATGACTGTAAGAGTAAGCCACTAACCGTACTGTAATAGTAGAAGGAAGATCCAAAACACTGGTTCTACTGAATATATTCGGTAGTTTGAAATCATATTAGAAGCCATTTTCAAGTGATGCGTAATTATTCTATTTTCAATCAGCCTCCCCAATTTTTGAGTAGTGTTCTATTAAGTAGGCTAAATTATTTATGTAATTTATTTCAGGCTCTAGGACATTAATTGTAACACCCCAACAATTCTTATTTGAAATCTACCTCCTTCAAAAAAATTGAAACTAAAATAGGCCTAATACGAGCACAAGCACATTAGCAAGTGAAAATTAATATCACACATTAATAATGTTGGATATTATTCAAATCTAGCCGCCCTCTAGTGTGCTGCCACCTAGAAGACTTTGGCAAACAGCTGCCTTTAGTTTGTTGCTTCACGTTGGTCACTGAACTTGTACGGACGCATGCAGATGTATTGTATTAGTGCTCTTACCTGTCACGTTTAATAAACCTCCACTTAAAGTAACGTGCGTCTTATTTCACCTCACAATCTCTAGCTTCATTTACATTTTATGGGCCCAGTGCCACGTGCGAGTAAGTGAAATTTAAGATCGACGTGAAAGTAACATTAAAGTAAGTGAAAGATTGTGCGACTTCGAGAGACCTCTGCCAATAGTAGGAAAACGTGTACCAGTCCAAATGCCCTGCAAGAAATGCTAACCTACTAAAGCAAGTAGTGCTTCAACGCATGAACGAGAGCGACGACGTTCGTGATCATCTGTGAAGATTCTTCGACGCTGTTGACAGACTCAGTGAGATGGAAGAGTCGATAAACGATGACCTCATGTCAATAGTGTTGCTATACGGTTTACCGGATAGTTTCGACAGTTTTCGTATCGCGATCGAGTCACGCGACGAACTATCCTATCCCAATACACTGTGCATAAAAATAGTGTGCAGAACGCCATGTTGGCGCAGAAACAGAACAATCACAAATGGCAAATCAGGTCAGTCAGATGAGCAATACGGGGACACGTTCAGGTGTTAAAATGCAGAAGGCTGGGTCACAAAGCAGCAAATTGTCGATCCAAAATGAAGAGTGATGAAAGCATAAACATGACAAAGAACACATCCGTGTACGCTGCGCCGGTTTCTAGTGGTGCGTTTCATGACACAAACATCTCGCCAGTTCATTTAACAGACAGTAAACAGTGGTGTCTGCACAGTGGTTGTACTGTGCATATGGCCAAGGATATTGACAGTTTTGAGTGTATAGAATCAGACGTTAGTGAAACGCTGAACATGACGAATTCCAGATGTACCAAAATCTTTGCAAAGGGTACCGAACAGTTGGTGACACGTATGAATGGACACAATAAGGCCATTGACTTGAGTGAAGTTCTACATGTGCCGAACTTGCGAACCAATCTTCTGTCGGTCGGTAGTATTGTTGACAAGGGTCATCGCGTGACATTAGATGAACACAAGGCAGAAATTGTCAACAAAAAGAACAATTGAGTCGGCGGATTATATATTGTGAGTGATTCGCGTGTGATCGAACCAGAAAAGGCTGTTCTGGCAAACAGCGAACACAAGAAATCTTTGATGGATTGGCACACGAAGATGGGACATATGAACATCAAAGATCTTCGAGAAGCAGAGAAAAGCCACAGAGCGAAAGGACTTGAGGTCAGTGACATCTACTCGGTCATTGAGTGTGATATCTGCCTTCAGGGGAAAATGGCACGTTGACCATTTCCAAAGTCGTCTCAAAGGAAGTCTGATCCAGGTGGAACCATGAAGGTCGAATCGAACGGTCATGCCACACACTTTGCTACGTTCATCGACGACTGCACACGTTGGAGCAAAGTTCGTTTTCTACGAAGGAAGAATGAATTCCAGGCCTTCAAAACAAGGCTCGAGACACAGTTCAATAAGGACATACAGTTATTACAGTCTGATAACGGAACCGATTATGTCAATGGACAGTTTGATGCCTTATTGAAGAGCTCCGGTATTCAACGTCGACTGACTGTGCCAAATAACCCTGAGTAAAATGGGTAGCTGAGCGGAAAAACCGTACCGTAGTTGAATTGGATCGGTGTCTACTAATCCAGTCTGGTCTTCCACCTTCGTTCTGGGCAGAAGCAGTATCAACCTTAAATCTCATCAGCAATCGCTGCCCAACTGCTGCACTGAATGGAAGCACCCGCTTTGAAGCATGGATGGGAGAAAAACAGATGTGGGGGACTTTCAGAAATTTGCTTCGTTAATGTACTGTTTGAATACAACCAAGAGCACAGGCAAATTTGAGCGACGTGCGCGAAAGGGTGTGTTCCTGGACTTCGCTACAGATTCCAAGGCATACAGTGAATGGATCCCCGAGGAACATCGCGTGGAGATGAAAAGTGAAATTTACCGAGCACTAGGAAATACACAATCATCTTCGAAACTGATTCCGCAGTGAGTCACCAGGTGTCTTGTTATATGATTTTCGCTACCCGCATATCTACAGGTTCTTAACGTTTAGTGAATGAATCTCACTTCCATGACAAATCAGAGTTTTTTGCAAAGCTGGGCAACATCATAAATCAATAATTTCATCGGATGCCATATCTTTCTTTTGTATTGCCGAGAAGGCGATTGTATACAAAGAGACAAATGAACATCGAGAATCTAAAACATCACATCATATATCCTCCAATCTTGATTTGGGGTGGACGAATCAAGAGGTACGATACGAACAATACAGCTAAAATACAACCAAATTGACAAACATGTAATACTGTCCCCGTAAATTGAATTATTCTGGGACAAAATGAGAGTATTTTCCATCCCCATTATAAAATTTAACTAGCAAATATAAATTCTGGAAGTGTGACACAGGAGGGTAGTGTTACAAGCTAGAGGCCGTGGGAGAGCCCGATCAAGTGATATATTGCAGAATAGACGCTTCTAGAAGGCTAAAATTGGCATAGCAACAGTGAGTTTGGAAATTAATATTATAAATATTCTTATAAATTATGCCATTGGATCCCAGCCCAGAGCCAATGAGAAGAGGTCTTATTGAAGACGGGATCAACTTCAACTACATAATTGGGTGAAATTATGCATTTAGGCCCTTAGAAGAAGATTTTCTTATTTGGTAATGAAGAGAATATTAAAAGAAATTATATCTGATACTTTAAAAACCGCAGATCGGTTAATCTACGCAGTAATAAGCATTAGTAATCTACGCGCTAAAATTATGGTGGGAGATTGATATGGCTGCCAAAATTTCGACTTAGAGGGGGAGATCCAAGGATCGAGGTTCTTATTCCAGCAGTCTTTGAAGAGTGAGGAAGTGTTTTACTGGGTTATCGGAGATCCCAAAGCTTTGCCCGAGTGCGACGACAGTCGACTTGTGGAGACGCGAGAATAGCTAGGTAGAACGTAGGAGATTCCCGCACTTCCATTTTACATGAAGTTGTGAGGAACATTGAAATTAGTATATCTCTTATATTATTGAGATTTGAGTTTAACTAACTGAATATATATAAAGAACAGGTCGCATACTACATTCTGTTGAACGTCGAGCGTTCTAAAATTTACCGTTTCGACAATATAAGCCTATTAAGTCAGATTTTCAAATGTGTTGTAAATAAAGCTGAATATCATTTTAGATTGCAACGTGAAGTTGGCGAGCGCAGTTCAAGTGAACAGTAGCGGAGAACTTTTAACATTGGCGCAGCATATAAACAATATTATACTGACTATCATTATTCTTCAAATGGTTTCATTCAACATAATTATCATTGTTGATATGATGAACTAAATAGTCATGCGCCAGAGACATATTCGATGACAGGAGTTAAGATACAACGATGGAACTCCGTTAGACAACGTATTCATGAATACAGACGTAGTGTACGGTTCATCTTGTACATTTCCGTCAGTCTACGAACACTAATGTAACATCAATTAGCAATGGAAATATTTCATTCACCATTTATATGAATATTTCTATAATTTATTCCAATGACGAGGCTGATACATATTTACGACGGAGAATGAAGATTCTACAGAAAAGATTTGTCTAGATGCTAGGGGTAGCCCAACAACACAGAAGAATTTGCCAGAAGGATGTCGTTCGAGCCCAGGCGAATGTTGGTGAATTCCAGAGAGGGACGTTTCCTATCTCTGAGGTCGCAGATCCGAGGTTCGAATGCAAATCCATCTCAGTATCTTGAACTGAGGAAACATCTAAAGTATTATGTGAATACATACATAGATCTTCACGTTTTCGTCCAAATAAGGTAGCTGTGTCTCTTATTTTTAGTATAGAGCTTGATTAGTGACATCCCGAGCCAACGATCTTACTCCATATTTTCACATTTCATGTATCTCAGTATTCTCATGTATTTTACACTTCAGATGAGTGTTAAGATTTTTATGCTTCAAGATTAATTAGGAGATGATTGCCTTTCATCTATTTTTCAATTTTATTCTACGGATCAGCTGTGGAACTGACATTAAAAAAATGTGTTTGAGGAATCATATTGCCTCATAGAAGACTAGTCGTTTCGACTCTCGAATTGTAATAATTTGATTTAAACCAAGTATTCTGACATTGTGTCATTGCTTCAAATTAAATTCTTTTTAAATTTAATTTCAGCACTTTAATGTAACAATATCTAACTTCAAGAACAGAAGGAACATCGAATGATATTGTTATATCATTATTGTACATAAACTGTCGACGATGTGGGAAATACTAGTCGTTTGATAAGACCGAAGTCTTAATCCCTATAAACATTCTTTGTGTAGAGTGGAAAAACATTACGACATTGACAAACCTTTTTATTAATTGTAAAGCTGAGAGCTTTGTTCATTTAATACGTTAGAGGAAATACCTTTTGATAGAAGATTATTCAAATCTTTGGCCAAGAATTCAAAGCTAGTTTATCCCGGTCAAGATTGAATACTATTTGACACAATAAATAACATGTGTGTTATTTTACACTATTTGCGTAACATCACGTCATTATGTCGACCTGATATTACAACGATAAACAATTTAAAGCTTGATCAGTGAAGTAGGACAGGAGTATTATTTTTATTACATGTATTTGCGACAGACGAGTTAACAGTTAATTATATTTTTGTGGAGTAAACTTTAGGAGGTCAATCACGACAGTCTAATATCGTTTAATACAATTGGAAGTTTTGTTTGAAGAACTTAAGCATGTATAATGGTAGATCAGTAGTCATGTGAAATGATACTGAGGGTCACGCCTTTATTTGAGAGAAGTTCCTACAGAAGAAATGTTAATAACAATTAATCCATTTTTGGTTATTGTTTAACATAGTGTATAATAATTGTTTATGCCATATATATTGCTATATGAGGATTTGTTGAGATATGAATTGCTCGTGGGAAGGGAGTTCCGCATTTTAAAGGGAAGTCAAAGTATTGTTGTTCTTTGATAAGAAGGCATTGTATACAAGTAGTCCAGTTCATGTGAAATAACGTTTTAGCTGTGTCGACAGAAGGGTTTTTAGCGGAAATACAACTAGAGAAAGAGTCTACTCACGTCAATGATACAATTATTATATTTTATTAAACCCGAAGTTATGTAATTACGTACAGTTCACCTTAGTCAGTCGATTGTATTAGACCGACAATGTAATGAAACCTATATAAGACGATGTGAAAGCAGTATATCAAAACTACGGAGTGTTAGAAAATGATTATGTGGAAAAACAGTGTATATAATTAATTGAGAGTTATATTGTAACCGAGAAGCCAGAATCTCGAAAGTAACTTGTTAGCAACACTAAATAATGTATATTATTATGAACATATTACATGTTAATATTTTTTGTCGGAAATCATTTAATTAGTTAAATAATTTAGTAGGATTTATTCATCTATTTTTGGAATAGCGTGTGTTTTATGAACGGATGTTTTTGGTATGAATGATTGTCCACTCTTAAGAGTAATTGTTGAACCGGATTGGTCTAGAACAATTCGGGGTGCGAATGAAAGTGTGTATAAAATTTTCAGAATGATTGTTAGAGAAACATAAAAGTTATGAGCATTTTTGTAAGATCTAAATGTTAATTTTATGTGTATATTAAACGCACTCAAAACAGTCTCAATGTAGACTAGCCAGTATGATTCACCGTTAGGATTGGAGAGCGGTGTGACACAATATGAGCAGGTGAACTCTCACAGCCTTGTAAAAATTGCATTTACTTCTGAATGCAGCGTGGTGCTGGTGTTTCATTGATAAAGCCAGGCTAGAGCACGTGCGTTTCCAGACGGAGGTTAGTGAAGGTAGCCCGTTCTCAGGAATGCCATGAATGTAAGAGCCTTCCCTAAAAGTTTTTGTTACGTAGTAGAGGTCTATACCTACCAAGGCTTTCACACCGATATTATTACACGGCATTGTAATAAGATATGTAGTAGAGAGGAAGTATGTATGATTGTGTGGTTTTATTTTTCTTATGTTATTAGATTAATTTATTGTTATTTTGTTTATTTAGGTTAGTTTACCATTGTTAATAAATTTATTCAGTTCGTAATCTGTCGGTGATGGCGTGTGATTCGTTTAAATATTAGGAGTAGAGTATTGTGGATGTATTGTAGGCGAAGCTGAATTCCCAGTCCCAGTGAAGGTAAGTAAAGGTAGATGTGCCCCGTGTAGTTTGTTGTTGATCCACAATATTCTTGTAACTGATGTATGTAAATCCCTAAAGGCCATGTTGGGAGCGATTTCTAATGTAGTAATAGGCCGGTGCTGTTAGAAATAGGCGATCCAGCTGGGGCAATGGATATTTCTACAACACAATGAGCAATCACATAACAACACATAAAATACTGCTAAAATACAATAAATAAAAAACAACTAAAATACAATAAAATTGACTAACATTTTGCACAACACCATGAGCAATCACAAATTCATGTTTTCAGACACTTTCATTCACCTTACACTCCTGGTGCTCCTCGCTACTCCTTCTCTTGAGGAAGGACCTGATGCTTCGGCAACCCTATCAGGACCCTTTACCTTTTCCTCCCATCCACCAGAGACTTTTAAAGGATGTACGACTTGGATAGGTCTGCAGTCGCACAAGGCGTGTAACATTATCTTTACCGGGCAAAATCTGAACAACCCGTCCCTATGGCCAGTCTATGAGTTTTGCATCGTCACTCCCTATTAAGACTATGTTCCCTAATTTTATTTCACTTTTGTTTCATTTTACTTGTGACTTATGGATTAGAAGACCTTAATTCTCTGACTTAAATCTGTTGCGGAGATCTGTCCTTATCTTCTGCCGAAACTGCAGCCTCTTGTTAAGGTAATTTCCCTCAACGAAATCACAATTTAATACTTGAGTTCAGAGACATCATGTAGGAACAATGCAGTTGATAAAGGAAGTAGTTTTCCATCAGTCTCCGAAATATAGGTTAATGGTCTTGAATTTACAAGAGTTTCTGTGTTGCAGAGAACAGTGCCAATTTCTTCGTAGCAAAGCAGAGCCGTACCCTGAACCTTTCGTAGTTTCTGATTCATACCTCCAATCAATCTTTCCCAAAACCCACCCCACCATCGACTCTGCAGGGGGAATAAACTTCCATTCTATTTTCCTAATGTTACTGTACCGCAAAATATGATCCCAGTCTACTGATTTGAGCTCATTTGAAGCTCGAGTTAAATTTCTACCATTATCACAGTAAATTATCGCTGGTCTCCCGAGGCGAGCAATAAATCGTCTCAGGCCCTGCAGAACGTGTTTTGAAGACAGTGATGATAACAGTTCGAGAGTACTGCCCTATAAACAGCACAAGTAAATAAGGCAATCCAGGGATTGGCTCCATCTTTCAGATAAAGAGGTCCAGCCAAGTTAATACCAACCTCTTCAAATACGGTGAATCTTTGATTCGATCTTTTGGAAAATGTGCTGCGGGAAAGAATATTTATGTCCTACTTGTCTCAAACAAATTACACAGCTTTACATCAATTTTCGGACGGATTTCCTGGCTTTTAAATTTCAGCATCGTTCCTTCAAAATATTAAGGGGAGATGTACTGTATCAGAAAAGGCATAGCTGGCTTTAAAAGTTCACGGAGTTCACAATATAAGATACAGAGCATTGAAACTTCGTACAGTTGTCTAATGGTGTTTGATCTATTATGTGGAAAGCAACATCTATGTTGGGTGGAAAAATGGCACCAGTACAGTCAATGCAAAACGTTTGTTACATCCTCTTATTTAGGTACACTTTAAAACATAACTATAAAAGATCCTGGCCTGTGCTTTTAACTAGTTTAAATGTATGTCCCTATCTCTAACTTTATGTATAATTATCCGAATACCATGAAGAGTTTTTATTTATGGTCATTTGAATTTTGGATTCTAAAAACCTCAGTGAAAATATGAATGTAAAGGCATGCAAATACTACACTTGGTTAAATAGAAGCATAATTCTACATAAATATGTGTATAATCACTCAATAAACAATCCCTGGAAATTTCAGTTATGTAGCATTTAGGGTTTCAGAGAAAAGTGTACCTATGTGGTGGAAAAATTGATAATGAGAAAACAACATTTGAAAGTTGGATATTTTCTTTTACTCACATTTAAGTAACGTTGCCTATAGGCATGCAGCATCAGATATAAATTAATTTAAAAAATACTTCCAGTTGAGTAATGAGCTTGAAATTTTTACACAATGTATAAAAGAGACCACACATACAAAATACACATATTTCAAAATTTTGATATTGTGACTCCTCATCGATTACATCCCCATCTGAAGCCCCACATGTGAATTATTTTCGTGTTCAAAATTAATCGATACACTACAGGATGAGAGGATGTCCGTATCACTGGTGCAAAAAATACTTGATATCTTGGCAGATGACTAGTCTTGTCCTCAAACTAAGAATTCCTTCTTCATCCTTGAATACCTTTAGGCTGCTTAAACATTTGTCATTCTCTCAAATGAAAGTTGTCTCTTGTACAAGTCTGATTACTAATCTTTCGGCCAAGGAAATTTCTCCACATGATAATGAATGATCCACTTTTTCTCATTGACATTGCCTTCTGGGAATTATGATGGAATCTCTTCATCCATCCAATCATTCGAATCATCTCATCATAACTCTAGAAATATCGACAATACTATCCAAGACCATGGTATTTACACTGTAACTTTTATACCTAAGTTGTCTGTTATATAATGGAACAAACTTCGGACTTCCAGCCTTTTAAGAAGTAAGAGGCCTTGGTACCATGACAAAAATACCAATGTAGTATCTGTATCAAATTCCTCATTCCAAGATATTGTCCCCATTAGACGGGATTGCCAGGGTACCATCAACCGCAGATTGCATTCCAGACAACCCGATCCTGCAAAGACACACTCTGAGGGGATCGGATGCGACTGATAACCAAGGTGTATTATGTAAAATGGGCGGAAATTCATCGACATGCCCAAGGAAACATACCCACAAAACACAAAGCTAGCAATAAAAAGATCCAGGCTTAAGTAAAATTCATAAGAAATTATTCAATAAAGGCACAAACCCCTATCCTACTTCGGAGGGTTAGAAATTGGCTAGTCCGCAAAGCTATTAAAATATGAAAATATATAATTCCTGCCCAAATTGACGTAAAGTTGTACCCTCGCGAAAGTCCTTCTTACAAAAATCGAACAGCAAGCAAGCTTGGAAAGTGGCATGAAAATTAAATCCCTATGCAAATAAAGTAACTTGTTAAGAATACGAATAATCACATCATCGAATTTACAGCAATGCAAGAATACTAATCGTCCACATTCCACAAGGGTAAATTTACATTTAATAACACCAATAAGAATAAGGTAAGTTACGATGGTGCCACATCCAACATATATACTATATTTACGTTAATTATTTAGCTAAAACCTAATTTACGTTAATGTACGGCGAGAAGCATCCCTACCAAAGAAACAAAAAAGCTATGATAACAACTATGCCCTAGCATGTCAAACAAAAACAAGTCTAAATAATACACACAATAGTACAGGGAACATGGATAAATGCACTAATAAATCAAATGTACACTCTATCACTTAGCAGGCCCCTACAAGCATTAGGATGCTCTTTGCACCCAATCGTCACCTAAATGAATGTAATTAGGCTGGCGATAGCGAAGTAAGGACTGCGTCTGATATACTATTAGTCACAACGGCCCACAAGTTACGAACTATGATGGTGCCAGTGACCTTCGTCGTCTCAAAGTAGTATCAGCTACTCCTAAGTAATGTCTGTTCCATCATAAACAAACTCGGATCAAAGCGTCGGTCAACAATAAAAATATTACTTCAAATTCCACATCATTCTAAAATTAGTCGAAGATTTCTTTAAGTCGTCGGTTTACAAAAATTAGGTTTCATGACTTAGTTACTTCTTAGTTCGTCGATTTAGATCCATCACTGTGTGGTTTAGATTCATAGTTGACCATGAAGACACATGCCGAAAACAAGCACACACTCCCATAGTGTTGTCTCTAACAATAATACATCTGACTACCACCTCACAGGTAGCACAATAACACAGGTTACAAAAAGCTCATTACGCGGCTCTCAAGCACGCAACACCTTGGCTAATGAGATTAAAATGAAAATCATCACCGGAAACATCCATACAATAATGAGGGTGCACAAACTCTACCCATCATTACCCTGTAATTGGCACAACAATAACACAAGTTGCTACATTTATTCGCGGGCTGGTCTTGTTCTTAAAGAGGTATAAACTTCTTTTCATAATTTACCAATTCATGAAACATTATCAAAGAAATCTGTCGTAGGCATACACCACTTTTCAAACAAGTGACATAACAGTCTTATACCTAGGTAATGGATTCCAGTGATCAGCTGTGACCTAATTCTGTACCATAACTTAGCTTGAGTCTAGTATTTTTATGTGGAACAAATCGTCATGTGTTAATAACATTATTGTCGTCTCACTCGAGATCTCGTGTTGAATGCAGGGTAACCAGCGCATAATTGGCAACTCGGCCCTGGGCCGACAGCTCTATACACCTTGGCACGGCGCTGTAACAATGTTCATAACGCAGCCTTGCTTCTACCAAAATCAGAATGCATTTCGACGTATTAGAGCTCAAAATCGACAGTCCTATCTGTGGCTGATCATGTTCCAAATACACATCTATTCACATGTCCATCAACACAATAATCAGACTTACAATTTGCTCTGCCACATATCAAAATTTAAGAAAATAATCAAAGAGGATAAAAGCACAGATATTCCTATACACATTGTGCTTTAAAATTTGAATATATAACTATCGCCCTCGTGCGATGTTCTAAAGGTAACCTACACCTATTACACTCCTTAACCCACTTCATAGTAGGTTCTGAAAAATAACTGGAGTGTCCTCCTCGACACAAATTAAACATAATCAACAGCACTTCAAATTCTATGTAAAAATGATACGTTAATATTAGCGCAGAAAGAAACACGATTTCTGAATTCTAGTATACCAGTCCTGCTATTTTCCAAACTCTGAAAAAATGTGCCCTCTGTGCATCACAACTATCGATATGAACTATTCTAAAGGTAACGGGTGACCCTTCACTCCAAGTGAAAATTACGTCATAAATTAAGGGTGTGTAAGATACATCAGCTGTTGCCTCTGCATTCCACAAAATCAAATGTTAGCAATATCGTAAGCATTTATGTGTACTTTCTTCAAGCTACAGTGGTGCGCAATAGGTCGCACATGGCATAATTGTGCCACAGGGTGTCTCGAAAAGTAGTAAACAAGAACAGGCTGTCAGCAATGCCAATATTTGTTAAAGATAGCATGTTAAAGATAAGTCCTACCTAAATGGTTGCTATTGAGTGCTGTTCTACTCAACTGAAGCATAGACCTGAACAGATAAGAATTACTGGGCTCACATGGTCGACGTGCTGGATCTCATGGTTACCTTGGGATCATAAGGTCATCTCCCAGTCCTGGCTTTGATCCTTTCTTGTCCTTTAAATCGATGGTTTCCTCCTCTTCTTCTTCATCATCATTGGATATCTGCTGCAAGTATCCCCTCGTAAGGTGGTATACTCCATCACGGACGTCACATTAATGCAGATGAAAGTCTCGTCCACGTGATGATTATAGCATCTCATATTGACGTCTACTAGAATAATTGTAGCACAGAACTTACTGTACATTTTACTGATATCAATCAAGCACTGGCTATACACTTATTTGCAGACGGATATAATTGGCCCAGTGTCTGCCACTGTAACGAACATCCGGGTGATATTCAGCTTACTGGCTTTATTACAGTCATCAATATCGTTACAAATCGTTGCAATCGCACACAAATATATTTTCGTAACAGTTGTTCCTGGACAGTTTCCAGTTAAGTAAGATTATAAATCGTTTTAAGTTATTCACGCAATTGCTGCAGTACATTTATAGTACCTCGTGGCTTGTCCACGTCGAAAATCGTGCCATGCGGTCTCACAAATTTGCAGTGCACTCGACAAAAATCACTGTTTTAACGTGCCTCCTGCACACACCAAACAAACAATACTTCGTCGAGTTACAACAGTAATATTATTCACAATTTTTAGTCACTCTTTTATGTTTCAATTTCAATTTCCCGAAAACTCTCGCGACAGTGCGTCGGCACTATTATTGTCAAGCAGACTTGGTTGTGACGTCAGTTTAAACGAGCACCCTTGTTCATGAAGGAACTTAGCAAATCGTGTAGCGACTACTCAACCCTCGTTCCCATATCTGCGAGGAAATTATAATTCAATACGTCCATAAATCCGTAAATACATGTATGTGAAAAAATATGCAGAATCACGTCGAAAAAAAGCGGAATACTGAAGTTGAAAACACAAATCATTTCTTTTCAGTCTGAAGATTGGAATGCAATACAAGAGTCAAAACAAGGGTAGGAGCTAGCTCGAAGCTTCCATGTTGCGTTCTATCCATCGGTGGATGTATTTCCAACATATTCTTTTGGAAATTATCGCCAATATGGGCCATACGGGCTCAATATCCTACTCTTCCATAGTTTTTTCAGTAACAGTACAGTAACAGTACAAGGTTGTCTATCCCTATAGGGTCTAAGATCTTCTGGCTACTGAAAGAACTGTTCTTTTCGTCACCTCACCCAGCACAAAATTATCCAGCCGCTCTAACATCAATGACAATGTATCTGCTACTGTATTGCATAGCAATCCTAATATCACAACCTTTTTAGGCCAGGCAAGGCTATTATGGTTTGACTGCCATCCCCAAAGATTGAACTTACCATCGTCCATTATTTTGCCAGCCTCACTGATAATGTGATTTAATTCACATACAGATTCAGTACAAGTTACCACATTATCAACATAGGGGCTTCGTTTCATTT
Source organism: Meconema thalassinum (assembly GCA_946902985.2). Lineage (NCBI taxonomy): Eukaryota > Metazoa > Arthropoda > Insecta > Orthoptera > Tettigoniidae > Meconema > Meconema thalassinum. The sequence continues at coordinate 802,155,616 of OX336389.2, read as the reverse complement.
CAAGCACATGAACTCAATGTCAAAAAGTGAACTAAGCATTGCTTGACTGACATGATAGTCAAGAACAGCCGCCAAGATAAAAGGGCTACATTTTATCATGAACACAACTCGCTGATGATGCCGAAATACTCTTAACCTTCGCCCTATCATCCTTATCCCCCCAGAGCAAATGAACACTGTCTCTGTCCTCGTGTCGAATACTTATTTGAATGAAGGCCTTTTCTACATCCGCTGTTACCTCAAATTCCCCTCTTCGAAATTTCAGTATTATGGAACGAATAAGCTCAATGAGGTTAGGTCCACTCTCGAAACATTGGTTCATAGAGGTAAAGCTTCTCTTCCTAGCAGAAGCATCAAATACTGGGCGCACTCTTGTAGTGCTGTTCTTAACGACAGCTCAATGAGGTAGGTAGTGTCCATAATCATCCAGTGCCTGAGGTGGTACCTTTTCAATTATCCTCAATTGTTACCACTCCGTCAAAACTGCATCATATGGACTAAACAAATTACGTGGATATAGTTTTCTGCTTTGGACTCGAAGCTATTAAGTGCCAAATCCCTGTTACTCGGAAGAGGAAAGTGGTCCTCTTTCCACAATAGGGGCACCTCGTACCGCCCATCAAAATTTGTGACAATACACGAATGAAAATTCAATTGAATCTCCAAATCTCTTTCATGTTTGGACTTCTGAGTGGCTGAGTCTGATGTACCAATGATATCAAATCTCCACAGGTCACTAAAATCATTAATAAGTAGTGAGGTAACCTACACTGCCGTGTTAATCGAAGCCTGATATGGAACCTATCCCAGCAGTGTCCATCCTAGTAGTTTCAATAGCTACTAAGCCTGAAACAAATAATTTCAGTTTCCCTGTCAATAGCTTACCAGCTGCATCTGCCCCAATTAGCAAGTTTACCTGGGGAGGAGAGAAATATTACCCCCTGCAAGTTCTTCTAACCAAGGTCCTTTTTTTCGGCAGAAGGAACAAAATCACAGATGATTGTTACATCAAGTGTTTCAAAATTACATTGAAATCTTCCATCTAAGCTTTGTAGCTGACACAAATGTTACTTCAATTTAGTTCTTACACCACCAAAGAGGCCGTATTTAATTTTTTCTCCCCTCAGTGGTTTACAACCTGATTTGTCCACTATATATTTAGGGATATATGACTTCTGAGAGCCTGAATAAATTAATGCTCGTATAAAGATGTTAGACCTAGTACCTTTGATGTTCACAATTAGGGTCTGTAACAGACCATGGTGTAGTGTGGTGCTACTGAGGGAGGTTGCATCTTGGTTTCGGTCTGAATTAATTTTAGAATCATCCTTCTTTCGATTACGTGGCACATCAGGGCACATTAACACATTAAGAGTCTTACCACAAAGAAGACATCTCACAGTTATTTTGCATTTATCTAAACATTGGACCAATTTTAAGCACTGAAAGCAGCCAGCCTTATCTTTTAACACCTTTTGCTTTTCAGGCAAATTAATTTTCTGACCCTTAAAACAATTGGAACCATCATGTCGTCCAATACAAAAAGTAAAATTGTGTTTCCTATCCTCTACACCACTTGTACCTAATAACTCGGCAGCAGTGGCTAGTGCAGGCTTACGGCATGTTAGTGTAGTCTGAGTATTAGAATCATATTTCATACCAAAACATGCTACAGCCAAACTGATCCGTTCTTCCAATTCTACTTCCAGCTTTAGAAATTGCATAATGTTTTCTAACCTGTTATTAGAGTCCCCTGTAGTTGCAAAATTTGGGCTTCTTTGCCAAGCCCTCAGAAGTTCCTCAGTTAAACGGGACTCAACTAGATTGTATAACTTTCGATTCATTATTTTGTTGGGGGCCATGATTAGATCTTGGGATGTGGTGCTGCCACGGATTAGTCATTTGGTGCTGTATTATGTTGTTTTAAGGGATCATCGTGCGTGTTCACAGCTTTTTAATTGTGTTACCAGTGTTAGTTCCTGTTATGTCATGACTCTGTGCTTTCATTATGCCAGTTCACTCAAATGCACCATTCTGAATGTTGCTGTGTCTTAAATTGCAGACATGTTGATTGTCTGGCGTTGATTTGGTATTTCTTACTTCTTTCTCTTCATTGAGTACGAGCACAGGAACCTGTACCGCCTTCTATATAATGCCCAAGACAACCTGCACATTTGTGTGAGGTGACAGATCTTTACAGTTGATAATCAACGGTTACAATTTTAGGTTATGTACACATCCTTCCCCCTTGTAGTAGCTTGTGATCCATACCTTTTCAATTACTACCAATTTTATATGATCTTTTCTTGATAAATATCCTTTATTAACTTATGGTCCTAGCTATTATAAGTTATTATATAATTATTTGTTTCACTCAAAGTTCTCAACGGCGGACTAGGCGTAGGAGCAGTAAGTTAATTTTGAACAGCTGGAAAGGTGGAAGAAGGCTGAAACAGCTTAGATTACCTGATCGTCGTGCCTAGGCATGCCATTAGGAATATATTTTCTCTGTCAAGGATTGTGCGTTTGTTTGTGCACCAATTACTCACATTAAACTAATACACGCACAGGCGTCGTCCAAGCTCTATGGCGATCTGTGCGTGGCAACGGGGGCAGGATTGTGAGGTCTGGAAGCTCCTAGTTACAAACCAGCTCGTAGATGGCGGTTATGTGATCAGTCACTTTGTTCTGGGAATTCGGAGACTGCAGAGCAACTCGGCTGCTGCATCCGTGACTGAGCAATCCTATTTAGGATCCACTCTGCTCTCCCCGAATGGGGAGGGAGCTAGAAAAGGTGCCCTAAACATAGCCAGCCTCATCTATTTAGCTGGCTGTAAAACCGCATCTAGTGGCTTTCACCCTTCTGCGGTCGAAAAAAGTATTTTTCAACTTGTAACATAAGGACATTACAAGACAATCCCACCAGCGACAGACCAGAGCGTCGAACAGCCTTAATTGCTCGTGAACTTCAAAGATATAACGTTGATATAGCAGCACTATCTAAAACTCGATATGCATGTGAAGGACAGAGAACAGAAATAGGTGGTGGATACTCATTATTTTGAAAAGGAAAGCTCCCAGATGCACCGCGCCTCCAAAGTGTAGGTTTTGCAAATAGGCACACCTTACTAGATAGCCTCTCTGAAATCCCCACAGGCATTATTCAACGTCTTATGACGCTGAGACTTAGAATTAATAACTGCCAACACGCTTAAATTATCAGTGCCTATGCTCCTACTCTCCAAGCAGTAGTTGATGTCAAAGAGAAAATTTACGCAGATCTTCATTCCATTCTGTCACACAACCCCAGGTATGACAATATAATACTCCTGGGCGATTTTAATGCTAGAGTATGGAGAGATTACCAGATTTGGAATGGTACAATCGGGAGGCATGGTACTGGAGCATCAAACTCTAATGGGACTCTGATCTTAACTAAATGTACCGAGCATGATTTAGTGATATCTAATACCTTATTTCGTCACAAATATTGATATAAAACTTCTTGTCAGCATCCCTGGTCCAAGCATTGGCATCTGATTGATTATATCATCGTTCGGAAAGGTGATCAGAAGGACGTCTACATAACTAAAGCTATGACTGGAGCTGACGATTGCTGGACGGACCATCGACTTATACAATTCATAATGAACTTATCCTTCAGTACCAAAAATATGATACAACACATGAAAATCCGAAAAACCATTGATACTGATAATCAGAAGAACCCTAAAGTACAACAACAATTTCAACAGACTTAAATTGAGAACCTTACTCATGAATTCCTCAAACTCCCGTTCACCATTGGGTGAAAATTAAGGATGTCGCTCTTTACACCCGTGAGCAAACAATTGTATATAAATTAAATATACATCTGGATTGGTTTCACGAGAATGATAGCCATATTAAGCTCCTTATAGATAAGAAAATAAATGCCTTCATCTCCTGGTAGAGAGATGTAAATTGTCGGAAAAAGAAGAAATATTTCAGAAACTCAAGGCGGAGGTGCAAAGAAAAACGCGTCAGCTTAAAAATGACTAGTGGAAATCCAAAATAAGGGACTTGCAGCTTTTTGCAGACACAAGTAATACGCACATGTTGTTCAAGGCAACTAAGGGTATATATGTACTACCCACTCATGGCACGACCTCTCATGGATCAAAAGATGGAACAATTCGTCTTAAATACAATGAGTCGATTAGTAGGTGCTGGAGAGAATATTTCTATGATTTATTAAATATAGAATCGGAAATTGACGAACATGTATTTAATGTAAATATGCAGGCACCAGTTCAGGAACAACTTCCCCTTCCCCGAACTCTCGGAGAGGTCCAGAAGGCCATTTAACAGTCTAAGGCGAACAAAGCTACTTCTCGAGACAACATCCCCGTAGAAGTATTTAAGGAAGGTGGAGACTTTTTAACCACCCACTTGCATGACCTTATAGTCAAGATCTGGAACACTGAGGCGATCCCACCAGATTTTCGAAACTCACTGCTAGTTGCCATATTCAAGAAGGGTGACAGAGCAGACTGTGGGAACTATCATGGAATTTCGCTCTTATCGATTGCTGAAAGATCATAACTCGGATACTAGCAAATCGTATCACACCACTGGCAGAAGACATTCTACCTTAAGCCCAATGTGGATTTAGGCCAAACAGAAGCATGGTGGATATGATCTTCACAGCACGACAACTAAAAGAGAAATGTCACGAACAGAGCAAACCTATTTACGTGGCCTTTATTGATCTTGTGAAGGCATTTGATTCTGTAGACCGTGAACTCTTTGGAAAATCCTTGCCCTCCATGGTTGTCCATCAAAGATCATAACGTTTTTAAGACTACTACATGAAAATATGACAGCTACAGTGTTCACAAATGGAAGTACAGGAGAACCTTTCGAAGTTAGGACTGGTGTGAAACAGTGCTGCGTGATAGCGCCAACTCTCTTCTCCATATACATATCATCAATTCTGCAGCTAGTAGAAGGACAGATTCCACCTGTTATAAAAATCACATATCACATGGACGGCAAGCTATTCAATCTATCCAGGCTCAAAGCTAGAACAAGTACATCAATAACATACGTTTTAGAGCTTCAGTATGCAGATGATAATGCTATATTTTCACAATCAGAGGAAGATCTTCCATCTATCCCGAATTCTTTCACTGAGACATATCGCAAATTAGGACTCAAACTGAATTTTCAGAAAACAAAAGTTTTATATCAACCTGCTACTGGCAACATTGCAAAAGTCTCTAACATAATAGACAACAGACAACCTCTTCAGAATGTTAATTGCTTCCCGTATCTCTGAAGCTACCTCCCTTCTCGAGCTAATATTGTTTCAGGGATCCTTCATCGTCTGCCATGCGCTGGATCAGCGTTTGAAAAACTTCGTTCGAGAGTATTCGATAATCCCGACATTAATTGTTCTACCAAGATATTCGTGTACATGAATTTACCCAAATATCCCAAAACTAAAAGGTCATTGATTTAGCCCCTTTAATATCTTTGAAACCCCTACGTTTAGAAAAATCGTGTTAGGACTTGTTATAATCACCGTGATGCCCTCTTTTGTTATGGACCATGGATTGTTTTCATTTTTTACAAAGGAATTAACGATATGCGAGGGTGGCTATTTATATTGGCACGTGACAGTACCTTGCTTGCGCCACGTGACTAGAGGAAGTCTCATGGCTTTTTTTTCATGTGACTAGGGATAAGCCTACGGTGGTTTTGTTTTGACACGCGACTAGATGGCAAGCCTGTGACTTTTTATTAAATAATTATTTTATTAGTTAATGGACCATGTATTTTTTTAGGGGTTTGACGAGATGCGAGGGCGCCATTTTATTTTCTACGCGACAATACTTTACTTTGGTCATGTAACTAGAGGACAAACTGAGTTTACTGTGAATGGATTATTTATTTTTGATGTGATGCAAAAAGGCACAACCGATAATGATTATTAGTTAATGATGGATTTTTATTATAATTAACTGATGATGTATTGTTGCCGTGGCAGTAATATTTACGAGGGAAGAATGGTGAAAGAAATAGTTGGAATGGCTATATTACTCGTTAAGTGTGGAATATTTAATAAGAGAGGAAGGAAGCTTTTAGTTTTACGTGACCATAAATCATGCGAATATAAGCCACGGGACCTCTTTTTTACGTGGAATCCAAACGACAGGACATGTCATTTCACTTTGAAAATCTCGCATGCATTGACCTGGAATCGAATCCGATCAACCTTGGTGAGAGGCCAACAGCTTGACCACTACCCCACCACGCCCCGACTATTTAATACGCACTGCTGTGGATGTAGGGGTATAAATGCCGACGGTTACTAATAGGCTATAGCTATTGAATAAAGACATGTGCTTGGCTATAGAGATACTTAGAGATGTATATACTTTATTTACGTGTAACATTAATTTATAGAGTCTATTGTATAAGAGTTCTGTAGCAACTCACTAGCGACCAGGCAGGATATTTCTGGTGTGACACTGAGCCTCGAGAGCAAGTATCACATTACGTTAACTAGTATGGAAATTTGTCCTTGGCTCGACATCGCAGACTTGCTATGAATGTACCTTGTATTCTCTGATGTGATGATAACTGCTTGATTGAATGCTAGCCTTGCGATCATGCTTAGTACTGTAACGTGGTTGCTGAGTCAATATAGTTTGTTCTTGTCTTGGTGGTTTGATACAGGAAGTACTTTCTCGTGATTTCCGTGCATTTGGATTTTGAACTTGCAGGTGTATGGGAAACAGAATCGGGAATTATGGTTAAATGGTGAAGCAACTTATCCGCGGTTTATAAAATACTGGTGTTCAATGTCATTCCAATTAGTTTGGTAATAACATGTGCTGTGCTGTGTCGTGCTGAACAGTGTTAAAGTACTTTGAAGGAAGACAGTTTGAGTATTCAGAGTGGTAAGTTTATGAATTATTTATTTATTGGCAAATTTTATTGACAAATGGTCAGATACAGGAAATACTTTCTCATGTTTTTCACGCATTTGGATTTTGAACTTGCAGGTGTATGGGAAACAGAATCAGGAATTTTGGGTAAATGGTGAAGCAACTTATCCGCGGTTTATAAAAGACTGGTGTTCAATGTCATTCTAATTAGTTTGGTAATAAAATGAGCTGTGCTGTGTCGTGCTGAAACGTGTTAAAGTATTTTGAAGGAAGACATTTGGAGTATTCTGAGTGGTAAGTTTATGAATTATTTACTTATTTATTGGCAAATTTTAAATATATTGAACGATGAATTAATTTCATTTTTTTGTAGTTTTGATAGTGTCTCATTTAATTGTGATGGATATTTATACCTGGCGCAGTCAGTTGGCATTTGTGGGTGAATGAATACAAAAATCAAACCAACAGTGGAAATATATTGTACCCGTTCACCACCGGTACACGATGGCAAGACACTGAGCACCAATGGGTCACCACGCACATATGTGAAATTTGAGAACAATGCGAGCATGAGAGGGGCCTGGGAGTCGTGATGGGCGTGTATTCGAGATAAATGCAACATCGCCTCCGAATTTCACGCGAGAGGCTGGAAGATAGGGAATCATCACATCAGAAGCATAAATAGTTAAGATAAAAACATTAGCGAGCATTTTATTTTTCATGGATTGTAGTAAACAAAAACAAGGAAATGATCCTCCTACGATCTGTAGGGTAAAATATCTATCTAAAAACAAACACTCCTGAGGAAACACATTAGATGGATCCACTACACAATGTGGAATACTAAGGGATAAAATGAAAAACCTACTAAACTATGCTACGCCACAAACGCGCTGTAAATAAACCATCAACAATGCGCTATAGAAGTGCGCTCAAAGCAGAAATGCTAAAAACCTACATTATAAAAAATCGTAATTCCAAAAATTATGTGCAATATTTACATTGTCCACAGGGACTTTCATCACCAAAGGTTGGAAATTCACCTGACTCATAGGTGATCCAAATATCTATTGTTATTATCACTCATACTGCTCCAATAAACGTAAACGCACGTGAGCGTCAACTACATTGCTCCAAAAGAGATGGCATTATTTTAAATATCAATCTGGCGGTTCTAAATGAAATGACATTTATTATTATTATTACCTGCCTTCATGAACGATTCATTACCATGATTTATAACAAATTCAAATCTGTTTCTATGTTTTACATTAGATTCCAAATAACAAATTATTAACTAATTAGGACGGTATAGTGATTAAGACACTTGTTGACGATTATTATTATTATTATTATTATTATTATTATTATTATCTTTTCATCAATCAATTAATTAATGTTCACCACAACCCTCGCACCCATCTGCGGGAATATACACTATATTCTTGAACATAATAACTTTCACAACATCTATACTTTGGGAAACTTCATTATTATTCCAATATTATCACATCGTCATCCTCATATTACTCGGGGACCAGAGTCTACATTACTCTGTCTAAATAATCAAAATTTCACTAAGGGACCAGGGACAATCACACCCTGTCCATTTAACAACATTTAATTCCAAAACACGTTATATCATACGTGAGCTTCAACAACAATTTATATTCGTCAACAGATTATTATTATTATTACTTTTAGTAGTGTCTGATCGGCTTTTTCTGTTATCAGCAACAAATACTTCCTTTACAAATAGATAGATTATTATGTAAATTACAATGATTATTATCACATCATGAATATGTTATAAACAAATGCAGACTTGTCTAACTCCTGCGGGAAAATATGTGAAAAACGCTGTTTGTTTTAGCAACCTAAAATGACGACAATCGGTCGTTAAAGAAATAAATCTACTATAACATCATTAGGCAAAAATAGTGCAGTCTATAGGACGTAAACAAATAACTCAGTGAGCTCATCTAATGGAACATAGATTCTGATTTTCGGTGATACGCGGAAACAATTACGCTACATGACATCGAATCATCAGATTGCCAATGCACGTTGCAAACTCTGTAAAATCCATGACAAAAGTGACATTCTTTTAGAAGCGCAATAATCGAACGTAATACTCCGTCGTAGTATTTCAAAAATGTATAAACATGGGGTAGAACTATTTGGAAACAACTACATGAAATGACTATAACTACAAGATATTTGGTTGGTTTTTGTCAGAGCTTAGTAATCTCAGCTTTGGCATGGGGGGCTACGGCTTGTGGTTCCCATGCGAACCATGACGTTGAACCACATTTCCACGTTGCTTCTTCCACACGGCCTCCAACTTGGTTTCCATCCTCCAGGATAGTTCCATCTTCCTAGTCAGCGCGTCACCAGTCTTCCGTTCCACCGGTGGGCTACCGTTCCTCTCTGGTAATAAACCTGGGTTAGCTTGAGTTCTCTTCGTCAGCATCATCCATCCTTGTGTTCACCTGCCCACGTCCGTCTAGCCCTACATTTCAAAGCTCATGTTACTAGATGCGAATATATTAGCGTGCAGTCGAGTTGTGAATATCGTTGATTTGTGATTTTCCACTATGCTGTGGTGGTTTATAAGCATATCACCCTAGTTACTGGTGATTGATTCGATGCAGCTCAATTTCCGAAGTGATGCACTTTGAATTTGTTGAATTTGTACACTTATGAATTCGTGGTGTGTTGTGCATTCAGACGTGTGGATTATGATACACTTAAAATGATTTGCCTGCGACGACTAGTTTGATAGATTCCGTGTGCCTGATGTTGACACATCGGGTAACTTGTACTTTTCGACTAAGCTGTTTACGAGTACAGTACAGCGTAGCGGCCTCGCTATCTCGTCGAGATCTGCTGACCCACACACATAATAACCTCGGATACTAGCTTTGCGAGCGACCTTGGAGGTTCACGCCGAATGAAGCAGTGTGAAGAAGTGAAGACCTGTAGCCAGAGCTTGTCTTATATATCCTGGCGCTGGGCTTACGTCTCCGGGTTCACACACGTCCGTGCAGGGGTACGAACAATAATGTTTATAGCGCCTAAACGGCTCATCCAATCGTCATAAAATTCATAAAAATGGTTCGTTATGCCCCATAAAATAGTCTGAAAGTAAAATATTTCATTTCCTTTAGCAGTTATACATAATAATGTACGATGTTTTCCAAGGCCGTCCAATATGTTCTATCATGTTCCATCAACCAAAAACTATTCTTAACAATAATCACAGGCCAAATGTGGCACTCAGGAACATACACCACCCACTTCTTTAAAAATCAAACGTGATTTTTTCTCTGCTCAACAACAATTAGAGTAATATATTTTTAAGTTTGCGGAATTATATATTCCAATGCTCTCTCCCATTTCAATCTTGGCTAGACGATAGCTTCCATTATGTATTCACTGTATTTCCCTATTAGGTCCAACATGGAGAGGTGCAAAGTTCGAATATATTTTCTCCTTAACATCAGATGGTGTGGGCTTACGAACCAATACTAAGCATTGTTCAGGTAACTGGTCTCTAAATCTTTTATTCCTTGTTCGCCTAAGTCCTTTCTCTGCTTGGAAGTGCAATTCGTCATGAGCAGCACGGATCCTTTCGTCATGATTCATTTCCGTTGCTGGTGGGATTAGAACAAAGTTATCCCAAGGTCATTGTGTTTTAACTCCAAGGTGAAGAACGGAAGGTGCTTTCATGAACCGTGTTGTTTATAAATTCAATAGCTGTGGGAAGCACATCCATTTACTCCCAATGGCTTCCTGAACAGTAAAGTCTGCAAAATTTTGCGATCTCCGACATAATCCTCCGTGCAGGATTGCTTTCCGGATGACGTATCGAATATAACACTTGCTCAATCCCTAAACCTTCCATTGCTACCAGAAATTCCCTTGAGGAAAATTGGGATCCATGATCAGAGAGAAGAACATCCGGTTTTCCTGCTTCTGTAATAAAATTGTCTCTAATGCGTTTGATGATACACTTAGCAATAGTTTTTTGTATGGGATGGAGCATAGCATACTTGCTGAAAATATCCAGAGTGACAAGAATATATTTGTTACCCCTCTTAGATTTGGGAATTGGTCCAAAAACTTCCGTAGCATAGATTTCCTTAGGTCTGTTTGGAATGATAGGCCTCGGCTTTTCCCTTAAAAGATGAGAAACATACTTGCTCCGCTGACACAGAATTCTTCTTACTTGTTCTCCCATCTTTCTCCATTTACATTTCTCTCTAATCGTGCAAATGGTCTTGTCCACTCCGGCATGTCCAGTGATTCTATGTGCAAGCCATATAATCGGTTTCTTCAAGATTGGTGGAGTCATAATCTTCAACTGGGTATAATCTGGATCACTGAATGAATTTAAAAACAACGTCGCTCCACAAAAACATATTCTTCTGTCATTTGCTCATACTTCTTGTAATCTTCATCATCCCTGTCCATGTCCTGACTTAAGAATCAATATATTTTACGAATATGCTCGTCACGCCTTTGCACTTGGGAATGATACTGTAAATGACGTAGAGTGCTCTTATCCTCATTTGTTAAATCCATATGCATCACACTAACTGTTACATCTGGAAATCTACTCAATCTGTCGGCTAACAAGTTCTCTTGACCAGGTCTATACTGCACTGTTAAATTAAACTGTTGAACGAACAGAGCCCATCGCGTCACCTTTTCACTGGCCATGTTTGTCTTCATAATGAACTCTACAGCGCGGTGATCTGTTTTTACAATAATGGAATGTCCAATCAGAAGTTTCTTCCATGTTTCTAGAGCAAATACGATGGAGAGCGCTTCTAACTCAGTAGTGTAGTAATGATTCTCATGTGGTTATAACTTCCTACTAATAAAAGGTTAGTAGTGTTGCTGTTTATTGTCATCCTCTTGAAATGGAACAGCTCCTATTCCCACGGTGGACGCGTCTGATTCGATGATGAAATTCTTATCGAAATCAGGGTATTCTTATTTAATGTTCTCCTTTATGAACTTTTTGGTTATCTGGAAGGCTTCTTCACATATCTCATCCCATTTACAACGATTTTGACTTTTCAAGAGTCCTTGGAACGGAGATACTGTATTGGTGTAATTTGGACAATGACCAGGCAATAATTGGCATTCTCCCAAAAAGTGCCAGACATGTTTTACTCGAGTGGTTCGAGACAATTGACGGAGTGAGTCGATCTTTGTCTCATTTGGTCTATATCCCTGTCTATCAATGATATGTCAAAGGTATTTTATTTCGGATCCGAATAATTGATATTTTCCATAGTTTACATTAAAGTTAGCTTCCCTCAGTTTACTAAATAATAATCTCAAATGCTGGAGATGTTCTTCATGAGTCTCTGATGCAACAATCAAATCATCCACAGAGCAATGTGTAAATTTCATGACTTCTGGATTTAAATTCATGTCTAATATTCTAATAAGCACTGCTCCAAAAGTTTTCATTCCAAAAGGTAAGCGATTAAATACATATGTCTCTTGATCGAAAATGAATCCGGTATACTTCCTTGAATCAGAGCTCAACGTCACATGGTGATATGAAGAGTGAGGTCAATGATTGATTAAAAAAATCGCTTTCCTCCAAATTCCCGAAGTGATTCCCTAATCTTAGGAGGTCAATCGTATTCTGGCAGTAATCGATCGTATAAGGTTCGAACGTCAAGGCAAATGCGTAGATTGTCATCACCCTTCTGTACCATGGCTAAAGGTTTGACATATTCTTTAGGACACCCAGAAATAATTCCATTCATTTCCATGTCAGTAATAATCTCCTTAACCTTAGCCTTATATTTTTCCGCAATTGGATATCATTTCTTCGGGTATGGGGCCTTCTTCTTTAACACTGATGACGTATTCAAAATTCCGTATTTCTCCTGGCTGAGAATCAAATATGTCTTGGTACTCTGATATGAGCTCAGCTAAACCAGATGTGTCTCTCATTGGGTCTGTAATGGCGGTTGCTTCTGCGTCTATTCCTACTTCTCCAAGGATCTCATGCCAACTGATCTTTGTTTTCGCCAACTGATCTCTTCATCCTTCAAATCCTGACGTCTTCGATAAACTACGTCACTTGCACCCTCAATAATATGATTACATTCGCTTTCATGTCAATGACAGCTTGGTAAGTAGTCATGAAATCTGCTCCCACAATTAAATCATATTGGCTCTCTTTAATTACCAAAAATTCATGTTCAAATCGTCTTTCTCCAAGATATAAATCCAAATAAATTTGAGTTTTGCACTTTATCGACTTAACTTTAATGGCTGAGACAGGGATCTCAGTCATATGATGAAGTGCTTTCCATTGTAAGTATGTTTTCTCCGCAAGCTGACTAACCATTGCTCCAGTATCAGCAAGAGTTAAAACTTATTCACTGAATACTTCACATATAATCATCGGGAGTTCAATCATGCTACGTCCTCTTGGAAAATTATTAGGGGTTTCGCCAATCAAATCGTCATCATTTGCTTGCCACTGTGCTATCTGTACCTCAGAGTTGATGAAATCTATGCTCTCTTCTTCTACTGTCGGATATGATCTGAAATCGGTGCTTTTTTATATCAGGGACATCCGTGTTTCCTTCCCTGGAAGTTCCGGGTTTTGGTTCTATTCCTCCATTCTTCTTATGAAATTCATCCAGATGCCTCTGAGATTCTGCAGCTCTCTCTTCCGAGTACTGCCGATTGTTTTGCTGTTGGTATCCCTGATCATTCCTATCCTGACATCTCCTTCCTTGATATCGACCCCGATATTCATACGGTCTCCCACGGCGGTCAAAATTCCTCCTACCTTCATAATTTCTATCTTGGTTATAATAATTCCTACCATAATAATATCTCCTGTCTTGATATGACCTTGTCTGATAACCTCGCCCGTACATATGGTTTTTCTGGTTTGTTTGATTATTTTCATTAGTTTGACTCTGTCCGTCAACGACTATGGTGTTCACATCTCTTGTGTCTGATCTCAAATTCCTGCTTTGAAAGAACTGGTTGCTAGTGTGGTCTAAACCAGAGAATTAACTCCTGCTGCTATCAGCGTTCTTTGAACTTTTAAAGGAAATTGTCTCTGCAAAGTGGCAATGAGTTCGTACTCTGGCATAGGTGGCTGCAGAAACTGTAATTTAGCTAATTGTCCATTAAAATAATTAGCGTACTGGGTTGGTTGAGTAGTGGAGTGTAGTTTGCGTATAAATCAGAAAGTATGTTCAATTGGGCCTCTGGTGACCAAAATTTTCCTTATAATGCCTCAGGAAAATCGTCATAACCCCGGATATTCGATATTCGATCGGAATGCTCTAAAAGACTGAGATTGTCCATCCAAACGCATCGCAATTACTTTAAGTTCCCTGCCAGCTGTTACTTGCATAATTTTCAAATAATCGTTCACTTCTTTCAAAAATTCCACTGGTGTTATGGTTCCCTGAGCTGAATATTTGTTGGGCTTCTCCTCCGAGCTCTAAATCAACAGAGTAGGTGTAGTCCTGGAGGTATATGGAATTGAAATGGGCGTTCTACTTTCTAATTCTTCCATTTTCCTGAGTTGGTTTTTCCTTTTCTCCATGACGTGCTCTCTGGATTATCTCTATGGAAGCTTTCATTCCATTCCTTATTAGTCTCAACTTGTTGTTCAGTTGTGTCTAACCTTTTAGAAATTTGCTCTTGCCGTTCTGTTAAGTTCTTCTGCTTATCGGATGACTCATTTTCTAATTTCGTAAGACGCATAGGGATTCCTTTTATATCAGACACAAGCTGCATGTTTTTATTCAGTTCATCAATCTGATGTTGTACTTTCTGATTTTTCTCCTTACAAGCCGTCTTCGTATTGCTTAAACACCTTTATGAGATCTTCAGTGACTACAATTTTGACTGTAGAATCCATGTCCTCTACAATTGTAACTTCTAATTGATCATTTAAGTCCTCAATCACGGACTTATCTAAACCCTGGAGTACTTTTTCTTTAATTTCTCCCCTCAGACTCTCTACCACGTGATTGGCTATGTCTTCTGACTTCACATTTAATTTATCTTCCACCTGAGATAGATATTTTATTCTTAAGTTGGTATGCCTCTGCATCCCAGCTTTCTTTAAGTGAACCAATCTGTTGGCTCATGGTTTCCCGTGTCCTATCCTCGAGTCTATCGATGCTATTTTTGAAGTCTTCCCTAAGTAGATCAGATAATTTATTCTCATTTTCCTGAATTTTAAGCTGTAAACTACGTAAACTACTACGATATCGAGTGAAATTACATGGTTTTCCTAACAAAGAGCGTTATTCTCTATTTTTGAACTTCTCATTTAAGTTGTCATTAAAACTGGTTATTCAAACTCTCCTTACTATTGTCTATTTTAGCTCCTAACTCTTCACTCATGGTTTTAAATCTATCATTAATAGTGTCTATTTTAGCTTCTAAATCTCCACTCATGGTTTTCTAATTAGCTTATATGCCAACATTTAATTTTTCTTGGCCCCCTATTCTGACACTAAGATTCGTTAGAAAGCTATCACTGTCAGCCTTCATTTTTTCAACATTTCTATCAATCCTTCCACCTCTACACTTGACATTATAAATATCAGAAAAAAGTGGTACGGCGAACTTAAGGACTAACAATGCGGACTTAGAACTAGTAGAAATCAGATCATTATATTTGGGAATAGTCATGTAGTTCAATTTTTTGAAAAATATAAATGTGCTACGAACCCATAATATTAAATTACCATAAAAATATTCCAAAGAATGTCAAAGATAATCACTTCTGATACGTGATAATTATAAACACCAAAACGAAAATCAACTGAAGGTTGAATCAATCTCAAAACCTATCAAAAATATAATAATGGGATACAAAACTAGACACAAAACGAGCCCCACGTTTGAAGCCAAAAACTCTCCTCCTGTTCTGTGCCCGTTCACCACCGCTACACGACGGAACGCCAATGGGAACCGATGGATCACCAGGCACATATGTGAAATTTGAGAATAATGCGAGCATGAGAAGGACCTCGGAGTCGTCCTGGGCGTGTATTCGAGATAAATGCAACATTGCCCTCAAATTCCACGCGAGGAGGTGGGAAGATCAAAACATAGCATCAAAAGCTACATAAAAACCAGCATAAAAACATTAAATTCACTCCTAGGACTAGAATGTATTCATCAACACTACAGGTACATGAGCATAACATAGCATTCATGAGTAAATAAATAAAACACAACATCCACTCATTATCTTATTAAACCCTGACTGCAGATTCTGGAGTACTCTTTGTATCCAAAAGTCAGCTGACAGTGTGTTCATTACGTTGGCAACTGCGTGGTTAAAACCACGACTTAGGTAACACGAGCGTCGCGCGCGACCAAGTGCGAACAACAGGTAGGTTCACTGCTCAGTCGTTTCAAAAATCGTGTATTCTGTCTAGTGTCATTTCCGAATGGAAATTGAAACATCTTCATGGCATCAGTCAGCTGGCACAACACTGGGAAATCAAGTTTAAGTTCCAAACAGTAGTGGGATGAGGAGAGTTTTAGGCCGCCCCCTACTTTCATATAAACTTTGGCGATATCTCCCGAACGCATGGTCGGATTTTAACGAACGAGTTATTGTTGTCGTTGGGATGACGTCCTCTTTGCTGAGAATGTGTGTTGGTATTTTAATTTTTTTTTGAAAATTGTTGATTTCGAAATTGGCGCTATTATGGAAACAGTGAAGATGAGAAAAAAGTTTCATCGACGTTAATGAAAGGTGGCTATGGCCGCTAGGGGGACAGGAAGTTTCAAGTGTGCAAGAGGGAAAAAAATTATAGCCTACTTTCTCGCCGACAATTGGCGAACGCATGATCCGATTTTAACGAACGAAGTGTTGTTGGCGTTCGGATGACGTCCTCTTTGCTGAGAATGTGTTTTTTTTTTGAAATTTCGTGTTTCAGAATTTTTGATTATTTTGGAAAGGGTGAATTTTGGAAAAAAGTTTGTTTGACGTGAATGTAAGGTCCCTAGGCCCTGTAGGCGGACAGCAAGTTTTAAGTGTGCAGGACAAAAAAATGATAGCCTACTTTCTGGCGAACATTGGTGATAATTCGCGAACGCCTGATCGGATTTTCACAAATGAGGTGTCGTTGGACTCGACGTGACGGGTGATTTGCTCTGGACCACGTATTATGTATTTTTTTAGAATATTTTTGTTTTTGAAAGCAGGTGTTAGTTTGAAAACCAAACTTGATAGAAGGTTGTCCAATAGTTCAAACGAATGGTCTGTATGACCATTATTTTTTTTATTAAACTTGTTTTTATTTTTATGTTCTTTTTAAAACAGTCCAATTTTGAAATTCTTATATTTTAGAAACTAGGAATTCTACAAAAATTGGTTGACATAAATGAAAGTTCCCTACCCCCTCTACCCCCCACAATAAATTGGAAACTAGGAATTCTACAAAAAAATGTTTGATATAAATGAAAGTTCCCTACCCCCTCTACCACCCCCCCCCACAATAATTTTCAAGTCTCTAGGACAAAAACTATGCATTTTAAACCTTTAAAAATTATAAATAAAGAGTCTTTGTAGAAAAAGAGAGAGAAGATACCGTCGGGCATGCGTCACAACGAGGCTTTGACCGGAGGCCATGGTGAATACAGGAAATGGCTATTTCGACGGGGTGATGTATGGTAGAACGAAAGAACAAGGGGTCGCTTTTTCAGATATTTCCTAAGACGAATATTTAAAAATCCCTCATGGCGATCTCGGTGACCGTGCCCGGAAGAAATGAATTGCTATTTTGGCGGGGTGGTGGGGCAGCTTATTACGGTTGGTTTTGTGATATTTCCTATGACGGATGGATGCGAACATTTGAAAACTGTGTAAGTGTGCTAGGAATTTTTATCCTGAAAGCGATCGTTAACGTTTTAGTCAACGGTGATGTGCCAGACCGCTCTCTGACACAGCAGACGGTTGTAGGATATGACCAACTGATTCTTGGACTTGGTAAAAGAATGTGGTTAACATGGTCATGTATTGAGAATGGCCGCTTGCTAATGATTATTATTACAGTAAAATGTTTAAGACACACACGTTCTCATTACTAACACACACAGTTCTGCTTGCTGTAGACTGAATACTATACCTAGCCAGAGACCTTGTGAGAGCGACTGCTGATAAGACATAAATGTCTACGCAGCAGGAGGTGCGATATCAGCTTACTTACCTGGTAGAGGCTAGCAGGTCTACTGTTTAAACAAAGGCCGCCATGTTGGTTCTTATGCAGTAGCACTACCAATGTATAAGAGGCAGCCATTTTGGTTCCTTAATAAAAACATGAAACTAGTATATGGTACACGAATCATATGGTGCTTGAGGAATGTGGCGAGGTGTGGGAATATGTGAGAAAGAGAAACAGACAACCATTCAAGGTCAAAACGCTGAGAAAATGCAACTCTCCCTGTTGCTAAGCAGACTGATAACGATTGTGTTAGTCATGCACTTGCCATTTTAGCAAACGGACGTATACAGTAGAGCTGTGGAACAAAAATCCTTTTATTTTTTGGTAAGTAGCTATGTATTATTATATTAATGATGTAATACTAATGAACCTTAAACGTGTAGTCATTGATAAGGTAATTAATGATTTTTTATTTATTTGTTTGTAAACAAGAGAGAGAAGAAACCATTCCACTTTTGAGCCCACTAGAAGGAAACAGCAAAATAGCCAGTACAAGTCATGGTGAGGTTTTATAAAAACTAACTTGTTTCATAGTTTTGTTTGATATTTTTTATTTTATTTTATAAAATGCATGTATTCACCTGAATTTAGGTATTTATAGCGGTTTATTTTATTTATTTTTAGAAACTTGGAAAGAAAAGCCTTACCGCCGTAGCAGTCGTTGAAAACCCGAGACGCACTAGAGCGAAACCATTGGCAAAGAGTGAACTATTTAAAACTGAGGTAAGCCTAACTTAAAATGCTATTCCATTTTACCACTACTGCAAACCTCTAAACAAAAAAATTCATTACCTGTACATGACTGGAACGATGATTGCTTTCTTGATTAATGGCTATGTATTGGCAAACGATACAAGAACATATTGGTTGTTGACTGGGAAAAGTACAATGTTGGATTTTCTAAAAACAAAAAAATTAATTTAATTTATGGGTGGTTCCCTATGGACTCAACGAATATCGACAGGTTTGAACATGATAAACTGAACAAACTGACATGACATTCATTTTTGTTTATATATTGATTAAAGGGGTGTGTAAATGACTGCAGCTTTATTAAAAAGAAAATAAGTACATGGGTTACTGTTAGTGCAGACCTACAGTTTATTATTATATAATTTTGATGGCGTTTTTTCATTTAAAGTCAATTAACGTTTCAGTTTTATTTACAAGTATTGATTGGTTGATTGATTGATTAATTGAGGAGTGGGCTATTTTGTTTGTTTTTAGGTGTGGTCATGCGCCTTGAACAGACAGTGAACAAGCTTACATTGTGCAACGTTAATAACTTGGAATAAAAAAGTTTTATTATAACACATGGCGTTAGTACCAAATACAACAAGTGAGCAAGTCGGTTTACCACGTGGGTTAGATTTAAAATCAGAAAACGATCGTTGGTTATCATTTGAATCCTGGCCTGTAAGCGTTTTGTCGGCACATAAACTTGCTGTAGCTGGTTTCTATTACTTGAACCAAGAAGATGTTGTGCGCTGTGTGTTTTGTCGTATTGAACTTTCACACTAGGAACAAGGGGATGATCCCTTTAGAGATCTTTTGCGACGGTCTACTTGTTGTCCTTACATGCTTGGAAAACAAGTGGGTAACATACCAGTGTATCCATTTTACCAAACCACAAGGCCATTGGCCACTACTTACGTTGCTGAATCACAAATAAATAATAACAATAATGATGTATTACCAACCAACAACGGTAGTGTCGATATATGTGGTCCATATGCCATAGACTGTGTTGAATTGGCATGTGCTTTTGAAAAATTGGGAGTTTGCAAGACTAAAGCACTAGCACACCCAGAATACAGGTCTGTTGAAAAACGTTTAGAATCATATAAGAATGTTTGGCCATTAATATTAAAACACCTTACAAAACAGCTATGTGAAGTTGGATTTTTCTATACTGGTGAAGGGGATAAAACAATATATTTTCACTGTGGATCTGTTTTAAAGGATTTGCAAATGACTGATGACCCTTTTGTGGAACACGCTCGTTGGTTACCTAACTGTAAATACATGGTGTTGCTTAAAGGTCAGGAATTTGTGAACACTATTCGTAAAGAAAACATGATTGCAGCACAGGAGATAAAAGTGTCATTAGAGTTAGAATACGTGGAGCAAATACCTGAGGCAAAAAAATACTTGTCTCATGAACAGATACAATAGTGTGCCCAACAATTATG
Source organism: Meconema thalassinum (assembly GCA_946902985.2). Taxonomy (NCBI): domain Eukaryota; kingdom Metazoa; phylum Arthropoda; class Insecta; order Orthoptera; family Tettigoniidae; genus Meconema; species Meconema thalassinum. The sequence goes on along the minus strand of OX336389.2, from coordinate 802,135,234 downwards.
TAAAATTTGTTATCAAGGTGAACTAGGTGTTGTATTTTTGCCTTGTGGACACATGATAGCATGTGTCAAGTGTGCATTAGCACTTAACACTTGTGCTATATGCAGAAAAGTAATATCTGCTACAGTTTGCCATTTCATGCATAAATAGTATAATTTATTAGCAATGCATAGTGCAAAATACCTAATTGCACAATATTATTAAAGCTGTTTTAGAGTGTAATAGATATACTATTCTTTTGTTTAGAGACTACTACAATGAATATTTTGAATGCTGTGGGACAAGCATGTGGCTTAGAGACAAAGAAGCTCTGCGAATCGTGAACGTATATTCCATTCCGGATTATCAAGATTCGGAATTTGAAAACAGCATATTTTGATCGTGTACTTAATGTATGCGAACATTTTGAGACATTTCTGCCTACACGGTTTAATGATATGACGGAGAGTGTTTTTGATGAATAATGCTGTGCAAGCTGTAAACTTAATTTATGAAGGTTTTAAAAACAATAGGTGCATGGTCCTTTTTGATGAAATAAAGAAACAAATGTGAAATAATAATGGAAGAATATAAGTGATGACAATAGACTGAAAGAAAAAATATGTGTATAGAATAATAATGTTTTAGTTTTTAGTATTGTCTTTAAAAATATTATGATGAAACCAAAAATATAAAAAATGTATATAAAGTTTGTAAATAAATGCAAATGATGTTACAATGCTGTTTGATTTTCCACAAAGTAACAATTTTTATCATTGCAGAGTGTACACGATTATGACAATAAATGCATACTTTAAACAAGTCTTTGCCTTTACGATAGTGTGTTATAGTTTTAAAAACAAAGCTTGATGAAGATCATTTTTCCACGGCGAACAATAGTTATAAAAATGTCATTATCACTATTATAATCTTAAGCAGCGTTATTTTTATTACCCTCAACATCACTAAAACCAGTGAAATATTCCTGTTCCTCTTCCTGTTCCTCTTCCTCTACAGTGTCCTCATGAAGAATCTGCGTGGTTTTCGATAATGTTAATGGTTTTTTGTATGTCGAATTATTTTCAGCAGCAGTATTGTTTTCTAACACTAGCTTTTTAGCATTTTTATGATTTTCTGTTGACAGCAACAATGTTTCATGCAGTACACTACATTGATGATCACTGACACTTAAAACCTCACTATTTTTACTTTTTAGCTCACTCCGACATTTTTGAACGTTGCTTTGAACAACGCCAAATAACAGTTCCAGTTTTATTGGTTCGTTTCACAATATATGAATATCCTTTATAGGATGCATGAGGCTTACCATACCTAGTCTCTGGTACTTTAATGTCAACTGTCAAGCATAGACTAAGCTCTAGTGAAGACAAAATGACAATAAAAACAATAGTATAATGTGGGAGCATATACGGGTGCAAATCTGGGAAGCAAAACAAGAGGGAGCAAATGTGTGAGCAACAAGTGGAAGCAAAATGAGGATGCAAAAGGTGGGAGCAAATGTGGGAGCACAAATAATAAACTTAGTTATAACCAAACCTAACCTAAACTAACTTGACCTAACCTAACCTAACCTAACTTAACCTAACCTAACCTAACTTTACCTAACCTAACCTAACATAACCTAACCTTATTTCACCTAACCTAACCTAACCTAACTTAACTTAACCTAACCTAACCTAACTTCACCTAACCTAACTTAAGTTCACCTAACCTAACCTAAACTAACCTAACCTAACCTAACATGAAATCGGGAACAAATGTGGAAGCAAAAATGTGGGAGAAAATGCGGGAGCAACAAGAGGGAGCAAATGTGGGAGCAAAAAAAGTGGGGTCAAAAAGTGGGAGCAATTGTGTGACCAAAAAAGTGGGAGCAAATGTGGAAAGCAAAAAAAAAACGTGGGATCAAATGTGGGAGCACAAATAATAAACTTAGTTATAACCTAACCTAACTTAACTTCACCTAACCTAACCTAACCTCACCTAACCGAACCTCACCTAAGCTAACCTCACCTAACCTACCATAACCTAACTTCATCTAACCTAACTTTACTTAACCTAACCTGACCTAACTTCACCTAAACTAACCTAGCCTAACTTCAAAGTGGGAGCAAATCTGGAAGCAAAAATAAAGTGGGAGCAAATGTGGGAGCAACAAGAGGATCCAAATATGCGAGCAAAAAGTGAGAGCAAATGTGGGAGCAAACAAAACGTGTGAGCAAAAAAAAAAAGTGGGAGCAAAAGTGGGAGCAAATGTGTGAACAAAATGTGGGAGCAAAAATAGATAGCCAATGTGGAAGCAAATGTGGAAGCAAAACTTTGGAGAAAAGAAATTGGGAGCAAAAAGTTGAGCAAAATATTGGAGTAAAAAAAGTGAGCGCAAAAAATGGGATTAAATGTGTGAACAAAATGTGGAACCAAAAAAAGTGAGAGCAAAAAGTGGGAGCAAATGTGTAAGCAAAAATGGGGAGCAAAAAGTGGGAACAAACGTGGGAGAAAATGTGTGAGCAAATGTGGGAGCAAATATGGCAGCAAGTGAGGGAGCAAAAGTGGGAGCAAATATGAGAGTAAAAAGAGAGAGCAAAAAGTGGGAGCAACCATGACTGGTTGTTGAGACATTCATATCAACCAATTCACATGAACTAAATTTTATTAGATTAATCTGGGTAATAATAATAATAATAATAATAATAATAATAATAATAATAATAAAAGTTAAAAAAATTGAAGTGTATAGAAATTTTTCAAGGAGGAATTTCCAAAGTACTGTCAAGAATAATAATTACATGAAACAGATTCAGAGAATTCTAGTTTTTTAAGTTTAAACTAACTTCACCTGAACTAATGTTATGCAAGTTTTGACTTGCTATAACACTGGCTAAGACGTCAAAGATGAATGGCGGTGGGAGGCTGGCAAAAAGGAAAATATTTTTGTTGAATAAAAAGTTATGTCCAGCCTCCCACCGCCAATCATCTGTGACGTCTTAGCCATTCTCAAAGCTAGTCACAACTTGCATATCATTAGTTTTGGTTGAAGTTAGGTTAAATTAGGTAAGCTGAGGTTAAGTTAGGTTAGCTAGCTCTATCTCACACCTACCCAATGGTTAAACGTAAAGTACTCTAGAATTCTCTGAATCTGTTTCATGTAATTATTATTCTTGACAGTACTTCGGAAATTCCACCATGAAAAATATCTATACACTTCAATTTTTTAAATTTTATTATTATTACTATTATTATTGCCAGATTACTCTAATAAAATTTAATTCATGTGTATTGGTTGATATGAAAGTCTCAACAGCCAGTCATGGTTGCTCCCACTTGTTGCTCTCTCTTTATACTCTCATATTTGCACCCACATTTGCACCGTCATTTGCTGCCATATTTGCTCCCACATTTGCTAAGACATTTGCTCCCTCGTTTGTTCCCACTATTTGCTCCCACATTTTGCTCCCCATTTTTTTGCTTACACATTTGCTCCCACATTTCGCTCACACATCTGTTCCCACTTTTTGCCCTCCCTTTTTTGTGTCCACATTTTGCTCACACTTTTTGCTCCCAATTTCTTTTCTCCCTCGTTTTGCTCCCACATTTGCTTGCACATTTGCTCTCTCTTTTGCTCCCACATTTTGATCACATATTTGCTCCCTTTTTTTGCTCCCACTTATTTTTGCTCACACTTTTCTCTCCCACTTGTTGCTCTCACATTTGCTCCCACATTTGCGTCCACTTTTTGCTACCACTTTTTGCTCCCACGTTCTTACTCCCACATTTGCTCCCTCTTGTTGCTCCCACATTTGCTCCCACTTCTTTTTGCTTCCACATTTGCTCCCACTTTCAAGTTAGGCTAGGTTAGGTTAGGTGAAGTTAGGTTAGGTTAGGCTAAGTTAAGTTAGGTTAGGTCAAGTTAGGTTAGGTGAGGTTAGGTTAATTGAGGTTAGGTTAGGTTAGATTAGGTGACGTTAGGTTAGGTTATAAATAAGTTTATTATTTGTGCTCCCACAAGTGCTCCCCCCCTTTTTTTTGCTTTCCACATTAGCTCCCACTTTTTGGTCACACAATTGCTCCCAATTTTTGCTCCCACTTTTTGCCCCCCCCCACTATTTTATGCTCCCACATTTGCTCCCACTTTTTTGCTTCCACATTTGCTCCCACTTTCAAGTTAGGTTAGGTTAGGTTAGGTGAAGTTAGGTTAGGTTAAGTTAAGTTAGGTTAGGTAAGGTTAGGTTAGGTTAGGTGAAAATAGGTTAGGTTAGGTTAGGTTATATGAAGTTAGGTTAGGTTAGGTTTAGTTAAGTTAGGTTAGGTTAGGTTAGGTTAAGTGAAGTTAGGTTAAGTTAGGTTAGGTTAGGTTATAACTAAGTTTATTGTTTGTGCTCCCACATTAAACTATTGTTCTTATTGTCAAGTTGTCTTCACTGGAGCTTAGTCTATGCTTGACAGTTGACATGGAAGTATCAGTGACTAGGTATGGTAAGCCTCATGCATTCTATAAAGGATATTCATGTATTGTGAATCAAACCAATAAAAATGGAACTGTTATTTGGCGTTGTTCAAAACAACGTTCAAAACAATGTCGCAGTGAGCTAAAAAGTAAAAATAGTGAGGTTTTAAGTGTCAGTGATCATCAATGTAGTGTACTGCATGAAACATTGTTGCTGTCAACAGAAAATCATATAATTTGAAAAGCGAGTGCTAGAAAACAATACTGATGCTAAAAATAATTCAACATTCATGAAACCCTTAACATTATCAAAAGCCACGCCGACTCTACATGAGGAGAATGTAGAGGAAGAGGAAGAGGAACAGGAAGGGGAACAGGAATATTTAACTGGTTTTAGTGATGTTGAGGATAATATTGAGGATAATAATAATCGTGCTGCTTATGATTATAACAGTGATAATGACGTTTTTATACCTATTGTTCGCCGTGGGAAAAAGATCTACAAAAAGCATTGTTTTTAAAACTATAACACATCGTAAAGGCGGAGACTTGTATAAAGTATGCATTTATTGTGATAATCATGTATACTCTGCAATGTTAAATATTTTAACTTTGTAGAAAATATAACAGCATTGTAACATCATTTGCATTTATTTACAAACTTTATATAAATCTTTTTTTTTTCGTTTCATCATAATATTTTTAAAGACAATACTAAAAACTAAAACATTATTATTCTATACACATATTTTTTGTTCTTTCATCACTTGTCATCACTTATATTTTTCCATTATTATTTCACATTTTTTAAATTTAATTAAAACGGACCTTGCACCAATTGTTTTTTAAACCTTCATAAATTAGGTGTACAGGTTGCACAGCATTATTCACTTCATCAAACACACTCTCCGTCATATCATTAAACCGTGTAGACGGAAATGTCTCAAAATTTTCGCATACACAAAGTACACGATCACCATATGCTGTTTACAATTTCCGAATCTTGATAATCCGGAATGGAATATTCGTTGGCAATTCGCTGAGCTTCATTGTCTCTAAGCCACATGCTTGTCCCACAGCATTCAAAACATTCTTTGTAGTAGTCTATAAACAAAAGAAAAGCATATCTATTATACTCTAAAACAGCTTTAATAATATTGTGCAATTAGGTATTTTGCAGTATGCATTGCTAATAAATTACACTATTTATGCACGAAATGCCCTAACTGTAGCAGATACTACTTTTCAGCATATAGCACAAGTGTTAAGTGCCAATGCACACTTGCCACATGCTATCATGTGTCCACAAGGCAAATATACAACACCTAGTTCATCTTGATAACAAATTTTACATAATTGTTGGTTACATTTCTGTATCTGTTCATGAGACAAGTCTTGTTTTCAGCCTCATGTATTTGCTCCGCGTGCTCTAACTCTAAAGGCACTTTTATCTCTTGTGCTGCAAACCCGGTTTCTTTACGAATAGTGTTCACAAATTCCTGACCTTTAAGCAACACCATGTATTTACAGTTAGGTAACCAACGAGCGTGGTCCACAAAAGGGTCATCAGTCATTTGCCAATCCTTTAAAGCAAATCCACAATGAAAACATATTGTTTTATCCCCTTCAACAGTATTAAAAAATCCAGATTCACAGCTGTTTTGAAAGGTGTTTTAATATAAATGGCCAAACATCCTCATAAGATTCTAAACGTTTTTCAACATAGCTGTACTGTGCCCGTTTAGACCGGAGTCCGCACGACCACATATGCATTTTACCAATAATCAGTCAGCACGAGAGTCAAAATATCCCGGAGCGCCAGATGGGTTAAAGCAAATCGCAAAAACGACATCAAAATAAAAAAAATGCTTTACTGATTTTTGGCTCAATGCAACAATAAGGATAGAAGGAGATTTAATTGGGAGTAACACATCCTGTAAAATTATCTCAGTTTATTTTGAAGTTAAAATCGACTGCAAAGATGCTCAAAGCAGCATCATCCACGTGTGGCGATCCACACTCTTATTTACACACAATATACAGAAATTTTCCAAACACATTTGACAATCTTTTTGGAAACACAAGTCCGATTAATAGTCCTGTAGACTGTGTTCCAAAATTATTAATATTTAATTCCAGTTCAAAGTTAATTGTCTATACTGGAAATATCGCAGATCACTGTTTGAATATTTACATGATATTAACACTCGTAGAATAAATGTTCATAGAATTTTTAACTTTCACTTATTTTTCCAGTTTCAAAAATATATCGTCGAAATTATTATCATCATCGAAGCAACACAAATTATTTACACATATTCATAACATCTGAAATGTATTTGACCATTGAGCATAGCATCGAAGAACTGTGCGAAGCACAACAACAATTAATTGTTCTTCTGACATTAAACATTCGAGAAGTGACTCGATTATGAACTTCAAGTTCCAAACAAAATACATGATTTCTGAATCATTAACTTGATCAATAAATTGTTGAACCATTCAACTATTCAATTTCCCACTTGGAATCATTATTATAAAAATATTTATATTCATGGCCATTTTTAGCAATTTTCACAACTTGCAATTCTTCGACAGAATGCGGAAATTAGAATTGTAGTTTTATAATGAATTCATTTAGTTCATGGCACTAGGATTGAAAATATCCTTCAAATTATTCGTGGTTAAAGAATTATTTTTAATTGGCAGTGGCCCATTCTAATATTTGTGTAAGAACACAATATTACAACAACAACGGCAAAGGTCTTCCTCTGAAGAAGAATAAACTACTATCATGACAAATCCGGGTTCTAGCAAAATCAAAGTCTAAATGGAATTCTTAAACAAGGTTGAAATAAGAACTGATGGTTTCTAAGAAATAACCTTCGGGTCATTCATGCGACGAAATGTGTAGTTCCAATACTCCTACTATAAACCTGAGCCATCGAACCTGCTATTTGATTGATGCTCGAAAAAGCCTTCATTCCTGCGACTTAAACATGCGCACCTGGGAATGGCATTTCAATTACTCCACACACATAAATTATCTTCCCAAAATTTATACAATAAATCAAGCCTCTGCTTGTTATCAACACTGGAAGATTAATAAACTTACAAGTTCATTTTATTTTACCTTTCAGTTCAACCCGTGAATTTACCATACTTATGAAAATCTTTATTTCACTTTCGAGTGTATTTACGTCATGATTTTATATAAATACAAAAATATCCTATTTGATACAAATATCAATTGCTTCCCGTTTCATGCCTCTCCGTGTTATCTGAAAAATGTACTTTGCTCATAGCAAATATCAACTGTTCAACCAGAACTGAAATGTTGGTTGAATGCGGGCTTGCGCTAACCACTCTCCTTCGGAAAATCTCCTGTTCCAAACTAGAAATGATTGAACTACTTCATAGGCTCTCTCTCAATACATATGATTATTATAAAATATAATATCCAAGAATTATTTAGAAAAATTATGAAAATTATTATTATTATTATTAGTGGATTTTTATTATTATTATTATTAATTATATCATTTTAAATGTGTTTAATTATCAACTCATTATGTGAGAATCCACATGTTCTAACCTTCGAATATGGAAAAAATATCCATTCCTCAACAAAAATAAATTTAACTTTTACAGTTACATCGGCTGATTACCGTGATTTCCCAAAAATATGAAATATTCAAATAAATGCTCGAAGTGCTCGGTCATCGATCCTAAACTGTTCTGAGTGCTGAAAATACTCAGATTAACTCTAACAAGTCTTGCGTAAATCATTGCAAGCTTTAAATACGAAGAAAAATAATGTGTTGGTCATCTGCAGAAAAAAAATAGTTTGTTCCAATTAGCTAGGCATAATATAATTCAAATGTGGCTTACATTTCTTGATGGTCTTGAAGTGTAGTAAACCTGGTCTGTACCAGATTTATCCATAGACATGCCCTATCGGACAAGCACGTATAATCCTTGTATCGGCCGCCATTGTAGACCCACAATTCGTCTAGTCAGACATAGTGGTTGTATCTTTTGACGTTTTAATAAACTGTTGTTCCATTTTAATATGGGCTTCTATCAAAGCCATAACAGTTTGTTTAAATAGGGTCAGATCTAAGTGATCTCTTCTTAGATATGTCAGTTGTAACATAACTCACGGTAATCTTATCAGTACAAGAAAAACACTGACAGTCTAAGCAATTAACGGCTGTTCTGAAGATCGTTCCCTGGGCATGGTTTGTTATATCACCATCTGCCATGCGCTAAGCAACTTGCAGTTTCCCTTGCGTAGACTAATGAACGCCACCGTTATAGACTAGTCTTCAGTGTACTGACAGATCGAAGTGGTTAACTAGTTACAAATATGAAAACTGACTTGAAATGGATTTAAACATCCAAGTATTAAGTTATTACTGGACTGTGACAAAATACTAATTTCTAGACAAAGTCTAGCATATGTCCTTGTAGAAATATAAATATTTCCACCAATGTCTGTAGAAATATCAATCACCTCAGTGATTCTCCTCGCCGTAAACTTACTAAGTTCCAACTCGTAGCGCAGCACTTTTCGTGACTATCACGACTTGAAAAGAACTTCTACGTAGATCCGGCAACCATGTGCCTTGGCTCAGCGTCGTAGCAACTTGCTCGCCAAGTGCTTGTGTTAGAATGAGCTGACCATGCTTCGGCCAGCTGGCTTTTATTCAAAACTGCCAGGGTCACGCGTCATCACGTTGTAATCTAGAAATCCTCATATCTCTCGTATCCCTGGTCCGATTTACTTGATACTAATTGCATTCTCTTTCATTTGGCCGTGCCAGTAATCTGATCCCAGTCTCAAGTCTCTACTCCATGGTTAACTATTTAATCAATAAATAGCCTCCACCTCTGCTATTACTCGCTACGTCACTTGACATCCAACTATCGGTAAATTCCTTCCAAATGCTTCGAGAAGCAATGTAGCGCGATATTCAAATATCTCAACTTTCAAAAGCGGCTACAGCCTTTCCCTTGATATCTAGGTGTCTGAATCTTGGAATACCCATTCCTAGAGTTGGGCACATCCACCCCACACCTAGCAAAAAATAAAAATTGAAAAAAAAAATATTTTTCCTATCTACACATTAAATCATCTGGTTCTTGAATAATATATCTTCAAATTCGACGCATTATAAGTTCCCACGATGTTACCAGTTCATGTTTTAGCGATTTCATTGGTTCCATTATTGTTTACTTCCACAATACGATAGGGTCCAGTGTAAAGGCTTGCAAACTTCGAGTACACTCGATTTTGCACGTCAGAGGGTGTAGGTCTTTTCACTAAAACAAGAGTTCCTACGCGCAAGGGTCTGCGAAAACGCTTTCCTCTCACTCTGCGCTCTCTTTTCTCAGCTTGGCTCCTCAACTTGTCTCAAGCTAGAGTTTCCCGCATCTGACGACTTGGTTCAATCTCAGGTGGAATAGAGATGATTCGATCCCATAATCGTGTTGGTTTAATTCCATGATGAAGCAACATGGGAATCTGTCCAGTACTCTCATGAATCGTAGAGTTGATGGATTCGGATGCTAAAGAAAGAACATCCATCCATTTCCAATGCTCATTTGGACAATAGAGGCGGAAAAATTTTGCTATTTCAGCCATCACGCGTTCCGCTGGATTGCTCTCTGGATGTCTAATAGAACAAAACAATTGTCTAATCCCAAGATTATTCATGATGGTTCGAAATTCTAAAGATGTGAATTGAGGTCCACGATCTGATAAAAGGAATTCCGGTTTGCCTGCTTCCGGAATTACGCTATCTCTAATTCTCTTCGCACAATACTTTGCGTTTGCCTTCTGAATTGGATGTAACATGGTGTATTTGCTGAAAACATCCACAGTCACCAAAATATATCGGTTACCTCTTTTAGACTTTGGGAGAGGACCATATAAATCAGTCGCGAAGATTTCGCAAGGCTTAGAAGGAATAATAGGCCTTGGTAATTCTCTCAATAATCTAGAATTATGTTTACTCCTTTGGCATAAGTCGCATTCTCGAATAGTGTTTCTGACAGTTTGTCGCATTCGCTCCCACGAAAATTTCTCTTGAATCATGTTGACTGTCTTATCTACTCCAGCATGACCTGCGATTCTATGTGCCATCCAAATAATGGGTTTTTGCAATCGTGGAGGTATCACTACTCTCAGCTTCGTATGGTCGGGATCTGCAAACTTGTAGATTAAACCATCTAACATCATAAAATCTCTGGAAATTCTTTCAGTTTCCACAAAATCATCATCATTTGGATCCATGTCTCCCCGTAGAAAACGAAAAATGTTCCTAAGACGTCGGTCTCTCCTCTGGGATAAATGCAATAACCTTAACCATCTCAAGGTATCTTCATCCTCCTGCGTCAGGTTAACTTGAAAAACCTTAGATGTAGACTCCACTTCTCTACTCAATAAATCAGCTCCCACGTTCAACTTTCCAGGAGTGTGTTCAATAACTAGGTTGAATTGCTGAATAAAAAGTGACCATCTAGTTATTCTATCGCTGGCAAAGTTTGTTCTCAAAATGAACTCCAATGCGTGGTGATCAGTCCTCACAATGACTGAATGTCCAATTAACATTTTCTTCCACGACTCCAATGCGAATATTACAGCTAGTGCTTCTAACTCTGTGGTGTAATAATTTCTCTCTGATGGACGAAGTTTCCTGCTAATGAACGCCAGGTAATGTCTCTTGTGGTCTTCATCTTCTTGAAGTAGAATAGCTCCAATCCCTACGGTGGATGCATCAGATTCTATGATGAAATTCTTGGTAAAGTCAGGATACTCCAATTTCACACTGTTTACCAATAACCTCTTGGCATCTTGAAATGATTGTTCACAATCTTCATCCCATTTCCATTTGTTTCCTTTCTTTAACAATTCCTGCAATGGCGCAACTGTCTTGGTGAAGTTTGGACAATGCCCTGCAAAGAATTGGCATGTCCCGAGAAAACTGCGGACATTCTTCACTCTAGTAGGTCTAGGGAAATTTGCAATAGCCTGTATCTTCGTCTCATTGGGACGGTATCCTTCTCCATCCAAAATGTGACCCAAAAATTTTATTTCCTTTCGAAAGAACTGACATTTTCGAAGGTTTACTTTGAAGTTCGCTTTTCTCAAATCTGCGAATAACATTTGAAGATGTAACAAATGTTCCTCCTTAGTCTCGGATGCAATTAAGATATCATCAATATAACGAATTGCTATCTCTTTTACTTCAGGACTCAAATTTTGTTCCAGTGCTCTGATCAAAACGGATCCAGATGTTTTGACTCCAAATGGTAAACGGCGGAATACATATGTCTGCAGGTCAAACATAAATCCTGTAAACTTCTTAGAATCTTCACTAAGCCTAATATGGTGGTAGGACGAAGTGAGATCAATATTAGAGAACCAGACCTTGCCTTGGAATTTCCTTAACCGTTCCCTAATGATTGGTGGTCTGTCATACTCTAGCAGTAATCTTGAATTCAAATTTCGCGCGTCTAAACATAGTCTCAGACTTCCATCTTGCTTAGATACTACTGCTAATGGATTGACATAAGATGTAGTGTACTTTTCAATCACATTGTTGCTTTCCATCTCCTTGATAAGCACTTTTACCCTTTCTCGGTGCTTTTCTGCTACTGGATACAATTTAGCATGAAAAGGTGCATCATCATTTACACGAATACGATATTCAAAATCCTTAATTTCACCAGGTTTAATATCAAAAATGTCGTGATACTCTTCCAAAATCTTCCCTAGCTCTGGGGACTCCTTCTCAGTGTAGACTTCTCTTCCTTCAGCTTCATGAAAAATCAGAGACCATTGAGCATCTCCCTCGATGTCATCCTCTTCTTTTCCTTCGAAGTTAATCTCTTCGGTATTCTTGAATCTAATCGTCTCCGTCTTCATATCTATCACTGCTTGATATTTCTGAATGAAATCCGCTCCCAATATCATGTCAAAAGCCATGTCCTTCATTACAACAAACACATGTCGGAAATCATGTCCTCCAATCGTAATACATAAGTATAATTGTGTTTTACACAGAGATATTTTATTGGGTATTATTCCTTGGATCTTAATTCCTGATACTGGAATTTCCTCTAAATTCTCTTTGAGCTTCCACAGAATATAAAGCTTCTCACTCACCAGACAAAGCATAGCCCCAGTATCGATCAAAGTATCGACAGGCATACCGAATACTTCGCATGATATAATTGGCATTCTAATTCTTGTACCCATTTCTTTTCGTTCGTCATTCTGTTGAATTAAGTCATCATCCTCTGCTTGCCATTTAATAATTCTGGAAGTGAAAGTATTCAAAATTCTATCTTCTACTGTGAATTCGAAGTTTTTTTTTTCGTTACCATTCCCCGGGATTGTTGTGTTCCCGATGGACCTGGTTCGTTGGGCCTCTGCTCCAAAAACTGCAAGTTATCTTGGTGTCTTGCTTCCAAGTTTTTCCTTGTGTCCTTGTTGAACTCTTCATTGGACTGACGATCATCCACATTCCCTCTGTTATTGTAGTTGTTTCTACCATGATATCTTCTTTCCTGGTACCTTCCTTGACTATCTCGTGGTCTTCTCCATCGAGTATTGTATCGATTACCACCATCCGGTCTCGCATATGGTTTGTAACTGTATCTGTTACTGTACTGGTTCCATCCTCTCTTATTTGTATCTTCCCTCGGCGTTTTCTCTTCTCGCTCCTCTCGAATCTCTCGAGGTGTCTGAGAATAACTATCAGCCATAACAGCGTACACAGCGTTGTTATTCTTTCCTCCCTTCTGATGGAAGAATTGAGCGTTTGTATGATCCAGCTTCTGTAATACTTCATCAAATTGTTCCATATTATAGATATCAGCAGCGATCAAAGTCCTCTGGACGTCTGCTGGAAATTGACGTATCAATGCAGTAATCAATTCGTTATCTGGCATCGGCGGATCTAAATGTTGGAGTTTAGACAGCTGTCCAGAAAAGTACGTAGAGTATCGAGTAGGTTGTGACGTCGAGAATCTCTTCGAATATAACTCTGCTCTGACTTGCTGTTGGGTTTCCGGGGACCAAAACTTTTTCAATAGCCCACGAGAAAACTCCTCAAAAGTGGTTAGAGTGGATCTAAAAGCTCTAAACCAAAGAAGTGCAGGACCTTCCAAAAACTTCCCTATCACTCGGATCTGTTTTTCTTTAGGGATCTTGAAATCTTTCAGGTAATCCCCTGCTTCTCTCAAAAATTCCACGGGTGTCACAGAATCTCGCCCTGAAAATTTAGAAGGCTTATCCTCTATATTCTTAAATACAGTTATGGGGTTGGATTGAAATACTGTCCTGACCTCATCCTGTCTTTGACTATCCGTGTCTCTAGCTCCTCCTAGATTTATCTGTATCTACTCCTTTCCCCTTACATTTTGCATTTTTAACAGATGATCAGACTGTTTCTCATCCTTGATTTGAGTTTTCATAGCCTCAAGTTCCTTCTGGTTTTCTTCTGCCATCTTCTTAATTGCTTCAGTCTCTTTACAATTCTCCTTAACATCAGTGGATATCTGGTTCATAACAGCCTCATGACTTTTCAATGACCCTGTCATATCTGATATGTCCTTCTGAGTTGCTTGGATATCCTTGGCAATTACTTCAATATGGGATGACAAAGATTCCCTAATCTCCTTGATTCCCTCTTGGTTCTCCAGCTTGAGTGTGTCTTTAATTTCATTGACAACTGTGGTTTTGATTTCAGTTTGCAACTCATTAATCACACCTTCTCTTATTTCTCCCATGACAAGTTCTTTGAATTGTTCTGTTAACCGTTGAACAACTAGAATTCCCATCTCGTTACTCTCCTTCTTCACTCTGACTTCCAGGTTGACCATGTCTTCACCAACTTTCCTAAGACCATGTTCTATCCTATCAGCTAAGCTTTGAGATCGAAGATCGGCATCGCGAAATTTTTCGTTCATTAAACTTGCGTTAGTAGCTAATGAAGTTTCGAGCTCATGTGTTTTTTCGCATAATTTATTCATTTTACTTTCAAGTGTCATTTTCAAAATTTCGGAATTCTCTTTAAATTTACTTTCCATTGAATTAAATTTACTATTTAAATTTTCTTTCAAATTACCCTTTAAAGAATCAGAACTTTCTCTAAGTTTATTTTCCAAAGAATCAGAATTTTCTCTAAGTTTATCATTCAAATTTTCTTTAAGTTTATTTTCTAAAGAATCAGAATTTTCTTTAAGTTTCTTTTCTAAAGCCTCTGTATTTTCTTTCATAATGGCGGCTACACGCCGTCCAGCCTCTTTTGAACTCTCTTCCAAACTCCTCATCATTCTCATCATTTCTTCCATAATTTTCAATTATTATTCAAAACTTAGGGGTATACAACAGTGGCAAACACAAGATTATAACTAGAACAAGAAATATGAATAGCTAATTGGAACACTCTAATAAAATGAGATTTGTCCTAATGTCGACGTGATGGAAAAACAAAATTCTCTATTTTTACGAATTACATTTACCATAATATCACAAGAAAAATATGCAAGTTCTCAAATATCCTCCACCTGGATTCTAATAATGTGTATGTCCAGTCATCGAACGTTTACTACTGAATTTACTTGACGCCCTAATGGTTAAGCCATTATCAAGAATAATCAAACCCATTCTAATTATTAACCAAGTTAAATTTTTAATTTTCCCCACTAATTGGGTTTCCTACTAATTTATTCATCCAAATCAGACATCTCTCAACTCCCAAAATATTTCTATAAAAATTATCACAATTTAAATCGGCATGCGATTGACCATGTCTAAATCGGGACCCACGTTCGAAGCCATTTCTCTCTCTATCTTATTTTATGTGCCCGTTTAGACCGGAGTCCGCACGACCACATATGCATTTTACCAATAATCAGTCAGCACGAGAGTCAAAATATCCCGGAGCGCCAGATGGGTTAAAGCAAATCGCAAAAACGACATCAAAATAAAAAAAATGCTTTACTGATTTTTGGCTCAATGCAACAATAAGGATAGAAGGAGATTTAATTGGGAGTAACACATCCTGTAAAATTATCTCAGTTTATTTTGAAGTTAAAATCGACTGCAAAGATGCTCAAAGCAGCATCATCCACTTGTGGCGATCCACACTCTTATTTACACACAATATACAGAAATTTTCCAAACACATTTGACAATCTTTTTGGAAACACAAGTCCGATTAATAGTCTTGTAGACTGTGTTCCAAAATTATTAATATTTAATTCCAGTTCAAAGTTAATTGTCTATACTGGAAATATCGTAGATCACTGTTTGAATATTTACATGATATTAACACTCGTAGAATAAATGTTCATAGAATTTTAACTTTCACTTATTTTTCCAGTTTCAAAAATATATCGTCGAAATTATTATCATCATCGAA
This sequence comes from Meconema thalassinum, assembly GCA_946902985.2. Taxonomy (NCBI): domain Eukaryota; kingdom Metazoa; phylum Arthropoda; class Insecta; order Orthoptera; family Tettigoniidae; genus Meconema; species Meconema thalassinum. The sequence continues at coordinate 802,119,357 of OX336389.2, read as the reverse complement.
GCAACTCAAATTATTTACACATATTCATAACATCTGAAAAGTATTTGACCATTGAGCATAGCATCGAAGAACTGTGCGAAGCACAATAACAATTAATTGTTCTTCTGACATTAAACATTCGAGAAGTGACTCGATTATGAACTTCAAGTTCCAAACAAAATACATGATTTCTGAATCATTAACTTGATCAATAAATTGTTGAACCATTCAACTATTCAATTTCCCACTTGGAATCATTATTATAAAAATATTTATATTCATGGCCATTTTTAGCAATTTTCACAACTTGCAATTCTTCGACAGAATGCGGAAATTAGAATTGTAGTTTTATAATGAATTCATTTAGTTCATGGCACTAGGATTGAAAATATCCTTCAAATTATTCGTGGTTAAAGAATTATTTTTAATTGGCAGTGGCCCATTCTATTATTTGTGTAAGAACACAATATCACAACAACAACGGCAAAGGTCTTCCTCTGAAGAAGAATAAACTACTATCATGACAAATCCGGGTTCTAGCAAAATCAAAGTCTAAATGGAATTCGTAAACAAGGTTGAAATAAGAACTGATGGTTTCTAAGAAATAACCTTCGGGTCATTCATACGACGAAATGTGTAGTTCCAATACTCCTACTATAAACCTGAGCCATCGAACCTGCTATTTGATTGATGCTCGAAAAAGCCTTCATTCCTGCGACTTAAACATGCGCACCTGGGAATGGCATTTCAATTACTCCACACACATAAATTATCTTACCAAAATTTATACAATAAATCAAGCCTCTGCTTGTTATCAACACTGGAAGATTAATAAACTTACAAGTTCATTTTATTTTACCATTCAGTTCAACCCGTGAATTTACCATACTTATGAAAATCTTTATTTCACTTTCGAGTGTATTTACGTCATGATTTTATATAAATACAAAAATATCCTATTTGATACAAATATCAATTGCTTCCCGTTTCATGCCTCTCCGTGTTATCTGAAAAATGTACTTTGCTCATAGCAAATATCAACTGTTCAACCAGAACTGAAATGTTGGTTGAATGCAGGCTTGCGCTAACCACTCTCCTTCGGAAAATCTCCTGTTCCAAACTAGAAATGATTGAACTACTTCATAGGCTCTCTCTCAATACATATGATTATTATAAAATATAATATCCAAGAATTATTTAGAAAAATTATGAAAATTATTATTATTATTATTAGTGGATTTTTATTATTATTATTATTAATTATATCATTTTAAATGTGTTTAATTATCATCTCATTATGTGAGAATCCACATGTTCGAACCTTCGAACATGGAAAAAATATCCATTCCTCAACAAAAATAAATTTAACTTTTACAGTTACATCGGCTGATTACCGTGATTTCCCAAAAATATGAAATATTCAAATAAATGCTCGAAGTGCTCGGTCATCGATCCTAAACTGTTCTGAGTGCTGAAAATACTCAGAATAACTCTAACAAGTCTTGCGTAAATCATTGCAAGCTTTAAATACGAAGAAAAATAATGTGTTGGTCATCTGCAGAAAAAAAATAGTTTGTTCCAATTAGCTAGGCATAATATAATTCAAATGTGGCTTACATTTCTTGATGGTCTTGAAGTGTAGTAAACCTGGTCTGTACCAGATTTATCCATAGACATGCCCTATCGGACAAGCACGTATAATCCTTGTTTCGGCCGCCATTGTAGACCCACAATTCGTCTAGTCAGACATAGTGGTTGTATCCTTTGACGTTTTAATAAACTGTTGTTCCATTTTAATATGGGCTTCTATCAAAGCCATAACAGTTTGTTTAAATAGGGTCAGATCTAAGTGATCTCTTCTTAGATATGTCAGTTGTAACATAACTCACGGTAATCTTATCAGTACAAGAAAAACACTGACAGTCTAAGCAATTAACGGCTGTTCTGAAGATCGTTCCCTGGGCATGGTTTGTTATATCACCATCTGCCATGCGCTAAGCAACTTGCAGTTTCCCTTGCGTAGACTAATGAACGCCACCGTTATAGACTAGTCTTCAGTGTACTGACAGATCGAAGTGGTTAACTAGATACAAATATGAAAACTGACTTGAAATGGATTTAAACAACCAAGTATTATGTTATTACTGGACTGTGACAAAATACTAATTTCTAGACAAAGTCTAGCATATGTCCTTGTAGAAATATAAATATTTCCACCAATGTCTGTAGAAATATCAATCACCTCAGTGATTCTCCTCGCCGTAAACTTACTAAGTTCCAACTCGTAGCGCAGCACATTTCGTGACTCTCACGACTTGAAAAGAACTTCTACGTAGATCCGGCAACCATGTGCCTTGGCTCAGCGTCGTAGCAACTTGCTCGCCAAGTGCTTGTGTTAGAATGAGCTGACCATGCTTCGGCCAGCTGGCTTTTATTCAAAACTGCCAGGGTCACGCGTCAACACGTTGTAATCTAGAAATCCTCATATATCTCGTATCCCTGGTCCGATTTACTTGATACTAATTGCAATCTCTTTCATTTGGCCGTGCCAGTAATCTGATCCCAGTCTCAAGTCTCTACTCCATGGTTAACTATTTAATCAATAAATAGCCTCCACCTCTGCTATTACTCGCTACGTCACTTGACATCCAACTATCGGTAAATTCCTTCCAAATGCTTCGAGAAGCAATGTAGCGCGATATTCAAATATCTCAACTTTCAAAAGCGGCTACAGCCTTTCCCTTGATATCTAGGTGTCTGAATCTTGGAATACCCATTCCTAGAGTTGGGCACAGTACTCTGGGTGTGCTACTGCGTTAGTCTTGCAAACTCCCAATTTTTCAAAAGCACATGCCAATTCAATACTGTCTATAGCATATGGAACACATATATAGACACTACCGTTGGCTGGTAATACTTCATTATTATTATTTATTTGTGATTCAGCAACGTAAGTAGTGGCCAATGGCCTTGTGGTTCGGTAAAATGGTTACACGGGTATGTTACCCACTTGTTTTCCAAGCATGTGAAGACAACAAGGAGACCATCGCAAATGGTCTCTAAAGGGATCATCCCCTTGTTCCCAGCGTGAAAGTTCAATATCACAAAACACACAGCGCACAACATCTTCTCGGTTTAAGTAATAGAAACCAGCTCCAGCAAGTTTATGTGCCGACAAAAAGCCTACAGGCCAGGATTCAAATGTTAACCAACGATCTTTTTCTGATTTTAAATTTAACCCACGTGGTAAACCTACTTGCTCACTTGTTGTTCTTTGGTACTAACGCCCTGTGTTATAATACAACTTTTTATTGCAATTTATTAACGTTGCACAAAAGGACAGAGTATTTTAAAGTACAACGTATGCTTGTTCACTGTATGTTCACGGCGCATGACCGCACCTAAAAACGAACAAAATGACCCATCACTCAATCAATCAATCAATCAATACTTGTGAATAAAACTTTAACGTTAATAGACATTAAATTAAAAAACACAATCAAAAAATATTTTATAATAAACTGTATGTCGGCACTAACAGTAACCCATGTACTTATTTTCTTTTTATAAAGCTGCAGTTATTTACATCCCCTTTTAACCAATATATAAACAAAAATGAATGTCATGTCAGTTTGTTCAGATTATCATGTTCAAACCTGTCGATATTCGATGAGTCCATAAGGAACCACCCATCAATTAAATTTAATTTTTTGTTTTTAGAAAATCCAACATGGCCTTGTACTTTTCCCAGTCAAAAATCAATATGGTCTTGTACCGTTTGCCAATACATAGCCATTAATCAAGGAAGCAATCATCGTCACAGTCATGTACTTGTAATGATTTTTTTGTTTAGAGGTTTTCAGTAGTGGTAAAATGGAATAGCATTTTAATTTAGGCTTACCTCAGTTTTAAATAGTTCACTCTTTGGCAATAGTTTCGCTCTAGAGCATCTCGGGTTTTCAGCGACTGCTACGGCGGTAAGGGTTTTCTTTCCAAGTTTCTAAAAATAAATAAAATAAACCGCTATAAATACCTAAATTCAGGTTAATAAATGCATTTCATAAAATAAAATAAAAAATATCAAACAAAAAAATGAAACAAGTTAGTTTAAAAAAAATCTCACCTTGACTTGTACTTGCTTTTTTGCTGTTTCCTTCTAGTGGGCTCAAAAGTGCAATGGTTTCTTCTCTCTCAGACATGTAAGGTATACCGGTTATCTACAAACAAATAAATAAAAAATCATTAATTTCCTTATCAATAACTACAAGCTTAAGGTTCATTAGCATTACATCATTAATATAATCATTCATAGGTACGTATCAAAAAATAAAAGGATTTTTCTTCCACAGCTCTACTGTGTACGTCCGTTTGCTAAAATGGCAAGTGCATGACTAACACAATCGTTATCAGTCTGCTTAGCAACAGAGAGATTTGCATTTTCTCAGCGTTTTGACCTTGATGGTTTTCTGTTTCTCTTTCTCACATGTTCCCACGCCTCGCCACATTCCTCAAGCACCATATGATTCGTGTACCATATACTAGTTTCATGTTTTTATTAAGGAACCAAAATGGCTGCCTCTTATACATTGGTAGTACTACTGCATAAGAACCAACATGGCGGTCTTTGTTTAAACAGCAGTCCTGCCAGCCTCTTCCAGGTAAGTAAGCTAATATCGCACTTCCTGCTGACGTAGATATTTGTGTCTTATCAGCAGGTTAACCAGGTAGTTTTACCTAGTCCAAGAATCACTTGGTCATATTCTAAAACCGTCTGCTGTGTCAGAGAGCGGTCTCGCTCATCACTGTTGACTAAAACGTTAAAGATCTCTTTCAGGATAAAAAAAAAGCCTAGCACACTTAACATATTTTTCATATATTCTCCTCCACCCGTTATAGGAAATATCACAAAACCAACCGTAATAAGCTGCCCCGCCATCCCGCCAAAAGCGCAATTCTTTTTTCCGGGCACGGGCACCGAGATCGCCATGAGGGATTTTGAAATATTCGTCATAGGAAATATCTGAAAAAAGCACCCTTCGTTCTATCGTTCTACCATACATCACCCCGTCGAAATAGCCATTTCCTGTATTCACCAAGGCCGGTCAAAGCCTCGTTGTAACACATGCCCACTGGTATCGTCTCTCTCTCTCTGTCTACAAACACTCTTTATTTTTTAAATTAGTAAAAAGGTTTTAAAATGCATAGTTTTTGTCCTAGAGACTTAAAATTTATTGTGGTGGGTAGAGGGGGTAGGGACCTTTCATTTATGTCAAACATTTTTTTCTAGAATTCCTAGTTTCCTAAATATAAGAATTTAAACTTGGACTGATTAAAAAAAAGTTTTATAAAAAATAAAGGTCATACAGACCATTCGTTTGAACTATTGGACAACGTTCTATCAAGTTTGGTTTTCAAACTATCACCTACTTTCACAAAGAAAAACTTTCAAAAAAATGTCTAAAATATAATACGTGATCCACAACAAAGCACCACTCACCTCGAGTCCAACGACACCTCATTTGTTAAAATCCGATCAGGCGTTCGCGAATTATCACAAATGTTCGCCAGAAAGTAGGCTATCATTTTTTCGCCCTGCACACGTAAAACTTGCTCTCCATCTACAGGGCCTAGGGACCTTATATTCACGTCAAACAAACTTTTATCCAAAATTCACCGTCTCCAAAGAATCAAAAATTCTGAAACAAGAATTTTCAAAAAAAAAACACTCATTCTCAGCAAAGAGGACGTCATCCCAACGCCAACAACACTTCGTTCGTTAAAATATGATCCTGCGTTCGCTGATTATATCCAATGTTCGCGAGAAAGTAGGCTATCATTTTTTTCCTCCTACACACTTGAAACTTGCTGTCTACTTAGAGGCCATAGCCACCTTTCATTAAAGTCAAAGAAACGTTTTTCTCATCTTCACCGTTTCCAAAATAGCACCAATTTCAAAATCTACAATAAAAAAAATACCACCACACATTCCCAGCAAAGAGGACGTCATCCCAACGCCAACAACACTTCGTTCCTTAAAATATAGTCCTGCGTTCGCCGATTATACCCAATGTTCGCGAGAAAGTAGGCTATCATTTTTTCCTCCTACACACTTGAAACGTGCTGTCTACTTAGAGGCCATAGCCACCTTTCATTAACGTAAAAGAAACGCTTTTCTCATCTTCACCTTTTCCAAAATAGCGCCAATTTCAAAATCGAGAATTTTCAAATAAAAAAAATACCAACAGACATTCTCAGCAAAGAGGACGTCATCCCAACGCCAACAATACATCGTTCGTTAAAACTCGACCAAGCGTTCGGGAGTTATCGCCAAAGTTTATATGAAAGTAGGGGGCGGCCTAGAACTCTCCTCATCCCACTACTCCAAACAATTAATTAATTAATGATTCATTAAAATAATTATGCTTCATGATTATTATAAGTGTAGACAATTGACTGATGAATCCATTACACCTAGGCTGAACAAAGTGAAGTCTTCAGTAAGATCAATCACTTTCAAACATCGACTCTATAGTCGGAACAATAACACGAGTTGACAAACTCTGACTCAACAATAACAACTGTCAGAGGCACACAGTTCTTCTGATTCAGTCTTGGGCTATTCACGGAAAATACCTGGTCGCAGATCCAAATATGTACGACAGTGCTCTACAGGGTCTCAAATATAACAACAATAGCCTCTTAACATGGTGTCAGCATGGTCAATAACAAAAGGATAACATCTAACTTCATATAATAACACTCTCAGAAATAGTGTCCAAATGATATCGCTTCACAACGGCGATAATGACTTACAATGGGATCGTCCTACATGACGTAAGCAAAACATGAGATTTCCTCAACATGGCCCCTGGGCTTGACCTAGAGTATGATACAATCTCAGACGGTAATATTTCAATGCCGAAGCATCTGTCAAATGTAGTTCAAGTTAGTTTTACAGTACAGCTTGGTGCTTCATGGGTAACAATAACCCGTTTTTACTGGCGTTTGCAACACGCTAACTCTGCTGCGTTAGGCAGCTTGTAATCACATTAATGCAGGCAGCAATTCACTAAATAAAGTCCTGATGTGAACTGTGCTGATACAATCTTAAATTCACAGGGTGGATCCAAAGCTAGGCTTCTCATGTCAAGCCTTTTCTGGTCCTGACTTATACTGCGGCCTCGTGGTCGTTTCACGTCCAGTATCTCCTCCATGCGGTCGGTCTTTGAGCTGATGGGCATCACGTCTCCATGTCCCGCGTGGTTGAATGGTCCTCTGGCATGATGAAGCCTCTTCTGAATATCTCCTTCACGTCATGAGTGTCTACTCCATATTACTCAAGGTAGAATCTTGTAGAATATCGCTGCACATGTGGTCGTAGTCGTGGTTACACATTTTTAACAATATTTTCCACACGTGGGTGAGCAAAGGATTTAATCTAAGCTTCGAAGCGATTATGTAAATTCTCTCACAGGCTTTACACTCTAGTATGGCAGACTTCAATGCAAAAATGGCCTTCACTATCTGCAATCACTGGCACTATTACAAGCATGTGGTATTATCTCACTGATTCTATGACTGGTGAAAATCACACTGTATCTTTGCAATCTGACGTAAGATATACTCGCGCTACACGCGGCGATGAAACATTGCACTGTGATATGTTTCTAATATACATTTAGCGTAGGATAATTAATATTAAAAGTCTCACATGGACCTTGGCTACAAGTGTGTTCCTCGTGGTGACGATGGCGTTCCACGTGATTATAGTATCACCAAAAAATATTCACTCTTTCACAAAAATTATACACTTGGTCTAAATAACGTGACCAGTATTATCATATCTGCATTATTGCACACTACACGGTGCTTAAAACGAGGTTATATTCTCAGATTATTTCACATCTTCGCCTCGTGGGCGGACTATTACATCGTCTCGACGGATTAACTTGTACACACGTTCACTTTGGACAGTTCCAAACTCGGGTGTGTCGAGCCTCGCTTCGCCTGCTTGGTCCAAACGTATACATCAGTAGTTGAGAGTCTAATGATTTCCTCTCCGCTTATCTGCGGTGTAAATTACCTTTACCAAAAATGATAGCATAAACATCACAATGTTTACTTAATACTGCATGACGATGTGGTGAGTTCTGAGGCGCTTAAGATCAAAAAGTTGGATAATACCTGCTCAGAAAAATCTCTAGAATGAATGTCCAAAGTCAAGACAACATCCTTTCTTGTGACAATCCATGCGCTGGTTCCAGGGTGCGTTCAATGATGAAGCATGGCTCGTACATTAACATTTCAAAGAAATATCACCGACCAATGAGCTCAGGCAGGCTCATATGCTCTCCCGTCAGTTTAAATAAAATGAAGGGATGCTTTTTTATTTATCCGACGACCAATTTAAGCTTGGTGATATTTTTTTAAGTTGGCGCGTTGAAAGTGCCAATACGCTCGCCTGTTTGGATATCTTCAATTACATAACTCCCATTGTTTAGGGGTTCAGTTACTCGATTAGGCCCGTAATATAATGACAGAAATTTACCATACACTCTGTCAAGTGGATTGGATATCCCGGGTCCCCTGATAAGTACCAGATCTCCCGCGACGAGTGGATCTCTGTATCTCCTGTGTCGCATCGTCCTAAGACGTTTGGCGGCTTGCCTATCCGGTCCATTTCTTGCAGCTAAGATCCTGCTGGCATGTGAAGGTTGTATACTCGGCAGTGTTACAATGATGCGATTCCATATCCCCACGGGTGTTTGGTTCAACTATAGTACCATGGGTATTTGACCCGCACTCTCATGTACAGTTGAATTAATACAGTTCGCCATTACTACCAAAACCCCGGTCCGTCTCCAGTGTTCCTCCTACTTAGCATTCCAATCATCAATAACATAGACCTCGGAATTTCATTCTGTTTCATCCTCCAGAACATTCATGGAAATGGGTTTGTTTGGAGAAATTCTACTGTGTTACGAACCATATCTACGATACCATCGTGTTGACCCATAATATCCGCACCGAGTATAGCCTCATACTTGGGATCTTCGAGGACTATAAACTGGTGCAAGTACACGTGTCTCGCTATGGTTTAAGTGCATAGTACCTGAACTTTGCACTTTACGGTGCGGTCTGGAATAATTCCTCTTACTCTCATTGTGGAAACGGGTAATTCTGTGACATCCGATTGTGCTTTCAGCGTAGCGTTGAAGTCGGATGAAATAACACTAATCATAGCACCTGTATCTATGAGGATTTTCACTGGGCACTCATTTATTTCTGCCGATATCATAGGCAATCGTGTGTTCTCAAAATCGGTCGTAGTTCGTCGTTCGTCCTATAAGTCCTCCTGCACCTGTTCCCAAGAGTAAATGAGTGGCAGTTAATCTGGTACCACTCAGGTCAGACTTTAACGCGATTTCGGCGTTTTTTTTCCTTTAGAGGTGACGGGTTGCTCGTGATCAGACAACTCTTCTAGAATGTCTTGTGCATCCCGCAGCTTACGGCTTTGGTCTGCCTCTTCCTTAGTCTCGCGGAGCTGTCCGATGTATTCCCGACTCTCCTGTACAAGTCCGCGCCAATCTCTGTCATGCTGATACCGGGGATCGCGATCTCTGCGGTATCTCCCATTGTATCTATAGTCGCGGCCAACATTTCCGGACTGTTGGGCTCGAGGTGTATCCTGGTTCCCTCGGCGGTTATCACCCTCTTGACGGTGGTTCTCATTTGTTCCACGGTTGAACCTGTTGTTACAGTATTCTTGATTCCTCTGTCGTCCATTTATAGAGTATGGTGTTCTACTCCATGAACGACGGTTGAAATCCGTGTTCCTTCGTTGATACGGTTCATCAATAACTGTTGTCGGCTTCGGCGTTTGACAAACCTTGTCAATTGTTGTCAGATTCACATGGCGTGTCTCGCCTCTCGACGGTTCATGTGTTGAGTACTGTTCGGTGATAGAATCTAACCTTATCAGTATCTGATCACATTCCCAGAACGTTTTGGCTCCCACGGCTATCAGAACCCTCTGGATGTCAGCCGGATATTGCCATATGATCGTGTTAATGAGAACTTCCTCAGATAATGGCGACTTAAGTCAACGTAGCTTTGCCAATTGTGTCGCGAAGTAGTTGGCATAACGTGTGGGCAAATTCGAGCTGTAACGCTTCGTGTACATCTCTGCACGAATGCTCTGTTATATATCGCTAGACCAATACGTTCTAAGGAGAGCGTCTCTGAAATCTTGGTACCCTGCATACAAGTAAGGAAAAGTTCTAAACCAAATACTTGCTTGCCATCACGTTATTCTGACTATTTTGAGGATATATTGGTCTAAACGACGGTGCATTGTAGTTCAATGGTGCGGCTGCATTATTCTACATCGCGGTGTTGGAATATGTGTTCTCCGTCATCGGCGTCTGCATATAATTCAGTGTCATTGAAAACTGAGGTGGTGCTCATGGTTGCGTAGTCGGTTGCTTACATGTCGACATCACATCCATGAATTGTGGCTGTTGTACGGTTGACGGTGAATTTGTCTGAACAGATGACTGTGTCACATTTACTATACCAGGTTGAGGTGTAGGTTGATTATCTAGTGCCGATAGGTTAGGTGGGTCTCTGGGCCAAGATTCCATTAAATCCTGTAATCTTCTTTCCAGTTCCTCCCAATCTGGAGCGGTTAATTCTTCAGTCTGACGGCTAAGTTCGTTTACTTGCAGTTCTACTCCCTCAATCTTATCCATCTCCCTAATTGCAGTTCTTAAGTTTGAACTGAGCTGTAGCCTCTCAGTAACAGCAACTTCTTCCAATCTCTTTTGCATAGAATCGACCTCTTCTCTGAATCCTGACACGTCCTCTCTAACTTGAAAGTCGTCATCATTGACGACGGCAACATCCCCTGTCAATTCCGTCACCTCGTCTCTGACGCTTGCAACTTGCCCTTCTACGATACCTTTGTGTTCCATTACACCACCTCTTAAGAGTGCGATGTCAACTCCAATCTTCTCTCTGTTAACATCCATCCTTTCTCGAAGTTCTCCTACTGTATCTGTCAATTCAGCAACACTCTTGCTAGACGCAGCTAATTCTTTCTTAAATTCGGCTACTTCAATTCCAACGGCCTTAACATTCCTGTGGACAGCGAGTGCGGCACCTCTCATGAGTGTTAACCCTGCATTCACTGTGGCAACTTCCTTCTTAACTTGGTTAATGAATCCCTCGACGTGGGTGACACGACCTCCTAATTCTTCCCTAGTGTGGTCGAGATCAGCTATCATGTCTATTTTTATTCGTGCCATAGTTCCTTCCAATTATGTAGTTCCTGTACTCTATCCTCAATAGTTTCGTCCAATGCGGTTAGTCTGGTCCTTACCTCTCTTCTCGCACGGTTCAAGTCGTCGGTTAAAGTATCTAACCTATCATTCGCATTCTGTTGGTGTCGTAGTACGTCTACCCTAACAGCTGCTAAACCTGCGGTAAGATTGTTATTAACCTCCTTCCTGTTAGCTTCCATATCCGCCCTTACCCTATTATGATCGCCCCTGACATCATTGAGGTCGCGCCTGACATTATCAAGAATCTTGTAACTTTATTAAGGTCTCTCCTGCCATTATCGAGGTCGCCCCTAACATTATTGAGGTCGCCCCTGACATAATTGAGACCTCGTGTAATATTATTGAGAGTGGCAGTATTAGCGACAACGGCTGGATTAGCAACCCCTACTGCATTAGTGTTCACACCTAAATCGGTCTTCATATCACCTAAATCAATCCTGATTTGGTCGAGGATGGCGTTGACCCCAGCCATCATTTCCTCCATGATAGACGGATCGTCGCTTCATCCATAATAACAATTAAACACTTGGAGAAAACGAAGGAGATATTCATTAAAACGAGAGCTTACATCTATGACAGGGAAATTGCTGTGGCAGAAAGCTTGCTTACGTTTAATAAAAATCACGAGTACTGCTGGAGTACACAAACGAATTGCTTCTACATATACAAACATCAACTACAAGCAAAGCAAGACATTAAATTCACTCAAGATGAAGCATGAGCAAAGGCACTTCCAAAACTTACTTTATTAATCTAAATATGCTTCACCTCCATGGTCTTATATCACCAGAATGCCATGTGGCTAATTGAACAGCAGTACGACCTTCTATAATTCGTCCCAGTCCAGTCACTTTGCCTTTAAATAGTGTTAAAAATCCTCTGAAAAGAAATTACAGGGGCTGATGGCCACCATGTCCAAATCGGCATCACCGGTTGGGTGTTATTTTTAATTATAGTGGTGTATGTGCCCGTCAGAGGAGCTGTCAGGGTTTCCAACAACCGAAATGACTTCCCACACACCTCACCTGTCGAACGCATAGGCCGAAGAGGATTGGATGCATTTCTTATAAGTCCTACGCACGAGAAACGTGACCACCGGGGGGATCAGGGTAGACATGGTGAACGTCATAGACGACCCAAGAAGTACATCACAGAAACACTTAAGCTAAGGAATAAGAACAACCCCTATCCCAGTTCGGAGGGTTTGTCTCGGCTAATCCGCAAGCTAATAATAAAACAAGGTTCAAAATCCACACTGAATAAAGTTTAAAAAAATCTCGAAAGATCTAACACACAAATGAAAACATGAAAACAACAACAACGAAGCTTGGGAAGTGGTACGAAAAAGTGAACCCTACACTATCAGAAATGGGTTACTAAAAGCAGAATCTAAATTTAACAAAGCAACAAAACAAGCAAAAGATATGGTGGTACCACTCCCGAATTTACAATTACATTTAATGCATTTAGCTAAGTCCTGACAATATTACAAACATATACGGCGAATGACGCCCGTAATCAAAACATAACATCAAAGGCTACATAACAACCAGCAAAAAAACAACATTAAATTCACTCCTAGGACTAGAATGTGTTCATCAACACTACAGGCATATGAGGATAACATAGCATTCATGAGTAAATAAATAAAACACAGCATCCAATCATTGTCTTCCCTGCCTGCAAATTCTGGAGTACTCTTTGTATCCAAATGTCATTTGACAATGTGTTCATTTCGTTGACAACTGCGTCGTAAAAACTACGACTTAGGTTACATGAGCGTCGCACGCTACCAAGTGCGAACTACAGGTTGGTACGCTGCTCATTCGTCCCAAAAATCGTGTATTCAGTCTAGTGTCATTTCCGAATGGAAATGGAAACATCTTCATAGCATCAGTCAATCGTCATAAAACCATCGATAAACCTAATCTACACTTCTAATAATCACGAAGCATAATTATTATAAATGAATCATTAGTTAATTAATTGATTGTTTGGAACTTAAAATTGATTTCCCAATGTTGTGCCAGCTGACTGACACCTCGGCTGAACAAAGTGAAGTCTTCAGTAAGATCAATCAATCATCGACTCTATAGTCGGACCAATAAGGCCATGCGCTGGTTCCAGGGTGCGTTCAATGATGAAGCATGGCTCGTACATTAACATTTCAAAGAAATATCACAGAACAATGAGCTCAGGCGGGCTCACTAGATTATTATTTAAATCACAATGGTTATTATCACATCATGAATTTCTTATAAACAAATTCAGACTAGTCTAACTCCTGCGGGATAAATATGTGAAAAACGCTGTTTGTTTTAGCAACCTAAAATGATGGCAATCGGTCGTTAAAGAAATGAATCCACTATAAGATCATTGGGCAAAAATAAGGCAGTCTATTGGACGTAAACAAATAAATCAATGAGCTCATCTTATGGAACATAGATTCTGATCTTCAGTGATAGGCGGAAACAATCACGCTACATGATATCGAATCATCAGTTTTCCAATGAACGTAACAAACTCTGTAAAATCCATGACAAAAATAACATTTTTCTGGTAGTGCAAAAATCGAATGTAATACTCAGTCGTAGTATTTCAAAAATATATACACATGGGGTAGAACTGTATGGAAACAACTACATGAACTATTCACAAATGACTATAGCTACAGGATATTTAGTTGGTTTTTGACAGACCTTAGTAATTTCAGCTTAGGCAGGGGGCGTCCGCGTCTTATGCTTCCCATCTGAACCATGACGTTGAACCTCGTTCCAACGTTGCTTCTACCTTTGGATCTGGGCTGGCTGGTTCCACACGGCCTCCAATTTGGTTTCCATCCTCCCGGATAGTTCCATCTTCCTGGTCAGCGCCTCATCAGTCTTCCGTTCCACAGGAGGGCTACCGTTCCCCTCTGGTAATAAACCAGGGTTAGCTTGAGGTCTGAGCTTAAGGGTTAGCTTATGTTCACCTGCCCACGTCCATCTAGCCCTCCATTGCGAAGCACATGTTACTAGATGCAGACTTATTAGCGTTCAGTAGAGTTGTGATTATCGTTGCTTTGTGATTTTCCATTAGGCTGTGGTGGTTTATAAGCATATCACTCTAGTTACTGGTGATTGCTTCGATGAAATAGAACCTATTTGAACTTGCAGCTCCGAAGTGATGCACATAAAAATTTTTGAATTTTTATGCTTACGAAGTCGTTGATGTGTTGTGCATTCAGACTTGTAGATTATGATGCACTTTAATTGATTTGCCTGTCACAACTAGTTTGAAAGATTCCAAGTGCCTGAATTTGACACCTCGGGTAACTTGTACTTTTCGACTAAGCTGTTTACGTGTACAGGTCAGCGTAGCGGCCTCGCTAACGCGTCGAGATCTGCTGACTCATACACATAATAACCTCGGATACTAGCTTTGCGAGCGAACGTGAAGGTTCACGCCGAATGAAGCAGTATGAAGAAGTGAAAACCTGTAGGCAGAGCTCGCCATATATATCCTGGCGCTGGGCTTACGTCACTGGGTTCACACACGTCCGTGCAGGGGTTCAAACATTAATGTTTATAGCGCCTAAACGGCTCATCCGTTCTACATGAAACTCATAAAAATGGTTCAATATGCCCCACAAAATAGTCTGACAATCTTGAAAGTAAAATATTTTAGCATTAGTAAACACATTAATGTACGATGTTTTCCATGGCGTTCCAATATATTCTATCTGTTCCATCAACCAAAAAATATTCTTAAAAATAATAACATGCCAAATGTGGTTCTCGGGCACAATACATCGGAATATTTTGAGAGGTGAGTTTATGACTTAAACTTATTTATTATTAATAATAATAACGCTTGCAATACAGCCCAATGAGGGCCTAGGCCTACAAAGCGACCTCTGCCCAGCTTTATTGGCTGCAGATATTGGGTGTAATGCCTGGTTACCGCATCGGGCCTGCTCTCGGCCGTTTATCTTGTTGTTTTTTTTTTCGACTGGAGCGCTGCCCTACTGTTAGACAGCTTCTCAATGGTCCTCATAAGGCTGAGTGCACCCGTTCCAGCCTTTACGTCAGTATTTAAAATTCTTGACGGATTCAGAAACAGAACCAGACGCCTCTGGGTAAAAGGCAGGCGCGCTACCCAAAAACTACGGGGCCGGCTAATTTATTTATTGGCAAATTTTACTGGCAAATGTTTAAAAATATATTGAACAATGATTTTTTTGTATTTATTAATTGTGTCTTTGTTAACTGTGAGGGATATTTATACCTGGCGCAGCCAGTTGGCAATTTAGGTTGAATTAATACAAAAATCAAATCAACAGTGCCTATATACATTGGAATACTTTGGGAGGCGTGTTTATGAGTTAATTTATTTATTGGCAAATTTTATGGACAAATGTTTATGAATATAATATTATACGATGAATAAATTTTATTTAATTGTTTTCAGATAATTCATGTGCACGCTTACTTGTTTTGTGCGAGAAAGAGAGACCAATACACTCCTAAGCTTACGAGAAATGGGGAAAGCAGGCTTTACGAGCTAAGGTAAAATTTTAATCTTTTATAAACTGTTTGTTTGAATATATATTGTACCTTTTTATGTAATGCATGTATGAATTTGAATTTATGTATTTATTATGGTTTGTTTTAATTTTCTTTAGATAACTGGAAAGCTTGTGTGCTATACCTGTTGCTGACAAAACCTGGGGAGGTGAGCAAGTGGAGCACGTGTGCTGCCAACTGTTGGAAACATTGGTGATTCTTCAGCTTATACTTGACCAGTAGCTTTTCGTGCAGAACACACAAGGTAGGGCTAACTTGCAACTATGGTTGATTATAGGTCCACTGCAATAATCTTAAGTGACAAGCCTCAGACTGTTGTTTTAAGACACGAGTATGCTCAGGGTGAATAATGAATATTAAGGAAATGATGATTCCAAGGGACTTCTTGGAATCTTGTTTTCCGATTTTTAAGGAACAAATGTATTCTGCTCTAAGGGTGCACGGGGCTTTAAAGGTGGATATGGAAATTGTTTGCAATTTTGTCTACAAAAAGAGCAATGTCGAACACAATGAAACATTCCATTTGTGTACTAAGATGCTAGAGCTCTTGGTAAGTGACAATGTGGAATAGTGGTACGAGGCTTACGGTGTCAATACTGAACCCGCTGAGCTATGGTTCATGTGATATTTTTGTGACGGAATAATTATTATGGGATGTAGTACTTTTGAACATACCCAGAATACCACGTGGAGCAGAGAGCTCATGCTATACTCTTTGAAGTAGCGCTCAATTGTATTTTTGACTTTGGAGGTCTTGTTAATCACTTTTATCCTTTCATAAGACTCAGAATATTCTAATTCGTCATTCTGTATTATTGAATCATTTTGGTGAATGATTATTACGTTTCTGGAAAGGTATAACACTTGCAGATACGCAAGGAGCTATGAAAGTAGTCGCTCAATGACTTCGTTTTGGCGACCTACTTCCGAGTGAAAGTCAGTGACGACACTACATCTGGAGATCTGACGCCAGACAGGCGTGTTTCGAGTATCCGTCCGTCGCGACGTGGACATTATAAATATTTTTGTGCTCAAGTGAGCATACGACTGCATCGTGTGTTGAAAATAACTATACTAACGTTGTCACACATTGTGGACATATTATTGTTCTACGAAAGGCCATATTAGGCAATATTTTCTACAAACTGTAATTGGTGCCATACGCCAGATACTTTTCCCACGTGTAAGTGGAAGGGCAAAGTGCCACGCCGAAAATATAAGAGTTATCGTCTGATAATTGTGCCAAGACGACGTGATTATTACTGCCAACGATCACAACATTATTGCTACGGAAATTCTGAATTGAAAATATCAATTTTATCGCGGATGCCACGTGATTGATAAAACGTGATACAATTGCACGTGCTAACAAGCAAAGCATCGCATCGTGTTGAATCTTGAGGATCAACAGGCTGAAAACTACAAAATACTGTGGAGAACACTATTATTTGCATCGTCCACAATAATCACGCCAAAACGCCGATAGGAACGAGATATTTCGACATTTTCGACATCATGCAAGACATTGAACTTTTCCACGCCATGGTGAAGAAGACGATTATGGGCTAATACCATTCCGGTATGAGGGGGACGTCGTGATGGAGACCACCAGCTTGATGGAACGTCAGGATGCCGAGGACGCAGACGAAGGAACGTGGATGCCGACTTCCAGGCACATTCCAGACCTTTTTGGGAGACCATCATCCGGAGGCGAACGAACCCTGGTTGCTTGGGAGGTCCAGATTGGTGAATCCGTGGAGGACAGGACCATGCTGGAGAGCCAAGCAGAGTTTTTCGCGACCCTGGTCGATGAATGTCTGAGCCGATGTGAGAGCTACCAAAAGTCGTGAGTTTGGGCACCTTTTCTTTTGTAATAGTCCGCGGTGGTATATTTAGATATCGTAGTTTTTTTGTGTGTGAATCAACCGCACTTATGTGTCAGCCATTTGCTAGGTAGGGTTGTAATTAGTATAATTGTTGTTTATTTCAATCATTGTGAGTCACCCTGTGGGGTAGACCAGTTTTGGTTAACCCTGGTGCCGTCCTGATGGACGTCGTACCACGTTATAGCCGACCCACTGCCAAACATGACTGTAATCATTTGCAGCTATTTTGCTCAGCCATGTGTAGGATATTTATCCGTGGTTTCATTCAGATGTCATCGTCACTTTATTTAACTGCAATCTTTGCAACCAGTCTGTTGAGACTTATGACCTCGTTAGATAGGTCGTATCGTTAGGAAACCAACTGTAGTTTCCAGTTTTATAAAAATATGCTGTATTTTCATTTTTGAAAGCGCTCAGAAGCCAATTTATAGTCAAATACTGACAGATTTATTATTTTGGAGAAAGTGTAGATGTCAAGCATCGAACTAAGTGCACTATCGCATCATTATGCAGGTCTAGAGAGTTGCAGATCTGTGCCATATTTATCAATTTGTTACTAATTTGTTTCTGTCATGAGGACACAGGTGTTAATGTTATACTGAGAACTTAATAAGTGTTATATCTTTGATGAGCAAAGAAGCTCGTGAGACATGCTGTTATGTCTGTGATTTACTATTCTTTGAAATGAAGGACTGCGATACTTTATTGTACAGTTAAATTGTAACGTGTTTAGCACACGGATTCTATAAGGTTTTTGAACCAAGCATATGCTAAGAATGACAAGGCCAAATATTACGGTATTATATAACGTTAAAACTAGCCGGCCTTGCCTGTTGAAAAATGTGGTCAGTGAAGGACTGCAATTTGTGAAGTTGTCACCAATAAACTGGTTTGTTGACCCAGTAACCTTGAAAACAAATGCTTGAAAGCGAGACAGAACTACGATAACATAGGACAGAATGTTGATTTCATTCATCTCTTTCTTTCAAACAGCTATTGCTCATGAAACCCAGTGTTTCTTACTGTATTTTTGTTCATTTGTTTTTCTTGGATTTTCATACTGTTAGTTAGATATTTTGTTGCGAGGAATGTCATTTCGACATGTCCAGGGTTTTCAGGTTTCTTTATGCATTGTTGGCGAACCTCTTGAGAGAGGCAAATTATAATGAAGGCAATTTGGTTATTAAATGCGAGGTTTTTGCCGCAGGTAACCCATGATATTATGTGCCTTGAGTGAGTAAGACGTGCCATTGTTGTAAGTCGCGCATCTGTTGTTGTTATGAGGCATTATTATGAGAGTTGTTGAAAGCGAGGTATTTACCGCTGATAACTCGTGTTATTGTGAGTCCGAGCCGAGTTTGCTCGTTGAGTTTTCCGACTATTGAGTCGATGTTTTGCTGCGGGAGAATGATCTTTAGAAGACTACTCCTTGTCAGGCCTTTGTCAGAATACGCCATAAACCTACGGAAGGAACATAAACCGACATAATAAACATCATCCGCATAATTGTTTTAAACAAGATCTAACTAACATATTGTTTCCATTTAAACTTTGACATTCTTACATTTGAACCTGCTGACATGGCCGTGCAGATGAAGGGATTTCCTTTATTGGAAACGACGAAGACTGTAGACATTTTTGTTGTGACCCGGCGCACACATGAACCATTAGTTCATAGTGTGTGGAGCGCAGGCCATGTGATTGTCAGACGTGGTTTTAACTACGCTATCACCGACATTACTATCAAGCTAGATGACAATGGTTTACAAAGAGTTAACCATGGGGCAGGAAGGCATTATAATAAAACTGTGTTGTACTATAATTATTGATGTCATGAAACTGTATTTTTTCCCCATGTTACCTTTATTGCGTGCTATTTAACACATGATTGTTGATTAGATTAATTGTTTTTAAATGGCTGTACACTTAGCTTTGTATTGTAACTGTTTTGCTATTACGGACGTCACCGCCGTAACTTTGAATGTTAACTGATAGGACTTAGCTAGAAAAGTTAAATGTAAATGTGGAAATGGTACCACCATAACTTAGCTTTGCTTTGCTCCTTCACTTAAATGTAACGTCATATTAGCTTGATCATGTAACTTGTATTAGGGATTTTGCGTCGTACCATTTACCCAGCGTTGTTGCTGTTGCTTACTTATTGTGTATTAGATCTTTCGCGAGGGTTAATGTAACTTCATTGTTAGGGACTTGAACTTTTATTATCATTAACTTTTAGCTTGCGGATTAGCCGAATATAACCCTCCGAACTAGGATAGGGGTTTGTGGAAATCTACAATAAATTTTCACGGTGTTTTACATAAGCCCGGATGTTTAATTTCACAGTCTAGTTTTTGAGGTGAACCTTTCCTTAGGCCGTCTTTGACCATCGCAACCATGTACCACGCTCCCCGTGGACTATAGAACCTCGTGCCGCATTGGCCTATTGTTAGGAAGTTCACCTGATCCTCACGGCAAACTTTTAAAGGTCCGACGGGGGAGATATTAGGAGAGTCATCGCGGTTGTTGGCTATCCCGACAGCTTTACCGGAGGACTTCTGAAGGTCACTCACAAATATGTGCCGTTGCCACCCGGCTGATGGTCACATAAAATGGCGGCCCAACTAATGGGGCTACGAAGTTGACATGGTGCACGGTGTTAACGTGGAAACCGACGTATAGGTCGCACATAAATTGGCTCCCTATACGTGGGGAGAGACGTTGACATGCTAACACATTGATTGACTCCCTATACATGGAGCCAGATGTCAACATGGTGATCATCAGATGGCGCCCTGTATATTTTCTTATGCCGATATTTAGGAGGATCTTAATATTTGAATAATGGTAAATTGACAGGACTGGGACGAACTTAGAAAGTCGTACTGCAGATCAATAGACCGCATGGCATTCATATTTGATAGAAGACCATGGGGTTAGGTTTTTATATTGAATAAATGAAAGATAGGGTTTTTCTTAGATGATGCCTCATCCTAAGTAAATGTAATACTTTGCTTTGCTCACCGTTGTATTAGTAAATGTAAAAGCACTTAGTTTGCATACTCCAGCTGTACTCGTGATATTTATTAAGTCGAAACAAGCTTTATACCACCACGTTACTATCATAGCTGTAAGTTTCCATCATGATTGATCCCTCGTTTCTCTCAATATAAATTCTTGTCAAATGGATGAGGATATGATTCGCAGAGTGTTCGCTGAGATGTTGGCAGGTGTCAACGCTAACCTCCAACAACTTACTAGTGACTTGAGTGTGAATACACAAGCCTTAGAGGTTAATTCACAAGCTATTGACAATGTTAGACTGGAAGTAGGTGATGTAAATGGTCATGTGGACCAGGTCAGGCAGAACCTCGAGATAAACACTCAGTCTGTTGACAATGTCAGGCAGAACCTTGAGGTAAATAACCAATCAATTAATGAAGTACGTTTAGATTTAGAGATAAAAACCCGTACTGTTAAAGACGTTAGGACCGATCTAACGAAGGTCAGGGCCGAAATGGACTCGTACAGGGTAGAAGCGAAAAATGACTTAACGGCAGGTTTGGCAGCGGTAAGGATAGACGTGATTCGTCACCACCAGGAGGCAAGCCAGCGCGTAGACACATTAACGGAAGAAATGAATAGGGAAAGACAGGATGTGCAAACCCGACTCGAGGAGCACACGGCTCAAATTCAGACCGCTATAAATAAAGTACAGTTAGACGTCCAAGCTGATATCGAGCACACCAGAGAAGAATTTGGGACTAGGCTGAATCACGTAGAAGGTTTTATGGACAACGTAAAAAAGGATATGGCTACCATGAACCTAGGACTGGTATTAATGAGAGGTACAGCTAACGCCGTTAATAACAACGTGAAGACCATCGTGGATAACATGCTTGAGGTTAGGGAGGAACTTAATTCTAACCGGAAAGACATCGCGGAACTAAAAGAAACTGTCACAGGCTTACGTGATACTGTAGATGTGCACAGGGAGGAGCACAAAGTCGACCTGATGATGTTGAGAGGCGAATTCGTGGAGCATAAAACTACAGTCGACGACAATGTAAATGGAGTCAAGGATGATATCAACCATATCCAGAGTAACGTATCTCAGGTTGAGGACGAAATTGCAACATTGCAGAAAAAGATTGAGGAAATAACGATTATTGATAGGCTCGAGTTGAGTCGTAACCTCAAATCAGCTATTCGTGAGGTGGACCAAAATCTCAGAGGTTAAGTTGAACGAATCGAGTTGCAACTAAATGATTTAGGGAGCAAAGTCGCCAACAGGAATATACAAGAATTAGAAGTCATCGAGGAGAGGCTCGACAGGTTAGAAGCACTTCCGAGGGGAGTAGATTTACAACCGCCGATGGGAAATACACGTGAAACGCCGGAATTTTGGACTAGTAATGTACAGTCAAGTGTACATGCCGATACACGACCTTGGCAGTTTAATGCAACAGCGCCAAGCCAGACGTTAAATTACGATGCTAACCCGTTCAGACCAGCTATAAATAGACTGGATCCTGAAACTAACACGCCGTCAAACAACTACATGCAGAATACATACCGTACTGCTAATACTCAGGGTAATGTCACAGTGATAAGGTCAAGGGAAGAGCAACCCGCTAAATTCACTGGCACAGGAAGCGGAGTGACTCCTGTAGAATTTCTCACGAACGTCGAGAGCTATTTACGAGACACACTCGTAACTCCTGAAAGAGAACTTCGAGTTATTGAACGTCTTCTGGATGGACAAGCAGCAACTTGGTATCGGGCTTTTAAATATTCATTCTCCGGGTATCAAGACTTTAAAGAAGCACTACTGAGGACGTATTGGTCGAGTGACGTTCAGCAAAGTATAAGGGCTGAAATGTACACTCGCCGATACAGTTCCAACATGCCAACTCGCTACGCAAATTACTTTGCAACCCAGCTTGCTAAATTGAGAAATCTTCAGCCTCCTTTATCGGAGCAGGATTTAGTGAATACCATAGTATGGCAATACCCAGCCGACGTGCAAAGAGTACTAATCGCTGCAGGGGCGACGACATTTCAACAGTGTGATCAGATATTACGACGTCTTGATGCTAACGCGGAGCAATTTCCAACTCACCGTCAACAGAAAGTTGACAGGCGTGAAGAGCGTCACGTTAACGTCACGACTGTGGACAAAGTTAGCCAGACACAAGAAGAATCACAGAACTCTGGGAATCCTCGGCCAGAATACAACAATGAATACCGCCGTAACTGGAGAGAGTGGAGTAATACTCCATATTCAAGGAACCAGAGAGAAGACAATAGAACATATTGGAATCGTAGGTTCGATAATGGGGCGAGCGACAACCGTCGTCACGACAATAACCGTCGTGGGAATCAGGAAGGTCCGTCAGGAAGAGGAAGGATCCGGAGAGACTACAGGTATAACGGAGGTTACCAACGAGGACGTGATCCACGTTACCATCCGGACCGTGACTGGGAAGGGAGAGCGCGCGAGAGCCGCGAGTAGCTCCAGCAATTGAGAGAGAGCCAAAATAGAGAAGAGGGAGAAAGGAACCCTACTTCGAGGGAAGAAAGCAATGTGACGTCAGAGGCAGGACAGAACCAGCCTGGTACCTCTAGTCACAACAAAGGAAAAAAAACGCCGAAAAATTAAGACAGTCTAGTTTGGCTGAGCACAGAGTGACGGCAGATATTTTACTCTGGGAGCACATCCAACAGGATTTACTCGACGAACGACGAACGACGAACCACAGTTATGAGCCAACACGTTTACCCAAAATAGTAGCCACTCTCAATGGATGCAGTGTTATAATTCTGATCGATACTGGCGCAATGATCAGTGTAATCTCTGCAGATTGCTATGCTAAGTTGAAGGCTAACTCTGAGGTGACAGAGCTGCCTGTTTCCGCTATTCGTGTCAGAGGAGTGATACCTGACCGGGTTGTGACGTGCAAGATACAGGTTTTGTGCACATTGAGAATCACAAGCCACGTGTATTTGCACGAATTCTTAGTTATGAAAGGTTTGCATCATGATGTCATACTAGGGGCTGATTTCATGAGGATGTATGACGGTATTATCGACGTGGGACGCAATACTGTCGAATTTAAACCGAACGAACCTATAGAGATGAACCTTGTGGTAGATGAACCGGAATTCCTGTCCGAAGTCGACGTTGTCGAGCAACTTAATAGCAAGGAAACTGAGGAGATGATGATGATAATTGTTGTTTTAAGGGGCCTAACATCTAGGTTATCGGCCAAACTGAGGAGACACTTGATGCCGACGGAGAGGCAGGATTTATATCCACAACCATCGCATGCCAGCAGACTGTTAGCTGCCAGAGATACTTTAGACAGACAAGCTGCCAAACGCTTGAGGAGAACAAGACGCCAGAGATTCAGAGAACCACTTGAGGAGGGAGACCTTATCCTTATAAGGAGACCCGGAATTTCTAATCCAATTGACCGCGTATACGGGAAATTTCTTTCCTTGTATTACGGCCCTAGTCGTGTTAGACAGCCGTTGAATAATGGGAGTTATGTCATTGAAGACATCAGAACTGGAGAACGTATTGGAACTTTCAACGCCGCCAATCTAAAAAAAAATATCACACATGAATGAATTATAGAGGCAAATAAAATGTCGTCCCAACATTTTCTTTGAAACGACGGAGAGGCAGATGAACCCGCTGAGCTATGGTTCATGTGATATTTTTGTGACGGAATAATTATTATGGGATGTAGTACTTTTGAACATACCCAGAATACCACGTGGAGCAGAGAGCTCATGCTATAGTCTTTGAAGTAGCGCTCAATTGTATTTTTGACTTTGGAGGTCTTGTTAATCACTTTTACCCTTTCATAAGTCTCAGACTATTCTAATTCGTCATTCTGAATTATTGAATCATTTTGGTGAATGATTATTACGTTTCTGGTAAGGTATAACACTTGCAGATACGCAAGGAGCTATGAAAGTAGTCGCTCAATGACTTCGTTTTGGCGACCTACTTCCGAGTGAAAGTCAGTGACGACACTACATCTGGAGATCTGACGCCAGACAGGCGTGTTTCGAGTATCCGTCCGTCGCGACGTGGACATTATAAATATTTTTGTGCTCAAGTGAGCATCCGACTGCATCGTGTGTTGAAAATAACTATACTAACGTTGTCACACATTGTGGACATATTATTGTTCTACGAAAGGCCATATTAGGCAATATTTTCTACAAACTGTAATTCGTACCATACGCCAGATATTTTTCCCACGTGTAAGTGGAAGGACAAAGTGCCACGCCGAAAATATAAGAGTTATCGTCTGATAATTGTGCCAAGACGACGTGATTATTACTGCCAACGATCACAACATTATTGCTACGGAAATTCTGAATTGAAAATATCAATTTTATCGCGGATGCCACGTGATTGATAAAACGTGATACAATTGCACGTGCTAACAAGCAAAGCATCGCATCGTGTTGAATCTTGAGGATCAACAGGCTGAAAACTACAAAATACTGTGGAGAACACTATTATTTGCATCGTCCACAATAATCACGCCAAAACGCCGATAGGAACGAGATATTTCGACATTTTCGACATCATGCAAGACATTGAACTTTTCCACGCCATGGTGAAGAAGACGATTATGGGCTAATACCATTCCGGTATGAGGGGGACGTCGTGATGGAGACCACCAGCTTGATGGAACGTCAGGATGCCGAGGACGCAGACGAAGGAACGTGGATGCCGACTTCCAGGCACATTCCAGACCATTTTGGGAGACCATCATCCGGAGGCGAACGAACCCTGGTTGCTTGGGAGGTCCAGATTGGTGAATCCGTGGAGGACAGGACCATGATGGAGAGCCAAGCAGAGTTTTTCGCGACCCTGGTCGATGAATGTCTGAGCCGATGTGAGAGCTACCAAAAGTCGTGAGTTTGGGCACCTTTTCTTTTGTAATAGTCCGCGGTGGTATATTTAGATATCGTAGTTTTTTTTGTGTGAATCAACCGCACTTATGTGTCAGCCATTTGCTAGGTAGGGTTGTAATTAGTATAATTGTTGTTTATTTCAGTCATTGTGAGTCACCCTGTGGGGTAGACCAGTTTTGGTTAACCCTGGTGCCGTCCTGATGGACGTCGTACCACGTTATAGCCGACCCACTGCCAAACATGACTGTAATCATTTGCAGCTATTTTGCTCAGCCATGTGTAGGATATTTATCCGTGGTTTCATTCAGATGTCATCGTCACTTTATTTAACTGCAATCTTTGCAACCAGTCTGTTGAGACTTATGACCTCGTTAGATAGGTCCTATCGTTAGGAAACCAACTGTAGTTTCCAGTTTTATAAAAATATGCTGTATTTTCATTTTTGAAAGCGCTCAGAAGCCAATTTATAGTCAAATACTGACAGATTTATTATTTTGGAGAAAGTGTAGATGTCAAGCATCGAACTAAGTGCACTATCGCATCATTATGCAGGTCTAGAGTTGCAGATCTGTGCCATATTTATCAATTTGTTACTACTTTGTTTCTGTCATGAGGACACAGGTGTTAATGTTATACTGAGAACTTAATAAGTGTTATATCTTTGATGAGCAAAGAAGCTCGTGAGACATGCTGTTATGTCTGTGATTTACTATTCTTTGAAATGAAGGACTGTGATACTTTATTGTACAGTTAAATTGTAACGTGTTTAGCACACGGATTCTATAAGGTTTTTGAACCAAGCATATGCTAAGAATGACATGGCCAAATATTACGGTATTATATAATGTTAAAACTAGCCGGCCTTGCCTGTTGAAAAATGTGGTCAGTGAAGGACTGCAATTTGTGAAGTTGTCACCAATAAACTGGTTTGTTGACCCAGTAACCTTGAAAACAAATGCTAGAAAGCGAGACAGAACTACGATAACATAGGACAGAATGTTGATTTCATTCATCTCTTTCTTTCAAAGCAGCTATTGCTCATGAAACCCAGTGTTTCTTACTGTATTTTTGTTCATTTGTTTTTCATGGATTTTCATACTGTTAGTTAGATATTTTGCTGCGCGGAATGTCATTTCGACATGTCCAGGGTTGTCAGGTTTCTTTATGCATTGTTGGCGATCCTCTTGAGAGAGACAAATTATAATGAAGGCAATTTGGTTATTAAATGCGAGGTTTTTGCCGCAGGTAACCCATGATATTATGTGCCTTGAGTGAGTAAGACGTGCCATTGTTGTAAGTCGCGCATCTGTTGTTGTTATGAGGCATTATTATGAGAGTTGTTGAAAGCGTGGTATTTACCGCTGATAACTCGTGTTATTGTGAGTCCGAGCCGAGTTTGCTCGTTGAGTTTTCCGACTATTGAGTCGATGTTTTGCTGCGGGAGAATGATCTTTAGAAGACTACTCCTTGTCAGGCCTTTGTCAGAATACGCCATAAACCTACGGAAGGAACATAAACCGACATAATAAACATCATCCGCATAATTGTTTTAAACAAGATCTAACTAACATATTGTTTCCATTTGAACTTTGACATTCTTACATTTGAACCTGCTGACATGGCCGTGCAGATGAAGGGATTTCCTTTATTGGAAACGACGAAGACTGTAGACATTTTTGTTGTGACCCGGCGCACACACGAACCATTAGTTCATAGTGTGTGGAGCGCAGGCCATGTGATTGTCAGACGTGGTTTTAACTACGCTATCACCGACATTACTATCAAGCTAGATGACAATGGTTTACAAAGAGTTAACCATGGGGCAGGAAGGCATTATAATAAAACTGTGTTGTACTATAATTATTGATGTCATGAAACTGTATTTTTTCCCCATGTTACCTTTATTGCGTGCTATTTAGCACATGATTGTTGATTAGATTAATTGTTTTTAAATGGCTGTACACTTAGCTTTGTATTATAACTGTTTTGCTATTACGGACGTCACCGCCGTAACTTTGAATGTTAACTGATAGGACTTAGCTAGAAAAGTTAAATGTAAATGTGGAAATGGTACCACCATAACTTAGCTTTGCTTTGCTCCTTCACTTAAATGTAACGTCATATTAGCTTGATCATGTAACTTGTATTAGGGATTTTGCGTCGTACCATTTACCCAGCGTTGTTGCTGTTGCTTACTTATTGTGTATTAGATCTTTCGCGAGGGTTAATGTAACTTCATTGTTAGGGACTTGAACTTTTATTATCATTAACTTTTAGCTTGCGGATTAGCCGAATATAACCCTCCGAACTAGGATAGGGGTTTGTGGAAATCTACAATAAATTTTCACGGTGTTTTACATAAGCCCGGATGTTTAATTTCACAGTCTAGTTTTTGAGGTGAACCTTTCCTTAGGCCGTCTTTGACCATCGCAACCATGTACCACGCTCCCCGTGGACTATAGAACCTCGTGCCGCATTGGCCTATTGTTAGGAAGTTCACCTGATCCTCACGGCAAACTTTTAAAGGTCCGACGGGGGAGATGTTAGGAGAGTCATCGCGGTTGTTGGCTATCCCGACAGCTTTACCGGAGGACTTCTGAAGGTCACTCACAAATATGTGCCGTTGCCACCCGGCTGACGGTCACAATACCTTGCTGGCTAAATTTGACAAATTAATAGAAAGACCCTGTGGCCTTTATTTAACCAAAATTCATTACTTACAAATGAACATTTATCAATTTTACACTCTTAATGCCGGGTCCAGTTATATCCCTTTACCACGAGCGATATCTTTGGAAATCGCCGTGGTGAATATTGAAAACAGGGTCGAGGATAACTGCTTTCTATGGTCGTTGGCTATCTATTTGCAGCCGGCACAACACCGTCATGGTTCTAGGTTGCGAAAGTACAAGGCTATGTTCGACCAATTAAAACAAAATTTAAATGTATTTCGTGTGTCGTTTCCAATGGACTTAACTAACCCGTCAATTCTCTTATGGTCTACGGTATTGACGGTGATGGAATTATGGGTTCACTATATGCCTTGAATTCACCAAAACAACACCACATTCACCTTTTATATTTGACTATGGGAGATGTGAACCATTATTGCCATATTAGGAAGTTAAGCAGATTGGCAGACAGTTAACTGCCCAAAAAAAGTGTACAAAGCACATTTGCGACCGTTGCATACAGTATTTTGTTAGCCCTACCCCCATTGGAACGACATAGGCTAGATTGCGACTCCCGAGAGACCGTAAAACTATAGTTACCGCCAGGGGACTGAACAATAAAGTGTATATGAATCTAAGTCGAGAGCAACAGGAAAAGTATAAGCATGCCATGACATGCCATAATTGTGAAACGCCGCTTGTAAGTGCCGAAAATACGGTCCATGATCACTCGCCCTTTGCAAGTGAATTTCGCTGGGCTGCTCACAGGCCATATAATGTGAATTATCCAGCCCCTCGAATTTTCAGCGTGTTTTCAACAATCTAGCAAGCTATGATATACAGTTCCTGATTCGTGAATTGGGTCATATTGGAAAGGGGACCTTTACCATTATCCCCCAAAACCATGAACGTTTTACGGCATTATAATGGCGGTTGATCAAATTTTGTATTCGATTCCTTGACTCCTTTAGGTTTATGGCCTCATCCCTTGACAGCCTAAAAATGACTTGGATGAAAAGGAATTAAAATACAGGAGGACTAATTTTGAGAATCCTGTGCATTTTTAATTTTGCATTTGGAAAAGCATTTTTCTTCACAACCACTGAAAGTGTTGGGCTGTTTTAAAGCAAAAGACCTTGCCATCACAGGAGAAATATTACTCTTTGCTAACACGCAGTACAGTGTCCAGTGAGGATTACGCCCTCTCAAGTAATGTATGTTGATGTTTAATATAAACACTCTATGGGATTACGCCATGCATTACTTAACCCTCTCAGTGCCACGCGCCGCTCAGATCGGCTCTCGCTGCTTGCGCCAAAAGTGCCAAAGCCGATTCAATCGGCACGCTGTTTATTTTATATTTTTAGATTTCTGTTGGCATATGTCCGTGATTAGTTCATACTTTTGGAAAGGTGAGGTTTCGA
The DNA here is from genome assembly GCA_946902985.2 of Meconema thalassinum. Lineage (NCBI taxonomy): Eukaryota > Metazoa > Arthropoda > Insecta > Orthoptera > Tettigoniidae > Meconema > Meconema thalassinum. The sequence goes on along the minus strand of OX336389.2, from coordinate 802,089,548 downwards.
GATTACCTGTGCGGTGTTTACTTTTTTCCTTCGACGTCCGTTACGCGATAGGTATGAGTTTGTATTCACGCCCTTCCTTTGCGATCCCCCAATCACGCGCGTTCCCGCCGAAATTGCGGTGCAGTTGTTTTCTTCTTTTTGACGTTTTCTGCCAACAGATGTATCCAAGAACTTTCTACAACTGAAAACGTAGTGTTTCATCGAATATGACTCTTAGGTGTCCTTAATTTAGGCCTATAACTGATTTTTTACAAAAAAAAAATACTGAAAAATTTAACAATTATCAGAATAACCTCAATTAAAAAGGTTTAGATGCTGTATTCACGTTTATGAACATAACGTATGAAAGAATGAGGTATTGGTTATAATGCAAAGCAAGAAAATGATTCTATCGTTGGAAATGTGATATTTATGATATTTTTGCCAATAGTCTGCATGACCATTGAAAATGGCATGGCATTCTTGGCAAGTATTTCAGGAAATGGCTGGGCACTAAGAGGGTTAAAACTTGATGTACTGTTGCACACGGATGTGTTTAAAAAGTCCCTTGCCTTGTGCCGCAACAAGTACGGATTTGACCCAGTTCATTATTTTCAAGTCCCGGACTGTCGTTTGATGCGGCATTGCGATACACACAAGTCGAATCGGATTTACTAACTGATGTGGACACGGCGTTATCCTTTGAGAGAGGCATTCGTGGCGGGTTTGTGTCACTTAACCAGCCCCATGCTGAGGCCAATAACAAATACATGCCATCCTATTCCCCAGAAAGACCAGAATAGTACCTAATGTACTACGATGTAAATAATTTGTATGGTTATGATATGAGCCAACCTCTTCCCTATAAAGATTTTGCCTGGCCCTCGAAAGAGGAGTTTGACATTTTAACGTGAACACGGCCAGCCTTAACATAGGTCGTGGCTATGTCTTAGAGGTCGATTTAGAGTATACCACTTCTCTGTATGACCAACATGCCGACTTCCCATTCTGCTTAGAGCGAATGACCTCTCCACAGAGTAAAGTGAAAATTGTAAAACTGATGGGACCACTTTACAACAAGAATCGGTATGTGCTACACATTCAAATGTTGGTGGAGTGTTGAAAAAAATTCCATAGGTGTATTTCATTGGCCCAAAAAGCATGGCTCAAGCCATACATCAATTTGAACACCCAGCACCGACAAAAGGTGACACAGCAGTTTCAAATCATTTCCTTTTAAATTGACGAAAAACTCCATTTATGGCAAGTCTATGGAAAATGTACGAAAATACCGGGACATTAAATTGGTCAATGCCTGGGAAGGGCGTCACGAAGCTCGGCGGTACATTGCCAAGCAAAATTTCAAAAATATTAAAATTATCGCTGAAAATTTGGCCACCATGGAATTGAGTAAAGCTCATGTTACTATGAATAAGCCCATTTACCTGGGTCAAGTCATTTTGGACTTTTCTAAATTGGTGACGTACAAATCCCACTACGAGTTTGCCAAACAGCATTTCAGGGATGTGTCCCATTTATATATGGACACGGACTCGTTTATATACTATATCCACCAGTGTGATCCCTATGGCATCTTGATTCAATAATGTGAATGGTTTGACACCTCTTCCTACAGTGCTGATAATGTGTTTCAGCTGCCCATTAAGAAGAAGAAGAAGAAGAAGAAGAAGAAGAAGAAAATGGGAAGTTTAAAAGATGAATGCGGTGATTCAATCATGACCGAGTTCGTTGGACACGCGTCTAAAATATATGCTTAATTCGAGCTACATCAAAAAGAAAATTAAAGGGCCAAGAGTGTAGGTAAAACAGTGGAAAATCGCTACGTTTGGACGACTAATTAATGGTTTTACAAAGTGGGAAAGCTAGGTCCCCTAAACAATGCAGGATACAATCTGTCATCCGGAATGTGTATCTTGTACAACAGAGAAAACACACGCTCGCCTCGATGGACAATAAGCGAGAGTGGGCTGATGACTTGCCCACTAGTAGACCATGGGGCTGTCAAGACGAGGACGGTGTGTGATGTTTTGTTTTGTGGTTTGGGAAATATATTTTGTAAATATGAGATTTGTTTTTCGCGATGATGTGAAAGGTAAAGTGTTAATGCAAATTTGTAAATATGAGATTTTGTTTTCGCGATGACGAGAATAGTAGTTTGTAAATGCAAATTTGTAAATATCGGATTTCGTTTTCTCAATAATGAGAATTTAATAAGTGATTTTGATATTTTGTTTTTGTGATAATGAGAATGGAAATTTGTAAATACTATTTAGTAAATATGAGATTTAATATTTTTTCTTGCGATAATGTAAATGGAAATTTGGAAATGCTAATTTGTAAAAAAATATTGATATTTTGTTTTTGCGATGACAAGAATAGCAACTATGAGAAATGCACTACGCCCCTTGCCCTTTAAAGCTCTGTAAAACTTTATTTATTTTGATTATGCATGAAATTGAAAATGGTCATGGGAAAATATTGTTTTCACCGTGCATGAAATGGTTATTTGTAATTTCATAACTGAAAGTTCCTTTGGGGTTGCCTGTATGTGAATATATGTTCTTTGGAAAATGAATAAGATGGTCGTGTTTATTTTCCAAAGAGAGAGTGTGAAAGAGTGAGAGAGAGTACTTAACATTTGTTGTTCGACCATAGCAAATGTTGTAGAAAAAAGAAATTAAATCTTATAGCAAATTTAAATAGTAGTTTTTCAATTTTTATTTGTATATAAGCCATAGACATGTGGTGTTAAATAGGCTCTATTTGTAATACAGTCTTAACTGTAGTCTGTATCGTGTGCCACTACGTGTTTGGAAAACAAAAGGACTGCACCACTGCAATAGCCAATCATCCACATCAAGAATTTTATAAGATAAAATGAATTTTCAATATTTGCAATGCGTGAAACGTTAATTTTAAATATGCAATGTAAGAAACATAAAAACGAGAAATGTCTAACAACATTTTTAAATAAAAATAAATAGTACTCGGGCAATACTGTATTAATTTCATAGCAAATAGGGCATTACTCTAGTATAGATATTTCTTTTTAATGTTCATATCCATTCATTTTTAACTGTTCTTTCATAGCACAAATCACAATCAGGGCTGCCAATCTCTCTCCCACCGACGCATCAGAGGAGTCAAACGTTGTTTAGCTTCTTTCAGTAAGACTTTATCAGCCACATGCCTTAATTAGGTTGACTATAGCAATAAGAAATGCCATATTCTCGGCAAGCAACATCCAAAATATTTATAGGTACATCACCACGCTGCAATCGTTGTTACAGCTTTGTTCCACGACCGCAGTATTTGAAACTAGGTGAGTACATTTCAAAGGGTGGTAATTTAATCACTTTGTCAATGACGTCACGACCATGTAACGGTTCTACTACCACACGGGCTGCGTGGGGGTTCAACACCAGTACGATATGAGCTGCAGCAACGAACATTCACTCTCAACTACACTGGTTACCTCATATATAAAGGCACTATTGATTTGGTAAAAATTACAATCTATTCTGATACCAGACATACAATACACTTCGCAGGATCCTCGTCGTACAGACTATCTAACACTCCCTATCATATTTACACAGGCACACTTATGACATATTGGTGACCCGTGGAAGTAATGATGACTGGTACTTACAGGCGTTGATCTCAGCTGTGACGACTTAACTCTACTGATTCTGGGGATAGTGCTCCCAAAGAATCAGTCCTAATTACTCGCAGCACAATTACTATATATTACAAACGCAAGCCTCTCAACTATGAACATTTTTTACAGTTTAATACTGATGGTCAGAATCCAACGATTTATATTCCTTCGTGGATCTGATTATAAAAAGATACTTTAAATCCCTGTGTTGGATTATCGCATCTAGTTTACTCTTGAGTTTACTAATAAATAGCATATTTTACTAGTATTTGTCGTATAACAATTTACCGCTATGGTCACAGAATTTCAGTACACCGACGTTAGTTTACAATACTTCATGCGATTCGAGACAAACACTCTAGGCGATTTGTTTGAAACTAGGCACAATATTCCCTTGAGAAAGTATAGGCAGCAACTCAGTAATTGCACCTCGAACACAAACTTGTGAACGTTTGAAATACCGTCCATCTCCACCAAAAACCACACAAGTCCAAAATACAAGTTCCACTTCCCACACGGAGTCCTACCAAGAATACGAACCACTCCACACGGAGTCCAAAATATGAATACACCGCCCTACACGCAGTCCACAAGATGAGTACCACTCCATACGGAGTTCTAAGATGGAGTACCGCTCCACGCGGAGTTCTAAGAATGCGTCGCCTTCACAGCCTCATCAATTCCTAGTATCATTCATCTCCCCTCCACAAAACACTGGCCTACCTGGCTTGCCTCACGGGTCTGGCGAATCAAAACAAAATACCCTAGACACACCCCTAGCACAGGGTTGCCAAGACTCCTACCTGCATGAGCCATCATGCACTTGAGCGTGCGAGAGAAAGACCCAGGCGACAACAAGCCTACTTCCTGCTTCTTGATCACAATTCCAGACTCTCTGACTAAAGATTATTACAATGTTAAAATACTCATACCTAACTTGACTCAGATCCTGCCAATTACAATGTCTTGAAACCTAAACAAATTAATCGGAAATCAATCGCATGATATTACACACTTCATTAAATAATTATAAAACATTAAAATGCATCAAATAAAAATATATGGACGATCATGAAAATCGTAAGTCCCGAAAGTGACGGTTCGATCCCTTGGGACCTAGGAAGATTTCAATTCCCCTCCATGGAGTTCCTATGAATGTACTCCATCTATACAAAAAAACACTGAAATACATATATAACCCTTGAAATACATTAAATAATACTCTACTGAACAACATACACAAATTACCCTTTACATTTCAAAAATATCAACCTTCAAATCATTTTCATTTTGTTGACGTCTTCATGTTAACATTCATTCCTTCAAACGTCTTCGTTATTTTCTTAATTCTAACTCACACCGATTTCTCAAGTGTCCTATACATACTACCTCACACGGAAATTCCTCACGTGTCCTTCATTTGCCATATATCATAATTGACCAAGTTGGCACATAGCCACGTTGCACTCGCAAAATGCATTCTAAGATGCATGTGAATTCATATGCTGTGCTTATTATCCCTTGGAAAATTGTAGCCTCTTCGTCATTTCTTCAAGTATGCCAGTGCAATATATCACTATGTAGACAAAGTCTGTCTCAGAGGATCTGCCCTACCATCAAAACCTAACATATCTCTTAAGATTAGACACATTATAAGACCCTACAATGGTTCCTTGGTGGTCTGTTAAGCTGTACGCACACACGCCAATACGCTTGGTCACTCTAAAAGGTCCCTTGAACAACTGGAAAAACTTTAACAATTCTTTGTCAACAGCGGAAGAAGGGCATGGCACTCTGAGTAAAACCTGGTCACCAACATTAAAAAATCAAACTTAAGATCTGAGCCATGCTCTCGTCGTTCTCCCACCCTATGATCAACATCACCTATGTTCCTGTTCAGGAAGTCAGCCACGATATTATCCTTACCTTTAATACAAGTACCCATAATTACAAGAGCATTATGATCCGTGAACACCTTCAACTTGCTCCCCAGAACATTGCTCCGAAACTTACCAAGCGAGTACCCAATAGCCAACAATTCTATCTCAGTGATAGTGTAACGCTTCTCAGCCATACTCAAACCCCTACTAGCTAATGACACAATACCTAAATTACCTTCGTCATCATAATGGCACAGCACCCATGAAATCCCTAACATACTGGCATCAGTCAAAAGGACGTAAGGACAATCTATTCTAGGCTATTTCAGCACAACTGGATCTAAGAAATCTCTCTTCAACTCAGCGAAAGCTGCCTCGTACTCATGGTTCCACACCCATCTTGCACCCTGCTTCAGCAGTTCCCTAAAAGATTCAACCAGATTGGAATACCTAACGTCAAATATCATAAAATAGTTAAAGACCCCTAATATGCTTCCCAGTTGATTGGCGTTACGTGGTGTAGCCGTGTTTTTAATGTTTACTAAATGCGATTGTTCAGGAAAAATCCCTTGTGTAGTGATCGTATGCCCTAGAAATGTAATTTGCTGTGTTACAAACGAAGACTTACTAAGTTCACTATAACCCCCCCCCCTCCCTTAACTTTCTCTAAATTATGTCCACGTGTCTTATGTGATCCTCTGTGGTGTGTGGTGTAATAATAAGTTCGTCGACGTACATTGTAACGAAGTCGTGTGTGTCCCTTCCTGACACTAAATTTAAAGCCCTAATTAATGCTGAACTACTTGCTTTGCACACAAATGACTCAACACAATGCTGAAAAAGGCCACTCTTATAGCTAAAAGCCGTTAATTTCGTATCTTCTACTCTCAAAAGGACTTGCCAAAAACTGGCGCTCAGATCCAGGGTTGAGAACCACTTCTGCCGGTAAACTTCTGAACTAGGACCTCAATACACTCAGGCCTCTGGGTGTCTCCTGCCAGTCTCATATTTAATTGACGAACGTCAATATACTATCTGACTGAGCCATCACCCTTTCCAACAACAACAACAATAATTGGATTAGAATACATAATCGTGGAAAGCTGAATAATAAGCTGGGCTAACATACGGTTAATTTCATCCTCTACTGCGGCAGCATACCTGAAAGGAATGGCGAACTATCAACCAGCTCGAATTGATGGGTGTATATTTGCGTTAATCCCGGCTTATCACTAAAAACTTCCTTATTACTCAATAACACTTCAAATAAATCCTGCTTACTCTCATCACACAACTTACTTTTGTCCACGGCTTCTCAAAACGGATCACCTCGAGGTTCCTCTACCGAAATATGGCACACAACCTCCAGCTGTACCTCCTCGTCACACAACTCTGCTGACATCCCCTCCAAACTCTTAGTCATACACGCACCATCCACTTCTTCAACAAGTTCACACCTCATCTTAATCCCCTGACCCTAAATGCCTTTCTCCAGACATAAAACTCCTTTGTCAAAATCCATAACAACCTTATGCTTATGCAACCAGTCATTACCAAGCGCCACCTCATAAATTAAACTGGGTATGACCAAACAACATTGGTTACTCACTTCACCCTCCAACTTAATAGGCACCAATATCTGCTTACTGAACTTCTGGCTCTTACTCCCTACAGCAGTAATAATATGATAGGTCTTAAGGTATGTATTCACGTTTCGGACACAAATCTAAACTATTCAACCGATTTTTTTGAAATTTGTATGATGAGTTACTATCATTCAGGGAAGATATTTACATTATAAAAATTACACATGAATTCAACTATTTTGAGAGTGATGGAAAAAAAACTTTAAAATTTTGCATATATTTTCAAAAATCCCAGTTGTATGTAAAATAGTTCAAGTTCAATATTTCTTGTTTAGATTCATTCCCTATAGTCCATAGAATGTGTTAAACTAAACATAAAGTAAGAATTAACTGACGTTATATTTTTAGGAACATTTTTCTTCAAACTTTGAAATTTTGGAATTCATCTTTTCTTCTTTTCACACGGTACCTTTTCATATTAGTTTCATTTACAAATGTTTTAGTTCAGGCCATTGTACTCTTTATCAGCTTTAATTTGACGTATGACAGCATTGTATAGCTTTAAAACTTAGGGAGCTACGATTTTTGAAAAAATAAAGATTGAGGATAATTTCACTATCCGGGATAATTGACTTGAAACTGAATGTTAATTTCATCAAAGGAATGGCGTACATTGACCAACTAGAATCCCCCTGATGCATAAGTAGGTCCTTTCTGGTGTTGTGTTTTGTCTTCATTGATTCGTTTTTCTTCCTCTGAGGTACCTTCTCCGTTGTTTTTGTTCGGGTGTGTTCTGCTTTTGGCCATCTTGAGTCATGTTTCATCAGTTCCCTTCGCGCTATCTGCATCTTATTTTGCCTGAGTGAAAATGTCCTTGCTTCACTACGCCCACAACCAATTAGCCGCATTTCATACACAAGTTTTCTATTAATTTCAGGCATCTTACCAATTTTCTTTGATGTGCACTGAGGATCTGACTTGAAATCACAATTACTATACACAAAACTGACACAAAAAGCCCAACCTATCCTTTATTTATCAAAGTTTTTCAGTGATATTGATCCACAATTTATACAGGCAGGGCATACAAGCAAAGATAACAGTTTTTCTACACATTCCACACTAAATATAATGTTGTAACTGCCTTCAGAATTACCACAACTGCAGTCAAAATGCGAAGAAGAAAGTTTAGATTCAGATGCATTGGGCCTACTCACATTGGGAAAAGCATTTCCATATTTTTCATTTTCTCCTACTGTCTCAATAATATTTTGATTATTTAGTGTGTGTTTATTTCCATGAAAACGGCGTTTCCGTTTATTACACCCCATTATTAATTAAAATAAAGAAGTTAGTCACTAGAAGTAAACAACGAACATAATCCACATGGCCAGATGTCAAAGAGTGTATGCTATATAATCTAGATTGACCATTCAATGACTTATTTTGGGAAATCAAACACGACAATTCATGCTATCTAGTAGTACGTAAATGTACTACATGCTGAAATACAAGTGCGACCTAGTGCAATGCCGTTACATTGAAAAATCCGCTTGTATATGGAAACTATCGAGTGACAGTTGCTGACCGCGCCCCACAAGTCAGGATCACGTGCGCAACGGTCCATTTAAATGAGTATTATGGCCTAACTATATGTCTTAGGACAATGATACTTACATATTTGCAAACTAGAAACTTCAGGCATTCGAATGACGTAAAGAAACAATTATTGACTATTTTAACCAAAATCGCGATTTCAAAGGTGAATACATATTTCTTCCAACTCATGACCACCCCTAATAATTTCCTCATAAGCCACCTTGCTTGTGCACGACCTTTCACACCCAGAGTCTACCAGAGCCTTCACTTCTCTACCTAAAATGCCTACTTCAATGACTGATGAAAATCCCTTGCTCTTAAGTTCTACTTTAAAATCCTCTTGATCAGATAACAAATCCTCCTTCGTCATAGGCGTGAAACTCCCCTTCTCTTCTAAATCACACACTGCCTAACATATTCACCTCCGGGCTGTCTACCTGACCTTTTTACACTACCCGCTGCGAGTTTAAATCACTCGTACCATATATGTTAGCTGGTTCCTGTCCTCTCCTTGACTTATTCGTTCTCTGAACTGTCCCCTCCTGCTGACCCCTCTGAAAATGTTCCCGCCTTTGGAAATTATCTCTCCTCTGATAATTATCCCCATGTCTATTATTCTCTGCCCTCCAATTATTGTTTTCCTCCCTTCTTCTATTAAAATTGTCACCTCTGCTACCCAGATTGAATCTAATTCTGATTTGGTTGATGCTCGTTCTGTCTGCTTTCATTTTTCATTTCCGTTCTATTTATTTTGCTGAGGGCTTAAATTATCAAAACTAGTTAGCAATTCCTCCATCTCCTCAATGCTTTTTACCTTATGCATACAGCTAGCTTGTTGTATGTTACTATGAAAATATTTGATCATCAGCCTGTCTATGTCTATATCAGAGGTGACCCCATCTAAATTCTTCCAAACTAACAGGTGTGCTAGAAAATAATCTGTGAGTGATACCCCGTCGCGCTCCTTAATTTCCCAAACATGAGAGTATCCCGTTCCCTAGCCTGAATAGATTCCCCCCAAAATTTGGCCTTGAATTTACTTTTAAAGTCGTCTAGATTTCTCATGTTCGGCCTATAAATCTCAAACCAAGATTTAACATCCCCCTTGAACGAGTGTGACAGGATTTCCATTTCCGTATCCCAATCGATCAAATCATCGTCTAAATCTTTCTTAAATTTATTTTTCACGGATTTAAAATACGCCATGGGATTGAATTGTCGTGAATTAAAATGTGGAAGACCATGATCCCTATAGGAACAATCAGGTGACATTACTCCTCTATGACTCAACGGTCGGTCTCTCACCTCTCTTCTCACTTTTATCAACTCTTCCTTAAGTTTTTCGTTACTTTCCGCCAATGTCACCTGTTCTCCCTCAAGTTTCTCGATCTCCCCAATTTATCTTCGACGATTCCTAATCTGTGTAAATACTCCTTAGAATCATCCCTTACGTTATTGCAAACCTCTGCACATGCTCCGTTCACTCGCTTCTCTATTAGTTCTCGGTTTGTCTGGCTGCGTGGCTCAGGGGTAACGTTCTCGCTTGCTGAGCCCAATGTTGCAGGTTCGAAACCTGGCGCAGTCAGATGGCATTTGAGGGTGAGCAAATGCGAGGGAGCCGTGTCAGTAGATTTACTGGCACGTTAAAGATCCCCTTCGGGGCAAAATACCGGCACCCCGGCGTCTATAAAAGCCAGTGTAGTTAAAAGGGACGTAAAACCAATAACATTATTATTATTATTAGTTCTCGGTTAACAATAATTTATTTCCTGACTTCCCCCAGTTCCCGCTTCTGTTTTTCCTGATGGCTCTCCATCCCTGCTAACATATCCTGTTTTCTCGCTATTTCTTCTCTAATAATATCTTCTCTCTCCTCTATCTTGTTACCGAGATCCATATCTAAGTTTTCCAACCTACTGCTCATAACTGATTTATGCTCTTGCACTTCCTTACTTAATTCCTCTATCTTAGCATTCGTGGCATTTACCTGATTTTTCAATGACTCATCCATATATGATTTCACAGATTCCACCTGCTTACATATCGACTCATTCACATCTCCTATTTCCTTACTTAAAGACTCCCTCTGCTTCTTAATAGACTCACACATAGACTCTCATATTTCCTTGTTTAAAGACTCATTCATAGCCGCAATCATTTGGAGCAGAGTATTGTTCACATCCCTCCCATTATCGTTAATTTTACCTGTATGGTGATCTGGTTTTGCTCGGAATTAATAGATTCCCCGGATGGTGTCTCTATTAAGCCTTCACCCTTGCCACTCTTGTCCACGTCCATACCCAAGTTCTTTCCCACCATCTTAACGTTAACTTTATTAATTGCTCTACTCCTCGATTCTAACCTTTCCTCCGATAACATCTAACCTTCATGAAAATTTGGCTAAGTCCATTGGCGTATGCGTAGACGTGAATGCTATTGTTGTTGCTATATCGTACTTCGATCCCCACGTTGGGTGCCAATAGTAACTCTTCTCCTACTTCACGGGGTGCGAGGGGGTTAAACATCTTGTTGCATCCGTAAGGGGATGCACACCCTCGGAAATACATATTCGCCCCCATACATCTCTACACATCTTCCACCCATACATCAATACATTTTCAGTCCCTATTCCACATACAATCTACAACCCAACATTCATTTGAACTGGGATGAACACACTTGAAATCATATAAACTCCCACATGAACTGTCACGACCCCAGACCGGTAGCTGCTAACCTGGAATGCGCCTATTAATGCTCGCCTTGCAGTCCAAACACATAAAACGGACATGCTTCCACAGCTCGAGGTCTGTGTAGTGGGGAACCTTTGAAGAACGACTTCACGCTAGCTGCCATCTGGGTAAGTGCGAATCTGCGAGCTTACAATCCTTGTTATACTCACATCCAACCTTAACCCATTACATTTTTTAATTGTGCTTATTCATTAATCCATAGCACTGGAGCTATTCTAAGGATTATCACTAAATCTGCACCAGAAGTATTTAGTAAACCAATTGGTTGCTACTACATGGTTATATCTGATTATTTGACCGTAAAATAAGCCCCTAACTACCCCCTCTAATCTCAACAGGGCCCAGCAGTATTTACTTGCTCAAAACCATTAGCCAGGCAATTCACACGACGGCTCACGTTAAGAGCCGTGGTCAGCATTGCCGCTACACAATGTAATTGCTTGCGCGCGCCAGTCGTAAGCGCTGAATAGTAACTTATCTCAGCAGGTTATTAATTACCGTTCAACCCTTAATTAGCACCTCACCCCTTAGTTCTCCAGTTACCTCGTACAAATGGAAGGCATCCTACAAGCACGTCTAAGCTACATAGATGCTCATTACACCACCTCATACCCAGACACCTACACTTTCAACCCCGATATACACAACACTCAAAATTACCCCTATACACATTGTAGAAGCCCTCCAAGTCCCATACAATTGGTGGAAGCACCGAGTATTGCATTTTAAGGGGATTAAGACAACTAACCCCGCAATATGATCCTAAAGCACCCCTCGTAGCAAAGCAAACGCCAAGCCCAAAGTTACAGATTTTTTTCAGAGTATATCGTCGCGATTGAGAAGTAGGCGAGTGAATTCATTACATTACTACTCACCCGCCCACATATAGATATTGGGTTTAACAGGCACCCTTAAATATATTTCAATATAGGACTTGCCTACAGACGGTAGCGCACATATTACGGTTTAAATATCGCCGCATATATTTGCACTGTGGTAGATTAAAAGAAACGAGGGTAAATCACGCTCTTACACAACCCTTACGGCGGTTCACGCCCCGCCATTACACAATACATGCTATGGCACCTCACTACAAAATCCACAGGGAGTGTACACTTCCCTCAGAGCAACAGGACATCGGAGATGATATTTACACTATTACAGAGCCGCCAAAACCGTATGCGGAGGGTGCAATCACACATACAGACACTGCACACAAAAAGAGGCGCGGCACACATTAGATACATGCGTATCCCTACAGATATTAGAAAGTCCTTACTCAATCGTGCACACAAACACTTACACAATATTCATAAGGAGCTGCACAGCAAACATATAAAAACTAGCCAACTTCACGACCGGATTGATATGGTATACGGTCTACTACTCATCAACGCGACCCGCCAGCATATCAGGGCGCAATATACGGCATTATATCATAATTATACACAGCCTGTCAGCGAACACGTATGGCTCAACGCGCGAATGATCGAATTATGAATGGCCCATACCGCCATTAGTCCTGTAAAAATACAAGCGACATTAGGAATCCGCAAATAGGGCTGGAATATTACGATACACGTGTCCCAGCTAAGCCCCTATGCACATAGCCGCTAGGGAAGCGATGCCAGGACGCTGAGGCAGACTATGTATTTATACATGAAGGCACAATTCACCTAAGGATTTATTAATACAAACCTCCCACGCGGTAAACACAAGTTGGCAGACCTACAGTTACACATTACACGTTTGCCAAACTGCACCACCACGCTACGCCAACATACAGTTTACATTTAGTCCTATACAACGAACACATGTCCCTTCACTACATAAACACGAATCCCCGCCCCCGCCAAACTTCCCACACCTACCCTTGTTCAAGTGTTTATTACAGTAATTTATGTATGCATGCTAACTTGTAGGCTAAGAATTTTCAGGAAATATTTCATAATTGTGATTTTAGCATAAACACATGTTCCTAGACAGCACGGCCGTAAAACTTAGGTCAACACACTGCCGCCAGCCGACAAGTGTAACACAAGTCATGCAGCTGACTCAACGATGACACTATCTTTCCGGTCGCCAGACTGCTTGTTTTAGCCACGCGCTCAACACACGCACGCAGCCGAGCGTACTCAATATCATTTCACTGGTGTATATATACAATACCACGGAAAGATTCAGTCAATTCACGCGGTCATACACAAAATAAACCGACATATTAGAACTTATACACTTGCTTTTACAGTTTACATACAGACATTCACATACACATTTAAATCAAATCAGCCAGCGATCAGATAGCCGACCGATTGAAGATTAAATTACGCAGTTATAGGGACTATTCGTCCTGCATGACGAAAAATGGCAAGCCAATGCGAAATACGCGCCATGAACATGTAATACTGTACCCGATACCTAGTTTAGGCTATCGGCTACGCCAGCAGACATTAAGCTGTAGTTGAGGTTTTGGGAAGCAATCAGAAAAGATAGCGCACCGATCGCGTCAAGAAGAAAGCCAAGATGACGTACGAGGTCAAGAATCAAGGAGGCATTGAAATCTGTGAGAAGATAGAATTATGAGTAGAGATGTGAAGCTTTATTGAAACATATATGGAATTATAGCAATTAAAACATCTTAGAAGAGGATATATAACATGCATTATATGTGGAAATAATTTTATGGAAATAAGTTATTTTATAACAGAACAGCCGAGAGGATTCGGGTTCGAGACTATGTTGATGACGTGAGAACGCAGTGGTGGGGAGAATGAGCCACGTGCCGCGCCGAACACAAAAAGCCGAGACACAGCACTAGCAAGTCAGTTGAGCCCAGGAAGAGGGGCAGTTCAGAGCAGCTCTATAGCACAAGCGGGGCGCATTGAAGGTCACGCAGCATACGTAAACCGTCACGACAGAAGTCTAGGTGACATTTCTCGTATCGCCGAGCAGCTAAGGCCGATGGGGTCGTTGATCCAGGCGAGCTGGCCGAGGAGACAATTGTAGGCAGCCGGGGTATTTCAAAACCACACTGCTCGTATTTGAAGACTATATTTCAAGCTTCATTTCGACGCTGTTCAAACACAGGCTTTTACGATTAACCTTATAACCATGCTGTTATATAATACATTCAAAGCGACTTTTACTATTCCAAGTAAACTGAATGTTTAGCATAGGCTCTGATGAACATTATAGAGTGCATTTATAAGATTTGTATCTTATACAATTTTCATGATTTACCTATTACGAACAGATACAGGGTGTATCGTAATCTTGAACACTATCAAGTAAAATTTTATTTTACTCAAGTGGAACTTTGCAGTAAGTTGAGATTGGACTTACAATTCTCAAACTCAACATTTAAAGGAACAGTGGCGTATATTAGAAGAGGAGTAAGGGGGTCCACTGTTTTCATGAACTTTTCGAGAAGGAGTTGGACGATATCCGCTATGGGTAATCCGAGGTTCAACATGACCGAGTAAACGTGAATAGAGACAAGATGGCACCACAGAGCGATGGATTCGATTCCTGACGAGAGGAGTCCAACAGCTGATTCGCTTGGGATTTCGAAGGAAATCATCATTTCATGGATGAAATGATATTCACGCCGATCTTACGAGAAATTTTTAGGTAGGGAAAATCGACGATCTTGGAAATTATATTACAACTGATAATGAAAGGTATTGTAAGAGTTCTAACTACCTGATACGATTATTTTCATGAATACTGGGCACACATGTATATTTTTCTAATAGGAGTGATTTGATTATTAAGACATGGTTTGAATTTATATACTTCGAATTTGCTAGAATATGGAGTGACCATATGACATGGCAGGCATCATTATTCGAAATTCTCACCGTTGTTTGGCTTTATTAAGAAGATGTTTGGTCTTTTAGACATTTTTCCGGCTAGGATATTTTTCATGAATAGTTTTTTTGTGTAACGAGTATTTCGAACTCGTGATCTGCAATTGATTATCAAAAATTACTTCGTCAGTTCATTGCATACTAGCGAGTGCGTATTATTCATCAGTAGGGATTTTTTCCATTGGATTGTTTGGAGATATTAAGAAGTTATTCACTTTAGTGAATGAACATCGCTTTTATATGACAACTAGAAACTTGTTGATTCCTTTCTGGTACATTCACTCATCCAGCCTACGAGATGGGGTCCTTCGTATTTATACGATTGTATGGTGGTTACTCACCTTACCCATCGTTTAGGGAACTATCATCCAAGTCGACGGGGCGAGGTCCTTCGTATTTATACGATTGTACGGTGGTTACACATCTTACTCGCCATTGAGGGACTCATTTTTATCATCCGAGTGTACACGAGATGTAAGTGAATCTAACAAGGAACTACTAGTCACATATCAGTCGAAATTTTGTTAAATAAAGTAACGATAAATGTCAACAGGATTGCATTTAGTAATTCTTGTTTGCCAATCCAATATTTTGTTGCTGTACTCTTTTGAGAGTAATTTCAGTTTAACAGCTATTACAGCTGATGCTTTGATGATTTTTATAATTGTGTTTGATACCTTTGAGAAGGATTTAAAGTAATTGAATCTTGTAAGATTAATCATTAATGGTCATAATTATTTTAAGGCAGATCAGTATTGCAGATTTTGATGTGAGAGATTATAACACATTGGAGTTTTTCTGCGATGTGAATTAATGAAACTTGTAGAAGAGAATTTATGCTATTTGAAAGCAGATCTTAAATTACTGAAATAATAATTTTCCAATTGTTTAAGAAGTTGTCTAGATGTGATCAGAGTAATTAAAGTCATTGGAGATTATGTGCGTTAATAGTTTGAAGCCATTTATATATTTTTTGTAGATCATGCAACATGGTTAAGTGGAGTTTGTGATAGGCATTTTGTGGAATTTGCCATGTGATAGTTGCAACGTTAATAATGTATTTTGAAGCAGACATGAGGTCGTCGTACCCAGTCTAGCGTTATTGTTGAGATTCATGCTGTATGTGCTGAATATTTGTGGAGTTTTTGGAGTAATTCTTATATTCAAATGTGATATTTGAAATATTGAAGAAATATAATGTCGTTGTGGATAGTTAGATCCAACGTGATGTCGTGGAGACAATAATATTTTTTGGCATGATAAATTAAATACGAGATATAACTTGGAAGTAATAAAACTGTAAGACAACGTTCTATAAACCTTATTAAACAATTTGTTAGGAAATTAAACAAATAAATGAAGTTGATAATACAAGATTTTCTGAAAATAATAATTAACGAAATAATAATCTGAGATTTAAGCATATTAACGATCTGACCTAATGAAATAAAAATCAGAATGACTAGATGAAATAATAAAAATCTAAATAACCAGATGATTGAAATTTAAATAAGTTAATAAATTAAATTTTGAAATAAATCGATGAATTAAATAAATGGATGAATTAATGTTTGAATAAATAAACTGATTGAAATAAATTAATAGACGATTGTAATGATGATGAATAACTGAATCAGAAGGTGATAATTAATTAAAGAAGCTGATGAATAATGAATTTATATGCAATTAAATAAATTTAATTGAGAGATAATGTGAAGGAATTGCAACTTGAAATGTGAATTTAAATGATGTAATGGTGATGAATTAACGATTCTGACAGGAATATTTAGAATTTTGAAGTGAGAATTAATGTGAGAAATATTTAATTTTGATAATAACGATGATGATGACCAAACGAGAATTTGAATTTTCTGTAATTCACAGATGAGTGATTGAATGACGTTGTAAATAGTGTAAATTAATTATTCAATGTTTAGGAACATTTGATTAACATGTTCTATGTTCAAATTATACCATGCAAACCATAATTTATGTGATATTTAATATGAGTGATCATTATATGTGTATGTTTAGGCAGATTAATTACTTAATTAAATCCACATTGATGTTAAATTAAAGAGAATTAGGTCTCAGGTTTCACAAATGTCAGTGACGAAAGACATAGTGCTACAGTGATCCTGAGAATCCAAGAGAACTTTATACATTTTTCTTGTTATGTGGATAAAATTAATTTTGCATTAGAAAGGAGATGGTTCGATTTTTGGACAATAACAATTTAACTTTACATTCGACCATACTCTTAGGTAGGAATTATATTTAAAATGTCTGTCTGACTTTCAAAGTAAAATAAATTTGTTTTTATCTTAGTTGTGATCTAATGATGGTGTGATGTTCCTTTTTCTTTCCTTGTCTTGAGTAAGGCTTATCCGGAAAGGAAGTGGTTTTGCTAGGAATTCAGTTGATGGCGCCCATTTATATTTGAATTATTTTTATTAACTTAAGCCCGTAACGACCCTAGAGATACTTTGTCTCGTGAAACCCACTGCTTTTTCGATAACTCAGCTGAATTTCCGACACATTCCTTATTTGACTAGAGGTTCATTTAACTCCGCTCTGTCCTGGAACTCCAGGGATGTGATGTTATAGCAGATGGGTCATCGCATCCCCAGGACGAACGGGTACAATACACACTTACAATATACAATAAATCGTAGAGCGCCTAATAGGATTCATGTTAGCTCCGAGGCGACTTTCCAATGCCATTCGCCGTCCGATATGACAAAAAACTGCGATATTAGGTAAACTTCATCGCCATTCAAAGTACATACATACATGTAATATAGGTACACGCACATGACATCGAATAGGGTTCATGTTGGCCCCGAGGCGACTTTCCCAAACAGTTGTTCGAACTGGGTATGCGAACAGATAGAGAGAGTATACGAAAAAGAACGCCACATACATACCAAAAAATACACGGAGTAGGCCATCGAACCCACACCGATATAGATTACAGCACGGTACAATTATACTACAGAAAATAGGGAAATATATTTTCGGTAAAATTTACATATGAATTACTAACATACAGGGACAGGAATAGTCTAGTGTTGATATAGCTGGCAACACTATTCTATGGCTCTACACTTGATACTGGAAACGTCCAGACACAGTTACTTGCACATAAACACTTACAGTAACACTGGTTAGGACAGACACACATCAAGAATACAAACCCGGGCAATAAGTTATGATTTGGACCCCTACGCGTACAAAGAACGTGTCGGAATTCCGTATTCCGAAATGGACAGTTCCATTTAAAGTACATAGGAAGATATCAGATCTTAACTATATTGTCAATATCCGGCATAACCACAAAATCATAAAAATACCGTCCATATGCGTCGAATGAAACCCTACAATACACGGGTAATAATTCCTAAACCCCGGGCTCACAAAGCCAATGATCGAAAACGCTAGATAACATTGCAAACCCACACTTTCCACAACATAATCACATGAACAATACGGTCAACACAATACCACGGATCAGGAAAATTCGGTATGGTCACCAAAATAACACTAGTTATCATACACTCGACGAATAGAAGAATACACACTCATTGTACATTCTCAACACTGGATTCGGATAGACACAGTTCAGAATGGTCACCACAATAACACAGGTTATCATACACTCGGGAGATAGGAAGGACAGATACACGGGTTGAGATACTTAAATACAGTAGGTGACATTGACAGGATCATACATACCAGTGCAGGTATTCCATACGCAAGATTAGTACATTATCCAACAAATAGTTATATCATTTTCACAGAAACATGCTTACACATTATTCATACTCTCACTAGCGTTGAAACACCCTACACATGTATATCCAGGATGTCAGGGAGCTGACGTTACAAAAACGCTCAGATCTCCACGGCCACACAACACGCAACGAGCAGGGAGGCCAAACTAACCAGGCCATGCGCGACACACTCGCTAGAATAGATACATCTTCCCACACACTAACATATTTTCCCCTCCTATGGGATCTTTTTATTTTTATTCATTCGGAATGACAAAACAGTAGCGACATAGGGCTACACTGTACAGCCAGTTCCTAATTCAGGCGTTCTCACTAGCCATCGAATAGCGAACCTCATTCAAGTTTCAAAAATCACCCATCCTTAGCCTCCGAGGCGGGGCCTTGTACTTTATGTGCTCGGATTGTGTCCAATCGCATAACCCGCCACAAAGGGACACATATTAAATTATCCAACGCCAAATGAATTTATGAACAGGCTGTAAAAGCAGACATATGGCGAATCAATATAAGGTAATTTAGTAACACCATTTTTCAATTAAGGCCACAAGGCTACATTTAAGCCGATCCCATACCAAGTTCATTTTAGAATTACACATGCCTAAAAAAACATTGATTGGCCCCAAACAATATATAACAAATTAACATAAATTAAAATCTATTTCTTAATAATGACGTTCAGACTCATATGTATTCTTCGTTTTTCCTAGGAATGCTCGTATTTCCATACGTTAAACAATCACGCCTACAAACACAATAAAGAATAAACCTAGCCATATAAGGAAAGCCGTTGAGTTTTCTACGTTTTAGTAGGAATGTTTGTACATTCAGTACACTAAGTAGTCACGCCTACGTCCATAATGCAGAACGCTCAACGAATATTCCTACAGTCCCATCCTAATTTAACTGTAATCCAAGGCCCTATGATTCTATTAAATCATACATTAAATACACCCTTGCAAACACGAACAGTCACACACTTAGAAAACATATTCCCCTCTTTTCGAAATCAGCTACAGTCCCACATTAACAGATTTTTCATTACAGATCGATATGTTTCTACTGGCAATGATCTATACATAACAATGCAAACATCCATTTGGCTACACCAAGAGACTAACCGACAATAATAAGATAAGTGATACATAGCGCTAATATCATTGTATACAGGATGGTGAATACAACTACCCAATTTTTCCGTCTTACACAACTACAGATCTACACAGATATAATTTTCCGTCTTACGGAGGAGGAAACAGCTGACTCGCCCCTAGACTTTGGAGATTGAGCGCAGAGCTCATGTACGCATTGTACTACACATTATCCACAGAGAGGGGCATAGGTACAGTCCACTAAACTACGGAATTACTTTCGCGGCCTACTTAGAGAGGAGGAAGACCGCAACATACTAGCAAATACATTGATAGCTTATGTAGGGAACGGGAGCTCACCACTGCCACTCCCATTCATTTTTAAAATTTCCCTGGAGTACCCGCGTTAAACCACGGATAGAATAAATCACACGAGAAATTACAGCTACTTTACATGGTTCACACAGGAAAAACCGATGAAATCTGATACATACGTTACAGTCTACACACACTTTGATACATAAAAGGGGACACACTCCGGAGAATGAGATTTTAGCCGGCAATTGGAAGCGCAAGGTATTATTTATAGCAGGAGAGAGAAATTATCCTCTCGCCACAGGTAACACGCTAACATAACTTAGCAAGCACCAGGATTATACACGAGGAAATACAGTAATATATTTCAACGAGACACTCCCTTAACACGTGGTTACATATGTCAACAAAGACCGTCGTACATTAATTTGCAGCACATGTAGCTATCACTCACTAAGCAAGACGGTCAACTTGACACGCCTCACACGATAACAGACGACTAACTGCTAGAGAGCAACTGGGCGGAGCAATCACATATATACATGTAGCTACACCCACGGATTCCAGTTACATTCTATCAAGTCACTCTCCTTACAACGTGACTAGAGCTGCCAGACATTATTCTTACTACATCCTTTCACAAGACCAGCGCGCCTATTTCAAACGCCGTACGAAGCTCTACATTTCTTTAACCTTTCATTACACTAATAGGATCGACGCGCGAATATTACTATTATTATTATCCAGTACGGACATAATAGCACAGGTGAATACAGCGATATTTCACAACGATCTGGGCGATATTATGAGTTTGAAGCCAAGAGCGCCAATTACAGGTCACAACGACCTATACATCAATTTTTTTTCTCCCTATTTCATAGTTCTCCAATGTCATGGCGACATAGCGATACAGCCGACAGATTCGCCATGAAATATAATAGCATATATATATGTATTTAATAGGTAAAAATTATTATTGCATCACAGGCGTCAGTAGCCTAAATACATTAGACATTTCGCTGGACATTAATTAAATATACAGTGCGTCACAGAGAGTAGGCATATATGACACACATTAATCAGCGATGGTAAAGGCACAGAGAGCAGTCGCAATTCGCTAGCGCAAGGAAAGCCAAAGCACGGACATTATAAAAAGTTAGTAGCGCTATCGCACACACACATATTAATTATTGAAGCAAGACATGCATTAATTAACACCCCTCCCCCCGACCCAACCCACCACCATCCACTAGTGACAGAGCGTTTCTACGGATAAACGATCAGTTGCCTAAAGTGGATCAGCGACAAGGCATTATTAATTAGCTACACAATACGGCAATGCATTACATTCAACATCTTAATGTTAATTAGGCAAGATAGTAATCAGTGATGGACGAAGTACAGAGAAAACAGAGAATTTGGCAGATAGTTTTACAGGAGAACAACGAGTATTACATGCAGAGATAGACATTCACACACTAGCAGGACAGGGGACATATTGTTAACATTTACTAGTACACAGCAGAAATAGGTTGGTAAGTCACATATTATGGTACACACGAATACCTAGTTTCGTTATAGCTCAGCCGAGGTTGGAATATATAAAGCAGATCGCACTAAACATAGGATGGACTTACCATTTCACGGTAAAACGATTAACTCAGGATAAGGCGACGTGGACCGCTGCATCACACTAATTTAAAGGTGCCAGACTCAACGCAGCAAAGCTATAGAAGCAGATAAAATTGATAGCCTAGGAGACATATAGATAGCGAAAGTATAGAATTAGAAAATTGCGATTTCCAGATTAGGAATACAGAGTTAGCTAGGAAGCGACATTCGGATAGCACAAGAAGGAAGCTACTAGACAGACACATAGCGCGAATTACGAATTAGAGCTCATATAATGAAGGATGATAGTTACGAATGTACCATTAGATTACTCATTTTCATGAGAGGGAATACATGATAAATGATGCCGACAAGGTTTAAATTGGGATCTATACTTAGTAGGGAAGTTTGAACCACCTCCGGCACCCACTCCAGCATGAAAAGCATAGATGTTAACATATTATAATCAGTATTATAATAAGCAACCAGTGTATATAGATAATAATTTCAGAAGTGAAAATCCCAGATAGCAGTGCATTGCAAAGCACAAGACCAAAAATAACAATTATCAAACAAGGTACACGACTGACAATTATTACACATTTTCCCATAAAATATGCGACACATTGGTGAACCAATGCCACCAGGGTGTACACCATGCTTTTATCGCTCATAGCTCAGTGCTAGACAGAGCACTTCAGAGTTGACAAGCTACCAGTGAAGCGTAAATGACTTTACCCAACTTACAAATCAGAAATATGCTTATATTTTTTATCGTGCATGCCATATTTTACCCTGAATGCGACGCATTGACCTACCAACACCCCTCAGTTTGTTACCTAACACCCGGACTGAGATCCTATTTCCACATTTTCACAAGCTCACTTCCCATACATTAATTAATCCTACCCATTAATTGTTTCCTGCATCCCCGATAGGACCACACTGCCTCCTCCTTTACCACCCATCCCATTACCAGGGATTAACACTTTTAATATATCCACCACAGCATAACAGCATGGAAAACCTCCCCGATCTTAACACTTTCCATACTAACACGTTAATAAAAACAAACGCCACTGGATTAACGGGAATCTGATAGCTAGGCGCAATGACGCGCATCGTGTTGCTACCCCCCTAAAAGTTTACATTCGTCACTATATACACCAATATAATCTCGCAAGCGCACTTGACTTGGAGGGTAAGCCCAAGGTCCATACAAATTTAAAAATAACACAGATCTTAAATTGAAAACAGACATTTTCAAACCAATAAAACAAATCATTAAATATTGCAATTACGAATGATGACACGACGAACTACGAGACCAGACATGTCAGTTGATATCTAGTTCGGATATGAACATAGCTCATTCCGTAGTCCGAGACGAAGTTGACTCTGACAAGACTAGAAGTTCACCGCGCTGTGTTATGACAATGTTACTGACCAGCCAGCCAGCGAACTTTCAGGACGCCTGACATGACCTATTAGTTCTATGTTAGTTAGACATAAGTAAGAAGGGCACTCCTGATGCGTGGGAGTCAGACCTGTTCGCTAACTCAGGCGAAGATAGAAGAAAGAAGAAAATGTCCTATTGCGTTTAGGTGAAGACTATATGAATAATTGATTTTTCCTGGCACTAAGTCCACATTGGCAGTAAGTCCAAAAGATTCCTATTAAAGTCTATGCGATTAATATTCCGCGAATAAATGATAACTGAATACCGGGGACGCCCGAGGATGCGCTTACATATATATAATGAATGATTGATAAAAGGTCAATCGCCAAATGTAAGTCCTCATAGGCGATTGTAAGGCCGACCCCACGATCCTAATTCCCATGAATTTTCAGCGAATGAATGATAAATGAATACCGGGAACGCCCGATGATGTGATAAATACTTTCCGGGTACGCCCGATGCTATGCGATTATGAATGCGAAATGCGATCAAAGAGCGCACACCAGATATGAATTTAATGGTTCTGATATTCATCATTCCATGTTTTATCTCTTATTTCAGCCAAGAGCTCCAACATTGCACTAAGAAGCAACCTTGGTTCCAGGTAACGCCCAAGTGGCATGGTATATACATGTTTTCAAAATAACATATTTTCACACGCTATAATACACTGGTTACACTGTTACACATACACAAGTGCATAGATGTAAGACAGTAAATTAAGGCTGCAGCAGTTATTAAGAGGCGCATAGATTATCAAGCGCCAGGATGATTATGAATGCCATAATGCATACACATATTTATAAATGAATAATAAGGACGTTCACCATGTATTCTATTTTTCATGCCTACGGACCAGCTGGCCACCAAATTTCCAGTCATACATGCATTTTCTTTTCTTTGTACATATTAACCCTGTATATATTTTCCCGAACGCCTAGACACGAGCATGCCTCAATACTACACCACAAATCACACTTCTATTCTTTCTTCCCACTCTACACATTGTCCTTCACACTGCATACGGATCAATTCGAACCACGGTGATGGATACCTGTGGGATATTTATTCACTGCGGTCGGACCAGCAAAGCACCTGACATGAGGTGTAATTCGGCAACTAGGTTCGTACCCGAATATTGTAAGGGCCGAGCTTCGTAGACATGATGGACTTGCTCACCCACAGGGGGCAGTCTATTGGTAATAAGTTATTATAGGTACGGCCGTTTAGGCTTAAGATACATGATAAGATAGCCAGGCATAAGAGGTACTGCATTAGCCCATAGGAGCTCCAATACACGAGGTATGTTATTAGAGATTATACAGGTATTACGATTGGCACCTAAGCCAGCGTTCTCATTGATTGCTGATATTTACTACGAGAAGACCAGTATACCCGGGATGTATTGTTGTCACACATTGTACACTATTTTGTCACATTTATCCCCATGTGTACACTAATTTTCTTTTCAATTATTTTAACTTATACACTGTAAAACTGTCTTATTTTCCCCCAACACAATAAAAACCTATACATCCCATACAACTACACCCTAAGATATTTATTTTTCTTTCTCTATCCACTATTTCTATATGTTATATGTTACCCTTTAGACTTCACGCAAGAGCAATTTTTCATCCCGCTGCGGAGACAGCGAAAGGGCAAGATAAACCCTAGAGATGTTTTTTTTCCTCGACGTGTACCAACTCAACAGATTACGATTTGTTGAAACATGATTTTGTTTCAGTGATATTATCATTTGTTATTAAGATTGATGTTACGATTTATGTTTGATATTATGACCTACGATTGATGCCACATGATTGATGTTACATATTCTTGTTCAAGACCTATGTAATGATTGATGTTTTATAATTGATGTTCTATACTTTGCTATGTACCACCTAGGATCTTCTAGGATGGCTACACATTTTTATGTTATTAACGTCACGATGAATAAATTACGTATGTATGCAACAATGTTCCAACCCTCACACCCTTACCACCCTCGCAGCACACGTCGCCCAGTGGCACGGCGTCCAACTCTACGTACCAACGAAATAATCTACACTTCATAATTCACATTCCCCAACACTATAGACATCGACACATCTTAATCTACAAATTTACAACCCTTTATACGATACCACAATTACGACTCGTCTTCCACGAGGCTCTACGAACCCCAATACACTGCCCCATCGACACCACCACCGCTATAAAGAAGAAGAAGTTCAAGAAAAGAAGACAAGAAAAGAAGAGCGAAGATTTCACGAGACAAAAAGAAGGAAGTCAAACACTACTCCTACGTCTCATTCCAGTCGACGAGGTCGTCGACTAACCCAAATCGGGGAGTTGTTGCATCCGTTAGGGGATGCACATCCTCGGATATACACATTCGCCCCCCTACATCTCTACACATCTTCCACCGCTACATCAATACATTTTCAGTCCCTATTCCACATACTATCTACAACCTAACATTCATATTTATTGGGATGAACCCACGTGAACTCATATAACCTTCCACATGAACTGTCACGAACCCAGACCTGTAGCTGCTAACCTGGAATGCGCCTATTAATGCTCGCCTTGCAGTCCAAACACATAAAAAGGACATGCTTCCACAGCTCGAGGTATGTGTAGTGGGGAACCTTTGGAGAACGTCTTCACGCCGGCTGCCGTCTGGGTAAGTGTGAATCTGCGAGCCCACAATCCTTGTTATATTCACATCCACCCTCAACCCATTACATTTTGTAATTGTACTTCTTCATTAATCCATAGCACTGGAGATATTCTGAGGAATAACACTAAATCTGCACCAGAAGTGTTTATTAAACCAATTGGTTGGTACTACATGGTTATATCTGATTAGTTGACTATACAATAAGCCCCTAACTGCCCCCTCTAATCCCAACAGGGCCCAGCAGTATTTACTTGCTCAAAACCATTAGCCAGGCAATTCACTTGACGGCTCATGTTAAGAGCCGTGATCAGCATTGCCGCTACACATTGTACTTGCTTGCGCGCGCCAGTCGTATGCGCTGAGTAGTAACTTATTTCAGCAGGTTATTAATTACCGTTCAACCCTTAATTAGCACCCCACCCCTTAGCTCTCCAGTTACCTCGTACAACTGAAAGGCATCCTACAAGTACGTCTAAGCTACATAGGCGCTCATTACACCACCTCGTACCCAGACACCTACACTTTCAGCCCCGATCTACACAACACTCAAAACTACCCCTATACACATTGTAGAAGCCCTCCAAGGCCCATACAATCTGTACGATATGAGCAGCAGCAATAAACATTCACTCTCAACAACACTGGTTACCTCATAAATAAAGACACCACATAAGTCGTACAGACTATCTAACACTCCCTATCATATTTACACAGGCACACTTTTGATATATTGATGACCCTCGGAAGTAATGATGACTGGTACTTACGTGCGTTGATCTAAGCTGTGACGACTTAACTCTACAGATTCTGGGTTTAGTGCTCCCAGAGAATCAGCCCTAACTACTCGCAGCACAATTACTATATATTTTACACGCAAGCCTCTCAACTATGAACATTTTGTATAGTATTATATTGATGGTCAGAATCCAATGATTTATATTGCTTCGTGGATCTGATTATTAAAAGATGCTTTAAATCCGTGTGTTGGATTATCGCAACTAGTTCGCTCCTGAGTTAACTAATACATAGCATATTTTACTAGTATTTGTCGTATAACAATTTACCGCTACGGTCTCAGAATTTCGGTACACAGACGTTAGTTTACAATACTTCATGTGATTCGAGACAAACAATCTAGGCAATTTTGTCTGAAACTAGGCTCATTATTCCCTTGAGAATGTATAGCCAGGAACTCAGTAATTGCACCTCGAACACAAACTAGTGATCGTCTGAAATACTTTCCTTCTCCACCAAAACCACTCAAGTCCAAAATACAAGTTCAACTTCCTCACGGAATCCAAAGGAAGAGTCCACCGCCCTACACGCGGTTCACAAGATGAGTACCACTCCACACGGAGTCCGCAAATTGAGTACACTCCCGCACGGAGTCACAAGAATGAGTCGTCTTCACAGCTTCGTCAATTCCTTGTAGCATTCATCACCCCTCCACAAACGCTGGTCTACCTGGCTTCCCTCACGGGTCTAGACAATCAAAACAAAACATTACCATATTAGGGGCGCCTTCTTGGTCTTCAAAACACCCTAGACACACCCCTAGCACAGAGTTGTCAAGCCTCCTACCTGCATGATGCATCTTGCACTTGAGAGTGCGAGAGAAATACCTAGGTGACAACAAGCCTACTTCCTGGTTCTTGCACACAATTCCAGACTCTCTGACTGAAGATTATTACAATGTTAAAATATTCATACTTGACTCAGATCCTGCCAATTGCAATATCTTAAACCCTAAACAAATTAATTCATTAAATAATTATAAAACATAAACAGGCATCAAATAAAAATATATGGACGATCATGAAAAACGTAAGTCCCGAAAGTGAGGGTTCGATCCCTTGTGACCTGGGATGAATAGTTTTCATCTTTCCCCTTCGTTGAGGATGTGGTTGTTGCTTTTATGTCGGAATCGCACCCGCGGAATGAAGAAACAAAGCCTTCGATCAAGGTTTTATGGCCGTAGTAGTGTTTCACAAGATGACAGGTTCGACACAGTTGTACCGATGGTATTATGCTAATGACCACTTGCTTATGATGCTTTTAGTTATCACAGAGTTTTAACCCTTTCGTTCATGGTGTGTACAATTGTACACATCATATTAAACTCCTTGGATCTATTGAACCTTCATTCGGTAAGAACTTTTATGAGTGGTATATCTTACTCTCGATCTCTTTGAACAAACTGATGGCTAATGTGCTTCCCTCTGGTTCCAAGACTCATAAACACAAGATAAACAATCCAGTCATGGCGGCCACCAGGAGAAGAGAGGGAGGTAAGCTACAATGTATATTGTATTTTCTATTGTTGTATACAACATAACGCCAAAATATTTATGTTGCAACTTACTACAGATGTCAAAGTCTTTGTGTTTGCAAAATATTTGTCTCTAATATGGAACAGGATTGCATTTCTTAGTGTTTGAAATAGCATGTGTCCAATTGTAGACATTGTGTCACAAGGGAGCTAACAGACAGAAAACATAACTTAGATTTGCATTCTAGGAGGGGGTCAATATTTTGAATTGCATGGCTTTACATCTAAATATTTATTTATTTTCAATTGCTACCTATGCATTATGCTTATTAACAAATGAATATATGCTAACTTTTCAGATCTTGAAGCGAGTGATATTCTAAATTTGATTGAAAACGGGGATGTGTCTGACTTGGAGGGCCTTGACAGTGAGGGTGATGATGAGAGAGGAAGATTTACTGCAGAAAGCTGAAGCTAACCGTATGTATGATTCTTTTGTTGTAAAATACCCATGTAAAGCGATCATGATCCAATGTACATTATCCTTTTTTTTTTTTGAAGGGGAGAGTGATGATGATCAGCCTATTGATGCAAGAGACCGTGATGAAACTGGAGATACCGACATTGTTGATGTTCTTCCAGAAGACGAATACGCATGGATGAACCTCACAATGAAGAAAGACATTCAGTGGCGTCGCAGTGTGCTATTTCAGGATAATATACCGCAGTGGGATGATGATGATGTTGATGCCATGGGAGATGCTATTACTGATCTTCCATACCCAGTAACATACTTTTACAAATACATTCCACTGTCATTATTTGAATTATTTGTGGACAAAACTAATATTTATGCACTTCAAAAGGGAGAATCTCGATTTGCATCCACAAACCTTACCGAAATCAGTACGCTTATTGGTTTACACATATTTGCTGGATCCCTAGGATTTTCACGATTGAGGATGTACTGGGATACTTCTTTACATATGTCCATATTTACTGACAGTAAGCCAGTGAATATATTTTTCAAGCCGCGAAACCTATTGCACTGTGTAAACAACTTGGAAAAACGAGAAGGATGCACGGATAAACTTTGGAAAGTTCGACCGATTTACGACTCATTGTTGAGTCGATGCAGAGATTTGAAATTCGAACGTTAGGTTTGCGTTGACGAGCCAATTGTACCTTTCAAAGGACAAATTTCTGTCAAACAGTACATGAAAGGGAAGCCCAATCCATGGGGTATAAAAATATTCTTGCTGTGTGGAAGAAGTGGTATATTTTACGATCTGATAGTTTATCAAGGATCTACAACTGAAGTAAACCAATCACCGATAAGAAATTTGGTCATGCTGCCTCAATTGTTCTTCATTTGTCCGAAAGACTTTCAGATAGTTCAAGCCACCAACTGTATTTCGACAATTACTATTCAACCTACAATTTGTTCGAAGCGCTAAAGATGAAGGGCATTGCAGCTGCTGGTACTGTGAGGCTAAACAGAATGGCAAACCCCCCTCTGATATCAGATAAAGACTTAAAACAAAAGGAGAGAGGCTATTTTGATCAAGTGAGCAGTCGTGATGGTAATGTTGTTGTTGTCAAATGGCAGGACAACAGACCAGTAAATATAGCATCAAATTTTGTGGGCACAGGCGAATCAAACCTTGTCCGACGGTGGGATAAGAAATTAGGGCGGTACATTCAGGTACCTAGACTTTAGGTGATAAAACTGTACAACCTTTCAATGGGTGGAGTTCATAAACTCGATTTCCTCATTAGTTTGTACAGATATGCAATGAAGAGCCGTAAATGGACACTAAAAATGATTTTCCATGCCATTGACCTTGCCATTGTGAATAGTTGGCTGGAATACCAGAGGGATGCCGCTAAATTGTGCATACCAAGAAAGAAAACTTTAGATCTTCTCCATTTTCGGCTCAGAATTGCGGAAGCCCTTGTGAAACAAGACCAATAAGAGAGGCCGCCCTCCCAGTAATGACTCAGATTGTGACGAGCCACCCTCTAACAAACGGAGGAATGTTGAAAGTAGACCAATACCCAAGGTTCGCTACGATGGAATGAACCACCTGCCTAAGCACAGCGAAAGAAAACTTCCTGGCCGCTGTAAATTTGAAACATGTGCGGGGAAATCTCGATGGAAGTGCAAAAAGTGTGGTGTTTTCCTGTGCCTGAATAAGGAAAGGAATTGTTTTGAAGCGTTCCATGAACGATAGATCATGTGTAACAACAGTACTGGAGAATAATGTTGGAAATACATTTCTATATAATATACTGTAAAAAAAAAAAACACAAAACATTTTGAAGTGCAACCGTTAAGTAATTATGTGTACAATTGTACACATCCTGTAATTCACAAACTATGGCAAATAATTTTTTGAAAATTTGTAATCAAGCCTCTTTCGGTTATATTGTCCTACTCTCAAAATATCAGATTTTTCTGATCATTGGAATTAATTCGTGAACGAAAGGGTTAATTCACTTAACACAGGGTCTTGAGTCCATGATGTCGGCACATGTTGCCAGATATCTTTAACCGCATTTGAGGCTACATAAAAATAAATCATTTTGGTAAAGCATTTAATTCCACTTTTGTGAAAATGTTTAGTTTCTATTTGCTCACACAAAATTTTCCAATCGCCTGCTCAATAGCATTATTTTCCAATTCCAACATTGAAGACACAGACATGATGCTCTCTAGACGGTGTATCACTCACTAGTGATACTCCCACTGCTGGCAGGAACAAGTAATATTTTGTTCATGACGTCACGATATGCATTCCTGGTTAGCCAATCAAACAGATACCATACATGGAAAACGGATTGATGTTTATTCATTCAAAGTCGTTTTTCTTGAAGCAGCGTAGGATATGTATACAGTGAAGGACAGCCCAAATCCACACATTCACAGGGGGGGGGGGGAGGGGGGAGAAACGGACGTAGCCATTCGCGCTTTTCACTTCCTTTATCAAATATAATATTAGTCATGGATAGATGAGCGATTAATATCATGACTGGATATTTTATAGGGAATGGTTCATCTCTTGCCTTTGTGTTTATATCGTCCATGACACCTTCGATTACCCGAGGTCTCAAGACGGGGGGTTTCCACATTAATGTTTTCTTCAGCTTGTTCTGCACTGGGAACCTGAGCACCGTTTCATAACATTTATCGTCACGCAAAGGCACTATAGAAGGGTAACTTGAATGTCATGAGTTATTACCTACATCCATTTTACAGAGGTAGGGACATGATGATGACCAGCGCTGATGTTCTTGAAGAGGTTCATCACTTTCATGACAGACACAGGCCACGTAGCAAATGTCTTGAAACGTTGTTCCTCAGATTTTTAATTCATTGGTGTGACACTTCTTGTCGCTTTGAGACAATCCATAACTGAGCTACTTGACTTTCGTACGCCTGTTATTTATAGACTAGTCACTTGGTTGGACAGTGGATGATAGTTTACTTGTTTGTGATGAATAATGAGACACTAATTAGTGGTGTTTGGCGGGACATTGTCGTGAGTTTCAAAATGTAGTCGATGTCATTATTAGATGTCTTGAGAGACTCTTCCAAGTAGGAACAATCAAAGACAACCAGTGCGCCCTACCCTTAAAGTCTTGGGGTGTGAAAATCGGGTAATTCTATTTTTAGCCTACTTTTCACATTTTGCAAAAATGAGGAAAAAGTAGACTTATGAGATCGGGCAAATGTGTGTCTGTCTGTCCTTCTGTCTGTCTGTCTGTCTGTCTGTCTGTCCTTCTGTCTGTCTGGCTGTGTGTGTGTCACCCCTATCAACTCCTAAACGGCTGCAGCAATCGAAACAAAAATTGGTAGGAGTAAAGATATATACCTGAATATCTCACGGCCATATTTGAAAATGATGTCAATGCTACCAACTATACATTAGGCTACATTATGCCAGGTATACAGTATTTCGAACTAATTAAAAATTCTGATATTACCAACTTAATTTCGTCATAATTCTAGATAGATCCATATAGATTAATCATTAGCATGAATCTTACATTTTAAGAAAAGTAGGCTCTTTAGTTCGTCACGGAACTTCTTGTTGATAATACGACCGTCTAAATTAAGAAAACATTTCGTAGATTGGGCAAAACATATTTTTGAGAAATCTAAATTCAATCCTTCATATGGAAAAATGGCTCCATTCAAGAAAATACGTATATTTCTCAATTGAATGTGATCAAATTGACTGACATCGTTGGTTTGTTGATACATGCGATTCGTTTGGAAACCCGCAATAATTTAGAGAGGTCTCTCTGTGTAGTGTGCTGTCTTCACATATCAACTGTTTGTGTTGGTGCTTGGCAATAGTGGATACTCATGAAACGCCAGGCTTCTAAATTGTATGGGTATGGGCATATCTTTTCGCACAATCTTGAGCATCTGCAGTTTCTTGTTATCACAAAGGGTAACGTGTGGCACTTTGCATAGAATACGTCGTAGTTGAATTTGTGAAGCTATGGGTGCATCATCAGGTCCCTTGAACGCATTATTATCGCTCCTGTTTCTAACTAGATAACGCACTTGCCTTACGTTTACCACAATACGCCCATGATCTTCGCCTAAGCCTAAAATAATCTTAAGTAGTAAAAATCCTGTAAAGGTTCCATCCGTGTGAACCATGCAGTCATTGGTCGAGTGAGGACACCAACCAGCCATGCAAAGTGTTTTACATTCATCAATAATACAAGAGGGGTATCGATTCATGACAATTGAAATACCCGCATTTTGGGTGGTATCCACTACAATATCATTAATCACATAGCGCACCTCGGAAATAGGAAAGCCGAAAGCATGGTTGGGTAACTTGAATGTTGTGGGTATAGAGACATCCACCTTTGTGAGCCGGCCTTCAATTTGAATGACACTTTCATGCGGTAGAGTGTAAATATCTTGGTAATTTATAAAAAAAATTGAATGTCATCATTGTTATTTAATCCTGGTGTTTGGGCTTGATAGGAATGCGGATCAATTCTTAGAATGCCATCTTGCACCTCGATGTGGTTTACCACAACTAGGAAATACCTCATCATGTAGGCTTAGGTGGTAACCAAGGTGTTGTAAAATCTGTTTCTCCTTATGTGTTAACGTGTATTCACGTGACAAACAACTGACAACATTCCTAGACGGTGTTGTTGCTTTATACACTAATTTCATAGTGGCTTTAAAACCAATTTATAGGTCACAGGTGTGCAAGAATCTAGTTGAATCAGTTGTTGGTTTCTATTTACCAGCCTTAATGTTATATTACTAATATTATTAACACCCACAGATTAAAAGAGAACCACTGAAGGGTTTTCACGAATAGTATAGCCATTGGGCGATGTCACAATTAAATCGTAAGGCGAATGGGATGGCTCTTGATTTGTGTACACTTTGCTAATAATATTACACGTCACAGACACGTGATGGTCCTCAATTAATTTCACTTCTTGACCGAATAGTGTATTTCGTTTGGTTCAAGAACTTGCGGTTGAAACCCCAACAAAGGGCCCAAGGAATCTGGTTGTGTTTTAAAAACAATCCTAAACGAGGATAAAATACTTCCGCGATGAGTTATGGTGTGGCCTACAAGTTCAAACTTGTGTGTTCCATCAAGAAATGGCTTTGTGCCATATTGTTTCACTAGCACCACGTAAATGTGTTCATAAATATAGTCTATGGTATGTCCATCAGGAGGCAGGGCTACCATGAAATCATCATAGTAAAACTTGTCGTTAACATTTTCACATATGTTGTGAATTCTATTGAAAATCTTAAGGTTAACAAGTACTAAATCGTAAGGTCTTTCACTCAATTCGATAGAAGGGAAACAGTCTAGGCTGACTTCAGGTCCACGTCCATGCAGTGTAAATATATTACGTTCTACTGTCATACTGTTTAAGTCTTCACCCACGCTGTGTATTATCGGGCTTAAGTGCCCGCAATTTTGCTGACGTTTCACATTATAGTATATCTTTGCTCTGTTTCCAAAATACTTGTATAGCTCCATGGGTGGAGGGAGATTGCCAAATCTGTCAAAGTACCACACGGTGGGACCATGTTATACATAGGCCACGCAATGTGTTCCTGGAAGTGGCTGTCAATTAGACTAATCATAGCATGTAACTGTTTACATGGCCTGAGCGGTAATTGATTGGGCATAAACACTTCTCAAAAATGTGTAATCTTTAACAGTTTAGCATAGCTTGTAAATTCATCATGAGTCAGGGCATGTCTTGGTATGACCGTTGTTTTTATTTTTTTCGTTGACAGATAAATACCGAGTCCTTGTTTGTAAGATGCAAGTTTCATGTTTGCATTTCTAGCGCCCATAGCAATCGCTTCCATAGTCTCATTATGTCGTTTACTCTCACCCAATTGTTGCTTGGTCTCTTGAGTGGATTTAATGGTTCTAGCAACGGCATTGGCACCACCTAAAAGCGAACCCAGAGCCGCGAACCCGGCAAACAAAGCCAGTGAAACCCAGCTCGTTTCGGGACAGGAATCACTCGACCTTGTTTTAAGAACCGTTGTTTACTTTTTGGATGCACATGCCATCGTGCTGCTTACAGTGCATTTTTAACAGCCAACACTTATTTTTATTTCGTGAGGCCTTATGGGTTGCATGAAGATTAGCATTAAAGCCACCCTTTTAGTTGACTTGGTCGTTTCTTTAGTCTTTTTCACCACGTATCTTTGTGTTACCATGATGGACAACCTTTCACAAGAACGTTTAAGTCACAACTAACACATTTTTAGGGGGAAAACCTATAATAATTAATTTGTAATGGCTGTATATTCAAGTTCTACATCAGGCTGGAAATCGTTTATCGTGATTCCTGCTTGTCTTTCCTCCTATATTAGAACCAAATGAAAATATAAATTATCGCCTTCTCTCACTTAATAATCACTAAGTAGTGACAAGGCACTATTTTTAATCGTATTCATAAATGACTTACAGTATATCCGGTGCATACTCCATAATACGAATACTTGCATTGTAGCTTAAACGGTAACTTGATGAGCCTAGAGGTAAAACATAGGTAACGTCTTGCCTGTCTTTCTCAGGCGATTGGTTGGTTATGCAAACAAGAAATGTGTGCGGTGGTGGTTCAATCATTGAGAATACATAGTCTTCCTCAAGTTGTTGGGTTGCGACCTCATGAAGCTGGATAGGGTCTAAAACGTCGGCTAGTCGTCTTTGCTTCATGTGTAAAATCTTTTCTTTAATTTCAAACACGTTGTCCATTTCCTAGGTTAAAAACTGTTTCATACAGACATATTGCGGGTCCACAGGGTTAGCCACATGGATTATGCGATTATTATTAGCGGTATAGCCATTTACAGTTAGGTTTGGCACCGTACCATATAACCCTTTCACTTTGGTATCCACATACGTTTTTGTAGTGGCATCAGTACAAACTTGAGTATGTTTCACATGGGTTAACCGCTATCTATTAAAGTCATAATCTCCCTCTTTAGTGCGTGGCACCACTAACATATCCACATAGTGTTTATTGTCTGGGATTATATAATGGGCTGGCCTTGGTCTTGGCCATAATCGCACGTCCAAAGACATCCGTGGTAATATTGTTCGTATCACAAGGCGTGGGTCCGTGTATATAGACAGACTAATAGCATCTTTCACAATTAGTTACTATACAGATTATTAAGCAGCAAGAGTCGCTCACCGTGAGGGACATGGTTTCCCGTTTCTCACCTACATCACGTAAGCAATATCATGGTTATTTTTTCCCCTCAAGTATTCGCTGCATCATTGTGGGACCCTCTGGATGTGGAAAGACGAATAATTTGCTCTCCCTCATCACGGCTCCAAATGATCTGCGTTTTCAAAATAATTATAATTTCACAAAATCCCTCTATCAATCACTGTATGTGTTCCTGGAACAGGTCATGTCTGAACTACGAACAGAAAATATGGGTTACTTTAAGTTTTCAATGCAAGAAAATGTTATTGCACCAGATGCTGTAAGACCTGATTGCTCTATGTTTTTTGATGATGTCTCTACAGAACGGCAGGCTATTATTCAGAGCTATTTCGGCATGGGTCGTCACAAACATACTGACAGCTTTTATCTTGGACAAACATATTCCAAAATGTCCAAACAACTCATACGTGATATTACCCTAATGCCCTAATCCTGAAAACAAATTACATTAAATTAATAATAAATTCATGCATTTTGTTTCAGGATTAGGGTATTACCGAACTCTTTTGGGTACATTCGTGTTGAACGACTTAAAAGCACCGAACTTTTGTTAACTAGATATACAATAGTTAACGACAATATGCACAAACACAAACTTCAACATATGACATGCCGTAGAAAGGGAATGCGCATTCACGAACAAAGTTCAAAAACACATGAAAACACACTCATAAAAAAAACGAAAAATAAAACATGAAACCTAAATAATTTACATGATTCAATAATTAACATAAATTGAATCGTACTTACAAGTGGTAGTTTTGAAATATGTGGGCTGGGTGGCCAAAGCACGTCTGTCTCAAATTACATTTCGTATCGTAAGAAAGAGCATAAGACGCGTAGTGATGGTCGAAACCTCGCCAATCATAAATGCGTAGGCCAGGAGGAGTCAACAACACGTTTCATAACTCGTAAAATGTTGGCAGATCTAATAGCTAAATATATTACCTGATAAAATGTAATACTGTCTCTAACACCAGGCAATGAGAGAAAATTAAAGAATAAGTTGCGAAATATTGCAACACATGACCACAAAATTACACAAGTTAAGACATGTAGAGCAACAAGAGTGCTTGCAAATACGAACATGAATACGTAGTAACGAAATAGGTAGAAACCTAAGAGAAACAAGGTATAGAGTGTCGCAATATTTTTTTTTCTTTTTTTTTTTAGATTTTCGAGGGAAACCGTGGGGAAATATTCAAAAGACAGATTGCAAGCTTTCGGACTTACAACTGTGCAGAATGCTTACCTACTAAAACCCCACAAACCCTATACTTGGCTTAAGGCCACCGCTGAACTGCCTGTTCATCCTTACTTCAGGTTGGAGCCACTGTTACGACCAGAGGTCTCAGTCGATTTCATTTAACGTGATGATAATGCAATTACTCATCTTCATCCTCACTGTCTTTAGCAACCAATCTTCTCAGTTCCTCTTCTTTTATTGTTGTTAGCAGCTCAGAGATGTAGACAGCAATCTGTGCCCAACTCTCTCTGCTGCAGAGCATTTTATCCACCATATTGTCTGGTGTAATGATTCCAACTTTTGTCTCCAGAAGCCTTCAAAGATGTCTCCACCTCAAGCATGCAAAGAACGTGTGCTGAACGTCATCTCATTAATTATCAAAATAACGACACCGTGTACTCAGCTATATACCTATTCGATGGAGGTATGCATCATAATAACCATGGCCAGAGAGAAACATGGTAATGTAATAATTAACCTCACCATGGTCCCACGACAACCATGGCTTCAGTTGCCTGATGATCCTAGCGGTCCACCTGCCACGATGTTCAGGTTCCCATTCTTCCTGCTATTCCAGGAGAGATATGTCTCTTTCCTCCCTCTTCACACGAATCTTAGAATGCTCCTCTTTGCGCAAGTATATACGGCGCTTTTCCTTGGCCAGGATGTAAATGGGTATCACCCCAGTTATTACTAGCACTGCCGGTCCAGACCCTGTACGATAGGCAGAAGATATTCTGAGGGCAGCTCTTCTGTGAACAGAGGTTATCCGCTTCCTATATATCTCAGAGCCAAGAGCTACTGACCAAATCTCTCCACCATACAGAATAACTGATTCCGCGACTCTCATTAACAATTTCCTCTTCAAGGGTGAAGGGCCGCCAATATATGCCATGAGTCGCGACAAGTTGTTAACAATACTTACAGCCCTGTCAGCAATCTTGTTGATATGATCCCAGAATGTTAACTTGCTGTCAATCATAAACCCCAAGTAACGAACAGCTGGAGCTATTTCTATCACTTGATTATCTACTAGCAATGGTACAACTCCTGGAACTCTCTTCTTAGTAGCAAGGACTAGTTCAGTTTTAAGAACTGCTAGTTTGAGACCATGTTCGTTCATCCAGGTGGAAACTCTCCGCAATACCTGATAACGTTTAAGCTGCAGATCATCCATGGGGCGCTCCATAATAAGCACAACAAGATCATCAGCATAATCCACCAAAGAAGTGTCCTAAGGCATCTCCATGCGTAAAATGCTGTCATAATTTACGTTCCATAAATCAGGACCTAACACGGAGCCTTGAGCCGCCCCTACTGTTACCTTGCGACGCTTTACTCCTTAATCTGTGTCATACTGAATCCAACGATCACAAAGATAATTCCTCAGTATTGTGCCCTTGAGAAAAAGCAGTGTTTTAAGCAAGATTCTGTCTTCGGGGTCGCGTTCAGTACTTGGGTGTTTTTTCTAGAGCTCAACTGTCAAAAAAACTCCTTTCTTAAACACAAGGTTCATAAAGGAAACTAATATTGAAATGAGATAAACAAGAGTAAAAAGAAAAATATATAATAACTGAATAATCAACTAACCATAAAACTTACCTCACTGAGGTCATATCCACACTAAATATGCATAAATACACATGAAAAACACAAGGATAAAATGAGTGGTCAGGAATCCACTTTTCAACCAGATAAACTTGGCTAGAAGTTCAGGGCAAAATAAATGTGGATAAAGCAAATTCCGCAACAAAAATAAATGTGGATAATGATTCCTCCTGTCTAATTAATTTGTGTGCGCGGCGTACTAATTTTTGGAGGGGATGAGTATTTTATGACGCGGGTTCGCTCGCAACTGAACATTGAGCTTTGTTGCGAACCCCCGTTCGCTAACCGAAATTATGGTACAGGGGACATGAAATTGCCCGTAAACAGCAACTTTTCTCCAAGTCTCTCGGACTGGCTAGATAATCACAATATTATTCCTACCGTTGCCTCGCAAGGTTTAGACAGCAGAATTCATCAAATATAGGGGTCGCGGCTGACAGAGCGGCACAAAGCGCTTCCCGCTAGCGAATCCCTTTCACACAATGACACACAATATAGCCTGGACTGACTACAAATAAACTACCAGGGTCGGCACTTGAGCTAGAACCTAAGTAACGTCTTCAAGACACTTCAAGAACTTAAATAAACACAAGAAAATCGAGCAAGCAGAGTGCCTCGCGTCCAACCATGCAAATTGGCTTATGAATAATATTACATAGCCTGAGTGACCATTAATCTATCTCAAGCCACAAATTTCCCCCAAATACTATCTTAATTCTAATTTAATTCGGTCCCGCTCCTGTCGATATGCTGAGTTCCATTATGCATTGATTAGTTGCTAGTATGCGAACCTTCATCACGCGTTGTGCATGAAGCTCCGTACCATTATTCACCACAAATAAACAAGCAAATATTTACATTTATAAATCAAAATACGTCACGCTGCCTATGCATTATGGGTGTGTTAGCATAAAAACAAACTCTACAAGTAAAACACACAAAGAAATATATCTACAAAAATAACCATGAATTCCATGAATACCATAACCAGTTTGTCCAAATTAATACATTTATTTATTACTCATTCCTCCAGCAACTGGCATCAGATCCATGTCACCGGACATCTCTCCACTTCATGTGCCTAGCCCATGATAGACATATCAGGA
This sequence comes from Meconema thalassinum, assembly GCA_946902985.2. Classification (NCBI taxonomy): domain Eukaryota; kingdom Metazoa; phylum Arthropoda; class Insecta; order Orthoptera; family Tettigoniidae; genus Meconema; species Meconema thalassinum. The sequence goes on along the minus strand of OX336389.2, from coordinate 802,049,254 downwards.
GCGAAGTAGCACTGGTACAGTCTTCCTTCCAATCGGGACGTCATCTTGATGCTTCAAAATAATACAAGTTAATTAAATCACACGCAAATCTCCTGGCTAATTTTGCTTGGTTAGGTATTTTATTTCCCCAACATTTCTGAGCAAAATGTGCGATGATACTGTCCCTAATTATAGTTGTTACAACTATCTATGACACTGGCTTAACTAAAACTTGCGTTTCGCGCACACAACATTTTCAGACAATGTTCTCACAGCTATGAAAAATGTTTAAGGACAATCTCATGTCCTCAAATAACGTTCGGACATAGGTGCCCCCTCATCGACACACAGAATAGTAATATAATTGACACAAGTGTCCCCTCGGAAACACAAAATAGTAAGTGTTCACAGTAGCTCTGAGGTCACTATTTAAATGATTTAGATGAAAGTTGGGTGGTGGGAGATTATCGAGAATCAACTTCTAAATTCTGAGGTTACTGACTTTCAATTATAATATCTATCGCCACTACTCGCCTCTTTCTTCTTTGTACTGCCCCAGCACTTTTCGTCCTTCTCGTTGGCGCTCTTGGCACTTCCTTGAAAATTACTGTTATCATACTTTGTGCTTTTCTTTAGCAACAACTTCACCGCCATCTCATAACTTCTCATTTTCTGATTGAAATCCTTGGTTTTTTTTTTTTTTTGCTTCATAGAGAAGAAGTTTGGATCCTGAATCGTCTTTGATCCCATCAATCACGTACTGAAACCGAGAAACTTGCTCAACATCACCTTTACTGGCGATTTCCTTTATCACAAGAAAGTACTCTTGTAGAGATTCATCGCGCTTTTTTCGTCGCTGGGTTAACAACTTATGGATTTCTGCACTGCTTGCCGCCACGTCAAACTCCTCATTCAAGGCCTTCTTCAGTGCAGTCCAGGACGTCAGTCCTTTCTCACCTGGAATAAAAAGCTTAGCTAAACCATCGAGTGATTTCTTAGCGAAAATAAACTTTTGCAGCTCACTCCATTCCGTCATGATTGACGTCTCCTCAAAATCTGCGATCCATTTCTTCACTGGGTAACCATCCTTACCGTTAATTGTTTTCATAGCGCCCTCTAAGTCGTGGAACGACAATGAAAACTTATGTTGTTCTTTATACCTTCTGTCCTGGTCTTCCTCTTCGCTCTCTTCATCTTCTTCGTCTTCTTCGTCATCATCGTCTATATTAGTTGCGAGTTCGTCCAATTTTCTCAAGTAATAACAAATGGTGTTCATCATTACATCCTTTGTCCCGATCTCGGTGTTAAGAATCTCAGAAACACGCAACAGATCAGCCTTGGAAAATGTTTCTTCGATAAATTTCTTCTTAGCTTCCTCTTCAATGGAATTTTCGTCAAATTCGAATACAGGAAACTCTCGCAGTCGCCTTCGATTCTTCCTGTCATCTGGTATATGCTCGAAAATGAGGTTATGTAAAACTTTGATTGCTTTGAACGGAGAATCACGTATGTTCTTATTTATTTTCTCTATTGCACCGAGTGTAGTCATATTATTGGTTTACTCACGTCTATCAAGTAGTTTTCCGTCAATATCGCTTCCTCCTAACCTCGCAATCAAACCTGTTTAACCTCATTCACCAAACCGGTGATATTTGTAGGTGATATCGTTGAATACCGCTTCCCGTCGTTTCTCTCTGACGAGTCGCTATCCTCTTACCACATCCACAATCCTCGTCTTCGATTATATTCCGACCTTTGTCGTCGTCGTCACGGCACCACTAACTGTCATCAAAACTTAAGAAAAAAATTTGCTAGCCTATGAATCCTCGTCGTAGATTCGCACGTCGTAGGCTCACAAAACTGCACGTCGTCTCGTCGTCAGCGTCATAGGCAACAGCAACAAATATGATTAGCCGTCCACTTCGTCGAAAATAGCGTCGTATTTTGCGTCGTACTTCGTGTCGTGGATTGCGTCGTAACTCGTTGTTTCAGTTCATCCCGGACGAGCCTCCATTTGTGGGAAACGGTTTCCAGATCATGACACTCACAAGCATCGAATATAGAACTGAATTAATTATTAAAAACCATGAAACTTATTAAAATACAGCAGAGAATTAAGGGGATATGTTTCGCGGCTCGTGGGAGCTCGGAATATTGCTTCTCTTCTTTTTTTTCTCAGACAATGGCGCTGAGATTAATCTTGCGCCACCTAGATCCCATACTCGTCCGTCTTGATCCTCATCCGGCTCCCACAATATTGTTGTCCGTAAAGAAGTCGCTCACTTCTTTTAAGAATGATTTTGGTGTGACGCCATTTCCCTCCTCAAATTTCGCTGGTTTAAACTCATTGGCTCTGACTACTTGAAAAAGTTGAGGGTGCTGATGACCTTCCTGTGGTGTCGAACTTCTGGCTATGTTGTTGCGAAAACCTTCAGTATCTGCTGTAAGTGGACTTTCCCCTGCTGACTGGTGCCCTGCTGAGTTCGTAGCCTCGAGGTTATTTATACCTGCCTCCTTTCTTTCTCCAGTAATGAGGAAAATATCGTATCTCGTTCAAGCGATCTAAGTTCGGCTTTAATAATTCTATCATTCTGTTCTCTGAATTTAGTTTTTATCTCATCCTCCAAGGCTTGGATACGAGTGTGATTATCACCCAGTCTTCTAATAATAACTAATCGTTCATCTTTGGTTGCAGTGTTCATTTTCTTCCAATCGTTCCGTATGTTTTCTTTGATCTGTTCTAGCTCTTTGTCAACCTTCTGTTCAGTGGTATCTCGGTTACTTTCAATTTGTTTCAGCCGCTCTTCAAGATGTGTATTATTCTCGTTCATTGAGTTCTTAATTTCCTCTTGGTCTTTCTCTATGTTTCCCCGTCTTTCTGCTGACTGAATCTCTAGACGGTCCATTTCTTTAATTAGGTCTGTTACATTTTTATCTACTGCCGTAATTTGCTCGCGCACGACCTGTGAGCTAGTCTCCATATGATCAAATCTAGTTTCCAATCTATCCTGTGCTGCTCTGACTTCACTGGTGTCAGTTGTACATGCCAGCTCGATCTGTCCCAACTTCGCCAAAACCATTTGATCTAAATTATTAATGTTATTATTAAATGTGTCCTCAGTTTGTTTTATTTGGCCTAGCTGCTTTTAGTTATTTTTACTAACGTCCTGCGCAAGTATAACTAACTGTTGTTTCTTATACTCTTTCATTTCTGTTGTGAGGAATTCTAATTGTTCTGAGTTTTTAGTGTTCTGATTAGCTATTTGCAAATTAATCGCTTCACTTTGTGCATTTAATTGCCGTTTTGTGCGGCAAGTTGTGAGTTTATACTTTCACTTATCTGATTGTGTATTTTGGCTGCTTGTTCAGCGTTAGTGTCTTTTATCTGTCTCTGTAATTTCTCGGTCTGTTCCGCATTGTGTTTATTCTGTAACGCTAATTGTTCGGCATTGTGTTCGTTCTTTATCGATAATTGTTCAGTTATAATATTGTTCATTTGTATATTTAGTGTTTCTCCCTGCATCGCTAGTTGCTCGGTTTAACTATTGTGCATTTGTATTTTTAATTGTGCAGTCTGTTCCGCATTGTGTTCGTTCTGTAACGATAATTGTTCAGTGACACTATTGTTCATTTGTGTCTTCAATGTCATCAATTGTTCCTGAGTTCGCGCAGTGGCGAGGTCAATGCTTTCCTTAATCTCTTCTAATGTAGCCATTTCAGATAATACAATAATACAGAATTAGGAGAAATGCCATATGATGACATTTATCTGAAGCGCGCACACACATTAATATACATTTACTTACTAACTATACTCAGTTCGTTTACTGTTATATTTAACTCTCAGATCAAAATGCATCTCTGAGTGTATGAATGTATATTAATTTACCATTTAACCCTCATATTCAGTCATTAAATTATCCTAACCTTATTTGGTGCTACAAAATATACGAATTAATCAGTATTAATTGTCTTTTGAAGGCAACAGGCCTTCCTGATACATTCATGGAGTTTGGCTTTCAACTCAATACTAATTTTTAAACTTTAACTTGGCGCCCGGTCTCACGTATCTTTATCTTTAACAATTAAATCAACAATGAAACGTGTACCTATTTTGCAATGCAAACTCCTGATTTTAATATTTCTTTCACTCACTTGGCGGTAACTTCTTCGCCGTATTTACGTTATACATTAAATATAACTTTCCGGTGATTTAAACTGTCACATTTCCCTCTAGGTTTCTTTGCATACTATCTATTGGTCAAAGTGTGCTAAAATACGCCCTAAAAGCATGAAATTTCCCCACGCGGCGCGTGATGTTTACTTATATGTGCCCTTGAAAAAAAGCAGTGTTTTAAGCAAGATTCTGTCTTCGGGGTCGCGTTCAGTACTTGGGTGCTTTTTCTAGGGCTCAACTGTCAAAACAACTTGCTTTCTTAAACTCGAGGTTCATAAAGGAAACTAATATTAAAATGAGATAAACGAGAGTAAAAAGAGACAATATTTAATAACTGAATAATCAACTAACCATAAAACTTACATCCGTGAGGTCACTCCCACACTAAATATGCATACATACACATGAAAAACACCAGGATAAAATGAGTGGTCAGGGATCCACTTCTCAACCAAATAAACGTGGCTAAAAGTCCAAGGCAAAATAAATTTGGATAAAGCAAATTCCACAACAAAAATAAATGTGGATAATGATTCCATCTGTCTAATTAATTTGTGTGCGCGGCGTACTAGCTTTTGGAGGGGATGAGTGTTTTATGATGCGGGTTTGCTTGCAACTGAACATTCAGCTTGGTTGCGAACCCCCGTTTCCAAATCGTAATTAAGGGTCATGGGACATGAACAAACAAGAATGGCTGTACAATAAATATAAAACACTTACACACACTACCCTTACATAAATTACAATTACTTAGATTTTCAGCGAAATCCTGCCAAGTGCTAGAGCAATGTTCAAATACAATAGAGCAATCCGCTACAGGCATCAAATGCTCCCCAAAACTAAATTAAGAACAACGTGACACACACGAGAACATCCGGGCCATTTAACATTAATAATAATTCAAATCATCGGCAATAACCATTTTCTCAAATAACTACTATACTACACGTTAGCAAAGCAATGCTAATTCAACACCATTGGAATCAACACCTTACCACACAGGTCCCGTTATACAGCTCCTGAAATTGCACGTAGACAACAACATCTATCCAAGTATCTCGGACTGGTTATATAATCACAGTATTATTCTTACCGTCGCCTCGCAACGTTTAGACAGCGGAATTCATCAAATATAGGGGTTGCGGCTGACAGAGCGACACAAAGCGCTTCCCGCTAGCGAATCCCTTTCACACATGTATGACACACAATATAGCCTGGACTGACTACAAAGAAACTACCAGGGTCGGCACATGAGCTAGAACCTAAATAACGTCTGCAAAACACTTCAAGAATTTAAATAAACACAAGAAATTCGAGCAAGCAGAGTGCTTCTCGTCCAACAATGCTACTAGGCATATGAATAACATTACATAGCCTGAGTGACCATTATTCTATCTCAAGCCACAAATTTCCCCCCAATACTATCTTAATCCAATTTATTTCGCTCCCGCTCCTGTCGATATGCTGAGTTCCATTATGCATTGATTAGTTGTTAATAGGCGAGCCTCATCACGCGTTGTGCATGAAGCTCCATAACATTAATCACCACAAATAAACAAGCAAATATTTATATTTATAAATCAAAATACGTCACGCTGCCCATATAAACAAACTCTACAAGGAAAACACACGAAGAAAAGTATCTACAAAAATAACCATGAATCCCATGAATACCATAACCAATTTGTCCAAATAGGCCTAAATACATTTATGTATTACTCATTCTTCCAGCAACGGGCATCAGATCCACATCACCGGACATCTCTCCACTTCATGTGCCTAGCCCAATCGGGACGTCATCTTGATGCTTCAAAATATTACAAGTTAATTAAATCACACGCAAATCTCCTGGCTAATTTTGCTTGATTAGGTATTTTAATTCCCCAACAGTTCTGAGCAAAATGTGCGATGATACTGTCCCTAATTATAGTTGGTACAACTATCTATTACACTGGCTTTACTAAAACGTGCGTTGCGCGCACACAACATATTTTCAAACAATGTTCTCACAGCTATGAAAAATGTTTAAGTATAATCTCATGTCCTCAAATAACGTTCGGACATAGGTGCCCCCTCATCGACACACAGAATAGTAATATAATTGACACAAGTGTCCCCTCGGAAACACAACATACTAAGTGTTCACAGTAGCTCTAAGATCACTATTTAAATGATTTAGACGAAAGTTGGATGGTGGGAGATAATCGAACATCTTCTAAATTACTGATGTTACTGACTTGCAATTTATATCATTGGAACCGTCTCATTTCACAGGTCATGATTCTGCCAAAGTGCTCAAGAATCGATCGCAAATTAATTAACAGCTTAATTGCCACTCAAATTCAATGACTGGCGTCCCCAAGCAACTTTGCCGTCGAAAGGCGTGACTCTCTTGCGATTCGTTTTCATGACTCCTAGTTTGCGGTTTTATTCAATGGAACCTCCTAGTGGGCGGGTTTAAAAACCCATTCCCTCTCTAGAATTCGTGCATCTTTCCTCGTTTTAGACCATCGGGACAAAGCAAGATGTCAATGCTATGAGTCAGACCACGTAGCTTTATTTCTGACCCACACCTGTCCTTACTGCTCGAATATTTCTCAATTCCATTGTGTTCAGAATAACCAGATGGCCCTTTTTCGTCGGCAGTAATACCTTCATATTTCCCAATACTGTCTGGTCCTTGTACCTGACTTCCAGTATTTCAATGCAGAATGAATAAAATATATGCATCATTTATACGAGCAGCGTATAAAGGGTGCAGTACGGACGCCAGGTAGCGAGGAATGTTAAATGTTGTTTCAAGTGCAGCTATTATGTCCATCCATTGGGCATAATTGAAGGCACTTTTCACATACAGGGTAACCAGTAAGCACATTTTCCTAGAGAAGTGCTTTCCAAGCTCAGTGTACCTGACAGCCATCACCACTCGTGTTGACCGACTGGAAAGCATATTATAAAAACCTTCAAACTTTCAATGCTCACCTCTTAAACATTGCATATTGTTATACTTAAATGTTTCATATTTAGCAACACCTTAATCGGATGAAATCGCTCTCAAACAATTGACCATTGATCTGGGGGTATCAACACAAGAGGGCAAGTTTGTAAGGTACCCGACCACTCAATGATGATCGTCACAGTATGATCAGGGAGACAATACAATTAACGGGAGAAACATGACGTGTAACAGATCGTTACCACCAGCAAAACAAGATGGGAGCACGCAATGCTGATCTGTACGACAGTGTGTTGAAGGCGATGAATGTGTTGGATATGATATTATAATAGGCCGCTTTATGCCGTATCGTGTAAGATAGTTACTATCTCTTCGATGGTGACGATGGATCATGGATCATGGATTTGGTCTTATGGAAACAAATGTTGTAGCTTGGACTATTTAGTGTTGTTAGTACTGAGTAAAATGACCCACTCACCAGAGTAGCTGACCGGTCTTATGTTTGCTCGAGGCGTTTGAAGATCCAAGGTTGGAATTCTAGCATTAAAAGGGTGTATCCTGACAGAATTTTTCTCCTGGTGGGTAGATTATTGGCTAAGGAATAACCTAACCACCAAGGGAAGATGATAAAGAAAAGGAGGTGGGCTTCGGACTGGAGAGAAAGGATAGAGAATTAGGAGGAGAGTCCCACAAAAATTATAAATTTAACTTTACATACACTCAAAGACGGTTGCCACTGCAAATCCGTTCTCTGATACCTAAAGTGGGTAAGGACCTGGTCGAAGTTAACGGGAACCGCAGCTAGGACTTGGGCGGTTTGCAAGAGAATGGCTTTAGCGTATTCCCTCTCAAGCATGCATATGCCTACTATGGGGAAGGGTGATGGTCTGGCGAGACAAAGAGTAACAGACTTATTGTATGTCTGTTCAAATGAATTCGTTTTTGAATAAGTAATTCGAAGAATGCCAATAATTTGCATCGATTTCGATGTTTCCAGTTTTCGAAGTGGTAGAGTTCCTAAAAAGCGACCAAGTGCTTCCAAGAAGGATAGTGATAAAAGAATTATGCCTTTGGGAATAAATTTGGTAAATGAACCAATAGTTGCATTTGGAAATGGCTAAGCTTTTATCCAGCAAGGAGCCGACTAAATGTTTAGGCAAAGAAAAACACTTATCTTTTGGAAAACCAACCATAAGTTTTTTGGAGAGGATCTCCACAAGCAGGAAGCTGGCGTAGCAAGCTGTACTTGCCTTACTAGCCGGTTAGAATTAGCTATTAAAGCTAAGAGAAACTTTACTATGATGACCACTAAGAGTTCTTGCTCAAATGCAACGAGTGGTGAAAGCCCTATCAATAGATTTAATGGCATTAAACGGGAAAAGTCAGGGAAGACAGGATCTTGCCTAACCGTTGTATTAGAGAAATGATGAGTCAAAAAGGAAAGTTTGAATTTATTTAACAATGCAAAAAAGTCTAATAAATTTGACAAGTATATAGTTTCAATTTTTGTTAACAATTTGGGGTCGCAGACCTCCTAACATTTAAAGTTTGCTCCAGGCAATTAACAATTCTTTAGGTTTCAGACCTTTATATGTACTAAAATCTTCGTAAGATTTGAAAATAGAAAAGATATAGTACAAAGGTATAAAGACAATTAAAGTGATTAAAGTTAGACAGTAAATCGAGTACAAGGAGTGTACTTTAAGAAATTTCCAAGTACCTATCTTAGAAAAAGTTACAACATCGAGAATAACAAAAAAGAAAGCAGGTAGAATGAAAGAGAAGTTCCTATAACTTCTTATATTTACGCTAAATTACTTTTATAATAGTTATACAAAATAGGACAGGTCACTTACTGTGAAACCTGAAGAGAAAGTCAAACGGAAGGTTCTAGACTTCCCATGTTTAAGTAGGAATCACGAGACAAATGGGGCAAGTTTCCCTTTCGTGAGACCTAAAAACAACTCACTCATGAGCTGAAAGAATTGCATTCCCTAATTAGAAGGGAGAAACAATGTAAGTTTAAAACGTGTACTAGACACGCATTTATGCAGAAGTTAATTAATGTTATATAAGAAAAAGGGGAGGGCACTTCTCTAGAGTGACACCTCATTGAAAAGGACCTAAAGTAACAACTTTATTAATATGGTTTGTTAGTAAAAGGTTAAGGAAAGATCAATTGGGATTGAGGATATATGTTCATGGCCTTATTTATGGTAATCGGACGATCGCTACGCGGTAGAAATGTTGAAAGAACACTGTTTATCACTATAGTTTGTTGAATGGATGAAAAGTTCACTGTAGTAACACAAAAGTTTATGGCAAAGAAAGTTATTGCAATAATGAAAAATAACTAGTTGCACTAGGTAGGCGAAAGTCTATTGCTTGAGAAAGTTGTTAATTACAATTAAAAGCGCCATAGAACATTGCAACGGTGGAAGAAAATTAGCTATTGAGTATTAATTCAGAAGGAAGATTCCTCACTTTTAAATAGTATGCCCACAAGTGAGTGAAAAATACATGATGGCACGACTTGTAGATAGAGTACAGAATCTGGAAGGTTCCAGAACGATCCTAATAGAACAATAGGGACAAAGTTAATCCAGCGGTGGAACGAGCTTGATATTTTATCGACAGTGGGTAATTCCCGCGTTGTGAGAAGATTTCTCATAAGAAATGCTGCTTTCCATTAAGATTTGCTTAGACAGACAAAAGCTTAACATAGAAAATCCCGCGAAGGATGATTATTTCCCCAAATAAGTAATCTCACACTGCCAATAAAATGATCGTTAAGCATGTAGAATTAAAACCGATGAAGATGAGGTTAAAACTTGAAGTCTGTACTTATCTTTGTTGCATGGCGAAGGTGAAGATCCCTTTGACGATTAAAGTTCCAACATGGCGTGGAATGAAGAGAATGCCTCTTGGTTTGAGGAGGCTAGCTCTAGTTGAGCCTTGACTGACTAAGTCGAGTGTCGACGTGCAAGTGAGACCCATTCAGCGAAGCGCAGAGGGACCAGGAAGGGAGGAAGAGTGGGGGTAGGAAACATAAGGAACACATATCAGAATAGACAACTTTGAAAAAATAAATATTTTTCTTGATGAATGGTCTTCAAAGAGTTGATAGTAGGCGACGCTAACGCAGCCTGGTGGGTGAAAAAGTAGACGAAGTTCTCTTGATCACGGAGATGATAGCTGGCGATGGTGACGAGAACTGGTGGCGAGATGGATAAGAAAGTCCTCTTGTACAGGGATGAATTGAGGAACTTCACAGATTCGCTGCTAGATGACGCTAGGTGGGTCATGGAAGATATATATCTAGAACAGACTCAAAAATGACATAAGAGACATGACCACCAAAGAGAAACTAGAAGATCACTGTTGGTGTTTGATAAAAAGAAAGGAATGAACAAGAAAAGAGCATTAAAAAGAATACTCTATCTTAACGTGTATTCCAAGAATACACCAAGCTGGGAGGGACAAACACCAACAGAGAGCAGGAAAAACAATTAAACATTTAAAGGTAATGAAGCAATTGAAGACAGTGGTCTTGTGATATGACCATTAGTGGTCAAGATTTTGGCCACCCTGACTCTCCCATCCCTTCCAGGGTAACACTCGGTCACTCTACCAGAAATCCAGACCAGGGGAGGAGAGACATCCCTAACCAAGACCAAGTCCCCCACTTTAATGTCGGGGCTGGAAAGAAACCACTTCTGTCTCTGCTGCAAGGAAGTTAAATATTCCAAGTTCCACCTCTTCCAGAAAGAATTGCGAAGGGCTTCAAGTGTACGCCAAATAATAGGTAAATTAGAATCCCTGTAACAATTGGAAAGGGGAGGAGGGGCAGAAAGAGAAGTGCCTATAAGGAAGTGACCAGGTGTGAGTGGAAGCAGGTCATCAGGGTCATTAGAAAGCGGAGTTAATGGGCGAGAATTAACAACACCTTCAATCACAAAGTAGCTAGAAGCTGCGGGAAATATAACTCTAGTAAAGATTGCGATAAGATGCGAAAGGAGAATTAACAAGTTTAAACAAAGCGTATAGAAACAAGTACATCGATTAAGGATAAGAATATACCAAATAAACAAAGGAAATATGCGAGTAGGAGGCAAGAACGCCATAGGTAACAACAATCTAGTAGCCATAAACAATGACCTTAAGTTATAATAAGCATCAAAGGGGTTAATCAGAAAAATACTTAAGGCAGCGAGAAACGTGACGTGACAAGCATAAATACAAAAACACATCGAATGTAACGACGTGAAAAAACAAGTTTGTTCATCAATGAACAATAAAGGTGCAAAATATGTAAGCAAAGTGCAATACATGAGCGCGTAAAAAATATGCAACGATGTTATGAAACAAGGATCAAAGCAGCTATAGGATACTAGCGTGAGCAAGTGGGAGAGACAGGCAAACACGGCCTTGACCCACATAGTACAGCGAGATAAGGAATATAAATAGCTGAAGGAGTCCTTGACCGGAACAAGTTTATTTTGGTAATGAGGTGAGCAGCTTCTGAACTTACGGAAGCAACTCGCAAGACAATGGTTGCCAGTCAGCCAGAGTTGAGATAAGGAAAACTTGCTCTGACCTTTGGCAAGCATGAAGGAAATAAACAGCAGCTTGGCCTTACCCGAACTTGTATACAAACAAGATTGACAAACAAGCAGTTCGAAATAGACACACAAAACAAGTGAAATCAGCTGAGACTTAAAGCGGATATTCAGGTTACACGGCATGCAGTCATTCGTGGCTTGGACGTGAAAAACCAATTTAGAGACATATGAAATAAAGTAAGAAATCAATTTCGCATAACTTTGTGGATCACGTAATCCGACAATTTTCAACAGAAAAAAGCTTAATTCTTCCCAACAAAGAAGAGAAGCTGGGACATTGAGAAGGAGTTTATGCATAAGAATAGTTATTCTAGATGCTAGAGAATTCAGATTTTCAAACGGTTTCAAAAGCGGCTTCCGATTGTGAGGAAGGGGGAAGGAGCCGGCCGTGGCCATCCTACTAAATAGCGAAAGAAGTGAAACATAGCGAAATGATGGTGACTGATAGCCATGGTTTTACACAAGGGGAAGATAGTTTTCGATAGAAAGTTTAAGCAATTACATGCCATAAAAAATGACATGAGAAGGTAAACGAAGTAACCCAAGGCGAGGCGAACTTGAATTGCCATTTTGTGCAGAAATAAGGCAAAACCATTTAAACAACTTACAATGGTGGCGTAGTTGTTTACAATAAGACATCGTTTCGGCAAGTGTTTTTCAAATATATCGAGATCGAAAACATGAGCGTTCTCTTTTTCAGAAGTGGGATTTATGTCAGCTGTAACAAAATGACATTGCGATTTGGTTTGAAGACTGGGATGTTGGATTTCACCAGTAATAACCGAACCAAAATCGGTGTCTCTGGCGACCATGTTTGAAGATAAATAGCGAACCTGTTTACGAAGGCAATTCCAGAAAATATTGGCACTGAAAAGTATATCAATGGGACCTTGAGCATTAAACTGAGGATCAGCTAACCTTAAGTGCGAAGGAATCTTTAAACCGGAAGTATTGATAGAGCTGCTAGGAGTATCCTTGCCAATACTGGTAAGAATGAGACAGTTTAAATTAAGATTGGTGTTTCTTTGACAAATGTCTCTGATTTTCAATTTTGAAGACTGCAAGGCTTGAGTTTTCAAATTGTCAATGCCGGATACATTGATGGAAATAGGTGATGATGAAAGACCTAGTTTTTTAATTAACGATTGCGAAACAAAGTTGTGAGTTGAAGCGGAATCGAGAAGACCGCGGGTTCGAAACCAATTTCCAAATTTATCTTGGATTTCGAATTGTACAGTGGACAAAAGGACTTGCGCACTGTGAGAAGTTTCGGCGTTAGAAATGCAGGAAGAAGCATTAGTTTGTTCGGAGCTGCTCTGCATGGAGTTTGAAGAAGCGGGTACTGGTGACCTCGATTGATCATGAACGTGCAATAAGGAATGATGCGGTTTTTTGCAATGAAAACAGAGGTTGGAAGACGTACAGTTAGAAGAAGAATGCTTAGGTGACAAGCAGTTGAAGCAATGTTTACTATTGAAGACAAACTTCCTTCGGTCTTCGACAGACAATTCTTTAAAAGATTTGCACGAGTACAAAGTGTGAAACTTTTTACAGAGCGTGCATTATAAAGATTTGTTGAGCGGCCTGATATGTTCTCTTGGATGGTTGAAAGAAGTAGAACGGGTTTGCTTATTCGCGACAGATGGGGGCTGATGACCATTTGAAGAGACAAGTTTTTTCTCAAGAGTGTGACACTGATGACTCGTTTCGACATTTTCGCACTGAAATGAGAGTGCTGTAAGGACTTGGCACCGGCTGTTGAGAAACGAAATGAGGTGCTCGAACGAGTATTCCTCCTTACGAGTGAGTTCGATTTCCCAAGCCTTTAATGTCGAAAAATCGAATCTGGATGTAGCTAGATGAATAAGGATGGTTTCCCAAGTTTGGACTGGCTGCTTAAGTTGATATAACGCTCTAACATGTAATTGCATGGAGTCTAACAGGTCTCTTAAAGAGGTGACGTCATTAGGTTTGACAACTGGCAAGTTGAACAGACAGCGGATGTGGCGAGTGACACACAAACGTAAATTACCATATCTCTCTTTAAGGAGATTAAAGGCGATGTGGTAGTTATCTGCGCTTAAAGGCAGTGACTCGACCAAGGCCAAGGCCTGTCCTTCCAAGGACGTACGCAAGAAGTAGAATATATGAATGTCGAGAATGTCATCATTTTCATGAATGAGGGAGCAGTAGAGTTCATAAAAGGAATACCATTCACCTTCCTGGCCTGAGAAGTGAGGTAGGCTTATCTTAGGAAGTAACGGTTTCGGTTTATCCTTGTGAACTGAAGCGGGTGCGAACTGGGCCGGATTGATGACCCTAGTGTCCGGTTCTGAGATACTGCGGATCAGTTGGTGGGCCTTGGCAAGCCCTTCAAAATACAAGGGTTCAACCTCGTTCCGATGCGATTGAAGTTCTGGGCAATCTGATTCAATCTCGGTTTGAATTTGATCGTAGTAATCATAGGACCGTTCGTACAACTTAAGGCGTTGTGTCAAGATGTCTAAATCACACTCGGCGGGATTTATTTTGTTAATGAAATTTCTAAATCTGGTGAGTTGCCCTTTGTAGGAAGAACGTCTGGCAATGAGAGTTTCATCCTTTTCAGTAGGAGCCACGTCAAAGTAAATAGATTAAAGTATAACTCACGAAACTGTGGAACCTTGGAAATGCCGTCAGGCTAGCAGCAGCAAATACGTAGAAAGAACGGGACACACCAAAGGAGACAGGAGCGGCCTCTTTCCCCTTCACAGGCTTTGCACGATGTAGTTATAGCTGAAAGATTCAAAGCAGGTATTAATAATTTGTAAGGTATTGTCAAATAACCTTTGAAAACAAATGACAAATGGACTCTCCCGGGTTTCGGCACCAAATTTTGGGCAGATTATTGGCTGAGAAATAACCTAACCACCAAGGGAAGATGATAAAGAAAAGGAGGTGGGCTTCGGACTGGAGAGAAAGGATAGAGAAATTGGAGGAGAGTCCAACAAAAAATATAAATTTAACTTTACATACACTCAAAGACGGTTGCCACTGCAAATCCGTTCTCTGATACCTAAAGTGGGTAAGGACCTGGTCGAAGCTAACGGGAACCGCAGCTAGGACTTGGGCGGTTTGCAAGAGAATGGCTTTAGCGTATTCCCTCTCAAGCATGCATATGCCTACTATGGGGAAGGGTGATGGTCTGGCGAGACAAAGAGTAACAGACTTATTGTATGTCTGTTCAAATGAATTCGTTTTTGAATAAGTAATTCGAAGAATGCCAATAATTTGCATCGATTTCGATGTTTCCAGTTTTCGAAGTGGTAGAGTTCCTAAAAAACGACCAAGTGCTTCCAAGAAGGATAGTGATAAAAGAATTATGCCTTTGGGAATAAATTTGGTAAATGAACCAATAGTTGCATTTGGAAATGGCTAAGCTTTTATCCAGCAAGGAGCCGACTAAAAGTTTAGGCAAAGAAAAACACTTATCTTTTGGAAAACCAACCATAAGTTTTTTGGAGAGGATCTCCACAAGCAGGAAGCTGGCGTAGCAAGCTGTACTTGCCTTTCTAGCCGGTTAGAATTAGCTATTAAAGCTAAGAGAATCTTTACTATGATGACCATTAAGAGTTCTTGCTCAAATGCAACGAGTGGTGAAAGCCCTATCAATAGATTTAATGGCATTAAACGGGAAAAGTCAGGGAAGACAGGATCTTGCCTAACCGTTGTATTAGAGAAATGAAGAGTCAAAAAGGAAAGTTTGAATTTATTTAACAATGCAAAAGAGTCTAATAAATTTGACAAGTATATAGTTTCAATTTTTGTTAACAATTTGGGGTCGCAGACCTCCTAACATTTAAAGTTTGCTCCAGGCAATTAACAATTCTTTAGGTTTCAAACCTTTATATGTACTAAAATCATCGTAAGATTTAGAAATAGAAAAGATATAGTACAAAGGTATAAAGACAATTAAAGTGATTAAAGTTAGACAGTAAATCGAGTACAAGGAGTGTACTTTAAGAAATTTCCAAGTACCTATCTTAGAAAAAGTTACAACATCAAGAATAACAAAAAAAGAAAGCAGGTAGAATGAAAGAGAAGTTCCTATAACTTCTTATATTTACGCTAAATTACATTTATAATAGTTATACAAAATAGGACAGGTCACTTACTGTGAAACCTGAAGAGAAAGTCAAAAGGAAGGTTCTAGACTTCCTATGTTTAAGTAGGAATCACGAGACAAATGGGGCAAGTTTCCCTTTCGTGAGACCTAAAAACAACTCACTCATGATCTGAAAGAATTGCATTCCCTAATTAGAAGGGAGAAACAATGTAAGTTTAAAACGTGTACTAGACACGTATTTATGCAGAAGTTAATTAATGTTATATAAGAAAAAGGGGAGGGCACTTCTCTAGAGTGATACCTCATTGAAAAGGACCTAAAGTAACAACTTTATTAATATGGTTTGTTAGTAAACGGTTAAGGAAAGATCAATTGGGATTGAGGATAAATGTTCATGCCTTATTTATGGTAATCGGACGATCGCGACGCGGTAGAAATGTTGAAAGAACACTGTTTATCACTATAGTTTGTTGAATGGATGAAAAGTTCACTGTAGTAACACAAAAGTTTATGGCAAAGAAAGTTATTGCAATAATGAAAAATAACTAGTTGCACTAGGTAGGCGAAAGTCTATTGCTTGAGAAAGTTGTGAATTACAATTAAATGCGCCATAGAACATTCCAACGGTGGAAGAAAATTACCTATTGAGTATTAATTCAGAAGGAAGATTCCTCATTTTTAAATAGTATTCCCACAAGTGAGTGAAAAATACATGATGGCACGACTTGTAGATAGAGTACAGAATCTGGAAGGTTCCAGAACGATCCTAATAGAACAATAGGGACAAAGTTAATCCAGCGGTGGAACGAGCTTGATATTTTATCTACAGTGGGTAATTCCCGCGTTGTGAGAAGATTTCTCATAAGAAATGCTGCTTTCCATTAAGATTTGCTTAGACAGACAAAAGCTTAACATAGAAAATCCCGCGAAGGATGATTATTTCCCCAAATAAGTAATCTCACACTGCCAATAAAATGATCGTTAAGCATGTAGAATTAAAATCGATGAAAATGAGGTTAAAACTTGAAGTCTGTACTTATCTTTGTTGCATGGCGAAGGTGAAGATCCCTTTGACGATTAAAGTTCCAACATGGCGTGGAATGAAGAGAATGCCTCTTGATTTGAGGAGACTAGCTCTAGTTGAGCCTTGACTAAGTCGAGTGTCGACGTGCAATTGAGACCCATTCAGCGAAGTGCAGAGGGACCAGGAAGGGGGAAAGAGTGGGGGTAGGAAACAAAAGGAATACATATCAGAATAGACAACTTTGATAAAATAAATGTTTTTCTTGATGAATGGTCTTGAAAGAGTTGATAGTAGGCGACGCTAACGCAGCCTGGTGGGTGAAAAAGTAGACGAAGTTCTCTTGATCACGGAGATGATAGCTGGCGATGGTGACGAGATCTGGTGGCGAGATGGATAAGAAAGTCCTCTTGTACAGGGAAGAATTGAGGAACGTCACAGATTCGCTGCTAGATGACGCTAGGTGGGTCATGGAAGATATATATCTAGAACAGACTCACAAATGACATAAGAGGCATGACCACCAAAGAGAAACTAGAAGATCACTGTTGGTGTTTGATAAAAAGAAAGGAATGAACAAGAAAAGAGCATTAAAAAGAATACTCTATCTTACCGTGTATTCCAAGAATACACCACCTGGTCTTCCCACGCACACTAAATTCTGAGGTAGTTCCCATCTACCAATCCTATACCCAAATAATTAGTTACACACAAAACTATAGTCTACACACTAATAGAGGTTTTCAAATTCTACATGGATTTGATGGACGAATGAAGCCCCAAAGCTCTAATTGAAATAACATTTAAATAACTATTTTTTGGTTCTTGCAATTTGAGGTTAAATACATCAGCATCGTGATTTCGTGCCTGACAGTCTGCTTTATTGTAGTGTACAATTAAGGCAGGCCCTCTGCATTGCGTCGCTCAGATGATGTGTAGGATGATACACCCGCTGCTATCGTAGTGGATAAATGAATAACGGGAAAGCCTCATGTAGCATGGACCCTACATGCGTTTAACGGAATATCTGAGCATTATTGCTATAAGTAATACTAAAGCATGCATCCTCGTGGAATAGTTTGAATTACCTCTGCCAAAACGTGATAATATTGTTCGTTGATACTCATATTTTGAATGGTTCGAAAATGCGTGTACCTAATGTGTCACGAGATAACTTTTGTGGGTACGGGCATTGTACACCACATGATATCAGCAAATATACCGATTGCAGGATTTGTGCTACTAATCCTATGAGGTTAATAGGTAATTAGGTCGTTGTGAATCAACGTTGCTCTCTTAAACTTCCCATGTAATTTTTAAATGCTGCATTCCTGTGCAATTAAGTGTCTAACGTGCGAATTTGTTCATAGGTTTACATTAATTGTGAAACCTTATACACGGATAAGCCGCAAAAGACATGGTTTATATTACTTATTTCAAATTTCTCCTTGCAATTTAATAAAGGACATAGGCTGGCACAGATAGGTTTTGGTCAAGCATTGAAATTCAAAGTGCAAGCAGGTTGTGGCTGAACATGATACAATGATATCACAACATGGCATATGTTGATCTTGTATTATCAAGCCTGAAATTATCATGGAGCTAGAATCTTAAGCATAATAATAATAATATCGTATGGCCTCGGGTGCCTGGTGCAAGCTTTGCTATTTGACACCCGGAGGATAGCTTGCATGTCGAATTTCGTAGTTCCTTGACTATGAAAGTCAAGGAGGTTAGATGTTAGATATCTAATCTCCTTGAACACAATAGCGCTTTCTAGTAGAGAAATGAGGAACTTTGTGCTGGTGGAAACTCCCGAGATTAATTTTGCCATTATGAACTCGGCCTACTGAATTCAAATGGGTTCTTTGACATGCCAACATCGTATGACATGCGTATCGTATTTTTGCCGCCTTTCAAAAATCACTTACCACGGTCAGGGGCGAACCTGCAATCTTGGGGTTAGTAGACCGACACGCTAACCACTCACCCACCGTGGCAAGCTAATCTTAAGCATCAAACCATATCAGACTCTATGAGTGCTAACCTCAGTTGCTATATTGTCTCTCTGCATCGTGCAGCGATACTGCAAGCTAAAAATTTGAAAATTCCAGACGGAATGCCAAAGTCTTCAATTTGAAGAGATCTTTGAATGTTATATGTGAAAGTGATAACAAGCGTACACTCAATGCATTAGGGAAAAATCAATAATTCTTGGGACTTGCACTCATGGGCTTCTCGTTCTGGGCAGACAAACAGAATTATTGCTTTCAATGGTTTTAATAAATTGTTGTTATACACTTCCCAGCCGAACGTGCATTCAAAATCGCTTATTTTCTCACTATATTCATAGATCATTACTATATATGTTGTATCAGGACCGATAACCTAGATATTTGGCCCCAATTATCACCATAATATTTTGACATCATTAAAGTCTGTGATATTTCACAGTTTTAATCTATGTCCACAGGTCACGTAAGACCTCATTTTGCAACTTTTACCTCTACTGCAGGTTGCGTTATTGAAGCCTGATACCTGCATCCCAGTTTACATAGTTCGAATTTTGTGCGTAATTTACGTGTGTCTATGTAAATTATTGTGCTTACTAGAACACAAGTGGTTTTTACGCTAAGGGATGAAGGAATCGTGTGTACACGTAAAGCATTAGGTGCCAATGCAATATTTAAATAGGAAATAATTCAAATAAGATTGAACATGGCGAGATTATGCTATGATTTGGAGAGGGAACATTCCCAGGAAATTGAATCCTGAGGATAATATAATGGTTCCAATAAATTGTGATCCTTTCAGAGTTGTATCTTTAACTTGTGTTCCCTCCATTGAAAGCTCACCTTGTAAGATTGATGCTTTTCCTTACTCTTATCGTTGGCAATTAGACTAGATCTGATCACCTAGGTTATTTTAGTTAACCCTCCAAACACGCATAGAGAACTGTTACGCGAGAACACACGTGTGGTGAAAAAGACCGCAATTTTTTTACGCAGTCCTATTTTGGTAGCATTAATTTTAATGTAATTAATGTCCTTTGTTGTTATTGTTTCATTTATATTTCGTGGAATTAAGGCACATAGCACTTCATTTAAACCAAGTACACACATAGGCCTACAATACCAATGTTACAAATACTGCTTCTGCGTGTACAATCATTCACACACTTTTAAATAATAAAAAACTACTATAAACCTAAAAAGGTAAAATAAAACTCATACATCTAAAAGTATATTTGCTCAGAAAATCTGTACACTGAGGGGGGATAAGGGGTACATCAAGTCTGGCACAATCCTCAGTGGAGCGCCTTCTTCACTATTAGCCGAAACTTCCGTGTCCGAGTCATGGTCACTCTCTTCTGTGTCATTGAAATGTCCCCTTCTCAAGATGATAATTCAATCCCATTTCCATTGTCTTCGTGAGAAATTCTCTTCGGTGCATCATATTGCTCTCTCAATAAAACTACATTCTATTTTTCATCCCTTTAAACACCATCTTTTTAACTTCTTCTGGATTCATTTCATTGCACTGCTATTCGTAAACTGGAGCGAGTCACTGAATACACACTGCTCAGTACGGTAGGCCTATAGCACAGCACTACATGCGCGCGGTGGAAAGCACCGCGCGATAACTCAAGGGTCCACAGAGACAACAGAAAGGAAACTGAAAGGTGAGTGTTGTAATAAGCTGATTGCTGGAGGCCCGAACTAGGATAAGGTGGCAGGGGATGCCCATCATGCAACTATTCACTGAACTTTAGCACAAAACGCATATCTGCTATCGAAAAGCCATAGCGTGTGTACTGGAGGGTTCAGAGAAATAGGCATTTTGTTGAAACAAAATATAGAAAACCCATCAACTTTGACATGGTGACAAGTCCAGACCCCGCTGGGAGAAGAATGCGGACCGTATGTTATCATCACTCTGGCAGAAGTAAATAAAGCGCCTTGCATTACCCTTGCGCACGGACATTTCCAGCCACAGGAGGAAAATTCCAGTGTCACCAAGGAGTAAACGGCACAATGTGGTGACAAGTTAATAACCTCCAGGTCCAAGGGGCGACATTCCTGTGGCTGTCTCTCTCTGCGACTTGGGGCCGCAGGGAAAAGAGAATATCTGAGGAACGGGCTGTAACAGCAAATTTACACGGCACATCCCAACGTCATGAGGCTTTGAGGACAAACATATTTTGCAGACTTTCCTCTTTAATGTCAGTTGGGCAAGTATTTATGATGACTAAAAATAACCAGGTAGCCTATAACCCCAACTCTCTCCTAATCAGGTCAGTCAAGGTAACAGATGTGTACAATGCTGCAATGAAAATTATGTCATTTAAAAGACATATAATGCAAGTAAAATAAATCAAACAGTAGCAGATATTTTTTCATCACTTAGAACTTGCGTGGTGTCGTATAGAATATTTAATGTTTAGTGTTTATGGTTTTCACTTTATTGGTTATCCCTTTCAGTACCTACTTCTAATCAGAACAATATACTGGGTGCAAATTACACGGTTGCTGATCAATTATGACCCGATAGCCTATCCACAACAAAGTTAACCTCCGTCACGAATTTCTAGAGTGTTATTTTTTTTACATCTACAACACAAACCCGTCAACAACGGGTGCAAAATGCTAATCAACCTATACGTGACTCGGCTCGAGAGTGTGAATTGAAGAGCATAGATGAGGGTTTACGATCTCATCTATGATGAGGCAACCAACTATACTCCAAATAACCATGAGACAGGGTGAGGACAATAGCCAACAATGGCCTAGTTTTACGACTGTGGTGCATACTTCTTTAGTGCCTGCCCGGTATGAATGACGTCTGTGAGTGACTTACGGCAGCGGTGTATTAATCAACAGATACTATTGCTTTTATTGGTTATATGCATCGCTTGATGTTGAAAGGGGACTTCTGACACTTTCTAGATTTTACAGGAGAAGGAAAAAACTGCCTAGGTGATGGAAAATGTCGACCTGTATTTACGCTTCAGCCAGTGCATGACGCCTGTACTAATGCACACTTCAGTGCACAAAAATACAAAATACAATTCATAGATTATGAAAGAATGACAGATTTAAGTATTTCAGAAGTACCCTTGATACATAAAATGGAGTGAACTTAGGAACATTGAATGCCAACTTCCACATAAAACCCATATATTATTAAAAAATATATTGTATTGGTTTTGAAATGTATCAATACAATTTTCAGTATGAGCACTGAACCAATACTTAACAATAGTAATATGAAAAAGAAGTAGAATATCAATGCAAGAATCATTGAAACACAGAAAGCAATAATTCCAATAATAGCAATTCAATGTAATGAATAAATGGAAATACAACACTGATATGTATCCACATAACATCAAACGGAGATTTCACAAGTTCAGCACAGCCATGGTGTGGACTGCAGAAGTCTCAATTCATCACTAAACGGTGGTCCTACCTATTATCTGTAGTATCGCATCAAAAACTAATACTTCGTGAAATCTGCGGAAGTGCCCTTTTAACATCAAGCGATTCATATCCTCCAAAGCCATTTCAATGATTCCAAATATCTCATTTATTATAATAACTCTCAAATAGTCATCGACCGGTTTCGGTTAGAATGAATCACATGGGACTATACTGTTTTAAATGTAGAAACGAAAATCAATAATTATGTCAAATAATCTGCTGCTGTGATAAAGTTTCGGTTATGAATAATTACTGTCAGCACAGATATCGAACTTCAATGACTTGCTTCCTAATGTAGTGATGTATACGCTGGCCACTAGAATCTCCTGCTATGGGCCTGCCACAGGCCTGAACTCAGGACATATAACGCTACAAACCTCTGAGACAGTAAGTGTTAATAACGATGAGTGAACCCATGGTATGCGTAATGCGGAATATCATAATCTTCGTCAATTAATAACACTCAATGAAAGACTTATTCTAAGAAGGGTGGAATAAAATTCATTTTCAGTCATGGTGAGGATGATGATGATTGTTATTTTTGTTATTGTCAATCAATCAATCAATCAATCAATAATGGAAGAAGTGAAATATTACTTTTGGAACCTGTCATTTCTCAAACATAACCAAGATTATCATCCCCCTCCCCTCCCAGCGACTCTCTGGTCAATAACTTGCCTGTGTTTCTGAAGTGGCGTTGCGTCACACGCCCCAACTTTGATCCCGTGTGCTGCACTTCATGATGACATTCGATTATTACGTTAGTGTTGTAATGGTATGGAAAAAGTAAGCACCATACAGACAAATTAAAGGCACAAATGAGTTTTGTAACTTAATTTTTTCTCCACCAACTCATGGTGTAGGCGTAATCATTCTTATCCCTCACCCCTGAGGTCCGGGTTCAATTTCTTACTCTGGCAAGACATTTAATTCAAGTACGAGTGTAAGGACGGGATTCACTCAGTCGTGGGAGCCGAAAGTGAAAAATGGTGTCTTTGCTTTCCATCTCACCCATTCTAGAAGTGGGTTGACTGAAGACCACGATGTTAAAGTCCCTAAATGAAACAAAAATAAGAACAACGGCTCCTGCACCAATAATTTCAACTCCACACTTCATAACTTGGATAGAGCTAAATGGGGATTTTTGCACTTTCCAAATTGTTGTTTCCAGTTGGGAGACATATTACAATCCAAAATCAAATGCATTTCTGTGCTATATGGGAAATGTACGAGCGAAGTCATGTCTTCAATTCACAGTGGTGCCGATGTTCATTTCCGACATCAGCTTTACTTTCTGTTTCAATTAATGAAAGATGAGATCATCCTCAAAAGCTCTCTAGCTGGTAAGGATTATATTTTCATCAAGGGTACCGTCTCTGAAGCCAATAACCAATATAAGTGGCTTTCTAATTAAACGATCTAAGAACTGAATATTTCTCAAGGGATTTCTTGAACCGTTTGAACTTGGATTGCATAACTAACAATATTCTTTACGATCAATTGCTCGTGACCTAATCGGACTTCAGTGGGGGGAGAAGATTATTGTTGTTGGTGTTGCTTTATTTAGGGGCATTCGATATGAGGCCCATATAATTCCAGCCTCTATCCATCATGAAAAATATGCCTATGGGTTCACCTTGTGTCCGTGCGTGTGACATGTGTGTGTTCCTAGTAAAATATAAATGCCTGAAGCAAATTCAACGAAACTCGGTAAGGACATACCTTGTCCAACCTCGACCGTACTATTCAAATTTTAATGTGTTTTACCAGTCCAACATGGCTGCCACGGGAAATATTTCCTGATACAAAATGATCCGTCTGGTTGTTCACCCAAATAGTTAGTTATTGTTGTTTTAAGGGGCGGAACTACGAGGTCATCTGCCCCTTTCACCCAAATAAATTGCAGATATACACTCTCCTCGCATCCGTTAATTTCATATTTGGGTGGTTTTGAGGGCATGCACATCTGAAAGGAGTATCGCCCTCTGAATGCAACAATCATTTCGTCCACGGTTCCGTACTCTTCCAAACCGCAACGTTTGCAGAAGAAAGCGGAATCACCGTAGTGTCATTGTAACCTGAAATATATTGAAGGCTGTGCCGTAATTGTCCCTAAATGCTTCCACTTTTACCCATCCTGCAATAAAAACCCCGCCTAAATATATAACTTCCCAATAAAGCTCTAATTTGATCAACGTCCATCTCTCAGACGAAAGACTGATCACTGAAATATCTCCGAATAGTGGCTTTGATGTAAATGTTGGCACACCGGGTAATTTCATTCAACATGTCGTGCATCAAAGTTGTAAGATGTAATGGGAATTCACTTTTAAAAAAATTACGCAAGGAATATGCGAGACAATATTATGTGATATGGTTCTAACGCAAGGATTGGGCATCTCTCTCTCTCAGTTGTAGATTTTCAGTCCGTCAACACTAATTTAACCAAAGACTGGACAGAGTACAATGTATATAATACATTAATAATAAGTAAGTAACTTTCCCGGAAAAAATACGTGTATCAGTCATGATCACTACTATAATGGGGCAATTATAGTGATCATGCATTTCTTATGATCAATATTATAAAGGGGCAATAATAGTGATCATAACTAATACATGTAATATTACCAGGTGTGTTATTTACTTATTATTCATATATCATATACAATACCCCGCCCAGTCTTCGGGAAAATTCAGGTTGACCGACTGAAGAGCTACAATTGACAGTTTGTATAGGTAACACCGAAGAAATTGCTCCTAAACTTCACATTTCATCTTTTTCTTCCACTCCGTTATCCTGTCCTTTCCAAGAAATAAAGTACCTCTAATTTCTGCTGCATTATTTCCACTGCACCTTTCCTTACTTTCTCGTGTTCACTCTATATTTGAAAATCGTGATCAGCGTCAGAATCGTAATCTGATTCCATGAGGTTGAACACCTCAGCGTCATTCAGCCCATCCAGTATCTCAAGACTACGTAATCGTCCCGTTTCGTCCATGCTTCCTGTAACATAATTATCTTGATATTTGTTTATTATAAAGTTATATTCGTGATTTGCGGGCTTTATTACGGAAAAGTACAAAATTTGAAGTATATCGGACTATATTTGGTAACGTTATAACGTCTAGCATCGAACTGGCAAGAATATGAAATCTTTTGGTACAATTTTATCATTAAAAACGTTTTGTCTTAGTGGACTTGTAATTTCACAAGTCAGCAAGAGAGAGGAAGTTTTTCGCTCGCAAGTCTAAGCTTTGATTTCTGTCGGCGATGGGGAGGAAAGTTCTGTGACAAAAATAGAACGAGCTCTTTTTATCTTGAGCGAACCTCAGTCCGAGCTTGCAGAAAATGGACGGAGAGCAGGTAGCGCGTGGCAAATCCGAGGTCAAACCGATCTTTCCCGAAGGATGAAAGTCACGTGGACCGATGTCATGTTTGGACTTATGAAATATATAATTGCTAATATAATTACTATTGTAAATTAATATATATCAAGAAGTACCAGGTTCGACTCAGGAAAATATTCTGTATTTTCCCATGTTTTCGAAAATTTGAAATAGGATCTTTATTTTGGAAACGTTATCATTTGCCAGATTTGAGCGGTGTTCTCGAGCGTCAATTATAGTCAACCAAGCCATTGGAAATAAGAGGAGAGATGATTCGATTTTGTTATGTCGTAAGCGACAGACCACTGCCATCGTAATGTCCAGGCCGCAAGGTTCTTTTAGTGACGTAACGCTTAGGGTCGGTATAGCCGCAGTAGCAACTCGGACAGCTCCTTTCACACGCAGTCACTCCAAAGCGAATATAAATTCATTTTTATAGGAAAATGTTAATAATATTTGGAGTTCACAGGCAGTTAGATAAGTTACCACTAAATGGCCAAATTATCGCTCCGCTTGTTCAAATCCTGCCGTTTTAGCGGGCATTGAACAAAATGGTACATCGTCTGTGAATTTACTAGGAAGTTGACGCACACAGACAGGGCAAAATTTTGACGTCCTGTAAATGTTATATCAATAAAAAGAAGCATTGAAACAGTTACTCAATTTGTACCACAACGTCGATAAATCGCATATGGCTAAACTCTGGATTGAAGGAAGGAAATATTCGAATATTGCAATACACAAAACAATTTGCAGGAACAGTTTGCTAATAAAATAAATCTATGTACTGAGACCGTTAGTCGAGTCAACAACCACGATGACTTTCCTAACATCCCATAAGTCGAATAAAATTACCGTGAGGATCAGGTGAACTTCCTAATAGGCTAAGCGGCACGAGACACTGTAGTCCACGGGGATCGTGGTACATGGTGACGATGGTCATAGACTGCCTAAGGAAAGGTTCACCTTAAAAACTAGACTGAGAAATTAAACATCCAGACTTAAGTAAAACACCGTGAAAATTTATTAAAATTTACAAGCCCCTAGCCTAGTTCGGAGGGTTATGATCGGCTAGTCCGCAAACCAATAAACAAAAGAAAATAAAGAGCAGGTCCCTACCTGAGAAGTTACTGAAAACCCTCGCGAAAGATCTAACTCACAATAATAAAGCAACAGCAGCAACACTAGGAAAATGGTACGACGCAAGTCCCTAGTTCAAGTTACAAGATTAAGCTAATATCAGAATTTACATTTAACAGGGTAGCAAAACAAATCTAAGTTAGGATGATACCATTTCCACATTTACATTTAAAGGTAATCATCTAGCTAAGTCCTAACAGTTAATAACAAAATTTACGGCGATGACGTCCGTAACAGAAAACAATTACAACAAATCTAAGTGTACAGCCATGAAAAACATTTAATGATTCTTAATAACTACGTGCTATCAGCACACAATAAGGTAACATGTAGGATTTACACTCTAGTACATCATAAATAAGTAATGAAATAGACACAAATCTTTATTAAATTCCTGCCTACACCTTGGTTTACTCTTTGTAAGCCATAGTTATCTAATGTGTGTAATTACGGTGACGAATGCGTAGTTGAGACCACGTCTGACATCGCATGGCCTGAGCTCCACAAGCTACGATCTCTAAGTTCGCGCATGCTTCAGGTCGCTACAAAAGTGTCAACTGTCCTAGTCATTTCCACACAAGGAAATTACCTTCAACTGCACGGCTATGTCAACAGTTCCAAAATGCAACAGAACAAAGTTAGATAGAAATAATTCATTAGTTAGCTTTTGATTTTCCAAAGTTATGCGTTTTATTATTAAGATGTCGGTTTAGGTTTATCGTTGGTTTATGGCGAATAATACTGACAATAGCTCGGGCACGGAGTGTCTACACTGAGATCATTCTCCACCAAAAAGCCTCGACTCAACAGTCGGAATAAGATCAACGAGCAATAACAACTCGGACACACAATAACACGGGTTACCAGCGGCGCAAAGCTCGCATTCAATAACTCTGGGATAGGCCTGTCCACAACAGTTACCTTCCAATAACATCTAGCCAACGGGAACCCTCCCGGACAAGGTAATCACAAGTACCTTCATACAGTAAATTCCTGCATTTAACAGGGTCGCCTGCAACTCACTATAGAAAACCTGACCTATTTGTACACGTCAAAATGGTACACGCAAGAAGTGCGCTCAACTAACAAAAAGCAATCTATAAAACATGTGATCTGAGGCAGGGTTGAAAACTGGGTTACATAAGCTAAGTTGCAATGAAAGAAAGAGCGAATACTACAAGCATTCTGTCTCTTGTCAAAGTCATTCTGTTTCACAAACAAATGAAGCGTGCTCTCAAGGGCACTGGATTACAAAACCAGTTTACGTCACCAGCAGGCTACCACATTCCTGCGTTCGGTCGACACAAAACACACATTATTCAAGGCCGGCGATTTAATCAATATAAAACTATACATCTGGCCTGTTCATAAAAAACTTTACCATAGGTTATGAACCTCTAAAGAGTCCGTGTATAAAAACACGCAATAAATCTGAATAGAATAATATAATTCCGTCTTTCTACCATAGACGTCTAAATGATAGTAATCTTACAATTACTGGAGCTCTTTGCTCTCAAAATACAATTCACTAGTTGCTAGTTCAACATCAAATAAAAACGTGTCTTACATGACACAAGCAAAAATGATAATTGTGACGCAGACTCCATACAAGGATCTGCTTAATGATACGTTGGGAACCGAGTTCGATGCTAGGCAACGAAACATTCCTTCTAATTATTAGGTTCAAACTTGGCCAAGAATAGCTTCTGAGGTTATTCAAAATGAAAATATAATGCATTTACAAAACTGACAATTACAGTCGATTGCCTAACTGATACGACTGTTCTAACGAAAGTCAGGGGTGTATCAAAACTGGCTGCAAAGAATGCAGTTAAAGAAATAACCATGACATCTGATTGTCATAACTAAAGTCAGCAAAGACTTGAAAAATCACCCCAAACAGGGTTGTACAAAATAGCCTCGAATGACTACGGTCACATTTAGCAAAAGATAGGCTTTGACGTTCTACGACGTTCATCAATCTGCACCAGGGTTAACCAAAATGTTAGACCCAAGGGTGACTCACTACACTGAAATAAATGACATTAAATTAAGCTAGATACAATCCCTACCTAGAAAAATGGCTGACACAGAGTGTGGTTGATTCACAAACTACATTAAATCTAATATACTACCAGAACTAGAACAAGAGAAGGGATGTTAAAAACCTCACGACATGGAGAAGCTATCACTCAGCCCTCTATTCAATAACCAGGGTTGTACAAATTCCTCTCTGGATCTCTGGAACGGTATTATCCTCATCAGGATTCCCATCTGGACTCCTCCAAAGACCAGGGTTCGATTCGTCCCTGTTGACAACCCCGTGAATATGCTGGATATGCCTGGAAATGGCATCTTGGATTCCTTCCTTCTCGTCCTCGGTTCTGCAAGCTTCACCATCATGCTAGTTCTCGTAGAAATATCACCCTCATACCAGGATGGTATTAGCCCATGGTGACTGATTCAAACATGGTGTGGAATAGTCTGGTCACGTTGACGGTGAAATAAATTATGAAATTCATTCTTTCACTTTCCAAAAATATAATGTTCGTCGTAAGTATTGTAGGTTTTGATAGTAATTGATAACACAGCCTCAATTTCGTGGATGTGAACAGATACGTGAGCTAGCACTGCTCTATAATTCTGCACGTGCTAATGACGCTACTTTCCTATCATGCAGCATCGGTAAAATGTACGTCGTTTTTGGAAATAAAAACTTCACTCTGGCAATCCAAATATGTTACACTATCGTAATCACACTTATTTGAAGTAATTGCAACACATTTACCTGTATATTTTCCACAAGGCATTTGGCCCTCCACAAACAAGTGGGTACTAAAATGTGGTGTTCCGGAAAAATTATATAATTCACTAATACTTGCCAATAATTATCTTCAATATGTTTCTGTGGCTCACTGTGCATAAATACCAGTATTTTACAATATGCCAGTGCACGATGGCACCTGATAACCAATTCAACGCTAACAAGTGGATATTCTTCTATGTCTTGTAGGACCAACACAATTACACGCCTATACTGGGCGGATTCTCCAGACGTAGTGCAAGGCACTGGGTGTCTCAAGGAAGTAGGTCGTCAAACCGAAGTCGTTGAGCGACTACTTACGTTCCTATTTGCGTATCTGCAAGGGTATTACCTTACCTTAAGCTAAAATAACATTCTCAAAAATGTTTTAATAATGCAGCATGACGAAATGGAATATTCTGAGTCTTGAGAAAGAATAAAATTAATTAATAAGACCTCAGATAAATAATTAGCAGTTCTCACCAAAGTCAAAAGTGCGATTCAACGCTACTTCAAAGAGTATCGCGTGAGCTCTCAGCTCCACGTGGCTTCCTGGGTGTGTTCAAAGGTACAACATCCCATCATAAATGTTCTGTCATAAAAAATATCACATGAACCATAGCTCAGCGGGTTCAGTGCCCACAGAAACTAAACATAGACAGGTACACTTTTCTGTGCGTATTGCCAGAAAAATCCTCGAATTGAGCTTAAGTTATAAAATTCGACAAAACTTCAGAATCTCTTATTATTATGTTCATTTCTAATTCTGTATTTTATTTTCCTTTCTTGTAGAAAAACAGCCCCCACCCCCTCCTACTGCCACCTTGAACACTATGGCCCCTAAATTCATTATATACGGTAGCAACACAAATATTCATTTCTAGACCTTGTTTCCCACAAATAAATCTACAAAGAAGGTAACTTCCCTTCTGGATCTCACGCACAAAAACTGCCAGTATCCTTACACACCAGTAAAACAGACTAACAATACAAAAAATACTACCTTTTCACTTCTGGGCTTGCATGAGAAAAAAGGCTAAGTAAGAAATCTGCCATTCTTGACAATCAGTAAAACAAAGTTACGAAAATGATCCCTCCTCTCTAAACAATACCAGCAAAATCCAGAAATAAACATATACTTTTGCATTTTTGTATATTTATGCACTAAAAAAGTAATTGGGGCCAAAAGCCACTGTTGCTTTAATGAGGATCTTCTTCAAATAAGTATCTCTTGTACAATATAACCGTTATCCCCCTTGACCTGTCAGAAAAATGGTTAAATTTCTAAAAGTCAATGTCACTTTACTGAGGATCCTTCAAAATAAACTAATGTAAAAATGACTGTTGTCTGACTTCATTTCTTCTCACAAAAATGAATGACGTTCAAAAAAACAGGATATTCTTCGAATAAACATAATTATGTATAAAAACACATGTACCCCTTGGCCTCCTGTCAGAAAAATAAGGTTCAAGAACCACTTCTTCGCATATAGGCCTACTTGTATGTACCAATTCACTGCGGATCTACTTGACCACCAGAAGAATGTATGGTATAAGGTCAAAAAATCAGGGCTACTTAACAGAGGATCTTCTCTGAATAAAATAACTACTAGCTGACCCTTCAGCAAGAAAACGAAACAAATCTACTGTCTCTATAGCACTTTTTCGAATGAATATCTTTACCCAAGTAAAAAGTGTGGAACCACTTTGATGTGCGCAGTTCAAAAACTAATCTGCACAGCTTAAAAAGTCAATGCGCACCTAAAAAAACAATCTGTGGAGCTCAAAATGTCAATGCGCAGCCCAAAAAATACTCTGCGCAGCTCAGAACATTTTTGTTATACACAACTAACAAAAAACGGAAAAGCTACTGTCTCCATAGCACTTCTTCGAATGAATATCTTCACCCAAATAAAAAGTGTGGAACCATTTAGAATATCCTAATCCAAGTGTCATCATTTCAGTCAGTATTAAGCTACTGTTGTGATACCAGCACTAGATGTTAATCTGTTGTGGTGTAAGCAACAGTACAGAAATGTAATAACTAATGTAGCTTATCTACCTACCATAGGCCTACATGTCTACGTAAATTCTGCTCTTACACAGATATAATCAGAAATTTTAGAGATCTAGTGATGATGTGAGTCATGAGTTGGATTATAATAATTATTAAGTGAACACTGAACAATGCAGGTAGGCTATTATATCTAGTGATTTGTTGACCAGTGACTACATCTGACTCGTACCAAGTTAAGTGTGAACGATAATCTAATGAAATTCAATTTACAATATTATTTACAAGTTATCACACCAAAATATATATCTCCTAAAATGTAGACCTATGTATATATGATCTCAAGGGAATTACTCTTAATTTGTAGATCCCAAGTTTATCATTTTTATCTGATCAATTCTGATCGTCACTGTTCACCACTGTACGGTTAAATGCCTGAGAAAACCCAACATCACTATAGGCTCTTCAACAAATCACATTCTAAACTATTCGTGGCTCATGATGCATAACGTAACCAATATCTATCTGTAATCAATTCACAGACCACCTCTTGTGTGACCTAAACAGAGCCTAACCTATCAGCACACATTTTCATTTACTCAATCTAACTTGGCTATTGCATCAGAAATTTACCATGGATTGTAATCTAGAAATCAGGTAGGTTGCTAACAATCCCATTAATGTAAACACAGCAGCCTACATAAATGCTACCACAAAATAAAATGTGCACTTGAGGTTGAACGGGACACATCTTGGACAAAAAAAAAATACTTGGACAGACTTCAACCGATGCTGAATACTGAAAATAACTTCTCTGATTTACATAAGTTAGAAATGTTTCCAGTCCTAGCATAGGCTGACATTTAGGAACTTCATACTACGTATAATATTGAAACCATATTAATTTATAAATTACCATCAAGACGAGTAAAGGTAGCTCTTATCTCTCGAAGTATCATACGTTCAGGGAAATGTTTAACACACACTCTTATCTTCCCTGTAATGTGCAAATCTTTTCTAGGAATTTAAGCATCCATTGCTTTCTTAAATTTTCGTCAGCGGGGAAGGATAAACAAGGCATCTTACCTGATCATTTCCATCATATTAGTTGTTTTGCAACCGGTAACACAACAACTTTTTGGCATACCTGGGAAGAATTGTTTCAATGAACAAATAGAATTGTATTACCATCCAAAAACCTGCATTAGTCAAAAATAAGCGATGTAAAGGTTCTAACTGAACCATAAACTTAATAAGTGTGGTGGCAAACATGCAACTCAAAATTTAATAAATATAGGCTCGTTACCTACCTACAAAATGAACATTTGCTTCAGAAAACAAACGGAGTAATCCTCACTCTGGGAGACGTAAGTAGTAGCGTTCTTACGTATTGCTTTTCACTCGGACACTAATTAAAATGTATACACAACACCGCACAAACCACACACAGTATACCTATCAGTAGAAAGGTGCTAAGTGCCATTTTTATGAACATTGAGTATTATGGTAAAAAGTGTTTAGTCAGTTTATTTGTGAGTATTTATTCTTCTAATTTGAATAACATACAGATATAGTATTCCTTGCTATCCAGTGGCAGATATAGGTTCATAATATGAAAATTAAGGAATTTTGTTTGAGTGAAATGTTAGAAGTTGTGAAAGGTGCAAAGTCCACTAGTCTTTACGAATGTGCTACGTGCTAATTAAACAAAGATGACGGCGTTCCGACACGCACACACGTAACATACGGTTGTCCATGCACGAAACACTGAAAATCCAAGTTAATTCCACAAACTTCCAACGACTCACCTTGTGATTTGTTGATGGTCATTGCGAAGGCCAGAAGCATGGGAAATTGCAACCGTTTAAAATCGAATAGCACGTTCGGATGAATCATTGGGATGCGCGGAATCAAAACAACTTCTCCATTGATGACGTTGTTCATTTGCTTTTCCACAGCCAGTCGAGTTCCATTGCATAGTCGAAGTTGATTGATGTTACGCAACATGATGATGACTTAGCCTACTTTCAATTGCAAATTGTGAGGTGGTAATCCAGGAAATTCCAGCGAATTCAAAAATTCAGTGAGATGGCTGACTACCTCATCTTGGTTGATAACTGTGTCAACCGATTTGAAGGAAAACAACTGTCCCGGAATGAAATTTTGAATGGACTCGGAATCTTTATTTATCGCTGCCAATATGGCTCGTTCGCTCAGCCAATTATGGTTTTGGAAGTTCTGCACTACGTTCGGAAAAACAAGCCGAATGAGCTCCTCCTTTGATTCGGTCAACTGATGTTCCAGGTTCATAGGAGCATCGCGTTGGCGCAATCAGTCATGTTCATTGTGTCTTGCCCACTGGCGTTGTGTTTGATATTCACGAACTCATTGCATTCTGAGTCTATTCGCTGTTCGTTCATTTTCAGTCGCTCTCGAACGTAAGTCAGACATGCCCATACGACTATTTTCATTATCCGTCGCTCTTTGGTCATCAGTGCGGTTTGCACGTGAAGTAGCTCGCCGCACATTTAACTGGCTTCGACGACCTCTGTCAGCTCTTCCTCTCCATGGCATTGTAATGGACACTAAAACGACACGGAATTTTATTAATGTAATGTACACTGTAAAACGACACGGAATTGTTTTCATAGTAACTCAAACTATCGAATCTACCTTGAGAACTTGACAATATTGACATCCTTTCCGTTAGTAGTACATTCTTACATTAGATATGTTGGACGAAACACATTAACGTGAAATGTAATATTATTATAACATACTTTAATATGCTGTAATTGGATTATACAGTAAGATTCTGTTACGTTAAATATTATTTTATTGCACGTATTGATCAAAGGGTATGGTACGGGATGTTATCTTTGCTCATAGAAGATTTTGAAGTGGATGCACTGTGTCACCATCTGTCAGTCAAGTTATTAGATTCAATACTGGCATGGCTTTTTAATGTTAATTAATTTAAAAATACTGCCAATTCGATTTTGCTCAAACCACCTTCTAAACACTGTCTACCATAATGAGAACAAATTGTAAAATTTTCATGAAATCGGAGCAGTAGTTTTCGAGATTTTGCCAGACTAATGCACGGCAAAGTCGCGTTTCCAACAGGAAACAAACTGTGCTATCCGAACACAGGTTCCCACCAGTACGAACTGCTAATAATTGAGTATTCTAAGTTTCTTGAACAATTCTGTCAACGATGCACATATTGGAGGGAAA
Source organism: Meconema thalassinum (assembly GCA_946902985.2). Classification (NCBI taxonomy): domain Eukaryota; kingdom Metazoa; phylum Arthropoda; class Insecta; order Orthoptera; family Tettigoniidae; genus Meconema; species Meconema thalassinum. The sequence goes on along the minus strand of OX336389.2, from coordinate 802,014,330 downwards.
TGAGAACAATGACTGGCACATTGCACCTTTCTTCTGAAAGAGCTGCAGGACTTACCACTAGTGCCATCTTGTGATGCTCTTGGAAGGTCCTTCGAAACCACTGAGGAGTTAGCCCTTTTGATATGTAATGTTACATCGCACATAACACCATTCGAGCAAAAAAAGGGCTTTCTACTGATAAGTATCAAGTCAAGCATAATGGTCGTTACTTATCCACCCCTATCGTTCAGCTGATCACTTGGTCATGGTCGCTGCATGATGGCCTGTATATTACGATGGCAGTGGACAGACGAGCTTCACGGACTCAAAAATACTGAGTGCACGAGATATTGAGATTGGCGGCTACATCGAGGTGTATTCCAGTCAAGATGGAAGAGTCGAGGAACTGTTCTTTGTCATAATCTATAACTCCAAGTTATATTAAACAATTATTCAGCAATTGAAGCAAGAATACGACATTATTATCATTCTTCAGCAACAAAGTCATTATTCTACGAACTGATTATTGAAAATCCAGTACAACGGTACTTGTGAAAGTCTGTTACATTTCGCCCTCCAAAAATATCTACGATCTACAACAAGGCATTCCACAAATTATTTATGTATGCAATTATTCTACGACAGTCTACGACGCATCATGTTGTAGACATTTTCGGAATCTACAACTGGTATTCAAAATTGTTTTTGAAAAACTTAAAATGGATTTCGAGAACTACAAGTTGAGCAGAAAGCTTGCTCACCGGTGCATCATTTTGTAGACATTTTCAGAATGTACAACTTGTATTCAAAATTGATTTTGAAAATATTAAAATGGATTTCGAGAACTGCGAGTTGAGGGGGAAAAATTGCACAAATTCTCGAGAACGTAGGGATGCGTCGTTAATCGTCATTAATTGGGAAGCTTTTGGTCCCTAAAGTTTATACTGGCTGACAAGACCCAAAAACTACTTTAAAGGCTGAAGTTCAGGAAAAATGCGCGATACCGGTGTTACTATATGGTTGCCAAACTTGGACATTAACATCGAAACAAAGACAAATGATTCAGAAATGTCAACGAAAAATGGAAAGGAAGATACTTCATGTCTCACGAAGATATAAGAAGGAGAACCGGCATGAAAGACGCTATGACATCAGAAGACCAGCTCAAATGGAAATGGGGTGGACATGTAGCGAGACTAGATCCTAACCGATGGACGTACGGAATGACCCAAGAACGGGAATATGAAACGTAGGGAGACAAAGAATCAGATGGGCAGACTTGTTCGTAAAATGGGGAGGAAAACAATGGACAAGAACAGCAAAGATAAGACATGAGTGGAAAGACCTAGGGAAACTCGCATATAGCGACCACTAAACGAATGTCTCAATTAGAAAGACACCGTTCGGTGCACACATGCAGCAAAAGAGGTACATGTATGTCCGGTGTGCAGTAAAGGTTTCTCGCAAAACGGCGACGTGAAGAAGCACAGCGTTGTTCATACTGGAGTGAAGGAACACACTTGTAGCACTTGTGAGAAGTCATTTGCACAGCGAACAGAGCTCTTGGAGCCTTTTTCCGTTCACTCAGGGGAGAGACCGCATGTATGTTTGTTGTACCCAAAGCGCAAAGTTCGCGCTCTAATTTGAGGAAACATCGTGTTCTCTTGGGGAAGGAATAACCATACTGCACCACCTGTAACAAGGAATCCAAAAGGTTCGACTATCTTGCGATACACATGTTAATTCGTTCCGGGATCACATTTGCACAACATAGTGAATGATTTGTGGGATGTTAAAGAAAGTGTTTAGGTATCTGCATCCAAAATAGATGATAAAACCCCACCGGTAATGTTTTGTATTGCTTTTTGAAAACCCTTCTATTTGAAACTGTTCAAAGTAGAGTTGGCAGTTTCTGTCATTGTTCAAGTGCTTTGACAGAGTAAGCTGTGTGCTTACTGGCAATGGGAAGCTCCCAGATATTGGTTGATGGCTATTATGAGTTTCATAATACTAATAGATATTTGAGGCCTTGATATCGCCTGACTCAGAAATGAACGAATATGTTTCTATTTAACAGAATGTTGTAGCAAATATTAGACCAGCGTAATATAATTCACTTAATCTTTAATCAGCTACACATCTATATAGAAGGCCCAAGCAGAAAGGATGACCCCGAATGCTCCTCAGGACTTGCTCACCTTATGAGTTAAAACTGTGCAATTCCCTGTAAAGCAGGAGGCCATAACCCCTATGGGATTTGTAAGGCTATTTATTATTATTATTATTATTATTATTATTATTATTATTATTATTATTATTATTATTATTATTATTATTATTATTATTATAATTGAGCTTGCAGGAATGAAAGGAGTAACCTAGAATATTCAAAATGAATCCATGTATGAGATATCTTGGAGAATCGGCGATGGAGAACCTCGAGGAAAGTCGCTCTTTTGAGAGATGCAGTCAAAAACCCAGGACCAAACGAGACACCAGTTTGAGGCAAGAGCAGTCACAGAACGAGAATGAGCGATGTAGATGGTGATCCATTTGCTGTTTTGAGAACCAGGTCCAGGCGAAGGCTCAAATGGTTACATAAACGCGGGAGAATCATACTCAACCGGCTATGAGGAGCTTATACCAACTTTGTAGCAAAGGTAGAAAGAAGATTGTTCAATACCTCTTGTAGACATTTGGAACATGTAGAGATTTCAAGATAGATAGATAGATAGATAGATAGCTTTATTTTGTCTGGCACGATTAGGGCCATCGGGGGCACTCTCTTCCATCTAACCAGATTTTACAATTAATATATTATTACATTATTTGCAGAACTTAAAATGGTACTTAAATCTAACAGGAATACATTTCAGATCCGATCACAATGCATATAATGGCAGGTAGGCATGGCGTAGGAAAAATTATTGTAATTAGTTAATTATTGCTAAAGTAAGAAAATAATAGGGAAATACAAACACTAATAAAACAGACACTAATGATGATGTGATGATGTTGATGATGGTGATGATGATGATGATGATAAGCATTATGGCTGAGTTATTACTATAGCCTAATATTGATTTTGCAATGCGCATTTAAATGATGTAAGAAATCATTTAGGTATCTAAACAGAAAATAAATAAAATGTAAATTAGAAACACGAATATAACTCAGCATAAGGATCCAAATATTTGACGTGTTGGGTTCAGCTTTCATTTCTTTTGTGATATATACAGCTGGCATTGCTGCCTGAAGCTGGACGGGGTTACTCCCCTGACAGTGCGCGGCAGGTTGTTCCACAGTCGTGCAGTAGAAACTACGAAGGAGTTAGTGTAGCGTACCGTGCGGTGTATAGTATGAGCATGAGTGAATCATTTTTGACCGTGTACCAAGACTATGTTCGTGTGAGAGGCAGTGAAACTGAGAATGCAGGTAAGTTGGAGAGGAACTTAAGAGTATTTGTCGGAAAAGACATAAAGAATGAAGATCGCGGCGTTAATTTAGTCGTAACCAGCTGAGATGTTGGTACTGCCCCCGGAAAGTGAATTATTTTGGGTCAAAATGAGAGTATTTTCCGTCCGCATGATAAAATTTAACCAACAAATATAATTTCTGGAAGTGTGACACAGGAGGGTAGTGTTACAAGCTCGAGGCTGTGGGAGAGCCCGATCACGTTGTATATTGCCCACTAGACGCTTCTAGAAGGCTAAAATTGGCATAACAACAGCGAGTTTGGAAATTAATATTATAAATATTGTTATAAATTGTGCTATTGGATCCCAGCCCAGAGCCAATGAGAAGAGGTCTTTTTGAAGACGGGATCAACTTCAACTACATAATTTGATGAAATTATGCATTTAGGCCCTTAGAAGAAGATTTTCTTATTTGGTAATGAAGAGAATATTAAAAGAAATTATGTCTGATACTTTAAAAACCGCAGATCGGTTAATCTACGCAGTAATAAGCATTAGTAATCTACGCGCGAAAATTATGGTGGGAGATTGATATGGCCGCCAAAATTTCGACTTGGAGGGGGAGATCCAAGGATCGAGGTTCTTATTCCAGCATTCTTTGAAGAGTGAGGAAGTGTTTTTACTGGGCTAACGGAGATCCCAAGGCTTTGTCTGAGTGCGACGACTGTCGACTTGTGGAGACGCGAGGATAGCTAGGGGGTACGTAGGAGATTGCCGCACTTCCATTTTATGTGAAGTTGTGAGGAACGTTGAATTAATTATATCTCTTATATAATTGAGTTCTAAATTTAACTAAGCGAATATATATAAAGAACAGGTCGCCTACTACATTCTGTGAAAAGTCGAGTGTTCTAAAACTTACCGTTTCGACAATATAAGCCAGTTAAGACAGATTTTCCAAGGGGTTGGAAATAAAGCTGAATATCATTATAGATTGCAACGTGAAGTTGGCGAACGTAGTTCAAGTGAACAGTAGCGAAGAACTTGTAATATTGGCGCAGTATATAAACATTAACAGAATGACTATCATTATTCTTCAAGTGTCTTCATTCAACATAATTAACATTGTTGATAGGATGAACTAAATAGTCATGCGCCAGGGACATATTCGATAACAGGAGTTAAGATACAACGATGGAACTTCGTTAGACAACGTATTCTTGAATACAGACGTAGTGTACGGTCCATCTTGTACATTTTCGTCAGTCTACGAACACAAATGCAACATCAATTAGCAATGGAAATATTTCATTCACCATTTATATGAATATTTCTATAAATTATTCCAATGATGAGGCTGATACATATTTACGACGGAGAATGAAGATTCTACAGAAGAGATTTGTCAAGATGCTAGGGGTAGCCCAGCAACACAGAATAATTTGCCAGAAGGATGTCGTTCGAGCCCAGGCGAATGTTGGTGAATTCCAGAGAGGGACGTTTCCTATCTCTGAGGTCGCAGATCCGAGGTTCGAATGCAGATCCATCTCAGTATCTTAAACTGAGGAAACATCTTAAGTATTGTGGGAATACTTACATAGATCTTCAAGTTTTCGTCCAAATAAGGTAAGAGTGTCTCTTTATTTATAGTATAGAGCTTGATTAGTGGCATCCTGAGCCTACGATCTTACTCCATATTTCCATATTTTCACATTTCATGTATTCCAGTGTTCTTATGTATTGTACACTTCAGATGTGTGTTAAGATTTTTGTGCTTCAAGTTTATTTAGGAGATGATTGCCTTTCATCTATTTTTCAATTGTATTCTACGGATTAGTTGTGGAACTGACATTAAAAATTTTGTTTGAAGAACCACATTGCCTCGACTCTCGAATTTTAATAATTTGATTTAAACCAAGTATTCTGACATTGTGTCATAGATTCAAATTAAATTCTTATTAAATTTAATTTGAGCACCTTAATGTAACAACTCTAACTTCAAGAACAGAAGAAACATCGAATGATATTGTTATATCATTATTGTACATAAATTGTCGACGATCTAAGATATGATAAGACCGAAGGCTTAATCCCTATAAACATTCTTTGTGTAGAGTGGAAAAACATTACGACATTGACAAACCTTTTTATTATTTGAAAAGCTGAGAGCTTTGTTCATTTAATATGTTAGAGGAAATACCTTTTGATAGAAGATTATTCAAATCTTTGGCTAGGAATTCAAAGCTAGTTTAGCCCGGTCAAGATAGAATTCTATTTGACACTATAAATAACATGTGTGTTATTTTACTCTATTTGTGTAACATCATGTCATTTTGTGGATCTGATATTACAACGATATACAATTTAAGCTTGATACGTTTGATGAGACAGGAGTATTATTTTTATCACTTGTATTTGCGACATACGAGTTAACAGTTAATTATCTTGTTGTGGAATAAACTTTAGGAGGTCAATCACGACAGTCTAATATCGTTCATTACAGTTGGAAGTTTTGTTTGAAGAACTTAAGCATGTATAATTGTAGTTCAGTAGTCATGTGGGATGATACTGAGGGTCATGCCATTATTTGAGAGAAGTTCGTGCAGAAGATATGTTAATAACAATTAATCCGTTTTTGGTTATTGTTTAACATAGTGGATGATAATTGTTTATGCCATATTTACTGTTATATGAGGATTTGTAGTGCTATGAAGAATGCTCGTGCAAAGGGAGTTTCCGCATTTTAAAGGGAAGTCAATGTATTGTTGTTCTTTGATAAGAAGGCATGGATCATGATAAGAGTCATTGTATACAAGTAGTCCAGTTCATGTGAAGTAACGATTTAGCTGTGTTGACAGGAGGATTTTAACGGAAATACAACTAGAGAACGATCTCTACTCATGTCTATAATACAACTATTATATTTTATTAAACCCGAAGTTATGTAATTACGTATAGTTAACCTTAATCAGTCGACTGTATTAGACCGACAATGTAATGAAACTTATATAAGTCAATGTGTAAGCAGTATATCAAAAGTACGGAATGTTAGAGAATGGTTATGTGGAAAACCAGTGTATATAATTAATTGAGAGATGTATTGTAACCGAAAAGACAGAATCTCGAAAGTAACGTGTCAGCAACACTAAATAATGTATATTATTATGAACATATTACATAATTCTTTGGAAATTATTCAATCAGTTAAATAATTTAGTAGGTGTTATTAATCAATTGTTTTGGAATAGCGTGTGTTTTATGAGCGGATGTTTGTATGAATGATTGTTCACTGTTAAGAGTAATTGTTGAACCGAATTGGTCATGATAAATTACGGGGTGCGAATGAAAGAGTGAATAAAAATTTTCAGGATGATTGTTTATGAAACATAGAAGTTATGTTCATTTTTGTAAGATCCAAATGTTAGTTTTACGTGTATTATAAACGCACTCGAAAGCTCGATGTGGGCTGGCTAGAATGATTCACCGCTAGAGTTGGAGAGCGGTGTGACATAATATTAACAGGTGAAGACTCACCGCCTTGTATAAATTGTATTTAGTTCCGAGTGCAGTGTGGTGCTAGTGTTTCATTGATGAAACAAAGCTAGCACTCGTGCGTTCTCGAAACGTGGGCTAGTGAATGAAATCAGGTGTCAGGAATGCCACGAATGTAAGAGCCTTCATTAAACGGTTTTGTTTTTACGCAGTGTAGGACTAAAACAAGCCAAGTATCTTATGCTCATAATTTTTTTACACAGCATTGTAGTAAGATGTAGAGTTGAAAGGAAGTGTGAATGATTGCGTGTTTTTATTTTAATTTAATTGTTAAATTAGTTTATTGTTATTTTGTTTTACTAGGTTAGTTTGCACCTTTGTTAATACATATTATTCAGTTCGTTATTTGTTGTTGTTGGCGCGTGATTCATTTTAAATATAAGAACTAGAGTATTATGGATATATTGTAGGCGAAGCTGAATTCCCAGTCCCCGAGAAGGTAAGTAAAGGTAGGTGTGCCCCGTGTAGTTTGTTTTTGATCCACAATATTCTTGTAACTGCTGTATTTAAATCCCTAAAGACCATGTTGGGAGCGATTTCTAATGTAGTAATTTGCCGGTGCTGTTAGAAATAGGCAATCCAGCTGGGGCAATGGATATTCCAACAGGTTCCTTTCCGGATTTTCGGGTACAGTACGTGGTCTTAATACCGTAAGTTTCATATGAAGCGTACACAGGCATTTTGTGCTAGTTGGAGTTTGTTTTTAAGAGTAGCAGGCAGGTCGTTGTATACCACATCGCAATAGCCAAAATGAGGCAGTACTTGGGAGGAAACAAATCGTTTGTTAGATTTTCGTAATTTCATTGAGTCATTTTTAGGATTATTCCTTTGTTTGATGTTTCATGTTTGATTAGTAATTTAGCGATTTTGTATAGCACATTTTGTGTTTATTACCTTTTGGAGATTTTATTCGGATTTTCATCGATTTGTTGGAATAGAGATTGATAGTTTAGATTTTATAATTTTGAATGAGATCGAAAATTATTTTTACGTCGATGCTATACTGATTAATAACAAGGTTATGTCTGTCATTAGTTATTTCATTGCTATATTTGCAATTCTTACTGTTTGCCGACGAGAAGGTTAGTCTTTTGGAAGATTTAGGAGAGATCTAACCGTGTCTGTATTTATTAACGCAGTTGTGGACATGATAGTCCAGCTACCCTGAGGGGTGGTTCCAACACGACATCGAGGACACATCATCGAGGACTCATGGTACCAACGGTAGGGTGAGTGAGAAACGTGTCTACTAAACTCCTTTTCCTCCTAATTATTATTTCAATCCTCCCCTCTTTTCATCGCAACTATTATGTAATAAACCCCTTTCGTACTGTCCAATGCAGTAGGAAATATAAGGCGGTTTTAGCGCAGGGGCTAATGCGCAAGATGGCCGCCGCGCGCAATCAGTCCTATGTTATCCTTATGGAGAGGTCATTCAGAGCTGACGCAAGGGCTAATGCGCAAGATGGCTGCCAAGCCCTGAGACCGTGAATGACGTCACAGGGGGAGTTCGACCGTGTAGTCGCTAAATAGAATATTTATTATTATTATTATTAATAATAATTTTATTAGGTAATTATTGACTGATAGCTTGCCACGGTGGGTGAATGGTTATTGTGTCAGACTACTAACCCCAAGCTTGCAGATTCGCTCTTGGTCGTGGTAAGTGATTTTTGAAAGTTGGCAAAAATTAAGACACGCATGTCATATGATGTAGGCATGTAAAAGAACCCAGGGAGAGGTCGGCTATGTAGTTGCTAAATGGAATATTTATTATTATTATTATTACTATTATTATTAGGTAATTATTGATTGATTATGTACAATCAAGACCAGCCTTATATTGCCCCACTTTATGGTGTAGTGGTTAGCATTATTGGCTGTTACTGTGGAGGCTCGGGTTCGAGTCCTGGCTCTGTCAAGATTTTAAATTCTAGGCTGAGGGTTGGAATGGGGTACACTCAACCTTGTGAGGCAAAACTTACAGGAGCTGGCTTTTGATTCATACCGCTGCCATTCTGCCTAACCCAACTTCACCTAACCTAACCTAACCTAACCTTACCTAACCTAACCAGATCCCACCTTACCTTACCTAACCTAACCTAACCTAACTTAACTTCAAAGTCAGAATGTACAATACATTTATTGTTTTTATACCCTCATAAATTAGATATAGAGAATGTCCACCACGATTTAAATCCTCGAGCACACTTTCTGACATATCATTAAAACGTGTAGGAAGGAATGTCTGAAAATTTTCACTAACAAATAATACACCATACATTGTGTCCACTTTTTGAATGTTAATGATACGGAAAAGAGTATGCATTGGTAATTCAGTGAGCTTTTTTCTCTCTAATCAACAGTTCTGCTCCCCCCCCCCCCATAGCATTGAGAATATTTATTGTAGTAGCCTATAAAGAAACAAAAAAATCATATCTATTACAGTTTAGTTATAAGTGACCAGAACCACTATAACATTTTATTCTAATAAGGAGATTTCCATAATGATAAGAAAAAAAAGCTTACCATAATGATGGATTGTGTGTAAGTAAACGTCTTTCGCTGCATGATGCCACTACTAAACTGATAGTCATACAACAGACAAGTGAGTTCATGTTTCGCTGACGTAATCGTATGTTCCCACGCACTTCCTGTGTGTTGCACGCGCCGTAGTGGCTAAATTTGAAACTAGATGAGATGATTTGCTGATGTAATCGTATGTTCCCCCCGCACGCACACGCAAGCCCCTGTGGACGGGTCCTTGTTGACGAGTCCCTGTGGACGGGACCCTGTGGACGGGTCATTGTTGACGGGTCATTGTTGACGGGTCCTTGTTGACGGGTCCTTGTTGACGAGCCCCCTGTGGACGGGTCCTTGTTGACGGGTCCTTTTTGACTAATCCCTTTAGACCGGTTCCTTTTGACTGGGTCATGACCCCTAATGCTATAATGAAATTAAAACGTTGTTCCACATGATACGCAAGCAAAGAGCCGATTGCTACTATGAATTAACATTTATGTTTTTGTTTTGTTTTTACGCATGTGCACTTGGGGTTTTTGTAAGAGGGCGGGCTTTTTGAATACAGATTTATAAATGTGTTATTTATTTTTAAATTACCAAAAGATCCAAAACTAATAGGTAATTAGCTTTTTAACATTTCATGAACCAATAAGGCTATGGGACTTGTATTAGAGGTCGTTGGACTTGAGGTGACATTTTGTTTTTGAATCTATTATTATTTTTGTTAAAAGGGTCTAACTAGACTTTTGTTAATATATCGCTAACTAATAATCAGAGAGGGTCAATTGAGGTGTCATGGGACTCAGGATGGTCAACCCTTTTCCATGACCAACGAATTTCCCCAAAAGATTCAAAACAGCAAGGTCATTGACCTAGGATTTTATAAACTAATAATTGAATATTAACATGTGAGGTGTCGTAGGACTTAGAATGGTCAACCCTTTCCCATGGCCAATGCATTTACCAAAGGTACCCAATACATCAAGGTCATTGACCTGAGAGTTTATAAACTAATAATCGGGTACGAACATGTGAGATGTTTACCATGTGTGATGAAACATAGCTAGGTAGAGAAAGAATTAGTGTAGGCTACATGTATTGTGACTGACAAGTCTTTTACCATTGAAACTTGTTTTCAGATCAAACTGTAGTATAGAGAGAGTATAGGTTGCAGGTATGGGTTAATAAATGAGAAACGGTGTACGCAAACTCTGATTTATCAAGAATTAAGAGTAGACTATCTTTATTTGATTGGTTAAAGAGAATAGCTAAAACACAAAAATGCTCAGTGGTTACCCATGCGACCTTCATGATCTACACAACGATTTACCTTTCCTACCAGAGGGTTCGATTTCAGGTTAATATGCATGTCATAAACATATTAAACAAAACAAAAACAGAGATAAGGTTTAAAACTGATTACATTTGTGACTTTTCAAATTATTACTTGGATTACAAATACAAAAGGTGAACTGGGTTTGATATACAGTTAATCACACACTCGACTGTAAGAAAGCCAAAAGAGCAAAAGGCTTAGGTAGAGCAGTGGTAAAATTGCTATATGTAGAGAACTACCTGGCAAAGCTATATCGCATAAACAGTGCAGGATACAATCCAGCAATCAAATTTGTATCTTGTGGAACAGAGAAATGCACTTACGTGAGAAAATGCAAGTTCATGTGTAATATGACCTAACACAAAAGTGTTCACCTGTGCACGTGCACAATAAGAGCTAACAAGTCACATTCTGTTTAGTTCGTACGTAACGTTAGGTTAGGGCTAATGCACACACCCTAGTACACGAGGCACATGCCATTTGAGAGCAGGTCAAGGGATCTAACTTGGAGGATGAATGTGTTCTAACGAGTCATTTGTAGTTGAAAGAGAATAATACTTGTTCTTAAGATGTTAAAACTGAGGAGATGGTATATACAGTAAGACGTCTTGTTATTTCCTGTGTAATATTACAGACATGGCAGAGAGCACACAGTTCTGTTGCTATGACTACGCTGCAGTAATTTGAAACCCTACGTGTTCATTAAGACAATGGGTGATGATTATACAAAGTTAGCAGTCATTGGATATTACACAGGTGTTCCTTCCGGTGTCATGTTGCTGACATGTGAGAGCAGGTCAAGGGATCTAACTTGGTGGATGGATGTGTTCTAACGAGTCATTTGTAGTTGAAAGAGAATAATACTTGTTCTTAAGTGATGATTATACAAAGTTAGCAGTCATTGGATATTACACAGGTGTTCCTTCCGGTGTCATGTTGCTGACATGTGAGAGCAGGTCAAGGGATCTAACTTGGTGGATGGATGTGTTCTAACGAGTCATTTGTAGTTGAAAGAGAATAATACTTTTTCTTAAGAGGTTAAAACTGAGGAGATGGTATATACAGTAAGACGTCTTGTTATTTCCTGTGTAATATTACAGACATGGCAGAGAGCGCACAGTTCTATTGCTACGACGAACGCTGCAGTAATTTGAAACCCAAGGTGTTGATCAAGACAATGGGTAATGATCATGCAAAGTCAGCAGTAATTGGATACCATACATCAACATTGACTAAATCATAAACGTGTTGTCATAACCAGCAGAAACCTCATTTAAAGATTTTAGATTTTACATTTTAAATTTAAGATTTTTTTGATTTTTTAGATTTTACTTTTTACATTTTCCTAAAAGAGTAAACAACAAGGTCACATACCTAACCTCAGTTTTTAATGTCAGTTTTTAGTTTTTTTTTTTCAATTTGATAATATGGAAAACATGGAGTTTTGCATTTTGTTGTTTACACATTTATTAATTTCACAATTTCCCATTTTCAGTTCTTAAAATGTTAGTTTAAAGTTTTTCAATTTCATGATATTGAAACATGGATTTTCCAATTTGTTGTTTTCACATTTGTCAATTTACCAAATTCACATTTACAGTTTTTTTTAAATTTCAGTTTAATGTTTTTTGTTCTATTTGTTAATATGGAAACATGGATTTTTTTACAATTTGTGTTTTTTACATGTCATGTAATTTTTCTTATGCTAGTCTTGTTACTGTACAACATGATCACTACCCCACTGGATTTTTTTTTTCATTTTGTTGTTTACACATAAGCCAATTTTCCAATTCCCCATTTTCAGTTTTTTTTTAAATATTAGTTTTAAGTTTTTCAATTTCTTAACATGGAAACATGGATTTTGCATTTTGTTGTTTACACATTTATTAATTTCACAATTTCTCATTTACAGTTCTTAAAATGTCAGTTTAAAGTTTTTCAATTTCATGACATAGAAACATGGATTTTCCAATTTGTTGTTTTCACATTTATTAATTTACCAAATTCCCATTTACAGTTTTTTAAATTTCAGTTAATTGTTGTTGTTTTTTTTCTATTTGTTAATATGGAAACATGGATTTTTCCAATTTTGTATTTTACATGTTCATTTTGCATTAGGAGTGGAGAGAGGTGGATAGTAATTAAAAATGTGCAAGCAGTGTCCCATGTTGACAGGTCATTGTTGACGAGTCCTTTTCATACAACAGAAAAGTGAGTTCATGATTCGCATGCATTACCTAAAATGTAATACCATGCAAGTGTTTAACATTTTACAACTAACCTGTTAGTATGATTTGCACACTACAAAGGTTATATCTGTTCTGGTAATAGAATTATTTAGCGTTGGCTTTTATATTTAATATGTACAGTTTAAAGTGATAGAAAAGTGGTAGAAATGTGGTAGCAAAGTGGTAGACAAGTGGTAGACAATTGGTAACAAAGTAGTAGAAAAGTGGTAGAAAAGTGGTAGCAAAGTGGTAGCAAAGTGGTAGAAAAGTGGTAGCAAAGTGGTAGAAAAAGAGGTAGAAAAGTGGTAGCAAACTAGAAAAGTGGTAGAAAAGTGGTAGCAAAGTGGTTGAAAATAGTACATGTATTGTTAAGAAATAGTTTAAGCGGTTACATGGATTCATTACACAATAAATTTAGCATGAAAAAGCTCATTTTCTATATCCAATAGTTCTTCCTCATATTTAGTATGAACAGTTTACACATTTATCAATTTCATAATTTCCCATTTTCAGCTCTTAAAATGTCAGTTTTAAGGTTTTCAATTTCATGATATAGAAACATGGATTTTCCAATTTTTTTTTCATTTATCAATTTACCAAATTCCCATTAACAGTTTTTTAAATTTCTGTTTAATGTATTTTTTTTTCTATTTGTCAATATGGAAACATGGATTTTTCCAATTTGTGTTTTACATGTTTATTTTGCATTAGGAGTGGAGAGAGGTTGGTAGTAATTAAAAATGTGCAAGCAGTGTCCATTGTTGACAGGTCATTGTTGACGAGTCCTTTTCATACAACAGACAAGTGAGTTCATGTTTAACATGCATTACCTAAAATGGAATACCATGCAAGTGTTTAACATTTTACAAATTAGCTTATGTGTTAGTTTATGTGTGGGGTCTTATGTTGGGCATTTTGTGTTGGCTTATTTGACAAGTTATTTTGTCAATGCATTTAGTGGATTTTTCTCTTGGTCTTGGAAAGTAAATCAGTCCATTTTATCACAACATAATGCTTACTGCCATGTTTGTAAGCAACAACAACACACTAAACTTTCAAAAAAATCTAAAGTACTCTAAGGTACTCTCAACTCGTACTCTTACCTCTATCCCATGCCAAGTCAAGAACATTAAAAAAAAAAAAAGGTGATTGGGGGAAAGTAGACTATATGTTTAAACTAAAAAAATCATATAAAGTCATATGTTAACTCTAACACCTACGTTTATCCCATTCTTATTCGAAAAATATTATATTTTTTTAAATTTTTCTAAGAAATATTTGGAAAGTAGGCTATATTTTTGAAAACTAATCATTCTATAAAGTCATATATAGACTCAACCAATGGCTTTTATATCCTTAATCGTTAGAATAAAATATGGAATTTTTGACATTTTTTCCAAAAATGTTCATTTTTTTAAAATGGACTATATTTTGGAAACGAGGAATTTTACAAAAAGTGTGTTTGACATAAATGACAGGTATTTACCCCCTCTACCCACAAACCAAGTCCCAGATCTCTGGGACAAAATCCAAAAATGATTAATTGTGAAAGTAGGCGATATTTTGAAAACGTATCATTCTAAAAAGTCATATATAGACTCAAACAAATGTTCTTTAAGTTATTTAACGTTAAAACAAAACTTAACATTTTTTCATTTTTCCGAAAAAAGTCCAATTTTCAAAATTGTCTATATTTTGGAAACTAAGAATTTTATAAGAATGTTTGTTTAACGTAAATGAAAGGTCTTTACCCCCTATACCCCAAAAATAAATTTCAGGACCCTAGGACAAAAACTGTACAGTAGTGTGTTTTGGACAGTTCAAAACCCACCTCCACCTCCCCACCACCAAGATGGCGGCCGTAGCTTAACTTAACCTAGCCTAACCTAACAAAATGGCGGCCGTAGCTTAACTTAACCTAGCCTAACCTAACAAGATGGCGGCTGTAACCTAACCTAACCTACGAGGTGTGATCAAAAAGTTCCAAAATGGCGGCCGTAGCTTAACTTAACCTAACCTAACTTAACCTAACCTACAAGGTGTGATCAAAAAGTTCCAAAATAGCGGCCGTAGCTTTACTTAACCTAACCTAACTTAACCTAAACCTACGAGGTGTGATACAAACATTTTCAAAATAGTGGTCAAAGCTTAACTGAACCTAGCCTAACCTAACCTAACATAAACCTACGAGGTGTGATCATAAAGTCCCAAGATGGCGGTCGTAGCTTAACTCAACCTAACCTAACCCTACGAGGTGTGATCAAAAAGTTCCAAAAATGGCTGCCGTAGCTTAACTTAACCTTTGAGTCATTTTTTTAACGGGTCCCGGAGGACGGGTCCTTGTTGACGGGTCCCTGTGGGCGGGTCCCCTTTGACATAATTTGGATAAAATGCAAGGGCCAGTCCATAGGGATCAGTCCAAAGGGTCCTGAAATTTATTTTTGGGGTATAGGGGGTGAAGACCTTTCATTTACGTTAAACAAACATTCTTATAAAATTCTTAGTTTCCAAAATATAGACAATTTTGAAAATTGGACTTTTTTCGGAAAAATGAAAAAATGTGAAGTTTTGTTTTAACGTTAAATAACTTAAAGAACATTTGTTTGAGTCTATATATGACTTTTTAGAATGATACGTTTTCAAAATATCGCCTACTTTCACAATTAAACATTTTTGGATTTTGTTCCAGAGATCTGGGACTTGGTTTGTGGGTAGAGGGGGTAAATACCTGTCATTTATGACAAACACACTTTTTTGTAAAATTCCTCGTTTCCAAAATATAGTCCATTTAAAAAAAATGAACATTTTTGGAAAAAATGTCAAAAATTCCATATTTTATTCTAACGATTAAGGATATAAAAGCCATTGGTTGAGTCTATATATGACTTTATAGAATGATTAGTTTTCAAAAATATAGCCTACTTTCCAAATATTTCTTAGAAAAATTTAAAAAAATATAATATTTTTCGACTAAGAATGGGATAAACGTAGGTGTTAGAGTTAACATATGACTTTATATGATTTTTTTTAGTTTAAACATATAGTCTACTTTCCCCCAATCACCTTTTTTTTTTTTTATGTTCTTGACTTGGCATGGGATAGAGGTAAGAGTACGAGTTGAGAGTACCTTAGAGTACTTTAGATTTTTTTGAAAGTTTAGTGTGTTGTTGTTGCTTACAAACATGGCAGTAAGCATTATGTTGTGATAAAATGGACTGATTTACTTTCCAAGACCAAGAGAAAAATCCACTAAATGCATTGACAAAATAACTTGTCAAATAAGCCAACACAAAATGCCCAACATAAGACCCCACACATAAACTAACACATAAGCTAATTTGTAAAATGTTAAACACTTGCATGGTATTCCATTTTAGGTAATGCATGTTAAACATGAACTCACTTGTCTGTTGTATGAAAAGGACTCGTCAACAATGACCTGTCAACAATGGACACTGCTTGCACATTTTTAATTACTACCAACCTCTCTCCAATCCTAATGCAAAATAAACATGTAAAACACAAATTGGAAAAATCCATGTTTCCATATTGACAAATAGAAAAAAAATACATTAAACTGAAATTTAAAAAACTGTTAATGGGAATTTGGTAAATTGATAAATGAAAAAAAATAATTGGAAAATCCATGTTTCTATATCATGAAATTGAAAACCTTAAAACTGACATTTTAAGAGCTGAAAATGGGAAATTGTGAAATTGATAAATGTGAAAACTGTTCATACTAAATATGAGGAAGAACTATTGGATATAGAAAATGAGCTTTTTCATGCTAAATTTATTGTGTAATGAATCCATGTAACCGCTTAAACTATTTCTTAACAATACATGTAATATTTTCTACCACTTTGCTACCACTTTTCTACCACTTTTCTAGTTTGCTACCACTTTTCTACCACTTTTCTACCACTTTGCTACCACTTTTCTACCACTTTGCTACCACTTTGCTACCACTTTTCTACCACTTTTCTACCACTTTTCTACCACTTTGTTACCAATTGTCTACCACTTGTCTACCACTTTGCTACCACATTTCTACCACTTTTCTATCACTTTAAACTGTACATATTAAATATAAAAGCCAACGCTAAATAATTCTATTACCAGAACAGATATAACCTTTGTAGTGTGCAAATCATACTAACAGGTTAGTTGTAAAATGTTAAACACTTGCATGGTATTACATTTTAGGTAATGCATGCGAATCATGAACTCACTTTTCTGTTGTATGAAAAGGACTCGTCAACAATGACCTGTCAACATGGGACACTGCTTGCACATTTTTAATTACTACCCACCTCTCTCCACTCCTAATGCAAAATGAACATGTAAAATACAAAATTGGAAAAATCCATGTTTCCATATTAACAAATAGAAAAAACAAACAACATTAAACTGAAATTTTAAAAACTGTAAATGGGAATTTGGTAAATTAATAAATGTGAAAACAACAAATTGGAAAATCCATGTTTCTATGTCATCAAATTGAAAAACTTTAAACTGACATTTTAAGAACTGTAAATGAGAAATTGTGAAATTAATAAATGTGTAAACAACAAAATGCAAAATCCATGTTTCCATGTTAAGAAATTGAAAAACTTAAAACTAATATTAAAAAAAAACTGAAAATGGGGAATTGGAAAATTGGCATATGTGTAAACAACAAAATGAAAAAAAATCCAGTGGGGTAGTGATCATGTTGTACAGTAACCTATAAGACTAGCATAAGAAAAATTGCATGACATGTAAAAAACACAAATTGTAAAAAAATCCATGTTTCCATATTAACAAATAGAACAAAAAACATTAAACTGAAATTTAAAAAAAACTGTAAATGTGAATTTGGTAAATTGACAAATGTGAAAACAACAAATTGGAAAATCCATGTTTCAATATCATGAAATTGAAAAACTTTAAACTAACATTTTAAGAACTGAAAATGGGAAATTGTGAAATTAATAAATGTGTAAACAACAAAATGCAAAACTCCATGTTTTCCATATTATCAAATTGAAAAAAAAACTAAAAACTGACATTAAAAACTGAGGTTAGGTATGTGACCTTGTTGTTTACTCTTTTAGGAAAATGTAAAAAGTAAAATCTAAAAAATCAAAAAAATCTTAAATTTAAAATGTAAAATCTAAAATCTTTAAATGAGGTTTCTGCTGGTTATGACAACACGTTTATGATTTAGTCAATGTTGATGTGTGGTATCAAATTACTGCTGACTTTGCATGATCATTACCCATTGTCTTGATCAACACCTTGGGTTTCAAATTACTGCAGCGTTCGTCGTAGCAATAGAACTGTGCGCTCTCTGCCATGTCAGCCACATGACACCGGAAGGAACACCTGTGTAATATCCAATGACTGCTAACTTTGTATAATCATCACCCATTGTCTCAATGAACACGTAGGGTTTCAAATTACTGCAGCGTAGTCATAGCAACAGAACTGTGTGCTCTCTGCCATGTCTGTAATATTACACAGGAAATAACAAGACGTCTTACTGTACATACCATCTCCTCAGTTTTAACATCTTAAGAACAAGTATTATTCTCTTTCAACTACAAATGACTCGTTAGAACACATCCATCCACCAAGTTAGATCCCTTGACCTGCTCTCACATGTCAGCAACATGACACCGGAAGGAACACCTGTGTAATATCCAATGACTGCTAACTTTGTATAATCATCACTTAAGAACAAGTATTATTCTCTTTCAACTACAAATGACTCGTTAGAACACATCCATCCACCAAGTTAGATCCCTTGACCTGCTCTCACATGTCAGCAACATGACACCGGAAGGAACACTTGTGTAATATCCAATGACTGCTAACTTTGTATAATCATCACCCATTGTCTTAATGAACACGTAGGGTTTCAAATTACTGCAGCGTAGTCATAGCAACAGAACTGTGTGCTCTCTGCCATGTCTGTAATATTACACAGGAAATAACAAGACGTCTTACTGTATATACCATCTCCTCAGTTTTAACATCTTAAGAACAAGTATTATTCTCTTTCAACTACAAATGACTCGTTAGAACACATTCATCCTCCAAGTTAGATCCCTTGACCTGCTCTCAAATGGCATGTGCCTCGTGTACTAGGGTGTGTGCATTAGCCCTAACCTAACGTTACGTACGAACTAAACAGAATGTGACTTGTTAGCTCTTATTGTGCACGTGCACAGGTGAACACTTTTGTGTTAGGTCATATTACACATGAACTTGCATTTTCTCACGTAAGTGCATTTCTCTGTTCCACAAGATACAAATTTGATTGCTGGATTGTATCCTGCACTGTTTATGCGATATAGCTTTGCCAGGTAATTCTCTACATATAGCAATTTTACCACTGCTCTACCTAAGCCTTTTGCTCTTTTGGCTTTCTTACAGTCGAGTGTGTGATTAACTGTATATCAAACCCAGTTCACCTTTTGTATTTGTAATCCAAGTAATAATTTGAAAAGTCACAAATGTAATCAGTTTTAAACCTTATCTCTGTTTTTGTTTTGTTTAATATGTTTATGACATGCATATTAACCTGAAATCGAACCCTCTGGTAGGAAAGGTAAATCGTTGTGTAGATCATGAAGGTCGCATGGGTAACCACTGAGCATTTTTGTGTTTTAGCTATTCTCTTTAACCAATCAAATAAAGATAGTCTACTCTTCATTCTTGATAAATCAGAGTTTGCGTACACCGTTTCTCATTTATTAACCCATACCTGCAACCTATACTCTCTCTATACTACAGTTTGATCTGAAAACAAGTTTCAATGGTAAAAGACTTGTCAGTCACAATACATGTAGCCTACACTAATTCTTTCTCTACCTAGCTATGTTTCATCACACATGGTAAACATCTCACATGTTCGTACCCGATTATTAGTTTATAAACTCTCAGGTCAATGACCTTGATGTATTGGGTACCTTTGGTAAATGCATTGGCCATGGGAAAGGGTTGACCATTCTAAGTCCTACGACACCTCACATGTTAATATTCAATTATTAGTTTATAAAATCCTAGGTCAATGACCTTGCTGTTTTGAATCTTTTGGGTAAATTCGTTGGTCATGGAAAAGGGTTGACCATCCTGAGTCCCATGACACCTCACTTGACCCTCTCTGATTATTAGTTAGCGATATATTAACAAAAGTCTAGTTAGACCCTTTTAACAAAAATAATAATAGATTCAAAAACAAAATGTCACCTCAAGTCCAACGACCTCTAATACAAGTCCCATAGCCTTATTGGTTCATGAAATGTTAAAAAGCTAATTACCTATTAGTTTTGGATCTTTTGGTAATTTAAAAATAAATAACTCATTTATAAATCTGTATTCAAAAAGCCCGCCCTCTTACAAAAACCCCAAGTGCACATGCGTAAAAACAAAACAAAAACATAAATGTTAATTCATAGTAGCAATCGGCTCTTTGCTTGCGTATCATGTGGAACAACGTTTTAATTTCATTATAGCATTAGGGGTCATGACCCAGTCAAAAGGAACCGGTCTAAAGGGATTAGTCAAAAAGGACCCGTCAACAAGGACCCGTCCACAGGGGGCTCGTCAACAAGGACCCGTCAACAAGGACCCGTCAACAATGACCCGTCAACAATGACCCGTCCACAGGGACTCGTCCACAAGGACCCGTCCACAGGGGCTTGCGTGTGCGTGCGGGGGGAACATACGATTACATCAGCAAATCATCTCATCTAGTTTCAAATTTAGCCACTACGGCGCGTGCAACACACAGGAAGTGCGTGGGAACATACGATTACGTCAGCGAAACATGAACTCACTTGTCTGTTGTATGACTATCAGTTTAGTAGTGGCATCATGCAGCGAAAGACGTTTACTTACACACAATCCATCATTATGTTAAGCTTTTTTTTCTTATCATTATGGAAATCTCCTTATTAGAATAAAATGTTATAGTGGTTCTGGTCACTTATAGCTAAACTGTAATAGATATGATTTTTTTGTTTCTTTATAGGCTACTACAATAAATATTCTCAATGCTATGGGGGGGGGGGCAGAAGTGTTGATTAGAGAGAAAAAAGCTCACTGAATTACCAATGCATACTCTTTTCGGTATCATTAACATTCAAAAAGTGGACACAATGTATGGTGTATTATTTGTTAGTGAAAATTTTCAGACATTCCTTCCTACACGTTTTAATGATATGTCAGAAAGTGTGCTCGAGGATTTAAATCGTGGTGGACATTCTCTATATCTAATTTATGAGGGTATAAAAACAATAAATGTATTGTTCATTCTGACTTTGAAGTTAAGTTAGGTTAGGTTAGGTTAGGTAAGGTAAGGTGGGATCTGGTTAGGTTAGGTAAGGTTAGGTTAGGTTAGGTTAGGTGAAGTTGGGTTAGGCAGAATGGCAGCGGTATGAATCAAAAGCCAGCTCCTGTAAGTTTTGCCTCACAAGGTTGAGTGTACCCCATTCCAACCCTCAGCCTAGAATTTAAAATCTTGACAGAGCCAGGCCTCGAACCCGAGGCTCCACAGTAACAGCCAATAATGCTAACCACTACACCATAAAGTGGGGCAATATAAGGCTGGTCTTGATTGTACATAATCAATCAATAATTACCTAATAATAATAGTAATAATAATAATAATAATAAATATTCCATTTAGCAACTACATAGCCGACCTCTCCCTGGGTTCTTTTACATGCCTACATCATATGACATGCGTGTCTTAATTTTTGCCAACTTTCAAAAATCACTTACCACGACCAAAAGCGAATCTGCAAGCTTGGGGTTAGTAGTCTGACACAATAACCATTCACCCACCGTGGCAAGCTATCAGTCAATAATTACCTAATAAAATTATTATTAATAATAATAATAATAATAAATATTCTATTTAGCGACTACACGGTCGAACTCCCCCTGTGACGTCATTCACGGTCTCAGGGCTTGGCAGCCATCTTGCGCGTTAGCCCTTGCGTCAGCTCTGAATGACCTCTCCATAAGAATAACATAGGACTGATTGCGCGCGGCGGCCATCTTGCGCATTAGCCCCTGCGCTAGAACCGCCTTATATTTCCTACTCAATGCTTATCTGGTTATTTCACTTTGGTTAAGAAGCCCTTCCCTTTAGATTAGAATCTAGCTTATGATCTTCACCGAACGCTGCCAAGCAGTAGGCGGTGCACAGCAAGCGTGCTGCTTACTAAGTCTCATCAAGGTAAGCAGGGTGAGTATTCCTCCCTCCAATTCCCCTTATGTTAATTGCTCTCTAGGCGTGTCCGCAGTTCTCCCCAAAACACCAAACACTATCTTTCCTTTCCTTGCACGCCCTAGTTTTACACCTGGTATAGGCGCCCAGAAAAACTCAGTCGACACTGGAAATGCCGACCAGCCCATTTGAACACGACGGTTCTACATAAAAGTAGGCCAAACACTCACAACACATGCTCTACATAAAAGTAGAACGCAGGGTTTGGCGCGGGGTAAGCTCTACCTAAAAGTAGAACAAATGTAAGAGGCTCAGGGGGGGGGGGGGGAGTTCTACACAAATGTAGAACATTATATTGGATATATTATATATTTCCAGGTAAGTGTAACATTAACATTGTATAGTTTATTTTTATGCTAATGAATGTTTAAATTAGTATTGGTTTACCATTTCATTGTTGAATTGTTTTTTATTTTGTTTGTTTTAGATAATCTGCATACTTGTGGGAGACAGAAACCCCATTGCACTCAAGCCTAGGAAAAGTGAAAAGCAGAGCTTTTTTTACAAAACCCAGGTAGGATTTTTTGAAAATTATATATAAAAACCTGTTTTTTATTTAATTTTATTTATTTTTGTTTATGAAAGATGCTATTTGGAATTGATATACTCATGGTGACTTATTTTATTTCTTTTTTTAGAGCGTTGGAAGACCACTGCTGAAAAACCGAGAACGTGTGTGTTTGGGACCATTGTTTATTAAGCAGTCTACGGCTGAAAACTCTGGTGAGATTGTTTTTTTAATATAAAAATCATGTCTTTTGGCACTGCAGATAGCTTAATTTGGTAACCCCTTGAGTAATGTTTCAATTCACAAGTTGCTCTGGTCGTGTTGTTAATGTTAGGGAAAGTATGATTCCCAAAGGTTTTTTAGAATCTTGTTTTGACATTTTAAAAATGAAATTTGTACAGCACAAGGGTTGCATACAGCTTTAAAGGTGAATAGAGAACTGGCGTGCGATTTCATATATAAATAAAAAGAAGGACGTTGAGCATAAAGAGACATTTTATATTTGAAGTAAAATGCAAGAGCTATTTATAGCCCAACATTTGGAACAGTGGAATGATTCCAATGTGATCAACGCCTTGCTTGCTAAATTTGATAAACTGCAACAAGGACCCAGTGGTTTAGCATTAAACAAAATCCATTAGCTGAAAATCAACATTTGTCATTTCAACCCGTTAAATGCCGGGTCTAGCTATATTAAAACACCACCAGCGACTGCCGGCCGGAGAGCGGTCATAAATATTGAAAATTTTGACGATGATTGCTTCCTGTGGGCTGTGGCTGCGTATTTGCAGCTGGCACAACGTGACATTTGTCGACCAGGAATGTACAGGGCCAAGTTTGAAGAATTGAAACAAACTTTAAATTTAACTCGAGTATCGTTCCCTATGGACTTAACCGAAATCCATAGATTTGAACTAAATAACCATGACTTTTCGTTTATGGTGTATGGTCTTAATGGTAATAAGACTGTGGGTCCCCTTTATGCCACAAATGAACCAAAACGACATCACATTCATCTTTTATATCTGTCTCACGGAGAGGTGAATCACTATTGCCTCATTAAACGCATATGTAGATTGCTAAGCAGTCATGCGTCCAAGCATGGACATAAAACACATATTTGTGATAGTTGCATGCAATATTTTACAACCCCTACACTTTTGGAACGTCATAGGGTAGATTGTGTTTCTCAGGAAGTGGTGAGATTGATATTAGCACAAGGGCACAAGGCCATGTTATAGTTTAAGGACATTCATAAACGTGACACTGTTCCCTATGTGGTGTACGCAGATTTCGAAGCACTCACTACACCCATGGCGGGATGTGAACCAGATCCCACCATTAGCTCAACCACACCCATTCAAAAACATGAACCTTTTGCCATAGGAGTTAATGTGGTGTGTGCCTATGACCTCACGCAATCCTTTTACAAATCCCGTGAGGGGCCAGATTGTGCCAGGTGGTTTTTGGATGAACTTGTTAAGTTGGCCGACCATGTACAGGGATTACTGGACCAACCAGTACCCATGAGCCTATCTCCAGAACAGCAGGAATACTCACCCTGCTTACCTTGATGAGACTTAGTAAGCAGCAGTATGAGCATGCCATGGGCAACTACAGGCCGGTTAGCCTTACGTCCATCGTTTGTGAACAGATGGAGCATCTTATTTGCGACTACTTGAGGGAGCAGTGGGAAACATTATCATGGTTTAATGATAGGCAACATGGATTTCTGATAGATTACTCATGCGAGAGTCAGATTCTATCACTTTTTCAAGACATTAGCGAATCGTTAGACCATGGAGTTTCAGTCGACGCCGTGGTTATAGATTTTGCGAAGGCATTCGATGTCGTTCCGCATGACATGCTACTCCATAAATTAGCTTCGACGAAGATTGATAGAAGAGTAATTTTATGGATCCAATAATTTTTGACGTGTCGTTCCCAGAAAGTGAAAGTCGAAGGCATATTCTCGGATGAAATTACCGTAACGTCGGGTATCCCTCAGGACAGCGTAATCGGAACTTTGTTATTTTTGGCGTTTATAAATGACTTACCAAATTGGATTAACAGTGAATGTCGATTGTTTGCGGATGATTGTGTAATATATCGAAAGACACATGACTCACAAGACAATGCAGTGCTTCAAGAGGACCTGAACCTGGTCTATAAGTGGGCGATTGTTAATAAAATGAAAATAAACACAAGAAAATGTATTCTCTTAAAAATAGGGAAAGTGCGAAGGCAGGATTTTCAATATAACATTGGCTCGGAAATACCTGTAGAAGAAGATTCTTGCAAATATTTGGGCGTCCACTTAAGGAATGATATGAAATGGAGTAGTCACATAGGATGTGTAGTTTCAAAAGCTTACAAATCCCTGCACTTTGTAATGAGGGTACAGAAGGAAGTAGAACCTCTGCTAAAGAATTAGGCTATTTGTCACTTGTAACACCTATTCTGGAATATGCCTCGGCGGTTTGGGATCCATATCAAGTAGGGCTCATCAATGAGTTGGAAATGGTACAAAGAAAGGCCGCTAGATTTGTGCTCAGTGACTTAAATCCCAGGAGCAGTGTGAGCCGTATGTTAAAGAAACTTGGGTGGGAATCACTGGAGGCTAGGATGATGAAATCTAGACTCTGCGCTATGTACAACACGTATACAAATCAACCAGCATGGGGTGAGCTGAGCAAACGATTGGGAAAGCCCACTTACATGGGTAGGGGCGATCATCCTTTCAAAGTTAAGGGCCGACCACAGCGGACAAATTATGGTAAATATTCTTCTGTAAACCGTGCCATTGATAACTGGAACTCTCTACCTGCCGCAGTCTTAGAGCCTTTTCCCAAACATATAGGTGTGTTTAAGAAAAGACTGACTATTTGTGTAAATACTCCAGTTTAATTGTTTTATAATTGTTATTGAATTGATATGTATAATTATTTATTTGTTATGTATATCCAATTTGCCACCGGGGGACACACCCCCCCTTGCAAATAAATGAATGAATGAATGAATGAACGACATGTCATATTTGCGAAAAGCCACTGATCAGAGCTGAAGACACCGTTCGTGATCACTCGAACTTTAGGGTGAGTTTTGTGGAGCTGCGCACATTAAATGCAATTTCAGCTCCTCGTATCATCAGTGTCTTTTTCCACAATCAGTTTTTGATTCGTGAATTGGATCATGTCAACAAGGGCTCGTTTTCCATTATTCCCCAAAACCATGAGAGTTTTAGAGCCCTGACATGGAGGTTGGGCGACTTAAGCATTCGATTTTTGGATTCCTATATGTTTATGGCATCGTAGCTAGACGGTCTTTTGAATGGATTGGATGAGGAGGAATTAAAAAATACCAGAAAGCATTTTAATGATCCTGAGCAATTTCAATTGTGCATTTGGAAAGGTATATTTCCCTATGACTTCTGTAACAGCTGGAACGTGTTCAAGCAAAAAAAAATCCTCCCGCCACAAGGCAAATTTTACTCGAAACTAACACGCAGTACCGTTTCCGATGAAGACTATGCACATGCATGTCAAGTTTGGCGAGTTTTTGACATTAAGACGCTAAGTGAATATGCTATGAATTACTTAAAACTGGATGTATTGCTGCTCACCGATGTGTTTCTAAAATTCCGTGAGTTGTATCAGCACATTTACGGTCTCCACCCGGCTCACTATTATACGAGTCCTGGGCTCTCGTTTGATGCCGCATTGAAATACACTCAAGTGGAGTTGGATTTACTCACTGATTTAGACATGGTTCTATTTTATGAAAAGGGCATTTGCGGTGGCTTTGTGTCGCATAACCAGCGCCATGCCGAAGCGAACAATGTATACATGCCTGATTATTCACCAGACAAACCAGAATCGTACTTAATGTACTATGACGTGAACAATTTGAATGGCTACTCCTTGAGTCAGCCTTTCTCCTATGAGAAGTTTGTTTGGCTGACGGGGAAACAAGTGTCGGAATTTGATGTGAACATGGCTAGCCAAGAAACAGGTCGTGGATATGTCTTAGAAGTGGATATTGAATATCCCTCATCCTTGTATGATGAAATTGCCGATTTCCCATTCAGCCTTGAGCAAATGGTTCCCCCTGACAGTAATGTGAAAATTGAAAAACTCATGGGCACACTTTACAAAAAAAATCGGTATGTGCTACATATCCGAATGTTGGTGCAATGCCTAGTCCAAGGCTTAGTTTTAAAGAAAATCCACAGGGGTATTTTCTTTGCCCAAGAACCATGGCTCGAGCCATACATGTGACTCATCACAGAGCACCGACAAATGGCAACACATAAGTTTGATTTTTTTTTTAATTAATGAACACCTGCATCTATGGCAAGTCCATGGAAAATGTCCGCAAATACCGTGACATTAAATTGGTGAATGTCTGGGAAGGACGTTACGGTGCCCGGCGGTACATTGCCATGCCAAATTTTAAATCGATCAACATTATCGATGAAGATTTGGCCACTATTGAAATGAGTAGGACAAGTGTGACCATGGATAAAACCATTTACTTGGGCCAAGTAATTTTAGACTTTTCTAAATCGGTCATGTATCGATTCCACTACGAGTTTGCCAAACGCCAATTTGAGGAGGTCTCTCTTTTGTATATGGATACGGACTCATTCATTTACCACATTCGCCACTGCAACCCCTATGACGTTATGAGGCAGCATAGTGACTGGTTCGACACCTTTAGCTATAGCGCTGACAACGTGTCTCAGCTACCCATAAAAACAAGAAGGAAATGGGTGTTTTAAAAGATGAATGCGGTGATTCCGTTATGACGGAATTCGTATGTTTGGCCTCAAAAATGCATGCTTATCGCACATTAGACTATAAGGAAGCCAAAAGAGCAAAAGGTGTAGGTAGGGCAGTGGTAAAATCGCTACGTGTAAATGACTACCTGGCGGTTTTACGCACCTGCAAAGCTATGTCCCATACGCAGTGCAGGATGCAATCCAGCAACCATAATTTGTATCTTTTGGAACAGAGAAAACGCTCCCTCGCCTCCATGGATAACAAACGTGTGTGGGCTGATGACCTGATTACCAGGCTGCCCTGGGGTTTTCAAGGCAAGGAGGAGGAGGTGTGATTTTTCTGTTTGTTCGTTTAGAGACATGGCTTTTTGTAACTCATACATTTAGTATTTTGTAAATATTGGTATTTGTCATTGCAAATAGTAGATTTTGTAAAGAGTGTCAACCCATTTAGGCCTTTTGCTCAAAACAAAATTCTATGCAACCTTATTTTTATGTTTATTTTAAATTTAACAGTGTTGGAAATTGGAAAATGGTATATCGTTTGATTCTTTTAAAGCTGTACAAAGTTGTAGTTTTTGTAAATATAAAATTAGCAAAATTTTTTTTAACTTGAATAATTTATTTTTTGTAATGTAAATAGTAAACTTTAAAAAGTTATATTGGGATGAGTGTGCATGTCGAGAATATGCTTTTGGGAATAAATAAAGTGGTTGAGTCTGTTCCCAAATACAGGTGTGAATATATATGTATGACCAGAAAAAACGCGGTGAGGTAGGTTGGGTGGGGAGAGGGAAATTGTCCCTTATATTGTCATTTTATTTTGTCAATAGTTTATTTTTCTTTGAAATGTAGCGGTCAATAGACATTATTTTTGTAAAACAGTCTTAGTTGCACTAGTCGTAGACCTATACGTTTCTCCAAACACACATAAACAAACTGCATCATTATTATGGTCAAGCACTTGCATCAACATCAATGACAAATCTCAACATACACCAAATTGAAAAATATTTAAACAGAAAAATGGAAAAGCCATGTTTCGATATCACCAAAAACATAAAACTTAAAACGGACGTTTTCAAAAACTGGAAATGCCTATGTGTGAAATATGAAAATACAAAAACTTCAAACGGACATTGTTTAAAAAGTACAATCAACAAAATGAAAAATCCATATCATTAAAACACAAAACTTGAAACGAACTATTCTAAAAACTGTAAATTGCGAATTGGCAAATGTCAATGTGTGAAAATGTGAAAATGAAAAATCAGCCCATCAACATCATGATTTTTAAAAATTAAAAAAAACCATCGTGCTCTGGTTAACCTTTTGTTTTAATTTCATACCCATAGGGATTGACAAATGAAAATAGAATACAAAAAAATCCAATTCCTCAATGTTTATGTCCATGCATCAACTTTCCTTTCATAGCACTCATCACAATCAGGGCTGCCATACTCTCTCCCACTGAGGCATCACAGGATGTGAAACGTTGTTTATCTTTTTTCAATGACAATTTATCTGCCACATGTCTTAAACCAGAATGACTGTGGCGATAAGAAAGATCATGTTCTTTGCATGCTTGACCCAAAAGATTAATGGGTACATCACCACGCTGAAAAAGTTTTTCAAGATGAGTTCCAGGGCCACAAAAACGATAACCTGGAAGATGGATTTCAAAATGTAAGCATTTAATTACTTTGTCAATGACGCCATTGCCAGTACAGGTCTGGCATATCCTTTTCCATGGATGGTGAAAAGGTTTGGTCTTCCTCCTCCTCCTCTGTGGACGATGTTTGTGTTTGTTGTTGTTGTTATTGATTTTTCTCGCCATGAAACCCGTGGAATGATTCAACAAAGTCTTTACACGGACTTTTATGACCGTGATGCCGTTTCACTAGCTGACAAGTCGCGCACTGACGCATAGAGCGTATTTTTTCCATTGCCACTTGCTTATGATGATCGTAATCTATACAGGGTTGCAATTCACTCAACACGGGGTCTTTAGTCCATGATTTTGGTACATGTTGCCAGATTTCTTTCACCGCATTGGCGGCCACATAATAAATGAACGACTTGGGCAGCGCTAAGAGTTCCTCTTTGGTAAAACTGTCTAGTTTTTATGCACACAAAGAACATGCCGATGGCTTTGCCCGTAGCATTGCCTTTCTCCATGGTATCACGTGCTGTAGATGTTTACACGTTGCTTGTAGAAATCTCACTGGCGTCATTCACAGGTACATCTTGATTTTTAATTTTGTTCAACAACTCCCAACAGGCATTCCTGGTTAACCAAAGAAAGAGGTGCCACACATGGGCTAGGGCTGTTTGGGTAATGTTGCCGCAGATACAAGTATCCATTGGCGTTCGCAGGGATGGGCAGCCCAAGTCAATGAGGTCGATACATTGACAGTAAGACGCAAAAAATGGTTGCAACCATTCACGTTTTTCATTACATTTCACAAATACCACATTGGCCGAGGACAAGTGCGCTTTCATGACCACGTCCAAATATTTATAGGAAATGGTTCCTTGATTCCAGTCTAGTTGCCTATGATTTTCAATCCACTCGGTTTGTTTACGATTTTTTTCACACAACAAATCAAAAGCATGGGGCGGTTTAAATAGCAAATGCGTAGCTTGCGATATCCCAAACGTAGTACAATCGATAATGGCCACTTGTTTAAATATAAATTTGTTGTCACCAATTTTAAACCCTTGGCAATCCACAATGAGTGTGCGCAACATGTTGACGCTTGCCTGGACCAAGTTCTACTGACGACTGACTGACCATGGGCCACTAAAGTGTGACCATGACATGGACTTTCCTGCCATGTTAGTTTGAAAAAAAATCGCGGTTTAGTGTAGGACAGGGGACATCAGAAATAATATTAACAACCACAATTTTTATTACATCATTTTATTATAATAACACATCTTACAGGCTTTTGTCATTTTGGGATAGGGACGATACCAACTAATACAACAATATAGCCTCTTGTGTTTGTAACGTCCGTAGAACCGATGATGTCCCAATGTCTCTAAACTAGGCGCTTTTGACGGTGAGCTGCTCGTCGAAGCACCATGGACACCATACAGTCCATACGTATCGTAACTTGTTTTTCCGTTACTCAGAGGCACGAGTGAGGGAGAGCTTGAATGACAGGGTATATTTCCCACCTCCATTCTGCACAGGTAAGGGCAGGCAGGTGACCAGCGCTGATGTTCCTGCATGGGTTCATCGCTCTCTTGCCATTGGTCTATGATGATGGGACAAAAGGCACATTTCACTTCATCTCTTGTTTTAAATAATAGAAGCCAGCGGCCGCCAAGGCTTGAGGGTTTATGAAAGTCACCGGCCACGTTGCAAAAGTCTTGAAACGTTGTTCCTCAGAATTTAAATTCATGGGTGTGACGTCTCTTGAGGCTTTAAAGCAAGACATGACTGAGCGGCTTGACGTGGGTTGACTTGTGATTTATACACTCGTCACTTGATTGGACAGTGGATAATAGTTGACTTGTTTGTGATGAATAATCAAACAGTAGGCCATCGTATTGGCTGGTTTCAAAATCTAGTCGGATGTCAATATTGGATGGCTTGACAGACTCTTCCAGGTAAGAACAGTCAAAGACAATCATTGGCGCTCTTGTCTTAAACGTTTGGGGTAGCAGCATGGGGCTGTTCTCTTTTTGATATAACGACCATAGAAATTTAGAAAACAAGTCGTACAGGGGACCAAATTTATTTTTTTAAAAATCCAAATCCAGTCCTTCATAGGGAAACACAGCTCCGTTGAGGAAAAGACGTGCATTTCTCAATTGCAGGTGATCAAATTGCGTGGCATCTTTGGTTTGTTGATACTTGCGATTCTTTGAAAACCGACGATCATATAGGGAGGTCTCTCGGTATAGCGGGCTGTTTTACAGACCAACTGTGTGTGTTATGTGGTGGGCAATGGCGGATACTCATGGAGCGTCCAGCTTCTATATTCCATGGGTAGAGACATAGCTCTCTTTACCATTTCAATTAGGTCCAATTTTTAGCTATCGTCAAGGGTCACATGGGGCACATCCATAGCAAACGTTGTAGTTGAATTTTGAATCTATGGGAGCATTGTCAGCTCCCATGAGTGCATTATTATCACTCCTGTTTCTCACCAGATAAAGCACTTGCCTTGCGTTGACCACAATGCGCTTGTGATCTTCGGCAAAGCGTAAAATCAGTTTAAGAGGTAAATATCCAGGAAAGGTGCCATCGGTGTCTACCATCCAGTCATTGGTTGAGTCAGGACACCAACCAGCCATGCAAAATGTTTTACCTTCTTCCTCACTATAAGAGGGGTAAAGTTTCATGACACTGGATATGCCCTCATTTCGAGTGCAGTCCTCCACGATATCGTTAATGACGTAACGCACTTCAGAAAACAGAAAGGCCAAACCATGGTTGGCCAACTTGGATGTGGAGGGTGTAGAGCCATCGGCTTTGGTGAGCCGACCTTCAATCTGAATGACATTTTCATGTGGTAGGGTATAAATATCTCGGTTGTTAATAACAAGAGTTTAGTGCTTTTCAGTCGGTCGGTCGGTCTTGTTTACTAAGGCAACACTGAAAATATGGCTTCAAACACCACAATGTTAATAACAAATTGAATTTCATCATTGATATTGAGTCCAGGTGTTTGAGCTTGATAGGAATGGAGATCAATTCTTACCACTCCTGGTTGCTCCTCGATGCGGTTCGCTACCTCTAGGATAGAATTCATCGTTGGGGTTGACGTGGTAACCCAAATGCTGTAAAATCTGCTTGTCTTTAGATGTTAACGTGTATTCACGTGGCAAACAACTAACACCATTCCTAGACGGTGATGTTGCTTAATACACAAACTTCATAGTGGCTTTAGCACCAACTTGTAAGTCACTGGTGTGGTAGAATCTAGTTGAATGAGTTGTTTCTCTCTATTGATCAGTCTTAAAGTTACTAATACCATCGACAGCCACAGAATGAAAAAGCACCACTGGAGGGTTTTCACGAATAATATAGCCATTGGGCGATGTCACAATAAAGTCATAAAGCGAATGCGATGGTTCCTGAGTGGTGTACAGTTGGCTAATAATATTACACGTCACCGACACATGATGGTCCTCAATGAATTTCATTTCATGGTCTGATTCATGTTTTTTTTTGGGCTCCAACACGCGTGGTTTTAATCCTAGTAATGGACCAATGGAATCGGGGCGTGTTTTAAAGTCAATTTTGAATGAATGTAGAGAAAATACTTCAGCGATGAGTGTTGGTATTTCCTACAAGTTCAAACTTGCGCGTTCCGTCGAGAAATTACTTTAAACCATATTCATTGATCAACACCACATAAATGTGTTCATAAATGTCATCGATCGTGTATCCACCAGAGTTCAGGGTGAGCACAGAATCATCATAGTAAAACTTGTTGTTCACATTTTCATGTATGTTGTATATTCTATTGTGCGTTTCAAGTGAAACAAGTCCTAAACCATAAGGTATTTCAAACAATTCGATAGGCGGGTAAAAGTCTAGGCTGACTTCGGGTCCACGTCCATGTAGTGTAAACGTCTTACTTTCTGCCGACATACTGTTGACGTTTTTGCTTATGCTGCGCCTTATATACAAAAATTAAACACAAACGTCCACACTGTTGGCTGTTAAACGTTTGCTCACGTTTCACATTATAATATATCTTGATCCTGTTTCCAAAATAGGTCACTACCAATGGGTGGGGGCAAATTCCCAAAACTGTCAAAGTACCATACGGTGGATCCCTCTTTGACATAAGCTGCATAATGCGTTCCTGGTCCTCGGTGATCATCCACATTGACAACAGCACATTCCTGTTTCCAGGGTCGTGGGGGTAAATGGTTTCGCATAAACACACCTCGAAAATCAGAAAGCTTAAGTTGTTTAGAATAGCTTTCCACTTGATCATGCGTCAGGGCATGTTTTGCTATTTCTGACGTATTTTTTTAAATATATTTCCAAATGGTGAAATCCCAAATCCTTGTTGATAAAAGGCTGGTTTTAAATTGGCATTTCTAGCCCCCAATAGCAATCGCTTCCATCGTTTCTTTATGTCGCTGACTTTCTTTTTGTTTTTGCTTGCCCTGCTGCGCGGCTTTAATGGTTTTCGCCACTGCACTGGCACCGCCCAAAAGTGAACCCAGAGCAGCCAGACCGGCAAATAAAGCAGATAAAAATCCCGCTCGTTTGGGGACGGGAATCACTCGCCCTTGTTTTGAACCCTATCGCTGACGTTTTGGAATAACACGTCTCTGTGCTGCTCGAACGGCTTTCCTTATGGTCAATACATTATTTTTTCTTTTATCTTTTGCAAGGGCTTGTCCACGAATATCTTAAGCCCAGGCTTTGCCAAGGACAGGGTCTTATTTATAGCCTTTTTAGTCTTTCTCCCCACATACCTTTGTTTTACAATGATGATATTGACCAACAACCTTTCACAAGAAAGTTTAAGTCACAACAAACGTCAGTTTGTTATTTAATGGCTGTATATTCAAATTCAACATAAAGTGGGAAATCGTTTATGGTTTTTCCCGCTTGCTTTTCATCCCATGTCAACATGAGATGAAAGGATAATTCGTCACCTGCATTGACCATTTCATGGTTTTGGACCAACATCCCATGACCATTTATCTCTACATGTAAATGGTTCTCATCAAGCATCGTGTATTTCATGTGAGTGGTTCCATCATAGTGTAATCGATAGTGGTTTATACCCGAAGCAAGCACATAGGTCAAGTGCTGATCATGGACTAGCGGTAAATGGTTTCTGTCATTCGCAGGTTTTTCATTTGTCAGATACACTAAACATACAGATGGGATAAATTTATAAAGCCTTTTCATTTCATAGGTCACGTAACGCTTGGTACAGACATCGTCTTCGTCTTGCGGGTCTTCCACGTGAATAATACGATGGTGATTGGCGGTATAGCCATTCACCGTAAGCCGAGGCATTTTGTCATAAGACTCAAACACTTTGTTATCCACATACTTTTTATTATTAACGTCTGTAGACACTTGAGTATGTTTTACATGGGTTAACCGCTTTCCTCATGATTTTCGATGATGTATCCAATGAACGTCAAGGCATCATTCAGAGCTATTTCAGCATGGGTCGATACAAACATATCGATTGTCTCTATCTTGGACAAACGTATTCTAAAATGTCCAAACAGTTGATTCGTGACAATGCCAATGTCATTGTTTTATTTCGCCAGGACGGGAGGAACAATCGTCACATTTATAATGAACACGTGAATCCGGATATGACCTTTCAAATGTTTAATGAATTGTGTGGCAAGTGCTTGAACACTCAATGTTATGCCTGTTTAGTGATTGACAAACAAAGTGAACTCAACCAAGGACGTTATCGCTTAGGGTTTGATCATTTTATTGCTATTTAAGGCACTGTCTCATTCTCTCTCAAGTCATTTGTCAAAACACCATGGCGTTAGCAGAGAGTCAATTGAAAAAGCATATTTTAAGGCAAAATATACTATTCGCCAAAAGTTTCGTCAATTGAAACGATCACGTGCGGATCATGCTTTGTTTATTCAACAACATTTAGCACCTCCGCTAAAAGCCATGTTGAAACGCTACCCGCCGTTTCACAATCCACGCAGACGCACCACGAGGACCCTGTGGAAGAGGAAGAGGAACAGGAACAGGAAGATTTGACTAGTGTTAGCGAAGTTGAGGATGAAGAGGAACAAGTGTTTACGCCTCAAAAAAAAGTCCTCATCCCTTGCAGAGTTTTTGAGAAAAAAGAAATCCTTGGTTATGTTCAAAACACCTTGCCCCTCCAGATCGTCTCCGTTTTCACAACCCTTGGCCACCCCTCAACATAAAGCTCAACTGAAAAACATTTTAATAAAATATTATGGATCAACTCTAGAACCCTATTTCACCGATCTATTTATTGGAAACACAGATACCACGTATGGTGTTCGCTATGAGGATGATAGTTTTAGAATTGGGGATTCATCGATTAAATTTGCCCGTACTAAATCTGTCATTAAAACATCAACTATAAATAAACGCCAGGACTGTTAAAGCTGCTCTTCTCTCGAACACCCTATTCCCATGAATATACACCAGAGGACCTAGGCTAAAATAAATCCATTTTATTCGATACCCATGCCCACAAAAGACAGTATGATCCCGCTCAAGTAGTGAATGCCAATATATCTCAAAAATATAAAACCATCATTGCAAAAATGTTTCCCACCAGTCAAAGTGGTCGTCGTAAAGCGTCCGCTTCGGGAGTGACTTTTAAACTATCAAAACCCCTTGTGGATGTTACCTACTGGCATAATCCCAATAAGCTCGTCCAGCGACTACAGCTGTTTCATGCTTCACGTCAAGCCGGCCATACCGGTCACGATTGGGAAATTCAAGAAATTGAACAAGAACTTCGAAATGCCAAAATGATTGTTTAAGCCCTCACCCATTACAATGGGTATTGCTGATGAGTTGCATCGCCCAGCCAGGCGTCACTATCCGTGACTCAACGTGATTTCACGAGGTGTGGATGAACTCTGGCAGCCTGACTTGGTTGAAATGATACCCTATTCTAGCGTCAACAACGGTGTACGCTATATGTTGACCGGCATTGATGTCAATTCCAAAATGGCCTTGTTGAACCTGTGCGTCGCAAGTCTGGTCCACTAGTCACCAAGGACTTTCAACATATTGTTCAACAATCCAAACGTCAACCTCAGTTACAACAAACCGAACAGGGGAAAGAATTTTTCAATAAGGATTTCTCCCGATTTCTCAAATCTAAGGATATTCACCATTACAACACGTACAGCAATCTCAAAGCTAGCGTAGTTGAACGCTTCAATCGAACATTAAAAACGCGTATGTGGAAAGCGTTTACCGCTCAGGGCACTTATCGCAGGTTGGACATGTTACCAGAGCTAGTGTCACGTTACAATGACACCAAACATAGAACCATTGGGACCAAGTCGCGCCTCGTGACCAAAAATATTCAGCGACTGGATAAACTGTTTAACCCCATAAAAACAGCAGATCCTAAACGTCCCCGACTGAAATTTTTTTCGTGTGAGCAAATTTAAGTCCTCCTTCAGTGGGCGACTGAACTATTTCAAATTCGTCAAGTCAACTTGGACAGTCCAGTTACCTATTTACTCGAGGACCTCAACCATCACCCCATAAAAGGTAGATTTTATCTCCATGAACTTCAGAAAACAGCGTTTCCTAAACATTATTTTGTGTTGAAACAAAAAGGAAATAAACTATATGTAAAATGGTTAGGATTTAACTCTACCTTTAATTCTTGGATCAATAAATTACATGTTGTGT
This sequence comes from Meconema thalassinum, assembly GCA_946902985.2. NCBI lineage: Eukaryota > Metazoa > Arthropoda > Insecta > Orthoptera > Tettigoniidae > Meconema > Meconema thalassinum. Next base: position 801,977,343 of record OX336389.2, on the reverse strand, counting down.
GAACCTGTACATTTTTATTTATTTATTTATTTAATTTATTGAATCATGTTGTACAAGAGTCCTGTGTACGCCGCTCAACACTTTAGGCATGTCCACACATGTTATCAGCAAAACGTCTTTCTCTTTCTCTCTCCTTACCTATGTCCTCCACTCTATGTTGACATAAAACTCGTTCAGCTATTGGCTGTCATGGGTTCTCTACTCCACTCCTCACCACTCCCCGGCCCTCTGACCCCGCTCCTCACCGCTCTGCAGTGGTTACGTGATTTCCTGTTGTATAGAGGTTTCCCTCTTCCCCCCTTTCACCGCTTCTGCTCGGGGGCCTGGCTGACAGGATGTGAAATGTTATCTCAGTTACAGAGTTGCCACATTGTTCCAACCTGTTATCACCTGACATCAGTGTTGTCAGCACTCACCCACATTCCATTCTCTTAGCCGGCTAGCCGGGCTCCAAGCAGGCCTCTCGAGCAGATATTCTGTTTTCCATTCTGGCTGCCTGTCAGACATACATACAAAGCATGTTCTTCTTAAAGTTGTTGACAACTTCGCCTCATACCCTTATTATCATCATTTGTCATTTCACTCTTTACTAAACACGTTTAAAGATCGCCATGAGGGATTTTTCGAAATATTTGCCTTTATTCATTCGTCATAGTAAATATCTCAAAAAGCGACCCCCCGCCCTACTGCCCCTCGAAATAGCCGTTTAATGTATTCAGCATAGCCAGTTCGCCTCGTTGTAACACATGCCCAGCGCTACCGACTCTCTGTCAACAAACACTCTTTATAAAAAAATAAAAAAAAAACAAGTAAAAAAAGATGTTTTAAAATGCATAGTTTTTGTTCTAAGACTAGATATTTATTTTCATGGTAGAGGTGGTAGGGCCCTTTCATTTATGTCAAACAAACTCTTCTGTAAAATTCCTAGTTTCCAAAATATAAAAAATTCAATAATTAAGTGTTTTCAAAAATCTCTAAAAATAAAAAGATTTATTATAAAAAATAAAGGTTATAGTGATCATTCGTTTCAACTATTGGACAACGTTCTATCAAGTTTGGTTTTCAAACTATCACCTACTTTCAAAAACAAAACAAAATTCAAAAAAATTAAAAAATATAATTCGTGGTCCAGAGCAAAGAGATTGTCACCCCAACGCCAACGATACCTCATTTGTTAAAATCCGACCAGGCGTTCGCCAATTATCGCCAATGTTCGCGAGAAAGTAGGCTATCATTTTTTTCCTCCTACACACTTGAAACTTGCTGTCCCCCTAGAGGGCATAGCCACCTTTCATTAACGTCAAACAAACTTTTTTCTCATCTTCAACGTTTCCAAAATACCACCATTGTCAATATCAACAATTAAAAAAAAAGTAAAATATCAACACACATTCTTTACAAAGAGGAGGTCATCCCAACGCCAACAACACAGGGTTCGTTAATATCCGATCAGGCATTCGGGAGATATCGCCAAAGTTCGTAGGAAAGTAGGCTGGTGTGCAGAAGTACCCACACCACACTACTACAAGTTTTTATCCTAGAGACATAAAAATTATTTTGAGGATAGAGAGGGTAGGGACCTTTCATTTACGTCAAACAAACTTTTTTGTAAACATGTTAGTTTCCAAAATATAGGAATTTCAAAATAGAACTGTTTTCAAAAAAAAACATTAAAAAAGTTTTATTATAAAATAAAGGCCATAGAGACCTTTCGTTTGAACTATTGCACAACGTTCTACCATGTTTGGTTTTCAATCTATCGCCTACTTTCGAAAACAAAAATTTTCAAATTAAAAAAAAATATAACGAGTAGTCCATAGCAAAGGGGGCGTCAGCTCGAGTCCAAAATTATGTCGCATGCCAAAATCGAACCATGGATTCGCGAGATATCGGTTTTGCCCCTGAATGTATTGCGGGTTAGTATGTGACGTCAGAGGGAGAGGTGGTGGGGTGCGTTTAAACCGGCACTGCTCCCCTACTCTTATGAAAGGTTGTCCATCATGGTGAAACAAAGATACGTGGTAAAAAGACTAAGAAGACCAAGTCATCGCAAAAGGGTGACTTTAAAGCTATTCTTAATGCAGCCCATAAGGCCTCACGACGTGAAAAAATTAAAGATTAACTGTTAAAAGAGCACTCCGAGCAGCACGATTGCTTGTGAATCCGAAAAGGAAACGACGGTTTTTAAAACATGGGCGAGTGATTCCTGTCCTGAAACAAGCTGTTTTTTTACCCGCTTTCATTGCCGGACTCGCCGCCCTCGGTTCAATTTTAGGCGGTGCCAGCGGCGTTGCCAGAACAATTAAATCACTCAGGAAGCCAAGCAACAATTGGATGAATGTGAACGTCACAACGAGACTATGGAAGCCATCGCTATAGGCGCTAGGAGCGCAAACGTGAAGCTAGCACCCTACAGACAAGGACTAGGTATTGATCTGTCATCAAAGAAGAAAATAATAACTGTAATACCAAGACATGCCATGACCCTTGAAGAAGTAATAAGCTAGCGTAAAAGGTTAAAGAAACACTTTCGTGGTGTGCTTATGCGCAACCAATTATGGCCATGGAATCAGGAACGTGCTATTATAAATCTATTTGACAGCCATTTCTAGGCATTATGTGGCCTATGTATAAAATGGTCCCACCATGAGGTACTTTGACAGTTTTAGCAATCTCTCTCCATTCATGGAACTATTTAAGTATTTTGTAAACAGTGTAAAGATATACTATAATGTGAAACGTGAACAAACGTTCAACACATCAGAGTGCGGGCGCTTATGTCTGATTATTCTGTATAAGCCACAACGTGGGCATAAACGTAATCCGTATGACAGCAGAAAGTAAGACATTTACATTGCAGCAACGTGGACCTAAAGTCAATCTAGACTTTTGCCCTACTATTGAATTGAGAGAATGACCTTACGAACTGGGGCTTGTTTCCCTTGAAACTTACTATAGAATTTACAACGTACGTGAAAATGTGAACGACAAGTTTTACTGTGAAGATTCACCTGGAGGGTATACCACAGGTGATATTTATGAACACATTTAAGTGGTGCTGGCGAAGCAACATGGTTAAAAGACATTTCTTGGTGGAACACACAAGTGTGAACTTGTAAGCAACACCGTAACTCATCGCTGTAGTATTTTACCCTGTTTAAAATTGATTTTGAAACACAACCAGATTCCATCGGCTCTTTACTTGCGTTTTTACCGCAAGCTCTTGAACCAAACGAAATAAACCATTCTGAACACGAATGAAATTAATTGAGGACCATCACGTGCCTGTCACGTGTAATATTATTAGCAACGTTTACACTAAATAAGAGACTTCCCATTCACTTTATGATATTATTGTGATATTACCCAGTGGTTATATTATTCGTGAAAATCCTCCAGTGGTTCTCTATCATTCTGTGAGTGTGTGTGATCAAAATTATTTATATTACTTTAAGACTGGTAAACGGTTACCAAGATGGGTGAGTGGTTATCGTGTCTGTCAACCAACCCCAAGCCTGCAGTATCGCCCCTTGCCATTATAAGTCATTTTACAGCCAACAAAAATCACGTCACTCATGAAATACGTTGCTGGCATATCAAAGGACCCATTTGAATTCAGTAGGCCGTGTTCATATTGGCAAAAGTAGTATCGAGATTTTTCACCTGCTCAAAACTTCCTCCTCTCTCTACTACAAAGCGCCTGTGAAGGAGCTTAGATATCTAACCTCCTTGACTTTCATAACGCTACAAGGAACAACAAAATTCGACATGCAAGCTGCCCTCTGGTGCAAATAACAAAGCTTGCACGCGGCACGCGAGGCCATACGATATTATTAAGACTGGTAAATAGAAACCAACAACCCATTCTACTAGATCCTCGTACGCCTGTGGCTTATAAATTGGTTTTAAAGCCACTATGAAGTTTGAGTAAAGAGCAACAACACCGTAATGGTGTTAGTTGTTTGTCAAGTGAATACAGGTTAACACGTAAGGGCAAGCAGATTTTGCAACACCAGGGTTGAAACCTAAACCTACTGTAACCTTCCCAGTTTCCAAATGAATCGACCCCTTACTTTCGGGAGGTACAGTTTTATTTATCATGTGTATATTTTTATTTGATGCATTTTTATATCTTAGAATTATTTATTAGAGTGTATATGGTGACGCGATTGATATCCGATTAATTTGTTTAGCTTTTGAGTATAGTAATTTAGCAGGATCTGAATCTAGGGATAGCTGTATATTTTAAAATTGGGACATGTAAAAGTTTTGAAACAGTAATTGTGCTCTTGACGAGGAAACACGAGTTGTTTTCGAGGCTGGGGTAAAACCCGAGCGCCGGTGGAAGCCGAGTCAGGGGTGAAACTTGACATCTATGTAGAAGCTAGGGCGAAGTCTGTTTCCATATTTGGTCACATTTTTAGTCGGGCATTGTGATTGTTTGGATCCCGTGGATGAAGCCAGGTAAACCAGTGATTGTGGAGGGGGATGATGACTGTTACTTAAGTCTGTGGAAGCAAGTGCGAGACACTCAATTTAGGACCGCAGTGATGTGTAGACTCAGTTTTAGGATCCCGGGCGGATCGAGAATTAGTCATCGGTACTCCAGAGGGAGTAGGACTTATAGTTTTGATATTGTGCGTTTTTGGTGGTCGAGGAGATAGTATTACGGAATAACACTAGTTGTGTTCCAGTCACAATTACTCAGTTGCTGGCTATAAGTTCCTTAGTGAATGATGAGCCTAGTTGTAAGTATATCGCCAACGTTACTTATCTAGAAATGCACAAAATATTATGATGTACAGTACAATCTGTATACCAAATCCGAGACTATAGCGGCAAAAATTATTCTTCGACAAATGCTAGCAAAATATGCTAGGCATTATTAAATTTAACAGCGAACCAATTGCTACGGTCCAAAACACGGATTCAAGGCATTTATATAGTATCAGATCCACGATGCCTTTTTAATCGTTGGATGCTGGTCATGAAAGTAATATATACAAAATGCATGATAGCAAAGATAGCGTGTGAAACACATTTATGTTGTGCTACGAGTATCTAGGGCTAATTCTTTGGGAGAGCCTACCCCAGATTTAATAGAGCAAGGTCGCCACTGCTGAAACCAACATCTGTAAGTACCAGTCAACATTATTCCTGAGGGTCATCTGTATTATGTCATAAGTGTATCTGTGTAACTACGATAGGGAGTGTAATTAATCTGTACGATGAGGATCCTGCGCGTGTTTATACTATGTCTGGTTTGAGAATACACGATTGCTTTTACCAGAATTTCAAGGATTTTATTCATCAGGTCACCAGTGTAGTTAGATGTGAATGTATATTGCTGTTAACTATATCGCACAGGTGTTTAACCCCCACGCACCCAGTGTATATATATGTATAAGTATTGAGAGGCAGGGACGTTACAATTGGTCGCCCAAGTGGGGCCGGTACGTTACAATTGCCGCCCAACTGTGGGGATCGAAGTACGATATTGCAACATCAATAACATTCACATGTACGCATACGCTAATAAGCTTAGTAATATTTTCAGGCAGGTTAAATGTTATTGGAGGGTGGAGGTGAGAAGTAGAGCTAGTTGTAAAGTTAACGTTAAGATGTGAGAAAGAGCTTGAACAGGGATATGGATAGGAGCGGGGTAGGTGGAGGCTTGATAGAGGAACCGTCGGAGAACTCTATCAATTCCGAGAAAGATCAGATCAGTGAGAGTAAAGGTATTGGAGGGGATGTGAACGATATGATATTCCAAATGCTTGCGGCTGGGAACGAGTCGATAGGAGTGAAAATAGAATCTTTAAGTAAGAAAGTGGGAGGTGTAAGTAAGGAAATGGGTGAAGTCAGAGAGTCTATTAAACAGCAGGAAGAGTCTATGATAGAGTTTATGGGTCAGAAAATAGAAGTTGTAAGTAAGGAAATAGGTGAGTTTAGAGAGTCTATGGGCCCGAAAATAGAGTCTGTAAGCAAGGCGGTAAGAGAGTGGAATGAGTCTTTGAGTAAGGAGGCAGTAGAGCTAGGCAGGAAGGAGAGTCTATGTTAAGTAAGAGTAGTTTAGATGAGGAGAGGCAGCAGTTTAAAGGGATGTTAGGTGAGAGTAGTTAAGATGATAATAGGCAGGAATTGGAGGGGACGTTAGGTGAAAGTAGCTTAGATGGGGAGAACCAGCAGGTGAAAATGACATTAGATTAAAGTAGCTTGGATGAGAATAGGCAGCAGTTGAAGGTGACGTTAGGTGAAGGTAGCTTAGACAAAATGAGGCAGCAGGTGAAAGTGACGATAGGTGAGAGTAGAGGAGATGAGGAGAAGCAGCAGGTGAAAAGGACGTTAGGTGAGAGTAGCTTAGATACGATGAGACAGCAGGTAAGGGTGACGTTAGGAGATGATAGAGGAGATGAGGAGATGAAGCGGGTGAAGGTGACGTTAGGAGAAAATAGCTTAGATAAGATGATGCAGCAAGTGAGGGTGACGTCAGGAGAAGGTAGAGGAGATGAGGAGAGGCAGCAGGTGGAAGCGACGTTAGGTGAATGTCAGCAGGGAGTTCCTAGTAGACAGAATGAACAGAAGGTGGAAATCAGGAATTTAGGAGTAGAAAGAAACAGATTAAACAGATGATATTGCCTATGAAGTTAGATTTGATTTATGAAGAAGTAGGCCTACTTGGTGATGACAAACTGAACACGCATAAGGGTAACATTGATTTTCAAAACGGAGTTTTATGTCTGGAGAGGGACATTAAGGTTCAGGGAAATAAGATGAGGTATGAATTAGTTGAGGAAATGGATGGTGAGTGTATTATTAAGGGTTTGGAGGGGATGTCAGCAGAGGTGTCTGACGAGGAGGTACAGCTGGATGCTGTAGTTCGTATATTGGTTGAGGAACATCGAGATTATCCACTTTTGGAAAGCCGTGGACAAAAGTAAGTTGTGTGATGAGAGTAAGGAAGTTTTATTGGAAGTGTTGTTGAGTAACAAGGAGGTGTTTAGTGATAAGCCGGGATTAACGCACGTATACACCCTTCAATTCGAGCTGGTTGATAGTTCGCCTTTTTCAGGACCCAGATGTGTAATTTTTTTCAGGTATGATGGCGCCGTGGAGAATGAAAGTAGCCACATGTTAGAGTTAGGGGTCTTAGAGCGAATTAAGGGTATTGATAAGTATTTCAAAGCAGGGAGAGGTAAGTATTTGTGTTCAGCGGTAAGTATAGGTAAGTATGATGGCTCAGGGAGGTATGATTTTGAGGTAGTTTCATTGTTGGTGATGATGATCACAGGGCGGGAGAAAGACGAGAGCAAGGCTCTGATTTTTAGTTTGATTTTTTTAAAGTTGGTGACCAGGTCTTGCTCAGAGTGCCATATCCTTCTTCCCCTGTTCACAAGGAAATGTCCAAGTTCTTTCAATTTTTCAGGGGACCCTTTATAGTAACTAAGCGTATTGGCGAGTGTGCGTACAGCTTAATAGACCACCAAGAAACCAATGTAAGGTCGTACAATGTGCACAATTTAAGGAAATATGTTAGTTTGTAATGGTAGGAAGGATCCTCTGAGACAGATATAGTCGACATTGTGGTGTAGTACACAGATACACTGCAATAAATGACGAAGAGGCTACCATTGGTCAAGTGACGAAAGCAGAGCAATAAATTGAAAATGCAATTTAGCATATATTTTTGTGAGTGCAACATGGCTCTGTGCCAAATTTGATCATGTATGTCGCATGGCAAAGTAAAAGGACACGTAAGGAATTCCGTGTGAGCTAGTTTTAGGACCCTTGAGGAATCAGTGTGAGGTAGTTTTTAGGAGGATATACAGAGACTGAAGACAGAAGGATATGTATAATCATGACATCAAGAAAATGAATTATTGAAGGCTTTTCTTATATATATTTCAAGGGTGATTTTTGTATGTTGTTCATAGTGTATTTTATATTTGGGTCATTTGTGTATGTTAGAGTTTTGTGATGGAGTTCCCATTCATATCTACATAGGAACTCCATGGAGGGGAATTTGTAACCTTCCCAGTTTACAAAGGAATCGAACCCTTACTTTCGGGATGTATAATTTTATTTATCATGTGTATATTTTTATTTGATGCTTTTTATGTCTTAGAATTATTTATTAGAGTGTATATGATGACGCGATTGATTTCCGAATAATTTGTTTAGCTTTTAAGTATTGTAATTTAGCAGGATCTGAATCTAGGGAAAGCTGTATATTTTAACATTGGGACATGTAAAAGTTTTGAAACTGTAATAGTGCTCTTGACTAGGAAACACGAGTTGTTTTCGAGGCCGGGGTAAAACCCAAGCGCCGGTGGAGGCTGAGTCAGGGGTGAATCTTGACATCTATTGTGCCCTTCCGAACAACAAATATGCAAATCACAGTCCGCTAGCTCAATAAGACATTCGGGGCATGGTATGTTCTACCACTGAATGATTCACATATTCAGGATCAAGCACACCCCAATGAATATCAAATTCATAATATAAAAATTATTTCATGAGTATCAAAAATTAGGCGCTAAAACATTTCAATTTAAAATAAAATGTTCACACATGCCTTAAATTAGACAAGGAATCAATAAAACTAAACCACAAACATCAATAATGAAGGTTCCAAACGAACCTGACAAAAATCAACAAAATTCTCACTTCCATAAAGCAAGTTCTTTAAACTGAAGATATGAGCATCTCATGGCTCTAAGATTATATTTACACAGTTATTCATCATCAAAATAAAGCATTCTTAACTCCCATTTGGAGTTTTTAACACACTTGTGCTAATTTGTTTATAACAATTACATTTCTTAAGGTACACTCGAGTTTTAAAATCATCATCCCTCTTAAAACTATTCTAAAAACTTGGTGTTGTTGGGAAAATAAAACGTGCATTCCTTTGAGTGTAGGAAAAATACTGAATAATTCAAATTAAGAAAACCTCCCCAGACAATCTTAAAATTTCCATTTTTACTCTGGAGCAACATTTATATTTTATCAACAATAAGGGATTTTTACAGTAGTCCATGACAATTTATTAAAGCATATACGGTTTCTGAACGACTCTTGGCAAGAACCAATAACACTTAGAACTCGGTGTTGATGTCCGGCTTGTTTCAAAACTTTTAACTTCTACCGCATAAGTGCGGGTTGTCATTCAGTTTAAAACCTGGCACGAAATCACAGCAATATTTAGCGTGAAAAGTCAAATAAGCTACCCTAGCTTTAGTTACAATAGTATTTGTGTGATATTTCGAGTAAGACATTTACTGCTTCAACTTCAATTGAGCTCCATTCTCATTACATCATTAGCACTTTTAAAATTTTCCTGGCATAAATAGTAATTCATCATTTGGCATTACTTATATTAGAACATTATTGTTCAACAATTAATTATTGTTATTATTTATGGAACTTTAACGGCTTCCAACTTTATTACATTTATTGTTTTATTTCAACAATTACTTCATATTTTATTTCTTGCTTTCGAAACGTATGTTACTCTTACGTTACATCACCATAAGACGTGATTTCAAAAGAGTACAACTCCACTGAGTATTTCCATACTGAACACTATTAAATTAGTTAATTCATGATTAATTGATCGTTCAGAAAAACCGTACGCTTTATTTTATACACTTCATTTTCATTACCCCTGTTTGTATGAGAATACTTTCTCATATATTAGTCTGCACGAATACTTCCCTCCAATGCAACACTTAATCTAATTGTTCTACTTACATGATCATCCTGGAGCTGCTGGCTCCAGGCTCCACATAAATTTGCCTCATAGCCCACATCTTTGCGTTTTAAGCCACCATTTTACACTTCAAAAATCTCGCGGTATACACTGATTCTTTCCTAATATTTAACATTTTAATACACTGATATCCTCCACTTGAGGTATAAAAATCATATTTCTATTAACACTTTATAACACTAAACAAAAACACTGGAAAATTATAATTATCACTTTTCAAATATTATATACAAAATACACTTTAGGCATGCTACAATGCCTTATTCATACACTGTGGTTATTCTTATTTCTTCGCACGTTTTTGACACTTTCCTTTCTCCTTCTTCCCAAAGGTGCAGATACTAGCAATTTTTCCCTAGATCTGACTCCTAACTGGGTCGATTGAAAGTCTCATTCTCAGCATTCGCTTGACAGGTACGGATAATCCTATCCTACTCCGGTTTTCCTATAGTAAGCCGCACTTGGTCAGTTTATTGCACGATACTACACTCGTTCAGTTTGCAAGTTAAGATCTTGCAGGAAGTCTTTACTTGGTTCAGTCCTAGAGTCGCTATTTCTACTGTGACACTGCGCTCTAACAATGTTTTTCTGTCGTCCACGCCTGGACCATATTTATGAATACTATCGTATTCTATTCGTGGAACGATTTATGAAGTTTTCACACTTTTCCTAAGGAGTTACTGTCCTGCTTTCGATGTCTTTAACCTGACGTCACCTAAGCGCTAATCTCCTAAGCACAGGAAGATTAGGCTAATATCCTACGTTTGACCCTAATACGGTTTTTAAAGCACTGGATAAGTTTAGAGTTTCACTACTCCTTAAATGTTCTCATTCACTGTCGAGACAATTCGGTATTTCTTCGATAACTGATATTGTAACTAAGGCTTTACACGCCTCGGTCGGCTGAAGATATTTTCTTGGCTTATAATACTGTACTTTGCCAAAGTTCAAAATTGATTATGACTGTTCGCAGCACGACGATATATTTCTTCTAACAAAGATTACGAAGATTCACTGTACGATGATACTGTATGACCACTGTAGATTGTATGACTACGACTTCGTGTCGCAGCGCTTCCCGCTGAATGATAATTGACACAGCAACTTTCCGAAGGAGTAGTGTAGACTGCATGATTTCCCTTGCGATCAGTGGGATTAAATTTGATTCGGCTAAAAATAAATTAGTTTCGTTCCCTCAAAAAATTATTTTCCAAAGTAAGCGTCGCACATTTTCAAAAAAAATTACCTCCTTGGAGCTCACGACCTGAACGTCTCAACAATACTTAAAATTTCGAAAATCGATCGTGATAAGTTAGAATAAAAATTAAAATTTCTCCTGAATTAGGTGGGAGTACAAATCTTTTTTCCCTCTCCCCAGGCTACCGGTTAAGTGAATCCCCCATTACGTAGCGCTGATACTGCACTTATATACTGTTCAATAATTAAAAGCTTTTATAACTCTAAAATTCCTAATTTCCAGGATGTCTAAAATTGCCTGTGAGAACCTTTAAGATTATTGCATATTTCTTGCTAATTTCAATAATTCGCCACTGCTTCTGGCCCCGCCTTCCAAACAGTGTTGTCGTTTTCTAGCTGAGTAAGGACTTCTCAGTGAATCTTTTATCCCTCTCTTCTCAATGGAAAGTTTTCCTCGGCGATTGCATCCTTCTTCGCAAATATCATTCGACCTTTCTATCTTTCCAAACTAAAAGATCATGAATTCGAGTCTTGTGCACCCCAAAAGTGCACTCTATGTAGAAATTATGGCGATGCGCTGTTTCCATATTTGGACATTATTTGAGTCGGGCATTGTGATTGGTTGGATCCCTTGGTTGAAGCCAGGTAAACCAGTGATTGACGAGGGGGATGATGACTGTTACTTAAGTCTGTGGAAGCAAGTGTGAGACACTCAATTTAGAACCGCGGTGCGGTGTAGACTCAGTTTTAGGATCCCGGGCGGACCGAGACTTATTCTTCGATACCCCAGAGGGAGTAGGACTTAAACTTTTGGTATTGAGCGTTTTTGGTGGTCAAGGAGATAGTATTAAGGAATAACACTAGTTGTGTTCCAGACACAATTACTCAGTTGCTGGCTATAAGTTCCTTAGTGAATGATGAGCCTAGTTTTAAGTATATCGCCAAGGTTAATTAGGTAACCGCGTAGTGTAATTTGATGAAAAAATGCATTTCTAGTTTTCAACGTAATGAAATTCTTCGTTCTTTTACGAATAACTTGAAGTATAATCTATTATAAATCGTTTACATTTAAGCCTTGAAAATTAATTTTTAACTAAGTGCTGCAGAGCTATTGCTCTGAAAGTGCCACATCCATTTTCACTTCAATACATTCTTACTCATTATATTCTCATTTTTTCACGTAGGTGAATTTAATTTATGCTTGGTGAAGTTTAGCTTCATACAGTACGTTGTATGTTTAGTTTTTTGATATTGTTGTTTGATTATTTACTTTCCCGGCAGTGTGTACTATTTTTATTATTATTATTTTTAACATGTATGGGTAGAAGTCAGAAAGTGTATATGAAACGTAAATTCTTTGGCAATAGACATGCTGTAAATATACTGCTCAAAAAAATTAAAGCACCACTTTTTTCAAAGGCCACCAAATTTTTAAAGGTTGACCTACAAGCTCGAAATCTCAGTATGACGTTTGTCCTGACGCCTACCAAGCATATGCTTCAGCACAACTCCCCAACTTGAGTAGTTTCGGGGTAGCACCCCGAAAACCAGCCCATTTTCGAAAACCGCAAATTGAAGTTTGCGAAAAACGCTGCAGGACTTGTCGCAGGTTGCCAAAGCAGTCGAAAATGAATGAGTCTTGCTCTCAAAGGTTCCACAAACACGTAGAAATCGTTACATTTGACGTTTGGGCATTTTCAACCCCCTTCATCATCCCCTAAACATGGACTACCATTGGGGGCGTCTGAGAAGGTACCGGGTGTGTTTAACCATCTGAAAACCTGCACACCGTCCTCAGTTGCTGATTGCAGTAAGTTCTTAAGGCCTCCGGCAATGTCCACACCCCCTAACACCCTCAACTGGCATGGGACCAAACCACCCCCTCTCGATTCACCCCTAAGGAAGGTTTTAATCGAGATGTTTATCAGTGCTGAGAATGCGGGGGTCTTCCCCTACCGTTTCAAAAAAGGAGCTGTGCCTTTGTCACCACCCTTTCCCCTGCAACCCCCGTTTGTATGATTTTTCGAATCAGGCCCTTTTTAAGGGCTGAAACGAGGTCTTAATCGCTGAAAGGGCTGTAAAGGTCCTTAGAAGTAGTGGTGACACGAAATCAACCCCTTCCGATCGATGATTGATATTCCGTCCCCGAAATTCGAAATTGTTGCACCCCAACCCTCCCTGTCTGGACGCGTAACGCGTCATGGCAGAGTTTTCAGAGTTGGATGGAAATGGAGCTTATGGCCTGACATGGAGCCCAAAACAGCAGGTTGGATGGAAATTCATCGGTAGGGTGGGAAACGGGACCAAAAAGTTTTCAAAAAAGTTAACAGTCTCTAGTAAGTACACCAATGCATAGGCAACCCACATCACGTCATTTTTCTCTCATTGCCAAACTTTGTAACCTATTGCCGATCATAGGCAACCCACACGCACGGACGTGATGTGGGTTGCCTATGCATGGGCGTACTTACTGTAGGCTGTACACTTTTTTGAAAAATTTTGGTCCCGTTTCCCAACCTACCTATGAGTTTCTATCCAACCTGCTGTTTTGGGCTCCATTGCAGGCCATAAGCTTCATTTCCATCCAACTCTGAAAACTCTGCCATGACGCGTTACGCGTCCAGACAGGGAGGGTTGGGGGTTCAAAAATTTCGAATTTGGGGGACGGAATGTCAATCATCGATCGGAAGGGGTTGATTTTGTGTCACCACTACTTCTAAGGACCTTTACAGCCCTTTCAGCGATTAAGACCTCGTTTCAGCCCTTAAAAAGGGCCTGATTCGAAAAATCATACAAACGGGGGTTGCAGGGGAAAGGGTGGTGACAAAGGCACAGCTCCTTTTTTGAAACGGTAGGGGAAGACCCCCGCATTCACAGCACTTATAAACATCTCGATTAAAACCTTCCTTAGGGGTGAATCGAGAGGGGGTGGTTTGGTCCCATGCCAGTTGAGGGTGTTAGGGGGGTGTGAACATTGCCGGAGGCCTTAAGAACTTACTGCAATCAGCAACTGAGGACGGTGTGCAGGTTTTCAGATGGTTAAACACACCCGGTACCTTCTCAGACGCCCCCAATGGTAGTCCATGTTTAGGGGATGATGAAGGGGGTTGAAAATGCCCAAACGTCAAATGTAACGATTTCTACGTGTTTGTGGAACCTTTTAGAGCAAGACTCATTCATTTTCGACTGCTTTGGCAACCTGCGACAAGTCCTGCAGCGTTTTTCGCAAACTTCAATTTGCGGTTTTCGAAAATGGGCTGGTTTTCGGGGTGCTACCCCGAAACTACTCAAGTTGTGGAGTTGTGCTGAAGCATATGCTTGGTAGGCGTCAGGACAAACGTCATACTGAGATTTCGAGCTTGTAGGTACACTTTTCAAAATTTGGTGGCCTTTGAAAAAAGTGGTGCTTTAATTTTTTTGAGCAGTATATAATATAGACATTGAACAGTGATTCTTCGTTGCAGTCACTTGTTAGTGTTGATTCTCACCCAACTTCCCCATGTGGTATTTCTGAAAATAGTTCATAGCCATCAAGTACATCCAAAAGAAAACTTTCTAAGGATGAATTTCATGATAAGGATAGTATTGAGTTTATATCACATTTTAATGCTGGCAATGTAATTATAGGCTTAAAAGTTATGTCAGATTTTATACAAACACATTGTGTAAAGTTTGTAAAATGAGTGATAGATTATCAGTTGTGAAGGATGTTTGTGTATGGAAAGGTGTGTCCTCCATGTTAATTTTGAGACCTTCAAAATAGGGATAATAAGAGGCAGTATTTACATTTAATGATGGATGTTATTTCAAGGAATCATGTATTAATGAAAATGGGTGTGAGAGTTGGGAAAAAATGTCTAGAGTCATTGAAGTCCATCGACCAGAAGCGTTTATATTAAGCTGATAGAGCTGCTGAGGCCAAGCAAAAAGAATTAAGAACCAAGCTGAGGTTCAAAAGGAAGTATACAAAGGGAGGGGATGAATCCCAGGATGATTATTCTCCTGGGATGTACTGAGATTAGACTCCAGACTCTGTCATAATGTTTTTTGAGATTTTCTCAAAAACTATATTTTTTGAAACATATGTACCTTTTTCTCAAAACTGGGTAGGACTATCAAGCTGATATTTTGTATACGCCGTATAACTATGCCAGTGAGTATTGATGACTGGGATTATTCAAATTGATCCTGTAGTTTCTGAGAAACAGTGATAAGTAGCACCAAATTTTCATGAAAAATGAAACTTTTTTCTTTACAAATTTCAAAAATTCATAGATGAAAACGTGTTTAACATAGAGTTAAGATTCTAGTTAACAAAATAGAACAGGGTAATTAGTTTATCTTTGTAAACTTACATCCACACATAGCCGTTAGTTTCTGAGAAAAAGGTACATTAATATAGGCCTTAGTTGCATTTTTTAAAATATTTTTCAGTGCATTATTACTGTCCTTAAGACAATACTGTTCGACTGTGGTCAATGTAGATTACTGTGTATACTCATATGTCTATCTTAAGCAAATGACACATATTTCAAATTACTAACTTGAAAATGTTATGAAATATTGAGATATATGTAACGTTCTGCATTATTTGCCAGTTTTACACTACAAGGTTACCTTAAGGAATAACACTAGTTGTGTTCCAGACACAATTACTCAGTTGCTGGCTATAAGTTCCTTAGTGAATGATGAGCCTAGTTTTAAGTATATCGCCAAGGTTAATTATCTAGAAATGCACAACGTATTGTGATGTACAATCTGTATACCAATTCCGAGACTATGGCGGCAAAAATTATTCTTCGACAAATGCTAGTAAAATGTGCTAGGCATTATTAAATTTAGCAGCGAACCAATTGCTATGGTCCAAAGCACGGATTCAAGGCATTTATATAGTATCAGATCCACGACGCAATTTGAATCGTTGGATGCTGGTCATGAAAGTAATATATAGACAATTCATGATAGCAAAGATAGCGTGTGAAACACATTTATGTTGTGCTACGAGTATCTAGGGCTAATTCTTTGGGAGAGCCTACCCCAGAATTAGTAGAGTAAGGTCGCCACTGCTGAATCCAACATATGTAAGTACCAGTCGACATCATTCCCGAGGATCATCTGTATTATGTCATATGTGTATCTATGTAACTACGATAGGGAGTGTAATTAATCTGTACGATGAGGATCCTGCGCGTGTTTATACTATGTCTGGTTTGAGAATACACGATTGCTTTTACCAGAATTTCAAGGGTTTTATTTATCAGGTCACGAGTGTAGTTAGGTGTGAATGTATATTGCTGTTAACTATATCGTACATGTGTTTAACCCCCACGCACCCCGTATATATATAAGTATTGAGAGGCAGGGACTTTACAATTGGTCGCTGGAGTGGGGCGTAAATTCGGGAAGACGCCTATTGGGAACCATAGCATAAGTTGGATTGTTTAATTTCTAAATGAGCTCCGGCTAAGAATCCATCAGAAATGACTCCAGCAAGGTCTTCGGGAATCTGCACAGTATTGATCAATGGTATCGTGAATATACAACAAAATACACTGGCTCAGAAGCACCTACCTTAGTTATCTCGGGGTCTCTGCAGGACTTAGCTCCAACATATAAACAGATTCACGACACCACTGTTTCCATTATATTTAAAATAAATCAGTCGAAGACAACAACGAATAATGAACTGAGTAAATTTATTATAACAATGGTAAATTAAGACTAATATAAACAATATATAACAACAATTAATGATAAATAAATTACACACATTCATACTGTAACTTTTATGCATATGATATAGCATAAATGTTCCAAGTTAAGTTTGTCGAATATACTCATATTTGAGAAGGAGGCAAGCGCGCCAGGAGATGAACAAGGGAATTCAAGAGAGCGTCCGAAGCGTGACATTCCACAACTTTCTAAAAGCGCGAACAATGAAACGAAGCTCACAGCCGCAACACATGGGTACCAGATGTGATTGAACAATGAACCGATGTCGCTCAACCATAAGTGGGGGTGGTAACTAATCACTCGCGAACTGAAAAATAAGCACCTCCCATTTAAGAGAAATTAGAGAAATAATTAACATACAAAATTATGAGTTGCTGCATTGGAAAGAGGACGATTTTAGCCTCAAGAATCTCATTCCAAAAATCACGAAAACAGCAGTATTGGAATTAATTCGGCATAAAGGACTGCAGGTAGGAAAATTTGAACGAACCAATCAGAACTGAGGGCGGATGGACGCTTCAAAATACAGCGGGAATCTTGGACAATGAAAATTACTACGGAGCTAATTAGCGGCCGAACGTACGATCCGATTTCGAAATAATAACCAAGTGTGGGACATTGAAAAAGAGAGCAATCGAATGGAACTAGTTTCATCGTCGTACGAGTGTTGCTCCAGATTTAAATTATGAGAACCTCCCACTCCTGGTGATTTAAGAGCCAGACCTTTAAATAGCCTGCCCAGTGTCAGGAAAGTCAGTCGATTTTTCCATCGCCAAGCGGCGAGAGCATTTGCCGGTGCGCGACCCGAGATATCAAGAAATTTTATAAGTATAAAGTCAGTTAATTTTTATCGCTTGATAGGCAAGAGTTCGCGTTGGTCAGTACCGCGAATTCAGCGCGAGAAAGTGAATGATTGACAAGTAATGACAGTGACATGTATTATGATTACAGTAGCGACATGCAAATTTAGGGACAAACCAGTGCGAGTGGAGTCCGTACTTTAGTAGATAGCCCCGTGCTATGGGCAAATTCAGTTGCGTAGGAGCGAGGTTGACTATTGGCAGAATTGAGTAGGTCATGTCTGGCTATAGATGGTAGGAGGCGCTCCGCTAAAACAAAACAGTGCATAATTACTGTTACGTGCAAAAGCCCGTTTCAAACATTATTCATATGCATCTCTTCTACGTATCTGTATCCCCTACCATTTGAAGCGCCCGCCTAGATGCCTTGGTTTGGCTAATGAACTCGAGATGGCAGCGTCTATCGGCTCCTCTAGCCGGGGGTTGTGTTTTCTGCCGCTAGAGTGAGACATTGGTGTCTTCCAGGCTCGTCTCATCGAGACATATTTGAAAAAAGTATATTATTCTACGTCATTAAACAAAAGACTATATATGCATCATGCCGCCAAAACATTTTTATGGTGTCGTGTGAATATTATTTTGTTATTCACATTGTCGTAGCGTGTGGTCCAATTTAAAAAACCCTGTGCATGTTGGTTGGCCTTCTTCGCTTTTGACCTCCATCTTGTGAATTATGACTTGTGATTGATTGCTGCTTGAATAAGGACGCAAATTCTGGATCTCGTCAAGGAGCGAGGGCTTGTGCCCTCGTCTCCGCTAACTTGGGGATTTATCCCTTTAGTTTGATGAAACATGAAGATTTAGTGTGCAACTATCATCTGTAATGTTCGTGAACGTTTTTCTTGGGCCTTAATATGGAAATGCGATGTTTGGTGTGCATCTCTTCGACGGCGGTTGGCAGCCATCTCCTATTTTATTTTATTTTTGGTGATATAAATCCTTTAAGAGCCGGCCGGAGTGGGAACGGCCGACCGCCAGCCCAGCACTTGTTGTAACATGGGTGAAAAGTTTGTGAAACGTTTTATAAAGAAACGGGACAAGGTAAAATTATTTTGTTCCTATAGCCCGCTGTAGTATTTTATACACTTTTCATCGGTACAAAAGCATATCGAACAGGAATACAAAGATAGTTATAAAAAGTGTAGTTAAAATCACAATTCTCCATATAAAATAGAGTTCTGAACTGCAATTTTCCAAACCTCTTCAATGCCTTCAGATGATGTTGAAAACAGAAACAAACTCCACTGCAAGACAGCTCATAGTTTTCTCTATTGTGCTACTGAATCATATTTTCAAATTAAGAACTCTGTATATGTTTAATCGTGATTTTAGAAAATGTCAGCATATTGAGTTGCTAATGCTAGCCGTGTCGAGGTGCTGGCAGTTCAGGCAGTTACCATCAGATACCGCATCGTCGCAAAGTCATGTCCTTGAAACAGGGTGAAGTAAGACAGAGCCGGCTTCTGAGAGATGGTAATCTCATACCAGGAAGTGATGAAATCAGCTCATGTCCAGGTGCTGTCAGTCGCTTCATTACAATCAGTGCCGGATCCAGGCTTTGCGGTGTCCTGGGCGATATGATACGGTCGGGCCCTCAACAATAGAAAATATAAAAAATATCAAATCAAATGGAAAATAGTTTTGTAATAATAATAAAATAAAGAATAGTTACAATATTTTGAATACACTACGGTACATTCTTTTAATAATATGAAAGAAACCCTTAAGTCCCCTTGAAGAAGATTATGTAAACTATGAAATATTAAAATATTACTTTGCGACTCTTTTTCTCGGATGAAGTCTTCCATCATTTCACTGAAATCTATACTTGCTAAACGGTCACGGGAGGTCATAGCTGCACTGAAAAAAGAATATGAATTATAAATTAGTTTGAAAAGTATAATTAATTAATCAATTAGACTTAGACAACAGATGTTTGAGCAGACTCCCAAAGAGAGACAACCGGGAAAGAAGTGGAGGGAGGAGAGACAGAGGAAGCATAGTGTGTGTGTATGAGAGGTTTTTGGAAAAAAAAAGAAGGACCAGAATTAAACATGAAAATTGATTGTGTTATAACGCTCTCCTTATGGGGAATTAACGAATAAATAAATAATTAATCAATTAAATTTAAAACAATCCATGACTCCCCCCCGGACCGCGGGGCCCTGGGCGGTCGCCCTCCCCTAGATCCACCCCCGATTACAATCGTCTGCTTTCTAGATCATCATATTATGGTGTGTGGCCTACAGGTCTTTTGCAGTTCCAGTGTTTATTATGAGCTTTTTAGTTCTTTCTAACATGTCTGTAATATACAGTAGTATAGGCTACTTTCAAGATTATGCCATTGTTGTACTGTAAATAGAGTTGTTGTTGTTGTTGGAGGTGGTGATTCGTTTAGGAGCTTTGGGACATGGTGGTCATGTAGCCGCGTGCACTTGGGTGTGTGTATAATGTGTCTAATAACCTGTGTTATTGTGATGGTTGTATTAGGGTGTGTATTTGTATTAGGGACGGGTTTTGTATATGCGGCGGTCGTGGCCTTAAGTTAGATACCATCCCAGCATTTGCCTGAAGCATAAGTGAGGAAACAACTTCCAGGATGGCTGAAGTAACAATGTAACCCTTCTCTTCCCAGTTCTGCCTCACAAGCCTCAGTGTATCCCATTCCAGCCCTCAGCTCCTAAACCTGGACCTCTGCGTTGACAGCTAAGAAGACTAGCCACTACGCCACGAGGTGGATTGTAAATAAAATGTTGCTTTGTCAGTCTAAATATGATGTAGCGACTACTGGGCTTTTGAAGTTACAGTAATTATTATATGAGTAGCAAGCAATCACTAGTTAGTAACCATCACTAAAGTGGACCTGAATTTCATTAAATTAATTTGTTTATTTATTTATAATTATTTGTTTGTTTATTTATAGTTCTTCTAACAGGTTACAACCTAATTACGAGAAATAACAATATGAATTACACTTAATATTTTTCTTACACTAATATAAAATGATACTTATAATACGTATGACTAAATATTATTGTAGTAAGTATCGTACTTGAAATTATGTTTCAAGTCACTGATAAGGAGTGTATGATATTAAGTGATTTCTCTACAATACAAATGAACAAAAGGTGCTGTCTGATATATGGAAATGTGTGCATGTCTTTTTTCTTTTTTAGATATTGAATGTGTTCGATACAGGCGAATGTTTATATTACTCTGTATTGGTTCTTGGACAGTGGAATATTATACGTTTCGGTCTTATTGACCGCGAAGGAACATATAGTTCAAATTCAGATGACAAATAAGGTCTATCAAAGATGTTATCAAATTA
Source organism: Meconema thalassinum (assembly GCA_946902985.2). Lineage (NCBI taxonomy): Eukaryota > Metazoa > Arthropoda > Insecta > Orthoptera > Tettigoniidae > Meconema > Meconema thalassinum. Next base: position 801,956,450 of record OX336389.2, on the reverse strand, counting down.
TTTAATGTAATAACCTGCCTACTTTTCTCTAAAGTCTTTAAAGAAAAAGTTCCATTAATAAATTATGCTTAGCATTTTTAAAGGAAATGTGTAGTTTATGTTATCGTCAATCTCGCGATCAATAGCCACGGAACCTCCTTTTTACGTGGAATCCGAACTACTGGACATGACGTTTCACTTCGAAAATCTCACATCATTGACCGGGAACCGAACCCGGTCCGCTGTGGTGAGAGGCCAACAGCTTGACCACACCACTGGGCCACCACATTCCCGCTTAGCATATTTAGGATATACATGTGTCCTTTTGTATTCCAAGAATATAGGGAATTTATTTTTTATCGATTCAACTCTATAGTTAGCATTCGCACATCTTGGGTTCCAAACTATTGAGCCAAATTCAAGTCAACTTCATACGAATGCATTATACTGTACAATCTTTAGCAATGTACAGGTTCCTAAAATAAAATGTGCATCTTCTTATAAATCCCAGCATTTTGAATATATCTCAAAAATTCGATCAATACGGTGAGAAAAGGATAACTTTTTTTTTCATAGTATAGCCTACCATAAACCTAGATGACTTGAGATGGGAACTACATAGGAAATGGTGGTGTTTTATATCAAAGTTTTCGTGTAAATGCAATCGGATGACACTTATAAATCGAAACAATTTGTTTTGTTCCAATTTATTGTTTCTTCATCTTTTGGAGCAGCATACAATCCCATAACGAATAAATGTATTTAAACGATTACACGACATTTGCAAATAATAATAATAATAATAATAATGATATATTGGCATCCCGGAGATGGTTCATTAAGATAAGATTACAGAGGCACAAGATTCGATCCCAGGGGAACACCAGAGGGTGAATGGAGCTTTTCTCTATGATACAAAGTGTTGCGTCTTTCATACTGTAAGTATGATCCGTAATAGGACATTTTCGTAAGTTGTAGGCTACGTCATGGTTAACTCTACCAATAATCTGTATATATTACACGCGACTCGTTATCCTTTAATTTAAACCAGATGACTCCTGATTCGTGAAAATTGGTTATTGTTGATCATCGAGGGATGAATCCGTGTTATGAATCGTGAATAAAATGGCATGTATGCCTGAATAATACATTAGGCCTATGTGATCATGAAGTGTTTGCTCGTAAAGTTAGTTTGGGGCAAACTTAGTAGCTACCGGTACTGTTCGGTAGTTAAGAATTAGTGAAATCTTACCCGACTTGTGAATATGACTGACTTTAGTAAGTTTCCATTTCTCTGGAAATATCAAAGACTTGATCGATAAATTAAATTTAATATCAAGAGGATAAGTTAAGCCTCCGTGGCTTAGGCGGCAGAACGCCGGCCTCTCACCGCTGGGTCCGTGGTTCAAATCCCGGTCACTCCATGTGAGATCTGTGCTAGACAGAACGGAGGCAGACAGGTTTTTCTCCGGGTACTCCGGTTTTCCCTGTCAAAATGTCATTCCAGCAACACTCTCCACTATCATTTCATTTCATCTGTCATTCATTTAATCATTGCCCCAGAGGAGTGCGTCAGGCCTCGGCAGCCGGCACAGTTCATATCCTCGCCGCTAGATGGAGGCTTCATTCATTCCATTCCTGACCCGGTCGGAGACTGGAAGCAGGCTGTGGATTTTCATTTTTCATCAAGAGGATAAGCTATTTTTTTCCCGGATCGTTTTTTAACAAATATGGAAGAATAACCCTCTTGTGTCCCATATATTCATCGTAAGTATCGGAGTGAGAATGTCACTACGGGTTACCTCATAATAATTAAGATGTCAATTTCGAGATGACTTTCTAGGTTATCATGCGTTAAAATGTCATAGTTGGATCCATTTTGGCAATATACTGATGAGTAAGGCTAGGATTTTAATGTAATATCTATCATCATCATAGCAAACACTCATATCGAGTAGATTGGCCTTTCAATCCGGAAGTCTCTCATTGGTGAGTTCGGAGGTGACTATACAGCCCAATGCGGGAGGCACACGATTTGCCGCAGTGATGACAGATGGTTCCACGTGGGGCATCTGCGTTCCTTCCATTTCTTCTATGTAATATTACATTAAAAAATTTGAAATATGTAACATTGATTTAATTTTTATATAAATCATATACATTACACATGATATTGCTTGTAGATTCTTCATTTTATTCATTATATTTTTTGCAAAATAAAGGATGGTACACTAATTAATTAATTAATTAAGCATGTTCATATTATAGCAAATTTAAATAAATTCCATGATTATGTATGCGTACGGAAGAGTACCAAGGGAAAAGAAACTGACGATTCTGAAGTACAGTATTATGGTATCCAGGGAAGGCTGCTATAGGCAATCAAAAGTTCCGTATTTGTGTTTATAATGAAGCTGCGGTAAGAGTTGATGCTAGGATGAGTTTCTGGTCTAAGTTGTTACAGGAATAGGCTGAAATCTTTCACCACTACTACTGATTTTTTATATAGGCTATAATATTGTCTTTTGTAGCTTTTCAGTCGGTCAACACGACTGTGCCCAATGAATGGGCGGGGTACAAGATATAAATATGTAAATACACTCCTGGAAAAAGTTACATGTATTAGTTAATTATCACAATTGCCCCATATAATTGCACCATATTTGTTCATGAATAGTGATGTGATGATCGTGGGAAACGGATCTTAGTTTTCTTTCCCTTGAGCAACTGAATTTGTAGTTTCTGGACATTTTTTGGTTGTTGATGAGGAAAAGGCAATGCGAAAGGAAGAGCTGAAGCAACTCAGTCCTGATAATAATATGCTATAGCTTATCGTTGAAGTTAATCCTGTGTGATGAGAAATGTAATTTCAAAAAAGGTATTCTACATTTTTTTAAATATCGCCTTTGTTAAGAATAAAAGAAAAAATAACTTGTCATGGTTACTTACAAAAACACGTAAATATAATTCTAGGAAATAAACAGCAGTTTTTCAGCATACTACTAAGTTACAGGTATACTAGGAAGTAGGCTTCCTTACGTATCTTTTCCATGTTATCGTAAACACGATGAGTTATATTTTGAAATATTCAAACAGAAGTGTTGAAAATTTACTTTTCAACTCTTTTCAGGAATTAGTTTAGTCTGAAGGATTCTTTATCACAATTAAGGTTATTATGAAGATAAAACAAAAGTTCGGTGCTTTTCAGTCGGTCAACACGAATTTACCCAAAAGATTTGTAAATTTTTCAGGATTAGGGTATAATCCAACTCTTTTGGGTACATTCGTGTTGACCGACCGAAAAGCACCAAACTTTTGTTTACTAAGGGAACACTGAAAAATGGCTTCAAACCCCATAATGTCAGTATGAAGATGTTTATGAAAGTAAATGATTGAATATACACAATCTAATTGAGCATGAGCAACAACAACGACGGCGTGAAACCTTATTGTGTTTCGGTTTCGAACTTCGCAACATAGGCAGTTTTATGTAAGGAAGGTCTGTAAGGAAATGGTAGAGCTTGAAGAATAACATTTTATTTCTTTCTGCGTTATCACATTCTGCATAACATACTGTTTTAAAGACCATCTCGTGGTGTAGCGTTCTTGTGTGTGACCCCCGGATGCAAGGCCTTAGAGAGTGGTGATGGGCCCTGGGGCTGGAGAATCCTGCACTCCCTCACCTCTATTGCCAAATTATGTAATATTAATTTATAATCCTCCTAAATAAGCAGAAACTGATAGTAATTTTAGAAATAATAATAATAATAATAATAATAATAATAATAGTATTAATAGAAGCCGCCGGTGGTAGAGAGTTCAACATGTGCTCCTCCCCCCCCCCCCTCCCCCCACATGCAAGATCCGGAAAATATTTTAATTATTAATATTAATAATAATAATAATAGTAATAAGACGGCTGAGGTGGGATTCAAACCCACGCTCTCTCGATACCAGCGTGGTACGAGGTAGTGCGTTAGTGTGTATATTTGGGATTCAGATGAGGATTGTGAAGGAGTCGGCTGCATTTGTCTGGAGTAGAAGTGATGATAATAATAATAATAAAAATAATAATAATAATAATAATAATAATAATAATAATAATAGAAATAATGAAGCCTCCGTGGCTTAGGCGGCAGCACGCCGGCCTCTCACCGCTGGGTCCGTGGTTCAAATCCCGGTCACTCCATGTGAGATCTGTGCTGGACACAACGGAGGCAGACAGGTTTTTCTCCGGGTACTCCGGTTTTCCCTGTCAAAATTTCATTCCAGCAACACTCTCCACTATCATTTCATTTCATCTGTCATTCATTTAATCATTGCCCCAGAGGAGTGCGTCAGGCCTCGGCAGCCGGCACAGTTCATATCCTCGCCGCTAGATGGGGGCTTCATTCATTCCATTCCTGACCCGGTCGGAGACTGGAAGCAGGCTGTGGATTTTCATTTTTCAATAGAAATAATAATAATGTTATTGCTTTACGTCCCTTTAAACATCTGCGGCTTTAGGAGAGGCCGGGGTTTTGGAAGTTTGCCCCAAAGGGGATCTTTAACCTGCCAGTAAATTCACTGACACGGCTCCCTCGCATTTGTGCTGTGCCAGGATTCGATCCTGCAATCTTGGACACAGCAAGTAAGAACGTTACCCCTGAGCCACGCAGCCAGAGTAGAAGTGAGAAACCACGGAAAACCACTTCCAAGATGGCTGAGATGGGAATCGAAACCACATCTTTTCAGTTTTGCCTCACGGGGCATTCCAGCCCTCAGACAAGAATGAATCGAATTTCTTGTCGGTGCCGGGAATCGAACCCGAACCTCTGGGGTGACAGCCAAGAATACTAGCCGCTACAACACGAGGAAGGCCAAGGATATTTCAGTCACTTGTGAATTCCGTAATCCGTAGTTTAACTATTAGCTTATCTATAGCAAAATATTTCGGCCATTCAATTGGAAGTAGCCTATACAGACTATCACTTCGAAATTTCTGGTCGCGATATTCTTGAAGCGCATTGCCACGAGATTGCATTTCCCCAGTGTTTGGACTCCGGAGCAGTTAGAACTTTCTCGCACGCGCGACCTTGAATCACCCTCACCACAGTAGTAGTAGGTAATCTGTGCTCACAGTAGGGGGTAATCCGTGCTGATACCTATGTACGGGCCATGTAACTACTAGGGGACAGCGACTACAACGAAACTAGTGGCAACGTTTTGAAATGAAAGGTGAAATAGGAACTGACTCCGGCCGCCTCTTAAGGGTATCTAAGTAGTGTTATAAATATTAGTGTCTCCCCAAAAGGCTTTATTAAGGTATGTTTTGACATTTTATTTATTTTAAATTATTGGAGCTCCATATTTTTCATTGTGTACTTCTGTTTAAATTTTGTTGTGAAGATTGACTTGGCCTAGATATGTCACCTCTGAATATGTAAAATTTTGTGAAACTATATTAGTCCGGGGAACACTGCTGTTTTTCTTCTAATTTTATTATTTGTCGTCTTGCTACGGCGTTTTCTCCTTGTTATATTCTAGTATTGACCAAACTAAACAATAGAAAACTAGGCCTAATTTGATCATTAGTCGATCGTTTTTTATTTTTGATCCGTTGCCTTTTCTCACTGGAGAAGTTTTTTTTAGATGTAAAATTAGGCGTTTGACATAAATACGTACTGATATACCTTCAACTGTTCTTGGTCGCCATGATAACTTGTTGACAGAAGTGCATTGTGGGTTTTTGTTTCTGGCGTGTGTTTGAAGTGCAGGTTCATGGGTCATGGTGATGTTGTTTAACTTGTTTTGGTTTTAAATTTTCCTTAGTTTTCCTTTTTTGGAGTTTTCTATTTTTTGTACTCCTGCGTAATTCTTTCGGTACCTTGTTTATGGTAAAGTTTGCTTTATTTACTTTTTTTTGATTCTCCAAGGCCCTCATGGTTCAGTTGGGAGTATTTCAGGTACATATTAAGTGTTTAAATTTTATTTTTTGTGGCTTTTCATTCTATGACCTCAGGTAATTGTTAATGGGTATCGACCTTTAACATTGTTTTTTTAATCTTCTGTGGGAAATCTAGGTAAAGTTTTTTTTAAGTTTTTGTAATTTTACGCTGGCTGATGCATTTTCTGGTCTCTGGGGGAGCTGTTCCTTTTACATTAAATTTTCTTTTAAGGCAAGCTACTGTTGTTGCATCATTTCGTCGGTGGCAGTTCTGTTAGTTATCGGGGGGGGGGGGTTTCTGTAGATGAACCTGTGGGTCTTCTCCTTCTCCACCTTCTTCCTCCTATTGGTGTTCTTCTGTTGGGGCATGTCAACTGGCGGTGAGTTTGCTGTTAGCGATGCGGACCTCTGAAGAAAGGTAAGTAGGCCCATCCACCCCGGCCAACCCGTGTCATTTTGGTAGCAGACCGAGCTCGAGTATCGCTTCTGCAGCTATCCCCTCCCCCGTACCCACAGGCTCGTGTATGGACCCTTCTGGTGCTGATAGGACGGTTACTGATTATAAGTGTCTTGTCAGTGTGCTTTATGTTATTTTATGTTAGTCCTTGTCGTTTGTTTGGTTCCATGTATGCCTCTAAAAATCCATGTGGTGATATTTGAAGTGACCTGTTCCAAGCAAGGTTTCTGTGCTGAATTATATCCTATTTATGATGCAACTTTCCCTATGAAGAAGAGGTTTGTTAAGTGATTGGCTTGTATTCTTGGCATGGGAAATGTGTTTTTTTATTGATAATCTGATAGCCTACATGCTGCGAGTGAAGGCATCGAGGAGCCCTGTCTGAAGCTGTTCGCCCTGTGTTTTGTAGCAATTTGTTGTATTTTAGCTTCCTGTTCTGGAGCCAAGCAAGCGATGATGTCTGCTGTCCTGGGCAGCATTGTGCATGATTTTGTATAGTATTGTGGCAGTGTTCGAGTGTCAACCTAATCTATGGTGTTGTTAATTGGTAGTTTATGGTATTGTTGTGAAATTTTAAACTGTCCTCGTAATTCCTAAAATGTGTTTCTTTCTGCATTGTCTGCCTGCATTCTGTGTTTTTCAAAATGGCCGAAAATAATAGTGCTTTTGATTTGATTGACTTAAGAGATAACCTTGTGAATTTGGAGCGTTTTTCTGGGGTTGAACGTGAGTCAGCTCTGTTTACTAGGTATGAGGTTTTGGGATCGATTACTGGTAGTTGGTTGCCTGCCCCTCTGTTGCCTGGTTCTGGCTCGTCCAGACCAGTTACCCCTGGATACGGTTATTATTCTCATGTTAGGTCACCTAATGACTTCCTGGGTCCGGCCGACCCATTGCATCCCAGTTTTTTCTCTGGCAATGTAAGTGTTTTGTCTCCTGTTGAGGGTGTGCGAGGAAGCTACCCTGGTAATAATGTCTCTTTTCCGAATGTCACGTACACGCCTACCGTTAATTATGGGTCGATTCCTCACCCTATTTCTAGTTTTATAACTAAGTTGAAGAATTTCAACCTAGATGACGTTACCCAGGTGGTCTTATTTTTAAAGCAAGTGGTCGAATTGGGCAACCATGCCTCGATTTTTGGAATGTCGGAAAATCAGATTTTCCAACTGTTGTATCCTGTTGCATAAGGTATGCTGCGCGACAAGCTGATTGAAGCTATCCACCTCCGCATGTCCTCAGCCATGTTCATTAGGGAAGTATTGTGGGTTTTTGTCCCTGCGAGTGCCATTAGTACTCTCGATCAAAAGTTCTTATATCGTGTCCAAAGGTTGGACGAGTCACTTAGCGACTATGTCAGTGTCATTAAGGTATATGCCCAGGTGTTCGCATCTCCTTTGACTGAACGACAATTGGCGTCGTCAATTGTAAATGGGTTTTCGCCAGAATATAGGTCATACATGACTATGTGTACCAGGCCTTCGTCTTTTGTCGAGCTAAAACAGGTAGTTATAGAGGCTATGGCTGTGAAACATGCAGAATCCCTTCGTGTAGTTAATTTTCCCCCTCCTCCCTTGATGTCTCGTCCCCCTCCTAAGGTTATGTTTCATCCTAGACCCAATGTTAAGTGCCACACGTGCGGTGGCGTGGGACATGTTGAGAAGGTGTGTCCGAATAACCAAGTTGTGTATCGCCAATGACGGGATACTTTGGAGACCAATTCGGGTGTTACTTCTATGGATATTTCTGTGCATGAGAATTTGGGAAAACCGTGTGAAGTTTCTGGTCGCCCTACTAATGAAAATCTTGATAACCCTTTGAGAACTAAATCATCACGTGCTAATTCTGCTTATGTCCCTGACCTACCTAACTTGTCGGTGAGCAAAGTCGTGGCAAGTCATCGTAATTCTTAACCTAATGTGAAACCTGTGGTGCGGGTGTCCTCGTCATCTAATTGTAATCGTTTTAGAGTGAATAATGATTTTGGAATTTCTCCTGTGGCTAAGGGAATATCACCGTTTATTAAAATTTGTGTTAATGACGAGCCTGTTTCTGTATTGTTTGATTCTGGTAGTGTTGCCTCCTTTATAAGCGAGGTCTGGTTTTTAACTATGAAGAGTGTTTGCAGTCTACCTGAGTTAGAGCCTAACAATGAATCTTTTATTTCGGCAAATTGTTCAAACTTAAATATTTTGGGTAGTATGACAGTCAAAATCCATATTCTAAATTTTTCTTGGAAGTTTAAATTTTTTGTTGCCAGAAATCTTTCTGTTCTGTGGTCAATGGAGCTAATTTCATGTCTCACGTTGGTATGCTTCTTGATTTTGGTGCTCGCAACTTATGGTTTAAGTTTAATCCGCAAATTAAATTATCGTTTAACCCGGTTTTATCTTCTCCTGCTGTCAATTCAGTTAGTGAACCTGTGACTATTGAGGATCTCGATCTGGAAAATTTAACGAGTCCTCAAAAGGATGCCAAAAATAGGTTATGTCAGGAGTATAGTGATGTATTTACTGACAAGTTGGGTGTAACCCATTTGATGGAATACAAGATTGAGCTAACCGATTCTGTGCCGGTGCGTTCCAGCCCGTATCGCCTTGCCCCGCCCAAGATGGCCGAACTTCGGAAGATTATTGACAAGATGTTGGAAGAAGGTGTAATCCAACCTTCTATCTCTGCCTACTCATCCCCTGTTTTCCTTGTGCCAAAACCTAACGGTGGTTTTCGGCCGGTGGTCGACTATAGGGCTCTTAATCAAAAAGTTGTTTTACAGTCCGTCCCTTTGCCGGATCTTCACACATGCTTTAGTTGGTTTCGCAACGCGAAGGTGTTCACGATCCTCGATTTGAATTCTTATTACTTCCAAATTCCCCTCTCTCCGGAATCCAGGCATGTTACTGCTTTTTCCACTGACTGGAACTTGTTTGAGTATGCCCGTGTCCCGTTTGGCCTATCCACCGGAGCCGCTGTGTTGAGCAGACTTCTGGACAAGGTGTTTTCGGAAATTAAATTCAAATTTGTCTACCACTATCTTGATGATGTGGTGATCTATTCTGAGTCCTTCGAGGAACACGTTGATCGTCTGAAGGTTGTACTTGATCGGTTGCTTGACGCTGGCCTTACCGTCAAATTGTCCAAGGTTTCCTTTGCCAAGCCCAGAATTTCCTTCTTGGGTCATATTGTTTCCGAATCTGGTATCTCCGTGGACCAGTCTCGTACTCAGGCCATCAGAGATTTTAAACCGCCCAAGAACGCCAAGGGTGTTGCTCGTTATATTGGAATGGTGAACTTCTTTCGCAAGTTCATCAGTAACTTTGCCGACCGTGCTGCTCCTCTAAATCTCTTACGCAAAAAGGCTGTGAAGTTTGAGTGGGGTCCCTCTCAGCAGGTAGCCTTCGAAGATCTAAAGCTTGCGCTCTCTAACGCCCCTGTATTAGCCATTCTAGATTTTGGGAAACAGTTTATTGTGCAAACTGATGCGTCTGGTCGTGGTGTTGGTTGTGTCCTACTGCAAGAGTCTGATCTGGGTAGGCAACCCATTGTATACGCTTCTCGCACCTTAACGGACGCAGAGAGGAAGTATTCCATATACGAACTTGAGGGTTTAGCAGTGTTGTTCGCCCTGGAAAAAATCCGAATATATCTTGAGCACACTAAGTTTCTCCTCTGACCGATAACCAGGCCTTGAGCTGGGTGTTAGGGAAACCCCGTTAAACTGGTAGGATTGCCAGATGGGCGACTAGGATCCTGTCATTCCAGTTCACCGTCCACCATATTCGTGGGTCTGAAAATACAGTAGCTGATTCATTAAGCCGCATGTATGAGGAAACATCCGAAGAGGAAATTCAAAAATGTGAACCCGTAAACCTTGTATCACCTGTAAATTATGTCAATGTCGTTCTCAGCAATTCCCCTATGCTTTTTGATGATGTGAGGAGATTCCAGAAAGAAGATCCCTCCTTATCTAGCTTAATTGACCGAATCAATTCTGGGGAAGTGGTCAAGCCCTACTCTCTAAAGGATGGTGAATTGTGCTGTTCGTCTCGTCATGACCGTCTACCTAAAATTCTGCTCCCGTCGGTCCTCATTCCGGAAATCCTTCGTTACTATCACGAATCCCTTATTGGTGGCCACCTAGGAGTATACAAGACCCGAGCTAAGATCAGACTGTTTTTCATTTGGCGAAGTATGGATGGCGACATCAGGAAACTCATTAGAAATTGTGCTTCATGTAATATTAGCAAACCTCCGGTTTCTACAAAGGTTGGCCTGTTGTCATCCGAACCGGCATCTAGACCCATGGAGAGGCTTTTTATCGACCATGTTGGCCCGTTCCCTCGTTGTGGTCGGGGAAACCAATTTGCGCTTGTTTCCACTGACGGTTTCACCCGGTTTAGTTGGATATTCCCCACCAGACAGGCTACGACCAGTTCCGTCATAAAGTGTCTTAATTTCATCTTTTCGTCTTTTGGGCCATGTCATTTCCTGGTGTCAGATAATGCCAAGTGCTTTCTATCACATCAGTTCCGTCAATTCTTATTTGATTATGCTATTTCGCATGTAACCACCACTCCCTATTTTCCTAACCCGTCTCTCGCTGAGCGAGTCAATCGTAATCTCCGTTCTGCTCTGATCGCTTTCCACCACGAAGACCATTCCAAGTGGGATTCTAATTTGCATTGGCTCGATTTTGCTTTCAACACCGCCGTGCACGAGAGCACGCAAGCCACCCCTTTTTCGTTAATGTTTTTGTTTATGGCTAATTCTCCGTTGTCTAACCTGTGGAACCTGCACGATCTCCTTCCAGAGAGTTTCACGCCCGAGGATATGAGGGCGAAATTCGACAAGGCTAGAGAGTGTATTAAGATATCACGTGACCAACTTGCCAAGCGATACAGTGCCTGTCGCAAGCCAACTGATTTGGAAATTGGGGATGTTGTGTACGTCCGCAATGTCGAGCCCAAGGGCGTCAGTAATTTTGTATCAAGCAAGTTGACCCCTCGCTTCAAAGGCCCCTGTTATGTAGAGGCATTTTTGACTCCCGTTACACTTCTTATTCGAAACCCTAAGGCCAACAAAAAATCCAGAGTGCATCTGTCGCACATAAAACGAGGTGGAGAGATTTGTAATGAAGAAATGGCACCATAAATTTGTAAACTGATATTTTGTATAATGTAGAGTATCCCTAACCTTCATTGAAGCCTTCAGGCATCTGTTCCTTCTGGAATTTTAAATTGGATTTGCAAACTCTAGTGGGATACAACTTGTAACTGTTGGGTAATTCCCATTTAATGGTAAAATTGTAAAATTGTAACTAATTTTGATGCTCACGTAGAAGATGCTTGCATGTAGGTAGGACTCGGTGGGAGACCTAACTCATGGTGATCTTGTATACCTGTTTCCTTGGGAATTTGAGTGGTCATTCATATACCATAGTTCCTTCTGAATGTATAGTCGTTCAACTCGTGTATTCTAGAAAAGTCTATCTAGTCTGTAAAAACGTAACCTTGGTAATGAACTTTACTTCGGTAAAACTTGTTATTTAATGAACTATTGTGAGCACGGATCTAGGGCATGGACAGGATTTTTTTAAATATAAATTCAACCTTGTTTCTCATATGTAAAATGTATTAAGAATTAGTAATTTCTGTAAACCTTTATTTTTGAAATAAGATTAACGACTGTTTTGTAAATGGCTGCCCACTCGTCGCATGGTATCTTGCACATTGCATCCACCTACTTCGTCAAAAGCTAACAACATTGGACTTATTGAACATTTACCTAACGCGTCTCGGACTCTGAAAGCACTGCAGGTTGTACAGCCCGGGGGGGAGTACCCCCCGAGAGCCACCCCCTATCATTTACCGAAACCACCCCAACTGGCAACACCATAAGACCAGAACATTATCTATACACAGCAAGTGGCGGCCACCCAGCCTGGGAGGTTAGCCAACTACTTGCAAAACATACACAAACATCTACACCAACAACTATCTGGGGCAGCTACAGTGACGTAATGCTGACCACGCAGCGCCGGGGAGTATAAGAATGGAGTCCTAACTAGGAGCCATGATCTGTTCTACTCTGTGCGTCGCCAGCGGCCCTAGCCGACGTCTGTTCCAGTTTCATCATCAGGTGAGATTCAGTAGTGCTCAGACTCCTTTATTTTGTGAACACCTACCCCTAATTTGTACACACCAATTGTATACTTGTCTACATTCCCCAAGAGGGACTTACAATTTACATCTACTGACCAATAAACACATGGTCAGTAAACTACATTTGCATTACTACTTACACTCCTTTTCACGTCCTAATACCCCGCCTGACCTTCGTCACAATCGTCCGTGACCGTAGTAGCCAGTAATTGCTTTGTCAGGCTCCATCGTAATCCCGGCACGCGACTCGACTGCACAGCGTCGAGCCGCTGACCTAGCACGTCTATTGTATTACTCATTCCGCCCAGCTGGCAGGCCGGTATAGTAGCCTGCATTTAGAGATCCATCCCCTAACAAATACTTGCATCTTCGCAGGAACACCCCCTAGAGATTAAACACTAAACAACACACTACACTAGTAAGCTCTCCCAGCTACGGGAAGCTACTCCCATTTAGGAACAACCTTCCAAATTAGTACAGTAACACAAAGCGTGTTTTATCCCAAACTACCCCCCAACCAAGGGATTAAAACAAGGTGCTGGTGTAATGCGTTTCTGAGGACTTATGGACACAGTGATGCTGCTGACTAAGTGGTTTGCGAGGTGATCAATTATCCCATCACTGATAATCTGACCCTGCACTCCTCCTAACCAAAACGATGCGGTTTTATCCATCAGTTGGAGTTAACTGGTGAACATTATCTTCTGGAAACAATGTTTGGTGAATCGACTAGTTATGGAGTACTGCCTATGCCTAACCTAGGCGTGTTCGTGAACGGTGTTCACGCTTAAGGGAGGGAGACTGTTACGTGCAAAAGCCCGTCTCAAACATTATTAATATGCATCTCTTCTACGTATCTGTATCCCCTACCATTTGAAGCGCCCGCCTAGATGCCTTAGTTTGGCTAATGAACTCGAGATGGCAGTGTCTATCGGCTCCTCTAGCCGGGGGTTGTGTTTTCTGCCGCTAGAGCGAGACATTGCTGTCTTCCAGGCTCGTCTCATCGAGACATATTTGAAAAAAGTATATTATTCTACGTCATTAAACAAAAGACTATATATGCATCATGCCGCCAAAACATTTTAATGGTGTCGTGTGAATATTATTTTGTTATTCACATTGTCGTAGTGTGTGATCCAATTTAAATAAACCTGGTGCATTTTGGGTGGCCTTCTTCGCTTTTGACCTCCATCTTGTGAATTATGACTTGTGATTGATTGCTGCTTGAATAAGGACGCAAATTCTGGATCTCGTCAAGGAGCGAGGGCTTATGCCCTCGTCTCCGCTAACTTGGGGATTTATCCTTTTAGTTTGATGAAACATGAAGATTTAGTGTGCAACTATCATCTGTAATGTTCGTGAACGTTTTTCTTGGGCCTTAATATGGAAATGCGATGTTTGGTGTCCATCTCTTCGAAGGCGGTTGGCAGCCATCTCCTATTTTATTTTATTTTTGGTGATATAAATCCTTTAAGGATATCTAAGTAGTGTTATAAATATTAGTGTCTCCCCAAAAGGCTTTATTAAGGTATGTTTTGACATTTTATTTATTTTAAATTATTGGAGCTCCATATTTTTCATTGTGTACTTCTGTTTAAATTTTGTTCTGAAGGTTGACTTGGCCTAGATATGTCACCTCTGAATATGTAAAATTTTGTGAAACTATATTAGTCCGGGGAACACTGCTGTTTTTCTTCTAATTTTATTATTCGCCGTCTTGCTACAGCGTTTTCTCCTTGTTATATTCTAGTATTGACCAAACTAAACAATAGAAAACTAGGCCTAATTTGATCATTAGTCTTTAATATACTATTTGATCTCGTAACGTCTAGAGTTTTGTTTATTTCTTCCTGTTTTCTCACTGGAGAAGTTTTTTTAGATGTAAAATTAGGCGTTTGACATAAATACGTACTGATATACCTTCAACTGCTCTTGGTCGACATGGTAACTTGTTGAGAGAAGTGCATTGTGGGTTTTTGTTTCTGGCGTGTGTTTGAAGTGCACGTTCACGGATCATGGTGATGTTGTTTAACTTGTTTTGGTTTCAAATTTTCCTTAGTTTTCCTTTTTTGGAGTTTTCTATTTTTTGTACTCCTGCGTAATTCTTTCGGTACCTTGTTTATGGTAAAGTTTGCTTTATTTACTTTTTTTGATTCTCCAAGGCCCTCATGGTTCAGTTGGGAGTATGTCAGGTACATATTAAGTGTTTAAATTTTATTTGTTGTGGCTTTTCATTCTCTGACCTCAGGTAATTGTTAATGGGTATCGACCTTTAACATTGTTTTTTTAATCTTCAGTGGGAATTCTAGGTAAAGTTTTTTTTAAGTTTTTGTAATTTTATGCTGGCTGATGCATTTTCTGGTCTCTGGTGGAGCTGTTCCTTTTACATTAAATTTTCTTTTAAGGCAAGCTACTGTTGTTGCATCATTTCGTCGGTGGCAGTTCTGTTAGTTATCGGGGGGGGGGGGGGTTCTGTAGACGAACCTGTGGGTCTTCTCCTTCTCCACCTTCTTCCTCCTATTGGTGTTCATCTGTTGGGGCATGTCAACTGGCGGTGAGTTTGCTGTTAGCGATGCGGACCTCTGAAGGAAGGTAAGTAGGCCCATCCACCCTGGCCAACCCGTGTCAATTACGTAAGAATTTCATGGTGGACCCTATACTTTTCATGACAACTGAACAGTGTCAAGATTGCCCTCCCACGTCAGGAACCATGGACCTCAAGAGCCAGCGGGAAGAACATCAGCATACAAGGACTAGCAGAATCATCATGAGAAGCTAAGCACCGCAGTTTTGGGGGCGTGCATGGCAATGATGTTGCTTACAACAGGTGTTGGATAGGTCACCCAAATTATAAGGCATTATAATTAGTATGGGGTTACCGGAGCAACGGGTCAGAATGATGTGCAGCTTGTATTTATTTTATTTGTTAGAGCCTAGTTGTTTTGTTGTTTTTATCATATTGTTAGCGTGGTCATGATCATTTGTGTTTTGTATGATTCAGGGATATTGTTTTCTTGATTGGTATTGAATGCACGATCATGGGATTCATGGGTGTTCAAGTTCATTGGCACGACCATAAACTTAGTATGTCGAGATTGGAGGGAACCATTCAGGATGTAACAAGCCATTTCTATTAACGCCATTTGAGCCTGAGCTTAAAATGAGAGGGAATGATGACCGTCGTCAAGGTGAGAGATAACGCGAAGTTGATGAGAGGGACTGCAGACGCACTTGGTAAATTAAGTGAGATAAAGTTGAGAGTTAAATTTTGGGCCGAGCAGAGGATGCAAATTTAAGGTAAGCGGAGTTACATGCCCGCAGTTTCGAGATGGTAAGTGGCAAGCGGATAGAGCGGTTCCGCAGTGCTTCGATGAGGTATTGGGAAAGCGGAAGTACTTGCCCGCAATCTTCGAGATGATAAGTGATAAGCGGAAGGTTAAATGCCCGCGATTCTGAGGCGAAATAATTATGGTAAATAAGGCTGCTCCATGTGGTTTTGGGAGGAGTGTCTTGAATGGCTTCTTTACAAACGGAGAGACTCCCGTATCCAGCTCGGTTCCCAAATGTGTTGTCGAGGGTAGGAGCCCAGGTAAGCTTTGCCCTACTGTGCGGACGGCCAGCCTATTGTTCGAGTGAGGTCATCAACCACTGCAGGTCCTCAGGGTTTGTTTATGTTGAGAAACAGAATGGCTTGTTTTATCGCTGTAATCAGCCACAGATGCTGGGCCATTTTAATTTGTTATGTAGGGATTTTCTTCGACTTTCTTTGGGGATTGTTTTAATTCGCTTCATGAAGCGAAAATTCAGTGCATTTATGTAAATATTTAAGATGAGTTTTATTTCATTATGGGTCAGAGGCCACCATTGTTAGAGTAGGTGATGATCCACGATTATATCCTTATGTTTGAAGTTAATGATTTGTCATTTAAGCTTTAAAGGGCTTGGACCCTAGCCTTAGTCATTTATTTAATTTGTGTCCCTACGGTAGTTTTTTTAATGCACATTCGACCTGTAACCGGAAACTGCCATACGCCAATCATCACCGGCCTCATGTGAGAATGGGAATGATTGAAAAGGGACTTATCCAACCCACCTGTAAGCCATAATTACAAATGAGAGTGCGCTATATATAAATTAATCATTTATGACATCACTTGGAAGTCATTTGTGTTGAAATCATGGCGGTTTTCTTGTTCCTTTGGAGCGGTCATGGACATGATCATGTGACATTTGTGTCGGCCATTTGAGGGGGCCAGTGTTTATTTTTTTGTGTTAAGTTTTCCTTATTTTTATCTTTCAGTAATATAAGGAGATTCGATTGTTTTGTTAAGGGGGGAGTTAACTTAATTAAGATGTTCCTTGAATAAATTGTGTTTTTTTTAAGATAGTGTAAGTTTCCCGTGATCCTTGATATAAAATCCCAGGATGTTGAGTGTAGATTAAAGCCACGCGAACAGAGCACTCCCTGAGAAAAGAGTCCGCATCCTGGAGGACCTGGACGGGTACATGTGAATTTGGTGATAACACAGCAGTTATTCGAGGTCATATAGTTCTTTGTTGTTGTTTAAATGGATCACGGAGTAGGGAGGTTATGCCAGAGAGAAGCTAGCCGGTGCATTGCGTAGTCATGTTGCTCAAGTGGAGTGTGTGCAAACCGGGCGCGAGCCGATTTAGAACCTTTGATCCACTTGTTGTGACTGGAAAAAGCAGCATGGCGCCGCAACTGTGGCTTAATTAACAGTAATTAATGGGAAATAGAAGCATGGAGTTTGAGTAATAAATACAGAAAACACTTATATTATTTGCAATTTAAATGTAGAAGCAGTATTATCTGGACGCCCGCATAAAATTTGATTGATTAGTGACAAACTCCAAAAGAATTGAGATAGGACGACAGGACGTCGTAAAGTTGAGTTAATCTTTTATTAACAAAACTGGGTAACAGTAACGTAAAAACCGAAAGGGTAAACTGGAGATTTATTCATGAAACAAATGTCAGTCAGAGGCTCATCAAGCAGTAAAATTAAAATAAAGGGAAGTAATTTAATAAGGGAGATTAGATTGGAACCTACAGCGACTCATTGTAATTTGGTGTAAGGTAACATCATGTTGCATGCCCCTGTATTCTCAAACGAGTGATATATTCTGTGAAGATGGCAACAGTCCAGGGGATAAAAGCTATCGTGGAGAGCTCGATGGCTAGAACAATTGAACAATTTGAACAATTTAAGAAGGGGAGTGCAGACCAGAACGCGCGGATCAATGCGTTATTAACCGAACAACACGCGGAGCAAAATGTACGTAATACAGAGACACTGAAAGGTCAGATAACCGAACAACTAGCGGAGCAAAATGCACGTAATACAGAGAAATTGAAAGGTCAGATAACCGAACAACTAGCGGAGCAAAATGCACGTAATACAGAGACACTGAAAGGTCAGATTACTGAACAACTAGCGGAGCAAAATGCACGTAATACAGAGACACTGAAAGGTCAGATAACCGAACAATTAGCGGAGCAAAATGCACGTAACACAGAGACACTGACAGGGCAAATCGCAGAGCAGTTAGCTCAAGTCACGATAGACACGACGGCACAATTAGGGCAATTGGAGAAAAACTTAAGGGAATCCATAGCTTTCAGTGAGGAGAAAACACCGGCAAAACTCTCACAACTAGAGGAGGCATGTAACGCTAA
This sequence comes from Meconema thalassinum, assembly GCA_946902985.2. Classification (NCBI taxonomy): domain Eukaryota; kingdom Metazoa; phylum Arthropoda; class Insecta; order Orthoptera; family Tettigoniidae; genus Meconema; species Meconema thalassinum. The sequence continues at coordinate 801,938,232 of OX336389.2, read as the reverse complement.
CACTGACGGGTTAAGGTCGGAACAGAAATTATTTCAGGCTAAGATTAAAGGGGTAGATGATGAGGTGAAATCAGCGCAAAAACAAATATATACCTTAGGGGATGAAATCGCAGGAATCATCACAGGAATGGAGAAAGCAACCTTGACTGCAACTGAGAAATGGAGCGTAATCGAGGAAGAGAAAAAAGCAATAAGAGAAAATATTCGCGAATGCAATGTAATGATCGCAGATAGATTGGATACGTTAGAAGCTCATAGAGATGACGGACTGAGAAGAGAGAAAGAGAGATGCGACAAAGTACGGGAAGAAATTAATAAAACATGCAGGCAAATTGGGAGCGAAGGGAAAGAAGATAGAAAGAAACTAACTGAACAAATGGAAGAGAACCATAAGAGGATAATGGAAGTCGAACAACAGCTGTTAGGGAAGATTGCAGGCCATGAGCGAAAGATTTTGAAGACGGAATTAAGAACACTAGAACAAGCAGATATTCTCCTTGAATTGACAACTGGCAATAACAAGGAAGATAACGGGACTGGGTGTATCAGTAGCACGTGCCAAACTCAGACGGAAGGAACCGCCGCACGAACCCACGAGCAGGTAGCGAGGAGTGAAAGTAACGAGGGGTTCCCTACGTTCAGAGGACACGCCTCCTCACCGGACGGAAACCTGCTTACTACTACTACTAATAATAAGAACCCAGCTACGCAATACGTCCAAATCGTTAGAATGCACGATGAGCGGCCAAGAAAATTTAATAACGATGGATCTCAGACTCCGAAATCATATCTAAAAGAACTGGACAATTATTTTATAGATACTAACGTTCCGGAAGCTAGGAAATTAAGAATAATAGAGAAACTGCTAGGTGATAATGTGTTAACGTGGTTTAAAAGTTTCCGTTACACGTTTGAGGATATGGAGAGTTTCAGGCAAGCTTTCTTACGGAGATACTGGAATCAATCGATCCAACAAAATTTGAGGATGAAACTCTACAGCCGGAAGTACCATGCTTCACAACCAACCCGTTATTCTGATTATTTCGCAGCGCAGCTACTACGACTGAAAGATTTTGATACTTTGCCACCAGAGTCGGAATTAATAATGACCATCGGGAAACAGCTACCATTACTGGTCCAGCAATTCTTAATAGCGGCAAACGTCTCTAGCGCCGTGAACGCAGAGGTGGTCTTACGTCAACTTGATGACACAATAATGATACCTCATACAAGGAGCGTGAGAGCAGTAGAAAGTACCGCACATGTCCATCAGGCCGAACTTATAAGTACACGTGGTCAAAGCACAAATACTAATGTAAAGCACGGTAATCAGGAAGGAAGGTCAGATACACCGAGGGAAGATACACCGCTGTGAACCACGAAATAACAGAAATTGGCAACCACAACAACGCGGAAGCGACTGGCGAGGACGCGGACGAGAAGGACCATATCATCAGCGCAGATATGACAGGCGAGATAATAGGCCATGGAAAGGGCGAGACTCGAACCATGGATACTCGGAAGGAAGCCAAGGAGAATGGCAAAGCAGACATGAAGCTTCACAGCAGTACCTGGAGGAGCTACATCGAGCGCAGGAGACGGATAAAGACCGATGGAAAAGAACAATGGAGAATCGAGTAAATCCAGATATGGAAGTGACAGGAGCAGAAAGCGACCTAGCGCGACAGTATCGAGAGGGACAAAGTGATCCGAGAAGGACGGGCGCAACAAGCAAAAAAAAAGTCAGTAGCGCATGAGCAAGATAGCCTGGATTTCACACCAAATGGAAATCATTGGTTAGTGGCCAACATCGAGGAATGGACGCGACTCCCGAGGACTTCACGCAAGAAATTAACCAGCCAACGCAACAATGCCTGAGACAATTACCAGTAATCATCGCAAGAGTGGGAGGATTGAGAGTTAGGAGCCTTATTGATACAGGTTCACAACTATGCCTAGTATCCGAAGCATTAATTAAAGCTGTCAGTGAGCAGCAGAATGTACCAACCATCCCAGTTCCACAAGTAAAAATAAGAGGAGTGATTCCAGAAAAGACTGCTACATGCAAATATCAGATGCAGCTAGACTTAGATATCATGGGACACACCTTTTCTCAAGTATTCATGGTCATGAATAAGATGAATGTGAATCTTATCCTAGGGATGGACTTCATCTAAGATTATAAGGCGGTCACAGATTTGCACAACAACGTTATACAATTTCAGAATACAGAAGGACTCTCGGTGGTAAATTTGAACTTGCATAAGGCAAACTTGGAGAGAGAGGCCAACATTTGGATGCTAGAAACCATTCCGGAAGAACAAGAGGAAAATTTATTGGAAGGAGATTCGAACCCGGGATTCCTGGAAAACAAAGAAGAAATGGAAAATGAGATGTGGAAGAAGATGGCGACAAGGATGACTTCGAGATGCTTGTAAGGGAGAAATTAAGCGAAGCAAAACTAGATTCAGCAGGACGAGAATGCCTAAATACAATTTTAAGAGAGCATGCAGGCGCATTCAACACGTTACCAGACAAAATTCTAAATTATAAATACGCCATGCAAGTAGACGATTGGACGCCATTCAAAAGTCGGCTTTACCCAATACCAGAAAGGCATCATGCTGCTGTAAAGAAGATTATCGATGAAATGCTTCAAGGGGACATAATAAGGAAGACCCCAACCCCTTATCTGAACGCTATATTGGCGGTAGCGAAGCCAAATTGATCGGTGAGATTATGTCTCGATGCTCGTACACTCAATTCACGACTGGTTTCAGAAATAGACCGTGCACCTTTAATTAAAAACGTTCTTAAGGGATTACATGAGAAGAAAATTTATTCGTCAGTCGACCTCGCAAACAGCTATTGGCATATTGAATTAGAGGAAAAATCACAACTATTAACAGGGTTCCTGTTCGATAATCATAGTTACATCTGGTGTAGGCTTCCCTTTGGCGTGAAGACAGCCGGTTCCGCCTTGATTAGAGCGTTGGAGCGAAACTTGACAGAAGAAGTCAAAAACATGACTGTCAGGTATGTGGATGACATTCTTTCGGCCTCAGAAACCATTGAAGTGCATACGGAGAATCTAGAAAAGTTGTTAGAGAACTTGCAAAGGGGCGAACCTCAAAATAAACTTGAAAAAGTCACATTTCTTCCAACATGAAATGTTGTATCTGGGACACATTGTCGACGGAATCCTGTCAGGATAGAAGCCATCAGAAATTTCCCACGACCAACTAGAGTACAACATAAAGGATGTTGTTGGGAGCAACCAACTTCTTTCGTGAGAACTGCCCGAACTATACCGAAGTAGTAGCACCGTTGCAAGACATGTTACAGAAGAACAACCGATGGTTTTGGGATGAAAACTGCGAGAGAGCATTCGCAGCTACAAAGGAACTTTTGGCGAACAGCATAATATTAGGATACCCTGACTTTTCGAGAAGATTCATAGTCCAAGCAGACGCATCTATGGTAGGTATTGGTGACATGTTATTTCAAGAGGACTCAAAAAAACACAGGAACGCTCATATTTAGCCATTATTAGTCGGAAGCTGAGAAAGCATGAGAAGAATTACACGGTCTCAGAGCTTGAACTCATGGCTATTATTCATGCGTTACAACAGTGGCGTAGAATTATTTATGGGTTTCCCATAACGATCCGCACTGATCATAAAGCCTTAACATTTCTATTTAAAACCGCTATGGTCAGCGAACGCATAAACAAATGGGCCATCTATGCACAACAATTTGATATCCAAATAGTGCATGTATCCGAGAATTTAAATGTACTACCCGACATCCTGAGTCGAAACCCAGAAGAAGAGATAGCGAAGGATGAGATGCTGGTGCACCATATCGAACTCACAAGCGAGGATCGCGACTTCCTACAGGAATTGAAGGGAGTGCCACAGGAGCAAGAGGACGAGCATTGGATGAAGCTGATGATTAGATTCTTGAAAGGAGAACTGCAACCCGGAACCCCTGCATACCACGAAACAGAAGCGCAAGCTAGAACTTACCACTGCATAAATAACATGCTGCATAAATTCGTGGACGAGGATCATGTCAAATTACGAATCCTTTTACCCGCTTCTTTACAGAGAAAGCTTGTCTAGCATACACATTATACCCTAGGTCACGTGGGTTTAGACAAAACGGAAGCCACTATCGGCGAAGCTTTTACATGGCCCCGAATGAGGACCACAATACGTGATGTCTTAAAGACATTTTATACCTGCCAGCGAGCGAAACCAAACAACTTCCTTATGAAACAATATCCTAAGCCGTTGTTACCGCAGAAACCCCCTTAATTAGTTGCTATGGACTGTATGGGTCCACTGCCGAAAGGACGAAGAGGAGTGGGACATGTTCTGGTTTGTGTTGACGTATTTTCGAAATTTGTAGTTATCTGTGCAATCCAAAAGACCACATCCAAACAAGTCTCGAGTAGGATCAAGAACCTTGTCATACCTACAATGGGCAAGCCAGAATTCATGCTATCAGACCATGGGAGTTATTTTACATCCCCAGTATTCAAACAAGGACTGAATGAACTGGGTATTAAGCATATCCTATCTAGCGCCCGAAATCCACAAGGAAATCCAAGCGAACGCGTCTAACGGGAAATTTCAAAGCACATCCGGGTGTTCATACCCACTGAACATCATCGCTGGGCCGATACCCTTAAAGACATCGAGATCTGCATCAACATGACTCGACATGAATCGACGGGACAGGTACCGTACACGTTACATCTGAACAAGCAACCGCCGAGATCTTGGACATCCGATTTAAACTGCCCGGTGGATCCGCAACCAGCACCCCAGTTGAGAGTTCAGAACACCGTAAGATACATGAGGGAACAAGCCGATAGGAGACTGAGAAGAGTGAGGGGGAAACGTTTTCACAGAGAGTTAAGACCCAATGAGTTAGTCCTGGTGAAACGGCCCCCCATATCTGACTCAGCAAATGGGTTTCCCATATATTGGAACGTTTCGAATCACAAGGAATCTTGGAAACAACGCGGATAATTTACAGGAAATCAGCAGCAGGAACACTTCAGTCATGAATATTTCTAATCTGAAGGTGTACTTTGAAAGAGAGCCGTTTGATCAACCAAGGAACACAGCTGGTGTCCACCTAATTGAAATGCAATAGCATATAATAAAAAGTGCACGGGGCTCGCAAGGGAAACCTACAATAGACATAGCCCAAGGATATTTACGTCTGTTCACAAGGAAGCAGCTGAAAGTTTTAACGCAGAACAGTGAGGGACCAGAACAATGACTACCTGAGAAGGGCCGAGCGAGTGCGCCCTAATCCCTCAAGAATGCAGACAGGCTACACAAGAGAAAAAGAAGGATACTTCGTGACACACGACTAGCAGGGGCGACCAAGCAGATTGAAACGAGGGGTGACGATGGAGCTTCACCGTGTCCGTGAGGCAGATTGAGAGAAAAACGTTGAAAAAAATCATACGTGACATATAGATTTTTTGCTTTGCAAAGGGCGAATGTAACCTTTATGAATATGATATAGCATAAATTTTCCAAGTTAAGTTTGTCGAATATACTCATATTTGAGAAGGAGGAGAGTGCGCCAGGAGATGAACAAGGGAATTCAACAACTTTCTAAAAGCGCGAACAATGAAACGAAGCTCACAGCCGCAACACATGGGTACCAGATGTGATTGGACAATGAACCGAGGTCGCTCAACCATAAGTGGTGGTGGTAACTAATCACTCGCCAAACTGAAAAATAAGCACCTCCCATTTCAGAGAAATTAGAGAAATAATTAACATACAAAATTATGAGTTGCAGCATTGGAAAGAGGACGATTTTAGCCTCAAGAATCTCATTTCAAAAATCACGAAAACAGCAGTATTGGAATTAATTCGACATAAAGGACTAGAGGAAGGAAAATTTGAACGAACCAATCAGAACTGTGGGCGGGTGGACGCTTCAAAATACCGCGTAAATCTTGGACAATGAAAATTACTACGGAGCTAATTAGCGGCCGAACGTACGATATGATTTGGAAATAATAACCAAGTGTGGGACATTGAAAAAGAGAGCAATCGAATGGACCTAGTTTCATCGTCGTACGAGTATTGCTCCAGATTTAAATTATGAGAACCTCCCACTCCTGGTGATTTAAGAGCCAGACCTTTAAATAGCCTGCTCAGTGTCAGGAAAGTCAGTCGATTTTCCCATCGCCAAGCGGCGAGAGCCTTTGCTGGTCCGCGACCCGAGATATCAAGGTATTTTATAAGTATAAAGTCAGTTAATTTTGATCGCTTGATAGGCAAGAGTTCGCGTTGGTCAGTACCACGAATTCAGCGCGAGAAAGTGAATGATTGATAAGTAATGACAGTGACATGTATTATGATTACAGTAGCGACATGCAAATTTTGGGACAAACCAGTGCGAGTGGAGTCCGTACTTTAGTAGATAGCCCCGTGCTATGGGCAAATTCAGTTGCGTAGGAGCGAGGTTGACTATTGGCCGAATTGAGTAGGTCATGCCTGGCTATATGTGGTAGGAGGCGCTCCGCTAAAACAAAACAGTGCATAATTACGTAAAAATGTCATGGTGGACCCTATATTTTTCATGAAATCTGAACAGTGTTAAGATTGCCCTCCCACGTCAAGAACCATGGACCTCAAGAACCAGCGGGAAGAACATCAGCATACAAGGATTAGCAGAATCATCATGAGAAGCTAAGTATCACAATTTTGGCGGCGTGCATGGCAATGATGTTGCTTACAACAGGTGTTGGATAGGTCACCCAAATTATAAGGCATTATAATTAGTATGGGGTTGCCTGAGCAACGGGTCAGAATGATGTGCAGCTTGTATTTATTTTATTTGTTAGAGCTTAGTTGTGTTGTTGTTTTTTATCATATTGTTAGTGTGGTAATGATCATTTGTGTTTTGTATGATTCAGGGATATTTTTTTTTGGTTGGTATTGAATGCACGATCATGGGATTCATGGGTGTTCAAGTTCATTGGCACGACCATAAACTTAGTATGTCGAGATTGGAGGGAACCATTCAGGATGTAACAAGCCATTTCTATTAACGCCATTTGAGCCTGAGCTTAAAATTAGAGGGAATGATGACCGTCGTCAAGGTGAGAGATAACGCGAGGTTGATGAGAGGGACTGCAGACGCACTTGGTAAGTGAGATAAAGTTGAGAGTAAAATTTTGGGCCGAGCTGAGGATGCAAATTTAAGGTAAGCGGAGGTACATGCCCGCAGTTTCGAGATGGTAAGTGACAAGCGGAAAGAGCGTTTCCACAGTGCTTCGATGAGGTATAGGGTAAGCGGAAGTACATGCCCGCAATCTTCGAGATGGTAAGTGATAAGCGGATGGTTAAATGCCCGCGATTCTGAGGCGAAATAATTATGGTAAGTATGGCCGCTCCATGTGATTTTGGGAGGAGTGTCTTGAATGGCTTCTTTACAAACGGAGAGACTCCCGTATCCAGCTCGGTTCCCAAATGTGTTGTCGAGGGTAGGAGCCCAGGTAAGCTTTGCCCTACTGTGCGGACGGCCAGCCTATTGTTCGAGTGAGGTCATCAACCACTGCAGGTCCTCAGGGTTTGTTTATGTTGAGAAACAGAATGGCTTGTTGTATCGCAGTAATTAGCCACAGATGCTGGGCCATTTTAATTTGTTATGTAGGGATTTTCCTCGTCTTTCTTTGGGGATTGTTTTAATTCGCTTCAGGAAGCGAAAATTCAGTGCATTTATGTAAATATTTAAGATGAGTTTTATTTCATTATGGGGCAGAGGCCACCGTTGTTAGATTAGGTGATGATCCACGATTATATGCTTATGTTTGATGTTAATGATTTGTCATTTAAGCTTGAAAGGGCTTGGACCCTAGCCTTAGTCATTTATTTAATTTGTGACACTACGATAGCTTTTTAATGCACATTCGACCTGTAACCGGGAACTGCCATACGCCAATCATCACCGGCCTCATGTGAGAATGGGAATGATTGAAAAGGGACTTATCCATCCCACCTGTAAGCCATAATTACAAATGAGAGTGGGCTATATATAAATTAATCATTTATGACATCACATGGAAGTCATTTGTGTTGAAATCATTGCGGTTTTGTTGTTCCTTTGGAACGGTCATGGACATGATCATGTGACTTTTGTGTCGGCTATTTGAGGGGGCCAGTGTTTATTTATTTTTTGTGTTTATTTTTTTATTTTTATCTTTCAGTAATATAAGGGGATTCGATTGTTTTGTTAAGGGGGGAGTTAACTTAATTAGGATGTTTCTTGAATAAATTGTGTTTTTTAAGATACATCTGGAATATTATTTTAGTGTAAGTTTCCCGTGATCCTTGATATAATATCCCAGGATGTTGAGTGTAGATTAAAGCCACGCGAACAGAGCACCCCCTGAGAAAAGAGACCGCATCCTGGAGGACCTTGACGGGTACAATACTCTGCCCGAATTCTCCAATCAGCACCTTTATCCGCTGCACTGTAAAGGATTGCAGACACGTAGCTACCCAACTCACAAGCTAACCATTGTCTGCTAAGTAAAAATTGGGAATTCTAGGATCATACTGGGTATATTTATAAAAAAAAATAGCACTACCAGCCTAGGTACAAATTTCTACTAGCATTTACATTGAAGCAATTCGAGAAACTCCGATCTTGAGGGGTGATTAGGTCTGTCTATAGTGAGCGCCTGTATCCTACCTAGCAGTATTATTTTCAGCGTTGACAAAATGAAAACGATGTCAGCTAAGATAAAAATTGGCTAATTCGCTAAAAAGCGCCAGCCGTTTATTGTGCTATGGAAATACACACTTGTCCCTGATGTATATCGATAATTAGTGTCTACCTGACACTACAAGAAAAATTAAAATTTAAGATAAACTAAAAACGTGGCATTTATACATAATGTCCTGAAAATGAAGGTTGGAGAATTCGGTACTCCACTGATTCCTTCTTCTCTCATCGAAGAATATAGCATTCCTTTGCTATTACAAAAAATTAAACAAAAAATTTATTACAAACGATAAACAAGAGTGGAGTTCCTCAGAACCTCCACTGAAATATGAAAAATTATGAAACGGCGTGATTTCAAACATTACCCTATATTATACATTGCGTTTCATATTTGAACCGTAGTTCCACATCTAAATATGCAAGATCAAAATTTACTCAGTATTAAATATATATTCACATGTACAATGATTTGTGATTCGCACAAATATTAACTTAACTGCGTTGAAATGATTTATTTTCCTTTAAAATACATGAGCCTTTACTACTCATACTTCCTGAACAAACACCGTAACTTTATCGGTTGAAAGTATAAATACTTGTCTAAATCAAAATAACATAGGTAACACACGTTTAAGTTCAGCACTGCTCTAAGTTTGTTTTCTCCCATTTGATTATTAAATTTCGAAAAATTCCTGAAATTCTTTGCTCGACTTACATTTTCTTTGATAAACGTGAATATTGGAAGTGCATGGCATTTTACCTTCATTCCACACTTCCGTTCAAAATTATACAACAATCACATTATTTCTTAAACACCCAGTACAGAACTTGCCTCAAAGGCAATTAAACGATGTCACATTCGCTGTGATCAAAACTAGGAAACATGTCTCCTCAGTCTCCTTTTGTGAAAATACGTAACTCATTTACGTCTACGATTCCTTTCTTGCACGGTATTCCAAATCTAAACCCCTTTCAGTGCATTTCCTCAATCAATGCAAAGAAAATCAGTAACTCTATTAAATATCCACTACCATTGTGAATATTGTTCAAGAAAAAACTTTAACAACCTCCTCAATTCATATACAAAATTTCCTCGTGCCTATAAATTCAAATCTTTAATTACTTTCTGTACAGTTATTTTTATATCACCCTGTGATTTAACTTTCTTAACTCCTTTTCACGTATTTAAATTCAGTTATTACATTATAGTAACTTTCAAAGAATTGTCAGCAAGAATTCATATTTAAAAATGATATAAGTGTGTCCTCTCTTCCTGTGAATACAAATTTCTGAATTTAATTCAGTTAAGTCCAACTGATTTATTTTCTGACAATGGGTAGACTTATCTAAATTGCCCTGTCTCTTCCTGTGAAAACAATAAAATCTTAGCTATCTTCGTGAAATATTTTGTTTAATAAATTTTATCTAGGCTTTTTAATGCTCTAAATGTTTTATTTGACACATATAAAGGTTCTTGGAACATCTTTGTTACTAGGAAATATGGTTTATTACGTTTACAGCGTAGTTCTACATAACTATCTGTTTCATTATAATGAATTTGGTATTTATTGATTTAATTGTCTATATCAATTATTTAGACTATCTTTTACCAGATTTTGTATCGTGTAACAATCCATTATTGCACACAGTTTGTTTATAATAAATTTCTGATACTCGAATCAACATCTTGAGTTGTCGAAATTTATTTGACATTTCGTGACATAGCTTTTTAAATATACGGTATTTAAGATGTTCAATATACGTTACAACACTGCGCATAAAACAGATTTATTTAATTTAACGCAAGTATCAATAATTCTAAACGACTTTATAATGAACTGATTTAACGTTGACAACAGCAATTCGCTAATAAAATTTCATCCAAATGACTGAAATTTTCAATGAAAATGACTCCTAAGGAAATACTGATATACTGGATTAAAATCTACACAATTTTAAATAAAATGACAGAATTATACGGTTGGTCAATTTGGATAAACACAGAACATGACTACAATTCTACTAAATATATTTCAATCTCATCACTACCTTGAGCTGGCGACGATCTCTGCTGTAATATGCCTTGTCTGGCAAGACAAATGTGTTTGAGCACAACGCCCACAGCTGCGATAACCGGTTGTGGCGAGGTCTGCAGGATAACCTCACAGTGGGACAAGGTCGATGACATAACTGGGTTAGCGACCTCTCCGTGTACAGCAAGTCTCTCCCCCACTCCTTCACTCGACTCCCGCATGTCGTTCGTATCTTCTGACGTTACCACTTCACTACGCCGGCATCGCCTCTTATGGTTGAAATTCGATTGTTCTATAAGTGTTTTTGAGAGTATACTGGATGTATATGAACTCGTGTTATTAAGTATAGATTTGTTCTGCATTTCTGCGCATCGCGTAGATGTTCGACTGCGCCATCCATGTTGTGGAATTCTGGATTCAACTTTACATTTCTGTAGTCTCTACTTCCCTATAATGTGCATCCTAACACGAAGTCATAATCAGATTAATGATTAAACCTACATAACTTCCCGGTCGCCAATTCATAAACTGCATTGAGTATAGCTTCCAAGGATGAGCCGAATTGTATGAGTAATATAGCTCTTTTCCTGAAGTGAATTGTTTGCATTTATCTGCGTGAGATGTGTAGTAGCTTCGTATTGAAATACTGAAGTAACAAGCTGTGTTTCAAATACTCCACAGACTTGCTCTATGAAGCTTCTCTAAATGTGAGTGCAAATGAACTCAGTCTCGTTCCGATAAGTGTGTTACAAAATCACCGGCCTACATGCTGTGCTGGTCTCAGTCAGAATGTCGCTTGCTTCACAAGTCACAGCCTTCTGACTCCGCGCTCCTTTTCTCCACTTTCGTTATGCGTGGCACTGTCCAAGAAACAACTCGTTTCTACACTGGCGGTCTTGTTCAGACCCGATTTGAATTAGGAATGACTGCTCGTTCAAGCTCTCCATGTACGGCAAGTTTATCGCGTTTCCTCCCCTCTCGTGGTGTGACGTAGCTCCACAGACTACCCCTCACTCGCTGTGTCATCAACCTTGGTCACTTCTCCTCCTTCATGACGTTACACTCACTTCTCGTGGTGTGACGCATTCTTACAATGTAGGCCTACCTACATTCAGATATTAAATACACAACCATATTTAAATAGTTCCTTCTTTCCTTCCGGCCTTCAGTAATTGTTTATATTAATAATGATGCATGGTATTACACTCTATTTCAGCTTAGGTTTTCCATATCTCACAAATTTTTAAGGAATAAGAGATTTTAATTCGTTCTTTTATTTTCCCTGCGTCCCAGTTCTTATCCCGTCTGGATCTTAGTAATGCCCTTAAATAAATTCGGGCGCATTACATACTCCTCAACTACAACAAATACGCAATTGAATGTACTGTGCTTGTCAGTTAAATAGCAACAAATTTTTACTGGCGTGAGCCTACTAGAAGTATTTAAAATGTTTAAGACAAAAATCTGCATGCCAACATTCTTGAAGAGCTATAAAAACCGGCACGCTTCTCGTAACCCACCTGGCTACGCTGTCATTCAGAAAATGACACACATTCTCGATCAGCCGTGCGGCTGCTTGCTTAAGAGGGCAGTGGACTGCCAACACCTGTCCACATTATGTAATAGACTGGCCTTGAAATATCTAGCGGGAATACACATCCCGACATTTACAGTGGCCGCGCTGTGTAGCCTAGAGTCGACGTGTTTCAAATTTATATTTTATGCTCTTCATATCTCAAGCACTTTTCAAACCATCACTTCCAGATGTTAACGCAAACATCCGTGCATTCTCCTCTGTGGTTCATGAACCAAAGGGTTGTACAATCATCCTTAACAACATTCAAAGCATTCGTTCTAAAAACATTCATTCAGAAATACACCATAAATCCAAAAAAATCGAACAAAGAATTACAGTATTCTAAAATTTATTTCCCTAACTAAATAATTGCGAAAATATTTATAAAAACCGAATCGTTATATTTAACGTTATAAAGTAGAGTCGTAGCTATCTTTCAACAATTATACTACACTTTCTTCTATATACAATATGATCTTCACATATACTTCCTTGGACATTTATCAATGTTCTTATACACTGCACACACTTTGTCGTAATTAGTTTAATAGACAATATCAGTCAAATGCGTTCAACCACCAAAGGTCAATTGCACGTAGGTGCTCAACTCCGTGATAATAAAAGTTAATAAATGTATTAGTGAACATAAAGTAGACAATTGTTTTCTGTAATTGTTTTCCGCTTATCAACGCTCTTGTCATTCCTGCTAAAGTCGTAAATCTAACAAGTATAGGAGTTCTCAACACCTCCTTCCCTATTAATACCTTGTTCTTTCCAAAAGAACTATAATTCAATAACTTCCCTCCAATGCGGTAAAAACTTCGCATGAGTACACACATCTCTCCACAACCTCATATATCCACAGTATATGGTATTAAAATCACCTCCACCATGTTGGACAATTCTAAATGTAGTCATTGTTACCAACATCTCTACTGTAGGAATTGCATTTAAGTTACTGGCATTACCTTCAGCATTGTATCACTCAATCGCTGGCATATTGAACTATTCCTTCAGCCCTTAAAAGAAACTTCCTTCAATAAAGAACGACCTTAGACAAGTCGTTTATGACCTCCATAAGTTTACTTTACAAAAAGATACTTAAATGTCCACAGCATTGTTACATATACAACTAATAAAATACTATTCCTTCCACCTTTCTGATCTAGCTTTAAATTACACGTTTATGCAATGTCAGGTCCACAATACGACGTGACACCACATATAGTGTTTAAATAACCACATATGTAATTTATCATGTCCGTTAGACTTCAATATTGACTAGGGTAAACCAGCTTCGAATCCCTGTCGTAAGATAAAAATTATCTTCTATAACGTTTTATTTCCTAAAACAATTAAATGATTAAAGCTCGTAGCTTTCACAAATAAATTAAGGATTGTCAATTCCGCAATGTGTCTCCATTCGTTACACTGAATGTTTATGAGTATATGACTTCTATCATATCCTGACAAATGTTTCTTGTCAGAGCGACGTAAAGTTCATAGTAATTATGATGATATAACAATATCATTCGTGGTTTATTCTGTTCTTGATGATTTCTTTACAGTGAGGTGCCCAAATTAAATTACTTAAAAATAATTACAGATTTACCTCAAAATAAAATTCAAAAACGTCGAAAGTTAAAATGACTGTTCTTAAATAAGGAATACTGATACCTTAAACAAATAAATATGTCAGTTCAGAAACTGATCCGTAGAATAAAAATGTAAAAATGATGAAAGACGATCATCTCAAATGATCTTGCAGAATAAAATCTTGTTACTCACATGAAGAAAAAATATATGTCGAAACATTGGAATACATAAAATATGGAGTAAAACGTTTGCTCAGAATGTCACTAAATAGCTCTCAATATAAAGGTAAATAACACTGCTGCCTTATCAGACGATATCTAGAAGATCAATTTAAGTATTATGGGATAATACTTAGATGTTCCTCAATCCAAGATACTGAGTTGGAGCTCAGTTCGTTTCCTCGGACCAGTGATCGCGGATAAGGAAAGACGTTTCCTCTCCGGTAATCACCAACCTCCGTCTGGCACCGAACGACATCCTTCTGGCATAATTCTTCTGGGTTGCCGGGATTTTCCCTGAGCATCTTGACAAATCTTCTTATGTTGTATCTTCTTTCTCCGTCATAGATGTAGTTCAGTGTCATCGTAGAATAATTATCGTAGACATATTCATGTAGATGGTTGATGATATATTTCTAGAGCTCGTAGTTGTTATATACAGTTCGTGAAATGACGTGAATGCACAAGATGTAAGGGTACATAACGTCTACATTCTGAAATATTCTGGTTAACGAAGCTCCATGTTGTATCTAAAACTCTGCTTCAAATATGTCCCTTGCGAATAATGCTCATATCTCATCATCGTAACAAAGTGACAGATATCGAAAAACAAGTCCTGATGAATATTAGCAGTCATAGTGAAAATGTTTATATAGTGCTCCAATGTGTAAGTAAAGGCACTGTTACTCACTTGGTTTGTGTTCACTGCTGCCTCGTTTCAACAAAAATGCTTTTAGCTTCTGCGTCCGTTACTTTTCTATGTCACCTCTAAAAAGTGTATAACAGTGAAACTATATAAGTTGTGACGCTTAAATTTCTGTAAATACTAGAATACAGTTTGTACTGTCTGCTTATACAATTGGCCGAAGTCTATTCTCAAATACTACTGGGTTAATGCAATATTAAAAACTTGCAAACTTCGCCTAGTTTCAAAGATCGGGATCTCCTATATATTTCCCGGCGATCGCGCTGTCTCCACGTGTGGCCTCACTACCGTACTCAGATAACCTTCGGGATCTCGGTTAACCCGGTAAACACATCTACACTCTTCGAAGTCTTTAGGATAAAGAACCTCGATGCCTGGGTCTCCCTCTCCAAGTCGTAATTTTGGCGGCCATTTCTGACTCCCTCCATAAATTTAGCGCGCACTTTAACAATGCTTATTACTCCGTAATTAGACCTTTCAGCTCCTTTTAAAGTCTCTGTAATATTTTCCTTTAATATTCTTCTCATTACCAATGAATAAAATATCCCTCTTGGGGACAAATGCTTAAATTCTCCATATAATATAGTTGAAGGTATTCCCGTCTTCCATAAGAGCTGTCCTCATAGGCTGAGGGCTTATGTCCAATGACATAAATTATAACAATAATTATAATATTCCTCAGCAAATTCAATGTTGCTAGTTCGATTCCAACCTTCTAGAAACTTCTGTTGCGCAACTTATCACGTGATCGGAATCTCCCTGCCTTGCTCCTCGGTAACACGACTCGTTTGCGTCAAGTTCCAGCATTTATATTGCTATGTTAAACTGTATCATGGGCTTGGAAAATATTCTCATTTAAGTCCTAAATAATTCATTTCGGGGGCATTCTCCCTCCATCTCAAGTTAAAAACTGTTCCTAAATTGTTTTTAATCATTCTAATTCAGGACCTTAGATATGTCACTGAACTCGAATAATGAATTATTTTTCAGCCTACTTTCTTATGTTATTTCTTTAAATTCTTTGCGTTGAACTTTCCTAGAATAACGTTATTTTCATAATCAAATAACTCATAACAGTTAATCCCGTCAGCATTTTGTATACGGAACGGGCCTATAAAGACGACACCAAATTTTGGGTGTATCTTTTTGCTCACGTCCGCTTTGACTGGTCTACGCAATAAAACCATGTCACCAATTTCTAACGGCGTACTGAAACGTTTTCCTGAAACTCGTTTCAAGCGCTTTTCAGCTGCTTTCTAAGTCTTTCTTCGGCTTGATCGATCCTCGCTTGACTGCCCAAATCAGGATCACTTGGAATAAAATTAAATACGCTGTCCCATGGCCTTTCGGGATTCTGTCCTAGATGTAGAATCATCAGAACTTCTGCCGTGCTCTCTTGAACTGTGGAGTTCAAACAATCCTCAATAATTGGCATATATTTAACCCAACTTGGGTCATCATTTGGGCAGAAAATTCTGCAGAATTTACGAAATTCTACATGTATCATTCATTTGAATTTGATTCAGGATAACGTATGCTCGAAAAGACATGTTTAATTTCTAATCTTTCCATATCTGCTTCAAATTTGGCTGAAGTGAATTGCACTCCATGGGCCGAAAAGAGATATTCTGGCTTCCCTGCCTTAGGAAACACAGCATTCTCTAATCTGCTCACCACATTTCTTGTGTTGGCCTAATGCATAAGATTCATGTTGACGAATTTTGTGAAGATATCAATAGTCACTAACAAGAACTGATTACCTTCGTATCCTTTCGGACCTGGACCAAAGATGTATGTGGCCATCAGCTCACGTGGTTTAGAGGGTATCATAGCTCTAGGTCTTCCCTTCAACAACTCCGATGAAAATTTTCCTCCCTGGCATTTATCACATGACCTTACAATTCTCGCAATGGCAGATCTCATATTGATCCAGATAAATCTCTCTTTGAGAGTACTAAGAGTTTTATCTAGACGGCCATGTCCAATGGAGTGGTGTGCTAACCACACTAACTTTGCAACAAAATTAGGGGGCACGATTATGCCGAATTTTGTATGCTCAGGGTCTGCGTATTTGCACACGAGATCACACCTTAGCATATAATGATGTGAACGCCTTTGAGTTGCAGCATAATCAGTATCTGCACTGTCCATATAACCCTTAAGGAACCTGTACATTTTCCTAATTGGAGCATGTCTCTTCTGTGACACACCGATTTGGGCTAGTCTCCTAACGGTCTCCTGATCTTCTAGCTCCAATTGCACATGGTTTATCTGCAAATTTCGAATGGGGTTTCTAGATAACCCGTCAGCCAACAAATTATCCTTACCTGGCTGATGGACTATAGTAGCATTGAATAGCTGAGTGAAAAGGGCCCATCGTGTAAATCTATCACTCGACATATCGGTCTGAAGCATGAATTGTAATGCCTTATGATCGGTGATGATTATAATCTGATGACTGATTAATATCTTCTTCCACCCCTAAAGAGCTGTCATGAAAGCTAACGCTTCAAGTTCTGTCGTGAAATAATTTTCCTCATGTCTTTTCAATTTCCTTCCTGTGAACGCGATGTAGTGCTTATTTCCATCTTCGTCTTTTTGGTATAAGACAGCACTTATGCCTACACGTGAAGCATCGGATTCGATGTAGAATATACGTTCAAAATCCGGATATTCTAATTTGACATTGTTTCTCAGCATTTCTTTCGCTTTCTCGAACGCGTCGTCAGCGGTACCGCTCCACCTCCAACGGTTATTTTTCTTTAGTAAGTCGTAAAGAGGGGACATAATTTCCGAATACTTTGGACAGTGACTACTTATAATCTGGCACGCACCCACGAACTCTCTCACTTGCCTGAACTTAGTGGGCTTCAGAAATCTCATGATAGCTTCCACTTTCTCTAAGTTCGGGTGATATCCATGCTGGTCAATAGTATGTGCTAGAAATGGCACTTATCAAAGTTTGCCTTTATGTTTGCGTCTCTTAGGTTTTCAAAAAGCTTACGCAAGTGCATTAAATGTTCCTGGACTTTTGGTGAAGATATGATTAAATCATCTATATAGTAAAGCACGTTCTTCCCTACCTCGTCAGTGAGTTTGTTATCAAGGGCTGTAATCAGTGCTGGTTCACTATTTACCATGCCAAAGGGAATACGCTGAAATACCCAGGAAGTCTGGTCAAGCACGAACCCTGTGTATTGTTTACTTTCCTCTTCTAGCTCTATCTGGTAAAATGAAGAAATTAGATCTAGTACGGAAAAACAAGCTTTTCCTTGGAATTTCCTCAACAGATCACGTATTTTAGGCGGTCGGTCTGCCTCTGGCAAAATCTTCAAGTTAATGGTCCGTGCATCGAGACATAGGCGTAATTGACCATTATTTTTCTTGACTACAGTAATAGGGTTGATATAAAAAGATGCCTGCTTCTTTATAATCCCATCGGTTTCCATCTTTTTGGTTATTCCTCATACTTCTTCATAGTACTTTTCCCGGATAGAGTAGATTATTTTCTGGTAAGGGGTTTCATCAGTGAGCCTTATCTTGTTTTTGAAGTCCTTAATTAACCCAGGCTTGTCATAAAAAATATCGTGAAATTCCAAAATCAAATTCTCGAATTCGTCTCTAATTTCATCAAATCCTTCAACTCTGGGAGTAGGTAATTCTCTTCTATTTTCTACCTCTTCGATATGATTTCTTCCCTAAAGTCTATATCTAGACTGTCATTCAAATCCTTTTCTTCTAACTTTTCTGTGTTAATTAACCCTCGGCTAAATTTTATAATTCTGTTCTTCATATCGACTATTGCTCCAACCTTAGTAATGAAGTCAATGCCTAGCACATTATCAAAATTAATCTTTTTGACCACTATGAAAATATGGTCATAAGTGCATCCATTGATCTCAAAGTTTGATAAAACTTGGATCTTACATTCTACAGCCTTGTCCTGAATAATCTCTGATAACACTCATCTGACGTTATGGACATGATAGCTCCAGTGTCCATTAAAGACTAGCATGTCTGTCCATCGACATTAATAAATATTATGGGTAATTCGAATGGTCTCTCCTCTTTAATAACTTCCTTCTCGAACAGTAAATCCTCACCTGTTACCTCATGAATCTCATTTATCATATCTTGGTGTAGTGCTGCTGTATATTCTATCTCTTCTACTTCCGTTTCAAAATTGTTTTTTTTTTTGTCCTTGAGTATCGTTCTCATAGTTCCCTTGCTGACTAGTACTCGCCTTAGGATCCATACTCAAGCTCTTTTCCCCTCCGTTTCCATTTTCTTTATATCTCAACTCCTTGAGATATTCCTTTCCTTCTCTATGACGTTCGTCATATTTTTTCTTCGTCACGACATCGTTTTGGGAATTTTTATATCGGTTATATCCCTGATTATTCCGATTACTGCGGTTATAATAGCCATTATTATTATACCTGTAGTTGTTGTTGTTATGGTAATAACCACTTCTACGGTTTTGATTATTGTTGTTACGCCCTTGTTGCTGCTGATACGGACGGCCTCCACGGAATCTCCTGTATATAGGTTCCGGTCTCCTATCTCGAAAATAGGTATTCCGTTTAGACCTATGTTTCCTTTCTCCTGTACTTTCTGACTTTCGGTCTGCTGCGTCTGGTCAAGATATACAGTGTTTATGTCCTTGTATTCTTGCCTGTGATTTTTGGATACTACATTCGGCATTGGTCTTGTGCAATCCAACTTTCTAATTAGCTCATCCATGCTAGCTAAATCACTTATCCCTGACGAGATAATAAGACGTCTGACCTCTCCTGGAAGCATTCTGGCTACCGCATCTATCAACTGCGCCATTGACAAAGGGGGCTGAAGAAATCTAAGTCGGGCGTGTTGATTTGTGAAGAAGGCGGCGTAACGTGTGGGTAATGTACCCGAGTATTTTCTAGAGTATACTTTTGCGCTTAAACTGTTCTGCGCTTCAATACTCCAAAAACGTTTTATCAGGGCTTCTGCGAACTCTTCAAAGTCCACAAACGTATATCTGAAGGCGCAGAACCTTTCAAGGGGCCCACATGCTAAATAACGCTGTACTATCTTCATCTATCTCTCACGAGGAATATGAGCTTCGATAAAAATAATCTTCGAGGTTTCTTACATACTCAATTGGTGTGAAACTATCAAGGTGACTAAATTTTCTAGGCTTATCTTCAAAGTTTCTGATCACCGTCACGTTCCTAGTTTGAGAATCCTGAAGACTAGATCGAAAGTCTCTAGCATCTCTTTCGGGCTCTTTACTTCTATCTTCTAGACCTTCAGGAAACCTGAATTCCCTTTCTTCTGGTCTGATTTCTTATTCTTCTGCTCCTAGACTATCTCTTCTAGTTTGATTCCCATAATCTTCTAGATCTCTCTTTTCTTTCTCTTCTATCTCCGTGATAATCTTCTTCAATTGTTGTCCTACTTCTATCTTCAACTCATCTTTGTATGTTTCAATACTGGCGACATCTCCCAAGTTGAGACTTTGTAACTTTATACTAATGTAGTTTTCTAATTCAGTAGATTTACCCTCATAAATCGCATTTACGTCAGTGACAACCTTATCTAAGCGTTCCTTCAAAGCTTGATTATCCTGAATCGATTGAGTTCTATCGTCCACCTGAATTTGAGTAAGCTGATCAATGCGGTTACCTAAGTCTGATCTAACACTAGCAACTTCACGATTAATCTCTATCTGTGAACTGGCTATTTTTTCTCTATATTATCCTCAATCTTTTTTATATGCTCAAAACTGGACTTATTCCACTCGTCCTTCCAAACAACTACATTTGCCTTCAACACTTCGGCAATGTCTTCTTCTATATCCTTGTGGTCTATGACCTGAGTACGCAAAGTATCGACATTTGTTTTTAACTCCGCTAAAGAAACAATAGTCTTTAACGCGTCATCAACAAATTGTGACTTAAAGTTCCTATATTTTCTTTACACCGGGTTTTAGGTTCTTTAACTTCTCTCCTAATTTAATTAACGTCACGCTGAACTTTTGTTACATCTACAAACATTGTATTAATCTCAGTTTGTATCTTACCTATAACAGTCTGTACACTTGTGATTTCAGTTTTTACATTATTGATGTCTACTTGAATATTTTCGACAACTGCCTGAACCTTAGCTACGTTAGATCTAACATTTGATACATTAATTTGGACATTGGACACTTCTGCTTGGACATTGGATATATCTCCCTGAACCTTGATCACATCAGTTCGGACATTTCCGACATCTGATTGGACGTTATCAACATTAGACCGGACATCTCCGACATCTCTCCGTACACCAGTTACATCATCCTGTATCACCTTAGAACTGGCCTGCAATCTCGTTACATTTATGTTCATATCAGAGGCACTAGTCTGTAATCCATCCAAGGAAGTCTGAACTCCCTGAATTTCCTCCTTGAAATTCTCTTTAACTCTTCGAGCGCCAAGGGATGATATTTCATTCCTCCGTGAACTCGCCTAAAGTGCCAGGAATTATATTTCATCCCTCGTGCAGACGTGTTTAGAAGCTGTCGTAGTTCTTCCTTTTACGGTAGATGGCAGCACAAATCAGTATATTCTTATCAAGGAAGGTACGCAGTCTCCCTTCGTGTTTACTATGGTCCAATGACTAATGTTAAGTAGTCGGACACACTCCCTATCTCTCTCACACCGTCTCACGCACTCTCGTACTCTCTCGTACTCTCTCTAACATACTCTCTCTAGTCATACATCCACACACATACATGCCTTTGGGAACAATCACAACCATCATATTCATTTCCAA
This sequence comes from Meconema thalassinum, assembly GCA_946902985.2. Taxonomy (NCBI): domain Eukaryota; kingdom Metazoa; phylum Arthropoda; class Insecta; order Orthoptera; family Tettigoniidae; genus Meconema; species Meconema thalassinum. Next base: position 801,916,533 of record OX336389.2, on the reverse strand, counting down.
AGAACATTTTTTTCCTTCTTTCGTGAGGGGTAATGGTCACTCTCCCTTACTCTTTCTCTCACACACATAGCAAGGAACTGTATACAGATATATTGAACAATAAATAAAATAATCAGACCATAAATAAATTCCGGTAAATAAAACTTTAACATAAATTGACATTAAAAACATTGGAAACCATTAATAATCAACTTACCTCTAATTTCATAAAGTGCCACCACTGACTGTGCTGGGATTCATTCCTGCAAGCTTGGATACTCGATACCGCCCAGCTACAGAACCAGTGTGCAACAGCCATACAATATCTGAACACAATAACTAAAATCAATCAGTAAATGAATACCGGTAAATAAAACTTTAACATAAATTGACATTAGAACATCAGTCACCTTCAATAAAGTACATACCTATGGGAAATGTTGCAAATTATACCGCCACTGACTGGTACAGTTATCACCCAACCAAGAGGCAACCGTAACAATAATACCTGAAAATCAAATAAACAATCAATAAATAATAAAAACCAGTAAATAAAACTTAAATATAAATTAGTATTAAAGGGTCCAAAAACGTAAACTAAACTTACCTCCAAAAATGTTGCAAAGTATACCGCCTAAAAACTCACTTCGATCAGGGCGCACAGTAATATATAGTCGCCTTAGACAAATATTACACAAGTGTGAGTAGAAATATTTAAGACCTCTCTTTATAAGTCACTCCACATAAATGAATAGCATGTCTGCTAGTCAAAGTACCTCGTCCCTCGTGTAATCAATTCTCACAGAGTTGCAAGTTGCAACCCGCACAGCATGCCTCTTCACTCTCCATGCGTTATCAGTTCCCACATAGTCATGCAGGTCGGTTCATGTTACGCTAGGGTGTGCAATGATCTCACCTCCGGTCTCTTACAGCTCGGCGCATTCCTTTCGATAAGGCTGAGGCCAAGCTTGCGACTTTGTAGCGCGTCAGAGTCGCTCGGTTTGGGTTTTTCCCACTGGCGACATTTCTCACTGGCAAAGCTAGAGCGACTGTCGCCGTCTTCCTTGGCCTCCTGTTACAAATGTCACTGCCGGACGAGTGTCATAGTGGAGTATTCGAGGAGGCCATGGTCGAATGCAATGTATATTTTGCCTCGAAACTATCCTTTTATGTACTGGGGACGGCTACGTTATAGCGTAAGGGGCCATTCCAGAAACATGAGTTTTGTGTTCTTTGACGATAACACACTGTAAAAAAAACCTCTCTAATATTCTATTATGTTGCTTGAAATGGCCTTCTCTGCAAGGTGCTTGTGTTCATAAATGAGCTAAAGAAGCATGTGCTATGGTTTGCTATCTTCTTTTCTGCTCTTAACAAAATTAAACAGCAATACCCAACCCCCGCCCCCCCCCACCCCCCTCAAGAATTAACTGAACACGTTAAACAGAGAGCCTTTGCATTACTTGAGAAAATATTAATATGGTGTCTGTGGTTCAAATTCATCAATACCTTTTTATAAATAATAAATAATAATATTTGCTACTTCTGTGGGAGTCCGGGCACGGACAGCAAGAGCCCGCTGATGAGCCTATCTTGGTGATCCTAGCCGGAGCCCCGCACAATACACGGCGTAAACCTAGAAAAATGTTGAGTTTTAATATTATTATTGTTGCTAACATTGACACAATTTCCTAATAGTGACACACTCTTAAAATAAAACCACTATTTAGAATGATGTGATGTATATACTGTAAGTAAAAACGTCGTTTTTTCCAATGGCTAAAACTTCCAATAATTTTCTAAAATCGTTTGACGTAAGTAATATTTGTAAGCCAGAACATGACCTACTGGTTAAACTCGGTACTTAATTTCCGATTTATTTAAAAGGAAGGAAGGAAGCTTGTAGTTTAACGTGACCGTTAATCTCGCGATCATAAGCCACGGGACCTCCGTTTTACGTGGAATCCGAACCACAGGACATGGCATTTCACTTCGAAAATCTCACATGCATTGACCGGGAATCGAACCCGGTCCGCCTTGGTGAGAGGCATACAGCTTGACCGCTGCGCCACCACGCCCCTCCGATTTATTTAACTCTGTAAATAATAATAATAAATATATTTAATTATCAAATATTCTCTGGAAGAGAAGAATCCGAATAAAACAGGAAAGATTGACTAAAAAATATTTGACCATGCTGACAAAATTTCCGAAATGCAAATTAGTTGCTTCATCGAAGTGAAGAAGGATTGAACAGAAATGAACATTACAAAACAAGACATTCTAGACAGGCTTTCATTTATAAAAGAGATTAGAAAATTCGGAGATTTTACGAAAAACAATATAGTGCTCAACTGTTTAGGCAGATTAAAGAAAGAAAGAAAGAAAGAAAGAAAGAAAGAAAGAAAGAAAGAACACAGTAAAAGGATGAATAATTAGCCCAGTGGAAATCAACTAAAATCAAGAAAGGAGATAAAAACATCAGAATTTTATTCATGTGACCCTTAGATGACGGAAATCGAAGAAAGAAGCACATTAAGAAGAAGTAATATATTTACAGTGCGAAGTTTTAAGGCCTATACATGAGTTTTGTAATTTTATATTGATACCGGTACTGGTTAACATTTTCAGAATTGTTGTTGTTGTCAACGTGTATTTTCAGTGTATGTGGCATCTGCCCAATGCTAATAATGTGCGTACTTACAATTGGGGACGGAAACGAGGTGGTTGTGGCCTTAAGTTAGGATCATTCGCAGCATTTGTTTGGAGTAGAGTTCTAATGAATGCGGAGTGTGCCCCGTTTCAACCCTTGAAATTCTTGGTAGATCGGCAATTCAATCCTTTGACGTAACTTCAATACGTACCCCTAGACAACTTAAGGTCCAGTACCAGTACCTACGAACACGTGGAAAGTCCCATGAATTACCAGGTAGGCTACAATTCATATGCCTGTTTATGTTCGACGATGTCGAAATGTATATATTATTATATGTCAGAAAACTGTATGTTAATGAGGGTCATTATAACACAATTTTTCAGAATGAAACAGTTTCTCCCACCAATCAGAGCTCAAGAAACAGTTGTGTGGCCAATTAGGTAAGGATGGTATCTCATCTGCGGCCTCCGAATTTAAATTTCACTGCGTGACTAGTGTCATAGGGGAGTAATCGAGGAGGCCATGGTCAAATACAAGGTATTCTCTGCGTCCCATGCGCCCTAATCAGTACATAAAACTGGGGAAATCTCGACAGATATTGATGAATATTTATGTTCAAACATAAAACAGTTATAATTATCGTCGAACATAAACAGTCGTATGCAACTCGCCTATAATGGTAATTAAGACACTCGTGTCACCTCCGTAGCTTAGCGGTCAGCGTGGTTAGCTAACGCCCCGGAAGTCCCGGGTTCGATTCCCGGCTCTGCCACGAAATTTGAAAAATGGTATGAGGACTGGAACGGGGTCTACTCAGCCTCGGGTGGTCGAAATTAGTAGAGGGGGTTCAACGACCACCTCAGTCATCCTCGCAGTGGTTTTCCGTGGTTTCCCACCGTATTCGGGCGAAAGCCGGGATGGTACCTACTGTAAGGCCACGGCCGCCTCCGTCCCTCTTCCTTGCCTATCCATCCTAAACTTCCAATCCCTTCCCTCATGGGGCTCCTGTTCTCTTTGCAGGTGAGGCTGCCTGGGCGAGGTGCTGATCACACCTGACCAGTTGTATCCACGCCGACCAGATGTTCCGAGCTCTACGACAATGCATGAAAAAGGCGGTAGGGGTGAGTTCGCTCGCTCACCCCGTGGGAACCACCACCCTGGAGGGTTATTTCGAAAGAAAAAAAGGATACTCGTGTCTTAATTATTGCCATTATAGGCTCGTTGCATAATGTACTATTATAGAACCATGAACTGGGATCCAAGAAGGCTGTGGCCCAACGCGACGATATTGTGAATTATCTAATGCCGCAAGCAAATTCGTCACTTTTCGTCCATTCGTTCTATCGATGCGTGGTCATGAAGAATATATTAATTGATGTTAACTATAGTAATAGCGGACCACCACGTGGCGCAGTGGCTAGCATTGTTGGCCGTCAACCCCGAGGTACCGGGTTCGATCCCCGGCTCTGCCAAGAATTTAAAAGGCTTCGTATGGTCTGGTACGGGGTCTCCCAGCATCGTGATGTAAAGTGGGAACCAGCCGGATGCTATGGCAGGAAGAGGAGTGGAAAAGAACAGGCCACCCTACCACACTCTAATTCCGGTTCGGAATGCCTGGTTAGTTATTCCTTGACGAAGTCAAGGGCTCAATTCAGGTCGCCTACTTCCCTGGAGGGGATATGGCAATCTAATTTTGAATTGAATAGTCATTGCACATTACTTACAAAAGAAGCAAGGAAAAGAAAATACAGCTTTCATCTGATCAACGAGCAAAGACACACAAGTGGGCAGTTTAACACTTTATTTAATACCCTATGGACCCACAATGCCATAACTTTTAAAATTTTTGAATGAGTGTAACTTTGCATGGCGAAATTTGTGTGTATCTCAAGAAAGGAATTGCAAAACAACTTTTAACAATGCAATCTCAGTAGAAGAAAGACTTGCAGGTACGTCGATGTAAGATGAAATTCACGCTTAGATTATAAATCTATGTATTAGAGTTCCTTAGAGTTTCATTGTAGTAACAACCTATATGTTTTTATTCATTCAATTATTAATTTATTCATTCAATCATTGATTTATTAATTAATTAAGTTATTCATTTATTTATTTATTGATTATGGAGCGCGTCAGTAGCCCAGAGCCTAGCATGCTAGAGCGACTCTGCCTAAGAGCAATGCTATACTGTATATGCGCCAGTGTCGCGTTAGTATGCCCACATCGATAAGAAACTAAGCAGATCATCTTTGTAGCTGTGTCGAGAAAACACTCTCTGCTGCGTCTTTGTCGCCATGTCGACCAAGCATGGCCACCTACATTTGAATCAATGCAACGTACTGAACTCGATTTCAGCCCAGCTTCAGCCATTGACTGAGACGAGGATCGAACCGACTTGTGAACCTGAAGGTGTAATAAATGGAATTTGGAATTGGAACAATATTTTATTCACATATGCATTTTAGGAAGTGAATAAAGCATATTGATAACTTTTTGGAAAATTTTGGGGTATTTTGAAAGAATTAAGTTTGAGAATATTTCAGTGAATGATAATTTAACCAAGGGAGAGTCTGATCTTCCGACACTGGAATATTACCAAGGCTTCAAGTTAGTAAGCCTAAGACCGGTTTTGGTTGGCCGAGGTGACAATAACAAAAGTATGCACACAACCCGATAATAAGAGGCTAGAACCAGGAGTTTTTTCGTGATAACTCAACAGCCAATCAGGTTGGATCTCATAATTTTTGTGGGAATCGCTATTATATTAAATTTGCTTATATAAAGCGATATTAGCACTTCTACAGATGCTGAAGAGAAAATGAAAGTTAATTGTCAAAACAGAATTATAAATTTATGGCCAGGAGAGAAAATATGAGCGAAATTCAGTTAAATAGGACTCTGTGCGAGTCTAGAAAGTAATTCTAGTCTGCCACACAAGCCATTGTCACGAGCGCTAGGATGACTCCTACTTAGCAACTTAAAGAGAGCAGACCTACATTGCAACACGTCCAAGAAGAGCTCAATACTACATTGGAAGTACAGTAAGGAGACTAGACTGAACCGTGAGGGGATACAGCTATCGCGGTGGAAGAGAAGGAGAAGCCGGCACATCATAAAACGCACTAGTTTGCAACAGAGAGAAGCATTCTTATAAATACAATGTTTATTGGAAGAAGACTTCATTTCTACAGCTTTACATTTCTACAGAACTACGACTAGTAGCATTGCATTTACCAGCTACAATATTGCAACAGTATATCTTCTGAATAATCATCTAACATTTTCGATGAAAATAATGTCCATGAGTCAGGGGGGATATTCTTATTCGACACTGACTAAGGAGATTGTCATGGAAGACTAAATTATGGAAGGAGGTTAGTCTACATTATGCAGTGGGATTTCAGAGTGATCTTGACGACCATGGATCGATGATACTATAACTGCTCATCAACATGCAGTATTCTGAATTTACCGTCAAAAAAACGATTCAAACGGCCACTACCAAATTGGAGAGATGTCAACCAGAGACGTTCAAACCTACAACGATGACGAGATGCTACACGAAGAAGACGGACAGAGGGGTACGTTTGACCCGATTTCAAGTTTCCAGACTAGAGGTCGCGAAGCAAGAAGAAATGCCCTTAGCTGGGAGGCGAGACAGCAGCCCAGGTGCTTGCCGCACGACGAGGGGAGAAGCCGGACAGCTGATCGCCACAAACCAAACTGGAGCTCGCGTCGAGGCAGGCGACACGCACGTGCCGTCCGGAGAGAGGAACATCAAGTATATCAGACCAGGTATCACGACAGCAGAAAGGTAGAAAATTAATTGTATTAAGATCTCAGTAGCTTGATGTAGTCTTTGATAGTATTTCAGGAGTGACCCAACTTATGAGTAGTTTTTCTTATTCATAACCCATGCTTTTATCTTGTCAATTTTAGAGATTTCACTGTAAACTTAATTATACGTCAGCGTGTGTCGTTTTTGACGTAATTTCATTTGTATTTGGAATTAGATATTCCGTTGTTTATATTATTAAGGAAACATTTTAATATGCTCACTTTTAAACGAAACTGTTTTATGAAGGGAATGCTTTGATTGTTAAAAATGCGTAACAAGCGACAAAATGCGTCAATATTGCTAGAGTAGGTAATATAAGGCGGTTCTGGGACAGGGGCTAATGGGCAAGATGGCCGCCGCGCGCAACCAATCTATGTTATTTTTATGGAGGGGACAGTCATAGCTAGGTCAGGGACTAATGGGCAAAATGGCCGCCACGCACTACCACACTCTTTAATGGCGGGCTTTCCAAATCATTATTTATTTGTTATTAATTTATAAATTTTTATTTATTTAATATTTAATTTATTTTTTAGCACAGGGCTAATACACAAAATGGTCACTGAACACAACCACTTACACATATAACATGCTAACCTAACCTTACCTAAACTAACCTAACCTAACCTAACCTAAATTCACCTAACCTAACCTAACCTAACATCACCGAACCTAACCTAACCTAACCTAACCAAACCTAACTTCACCTAACCTAGCCTAAACTAACCTAACCTAACTTCACCTAACCTAACCTAAATTCACCTAACATAACCTAACCTAACATAACCTAACCTAACCTAACCTAACTTCAAAGTCAGAGCATATATGAGAGCAAATGTGAGAGCACACATAATAAACTAAGTTATAACCTAACCGAAGTTAACCGAACCTATCTTAACCTAACCTAACCTCACCTAACTTAAAAGTGCGAGCAAAGAAAAATTGAGAGCAAAAAGTGTGAGCAAAAAAGTGAGAGAAAATGTGAGAGCACAAATAATAAACTTAGTTATAACCAAACCTAACCTAACCTAACCTAACCTAAACCACAGAAACCTCATTTAAGGATTTTAGATTTTACATTTTAACATTCTAGATTTTTGATTTTATCATTTTATATTTTTTTAGATTTTACATTTTACATTTAAATTTAAGATTTTTTGATTTCAGATTTTACATTTTACATTTTACGAAAAGAGTAAACTACAAGGTCACATACCTAACCTCACCAAACTTAACTTTACCAAACCTAACTTAAGCTAATCCAAAGGCACATACACAAAATATATAAGGGCACATGCAACTATCCTTATGCTAGTTTTATAGGCTACTGTACAACATGATCACTACCCGAACCAGGTATTTTTTTTCATTTTGTTGTTTACACATTTGACAATTTTCCAATTTCCCATTTACAGTTTTTTATTTCAGTTTTAAGTTTTTCAATTTCATAATATGGAAAAATGGATTTTGCATTTTGTTGTTTACACATTTATTAATTTCCCAATTTCCCAATTACAGTTTTTAAAATGTCAGTTTAAAGTTTTTCAATTTCATGATATAGAAACATGGATTTCCCAATTTGTTTTTTACACATTTGTCAGTTTACCGAATTCCCATTTACAGTTTTTAAAATTTCAGTTTAATGTTTTTTCTATTTTGTCAATATGGAAACATGGATTTTCCAATTTGTGTTTGTGAGAGTTTGAAGGCACCCGGTGCCGCTCGGGTACGCTAATTTTGTGGATATCTTTGCAAACCCATGATCGAGAGGGCGTCAGCCTGAGTAATTTGATATGTCGCATGTCAAATTCCGATCAGGGGTTCGCGAGATATCCACTTATTAATATGAACACCATCCGAGCAACGCCGGGTGCGATAGAACACGGCACAGTTTTAGCCCTAGAAACTTGAAATTTATTTTAGGGGTAGAGGGGGTCAGGGCCATACATTTATGTCAAACATTTTTTTTGTAAACTCTTTAGTTTCCAAAATATAAAAAATTCAAAATTGAACTTATTTCAAAAAAAAGTTTTTATATAAAAAATAAAGGACATAGAGACCATTCTTTTAAGCCCAGAGAACACTTTTTAGAATGTTTGGTTTTATGAAGAATCGCCTACTTTCCCAATTAAACTTTTGTCATTTTTGTCCTATAGACCTGGGGACTTGGTTTGCAGGTAGAAGTGATAGAGACCTTTCATCTATGCTAAACAAACTTTTTTGTAGAATTCCTAGTTTCCAAAATAGTGAGCATTTTTCAAAATTCATTTTGTTTTGTTCTAGAAACTTGAAATTTGGTATGGTGCTAGAGGAGGTAAAGACCATTGATTTATGTCAAACAAACTATTTTTTAGAATTCCTAATTTTGGAAATATAGCCCATTTTCAAAATTTTATTTCTGTTGTCCTAGAGATCTGAGACTTGGTATGGGGATAGAGGGGTAGAGACCTTTCTTTTATGTTAAACAAACTTTTTTGCAGAATTCCTAATTTTGGAAATACAGCCCATTTTCAAAATTTTATTTTTGTTGTCCTAGAGACCTGAGACTTGGTTTACGCGTAGAGGGGGTAAAGGCCATTGATTTACATCAGCCAAACTTTTCTGTAAAATTCCTAGTTTTGGAAATATAGCCCATTTCCTAAATTTTATTTTTGTTGTCCTCGAGACCTGAGACTAGGTTAACAGGTAGAGGGGGTAAAGACCATTCATTTATGTCAATTAAACATTTTTGTAACATTTCTAAATTTGGAAATATTGCCCTTTTTCAAAATTTTATTTTTTTGTCCTTGATACCTGAGACTTAGTGTATGGATAGAGGGGGTAAAGACCACTGTTTTACGTCAGACAAACGTTTTTGTAAAATTCTTAATTTTGGAAATATATCCCATTTTCAAAATTTAATTTTTGTTGTCCTAGAGACATGGGACTTGGTACGGCGGTAGAGGGGGCAAAGGCCATTCATTTATGTCAAACAAACATTTTTGTAAACTTTTTAATTTTGGAAATATAACCTATTTTGGAAATATGTTTTGGAAAATTTGAAAAATACACTATTTTTGGATTGAGAGTGGTATAGAGATAGGTGTTGGAGTTAACATATGTCTTTTTAGTTTAATGATATAGCCTACTTTCCAAATATTTGTTGAAAAATTTGAAAAATACACTATTTTTTGACTAGGCATGGGATAGTGGTAAGAGTAAGAGTTGAGAGCGATTGATAAACCTTAGAGTAGTTTGGATTATTATTTTTTGAATCTTGTGTGTTGTTGTTGTAGTTGTTGCTGCTTACAAACATGGCTGTAAGCATTATGCAGCCACAAAAAGGACTGACATACTTTCCAAGACCAAATAAGCCCCAACAAGCAAGAGCAAATATGAGAGAGCTAATACAAAAGCCAACAAAAGCCAACAAAAGCCAACAAAAAAAAGCCAACAAAAATCTTAAAAACAAAAAAAAACATGTAGCATGCTGGTAGTTGAGTGAGTTGTCATATTGACCGATAGGTAGCAAGCTGGTATTTGAGCAGTATTGATATCGACCGCTAGATAGCATGCAGGTCGTTTAGTGAGTGAGTGTTGAAATGGAGCGCTAGGTAGCAAGCTGGTCATTCAAGTAGTTCTCATAGTCACCGCTAGATAGCGGAAACATACTTTTTGAGTCGCATGCAGCTATTTAACAAAGTTTTACCTCATGAAAAACGTGCTTGTATAAGCTTTGTATAAAACTTGAATATACAATTAACTACTAAGTGTTCAAAACTAACATGTATAGCCTTGTGTAGGGAATATTGGGGTCCTTAGCAAGAAAGAGTGCCTAACACACATGAGTTTACAGCCTTTTGATATGCAGTAAGTACCTGATAACCTTGAGTAGGCTATAAGAATATTTTCAGTTGACTACTACCTGTCACAGTGTTTACATTGTGAAAGACCGTTGAAACAACCAGTCTTAAGCCATGTCATAAGCAGTGAGCTGCTGTTACAATAACTAGGGGTATATTAGAGGACCCTTAGCAAGAATATCATCAGTTGACTACCACTACTCACAGTGGCCACATCGTGAAAGACTGTCAAAACAACTATTGGACAGCCTTGTTCAACACAGTACGAAGCTGTTGGTCTTGACTATTGTATATTAGAGAACCCTTAGCAAGCTCAAAGTATTTCAAACTCGCCTAGAGGGAGCCACCACAGCTGGAACGAGCACTTCTACCAACCTCAACTCCGTGAAAGTGGAAACCTTAGCTTCGGAGTTCGAGACATTTCGCCTTGAAGTCATAACGGAGCTAAGTGACTTAAAAAAGGATTTGAATGACCTGATTGTGAAGCAAGAACTTCGAATTGATGAGGCAGAACAATACAGCCGCCGGAACTGCCTACTGCTACATGGGGTAAGTGAAACTCCCAACGAAGACGTGTACGCTAGAGTAACGGAGGTACTTAAGGACAAGCTTAATATAGAACTGACTATGATGAGCATCGATCGGTGTCATCGATTGGGAAAACCAAAGAGATCGTCTGCGGATGTGGTGGTTACCGGTAAAAGACCAATAATTGTTAAGTTCACCCGCTACCACGAGAGGGAACGTGTCTGGCGCGCCAAGAGGCTTCTCAAAGGGACTTCGATCCTCATAACTGAGTCACTCACAGCATCACGCAAGGACATGCTCAACAAGGCCAGAGATCACTTTGGAGCAAGGAACACCTTCACTCTGGATGGGCGGATAGTGATCGTGGATTTTGACGGTAAAAAACATTATGTTAACACTCCAGCAGAACTTGCCTGCTTAATGAAAGGGCAGGTATCGGAAGTTAAGTGAACAGGTTAATGTGTGTAATTGTGAGTGTGTGTTTAATATATTATTTTAATTTTAGTGTTAGTGATAGGGGGTTTAATTTTAAATTCAGTGAGAGTGGTTGTTTAATTGCTTCTAGTGGCTTGGGCATACATGAGGAAACAATGGTAAGTTGCATGCTCTCTTCTGTTTTATGGCCAGTGTAGTTGGTACCGTTACATTCAGTCCCGACAGAGATAATGTCCTTCACCTTGACAATGAGCCTCCCAGCCCTCCCCAACCCCTGTCTCCGTCTCCCCCCCCCCCCCCCCCACCCGCAATCATCTGGAAAGGGAATTTTCCGCCTTTCCCCGTTCACTGATGCGTGCACATGTCAATGCCCAGTCCTTAATAGCGCATCACGCTGAGCTCCAAGCTATTTTTGAAGGAAGCATGGTAAACGTTGTGGCAATTAGTGAAAGCCGGATGAAAGACTCTGTCCCTTTAAACATGATAAGTCTAGTAGGGTACAATTCGCTCTTTCACAACAGACTGAAGCGTCGAGGAGGAGGAGTAGCTTTATTCTATAAAAACAATTTGACGGCAAAGATTATAAAAACATCGAACCTATCTACTGACCCCTTGACCGAATATATGTTTGTTGAGCTCACTGTTGACGTGACTAAAGTGCTTATTGGTGTAGTATATAAACCACCAAAAGAAGGGAACTTCATGGATTTTGAAGAAACTCTACTAAGACTGTTACCTACCTACGAACACGTACTTATATTTGGTGACTTTAACACAAACATATTAATAGACTCCACTGACGCAAATCGTTTACGGAATATGTTTACCTCTTGTAACATGACAATATTACCACTCGGTCCTACTCACCACGTACACCGCCCCCACGGGTCTTCACACACTCTAATTGATTTAATTATCACAAATAATCCACAGAAAATACTAAAACACGGACAGATTTCAGTACCTGGCATATCTTTACACGACCTGATTTATTTAGCTTATTCTCTAAAAACTCCAAAATCTGCACCTAAATACATAACATATTGTGCCCTTCCAGCAAGAAATATGCAAATCACAGTATGCCAGCCAAGCTCAAATCGGGATTTTCGGGGTTTTGGTATTTTCTCCCACTCTGTGACTTACACATTTTGGATTAAATAGAGGATACACTTTCAAAATAAAAACAAATTCAACTCCTATTTTAACACATTTAATTAACCAAAATTATGGCGCTACAAACAAATAAAATAACTAAACTATTGTCCACTCCATCTACTTGTTCAAAGTGAACAAGGAATATATCAAAAACAAACTATTATTATATTAAAAATAATGGTTGCATTCAAACCAACAACTCAAAATTATTTTCACTTCCATAATGTATCTATCTTAAAGTCCAATATAATCACGAGCTCTCATGGCTCGTTACTATTCAATAATGACGGTGTCCTTCTTTTACACACCTCATTAACTATTTTATGAGTTTCTTTTCATCAAACAAATATATAATCATATTTAAAGTACATATTACTTCTCTACTTAAATGTTTGGGCATTCCACAATATTCTCAACATTACCATCTCTCTCAAGTTTTACAAATCCACTACAGTGATCGGGAAAATACTTGTGTACTCCAGAGTTATAAAAGATTACTTGACGAAGTCAAAAACTATGATTACTCCCGGAATCTAGTTATCGTCATTAAACTCATGGCATCCTACATTCATACAACATTACATTAGGGATTTTTATTTGTTTATTTGCCTTATAAGACCATTATCACATAAGAAAGCTAACGATCTGAACAGGCAAGCGGTACTTTCATCTACAAGAACCTCGGTTCAAATCCCGGGTCATTTACAACTTTTAAAACACTCACGGTGTATATTTACTTCTCTCAGGCGGTCTTTTTCCCGACCTAGGACACTTACAATAACAAGGGTAGACCGTAATCACTTGGGCGAGATTTATGACTAAGAGGGGACTCTCTTGCCGTGCAAGCGTGGCAGCTCTATTCAATGCTTTTAAAACAGATCTTTCTTTCTTCAGTTCTCTGGAGAAACCTAGCGTTTCTTTCATATACTTTCAACAAACATTATTAGGTTCATAAACCACTTTCGTGACCTTGGCATTGATTAATTACGAAGGGTCCTCATTGATTGGTAAGATTAATTCACATACAACGACGAATATTTAGGGGCTTCAACAACTTGACGAGTCTGGGTTCGACTCTCATTAACATTCCTCGGGAACCATTCCCATACTTGAGGAATTATATAAATGCGACTAGGGTCGGCCGTGGCCTCCATTACCTGCGCTCATAATACCATACATTTGCTCCCTATTACAATAACATAACACACATAGCCTCGTGATCTACGTCACTATTGGAGGACTTACAACAATAGCTCAATTACCACAATCAACTACCCATCGTAAGCAATTTACCAAGTACATTTCGATTCTACGCATTCCTAGCGTGACAATTTACTTTAATGCGCTACATTGCGCTCTACATTATTTTTAAGCCTAGCGTCTTCCAAAGAACTGATAAATTCCACATTAACAATTGATCCATATCTCAAATTTTACATTAATCCTTCCCCTTGACAATACTCGCTATATTTTAAGAACATGCATTAACACCATGTCTTTATACTTTTATTAAGGCTCAAACGCCCTTACTTTCATATCATTTAATTTAACCTTTATTTATATTTCTTTTCATTGTTGTTATTATTATTTATATATTCATATCCTGTCTTCATCCCTTACAAAAGCTCAAAAGCTATTTCTTTCATATAATTCACATTTAACTTTATTTATATACCTTTCATTATGAGTATTATTATTACGCTTGCTCTTACAGTATTTGTCAAATACACTGACATTTTATTTCATACATTTCCCCTACAGGATTTCACATAATTATTTATAATTCATCAAATATTTATTTGTTCAGACCGCGCTCTTATTCTGTTATTTTTTAATTAGAAATATCCCTCTATCTCAAACTCCGGTGGATTGTACACAAACACTTTCCCAATACAAACATAATGAAAATCTTTACTCACATGTTATAGGTCTTCCTGACCTTCTTTTTCCTGCGATGCTTCATTTTTGCCCACAATTTTGAAATTACTCCATTTTGTGCAAATTCATTTCATGTACTGACATATCTTGACACACACTTAACTCGTATATATTTAACACTGATAACATTTTTAAATACACTGGTGTATTCCTTCAGAATACACGACAAAAACACTGAAATTATTACTTTTAACACAAATTTATATATATTTTCACTTCACCGATTCTAATCACTAAGGCTGCTATTAATCCTTCACACGTGATTTCTTGACCTCCCGTCTCCAAGGGTGAAATTTAGTAAATGTCGGCTTCCTATCCTGTCAGAATGTGAAAGTCTCGAACCACCTACTTCTTCCCTGGAATAATTCTCCTTCAAATCCCGTTCCTGACGATGTGCTATTTCTCTGACTCGAACGGCTCCCTTTTAGACCCTATTGGTTGGTCTAGCGAAAGTCTATTCCGTCCACGGTCCCCCAGATAATTTATTGGTTACCTATTGATTTCTAGCAACTAATACTCCTCGTAACTTAGTGCTTTTTGAATAGTTCGTCTGCTTTCTTGAAGCAATGTCTAGAGTTTCCTTCTCCTTTCCGCTTATTCGGTTCTCGAATTCCTATCTCTCAGGAATACCTTGCGAACCTCGTTCTGTCCGTCCCTACACGGGTTCTTTACAGTTGATAGAATGTTTATCTCGCTATGACGTTACTTCAATACGTTATGATACTTTTGGTCGTTTACATAAAGACCTATCGCCCTGAGTTCTAAGTTCGCAGCCTGCTTTGACTGTATTTACTGAACTTTTCACTGTAAACTTTATATTATCGGAACTAAATCCTGTAACTAGGATTTTCCTAATTCTCCACACGGCGATACTGTATTAATACTTCTTGGCTACTCCTTATGGATGCTCGTTGGTTATATATACCGCGACGCTCTTGGCTATCGGATAATGTCTATGCGGTGATACAGCGTTTCCCCTCGAGGAATACTTGTAGAGTCTTCGGCGTGATGTAGCACTATAACGCCCCCTGGGCTATCGGAAA
The DNA here is from genome assembly GCA_946902985.2 of Meconema thalassinum. Taxonomy (NCBI): domain Eukaryota; kingdom Metazoa; phylum Arthropoda; class Insecta; order Orthoptera; family Tettigoniidae; genus Meconema; species Meconema thalassinum. The sequence continues at coordinate 801,901,119 of OX336389.2, read as the reverse complement.
CTGCTTGACGTGTTGTAGCATCTCCCCTCAAGGAGTCTGTCGTGAACTGCATGTACTGATACAGCGTGACGCCCCCTCTCGGGCTGTCGGAATAACTGCATGATTGGTCTGGCTTGGCCTGGACTTTTATACTATTTAGTCAAAAATAAATAAAATCCTAGTCCTTTTCTTGACCAACTTTTGATATAATTGTCGCACAATTATTATAAAAATTATATCTCCAGAAAGCTCGTCTTCCAAACGTAAAATGACCTCACTGCGCATGGAAATCGATCGTGCATTTCCGAGATATTAAATAATTTTTTAGTCTTCAGCTGTGTGGGTGTTGCTGTTGATTTTTATTTCCCGCTCCTTGGGCTTCGGTAATTCCCCTATGACGTATGGCCACGTTTGCATTTCTTTCCTGGACTATTATTAAAAGCTTTTTCTCCACACAAAAATCTCTAATCCGAAATGATTCACAATGCTGTATTTATTTACTTACTTTTATTCCTGCAAATGGGTTAAATTTAATTATTCTTCTTCTGGCACAGTTGCGGTGTTGCCGTTTTAATGCAAGGTAAGGTTTATTTCCGAGTCGTGCTTCTCTGTCATACAGTCGAAACTTTCCACGCAGTCTATTTATACTCGTGACTGGTTCCTTATCAATGAGTCAAGCATGATGTCATTTCCTGGCCACCTGGTTTAACTTCTTGCACAACGTTAGGCTAGCATCCTTGCTTGAAATCTTTCTATATGTTCCATTGGACTGTATATTTCTTTCCTTCCTTTTAAAAAAATTACATGGATTCGACCTCCATTGAGCCAATGGTACATGGGTTCATCTCACCTCTCCTTAGGTAAATAAATTTTCGAAAAATTTTTAGGAAATTTATTTCAATTATTCATAAAAATCTTATTTTTCTTTTAATTGTCGAAGCCATTCATAACGTTTATCCGTACCTTCTGTTTCTTTATTCCTTTAAAGTCCCTTCCTCTCTGGTTTGTATTTGTATTGGGTCTTTCAAAGATCCCATTCATTCATTTATTTTCCTTAGCGGACGTCTCCACTTCAGGTTTATAAATTACTTGTCTCGCTCGGGTGTTTACTATTCTCCCCTAGTCTGGCGCGCTCTCCAAACTTGAGTCAAACAGCTTTATTTCTTTCCTCTTTTCATAAGACGGGTATCTTGCCGGTCTGTTTCTCTTTTCTCATTATGATGTCAACTTATTGATCTTCTTTGAATACCTTACGGGTGCAAATGGCTTTACCCGTTATTTCATCATTATTGTTTTGAAACTCTAAGTCTGTAAAATTTTCATTTGTCTTTTAAGAGCTCGGTCTATCCTCACCCGACTCTTCTTGGTTTTCTTCCGTTTTCTTCATCTCTTCCTGAGATGGTATTTCAAACAAAATTTCCTTTCTTCTCTCATTCTTTAACGGGTGCATGCGGCTTAACCCGTTAGCTATGCTGGAATAATCCATTTTCTTCATCTCGCACCGAGATGGTATTTTCAAAGAGTATTTCTTTTTCCTACTCTTCCAATTCCATAGATCCTTCAGGTCTTCTTCCTGTCTCGTCCTTCTATTTTTCCATTTCTTTTTACGAAGCTTCCAACTGAAATACGCTTGAGCTTCCTCTTTCTCCAAGGCATTGTATGTTATCTCTCCTTCTTTCCTAATTTCTAGATGGTGTCTATTCTCTTGTAAACCGACTAACAATTGCGGTGGTCTTCCTCTTTCCTGATTTTCTTCAAAGGCATCTCCTCTCTCCTTTTCATTATTTCCAACAATCTCATCTTTCCCTTTGAGGTTTTCTTGGCTCTCATTTGGATCTGTTTCCATTTCCCTTTCCTTTCGTTGCCACTCCTGGTATCTGATCATTAACTCAAGGTTCTGTGCTTTCAATTTTTGTCCTTCTAATAGCCTTTTATTTTCCTTATCCTCAGGAATTTCTTCTAGATTTTCCTTTTCGATTTCTATGAAATCTTGGACCTCTGCTTCCTTTTGTACTTTGACAATACTTTCTATTATTGTTTCATTTACTTTCTCCATTTCTTCAGGAATTATTATTTCCGTTTCCCCTGCTTTTACTTCTTTTGTTACCTCCTGTTCTGGAATGTTCTCTTGCTCTTCCAACTCCACCTTTTCATAAACATGTTCTTCTTTACTTTGCAGCTCGTTTTTATTTCGGCTGTCCTCCTGGTCTGGAATTCTCATTTCCTCTTGAGTCTCCATTTGTTCTTCAGGAAGGATCTCAAAGCTTTTTTCACTTTCCACTGGAGTCATTACGATTTCTACTTCTTTTTCGACTTCTTCTTCCTTAATTTCAATTTCGGGCTCTTCCGGCACCGTTACTTCTTTTTCTTCTTCGATTTCTACTTGCTTTTCAACTTGGGCAGCGACTTCATCTGACTGACGGTTCTGCTCCAACATGTATTCCTCATATTTCTTTTGGACGGCCTCTACTATTTCTTGATATTCCTGAATCTTGACTTTTCTTACTTCAGCTAACTCCTGAATGCTTATTATTCCATTTTCACCATACATGCTCATTCTGAAACAGTGCATCTTTTCCCGTTCTTTTGTTATCCAATCTTTCTGCTCCTGAACGTAATTTCTTCGGTCGTGCTCTTTGTAAGGCATCTTCCACCATATATTATTCCATTCATTTCTCAATTTTTCTAATTGGTCCCTTATATCACTTACTTCCTCAACGAATGTAAATATCTGTTCCCACGGAGCTAGTTCTATTTTCCCTTCTTTCTCCATGCGTTTCGCAAATTTCTTCTTTGTTTCTTTTAATGACCTTTTAACATTAGGGATTTCCTTATACAATTCTTCTAATTCCTGTTTGGGTATCTTAAAGTTATTTTTACTTGCCCTTTCACGGAGCTCGGATATCTTCTTCATTTCCTCGAAAATACTTTCTCTTTGTTCCTCAATTCCTTCCTTCTTTCTTAAGTTGAAATCTTTTAATTCCCAAAGTTCATCCCCCATCTTACTATGTTCACCTCGCATTTTATCAATTATACCCAAGAATTTTTTTATTTCATCCCAAGTCGCCATTTCTAGTTTTTCCTGATCCTGAGCGTTAGTACTATCGTTCTTTTCCCCTTTGCATTCCGAGCCTACTTGAACCTGCATTACTACGTGAGACTTTGAATTACCTTTACCATTATTATTTTCTGTACTAATTACATTCTCCCTTGGAATCGGTTCACATTTTTCTTTTTCCTTTTGGAGCTTTAAAGGCTCAGCTTTTACCCTGTTGTCTGCAGACATGTTACCTTCTCTTTGTGTAACTATGTCTCCAGGTGCACGCATGCTTTCTACAGAAATCTTTACATTTTCTTTACTTGGGTACTCTTTATCATCTATGGTTTTACATTTATCTTGACTCTCTACCCTTATATCTTCCGAGAGCCTCCGCCTCTCTTCACTTAATGACATCTTATTAAAATACAGTGGGCTACTCATGCCACATCGCTGAAACATGCTTGAGAGATTGTAACCTGAACCATTGTGTCCCAATTTCTTCAAAGATTTTACTTTGGTACGGGTATTTACTACAACGTACCCTTTTGATATCTTTATTCAAACTCAGAAACTTTTATGGAAGTATTTAAAAATTCAAAATTTCGAAAAACCATTTTTTTTAATGAAAATTTTGATTTTTGGAGAAAACTCGGGTTTTCCCTAGGAAAACTCATCCCTGCGTACTGGGCGCCAAAAAGTTGTGATAGGGGGGTTGTTTAATTCAGTGCTGCTCGGTGTGAGTTTCCAGGGACCCATGCGGTCAATTAATATTATATGTTGCAGCTACTCCTATCATTATCTTTACTTTTACATGATATTACCGTCTTCAGTGTTCCTCTAATTATTAATCCAAGCACAGTACTTCTATGCCCCCCTGTGCCCTTCCAGCAAGAAATATGCAAATCACAGTATGCCAGCCAAGCTCAAATCGGGATTTTCGGGGTTTTGGTATGTTCTCCCACTCTGTGACTTACACATTTTGGATTAAATAGAGGATACACTTTCAAAATAAAAACAAATTCAACTCCTATTTTAACACATTTAATTAACCAAAATTATGCGCTACAAACAAATAAAATAACTAAACTATTGACCACTCCTTCTACGTGTTCAAAGTGAACAAGGAATATATCAAAAACAATCTATTATTATATTAAAAATAATGGTTGCATTCAAACCAACAACTCAAAATTATTTTCACTTCCATAATGTATCTATCTTAAAGTCCAATATAATCACGAGCTCTCATGGCTCGTTACTATTCAATAATGACGGTGTCCTCCTTTTACACACCTCATTAACTATTTTATGAGTTTCTTTTCATCAAACAAATATATAATCATATTTAAAGTACATATTACTTCTCTACTTAAATGTTTGGGCATTCCACAATATTCTCAACATTACCATCTCTGTCAAGTTTTACAAATCCACTACAGTGATCGGGAAAATACTTGTGTACTCCAGAGTTATAAAAGATTACTTGACAAAGTCAAAAACTATGATTACTCCCGGAATCTAGTTATCTTCATTAAACTCATGGCATCCTACATTCCTACAACATTACATTAGGGATTTTTATTTGTTTATTTGTCTTATAAGACCATTATCACATAAGAAAGCTAACGATCTGAACAGGCAAGCGGTACTTTCATCTACAAGGACCTCGGTTCAAATCCCGGGTCATTTACAACTTTTAAAACACTCACGGTGTATATTTACTTCTCTCAGACGGTCTTTTTCCCGACCTAGGACACTTACAATAACAAGGGTAGACCGTAATCACTTGGGCGAGATTTATGACTAAGAGGGGACTCTCTTGCCGTGCAAGCGTGGCAGCTCTATTCAATGCTTTTAAAACAGATCTTTCTTTCTTCAGTTCTCTGGAGAAACCTAGCGTTTCTTTCATATACTTTCAACAAACATTATTAGGTTCATAAACCACTTTCGTGACCTTGGCATTGATTAATTACGAAGGGTCCTCATTGATTGGTAAGATTAATTCACATACAACGACGAATATTTAGGGGCTTCAACAACTTGACGAGTCTGGGTTCGACTCTCATTAACATGCCTCGGGAACCATTCCCATACTTGAGGACTTATATAAATGCGACTAGGGTCGGCCGTGGCCTCCATTACCTGCGCTCATAATACCATTCATTTGCTCCCTATTACAATAACATAACACAAATAGCCTCGTGATCTACGCCACTATTGGAGGACTTACAACAATAGCTCAATTACCACAATCAACTACCCCTCGTAAGTTATTTACCAAGTACATTTCGATTCTACGCATTCCTAGCGTGACAATTAATTTAATGCGCTACATTGCGCTCTACATTATTTTTAAGCCTAGCGTCTTCCAAAGAACTGATAAATTCCACATTAACAATTGATCCATATCTCAAATTTTACATTAATCCTTCCCCTTGACAATACTCGCTATATTTTAAGAACATGCATTAACACCATGTCTTTATACTTTTATTAAGGCTCAAACGCCCTTACTTTCATATCATTTAATTTAACCTTTATTTATATTTCTTTTCATTGTGATTATTATTATTTATACACACATCAAAAAAAGTTTTGCATCACCTCGGTTCCAAGAGTTCCGGAACCGTTAAATACAAAGGGAATAGAGATCAACACAAACAACATTTCAGCTCGTTTTATTGCTCATGAGACCCACACATTGCATGTTGTACCATCATACAGCTAGACTTTCAGCATTTGTGGTCCAGATTGCAGTACACACCACTACCTCTAATACCCAGTAGCACGTCCTCTTGCATTGATGCATGCCTGTATTCGCCGTGGCATACTATCCACAAGTTCATCAAGACACTGTTGGTCCAAATTGTCCCACTCCTCAACGACAATTCGGCGTAAATCTCTCAGAGTGGTTGGTGGGTCAAGACGTCCATAAACAGCCCTTTTCAACATATCCCAGGCATGTTCGATAGGGTTCATGTCTGGCGAACATGCTGGCCACTGTAGTCGAGCGATGTCGTTATCTTGAAGGAACGCATTCACAAGATGTGCACGATGAGGTCGAGAATTGTCGTCCATGAAGACAAATGCCTCTCCAATATTCTGCCGATATGGTTGCACTATGGGTCGGAGGATGTCATTCAGGTATCGTAAAGCCGTTTCGGAGCCTTCCATGACCACCAGTGGCGTACGTCGGCACCACATAATGCCACCCCAAAACATCAGGGAACCACCACCTTGCTGCACTCGCTGGACAGTGTGTCTAAGACGTTCAGCCTGACCAGGGTGCCTCCAAACACGTCTCCGACGATTGTCTGGTTGAAGGCATATGCGACACTCATCGGTGAAGAGAACGTGATGCCAATTCCGTGGGGTCCATTCAGCATGTTGTTGGGCCCATCTGTACCGCGCTGCATGGTGTCGGGGTTGCAAAGCTGGACCTCGCCATGGACGTCGGGAGTGAAGTTGCGCATCATGCAGCCTATTGCGCACAGTTTGAGTTGAAACACGACGTCCTGTGGCTGAACGAAACGCATTATTCAACATGGTGGCATTGCTGTCAGGGTTCCTCCGAGCGGCAATCCGTAAGTAGCGGTCATCCACTACAGTAGTAGCCCTTGGGCGGCCTGAGCGAGGCCTGTCATCGACAGTTCCTGTATCTCTGTACCTCCTCCATGTCCGAACAACATCGCTTTGGTTCACTCTGAGACGCCTGGAAACTTCCCTTGTTGAGAGCCCTTCTTGACACAAAGTAACAATGCGGACGCGATCGAACTGCGGTATTGACCTTCTAGGCATGGTAGAACTACAGACAACATGAGCAGCGTACCTTCGTCCTGGTGGAATGACTGGAACTGATCGGCTGTCGTACCCCCTCCGTCTAATAGGCCCTGCTCATGCATGGTTTTTTACATCTTTGAGCAGTTTTAGTGACATCTATGCACAGTCAAAGGGACTGTATCTTGGATACAATATACACAGTCAACGTCTATATGCCGGAGATCTGGGAACCGAGGTGATGCAAAACTTTTTTTGATGTGTGTATATTCATATCATGTCTTCATCCCTTACAAAAGCTCAAAATATATTTCTTTCATATAATTCACATTTACCTTTATTTATATACCTTTCATTATGAGTATTATTATTACGCTTGCTCTTACAGTATTTGTCAAATACACTGACATTTTATTTCATACATTTCCCCTACAGGATTTCACATAATTATTTATAATTCATCAAATATTTATTTGTTCAGACCGCGCTCTTATTCTGTTATTTTTTAATTAGAAATATCCCTCTATCTCAAACTCCGGTGGATTGTACACAAACACTTTCCCAACACAAACATAATGAAAATCTTTACTCACATGTTATAGGTCTTCCTGACCTTCTTTTTCCTGCGATGCATCATTTTTGCCCACTATTTTGAAATTACTCCATTTTGTACAAATTCATTTCATGTACTGACATATCTTGACACACACTTAACTCGTATATATTTAACACTGATAACATTTTTAAATACACTGGTGTATTCCTTCAGAATACACGACAAAACACTGAAATTATTACTTTTAACACAAATTTATATATATTTACACTTCACCGATTCTAATCACTAAGGCTGCTATTAAGCCTTCACACGTGATTTCTTTACCTCCCGTCTCCAAGGGTGAAATTTAGTAAATGTCGGCTTCCTATCCTGTCAGAATGTGAAAGTCTCGAACCACCTACTTCTTCCCTGGAATAATTCTCCTTCAAATCCCGTTCCTGACGATCTGCTATTTCTCTGACTCGAACGGCTCCCTTTTAGACCCTATTGGTTGGTCTAGCGAAAGTCTATTCCGTCCACGGTCCCCCAGATAATTTATTGGTTACCTATTGATTTCTGGCAACTAATACTCCTCGTAACTTAGTGCTTTTTGAATAGTTCGTCTGCTTTCTTGAAGCAATGTCTAGAGTTTCCTTCTCCTTTCCGCTTATTCGGTTCTCGAATTCCTATCTCTCAGGAATACCTTGCGAACCTCGTTCTGTCCGTCCCTACACGGGTTCTTTACAGTTGATAGAATGTTTATCTCGCTATGACGTTACTTCAATACGTTATGATACTTTTGGTCGTTTACTTAAAGACCTATCGCCCTGAGTTCTAAGTTCGCAGCCTGCTTTGACTGTATTTACTGAACTTTTCACTGTAAACTTTATATTATCGGAACTAAATCCTGTAACTAGGATTTTCCTATTTCTCCACACGGCGATACTGTATTAATACTTCTTGGCTGCTCCTTATGGATGCTCGTTGGTTATATATACCGCGACGCTCTTGGCTATCGGATAATGTCTATGCGGTGATAGAGCGTTTCCCCTCGAGGAATACTTGTAGAGTCTTCGGCGTGATGTAGCACTATAACTCCCCCTGGGCTATCGGAAACTGCTTGGCGTGTTGTAGCATCTCCCCTCAAGGAGTCTGTCGTGAACTGCATGTACTGATACAGCGTGACGCCCCCTCTCGGGCTGTCGGAATAACTGCATGATTGGTCTGGCTTGGCCTGGACTTTTATACTATTTAGTCAAAAATAAATAAAATCCTAGTCCTTTTCGTGACCAACTTTTGAAATAATTGTCGCACAATTATAAAAATTATATCTCCAGAAAGCTCGTCTTCCAAACGTAAAATGACCTCACTGCGCATGGAAATCGATCGTGCATTTCCGAGATATTAAATAATTTTTTAGTCTTCAGCTGTGTGGGTGTTGCTGTTGATTTTTATTTCCCACTCCTTGGGCTTCGGTAATTCCCCTATGACGTATGGCCACGTTTGCATTTCTTTCCTGGACTATTATTAAAAGCTTTTTCTCCACACAAAAATCTCTAATCCGAAATGATTCACAATGCTGTATTTATTTACTTACTTTTATTCCTGCAAATGGGTTAAATTTAATTATTCTTCTTCTGGCACAGTTGCGGTGTTGCCGTTTTAATGCAAGGTAAGGTTTATTTCCGAGTCGTGCTTCTCTGTCATACAGTCGAAACTTTCCACTCAGTCTATTTATACTCGTGACTGGTTCCTTATCAATGAGTCAAGCATGATGTCATTTCCTGGCCACCTGGTTTAACTTCTTGCACAACGTTAGGCTAGCATCCTTGCTTGAAATCTTTCTATATGTTCCATTGGACTGTATATTTCTTTCCTTCCTTTTACAAAAATTACATGGATTCGACCTCCTTTGAGCCAATGGTACATGGGTTCAATATAGAGACATGAAAAATTGAACCTTCAAGAACTAACACAAGACGCAATTCTCTGTCCATGGAACGATATACTACACTTGACTGATGTTGATGAAAAGGTGAGCAGATTTAACTCAATACTGCTGGAACTATATGACAAACATGCACCTAAACGAACAGCGAAAAACACTCGTAAAGCTGCCCCTGGCTATCAAGTGACATTAAATCTACAATGGCCGAACGTGACGCACTTCACAGACGTTATAAGCAGACCTTATCAAGTGTCGATTTTGAAAAATATCGTGTGCTTAGAAATCGAGTTAAACAAATGATTCGAAATAAAAAGTATGCCTACTACCAACAGCTAGCCGGCAACTTGAATGCTAGGAGCACCTGGCAGCAACTCGGGTCGGTAGGTATTGGGAGACGCACTAAAAACACCAATAAGCAGGATATTCATCCCAATGAATTACATGCTCACTTTGCTCGAGAAATAATTAGTACTGATCCCCAAATAATACAAACAACAATAAATTCACTGCAATGTGTCCCACTACCTCACCGACCGTTATTCAAGTTTCGTAAAATAGATGATACTGTCGTAAGAAAAAAAATTATATCTATCAAATCACAAGCAGTCGGAAAAGATGACATCCCAATTTCCTTTATCGTTAACCTGATAGAAGTATTACTGCCAATCATTACGCACATTTGTAACACATGTCTTTTAGAAGGTTTCTTCACAACAATATGTAAAGATACTTTAGTTATTCCAGTTCCGAAAAATTCTCTTGCAAATTCTCCATCCGACTATCGACCTGTAAGCATACTTTCCTCAATTTCCAAAATACTAGAAAAACTTATGCATGAACAATTTCTTCAGTACTTGACGCAATACTCACTACTTGATCCGTTACAATATGGATTTAAGAAAGGACACAGCACATCTACTGCACTCATTAAGATCACTGATGACGTAAGACGAGCAATGGATGAGCGTAAAATGACTATACTCATTCTTCTAGACTTCAGCAGTGCATTCGACACCATTAACACGGACATACTTATGGCTAAATTGCAATCCTTCCATCTTAGCCCCGTTGCTCTCAAATTATTCGCCTCCTATCTTCATAACCGAAGACAACGTGTACTCCTTAATGAAAACAGAACTGAGTGGAAGTTCAAAATAAACGGAGTACCTCAGGGTTCAATTCTCGGCCCCCTTATATTCATTCTATATCTGAACGACATCTCTTCCAAAGCGGAAAACTGCAACTACCATCTATATGCTGATGACCTTCAGATATATTGCCACACAAAAGTAAACGACATAGATGCGGCAATTGAAAATATGAATCTAAATCTAAAGAGGATTAGCGGCTATGCAACTGAAAATTTTCTTGCCATCAACCCAATTTAAACACAAGCTATCATAATAGGGCAGACTAAATAGCTTTTCCATTTACACAGTAGACAGCTATCTTTAATTCAACTTAATGGTGTTGCTATCCCGTACTCTAAATCGGTAAAAAGTCTTGGAGTCACACTAAATGAAACTTTGAATTGGGATGGGCACGTTACAAATACATGCAGGAAAGTTTACTCGTCACTTCATCCACTTAAGATTCACCAGTCCGTTCTACCCCGTAACTTGAAAATAATACTCGTCCAAACCTTGATACTCCCTATATTTAACTACTGTGATGTTGCATTAGTAGATGCTACCGGTGAACAAAACAAGAAACTTCAGAGAGCTTTAAATTCCTGCATTAGGTTTATTTTCTCCTTGAAATTTTCCTCACACGAGTCTCCTTTTTATGATCTACTTGCCTGGCTAAAAGTAGAACAACTAAGAAACCTGCACATATGTACCCTCATCTATCGACTTCTCAATGAAGGTACTCCTCACTATCTCTCTTGTAATTTTCGTTTTCATTCTTCCTTTCATGATCGTCACACGCGATCTGGATCTATAATTGCAATTCCTCTACATCATTCAACTGCCTTCAGTAACTCTTTCCTCGTGTCGGGAACTAGAATTTGGAATAACTGTCCTCGTGACGTCAGAAATTGTACATCCCTAACAACTTTCAAACGTGCATGTAAAGATTTCCTCTTAAATTCGTAGGCCAACTAGGACAATTTGTGTATGAATGTGTGAGTGAATGACCATAGTATAATTTTGTTAAAAATGTATGTCATTTAAATTATATAGCTTAGTTAATATCACGCAGACGCCAATTTAATTTAATTTAATTTAATTTTTATTTTATTTTATTTTATTTTATTTTATTTTATTTTATTTTATTTTATTTTATTCTAGTATTTAAGGTTTTCCTAGTATTTAAGTTTGGTAGGTTAAGAATAACATATGTGAGTATTCATATAAGTTGCACTGTGTGTGGTTAAGTGTGAGAGAGGACCTAGAACCCTAACTTCGCCACAATAAATGCACCAATAAATAAATAAATAAATATATAATCAGTTGACTAATACTTGTTACAGTGTACACATAGTGAAAGACCGTCTCACTGTCCAGTCTACAGCCTTGTCATACGCTGTAAAGAGCTGTAGGTCTAGACTAGGGATATATTTGAGGACCCTTAACAAGAATATCACCAGTTGACTACTACCTCTCACGATGTTCACATCGTGAAAGGCCGTCTCACCGACCAACCTCTATCCCTGTGATACGCAGTAAGCAGCTGTTTGCAGAAATCAACATTCATAATGGAAGAACCCATTCCTAGCTACAGTATATGTGTAAAGAGTGTGGAAAGACTTTTCTTCGAGACTATCATAGGAAGCGACATGAAGTGTCGTGTGGTGAATTCCATGATTGCAAGACCTGTGGTAGTACATTCAACAATTTGTACAACGGACGTCGGCATGAAGAATGTTGTAATGTTGTATCGGCAGCCAAAAGACAAAAAGCAGAGCCTACAAAACATTACCTACTTTCAATGGTCCCAGACAAAAATGGAATTATTGAATATGAGACATCTTTTGAAGGTCGACTTAAATCCTATGTCATACGGTGTAATACGTGTTTGGATTTAAATTCATACTTTAAAGAGTCCAAACAGCAAATAATACAAGCTATGCAGAAAGAACTAGCAATGCACAAGTCGATAAAAGTTAATCTTGTGGCTGAATGTAGATTCATTCATACGTCCACTAACGATATTACGGATCGTGCTTTTAAAACACGAAATCAGCCCCTATTTTTGGAAACAGACTTGAGTAGTTTCTTGGAAACACAATTTACAAAGTTAAATACAGAAATGGAAGAATCTGAGCTAAAAGGCAGTAATTGGGCTTTGTTAGCAGTGGAAGGAGTACGATTGAAAATAAATAAGTACAATCCCTTGCGTGGTAGCACATATATTCCATTACCAGCAGCTATAAAAGCAAGAAAAGCCTGCATTAATCCTCAAAACTTAAAGGATGAAAAGTGTTTTATATATGCCATTTTAGCAAAACTGTTTAAAACGAAAGAGAACGCGTTAGTAAATACAAGGACCTGGAAAACAAGTATGATTTTTCAGTGATATCGTTTTCTACGTCATTAGCTGACATTCCCAAATTTGAGAAAGCCAACGACATATCCATAAATGTATTTGGACTGGAAAAAGACAATAAATTGTTTCCTCTAAAGGTTGTTGATCAAGAGCTGCAAGACCATCGTGACCTCCTGTTGCTAAGTTCTTCATCCGGCCAGAACCACTACGTCTTTATCAAAGATTTTGATAAACTAGTAAGACATCAGATTACCCACCATGAACATAATATATATACGTGTAAACGATGTTTTACTCAATTTGATAATCAATATGGTCTACAAGGAATGGAAAAATGGAAAGAACATAGAGCTTTGTGTGTCCAGCATGACATTGCTAGTGTTGAAATGCCTATTAAAAACCCCATTGTCAAATTCTTAAATGTTGAAAAAATGCTGAGAATACCTTACGTTATCTATGCAGATTTAGAAAGTATACTGTTACCCTATCAAACATGTCTATCTAATCCTGAGGCAAGTTATACAGTTCCAATACCAGAGACATGTTCCCATGAGCTATGGTACATACGTTAAACCCTCACCAGCTGTGGAACACATAAAGACAAACATTCCAAGCCAACCTGTTATTTATCGTGGTCCTGACGCTGCAGAAAAGTTTATGCTCTCTTTGATCTCAATAGCTAATGAAATCGATCGCCTTTACAGATTAAATGTTCCAAAGGCCTTAACTCAGGATCTAGAAGCAGAGTTTCGATGTTCTGAAACCTGTTATTTGTGTCAAAAACCATTTACCAAAGAGGATTGGCAAGTTCGAGACCACTGCCATATTACAGGGGAATACCGTGGAAGTGCTCTAAATAACTGTAATTTGAGGTGTAAAACACGTAACCCCGTTCCTGTGTTTCTACATAATATGAGTGGCTACGATGCAAATTTCATTGTAAAGCAATTGGGTTGTACTACTGAGAGAGTGGATGTTATCGCTAACACCAAAGAAAAGTACATTTCCTTTACCAAATATGTAGGAAATGTAAAGCTTAGATTTGTGGACTCGTTTCAGTTAATGCCGAGTAGTTTGGAACACTTAGTTTCCAACTTAACATTATACCCTGAAACAGACAAGTACTTTGGAAAAGAAAATACAATGCTCATGACTCGTAAAGGGGTATTTTGTTATGACTACATTGACTCATGGGAAAAGTTAAGTGAAACGTGTTTGCCTCCAAAAGAGGCATTCTTTAACAAATTAAGTCAAGAAAATGTTAGTCAAGAAGACTATGAACATGCCAAAAATGTCTGGAAACAGTTCAACATTAAAACACTAGGGGAATATAGTGACCTCTATCTTCAGATGTACTCCTTCTTGCAGACAGCTTTGAAACGTTTAGAAACAAAACACTAGAAACACACCGAGTGGATGCTGCACACTTTTTTACTTCGCCTGGTTTAAGTTTCGAGGCAATGCTCCTTTACACAGGATTTGAACTGGAATTGCTACAGGATTACGATCAGATTCTTCTAATCGAGTCTGGAATACGTGGAGGCATAAGCCAGGTGTCTCATCGGTATGCTGAAGCTAACAATAAATACATGGAAACCTATGATTCTGAGAAACCATCGCAATTTATTATCTATGATGATGCCAACAACCAATACGGGTGGGCTATGTGCCACTCCCTTCCTTACGGTGGATTTCAGTGGGTTTCTCCAGATACTGTTGATCTAGAAAAACTAAAGGAAGACGATCCTGTGGGATACATTCTAGACGTTGATGTTGGTTACCCATATGACCTTCATGATCTACACAACGATTTACCTTTCCTACCAGAGTGAACACAACCTAAGGATTCGTCTCTGAAAAAACTAATTCCTCATCATGGAAATCGAAGGCGATATGTTGTTCACTACATGGCATTGAAACAGGCTTTAGAGCATGGAATAAAATTGATAAAAATTCATCGTGTGTTAAAGTTTAAGCAAAGACCTTGGTTAAATGCCTACGTTGATTTTAATAACAACCTTCGAAAACAAGCCAAAAATGATTTTGAGAAAAATCTGTACAAATTATTTAACAATGCCATTTTTGGAAACACATTGGAAAATATCCGTAAAAGAATAGACATACGTCGTGTGACTGACAGAAAAAAGGCAGAAAAGCTAATAGCAAAGCCGAAATTTATTGACAGAACAATTTATGGTCCTAACCTAGCTGCTTTCCACATGGCTAAATGTAACATTGTATTCAATAAGCCTATATATATTGGAATGTGTACACTGGATATTTCAAAAACTCTAATGTATTCCCACCACTATGATGTCCTGCTACCCTATTATGGAATGAACAATCTTAAACTCATATATATTGTTTTGGATCCCTTAGTTGGGGGGTAGTTGGGACCAAACACAATTGTGTCGCTGTACTAATTTGGAAGGCTATTCCTAAATGAGAGCAGCTTCCCGTAATAGGGGGAAACTACTAGTGTAGTGTGTTGTTTAGTGTTCAATCTCTTTGGGGCTTCCCTGCAAGATGTAGGTGTCTGTTAGGGGATGAATCTCTAAATACAGGCTACTGTACTGACCTGCCAGCTGAGCCGAGTGAGTGATACAATAAACGTGCTAACTCAGCGGCTCGACGTTATGTAGTCGAGTCGCGTGCTGGGAGCACAATGGGGCCTGACGAAGCAATCACCGGCTTTGGCGGTCACGGGCAATTGAGACGCAGGTCAGGAGGGGTATAAGGACGTGAAGAGGAGTGTAATTAATAATGCAGTGTGTAGCTTACTGACCAGTATTTATTGGTCAGTAATGTAGTTTTGTATGTCCCTTTTGGGAAGTCTTAGGCAAATAAAATACAATTGGTGTGTACAAGTGTACAAGTTTGGGTGGGTGTATACAAGAGATAAAGGATTCCGAGCACGACTGAATCTCACCTGGTGATGAAGCTGGAACGGACGTCGGGCGAAGGCCGCTGGCGACGCACAGAGTATAACAGATAATGGCTCCAGTTAGGACTCCACTTCTTATACTTTCCGGTGCTGCGTGGTCAGCATTACGTCGATGTAGCTGCCCCAGATAGTTGTTAGTGTCAATGTTTGTGTATGTGTTGCAAGTAGTTGGCTAACCTCCTGAGTTATGTGGCCGCCGCTTGCCGTGTATGGATATGTCCTGGACTTATGGAGTTGCCATTTGGGGTAGTTTTGGTAAATGATGGGGGGTGGGTCTCAGGGGGTACTGCCCCCCGGGGCTGTACAAGACCCCCTCATCGATTAGTTCGCGTCCCCGCGAACTGGAAGTAGAGTTTGCGCGTCGATGTGATGGTTTGTTCTTGATTGCTCCTTGTACTTCTTCTTCTTTTCTTCCGTGTGGTGTAGGTGTGTCGATGTTGTGTTGATGTGAGTTCAGCGTGTGCTCAGAGGGGTAGGTTTTGGGATATACATGTTATACATAGTAAATTTGGAATAGTTCATTTTTGAAAGTTGACATAGTAATAATAAAGGCAAAAAAAAAGCATGGTCTTGACGTTATATATATATATATATATATATGTTGTTATTATCCAGGGAGGAAAAAAAAACATGGCTGGACGGATGGTTGTGCCGTCCGGCGCTGTATGGAAAAAAAATTGCTCCCTGGAGTGTATTGTTTAAAAGATGGAAGAGAATTAAAAAAACAGGTGTCCCAGGGTATAAGTTAAAGGGACATATCATAAAGGTTTATTGTTCTTGGGATGAAACGGGACACCTTCACAAATTTTGGGCGTTAGTAGAGTAGAAAGGAAAAAAAAAAAAAAACAGTGTATTCAGTGTTGAAATTATGGCAGTGTTGAATGGCGTGACATATTGCAAGTATATGTGCGTAGGTGTACACTTGAGCATTAATATATTTGTGTACGATTTGGATTTACATTTTGTTTTACAAGCATGATATAACATAAAATAATAATCTTACTACTAGACCGCTTTGCTCATGAGCCTGGTACCTTGTCTCATTCCCTAGGCCTTCTGTAGCGCTCTCGTCTGTCCACTCATTCTCCCTTCACTTTGTTATTCGCTGAGCTGTAGGTACCTCTCACTTATGGCTGTGGGTTAGTGGTCATGCCGTTAACCTTACCTTTCGAAAATTTTCCCCGTGGGTGGAAAAATTGACCTTGGCAGCGAGGGTAGGTGCTCACAATCTCTGCACCGCCGCTGCCTACCGTATATTGCTCATTATTCAAGCGTATCCATACGTGTGTTTGCGTCAGCGTCGCTCGGTGCCCCACGTCACCTTACGTCGCTGATCGCGGCGCCGTCACCTTATTGGCGCGACAGAAGAACGATGAGGAGCAGTGTGTTTGTGTGCCAGAGATAAGGGTATGTGTAATTTGGTGTGGGAAATATATTTACAATAGGCATGCTCATGCTCCTTGTCATCTGTAAATCAAGAAATGTATTAATGGCACTCTTTTTCTGTTTTTGTACATCTGTGGATGCGTTGCTCCCTGGTTTTCCTGTGTTTGGGAAAGTGGATTAGTTATTAGCAATACATTACAATACATTACAATACATTACATGTATATATATGACATTTTCTTGGCAGCGCTTAATTTATAAAACTAAGTGTGGCGCCACTGAAGTCTAACTTACTTCTAGGTTATCCTATGTTAACCTAGCTTAGCCTATGTATTGTCGGGCTTACCCTGTTAACGGATTTTTAGTCACCAGGTGCCGAACGGCTTTATCTTAATCCTATTTACATTAATATGTTGTCGGGCTTACCCTGGTAACGGAGTTTTAGTTACCAGGTGCCGAACGTGTCATCTTAATATTATTTATCTTAGCGTGTTGTCGGACTTACCCTGGTAACGTAAATTTAGTTGCCAGGTGCCGGTCGTGTTATCTTATAAAAAATGCCTTAAATTATGTTAATTAGTACTAAATGTAAAAATAACCTGTATATACATGCCGAGTGGTTTTGCCTTAATCTAGTGCCGAAATATGCTGTCGCTGCTGTTTTAAAACTGCGCTTATTAAATTTGCTTAATTCTAAGTTGCGTTCCAAATGCAACTGCCTTACATGCTAGAATTTTGATCGGAGCGATCGCCTGAGGCAGTTTTACCTCCTCAGGGCACCACCCGTGTGTATTTTAGAAACACCGGTTGTCACTAAAACCACCAGGCCCGAAAGCCCTTCTAGATTCCCCTCCCTTAATACTAATTGTCGACATTATATTAATATTAATTAGTAAATAGTAATTAATAAAGTCCTGGGCGACTCCGCTGCTGAGGAGCAAACGCCTCGCCCGGCTGTGCTGTTCATTGCTGTTGTGCTTGCCTATGTCGGCATCATTTTCCATGTACCATATGTTGATATATTTATCATTGGGTTTGCCCACGAAAACCCCTGTGAGAGCTCGCCGCGTTCCTCATTTATATCTCTGGCCGCCCGGTGCGTGACCATTTAAGCTCTGGCGACCCGGTGTCGTCCATCTATGTGGGCACGGTGCCGAACGATCGCATTCATTCCATACATATTATTCATTATTTGTTGATTATCATTTATTTGGTCGTCTTCACCCCGTCACGCGGGACGAGGACTTGGCGAATCTAGGATTGGTCCCGCTGAATCCTGAGATTCTTCTTCACTTCTGCGAGTAGAAGACTAACTTCCCGCCATAGAAGCTCTACTTAACTTACATACTAAACTAGGAGTCTAGTCCTAATGTGGTCGTCCCTAGGGTCATCTCCTGAGTCCGGTGTGGAGCTGGCTAATTCTCCCCCCGTCCGTCAAAAGTCTCCCCTGCAGGTCTTGGCTTCGACGACCGTGGCGCATAGTGGGTGTAACTTTCCTCTGCCGAGGGGGTAGGGTAGACGCACCCCCGGTTTTGGTGTTTGCCCGCGCCAGGCCATCAATGCTTCAACCTTACGTAGATCCGTCTGTTATTTAGTCTGGGTCAGGATCTGTTGGCGTCTCGCCCCGTCCTTGCCCTTCTGTGGAGATTCCGCTCCCTCCATTCACATCCTATCACCATTCAGCGTGATATCAGACTCCTTTTATTTTCAAAAAAATATAAGTGTGGTTCGTGAGTAATTTTCTGTGTGTCATGTAATTATGTAGAGTTTTTAAGTGTCCTGGGGTTATAGGATCTTCTAAATGCATTGTCTACTTTAGGCCTGTTCGCCATGTCAGATGTCCAGCGTTGATGCCTTGTGGAATTTCCTGGAGGCGTTAGTAGGTTTCCATGGCGTTGGGTACCTTGTTATTGGGATCCGGGGGTGTTATCTGCTGAATGGGCTTAAAGCATGGTAGGAGAGGGTTGCGCATCGTTGGACTCCATGTTAATGGTGGCCGGGAGCCGGTGATGCTGCTAGGATGTACTTACAGTGAGTGGACGGGGTTGGTTCTTCCCAGGTGTGCAAAAGTTTTAAAAGTTCCATGCAGGTATGGTAATAATAATATCCCTGGTATGTGGGTAGGATATTCCATGCATGTGGATGGATATGAGGCGTATCCGCTCTCATTTGAGGATAGGTGTGGGCCGAGGTATGATAATTCTATGTCCCTTGCATGCGGGATTATTTAGTAAGAAAATATTTGTTAGTGTAAATGCGGCCTCATCTCTTTACATAGAGATGTCCATTACGCTTAATTCTGTTTCCGACTCACCCCTAATAGCCTACTCGGGTGTAGGCATTTAGAACCAGGGTGTAGTATACCCAAATTTTTGGGTAGACGCATGAAGTCTATCAACCCCGATGCATATTTTTGAACGTAGTCTATCTGTTCTTATGTGTCTGTGTGTCTGTGTTGGATGGCGTTGTGAGTGACAGGGTTATGTAAGGAGAAGAGTGGTAGAATGGTAGCCCGTAGGTGGTACATTGGCCATTCTGATGGCACTATCCATCTCTTCTCCTGTCATCCTCACTTGGTCAATATCTGTTTCCTATCCGCTCCTTGGGATGGGTAAGTGCGGTGACGCTGTGACGTCACGGCCTAATCTGGTCTCTTATCTGTAACGTTAAGGTAGGAAGTGATTGTAAGTGTAAATGGTTATGTCCTGATCGCCTATGATGGTTTTTTGAAAGAGGAAAAAAACAAGAAGAGAAGTTATTAGGGAGGGGGTTTGTTCCCTAATGGACGCTGTCTGTGTCCACCCTTAATTAAGGGGCGTGTGTAGGCAGGACATGTCCGTGGCTGTAATTAGCGCGGCTGCGTGTGTGTGGTTGCTTACCGCTGCAGCATGCTGGCGCGCGGTACATGCGTTGGCGCGTGGGCCGTTATCGGATAAGTCTTATCGTGTGTCGTGTGGCTAATTGTCAGGCGGCGCGTGTAGCCTGTTATCGTCCTTGTAAACATGCTCCTGTGTTCCTAAGATAAATCCAGCCTATAGTATCTGTACATTGCTAAATGCCAGGCCTATCGTAATACTGCTGAATCCTGTGCCAATGTCCGTGTATACTGTATTTTATTGTTGGTATAGTTTTTGTTTTTGTATAAAAGTGTCATCATGGTCGCGTGTCATTGTCACTTCCGTTATAACAAGAGTGTCTGTCGACGGCAGTGTTGCAATATGCTGGAATTCGCAACTCAGTGTTTTATTGTGTTTGTTTATACGTCCTTGTATACGGGAAGTCTCTGACTTTACGTATGGCGGCCGACGGAACGTGACTTTTGCCAGTGTCCGTGTGTTGACATTGTTTGACATTCTGGGAGGGCCAATGTGTTAATCTGACCTGTTTTTGCGACCGATGTTGTGTGGACTTTTCTTCTGCAAGACCTTTGCCTTGTGTAATTGTCTGTAATTCCTGTCTAGGAAGTCTATTGCCCATATTCGGGGTAATCCAAATTTTGCCATGACTTTTGGCCGTAGAGATGTGGTGTTACCTGTTTGTGTCTGTGAGAGTGGCGTCCCCCGTATCTAGGTTTCGGGCGCTATGGTTTTTTCTGTAGGGGATGGTGTATGGATGCTATTTGTGCGATGGTACTCATGTAATTGTCTGTGAGTGATCTTTCGTCGGTCGACAATTCTTGTTTTCCACGGTGTCCGCCTTTATTGGGCATTCGGACCCGCGATCCCGTGTAATGCTCCGTGTTTCATGTCTGCGTTGTATGGTGGGATTTGTGCGTCCCTAGTGAGGCTTCTGATTGTGTTTTCGCGCCAAAAAAAGCCATTGTTTAGCTTCTTTTTTGGCACGTTTGTATTGTGTTTCTATGTGCTCGCCCCTGCCTTGGTCTAAGGCCTTGGTATTACAATTTTTGTACTGTATGTACCATGGCGCGCGTATCGTGTGTTTGAGACACGCGTATGAAAATATGCTTTAGTGTGAATATTTTGTGCCATTCGGGACGACCCTCGTACCCGAATTTTGGGAGTTATCGGGTTTTGAAACTGGCGTGAATGACTGTGTATGTTACAGCCAGGGCAGAGCGCTGTTAGTTTGTCTGGCGCACGCGAAGGTCGGCCGCTTATGTATGTGTTATCGCTGACTTGGCGATAGTATTAAATTACAACTGTGTAGGAAGTTCTTTGCTTGCTTGTCGGGTGGCCCGCTCGCCACATGTGCCAGGACAATGTGTGTAGGTTTGTTGATGCGCCTCTCTAATGTCTGTATATACAGCGTGTCTCGGGTTCCCCGTAATGGAAAAGAACCTACGTCTATGTATGTCTTGTGTCCCCACATTTTGTGTTATTGTAGGTCTGGGGTGGATATATTCCTGTTAGTGGTGGTTAGATGTCGTTATGTATGTGTGTCTCTGGGCCGCTAGTCGCGTGTTTGGTGACTAGGTGTCGGAGGTGGTTTTATTCTTTTTTGCGTATGAATTCCCGTTAGTGTGACTGTCCCTTATTGTTCTATCCTTCAATTGGATAGTTACCCGACCTTGCATTCCTGGTATTGAGAAGGTTGCGGGTTCGAGACCGTCTTTGTCCAGGGTAATTATTCCTGGTGCCTTTAAGGCATGTGTCTCCGGGACAGTTCTGCCAAGTGTTACTGATGTTCTATGGCAATTTGAGCTTACTGTGTACCTTCCAGAAATATGTGGGTTTTCCCAAAGTCTGGGATGTTCACCCTATGGTGTTTATGTTTAGTTTGCGCGCTGTTATGGGGGACGAGAAAAATTCATGCTGTAGGCAGTGTAGTAAATAGCGTATACCTATGGATCAAATATATGCAGTTCAACTTGGATAATTCGAACTTCAAGGGATTAGTAAAAAAATGAGTTATGCAAAAATTCGCATTAAGAAAGTTCCTTGGAAAGAGTAGAGAAGATATATTGTGTCACGTTTATATAATGATTTACGTTCACCAAAGCAGATTAACAAACGACGGTACTTTATAAGGATTGTATCGTAAATAATCTCAAAAGTCTTAAATGAAAAATAAAACCTTAGTGTACTATACACCTATTTAACGACGTTGGTGATACAGTAATCTAGTTATGTCTCAGAGAAATCTACTATTTTTCCAAATAGTTTGCGATTCTTGACCGTTTTCTGCAAATAAGTCTCTCAGCCATCAAAAAAGAATCTAGCAAATTGTAGGAACGGAAAATAGAACAACTTAGTCATTTCTACTTGGAAAGACCTGCCTCAGCTCTGTGATGCGGTTTGTTGCTAAGGCTGCCTTCGGAACACTTCCTTCGGGAACTGGGACATATGACCCCCCTGTTCCGATTGGCTTTTTACACCAAGAACTTTGAATTATCGAAAATATAATTCGATTTAACCACGATTATAAACCATTGATTGCCGATAAAATGCTAGGGGCCACGAGAAGAATTCGAATAAAAAAAATTCGAATAACATAATTTTGAATTAGCCACGTTCCCCTGTATGTACATCTAAAATGTACAGTTTTGTGCATGAGTCTCTGTGTGTCTGCCGTTTGCAGAGGTAGAACCTGTCCTTCGTGTATCAATTGCAGTGTTTCCTGCATGTAAAAGAACCTGCCGGTATGTATATTTGTGATGCAAGTGACATTAGTGTATGTTATATACAAACTCTGGTGTGTATTTAAGACATGTACGTCATGATCTGTGAGTAACAGTACATATAATATGAATCTTTCTGTGCGTGTATGATCCTAATACATATGGGAAAAATTATGTCTATGGGAGCCTATGTTTGTTATGTGGGCGTGTGACTTACGTTGTTTATGGAGTGTCGTCCGTGGAATTGTCTATCACTGTGTCTACAGCCATGGCTTCAATTTTATTATGCCATGTGAGTTGACTTTTTCCCGGGCCGCTTTCCATTATTGGAAGAGTGGATTTTGTCATAGTAAAAGTTGTTATCCACGTCCGGGCGGCATTGCTCGAGAAGGTGGATATTTTCGCCCTGTCACTAAGGCATAGGCTCCTGATACCCATTGGGGTGCTTCTTTACTATTTTCTGGAGGGGTTTGTAGTAAAGTAAGTCTGGGCCTACGTTCACCGTAGTACCTCGATACTGGCCTGGGTGTGTTTGTGCCTGAAGGGCTGTGTTTGCTCAGCGCTCCCTTATGAATGTCGGTGCGCATGTAATCCCATCTGTCGAACTGGCCTTGTGGGGTAGGTAATAAAACCTGGCTGGCCAGTGTGCACAGGCGTGCGTTTGGCATCCTGAGGGGCTGATTGCAACACCCTCCTATGCATTTGTACTGGGGACGCACATGTCGGTGTCCGCTTCCATTCTGGCAAAATTGCCCTTTGAACTGGCGGTAGGGGTCGTGTGATTGTCTGTGATTGCCCTGGCGATATGTCGGAGGGTAGTCGAACCGATTTCTGGCCTATGGCCACTGTAGACTCCTGCCCTTGTGTTTGCCTATGTGTGTAGGTTTGTGTGGGCTTAATGTGCTGTGGCACGGGCCCTACGTCCTCAGCCCATGACATGGTTACCTCCCGGTTTCTCCCTGTGTTACGGTGTGCGCCTGAAAGTCCTGGCGTCAATTCCCTCTCGTTCGTCCGTTCTGAGGGGGTTGGCGTAAGTTCTGCCCCTCGGTCTGGCAAAATTGCCTCCCGAATCGGAGCTGAGGGACGTGTGTTCATGGGATCTTGACCCTGTAGTGTGTTGTAGCCTAACCTGGCCGTTTTCTGGACTGTGGCCACGGCGAACTCCTTCCCCTGTGTTTTGTTAGTGTCTGATAGGGACATCCTCGCAAATTGCTGCGTTAATGTGTCTATGCCCATGTCCTCTCTAGGCTGGGCTGGTGGCCCTGCCATGAACTCAAAAATGGCCTTGCTGGCCTGGAGTTCCCGGCACTTTTCCCAAATTTGGGCGTAGTGCCTGTTGAGGCATATGGTTCGTTGGCAAATTGTTGTTTTAATGTGCTTGCGTCCTATACAGTTCTGTGGCCGCCAATTGGAGAAACGCTTGTTCGCGAATGAGCTCCCTGTATTGGGCATATAAAATTGTGTAGTGCACCCTCATCCTCTCTAGGGTAGTGTTTTCTACTGTAGGACCATGTATAGTGATTAATCGGTTGTATATTCTGTTCCTTTGGACGTGGCTCCTATTGAGGTGTTCATGTATGTGACTTAAGTGTTCGTGTGCGCGTCTCAATCGCGCTGCCTTACCCTCTGACGGGGTGCATGGCTGTTTGCCCTGTATTACTCCAACCTTTGTCTGGAGTGCCCGTATTTGTGCCTGTCGCCTTTGTATATGCCTCTGGTACCTTAGTAATAGTGTAAATAGTAGTAATGTACCCCTATTGCCTCTATGGCTTGCAATCCCTATCGCTTCTGCATGTGGTGCCATTCTGAGTGAAGGGTGGGTATAAAAAGAAATGTGTGTGATATTTCTGATTCTTTTTAGGGCTGGGGGGTGGGTTGACAAAAATCTCCCTTGTGTTGCTAGAGTGCAGGGAAAAATAATGCTTTCTTTCCAAAAAAAATTTTTTTTTTACTTTCGCTTGGCTGTGTGCGGTACGGGTCGTTCTACCACGGGGGCTCGTTGTATGAGTCCCTACCGTTATTGTGCGTGATAGTAGCGCCTCCACCAATATGTTTTGGATCCCTTAGTTGGGGGGTAGTTGGGACCAAACACAATTGTGTCGCTTTACTAATTTGGAAGGCTATTCCTAAATGAGAGCAGCTTCCCAAAATAGGGGGAAACTACTAGTGTAGTGTGTTGTTTAGTGTTCAATCTCTTTGGGGCTTCCCTGCAAGATGTAGGTGTCTGTTAGGGGATGAATCTCCAAATACAGGCTACTGTACTGGCCTGCCAGCTGAGCTGAGTGAGTGATACAATAAACGTGCTAACTCAGCGGCTCGACGTTATGTAGTCGAGTCGCGTGCTGGGAGCACAATGGGGCCTGACGAAGCAATTACCGGCTTTGGCGGTCACGGGCAATTGTGACGCAGGTCAGGAGGGGTATAAGGACGTGAAGAGGAGTGCAATTAGTAATGCAGTGTGTAGCTTACTGACCAGTATTTACTGGTCAGTAATGTAGTTTTGTATGTCCCTTTTGGGAAGTCTTAGGCAAATAAAATACAATTGGTGTGTACAAGTGTACAAGTTTGGGTGGGTGTATACAAGAGTTAAAGGATTCCGAGCACGACTGAATCTCACCTGGTGATGAAGCTGGAACGGACGTCGGGCGAAGGCTGCAGGCGACGCACAGAGTATAACAGATAATGGCTCCAGTTAGGACTCCACTTCTTATACTTTCCGGTGCTGCGTGGTCAGCATTACGTCACTGTAGCTGCCCCAGATAGTTGTTAGTGTCAATGTTTGTGTATGTGTTGCAAGTAGTTGGCTAACCTCCTGAGCTAGGTGGCCACCGCTTGCCGTGTATGGATATGTCCTGGACTTATGGAGTTGCCAGTTGGGGTAGATTTGGTAAAAGATGGGGGGTGGGTCCCAGGAGGTACTGCCCCCCGGGGCAGTACAATATGGATACCGATTCGTTCATTTATTTGGATAACACCCCAGTTGTATATCAAGAGAAGTTGGATTTCCTAGAACACCTGGACACATCAGATTATCCAACTAATCAGATATGTTACTCTATATCAAACAAGAAAACTTTGGGGAAATTTAAAGATGAGGCTTGTGGACAAATTATAAAAGCATTTGTTGGACTTAGAGCTAAAATGTACGCTTTATACATAAATGGTATAGAAATCAAAAAGATTAAAGGTATTAACAAAAGTGTTGTCAAAAATTGTATAAGTTTTCAAGATTACAAGGATTGTGTCATGAAAAACAATGTAAAAAGTATACCAATGAACATTATCGTTTCTAAACAACATGACATATCATCTATAAGTCTAAACAAAATTCCTTTCAGTCCTGGTGATGATAAAAGAGTGATTGATGCTGATGGTATAGGTACACATGCCTATGGTCATTACTCAATCATTGACCATGCTTAAAGAGTTAAGTTTTGAATATCAAAATCCTCTGCATGACCCTAGCAAATACTTAAAAACAATTTAAAAAATTAAAACAATAGCACTACAAAAATAGAAAACACAAAAATAAAAAATGGTGTTCATAATCAAGAAATAAATAAAATAGAAAACAAAATAAAAACAACTGTACAATTTATAACAAAAAAGAATGTATATATATATATATATATATATATAAATGTATTATGTGTAAATAGTGTACATGTATTTAAAATTTAAAAAATATGGTATGGACCCTGCTTGTACATTTTTAATTACTACCCTCCTCTCTCCACTCCGAATGCAAAATGAACATGAAAAACACAAATTGGAAAATCCATGTTTCTATATTGACAAAATAGAAAAAATATTAAACTGAAATTTTAAAAACTGTAAATAGGAATTTGGTAAATTGACAAATGTGTAAACAACAAATTGGGAAATCCATGTTTCTATATCATGAAATTGAAAAACTTTAAACTGACATTTTAAAAACTGTAATTGGGAAATTGTGAAATTAATAAATGTGTAAACAACAAAATGCAAAATCCATTTTTTCATATTATGAAATTGAAAAACTTAAAACTGAAATAAAAAAACTGAAAATGGGAAATTGGAAAATTGACAAATGTGTAAACAACAAAATGAAAAAAAAACCGGTTGGGGTAGTGATCATGTTGTACAGTAGCATATAAGACTAGCATAAGGATAGTTGCATGTGCCCTTATATACTTTGTGTATGTGCATTAGCCATTGGATTAGCTTAAGTTAGGTTTGGTAAAGTTAGGTTTGGTGAGGTTAGGTATGTGACCTTGTAGTTTACTCCTTTCGTAAAATGTAAAATCTAAAATATAAAATCAAAAAATCTTAAATTTAAAGTGTAAAATGTAAAATCTAAAAAATGTAAAATGATAAAATCAAAAATCTAGAATGTTAAAATGTAAAATCTAAAATCCTTAAATGAGGTTTCTGTGGGTTAGGTTAGGTTAGGTTAGGTTTGGTTATAACTAAGTTTATTATTTGTGCTCTCACATTTGCTAACACTTTTTTACTCACACTTTTGCTATCACTTTTTTTTGCTCGCACTTTTAAGTTATGTTAGGTTAGGTTGAGTTAGGTTAGGTTAGGTTAGGTTATAACTTAGTTTATTATGTGTGCTCTCACATTTGCTCTCACATTTGTTCTGACTTTGAAGTTAGGTTAGGTTAGGTTAGGTTATGTTAGGTGAAGTTAGGTTAGGTTAGTTTAGGCAAGGTGAAGTTAGGTTAGGTTAGGTTAGGTGAAGTTAGGTTAGGTTAGGTTAGGTTAGGCTAGGTTAGGTAAAGTTAGGTTAGGTTAGGTTAGGTTACGTTTGGTTAGGTTAGGTGAAGTTAGGTTTGGTTAGGTTAAGTTAGGTTAGGTGAAGTTAGGTTAGATTAGGTTAGGTTAGGTTAGGTTAGGTTAGGTAAGGTTAGGTTAGCATGTTATATGTGTAAGTGGTTGTGTGCTGTGACCATTTTGTGTATTAGCCCTGTGCTAAAAAATAATACATTAAATAATAAATAAATAAAAAATTATAAATTAATAACAAATAAATAATGATTTGAAAAGTCCGCCATTAAAGAGTGTGGTAGCGCGTGGCGGCCATTTTGCCCATTAGCCCATGACCAAGCTATGACTGTCCCCTATATAAAAATAACATAGTGTGGTTGCGAGCTGCGGCCATCCAGCCCATTAGCCCCTGTCCCAGAACCGACTTATATTACCTACTTGCTAGATTGCATTATTATTAACAGAAAGCATTATTATAGTATGCTGAAACAGTGTTTAAAACATTTTATTGTGTCAGAACATAAATGAAACATTTATAAATAATATTATTTGAGTAGAACAATTCCAATTGCGGATTGTTACTGTAATATGACATTGGTTGTTATAACGGACTTAAACTATGAAATAGGATCATATTGTTGACAATAGAGGTCAAATGATGCATATAATATGCAACAATTTTATTGGAAGAATTGCTATAACGAAACCTCAGACCAGGAGATTTGTAGATCTACCTGAAGACCTGTAAGATATGAAACAAGATTAAATATGAATAATTAATTCATTAAATGTACACCAGAAACGGGAGGATATGTATTATTGTTATTAATAGTAAAGACGAGCGAACTACGGTTTATTAATTATAATATTTAATGTAACGTGGAAAAACAGTATGTTGTGAAAGTTTGATAACGAATTGCGCTATTTGAAGTTAAGAGAAATGTTGTACAAGGTGAACTGAAGTGAACAAGTATGTCATTGTTATTGAAAGAGCACGAAGAAAATTAATTTAGAGTAGAGTTGGATAGGAGTGCACTATGAACAGTATTTCACAGGTTTGTGTTTACCTAGTAGAGACACTGATTCTTCTACACGTCTGGAGTGTAGCAAGATGTTTTTTTTATTGAAGGAATACCGTGCATTATTATTATGATTGTTCTTAAAAAGAGAGGGAAGGAATATGCCAAGTTTGGAAGCGTAGCAGACGCTATTATAAGATGTTTTTCACCGTATTACGAAAGGAAAGAAGTGTATTGCCATTTGGAGAAAAGAATTGATACAGTATGTTTAAAAAGTAACTGATAATAGGGCCTATATTTGTGTTGAATATGTCAGAAAGTGTTATTGCGAAATCCACGAAGCTTATTAAGAGTAACTGAGTAGTTTCGCATCGTTCTTTAAATCTATTGTATTTCATTCATTGATACGACATTTAAGAGCTGTATTTCACTTAATTGTTCGCTACCTAATCTCCATATATTTTAACTATAAACAGAGTATACCTAAAATTACACAGTTTTATGAACAAGTGTTCGAAGAACTGTTTAGAGAAACAGAAGCGACATAAGTTTGTCAGATCGCGATAGATCTTGTATATATGTTTTTAAATACCGGGCTGGACATGGTAATTTTATCTTATGTAAATATTTAACCAGTTAAAATAGATTAATAATTTCATTCTCATTACGTTCAGGTTTTAATATAAATAAGTGTATAATGTAGGGCAGTGTATTGTTAATTACATTTTATTTGAAGAACAGCTGATTATGATCAGGGTCACAGGGTGACTAGAAAGCGCAAACACTTGATTATTATTTTTAAATAAATTACATTTGTGTAATTTAAACTTTGCTGAAGGTTTATTTGAGAGATAGAAGGACTATCTACCGAGTGAAATATTTTATTTTCAATTTGAATGTATTTTTATTTGTGTTAGGAAGATTTAATGTCTTGTAAATATTGAGTTAATAAATTTCAGGCACTATTTTTGTTTGCCTGCTCATTTTTATAGAAACTGATCATCTTCTAATTTCGCAATCAACGTGCGATAATACTGCAAGTTATTTACTAGTACTCACTTAGTCTCAACTTCACCGTTCACGCTCGAGATCTGAGATTCCCGTCATACCATCTTGTTATGGATATTTTATTTCTAGTAAATGTGTAACTAATTAGTAACGTTAATGCATGATCGGTATGCTTCGAGGGATTCCTAGTCATTCACCTAGCAGGGAAGTGTTGGTTTATCTGGCTGGGTATCTACATCCTTATAATCATTTTCAATCTCTGTGGATATAGGTGGTGGCTATGCGAGATTCGGGCCCATATAGGTGGTATTTTATTTGGCGCCCAATGTGTTCGGCATAATTTGTGTTGAGACACCAATGTGTTCGGCATCGATTGTGTTGGGACACTAGCGTGTTCAACGACAACTTTGCGAAGATATTTGTGGATTATTGAATTTGTTTGGAAATGCCGATCCCAAATTTTGGAAGGATGTTTAAATGAATAAACATTGACAAACTTGAGGAGTAGGATATGATTAAGAGGCATATTTGTAAAACCAGCAGATTACATTTTGGCCATGTAACAGTATAAGATATTTAAATTCACGTTGTTGTAACTTAATTTTATTTGGGATTGCCAAATGAGAGAGGATCAGTTTAGTAAATTACAGTTAGGTTGGATTTTAGACTTCAGTATAATATTTTAAACTAAGATTGTCGAAGTATTCCTTTTTATCAACAGTATGAGTTGGTCACTCTGAAATTTCCACAATGTAGTTCAGATGATACCTCCTATTTTCTCAAGTGTATAAAATATGTCATCGAGAGATTTGACTGAGATCAAATCCATCCTGGAAAGGATACAGGTGACAGAAGATTTAGATGCCCTCCACAAACTCACACATGATTATAGCAAAAAGATAGAGAGAGAGATTAAACTGTCAGCTGCCACAGCTAAATCCGAAATGAAGGCAGAATTAGCAGTTGCACAATCAGTCACTAAATCTAGCATTACATTAGTGCAGGATGAATGTAGAAGGGTACAAGATGAGAACAAAAAGACACGAGAGGAGGAAAGAAAGGCAAAAGAAGAGGACAGATTAGTCCGAAAAGAAGCTAGAAAAGCACAAGAAGAAGCCAGGAAAGTGTAAGAAGCGATTCGAAAGGCACAAGAAGATGCAAAGACAGCACAAGAGAAAGCATAAGAAGGGGCAAAGAAAGCTCAAGAAGAGGTTACACAGATAAAAGAGGAGGCTAAACAAACTCAGGAAGACATAAAGAAAGCCTTAGAGGGAACACAAGAAGAAGGAAAATTAGTTCAAGAGCAAAGTAAATTAGCTCAGGCAGAGAGTAAAATTTCGGCAGAAGAGAGTAGGAAAGCTCTGGAAGAGACCAAATCAGCTTTCAATGGCCTCTACCAAAACAGAGATGAGTACATTGAGAGCAGAAGTCACTAGTAGAGTAATGGAAGACAAGGTTGAGTGTAGTGATAACATTATTCAGTTAGAGAACAAGATCCAGAAAAGTATTAGTAGTGCCACCTCCGAACAGAAAAAACACAATGATAGTGTTACAGGTTCGCAGAAGCAACTCACCGATTTGGTCAACAATTTGAACAGCATTGTTGGCAATTTACAAGGTAAGTTGGAAGACCAACAAAAACTTATCAGTGAGGGTATAAATGTTGATATTGCATCATGTATATCTAAATCCGTTAATGAATTGAAAGAGGAGGTGATAAAATCAAATAAGGATTATATGCGCGAATTGCATAGTAAGATATTGAAAGATGTTAGTAAAATTGAAACTGATGCTAAAGCTAATAGGGATAACATTAAATTAGAATTGAACAAGCGTGTTGAAGACAGTAGAGAATCGAGCATGACCGAAATAAAAGGATATGTACATATAGCAGATTCGGAAAAAAGTGAGGAGTTAAATGTTATCAGATCCACCGTTAACGAAATTAATGTGGAGCTTACTAAGGTAAAATCAGGTCAGGAAAAATAACTATAAGATGTTAGTAACAGAATCAAGTCTCTTTCTATCGCAGAACCATCTGACCATGAAGGTCTTAAGGGGGAAGTATGTCTAGGAATTACACGAGATTTGGTGGAATTGTACAAGAATCGAGACGAAAAGCTTTCAGAGGAGCGAGGAAAATTCGAAGGAAATGAATATAGAGTCGGCGAGGACAGGTAAAATGTTTTCAGTCGTATGCAGGAGCGACCACACTTAGCGCAAGACACAGAGCGTATTCATAGGGAATATGGAGGCCTAGGAGAATTCTATGATCAAGGAGGCCAATGAAATAATCAGATCGTCATAGTATTAAAGAATATTGACGATAGGCCGTCACGTTTCACCGGAGTAGGAAACATAACCGCAGTAGAGTTCTTGCGTGACATGAGATGCTGCCTGGGTGACAACCGAATACCTAGGGATCGAGAGCGGTCGAAATAATTCTTGAATTCGAAGCATTAAATTGGCACCGAGCCTTTAGATACACTGCCAATTTTGAAGAATTCGCAGATGCAATTCAAAGAAGATTCTGGAGCAAGGAACTGCAACAAGATATCAGGGCAGAGATCTACTCAAAGAAGTATGCGCACTCAACTCCTACGCCTTATGCAACCTTCTTCACATCACATCTCGCCAGACTTCAGTACCTCCAGCCCCCTTTGGCTGAAACTGAACTGATATATGCAATTTCGCGACAGCTGCCAAATGACGTAAGAAGACATCTTATCTCAGGCAACGTCAAAACGATAGAGGGACTGGCAGAAATCCTTCGTAGACTAGATCACACGAGTTCAACGCCTAACGTAATGCCGAATAATAATTCAAGACAGAGGCAAGAGTACAGGGATGTTCATACTGTATTAGTGGACCAAACCCAACAAATTGAGGATAACCGCAGTAGAGCAGGTCCAACTCGAACCAACGAGTATGGCGGGAACCACTACGAACCGCCGTATCAACGATTTAGGGAAAGAACACCATATCAGGCTAGATACTGGAATAACGGTTAACGAAGGACAGGATATCACAGGAGTAACGATGTAAGAAGAAACGACTATTATGATAGTAATAACAGAGGCACAGGAGGAGGTTATCGCCGGAACAAGAACTGAAACGACGGTAACCATGCCCGAATGAAACAGCAACAACAACAACAACAACAACATCATAGGCAGCAGCATTAACAACAGCAACAACAAAATAGAGGATGGAGAAACAATGATAATGTGAGGAGATATTATCATGACTGTGATAGGGAAAGCCAAGAGTATCGGAATAGCCAGAAGGAAAATGAAGAAAGGAATAACCAGAGGAATTACGAGATCGAACCTCAACCCTGAACTTCAGGACAAGGTCAGGAACCGGATCCTACAGGAGGAAACAATGGGACAACGTCAGGAAGAAGAACGCAGAAGAGAGGAGAACACTGTTCACAAACGAGAGGCATGAGATCGCCATAGATATGAACCAGGAAAACCAGAAGAGGAAGTTACAGAATAGACAAGAAAGAAAGTGACTGACAGAAAGTCAAAATTGGAAAGTACAACCACTCAAAATTAAAAAGATTTTATCCAAGGATACATTTAGGGACGAATTCGGTTCCAGTTTTGAACAAGTCGAGTATTAAATAAAGTCTATGTTATACTTTAATTAATGAGTCAGGGGTGGATCTGAACAATATTTTGGGAATATTTCAGTGAATGATAATTCAACCAAGGGAGAGTCTGATCTTCCGACACTGGAATATGACAAAAGCTTCCAGTTAGCAAGCCTAAGACACGTTTGGTTTGGCCGATGTGACAATAACAAAATGATGCACACGACCCGATGATAAGAGGCTAGAACCTGGAGTTTTTTCGTGAGAACTCAACTGCCAATAAGATTGGATCACATATTTTTTGTGGGTATCGCTATTATATTAAATTTGCTTATATAAAGCGATATTAGCACTTCTACAGATGCAGAAGAGAAAATAAAATTTAATTGTCAAAACAGAATTATAAATTTATGGCCAGGAGAGAAAATATGAGCGGAATTCCGTTTAATAGGACTCTGTGCGAGGCTAGAAAGTCATTCTATTCCTTCACACGCGCCATTGTTACGAGCGCAAGGATGACTCATACTTAGCAACTTGAAGAGAGTAGACCTATATTGAAACGCATCCAAGAAGAGCACAATACTACATTGAAGTATGGTCAGGAGACTAGACTGAACCGTGAGGAGATACAGCTATCGCCGAGGAAGAGAAGGAGAAGCTGGCACATCATAAAACGCACTAGTTTGCAACAGAGAGAAGCATTTTTATAAATACAATGTTTATTGGAAGATGACTTCATTTCTACAGCTTTACATTTCTGCAGAACTACGACAAGTAGCATTGCATTTACCAGCTACAATATTGCAAAAGTATATCTTCTGAAAAATCATGTAACATTTTCGATGATAATAATGTCCATGAGTCACGGGGGACATTCTTATTCGACAATGACTAAGGAGTTTGTCATGGAGCACCAAATTATGGAAGGAGATTAGTCTACATTATGGAGTTGGAATTCAGAGTGATCTTGACGACCATGGATCGATGATACTACAACTGCTCATGAACATGCAGTATTCTGAATTTACCGTTCAAAAACGATCCAAACGTCCCCCACCAACTTGGAGAGATGTCAACCCGAGACGTTCTAACCTACGAGATGCTACACGAAAAAGACGTACTGAGGGGTACGTTTGACCCGATTTCAAGTTTCCAGACTAGAGGTCGTGAAGCAAGAAGAAATGCCCTTAGCTGGGAGGCGAGACAGCAGCCCAGGTGCTTGCCGCACGGCGAGGGGAGAAGCCGGACAGCTGATCGCCACACGCCTAACTGGAGCTCGCGTCGAGGCAGGCGACACGCACGTGCCGTCCCGAGAGAGGAACATCAAGTATATCAGACCAGGTATCACGACAGCAGATCATCAGAAAGGTAGAAAATTGAATGTTCTAAGATCTCAGTAGTTTGATGTAGTCTTTGATAGTATTTAAGGAGTGACCAACTTATAAGTAGTTTTTCTTATTCATATCCCATGCTTTTATGTTGTCAATTTTAGAGATGTCACTGTAAATTTTATTATACGACAGCGTGTGTCGTTTTTGACGTAATTTAATTTGTATTTGGATGTAGATATTCCGTTTTTTATATTTTTAAGGTTACGTTTAAATATGCTCACTTTTATACGAAACTGTTTTATGAAGGGAATGAATGCTTCGATCGATAAAAATGCGTAACAAGCGACAGAATGGGTCAATATTGCTCGATTGCATTATTATTAAGAGAAAGCATTATTATAGAATGCTGAGACAGTGTTTAATACATTTTATGGTGTCAGAACATAAATGAAACATTTAAAAAGAATATCATTGGAGTAGAACAATTCGAATTGCGGAATGTTACTCTAATATGACATTGATATAGTCATTGACAATTGTTATAACTGATTTAAACTATGAAATAGGACCATATTGTTGACAATAGAGGTCAAATGATGCCTATAATTAGCAACAATTTTATTGGAAGGATTGCTATAACGAAACCGCAGACCAGGAGATTTGTAGATCTATCTGCAGTCTTGTGTGATATTAAACAAGTTTAAATATGAATAATCAATTCATTAAATGTATACCAGAAACGGGAGGATATGTATTATTGTTATTAATAATAAAGCCGAGTGAACTAGGGTTTATTAATGTTAATATTTCGTTGTAACGTGAAAAAACTGTATGTAGTGAAAGTTTGTTAACGAATTGCGTTATTTGTTGTTAAGAGAAATGCTGTACATGGTAAACTGAAGTGAACAAGTATGTCATTGTTATTGAAAGAGCTCGAAGATAATTAATTTAGAGTAGAGGGGCATAGGAGTGCACTATGAACAGTATTTCACAGGTTTGTGTTTACCTAGTAGAGTCAATGATTCTTCTACACGTCTGGAGGGTAGCAAGATTTTTTTATAGAAGGAATACCGTGCATTATTATAGTGATTGTTGTTAAAAGGAGAGGAAAGGAATATGTCAAGTTTGGAAGCGTAGCAGACGCTATTATAATATGTTGTTCACCGTATTACGAAAGGAAAGAAGTGTATTGCCATTTGGAGCAAAGAATTGATACAGTATGTTTAAATAGTAACTGATATTAGGGCTTATATTTGTGCTGTACATGTCAGAAAGTGTTATTACGAAATCCACGAAGGTTATTAAGAGTAACTGAGTAGTTTCGCATCGTTCTTTAATACTATTGTATTTTATTCATTGATACGACATTTAAGAGCTGTATTTAACTTAATTGTTCGTGACCTATGCTCGATTTATTTTAACTATAACCAGAGTATACCTAAAATTACATTGTTTTGGGAACAAGTGTTCGAAGAACTGTTTGGAGAACCAGAAGCGACATAAGATGTCAGATGGGGAAAGATCTTGTATATATGTTTTTAAATACCGGGCTGGACATGGTAATTTTATCTTATGTAAATATTTAACCAGTTTAAATGGATTAATAATTTCATTCTCATTACATTCACGTTTTTATATACATAAGTGTATAATGTAGGGCAGTGTATTGTTAATTACATTCAATTTCAAGAACAGCTGATTATGATCAGACTGCTTAAAGTGATCGAGTCACAGGGTGACTAGAAAGCGCAAACACTTAATTATTATTCTTAAATAACTTACATTTGTGTAATTTGAACTTTACTGAACGTTTATTTGACAGATAGAAGGACTATCCTCCGAGTGAAATGTTTTATTTTCAATTTGAATTTATTTTTATTTGTGTTAGGAAGATTTAATGTCTTGTAAATATTGAGTTAATAAATTTCAGGCACTATTTTTGTTTGCCTGCTCAATTTTATAGGAACTGATCATCTTTTCATTTCGCAATCGACGTGCGATAATACTGCCAGTTAGTTACTAATACTCACTTAGTCTCAACTTCACCGTTCACGCTCGAGATCCGTGATTCTCGTCCTACCATCTTGTTATGGATATTTTATTTCTAGTAATTGTGTAACAAATTAGTAGCGTTATTGCATGACCGGTATGCGTCGAGGGCTTCCTAGTCATTCACCTAGTAGAGTAGTGTTGCTTTATCTGGCTGGGTATCGATATACATACAATCCTTTTCCATTTCTGCGGATATAGGTGGTGGCTATGCGAGATTCGGGCGCATATAGTTGGTATTTTATTTGGCGCCAATGTTTGTGTTGAGACACCAATGTGTTCGGCATCGATTGTGTTGGGACACTTTGTGTATTCTTTGGAATACACGGTAAGATAGAGTAAGCTTTTGCTTCTCTTTGCTATAGTTCATTCCTTCCTTTTTCTCAAACACTAACAGTGATCTTCTGATTTCTCCTTGTTGGTCATGTCTCTTATGTTACCTGTGAGTCTGTTCTAGAGATCTTCCATGACCCACCTAGCGTCATCTAGCAGCGAATCTCTGAAGTTCCTCAATCTTCCCTGTACAAGAGGACTTCTTTATCAGTCTGGCCAGCAGATTTCATCGCCATCGCCAGCTAACATCTCCATGATCAAGAGAACTTCGTCTACTTTTTCACCCTCCAGGCTGCGCTAGTGTTGCCTGCTATCAACTCTTTGAAGATCATTTCATCAAGAGAAATTAACGTTTCAATGTTGGTTATTCTTATATGTATTCCTTTTGTCTCCTACCCCCTCTCTTTTCCCTTCCCTGGTCCCTCCGTGCTTCGTTGAGCGTGTCTAACTTGTACGTCGGAAGTCTACCTAGTCAGTTAGGGCTCCACTCAAGCTCGCCTCCTCAACTCGAGAGGCAAACTTTTAAATTCTACGCCATGTTAGAATTTTAGTATCAACCGTCAAAGGGAACATCACCTTCGCCATGAAGCATAGTTAAGTACTACTTCTACGTTCTTTAACTTATTTTTATTGATTTTAAATAGCTATATGCTTTCTAATGATCATTTTATAGGCAGTGTGAGATTTCTATATTTGGGGCAATAATCATCTATCGCGGGATTTTCTATGTTGAGCTTTTGTCTATCTATGCCAATCTTAACAAGAAGCAGCATTTCTTATGCTTATTAAATGAGAGATTTTCTCACAACGTGGGATACCATTAAATTACCCACTGTCTATAAAATACTTAGCTCGTTCCACCGCTGGACTAACTTTTGCCCTATTCTTCAGTCATGATTGCTCTGGAACCTTCCAGAATCTGCACTCTATCTACCAGTCATACTGTCATGTATTTTTCACTCACATGTGGGAATACTTTTTCAAACGAAGGAGTCTTCCTTATGAACTACTAATCAATATCTAATTTTTCTTCCTCCGTTGGGAATTTCTCTGGCGCATTCAACTATAATCTACAACTTTCTCAAGCAATAGACTCTCGCATATCTAGTGTAACTAGTTACTTTCCATCATTGCAATAACTTTCTTTGCCATAAACGTTTTGTGCTACTACAGTGAACTTTTCAACTATATTAACAGACTATAGTGAAATCAGTGCTTGTTCAACGTTTCAT
The DNA here is from genome assembly GCA_946902985.2 of Meconema thalassinum. Classification (NCBI taxonomy): domain Eukaryota; kingdom Metazoa; phylum Arthropoda; class Insecta; order Orthoptera; family Tettigoniidae; genus Meconema; species Meconema thalassinum. Next base: position 801,863,118 of record OX336389.2, on the reverse strand, counting down.
CCGCGTCGCGCTCGTCTGAATACAATAAATACGGCCATGGACACTTTTCCTCAATCCCATTTGATCTATCCCAAACCCTTTACTAACAAACCAAAATAATAAAATTGTTACTTTAGGTCTTTTTTCAATGAGGTGTCACTCTCAATAAGCGCCCTCCCTCTCTCTCTTTATGTATCACGAATTAATGACTGTAAAACTTCGTGTCTAGTACACGCTTTAAATTATATTGTTTATCCCTTCTAATTAGGGAATACAATTCTTTCAACTTATAAATGAGTTATCTCTAGGTTTCACGAAATGGAAACTTACCCCATTTGTCTCGTGATTCTTACTTAAACATAGGAATTCTAGAAACTTCCTTTCGATTGTTCTCTTCAGGTTTCACAATAAGTGACCTGCCCTATTCGCATAATCCAACCAAGTATTTCTGTATTAATATAAGAAGTCATAGAAACTTCTATTTTATTCTTCCTGCTTTTCGTTGTTGTTACTTCCGAAGTTGTTACTCTTTCTAGATATTTACCTAGAAATTCTTAAAATTACACACCTTGTACTTGATTTATTGTCTAACTTTAATTACGTTAGGTATCTTTAAATTTTTCATTTATTTATCTTCGTTATTTCAAAATCTTACGAAGATTTTAAAGTATATAAAAGGTTTGAAACCAAAAGAATTGTTAATTGCCTGGCGCAAGCTTTAGATGTTTTCGGAGGTCTGTGACCCCATTTGTTAAAAAAATCAAAATTATACACACATCAAAAAAAGTTTTGCATCACCTCGGTTCCAAGAGTTCCGGAACCGTTAAATACAAAGGGAATAGAGATCAACACAAACAACATTTCAGCTCGTTTTATTGCTCATGAGACCCACATATTGCATGTTGTACCATCATACAGCTAGACTTTCAGCATTTGTGGTCCAGATTGCAGTACACACCACTACCTCTAATACCCAGTAGCACGTCCTCTTGCATTGATGCATGCCTGTATTCGCCGTGGCATACTATCCACAAGTTCATCAAGACACTGTTGGTCCAAATTGTCCCACTCCTCAACGACAATTCGGCGTAAATCTCTCAGAGTGGTTGGTGGGTCAAGACGTCCATAAACAGCCCTTTTCAACATATCCCAGGCATGTTCGATAGGGTTCATGTCTGGCGAACATGCTGGCCACTGTAGTCGAGCGATGTCGTTATCTTGAAGGAACGCATTCACAAGATATGCACGATGAGGTCGAGAATTGTCGTCCATGAAGACAAATGCCTCTCCAATATTCTGCCGATATGGTTGCACTATGGGTCGGAGGATGTCATTCAGGTATCGTAAAGCCGTTTCGGAGCCTTCCATGACCACCAGTGGCGTACGTCGGCCCCACATAATGCCACCCCTAAACATCAGGGAACCACCACCTTGCTGCACTCGCTGGACAGTGTGTCTAAGACGTTCAGCCTGACCAGGGTGCCTCCAAACACGTCTCCGACGATTGTCTGGTTGAAGGCATATGCGACACTCATCGGTGAAGAGAACGTGATGCCAATTCCGTGGGGTCCATTCAGCATGTTGTTGGGCCCATCTGTACCGCGCTGCATGGTGTCGGGGTTGCAAAGCTGGACCTCGCCATGGACGTCGGGAGTGAAGTTGCGCATCATGCAGCCTATTGCGCACAGTTTGAGTTGAAACACGACGTCCTGTGGCTGAACGAAACGCATTATTCAACATGGTGGCATTGCTGTCAGGGTTCCTCCGAGCGGCAATCCGTAAGTAGCGGTCATCCACTACAGTAGTAGCCCTTGGGCGGCCTGAGCGAGGCCTGTCATCGACAGTTCCTGTATCTCTGTACCTCCTCCATGTCCGAACAACATCGCTTTGGTTCACTCTGAGACGCCTGGAAACTTCCCTTGTTGAGAGCCCTTCTTGACACAAAGTAACAATGCGGACGCGATCGAACTGCGGTATTGACCTTCTAGGCATGGTAGAACTACAGACAACATGAGCAGCGTACCTTCGTCCTGGTGGAATGACTGGAACTGATCGGCTGTCGTACCCCCTCCGTCTAATAGGCCCTGCTCATGCATGGTTGTTTACATCTTTGAGCAGTTTTAGTGACATCTATGAACAGTCAAAGGGACTGTATCTTGGATACAATATACACAGTCAACGTCTATATGCCGGAAATCTGGGAACCGAGGTGATGCAAAACTTTTTTTGATGTGTGTATATTTGTTACAAAAACTACTACCCAACATTGTTAAATAAATTCAAGAGTTATTTTTGGCTTTATCATTTCTCTAACATAACGGTTAGGTATGATCCTGTCTTCCTTGACTCTTCCCACTTAATGCAAATAAATCTATTGATAGGGTTTACACCACTTGTTGCATTTGAGCAAAATCTCTTAGTTGGTAAATTAGTAAAGTCTCTCTTAGCTTTAATAGCTAATTCTAACTGGCCAGTAAGGCAAGCATAGCTCGCTACGCCAGCTTCCTGCTTGTGGAGATTCTCTCCAACACTTATGGTTGGTTTTTCAAAATATAAGTGGTTCTCATTGTCTAAACTTTTAGTCGGTGCCTTGCTGGGTAAAAGCTTAGCCATTTCTAAATGCAACTATTGGTATACTTACCAAAATTATTCCCAAAGTTATAATTGCTTTATCCCTAACCTTCTTGGAAGCATTTGGTCGCTCTTTAGGAATTCTACAATTTCGAAAACTAAAATATCAAAACCAATTCAAATTATTGCCATTCCTCAAATTACTTGTTTAGAAACAAACTCCTTTGAACAGATACACAATAAATATGTTACTCTTTGTCTTGCCAGACCATCACACTTCCCCATAGTAGGCATATGTATGCTTGAGAGGGAATACACTAAAGCAGCGTTCTCGAGAACAGCCCAAGTTCCAGCTGCGTTTCCTGTTAGCTTTGCCCAGGTCCCTACCCACTTCAGGTATCGTAGAGCGGATTTGCAGTGGCAGCCGCCTTTGAGTATACTTAAAGTTAAAATTATAACTTCTTTTTGACTCTCGTCCTATTTCTCCATCCTTTTTCTCCAGTCCGAAACCCACTTCTTTATCATCTTCCCTTGGGGGTTAGGTTATTCCCAAGCTAATGATCTACCCGAAATTTGGTGCCGAAACCCGGGAGAGTCCATTTATCACATTTTCTATTTTGTCAAGGGTTATTTGACAACATTTTGCAAATCATTAATATCTTCTTTGAATTTTTCAGCTATAACTACATCGTGCAAAGCGTGTGAAGTGGAAAGAGGCCGCTCCTGTCTCCTTTGGTGTGTCCCTTTCATTCAACTTATTTGCTGCTGCCAGCCTGACAGCATTTCCAAGTTTCCACAGTTTCGTAAGTTATACATTAATTTACCTTTTTTTGTCATGGCTCCTACAGAAAAGGATAAGGATGAAAAACTTACTTCTAAACGAGCATCCTATAAATGGCAAATTACCCTATTCAGAAAATACATCCCTCAGAATCTCAATTAGATTTGTTAAAACATCGTGTAAAGGATTTTGAACGTTCATATGAAAATTCTTGTAACATCCAAACTGAAATAGAAACTTGTATGCTCAATCAAACTGAAGATCGAGTCGAAGTAGAAAACCAATATTACGAAGGTATAGGTTCTGCTTTTAAAATAATACGCCAACTCGAAGAAGAACAGAAAAAAGACGGTTCTGTTCTTGGTTCCCTTCACGAACAACGAACCTCTTCTCGCGATGGCACTCAAAATCCCAAACCGATTCTACCTAAGATTGATTTACCCCACTTCTCTGAAGACGAATCTACCTGGGATTCTTTCTATGAATTATTTTGTTCTCTTGTTCATGACAATGAAGACATTCAAGTCATCTACAAGTTTCATTATTTGAGATCTATCCTCCGAGGTCAAGCTCTGCAGTTAGTTGAAGCACTCCCTTTAAGTGCCGAAAACTACCCCATTGCCTTTATCTTATTGAAAGAAAGATACGGAAATTTACGGTTACGTATTCAACGCCATATGAAGGCTCTATTCAACCTACCCGCGTCACAGCACAATGACGTCACTAGTTTGCGTACTCTCATTGATACTACACAACTTCACGTTAAAGCTCTGTCCCAATTGGATCAACCCACTGAACACTGGGACACTTTCTTAATACATTTAGTGGTTTCTAAAGTCGATGTTGCTACCCTAAAAGCTTGGGAGATTGAACTTTCTAGAGAAGACGATTACTCTTACGAGCATTTAGTCACTTTCATAAATGCTAGATGCCACCTCTTAACCGCTTTAGCTAATCAAAGTGAACCCTCATCCCCGAGTTCTAAATTTGAATTAATGTCTCTTAAACCTAAAAGCGAACGCTTAGCGTCTAGTACACAAAAACCTGGGTCCAGCTCATCTAAACTCAAGTCAAACACCACTGGTTACCCAACTAGGTATAGTTAACGCCGTATTACTAGTTCTCTCGTTTTAAACACTCAAAACGAACCCCGCAAGAGTTTAAATGAGCCATTAAAGTGCATACTTTGTAAAGATTCCCACGCCCTATATCTATGTAAATCTTTTAAAGAACTGTCAGTCGACGGCAGAAGAAAATTAGTTTCCCAGAATAAACATTGCTTCAACTGCCTAGCACCCACGCATTCTGCTTCAAATTGCAAGTCCACCAGACTTTGCTTCCATTGTGAAAAAGCTCATCACACTTTACTACATCGTCATGATCAGGCAAGGTCATTGACAGCATCTACTTCTCAGAAAAGTGACAATGCTAACAGTTCCAATGCTTCATCGTACATTCAAAATGCCAAGTCCATACGTAGTACCCAAGTACTATTGTCTACTGTCCAAATCGAAGTTCAGGATAACTTCGGCAACTGGGTCCGTGCACGCGGTCTTCTTGATTCAGCGGCAACTCACGATTTTGTGTCCATTTCTTTGATTAGAAAACTAGGCCTACCTGTAAACCCCACTTCGATTAACGTATCGGGCATTAACAGCTCAAAATCGCAAGTTTACAGTTCTCAAAGCTAACCATAAGACATTTATCACAGAAACAACTTTCTCAAACTGAATTGTCTCATTCTCAATAGCATAGGAGAAGATACTCCAAGTCACTCTGTGGATATTTCAGGGTTAAACATTCCCTCGCATTTATGGCTAGCCGATCCCCTGTTCAATGTACAAAACTCCATTAACATACTCTTTAGTGCCAATGTTTTCTGGAATTGCCTTCGTAAACAGATTCGCAAGTTATCCTCAAACGTGGTTGCCAGAGACACTAATTTTGGATGGATCGTCACCGGTCAACTTCCCCATTATTCTCCCCAACCCGCATCGCAATGTTATTTCGCTAATACTGACTTGGAATAGTTCTGGAGGCTCGAAAGCGTTGACTCTCCTAACGTGACCTCTTCAGAAAACGAATTCTGTGAGCAACTTTTTCTGAACACCACCACTCGTTCTTCTGATGGCTGGTTCATTGTTCAGATGCCACGATTACATAATCCCCCTAAACTTATTAACTCTCAACCCAAAGCTCGAAAAGTTCCCTTTGCTATCGAGAGCAAATTCAAGAAAGAACCTCTCGTTAAACAGCAGTACACTGATTTCATGGATGAGTATGAAAGCTTAGATCATATGGAAGTTGTTAACAAATCTGATGACGAATTGCACCCCCCAATTGAAACGGTTTTCTTAAATCATCATCCCGTGTGGAAAAACCCTCTCGTAAAGGATAAAATCCGAGTTGTTTTCAATGGTTCATCACCTGACGTTAATGTCAACAGTCTTAACGATACTCTTTACTCTGGTCCTGCTATTCAGTCAGATCTATCTGCTATACTCTTAAACTTTCGATTATTTCCCATAGCTGTTATAGCGGATATAAAACAGATGTACCGTCAAGTTTTAATTCAGCCTGAACAACGAGATCTCCAAAGAATCTTGTGGTGCGACGAAATCAGCAAGCCCATTAAGGTATTTCGCTTAAAGACGGTTACTTATGGCTTAAAACCTTCCGCTTTCCTTGCTATCCGATCCCTACACTTGTTAGCCTCTCAAGATGGTCATTTATTTGATTCTAAAGCTTCCGAAGCACTAACTACCTCATTCTCTGTTGACGATTATTTGCAGTCCTTCCCCACTCTGGAGGAAGCTTCTTTCGTGTCATTCGAACTTCAGGCATTGCTAAAGAATGGAGGTTTCCCACTTCAGAAGTGGAATTCCAACTCCCATGAGTTTCTCGCCCAGTTTCCTATTGAAGATGTAAATCCCTCCTCCGTCGAAATTTGTGGAAACTCCGAATCCATAAAAACCCTTGGAGTTCATTGGTGCACTAGCACTGACACTCTCATCTATAAAGTTTCGCTCGCAGAAGAGCTCCCTAACACAAAAAGACAAATTCTCTCTGAAATTGCAAAAATTTTTGATCCGCTTCAATTCTTTGCCCCGGTTATTGTAATAGCCAAACTTTTTATGCAAGAGCTCAAATGTGAATGGGACGACACTGATCCCCTTTCTTTTCTAAACAGATGGCTCTCTTTTCGCAGCAATTTGCTTGATCTTTCCCTTATTGAAATTCCCAGGAATTTAATTAACGCTCATCCTAATGCATCTTTTTTCCTTCATGTGTTCGCGGACAGTTCCGAAAAAGCTTACGGTTGCTGTGCATATTTGGTTTATCGCGGTTCCTTAAATGGATCTTCAGTTTCCAACCTTGTTTGTGCCAAATCGAAGGTGGCTCCTCTTAAAACTATCCCTTTGCCTAGGCTTGAATTGTATGCTGCACTCATGGCCGCAGAACTTATTAAGAAATTACGGGAAGTATTAAAAGTCGAATTCTCGCAAATCTATCTCTGGAGCGATTCCATGATCACCCTTTCTCGGATCGCCAAGAACCCCGCTCATTGGCAAACTTTTGTTGCAAACAGGGTTGCCAAAATTCAAACTCTTTCTTCGGGATGTCAATGGAGGCATGTGCCCAGCGCTGACAACCCTGCCGACATCATTTCTCGTGGATGTTTACCCTCTCAATTGGCAGCTTCTCAGTTGTACTGGCATGGGCCCACGTGGTTAATCGGAGACTCTTCTTGTTGGCCAGCTACAAACTTCAACTTGCCTGACGCTAAAGTATCTAAATCTACTGCTTCGTGTCTTGTTTCCAACGTTTCTCATCCCTTATTGTCACGCTATTCTTCTCTTCACAAATTAATTCGAATTGTTGCCTATCTTCTCAGATGGAAATATCTTGTGGTTGACCAACCTCTTCTCCCCAAACCACACCTAACCAATCATGAATTGAATCTCGCTACCATTAAGGTTTTGCAACTAACACAGCAAGAAGCCTTTTATTCTGAATTGCCTGTACTTTCCTCTAAAAAGGATCTTCCCAAATCCAGTCGTCTTCGTGCCTTAGCCCCGTTCCTTGATGACAATGGGTTACTCAGTGTAGGTGGTAGGCTCTCGCAATCTTTGCTTTCTGAGGACAAAAAGCATCCTGTTATTTTGCCTTCTAAACATCACGTAACTTCCTTAATCATACGTGACTTTCATATCGCAATCTGCATGTTGGTACACGCACACTGCTTTGCCGCTTAAGGGAGAAGTACTGGATTATAAATGGAATTCACGAAGTTTCCTCTGTAATTCACAAGTGCATTCCTTGCTTCAAAGCGAAACCTAAATTCAATACTCAATTAATGAGCGATCTGCCCCCCTTTCGCTCTTCTCCTATACGTCCATTTGCTCTAACTGGCGTGGACTATATGGGTCCGTTCCAATATCAACGCAATTCCCCTGAAGCTAAACGCAAATTTTTGGTAAGCTCTATGTTTCTCTCCTTGTTTGCATGGTTACTGGCGCGATCCATTTGGAAATAGTAACGAATGCCTCTACTTCCTACTTTCTATCAGCTGTCTCTCGCTTCGCTGCTAGGCGTGGTGTTCCTTCGGAGATGTTCTCTGATAACGCTTCCACTTTTCAAGGCGCAGCTTCCTTGTGGAAGAAAGATCTCACATCTTCTCCTGCCATGGAACAGATTTCTAATTTTTCCAACTCAATGGGTTTCAAATGGCGTTTTATAACTCCCTACGCTCCTCATCACGGTGGTAGGTGGGAATCCTGCGTAAAGCTCACTAAACGTCACTTAAGAAAGGTTTTAGGTAAACGCATTCTGACTTATGAAGAATTTAATTCACTGTCTGTTCTGATTGAAGGCGTTGTTAATTCTCGCCCTTTAACTCCGCTTTCCAATGACCCTGATAACCTGCTTCAACTTACACCTGGTCACTTCCTTATAAGCACTTCTCTTTCTGTCCCACCTCTCCTTCCCAACTCTTACAGGGATTGTAATTTACCTATTGTTCTGCGTAAACTTGAAGCCCTCCGCAATTCTTTCTAGAAGAGGTGGAACTTCGAATACTTAACTTCCTTGCAACGGTGACAGAAGTGGTTTCTTTCCAATCCCGGCATCAAAGTGGGGGACTTGGTCCTGGTTAGGGATGTTTCTCCTCCCCTGGTCTGGATTTCTGGTAGAGTGACCGAGTGTTATCCTGGAAGGGATGGGAGAGTTAGGGTAGACAGGATCTTGACCACTAACGGTCATATCATAAGACCACTGTCTTTAATTGCTCCTTTACCTTTAAACTTGTAATTGCTCATCTTGTTCTCTGTTGGTGTTTCCCCTCCCAGCTTGGTGTATTCTTTGGAATACACGGTAAGATAGAGTAAGCTTTTGCTTCTCTTTGCTATAGTTCATTCCTTCCTTTTTCACAAACACCAACAGTGATCTTCTGATTTCTCCTTGTTGGTCATGTCTCTTATGTTACCTGTGAGTCTGTTCTAGAGATATATCTTCCATGACCACCCTAGCGTCATCTAGCAGCGAATCTCTGAAGTTCCTCAATTCTTCCCTGTACAAGAGGACTTCTTTATCAATCTCGCCACCAGATCTCGTCGCCATCGCCAGCTATCATCTCCATGATCAAGAGAACTTCGTCTACTTTTTCACCCTCCAGGCTGCGCTAGTGTTGCCTGCTATCAACTCTTTGAAGATCATTTCATCAAGAGAAATTAACGTTTCAATGTTGGTTATTCTTATATGTATTCCTTTTGTCTCCTACCCCCACTCTTTTCCCTTCCCTGGTCCCTCGGTGCTTCGTTGAGCGTGTCTCACTTGTACGTCGGAAGTCGGCCTAGTCAGTTAGAGCTCCACTCAAGCTCGCCTCCTCAACTCGAGAGGCAAACTTTTATATTCTACGCCATGTTAGAATTTTAGTATCAACCGTCAAAGGGAACATCACCTTCGCCATGAAGCAAAGCTAAGTACTACCTCTACGTTTTTCAACTTATTTTTATTGATTTTAAATAGCTACATGCTTTTTAATGATCATTTTATAGGCAGTGTGAGATTTCTATATTTGGGGCAATAATCATCCTTCGCGGGATTTTCTATGTTGAGCTATTGTCTATCTAAGCCAATCTTAACAAGAAGCAGCATTTCTTATGCTTATTAAATGAGAGATTTTCTCACAACGTGGGATACCGTTAAATTACCCACTGTCTATAAAATCCTTAGCTCGTTCCACCGCTGGACTAACTTTTGCCCTATTCTTCAGTCATGATTGCTCTGGAACCTTCCAGAATCTGCACTCTATCTACCAGTCATACTGTCATGTATTTTTCACTCACATGTGGGAATACTTTTTCAAACTAAGGAGTCTTCCTTATGAACTACTAATCAATATCTAATTTTTCTTCCTCCGTTGGGATTTTCTCTGGCTCATTCAACTATAATCTACAACTTTCTCAAGCAATAGACTCTCGCATATCTAGTGTAACTAGTTACTTTCCATCATTGCAATAACTTTCTTTGCCATAAACTTTTTGTGCTACTACAGTGAACTTTTCAACTATATGAACAGACTATAGTGAAATCAGTGCATGTTCAACATTTCATCCGCGTCGCGCTCGTCTGAATACAATAAATACGGCCATGGACACTTTTCCTCAATCCCATTTGATCTTTCCCAAACCCTTTACTAACAAACCAAAATAATAAAATTGTTACTTTAGGTCTTTTTTCAATGAGGTGTCACTCTCAATAAGTGCCCTCCCTCTCTCTCTTTATGTATCACGAATTAATGTCTGTAAAACGTCGTGTCTAGTACACGCTTTAAATTATATTGTTTCTCCCTTCTAATTAGGGAATACAATTCTTTAAACTCATAAGTGAGTTATCTCTAGGTAACACGATAGGGAAACTTATCCCATTTGTCTCGTGATCCTTACTTAAACATAGGAATTCTAGAAACTTCCTTTCGATTGTTCTCTTCAGGTTTCACAATAAGTGACCTGCCCTATTTGCATAATCCAACCAAGTATTTCTGTATTAATATAAGAAGTCATAGAAACTTCTATTTTATTCTTCCTGCTTTTCGTTGTTGTTACTTCCGAAGTTGTTACTCTTTCTAGATATTTACCTAGAAATTCTTAAAAGTACACACCTTGTACTTGATTTATTGTCTAACTTTAATTACGTTAGTTATCTTTAAATTTTTCATTTATTTATCTTCGTCATTTCAAAATCTTACGAAGATTTTAAGTATATAAAAGGTTTGAAACCAAAAGAATTGTTAATTGCCTGGCGCAAGCTTTAGATATTTTCGGAGGTCTGTGACCCCATTTGTTAAAAAATCAAAATTATATATTTGTTACAAAAACTACTACCCAACATTGTTAAATAAATTCAAGAGTTCTTTTTGGCTTTATCATTTCTCTAACATAACGGTTAGGCAAGATCCTGTCTTCCTTGACTCTTCCCCCTTAATGCAAATACATCTATTGATAGGGTTTTCACCACTTGTTGCATTTGAGCAAAAACTCTTAGATGGTAACTTAGTAAAGTCTCTCTTAGCTTTAATAGCTAATTCTAACTGGCCAGTAAGGCAAGCATAGCTCGCTACGCCAGCTTCCTGCTTGTGGAGATTCTCTCCAACACTTATGGTTGGTTTTTCAAAATATAAGTGGTTCTCATTGTCTAAACTTTTAGTCGGCGCCTTGCTGGGTAAAAGCTTAGCCATTTCTAAATGCAACTATTGGTATACTTACCAAAATTATTCCAAAAGGTATAATTGCTTTATTCCTATCCTTCTTGGAAGCATTAGGTCGCTCTTTAGGAATTCTACAATTTCGAAAACTAAAATATCGAAACCGATTAAAATTATTGGCATTATTCAAATTACTTATTTAGAAACAAACTCCTTTGAACAGATACACAATATGTCTGTTACTCTTTGTCTTGCCAGACCATCACCCTTCCCCATAGTAGGCATATGTATGCTTGAGAGGGAATACACAAAAGCAGCGTTCTCGAGAACAGCCCAAGTTCCAGCTGCGTTTCCCGTTAGCTTTGCCCGGGTCCCTACCCACTTTAGGTATCGGAGAGCGGATTTGCAGTGGCAGCTGCCTTTGAGAATACTTAAAGTTAAAATTATAACTTCTTTTGGACTCTCGTCCAATTTCTCCATCCTTTTTCTCCAGTCCGAAACCCACTTCCTTTTCTTTATCACCTTCCCTTGGGGGTTAGGTTATTCCCAAGCTAATAATCTACCCAACACTAGCGTGTTCAACGACAACTTTGCGAAGATATTTGTGGATTAGAGAATTTGTTTAGAAATGCCGATCCCAAATTTTGTAATGATGTTTAAGTGAATCAACACTGACAAATTTGAGGAGTACGATACGGTTAAGAGGCATATTTTTAAAACAGCTGATGACATTTTGGTCATGTAACAGTAAAAGATAGTTAAATTCACGTTGTAGTTACTTTATTTAGTTAGGGATTGCCAAATGAGAGAGGCTCAGTTTACTTAATTACGGTTAGATAGGATTTTAGACTTCAGTCTATTATTTTAAATTAAGATTGTCGAAATATTCCTTTTTTATAAACAGTATGAGTTGGTCACTCTGAAATTTCCACAATTGTAGTGTAGATGATACCTCCTATTTTCTCAAGTGTATAAAATATGTCGTCGGGAGATTTGACTGAGATCAAATCCATCCTGGAAAGGATACAGGAAGACCAAAAGAAGGTGACAGGAGATTTTGATGCCCTCCACAAACTCACACATGACAATAGCATAAAGATAAAGAGAGACATTAAACAGTCAGCTGCCACAGATAAATCCAAAATGAAGGCAGAATTAGCAGTAGCACAATCAGTCACTAATGCTAGCATTACATTAGTGCAGGATGAATGTAGAAGGGTACAAGATGAGAATAGAAAGACACGAGAGGACGATAGAAAGGCACATGAAGAGGACAGATGAGTCCGAAAAGAAGCTAGAAAAGCACAAGAAGAAGCCAGGAAAGTGCACGAAGCGATTCGAAAGGCACAAGAAGATGCAAAGACGGCACATGAGAAAGCACAAGAAGAGGCAAAAAAGCACATGAAGAGGCTAAACAAACTCAGGAAGACATAAAGAAAGCCTTAGAGAAAGCCCAAGAAGAAGGAAATTTATCTCAATAGCAAAGTAAATTAGTTCAGGCAGAGAGTAGATTTTCGGTAGAAGAGAGTAGGAAAGCTCTGGAAGGGACCAAATCAGCTTTCAATCAGGTGAAAAAAGATATGGCCTCTACCAAAACAGAAATGAGCACATTGAGAGCAGAAGTCACTAAGAGAGAAATGGAAGCCAAGGTTGAGTGTAGTGATAACACTATTCAGTTAGAGGACAAGATCCAGAAAAGTATTAGTAGTGCCACCTCAGAACAGAGAAAACACAATGATAGCGTTACAGGTTCCCATAAGCAACTCACCGATTAGCTCAACAATATGAACAGCATTGTTGACAATTTACAAGGTAAGTTGGAAGACCAACAAAAACTTATCAGTGAGGGTATAAATGTGTATAATGCATCTTGTATATCTAAATCTGTTAATGAATTGAAAGAGGAGGTGATAAAATCAAATAAGGGTTATATGCACGAATTGCATAGTAAGATATTGAAAGATGTCAGCAAAATTGAAACTGATGCTAAATCTAATAGGGATAAACTTAAATTAGAATTGTACAAGCGTATTGAAGAATGTAGAGAATCGAGCATGATCGAAATAAAAGGTTATGTGACTAAAGCACATTCGGAAAAATTGAGGTGTTAAACTTTATCAGATCCACCGTTAACGAAATGAATGTAGAGCTTACTAAGATAAAATCAGGTCAGGAAAAAGAACTATTAGATGTTAGTAACAGAATCAAGTCACTTTCTATCGCAGAACCAACCGACCATGAAGGCCTTAAGGAGGAAGTACGTCTAAGAATGAGACGAGATTTGGCGGAATTTTACAAGACTCGAGACGAAAAGCTTAGAGAGGAGCGAGGAAAATTCGAAGGAAATGAAGATAGAGTCGAAGAGGACAGGTAAAATATTTTCAGTCACATGCAGGAGCAACCGCACTTAGCGCACGACACAGAGCGTATTCATAGGGAAAATGGAGGCCTAGAAGGATTCTATGATCAAGGAGACCAAAGAAATAGTCAGAACGTCATAGTATTAAAGAATATTGAAGACCAGCCGTCACTTTTCAGCGGAGTAGGAAACATAACCGCAGTAGAGTTCTTGCGTGACATGAGATGCTACCTGGGTGACAACCGAATACCTAGGGATCGAGAGATGAGAGTGGTCGAAACATTTCGTTAATCCGAAGAATTAATTTGGCACCGAGCTTTTAGATACTCCTATGCCAATTTTGAAGAATTCGCAGATGCATTGCAAAGAAGATTCTGGTGTAAGGAACTGCAACCAGATATCAGGGCAGAGATCTACTCAAAGAAGTATGCGCACTCAACTCCTACGCGTTATGCTACCTTCTAAACATAACAGCTCGCCAGATTTCAGTACCTCTAGCCCCCATTGGCTGAAACTGAACTGATACATGCAATTTCGCGACAGCTGCCAAATGACGTAAGAAGACATCTTATCTCAGCCGAGGTCAGAAGGATAGAGGGAATGGCAGAAATCTTTCTACGCCTAACGTAATGCCGAATAATAATTCAAGACAGAGACAAGAGTACAGGGATGTTCATACTGTATTAGTGGACGAAACCCAACAAATTGAGGATAACCGCAGTAGAGCTGGTCCAACTCGAACCAACGAGTATGGCAGGAACCACTACGAACCGCCGTATCAACGATTTAGGGAAGGAAGACCATATCAGGCAAGATACTGGAATAACGGTCAACGAAGGACAGGATATCACAGGAGTAACGATGTAAGAAGAAACGACTATTATGATAGTAATAACAGAGGCACAGGAGGAGGTTATCGCCGGTACAAGAACTGGAACGTTGATAACCATGCCCGAAGGAAACAGCAACAACAGCAACAACAACAACCTAGGCAGCAGCATTAACAACAGCAACAACAAAATAGAGGTTGGAGAAACAATCATAATGTGAGGAGATATTATGAAGACTGTGATAGGGAAAGCCAAGAGTATCGGAATAGCCAGAAGGGAAATGAAGAAAGAAATAACCAGAGGAATGAGGAGATCGAACCTCAACCCTGAACTTCAGGACAAGGTCAGGAACCGGATCCTACAGGAGGAAACATTGGGTCAACGTCAGGAAAAAGAAAGCAGAAGAGAGGAGAACACTGTTCACAAACGAGAGGCATGAGATCGCCATAGATAAGAACCAGGAAATCCATACGAGGAAGTTACAGAATAGACAAGAAAGAAAGGGACTGACAGAAAGTCAATATTGGAAAGTACAACCACTCAAAATTAAAAAGATTTTATCCCAGGATACATTAAGGGATGAATTCGGTTCCAGTTTTGAACAAGTCGAGTATTAAATAAAGTCTATGTTATACTTTAATTAATGAGTCAGGGGTGGATCTGAACAATATTTTGGGAATATTTCAGTGAATGATAATTCAACCAAGGGAGAGTCTGATCTTCCGACCCTGGAATATGACCAAGGCTTCGAGTTAGCATGCCTAACACCGGTTTTGGTTGGACGAGGTGACAACAACATTATGCACACGACCCGATTATAAGAGGCTAGAACCTGGAGTTTTTTCGTGATAACTCAACTGCAAATCAGATTGGATCACATAATTTCTGTGGGAATCACTATTATATTAAATTTGCTTATATAAAGCGATATTTGCCCTTCTACAGATGCAGAAGAGAAAATGAAATATAATTGTCAAAACAGAATTATAAATGTATGGCCAGGAGAGAAAATATGACCGGAATTCAGTTTAATAGGACACTGTGCGAGGCTAAAAAGTCATTCTAGTCTGCCACATGCGGCATTGTTACGAGCGCAAGATTGACTCCTACTTAGCAACTTGAAGAGAGCAGACCTACATTGCAACGCATCCAAGAAGAGCTCAATACTACATGCGAAGTACGGTCAGGAGACTAGACTGAACCGTGAGGAGATACAGCTATCGCCGAGGATGAGAAGAAGAAGCCGGCACTTCATAAAACGCAATAGTTTGCAACAAAGACAAGCATTTTTATAAATACAACGTTTATTGGAAGAAGACTTCATTTCTACAGCTTTACATTTCTACAGAACTACGACTAGTAGCATTGCAACGGTATATCTTCTGAATAATCATCTAACATTTTCGATGATAATAATCTCCATGAGTCAGGGGGGACATTCTTATTCGACACTGACTAAGGAGTTTGTCATGGAGCACTAAATTATGGAAGGAGGTTAGTCTACATTATGGAGTGGGAATTCAGAGTGATCTTGACGACCATGGATCGATGATACTACAACTGCTCATCAACATGCATTATTCTGAATTTACCGTTAAAAAACGATCCAAACGTCCCCCACCAACTTGGAGAGATGTCAACCCGAGACGTTCTAACCTACGAGATGCTACACGAAGAAGACGTACTGAGGGGTACGTTTGACCCGTTTTCAAGTTCCCAGACTAGAGGTCGTGAAGCAAGAAGAAATGCCCTTAGCTGGGAGGCGAGACAGCAGCCAGGGGTTTGCCGCACGACGAGGGGAGAAGCCGGACAGCTGATCTCCTCACGCCTAACTGGAGCTCGCGTCAAGGCAGGCAACACGCACGTGCCATCCCGAGGGAGGAACATCAAGTATATCAGACCAGGTATCACGACAGCAGATCATCAGAAAGGTAGAAAATTGAATGTTCTAAGATCTCAGTAGTTTGATGTAGTCTTTGATAGTATTTCAGGATTGACCAACTTATAAGTAGTTTTTCTTATTCATAACCCATGCTTTTATGTTGTCAATTTTAGAGATTTCACTGTAAATTTTATTATACGTCAGCGTGTGTCGTTTTTGACGTAATTTCATTTGTATTTGGATTTAGATATTCCTTTTTTTATATTTTAAAGGTAACGTTTCAATATGCTCACATTTAAACGAAACTGTTTTATGAAGGGAATGCTTTGATCGATAAAAATGCGTAACAAGCGACAGAATGCGTCAATATTGCTAGATTGCATTATTATTAAGAGAAAGCATTATTATAGAATGCTGAGTCAGTGTTTAAAACATTTTATGGTGTCAGAACATAAATGAAACATTTATAAATACCATTATTGGAGTAGAACAATTCCAATTACGGAATGTTACTGTAATATGACATTGATATAGTCATTGACAATTGTTATAACGGATTTAAACTATGAAATAGGATCATATTTGTGACAATAGAGATCAAATGGTGCCTATAATTAACAACAATTTTATTGGAAGGATTGCTATGTCGAAACCACACACCAGGAGATTTGTAGATCTATCTGAAGTCTTGTATGATATTAAACAATTATAAATATGAATAATCAATTCATTAAATGTATACCAGAAACAGGAGGATATGTATTATTGTTATTAATAGTAAGGAGGAGTGAACTACGGTTTATTAATGTTAATATTTCGTTGTAACGTGGAAAAACTTTATGATGTGAAAGTTTGTTAATGAATTGCGTTATTTGTTGTTAAGAGAAATGTTGTACAAGTGAACAAGTATGTTATTGTTATTGAAAGAGCACGAAGATAATTAATTTACAGTAGAGTTGGATAGGAGTGCACTATGAACAGTATTTCACAGGTTTGTGTTTACCTAGTAGATTCTCTGATTCTTCTACACGTCTGGAGTGTAGCAAGATGGTTTTTTATTGAAGGTATACCGTGCATTATTATTGTGATTGTTGTTAAAAGGAGAGGAAAGGAATATGTCAAGTTTGGAAGCGTAGCAGACGCTATTATTAGATATTGTTCACCGTATTACGAAAGGAAAGAAGTGTATTGCCATTTGGAGCAAAGAATTGATACAGTATGTTTGAAAAGTAACTGACATTAGGGCTTATATTTGTGTTGTACATGTCAGAAAGTGTTATAGCGAAATCCACGAAGCTTATTAAGAGTAACTGAGTAGTTTCGCATCGTTCTTAAATCTATTGCATTTTATTCATTGATACGGCATTTAAGAGCTGTATTTAACTTAATTGTTGGCTACCTAATCTCCATTTATTTTAACTATAACCAGAGTATACCTAAAATTACATTGTTTTGTGAACAAGTGTTCAAAGAACTGTTTGGTGAAACAGAAGCGAAATAAGATTGTCACATCGGGAAAGATTATGTATATATGTTTTTAAATACCGGGCTGGACATGGTAATTTTATCTTATGTAAATATTTAACCAGTTTAAATAGTTTAATAACTTCATGCTCATTACATTCACGTTTTAATATACATAAGTGTATAATGTAGGGAAGTGTATTGTTAATTACATTTTATTTGAAGAACAGCTGATTATGATCAGACTGCTTAAAGTGATCGAGTCACAGGGTGACTAGGAAGCGCAAACACTTAATTATTATTACATTTGTGTAATTTGAAATCTGCTGAACGTTTATTTGACAGATAGAAGGACTATCCACCGAGTGAAATATTTTATTTTCAATTTGAATTTATATTTATTTCTGTTAGGAAGATTTAATGTCTTGTAAATATTGAGTTAATAAATTCAAGGCATTATTTTTGTTTGCCTGCTCAATTTTATAGAAACTGATCATCTTTTCATTTCGCAATCGACGTGCGATAATACTGCCAGTTAGTTACTAATACTCACTTAGTCTCAACTTCACCGTTCACGCTCGAGATCCGAGATTCAAGTCCTACCTTCTTGTTATGGATATTTTATTTCTAGTAAATGTGTAACTAATTAGTAGCGTTATTGCATGACTGGTATGCGTCGAGGGTTTCCTAGTCATTTACCTAGTAGGATAGTGTTTGTTTATCTGGCTGGGTATCGATATCCATACAATCCTTTTCCATCTCAGTGGATATAGGTGGTGGCTATGCGAGATTCGGGCGCATATAGGTGGTAATTTATTTGGCGCCCAATGTCTTCGGCATCGTTTGTGTTGAGACACCAATGTGTTCGGCATCGATTGTGTTGGGACACTAGCGTGTTCAACGACAACTTTGCGAAGATATTTGTGGATTAGAGAATTTGTTCAGAAATACCGATCCCAAATTTTGTAATGATGTTTAAGTGAATAAATATTGACAAATTTGAGGAGTACGATATGTTTAAGAGGCATATTTGTTAAAACAGCTGGTAACCATTTGGTCATTTAACAGTATAAGATAGTTAAATTCACATTGTAGTTAACTTAATTTAGTTAGGGATTGCCAAATGAGAGAGGCTCAGTTTGCTAAATTACGGTTAGATAGGATTTTAGACTTCAGTCTATTATTTTAAATTAAGATTGTCGAAGTATTCCTTTTTATAAACAGTATGAGTTGGTCACTCTGAAATTTCCACAATGTAGTGTAGATGATACCTCCTATTTTCTCAAGTGTATAAAATATGTCGTCGGGAGATTTGACTGAGATCAAATCCATCCTGGAAAGGATACAGGAAAACCAGAAGAAGGTGACATGAGATTTAGATGCCCTCCACAAACTCACACATGACAATAGCAAAAAGATAGTGAGAGAGATTAAACAGTCAGCTGCCACAGCTAAATCCGAAATGAAGGCAGAATTAGCAGTAGCACAATCAGTTACTAAATCTAGCATTACATTAGTGCAGGAGGAATGTGGAAGGGTACAAGATGAGAACAGAAAGGCACGATAGGAGGAAAGAAAGGCACAAGAAGAGGACAGATTAGTCCGAAAAGAAGCTAGAAAAGCGCAAGCAGAAGCCAGGAAAGTGCAAGAAGCGATTCGAAAGGCACAAGAAGATGCAAAGACAGCACAAGAGAAAGCACAAGAAGAGGCAATAAAGCACAAGAAGAGGCTAAACAAACTCAGGAAGACATAAAGAAAGCCTTTGAGAAAGCCCAAGACGAAGGAAATTTAGCTCAATAGCAAAGTAAATTAGCTCAGGCAGAGAGTGGATTTTTGGTAGAAGAGAATAGAAAAGCTGTGGAAGAGACCTAATCAGCTTTCAATCAGGTGAAAGAAGATATGGCCTCTACCAAAACAGAAAGGAGCTTACTGAGAGTAGAAGTCACTAAGAGAGTAATGGAAACCTAGGTTGAGTGTAGTGTACCCGTTCGTCCTGGGGATGCGATGACCCATCTGCTATTACATCGCATTCCTGGAGTTCCAGGACAGAGCGGAGTTAAATGAACCTCTAGTCAAATAAGGAATGTGTCGGAAATTCAGCTGAGATATCGAAAAAGCAGAGGGTAACACGAGACAAAGTATCTCTAGGGTCGTTACGGGCTTAAATTTAATTTAAAAAATGCAAATATAAATGGGCGTCATCAACTGAACTCCTAGCAAACCACATCCTTTCCTGTTAAGCCTTAATCAAGACAAGGAAAGAAAAAGGAAAATCACACAATCATCAGATCACAACTAAGATAAAAACAAATTTATTTAACTTTGATAGTCAGACAGACATTTTAAATATTCATCCTACCTGAGAGCATGGTCGAATGCCAACGTTAAATTGTCATTGTCCAAAAATCGAACCATCTCTTTTCTAATCAAAATTATTTAATCCACATAAAATAGGAAAAATCTCTAAAGTTCTCTTGGGTTCTCAGGATCACCGTAGCACTATGTCTTTTCGTCACTGACATTCGTGATACCTGAGACCTAATTTCTTTTTAAATTAACATCATGAATGTGGATTTGAAAAATTATTAATCTGTCTAAACACACATATTATAATCACATATTTTAAATATCACGTAATTTATGGCTTGCATGGCATAATTTAAACGTTGAATACGTTAGTAAAATGCTCCTAAACATCGAATAATTAATTTACACTATTTACATTGTCATTAATAATTGCTTGTTTGTGAATTACAGAAAATCCACTGCTCATTGGTCATACTCATCATCATCATCAAAATTAAATGTTTCTCACATTAATTCTCATCACAAAATTCAATATATTCCTGTCAGAATCATTAACTCATCACCATTAAATCATTTAAATGAAAATTATTATCATCACTTCATTATACTTTCTGATTATTCACACACTCTTATTTTATCATCTCCTTCAGATTAAATCATCTTAAGTCAACAATATAAATTGTTTAATTCATCAACTCAAGTTGCAATTTCTTCAAGTCATATCTCAATTAAATTTATTTTAATCCATATAAATTCATTAATCATCAGCTTCTTTAATTAATTATCACCTTCTAATTCAGTTATTCATCATCTATCCAATCATCTATTAATTTATTTAAATCAGTTTATTTATTCAATCTTTAATTCATCCATTTATTTAATTCATTGATTTATTCCAAAATTTAATTTATTAATTTATTTAAATTTTATTCTTCTGGTTATTTAGATTTTTATTATTTCATCTAGTCATTCTGATTTTTTTTCATTATGTCAGATCATTAATATGCTTAAATTTCAGATTATTATTTCATTAATTATTATTATCAGAAAATCTTGTATTATCAACTTTATTTATTTGTTTAATTTCCTAACAAATTGTTTAATATGGGTTATAGAACGTTGTCTTACAGTTTTATCACTTCCAAGTTATATCTCGTATTTAATTATCATGCCAAAAAATATTATTGCCTTCACGACATCATGTTGGATCTGACTATCCACAACTACATTATATATCCTCACTTCTTCAAATATCACATTTGAATACCAAAATTATTCCACAAAACTCCATAAATATTCAGCGCATACAGCATGAATCTCAACAATTACGCTAGACTGGGTTCGACAACCTCATGTCTGCCTTAAAATACATTAGCAACATTGCAACTATCACTTGGCAACTTCTACAAAATGCCTATCACAAACTTCACTTAACCATGTTGCATGATCTACAAAAAATATATAACTGGCTTCAAATTATCAACGCACACAATCTCCAATAACTGTAATTACTCTAATCACATCTAGACAACTTCTTAAACAATTAGAAAAAATATTACCTTAGTAATTCAAGATCTGCTTTCAAATAGCATAAATTCTCTTACAATTCTCATAATTCACATCACAGGAAAACATCAATGTGCTATAATTTCTCGTATCAAAATATGCAATACTGATCTGCCTTAAAATAAATCTGACCATTAATGATTCATCTTACAAGATTCAATTACTTTAAATCCTTCTCAAGGGTATCCAACTCAATTATAAAAATCATCAAAAGCATCAGCTGTACCAGCTGTTAAACTGAAAGTACTCTCAAAAGAGTATAGCAACAAAATATTGGATTGGCAAACAAGAATTACGAAATGTAACCCTGCTGACATTTATCTTTACTTTATTTAACAAAAATTCGACTGATATGTGACTAGTAGTTCCTTGTTTGATTCTCTTACAATCTCATGTACACTCGGATGATAAAAATGATTCCCTCAATGGCAAGTAAGATGAGTAACCACCATACAATCGTATAAATACGAAAGTCCTTGCCCCGTCGACTAACATGATAGTGCCCTGAACGATGGGTAAGATGAGTAACCACCATACAATCGTATAAATACGAAAGACCCCATCTCGAAGACTAAATGAGTGAATGTACCAGATCGGAATCAACAAGTCTCTAGTTGTCATATAAAAGTGATATTCATTCACTAAAGTGAATAACATCTTAATATCTCCAAACAATCCAATGGAAAAAATCCCTACTGATGAATAATACACACTCGCTAGTATGCAATGAACTGACGAAGTAATTTAGATAATAAATTGCAGATCACGAGTTCGAAATACTCGTCACACAAAAAAAAAACTATTCATGAAAACTATCCTTGCTGGAAAAATGTCTAAAAGACCAAACATCTGCTTAATAAAGCCCACCAATGGTGAGAATTTCGTATAATGATGCCTGCCATATCATATGGTAACGCCATATTCTAGCAAAATTTGAAGCATATAAAGTCAAAGCCATGTCTAAATAATCGTATCACTCCTATTAGAAAAATATACATGTGTGCCCAGTATTCATTAAAATAATCGTATCAGGAAGTTATAACTCTTACAGTACCTTCTCATAATCAGCTGTTATTAAATTTCAAAGATCGTCGATTATCCTTATGTAATGAATTTCTCGAAAGATCGGCGTGAATATCATTTCACCCACGCAATGACGATTTCCTTCAAATCCCAAGTGAATCAGCTGGTGGACCTCCTCCTCTTCAGGAATCGAATCCATCGCTCTGTGGTGCCATCGCGTCTCTGTCTTCGTTTACTCCGACATGATAAACTGCTGGTTATCCATAGCGGATACTGTCCAAATCCTCACGAAAAAGTTCATAGAAACAGCGGACCCCATATTCCTCTTCTACGTTACGCCACTGTTTCATACAATGTTCGGTTTGAGTGTTGAAAGTTCAATATCCACAGCGGTTAAGTCTCACTTGCAGAAAATAAATTTTATTTGTGAGAGTGGATAAATTTATGAAACACCCTGTAGCTGTGTTCGTACTCGGTATTTTATAACACTTCATAAGAAAGAATTGCTTTAATGCACGTGCCAATGTTCATAAGTGCATATGCTTGTAACATTTCGTTTGCCTAAAATCGTTAATGTTACTTGGACCCCATGGTCGCTCTGCATGTTCCGTTATGGAATGCATAGTCGTAATGTCATTGAATAACTATGTTCATCTGAAGTTTACAGTTGCAGTATCTCGTAACTATCTGCCTGCACAATTCAATTACTGAATATAAGTCCCAACTCAATGTTGTAATGAAGTTCAGCTTCTGTCATAATGCTTGCGTATAAAATTGGAAATAACCCGCTCGTCTCTACTGCAATGTTCTAGAATAGTCTCCGCTTAAAGCTGGCCTCGCCATGCCGCTCTGCTATGCTGTTCTGCGTTACCAAAATGCAGCTTGAAATAAAGTTCTCCAACTACTATTACAGTCCTGTTCTAAACCCCGGCCTTCTCATGCTTGCTTGGCCCGTACAGCTGGTGTCGTAACCGGTCTTCACGCTGCCTACTGCGGGTGTCTGCCTGGCTCATTGACCTACTTTCCGTTCTCTGCTTGGTGAAATAAAACCTGTCGCTTTCACTTTCCGTGACAAATGCTGCTCGCTGCGCGACTTAACCATACGCTCGGCATATGTCCTACTCAGCTCGCTGTCTGAACTCGACTGCCTTGCTCGCTGTACTTGACTCTCTTGCTAACTGAGCTCGACTCCTCTGCTTACAGAGCTCGACTGACTGTTTCTAGACTGCATTGACCTGCACCTCCCTGGCGCAGTCACGTGACGTTCTCCCCACCTCTGTGGTCTTGCGTCACAAATATAATCTCGAACCCCGATCATATCGGCTATTAAGTTATACAATAACTTAAGGGTTATCTGACTTCCTTCAAATTATTACCATATATAATGCTTGTTATATCTTCTCTTCTGAGATGTTTAAATACAATGTTCCATATAGATCTTAATAAAGCTTCATATTTCCATCCATAATTCCTTCTGCTTGACTGCTGTCAGTGCCTTCTTAATCCTAGACCTTCTACGTCATCTTGACATTCCTCTTGACTCGATTTGAGCGCTATCTTTTCATAACTCTTCCCATAATCTCAACTACGGCTTAATGTCTGCTGGCGTAGCCGATAGCCTCAACTAGGTATCGGGTACATCTCTCCCGTACATCTCCTTTTTTATCAGGATTGAAAAAAAAATACACTCTCAGGCATTCTATATACTACACATGTACACGATAGCTCTACAATCCTTTTATTCAGCATGATGGTACTTTCTGACTCTCAACAATGATGATTGATTTCCAATGATTAGTATCTTGATTCTGTATTACTTTGACGTCTATTTCTTCCTTCACCATTCGTGCTTGCTCGATTGACATCTCTGACTGTCTCCTCGGGTGGTGCATTAGGCTGTCTATTTTCTTGCCTCGATCTCTCGTATTCATGATTATCTCGTCTTTCATTTGGATCATTTCTTCTGCCATCCTGCCTGTCGTTCTGATTAGACCGTTGACCTTGGTTCCAGTTGTTTCTACCACGATATCTATTATTGTATCTATTCCTATTTTGGTATCTGGAATTCTGATTATAGTTCCCGTACCGACCGTCTCTTGCGTCCTGATCGTATGGCCTCTCATATGGTCCTCTATATCGATCATTTCCACGAACGTTATGGATGTTTCCTCGATTTCCTTCGTTCCTTCTGTTTCCCCAGGAATCTCTTCTATCCGTCTGAGATGTGTTATCAACGACTACCGCATTCACCTCTTGCGTGTTTCGATTGTCGTTTCTTGCATTTCTGGGTGTAACTTGAGCGCTTGTATAGTCTAATCGCCGTAAAATGTCGTCATAGTGCTCAAGTGTGTTCGCTCCCGATGCTATGAGTGATCGCTGTACCTCAATCGGTAACTGTCTCGCTATAGCTTGCAAAAGCTCTTCTTCTGGCAATGGAGGAATCAAAAACTGTAATTTAGCCAATTGTGAAGTAAAATAATTAGCATAATGCGTCGGATGTGACGTAGAATAACGCTTCGAATACATTTCTGCTCTTACGTTCAGCTGATCCTCTGCACTCCAAAATCTCATTAAGAATGCTATTGCAAATTGCTCCATATTCGCAAAATTGCTTCTGAATGCTCTAAACCAAGTTAACGCAGGCCCGTCTAAGGCGCGTTCGACTATCCTTAGTTCTCTCTCCTTGGCTACTCTATGTTCCGCCATATAATCGCGAATATCTCGCAGAAATTCGACTGGTGTGACTCCTGTGTTCCTGAAAACTTCCTTGGCTTGTCATCCAGATTTCTGATAATGGTAACTGGACCTGAGTATCGTTCACTTGTACCCAACGTACTCCTATTCGAATTCGGATTATCCTGAGGGGTTGAACTTGCCCTTTCGAATGTCACATTCTGTTGCGTTTGACGGTCTTCTCCCATGCTAACCACTTGATTACTCATACTGCGGTCTATCGGTGTCTGATTTATCGATATTTCCCCTGATGTAATATTTTGACTTGAGAAACTATTAATCATAGATTCTAGTTTAGTCATCCTATCTTCTGCCAATTTCTCTACGGTCTTGACCTGAGTCTTCAACTCATCTAACGACGTAACATTCTGCGTTTTATTACTCTCTTCTAAATCGTTTTTCAACTTGTCTATCTTGTCTTCGCATGTATTCTTTACTGACGCGACTTGTTACTTTAACAGATCAACATCTGTCCTAAATAGAGTTGAATCTATCTTCATCGCTTCTTTGTTCTCCGTAAATCTCGCTTCTAAGTTCGCCATACCTGCGATTAATTTCTCATCTAATCCTGCACGTTTTTCTTTTGCTTCGGCATCGACCTCACTATACCGTTCTTCCACGATTGCACCGACTCTATTTTTGAATAACCTTTTGCTCTATATCATCATCCATTTTCTTATATCTTTCTGCAATTGATTCTCTAATGATTTTAAATTAGAATTAACCTCTCCTAAGACTTCCTCTTTAATGGTTCCAATTACTGACTTTAAATCTTTGATCTCATTACCTAGATTCATCTCTAGACCTTTGATTTTAGTTTCGAAAGATACTTCGGTAGACCACTCTTGAATTTTGCCTACATCTGCCACTAAACCATCGATGTCGAATCTCTACTTCGATACATCCGATTTAATGTCTTTCTGTATAGACATAACGTCTGTTCTTAAAGTAAGAATGTTTTATTCTCCTCTACTTTTTAATTCAATAATATTCTTTCTTAATACTTGAACATTTTCCTCTCCTTTCATATTTACTGCAATTATACCTAATTGTAAAGTCTTAAGCATCTCATTATTCTTTAAAGTTAATCTATTCTCTAACCTAGTTAACTTGTTTTCCAACTCTGTGTTAGTTTCTTCACTACGAGTTTGTAATTTCTCTTCCAATGATTTAAAACTATCCTTCAAGTTAGCTTCACTATTTGACTGTAATCTTTCTTCTAATGATTTAAAACTATCCTCACTATTTGACTGTAATCTTGTCTCCAATAACATCAACTCATCTTTACTATTTGACTGTAATCTTTCTTCTAATGATTTAAAACTATCCTTCAAGTTAGCTTCACTAGCTTTCAAATGACTTTCAGTACTAGTCTGTAATCTAGTCTCCAATGACTTTAAATTTTCTTCACTAGTTGACTGTAATAATTTTATATTAGCTTCGTTACTAATCTGTAATGATTGCACATTTTCTTTACATCTAGCTTCTAACCTAGCTTCTGAACTATTTATCTGTTCTTTAACTTCTGTTTCCATTTTAGAAATAGTTTCTGCAATACCAGACATGCCACTCTGTAACTCTCCTTAGCTAAATCTTCCGGCAACATAATTATATTTTCAATATACGTTTTATTCAGAGACGTTAGACAACAACACATCACAATGTCTCAATTCCTGCATTCACTTGGGTATAGGAAAAATGACTTATAACTAACATGATATAATACTAATACGATTAACATGAACACTGGAATGGGCACACAAGTATATTGTCTGACTAAGTTTAATAAATTTTGTAACACCATTAAATGAACTTGAGATCAATCTCTCAGTAATCTAAATCTGATGTGATTCCATAGAATAAACAAAATCGAAGCCCCACGGAAGTGTAAAGCCAATTCTCCCTCTCTCTCTGTACCCGTTCGTCCTGGGGATGCAATGACCCATCTGCTATTACATCGCATTTCTGGAGTTCCAGGACAGAGCGGAGTTAAATGAACCTCTAGTCAAATAAGGAATGTGTCGGAAATTCAGCTGAGATATCGAAAAAGCAGAGGGTAACACGAGACAAAGTATCTCTAGGGTCGTTACGGGCTTAAATTTAATTTTAAAAATGCAAATATAAATGGGCGCCATCAACTGAACTCCTAGCAAACCACATCCTTTCCTGTTAAGCCTTAATCAAGACAAGGAAAGAAAAAGGAAAATCACACCTTCATCAGATCACAACTAAGATAAAAACAAATTTATTTCACTTTGATAGTCAGACAGACATTTTAAGTATTCATCCTACCTGAGAGCATGGTCGAATGCCAACGTTAAATTGTCATTGTCCGAAAATCGAACCATCTCTTTTCTAATCAAAAGTATTTAATCCACATAAAATAGGAAAAATCTCTAAAGTCCTCTTGGGTTCTCAGGATCACCGTAGCACTATGTCTTTTCGTCACTGACATTCGTGATACCTGAGACCTAATTTCTCTTTAAATTAACATCATGAATGTGGATTTGAAAAATTATTAATCTGTCTAAACACACATATTATAATCACATATTTTAAATATCACGTAATTTATGGCTTGCATGGCATAATTTAAACGTTGAATACGTTAGTAAAATGCTCCTAAACATCGAATAATTAATTTACACTATTTACATTGTCATTAATAATTGCTTGTTTGTGAATTACAGAAAATCCACTGCTCATTGGTCATACTCATCATCATCATCAAAATTAAATGTTTCTCACATTAATTCTCATCTCAAAATTCAATATATTCCTGTCAGAATCATTAACTCATCACCATTAAATCATTTAAATGAAAATTATTATCATCACTTCATTATACTTTCTAATTATTCACACACTCTTATTTTATCATCTCCTTCAGATTAAATCATCTTAAGTCATCAATATAAATTGCTTAATTCATCAACTCAAGTTGCAATTTCTTCAAGTCATATCTCAATTAAATTTATTTTAATCCATATAAATTCATTAATCATCAGCTTCTTTAATTAATTATCACCTTCTAATTCAGTTATTCATCATCTATCCAATCATCTATTAATTTATTTAAATCAGTTTATTTATTCAATCTTTAATTCATCCATTTATTTAATTCATTGATTTATTCCAAAATTTAATTTATTAATTTATTTAAATTTTATTCTTCTGGTTATTTAGATTTTTATTATTTCATCTAGTCATTCTGATTTTTTTCATTAGGTCAGATCATTAATATGCTTAAATTTCAGATTATTATTTCATTAATTGTTATTATCAGAAAATCTTGTATTATCAACTTTATGTATTTGTTTAATTTTCTAACAAATTGTTTAATATGGGTTATAGAACGTTGTCTTACAGTTTTATCACTTCCAAGTTATATTTCGTATTTAATTATCATGCCAAAAATATTATTGCCTTCACGACATCATGTTGGATCTGACTATCCACAACTACATTATATATCCTCACTTCTTCAAAT
This sequence comes from Meconema thalassinum, assembly GCA_946902985.2. Lineage (NCBI taxonomy): Eukaryota > Metazoa > Arthropoda > Insecta > Orthoptera > Tettigoniidae > Meconema > Meconema thalassinum. The sequence goes on along the minus strand of OX336389.2, from coordinate 801,834,428 downwards.
ATCACATTTGAATACCAAAATTATTCCACAAAACTCCATAAATATTCAGCGCATACAGCATGAATCTCAACAATTACGCTAGACTGGGTTCGACAACCTCATGTCTGCCTCAAAATACATTAGCAACATTGCAACTATCACTTGGCAACTTCTACAAAATGCCTATCTCAAACTTCACTTAACCATGTTGCATGATCTACAAAAAATATATAACTGGCTTCAAATTATCAACGCACACAATCTCCAATAACTGTAATTACTCTAATCACATCTAGACAACTTCTTAAACAATTAGAAAAAATATTACCTTAGTAATTCAAGATCTGCTTTCAAATAGCATAAATTCTCTTTAAATTCTCATAATTCACATCACAGAAAAACACCAATGTGCTATAATTTCTCATATCAAAATATGCAATACTGATCTGCCTTAAGATAAATCTGACCATTAATGATTCATCTTACAAGATTCAATTACTTTAAATCCTTCTCAAAGGTATCCAACTCAATTATAAAAATAATCAAAAGCATCAGCTGTACCAGCTGTTAAACTGAAAGTACTCTCAAAAGAGTATAGCAACAAAATATTGGATTGGCAAACAAGAATTACAAAATGTAACCCTGCTGACATGTATCTTTACTTTATTTAACAAAAATTCGACTGATATGTGACTAGTAGTTCCTTGTTTGATTCTCTTACAATCTCATGTACACTCGGATGATAAAAATGAGTCCCTCAATGGCAAGTAAGATGAGTAACCACCATACAGTCGTATAAATACGAAAGACCTTGCCCCGTCGACTAACATGATAGTGCCCTGAACGATGGGTAAGATGAGTAACCACCATACAATCGTATAAATACGAAATACCCCATCTCGAAGACTAAATGAGTGAATGTACCAGATCGGAATCAACAAGTCTCTAGTTGTCATATAAAAGCGATATTCATTCACTAAAGTGAATAACATCTTAATATCTCCAAACAATCCAATGGAAAAAATCCCTACTGATGAATAATACACACTCGCTAGTATGCAATGAACTGACGAAGTAATTTAGATAATCAATTGCAGATCACGAGTTCGAAATACTCGTCACACAAAAAAACTATTCATGAAAACTATCCTTGCTGGAAAAATGTCTAAAAGACCAAACATCTGCTTAATAAAGCCAACCAATGGTGAGAATTTCATATAATGATGCCTGCCATATCATATGGTAACGCCATATTCTAGCAAAATTTGAAGCATATAAAGTCAAAACCATGTCTAAATAATCGTATCACTCCTATTTGAAAAATATACATGTGTGCCCAGTATTCATGAAAATAATCGTATCAGGAAGTTATAACTCTTCCCAGCGATAACACATGAATCACCACAAGGCCAAAAACAGGAAACACCAACAGACAAAACAGCAGAGGAGAAGTGGACAGATGTAATCGGCAGAAGAAGGAGACAACCAGCGCGATCACAAGCTCCCATAACTGGAACAGGAGCCGAAGACAAAAACCTACAAGCTGCAGAAAAGATGGCCTGGTTCTTCATAGGGAGAGCACAACAGCAAACAACAACAGAGGACATAACGAAATTCCTTACCAACAAGGAAATTAAAGGAAACCTAATCTGCGAAGAATTATCAACGAAGTATAAAATGAAATGCTTCAAAGTGGGAATCCCATTTAAATATCTTGAAACAGTAAATAATTCAGACTTCTGGCCATCAAACATCACCGTCAGTCGTTTTAAGTTTTTTCGGAGGAACACAGGGATGCCACTCGAATAAAACACAGAACGGACTTTGGAGCAACACAAGCTATAGAGGAGAAGAGAATAGAGGAAACCTACAAATAATGTTATGGAACATTGAAGGCTTAAAAACGCATTAAGCATGTCACCAACGGACTGCCTAAAAGGATATGACATAATAATATTAACAGAAACGTTCCTCACAGGCCATTGGCAACATGCAGAATATTATTGCATACATCTACAAGCGAAACAAGGAGAAAAGGGAAGACCAATAGGAGGAATAACCGTTCTCTTAAAGCCTTGGCTGACCCCAACAAAAATGATAACACAACTGGATCACTCTCTACTAATAGAAACAAAACACATCACAATTATAGCCGCTTACTTTCAACCACACACAACGGCCTTGGAGATAATAGACGAATTAGGACAACTTATCACTCAGAGTAAACAGGACAGCCCCCTAATCGTAGCAGGGGACTTAAACTGTAGACTGGATGTACACAATTACAAAACAAAAGTAGTAATGGAAAAACTACAAGAAGATGGCCTTCTCCTATTAAATAACAGCAACATACCAACCTATATATCTCACAATGGAAAAAGCGTCATAGATGTGGCACTCATAAAAGGAGAAATAACCCCTATCTGGTCAGCAAATCACACACCAATAAGAAAACATATCCCCATGAAAATAAAAATTCATGGCGATTGGCGAGCACCCAAAAAACAAACAAAATGCCTATTATCAAGAAAAATTGACGTCGGAAAAATAGAAGGACGAGCCGACCAGATAAGAAAAATAGAAACGCTTACTGAAGAATCAAGACTAGAAGAAGCGGCACAAACACTTGAAGAACTGCTAATACAAGCCGCAACCCCAAGAAAGGAACGAAAGGCGAAACAATGGTTCGATCAGGAATGCTACGTGCTAAGAAAAGAAGTATTGAAGGCCCTGCATGAACTAAAAACAAACGAGAAGAACCTTACACTCTATCAGGTATACAACAGAAAAAGAAGTCTCTATAAAACGCTCACGCGGGAGAAGAAAAGGGTATACTGGGAGGAAGAAGGTAAAAGAATCGTAGAAGAGGCAAGGAAAGACCCATATATCGCTCTACGTCCTAGGAAGCAAGCGCAGACACATTATATAAACATGGAAAAATGGATGACACACTTTAACAATATACTCAACAAGGAAGGAATAACGAACACCCCAGAAAATAATCAAAGTACCTATACACTAGCGTCAACAGAATGGACTCCGCTGACAGCTAATGAAGTCCAAAACATCATCTCAAGCACAAAGAAAAACAAAGCCGCAGGACCAGACAACATTTACAGTGAGTACATAAAAGACACTGCTCACCTCCGACTACCTACATGGACAAAATTATACAATAAATGCATTGAGACGGCCTCAATACCGGAGAGATGGAGACATTCAACTATAAAAGTACTTTATAAAGGCAATGGCGATCCATATGATACAAACACATACAGAGGCATCGCTCTGGAGAATATTCCGTTCAAGATATTCACAAAAACAATCGTGGGGAGAGTCAGAGAAGAAATAGACGAGTATCTACCAGAAAATCAATTCGGATTCCGGAAAGGAAGATCAGCTGTAACCGCTATACACTTACTACTCAATGACATCAGGGAAGCCCTTAAAAGAAGAGAAAAGTTCTACGTAGTGTTTATAGACTTCACAAAAGCATTCGACCTCATAAACCGGGAACTTGTGGCACAGAAGCTGGAAGAAACCCTAAACAGGAACCATGTGTGGACTGAAACCATAAAAACGATACTACAATGGAACAAAATAAGAATCTCTGACTACATATCACTTTCAGAACCGATACTTCAAACGAACGGAGTATTACAGGGTGACCCAATGAGCCCATTACTTTTCATCCTGGCAGCAGAAGAAATAATGCGAATAACCAATAACGATGACGTAGTATCGTACGCCTACGCTGATGATATAGTGATCGGATCAAAGGACATCAGAAAACTACAAAACGTGATAAAGGAAATGGAGGAATGGTGCTACAAACACACATTCGAAATTAATACATCAAAAACAAAAATGATGGTATTTAGGCAAGGAGGAAAGATCCCAGCAATGACAGAAATCTTCATAAAGAGGCAGAAAGTAGCCATAGTAAACGATTTCAAGTACCTTGGCATTACTCTGCAAACAAGTGCCAAATGCTTTACAAAGCATGTAATAGAAAAAACAACACAGGCAATACGGGCGATGCACGAAATCAACTACATTAGATCTCTTAGCCTAGAGACGGCGATGGCACTATTTAGAGCAAAAATCATGCCTATTCTAACATATGGGATGGAAATCATTTGGCCGTACCTCACAGAGAAGAACCTATCCTCTCTAGAAAGAATAAAAGCTCTATACATAAAGAGAGCGATCGGAGTATCCAAGACAACAAGATCAAGACTCGTCTACCTTCTAGCACGAGAATTCTTCCTCATTGAAGACTTCAGAACACACCTGAACCTGCCCAACACCAGAGCATCAGAAAATCTCCTAGCAACACTCAACAAAAAGAGAGAAGACACCCCACATGAATTCTTTGGAACTGGAGCTATGATAGACCGGACGTGGACAACATCCAGCTTCGAGATGAGGCACGTGTTCACAAGACAGGCAGTACATGGTTTCCACCATCTAATTTGTAACAACACCTCATACCATGAACCGACAGAGATATGTAAGTGCGAACTATGTGGATACATGTGTGAACGTTACCACCTAGAACTCTGCACCAAAAGAACAAAAACAATTAAAGAATATGCAAACCAAGGCCCAAGCCCGCGAGTACAGTGTATATAAATGTATTATTTCTTTTCTTTGTGTATGGCTATTTAGCTGCAATAAATATATTATAACTCTTACAGTACCTTCTCATAATCAGCTGTTATTAAATTTCAAAGATCGTCGATTATCCTTATGTAATGAATTTCTCGAAAGATCGGCGTGAATATCATTTCACCCATGCAATGACGATTTCCTTCAAATCCCAAGTGAATCAGCTGGTGGACCTCCTCCTCTTCAGGAATCGAATCCATCGCTCTGTGGTGCCATCGCGTCTCTGTCTTCGTTTACTCCGACATGATAAACTGCTGGTTATCCATAGCGGATACTGTCCAAATCCTCACGAAAAAGTTTATAGAAACAGCGGACCCCATATTCCTCTTCTACGTTACGCCACTGTTTCGTACAATGTTCGGTTTGAGTGTTGAAAGTTCAATATCCACAGCGGTTAAGTCTCACTTGCAGAAAATAAATTTTATTTGTGAGAGTGGATAAATTTATGAAACACCCTGTAGCTGTGTTCGTACTCGGTATTTTATAACACTTCATAAGAAAGAATTGCATTAATGCACGTGCCAATGTTCATAAGTGCATATGCTTGTAACATTTCGTTTGCCTAAAATCGTTAATGTTACTTGGACCCCATGGTCGCTCTGCATGTTCCGTTATGGAATGCATAGTCGTAATGTCATTGAATAACTATGTTCATCTGAAGTTTACAGTTGCAGTATCTCGTAACTATCTGCCTGCACAATTCAATTACTGAATATTAGTCCCAACTCAATGTTGTAATGAAGTTCAGCTTCTGTCATAATGCTTGCGTATAAAATTGGAAATAACCCGCTCGTCTCTACTGCAATGTTCTAGAATAGTCTCCGCTTAAAGCTGGCCTCGCCATGCCGCTCTGCTATGCTGTTCTGCGTTACCAAAATGCAGCTTGAAATAAAGTTCTCCAACTACTATTACAGTGCTGTTCCAAACCCCGGCCTTCTCATGCTTGCTTGGCCCGTACAGCTGGTGTCGTAACCGGTCTTCACGCTGCCTACTGCGGGTGTCTGCCTGACTCATTGACCTACTTTCCGTTCTCTGCTTGGTGAAGTAAAACCTGTCGCTTTCACTTTCCGTGACAAATGCTGCTCGCTGCGCGACTTTACCATACGCTCGGCATATGTCCTACTCAGCTCGCTGTCTGAACTCGACTGCCTTGCTCGCTGTACTTGACTCTCTTGCTAACTGAGCTCGACTCCTCTGCTTACAGAGCTCGACTGACTGTTTCTAGACTGCATTGACCTGAACCTCCCTGGCGCAGTCACGTGACGTTCTCCCCACCTCTGTGGTCTTGCGTCACAAATATAATCTCGAACCCCGATCATCTCGGCTATTAAGTTATACAATAACTTAAGGGTTATCTGACTCCCTTCAAATTATTACCACATATAATGCTTGTTATATCTTCTCTTCTGAGATGTTTAAATACCATGTTCCATATAGATCTTAATAAAGCTTCATATTTCCATCCATAATTCCTTCTGCTTGACTGCTGTCAGTGCCTTCTTAATCCTAGACCTTCTACGTCATCTTGACATTCCTCTTGACTCGATTTGAGCGCTATCTTTTCATAACTCTTCCCATAATCTCAACTACGGCTTAATGTCTGCTGGCGTATCCGATAGCCTCAACTAGGTATCGGGTACAGTAGTGATAACATTATTCAGTTCGAGGACAAGATCCTGAAAAGTGTTAGTAGTGCCACCTCAGAACAGAGAAAACACAATGATAGCGTTACAGGTTCTCATAAGCAACTCCCCGATTAGCTCAACAATTTGAACAGCATTGTTGACAATTTACAAGGTAAGTTGGAAGACCAACAAAAACTTATCAGTGAGGGTATAAATGTTGATATTGCGTCTTGTATATCGTGGTCAGTTAATGAATTGAAAGAGGAGGTGATAAAATCTAGTAAGGATTATATGCACGAATTGCATAGCAAGATATTGAAAGATGTTAGTAAAATTGAATCTGATGCTAAATCTAATAGGGATAATCTTAAATTAGAATTGTACAAGCGTATTGAAGAAAGTAGAGAATCGAGCATGATCGAAATAAAAGGTTATGTGAATAATGCAGATTCGAAAAAAGTGAGGTGTTAAACGTTATCAGATCCACAGTTAACGAAATGAATGTAGAGCTTACTAAGGTAAAATCAGGTCAGGAAAAAGAACTATTAGATGTTAGTAACAGAATCAAGTCACTTTCTATCGCAGAAATATCCGACCATGAAGGTCTTAAGGAGGAAGTACGTCTAGGAATGAGACGAGATTTGGCGGAATTTTACAAGACTCGAGATGAAAAGCTTAGAGAGGAGCGAGGAAAATTCGAAGGAAATGAAGATAGATTCGAAGAGGAAAGGTAAAATATTTTCAGTCGTATGCAGGAGCGACCGCACTTAGCGCAAGACAGAGAGCGTATTCATAGTGAATATGGAGGCCTAGAAGGATTCTATGAACAAGGAGGCCAAATATATAATCAGAACGTCATAGTATTAAAGAATATTGACGACCAGCCGTCACTTTTCAGCGGAGTAGGAAACATAACCACTGTAGAGTTCTTGCGTGACATGAGATGCTACCTGGGTGACAACCGAATACCTAGGGATCGAGAGGATGAGAGTGGTCGAAACATTTATTTAATCCGAAGCATTAATTTGGCACCGAGCTTTTAGATACACCTATGCCAATTTTGAAGAATTCACAGATGCATTGCAAAGAAGATTCTGGAGTAAGGAACTGCAACAAAATATCAGGGCAGAGATCTACTCAATGAAGTATGCGCACTCAACTCCTACGCGTTATGCTACCTTCTTCACATCACAGCTCGCCAGACTTCAGTACCTCCAAGCCCCCATTGGCTGAAACTGAACTGATACATGCAATTTTGCGACAGCTGCCAAATGACGTAAGAGGACATCTTATCTCAGCCGAGGTCAGAAGGATAGAGGGAATGGCAGAAATCCTTCTACGCCTAACGTAATGACGAATAATAATTCAAGACAGAGACAAGAGCACAGGGATGTTCATACTGTATTAGTCGACCAAACCCAACAAACTGGGGATAACCGCAGTAGAGCAGGTCCAACTCGAACCAACGAGTATGGCAGGAACCGCTACGAACCGCCGTATCGACGATTTAGGGAAGGAAGACCATATCAGGCAAGATACTGGAATAACGGTCAACGAAGTACAGGATATCACAGGAGTAACTATGTAAGAAGAAACGACTATTTGATAGTAATAACAGAGGCACAGGAGGAGGTTATCGCCAGTACAAGAACTGGAACGACGATAACCAAGCACGGAGGCAACCGCAACAACAGCAACTACAACAACAACCTAGGCAGCAGCATTAACAACAGCAACAACAAAATCGAGGTTGGAGAAACAATGATAATATGAGGAAATATTATCAAGACTGTGATAGGGAAAGCCTAGAGTATCGGAATAGCCAGAGGGAAAATGATGAAAGAAATAACCAGAGGAATGAGGAGATCGAACCTCAACCCTCAACGTCAGGACAAGGTCAGGAATCAGATCCTGGAAGAGGAAACAATGGGACATCGTCGGGAAGAAGAAAGTAGAAGAGAGGAGAACACTGTTCAGAAACGAGAGGCATGAGATCGCCATAGATAAGAACCAGGAGAAACAGAAGAGGAAGTTACAGAATAGACAAGAAAGAAAGGGACTGACAGAAAGTAAATATTGGAAAGTACAACCTCTGAAAATTAAAAAGATTTTATCCCAGGATACATTAAGGGATGAATTCGGTTCCAGTTTTGAACAAGTCGAGCATTAAACAAAGTCTATGTTATACTTTAATTAATGAGTCAGGAGGGGATCTGAACTCGAATTCAGCCCAGCTTCAGCTATTGACTGAGCCGAGGATCGAACCGTCTTGTGAACCTGAAGGTGTAATACACGGAATTTGGAATTGGATCAATATTTTATTAACATATGTATTTTAGGATGTGAATAAAGCATTTTGATAACTTTTTGGAAAATTTTGGTGTATTTTGAAAGAATTAAGTTTGGGAATATTTCAGTGAATTAAAATTTAACCAGGGGAGAGCCTAATCTTCCGACACTGGAATATGACCAAGGCTTCAAGATAGCAAGCCTAAGACCGGTTTTGGTTAGCCGAGGTGGCAATAACGAAATTATGCGCACGACCCGATGATAAGAGGCTAGAACGAGGAGTTTTTACGTGATAACTCAACAGACAATCAGATTGGATCACATATTTTTGAGGGAATCGCTATTATATTAAATTTGCTTACATAAGTCGATATTAGCACTTCTACAGATGCAGAAGAGAAAATTAAATTTAATTGTCAAAAGAGAATTATAAATTTATGGCCAGGAGAGAAAATATGACCGGAATTCAGTTTAATAGGACTCTGTGCGAAGCTAGAAAGTAATTCTAGTCTGCCACACGCGCCATTGTCACGAGTGCAAGGATGACTCCTACTTAGCAACTTGAGGAGCTTAGACCTACATTGCAACGCGTCCAAGAAGAGCTCAATACTACATTGGAAGTACGGACAGGAGACTAGACTGAGCCGTGAGGAGATACAGCTATCGCCGAGGAATAGAAGGAGAAGCCGGCACATCATAAAACGCACTAGCCTGCAACAGAGAGAAGCATTTTTTTAAATACAACGTTTATTGGAAGAAGACTTCATTTCTACAGCTTTACATTTCTACAGAACTACGACTAGTAGCATTGCATTTACCAGCTACAATATTGCAACAGTATATCTTCTGAATAATCATCTAACATTTTCGATGATAATAATGTCCGTGAGTCAGGGGCGACATTCTTATTCGACACTGACTAAGGAGATTGTCATGGAGCACTAAATTATGGAAGGAGATTAGTCTACATCATGGAGTGAGAATTCAGAATGAACTTGACGACCATGGATCGATGATATTACAACTGCTCATCAACATGCAGTATTCTGAATTTATCGTCAAAAATACGATTCAAACTTCCACTACTATCTTGGAGAGATGTCAATCAGAGACGTTCACACCTACAATGATGACGAGATGCTACAAGAAGGAGACGGACAGAGGGGTTCATTTGTCCTGAGTTTGAGTTGCCAGTATATTGGTCGCGAAACAAGAAGAAATGCCCTTATCTGGGAGGCGAGACAGCAGCCCAGGTGCTCGATGCACGGCGGTGGAAGAAGCCGGACAGGTGATCACCACACGCCTAACTGGAGCTCGAGTCAATGCAGGCGACACGCACGTGCCTTCCCGAGAGAGGATCATCAAGTATATCAGACTGAGTATCACGACAGCAGTTCTTCATAAAGGAAGAAAATTAAATGTTCCAAGATCTCAGTAGTTTGATGTAGTCTTTGATAGTATTTCAAGAGTGACCAACTTATCAGTAGTTTTTCTTATTCATAACCCATGCTTTTATCTTGTCAATTTTAGAGATTTTATTGTAAACTTTATTATACGTCAGCGTGTGTCGTTTTTGACGTAATTTCATTTATATTTGGATTTAGATATTCCGTTTTCTATATTTTTATGGAAACGTTTTAATATGCTCAATTTTAATCAAAACTGTTTTATGAAGGGAATGCTTCGATCGATAAAAATGCGTAACAAGCGACAGAATTCGTCAATATTGCTAGATTGCATTATTATTGAGAGAAAGCATTGTTATAGAATGCTGAAACACTGTTTAAAAAATTTTATTGTGTCAGAACATAAATGAAACATTTATAAATAATATTATAGGAGTAGAACAATTCCAATTGCGGAATGTTACTGCAATATGACATTGATATAGTCATTGACAATTGTTATAACGGATTTAAACTATGAAATTCGATCATATTGTTGACAATAGAGGTCAAATGATGCCTCTAATTAGCATCAATTTTATTGGAAGAATTGCTGTAACAAAACCTCAGACTAGGAGATTTGTAGATCTACCTGAAATCTAGTAATATGAAACAATTTTAAATATGAATAATCAATTCATTAAATGTATACCAGAAACGGGAGGATATGTATTATTGTTATGAATAATAAAGACGTGCGAACTACGGTTTATTAATGTTAGTAATTTGTTGTAACGTGGGAAAACTGTATGTTGTGAAAGTTTGTTAATGAATTGCGTTATTTGAAGTTATGAGAAATATTGTACAAGGTGAACTGAAGTGAACAAGTATGTCATTGTTATTGAAAGAGCACGAAGGTAATTAATTTAGGGTAGAGTTGGATAGGAGTGCACTATGAACAGTATTTCACAGGTTTGTGTTTACTCAGTAGATTTACTGATTCTTCTACACGTCTGGAGTGTAGCAAGATGTTCTTTTTATTGAAGGAATACCGTGCATTATTATTGTGATTGTTGTTGAAAGGAGAGGAAAGGAATATGTCAAGTTTGGAAGCGTAGCAGACGCTATTATAAAATGTTGTTCACCGTATTACGAAAGGAAAGATGTGTATTGCCATTTGGAGCAAAGAATTGATACAGTATGTTTAAACCGTAACTGATATTAGGGCTTATATTTGTGTTGTACATGTCAGAAAGTGTTATAACGAAATCTACGAAGCTTATTAAGAGTAACTGAGTAGTTTCGCATCGTTCTTTAAATCTATTGTATTTTATTCATTGATACGACATTTAAGAGCTGTATTTAACTTAATTGTTCGCTACCTTAGCTCTATTTATTTTAACTATAACCAGAGGATACCTAAAATTACATTGTTTTGAGAACAAGTGTTCGAAGAACTGTTGAGAGAAACAGTAGTGAAATAAGGTTGTCAGATCGCAAAAGTTCTTGTATATACGTTTATAAATACCGTGCTGGACATGGTAATTTTATCTTCTGTAAATATTTAACCAGTTTCAATAGTTTAATACTTTCATTCTCATTACGTTCACGTGCATTATTATTGTGATTGTTGTTGAAAGGAGAGGAAAGGAATATGTCAAGTTTGGAAGCGTAGCAGACGCTATTATAAAATGTTGTTCACCGTATTACGAAAGTGTATAATGTAGGGCAGTGTATTGTTAATTACATTTTATTTGAAGAACAGCTGATTATGATCAGACTGCTTAAAGTGATCGAGTCACAGGGTGACTAGAAAGCGCAAACAATTATTATTCTTAAATAAATTACATTTGTGTAATTTAAACTTTCCTGAAAGTTTATATGACAGATAGAGGGACTATCTACCGAGTGAAATATCTTATTTTCAATTTGAATTTATTTTTATTTGTGTTAGGAAGATTTAAAGTCTTGTAAATATTGAGTTAATAAATTTCAGGCACTATTTTTGTTTGCCTGCTCATTTTTATAGAAACTGATCATCTTTTCATTTCGCAATCGACATGCGATAATACTGCCAGTTAGTTACTAATACTCCCTTAGTCTCAACTTCACCGTTCACGCTCGAGATCCGAGATTCTCTTCCTACCATCTTGTTATGGATATTTTATTTCTAGTAAATGTGTAACTAATTAGTAGCGTTATTGCTTGATCGGTATGCGTCGAGGGTTTCCTAGTCATTCACCTGGTAAGGTAGTGTTGGTTTATCTGGCTGGGAATCGACATCCTTACAATCCTTTTCCATCTCTTGGGATATAGGTGGTGGCTATGCGAGATTTGGGCGCAGTACTAAGGCGACCGTGCCGCGGCATTTCTGACGTGGCTACAAAGTTGCATGCTTGGCCTCAGCCTAAGAGTTATCACCGTTTACTCTCACATCGATCATCAACAACCAGACTCTGGAGACTTGCTTTAGCTTGCAGGCTGGACAACATATAATTGTTAAATTTATTAAAACACTATGCTCTACAAGAATGTTACCAGTAAATATAAAAACTATACGCTGCATTTTGGCTATTCGCAACGTCTGCCAAAAATAAAATCCAAGTTAATAATAATAATAATAATAATAATAATAATATCCAGTATTCATGTACTTTGGCAATTTTATTTAAAAATATCCACGGTAAAGAGGGCTTCATTCCATTTAAAATAAGCTAACACACATCTTTCTAAAATTTCGGGTTCGGGAAATATCTGGAAAAAATCGATAACCTAGTTGTTACGTTATTTTGATAAAAATCATAAGTGGTCCACGGTAAAGATGAGAAAAATGCTTATTAAGAAGAGCCATCAAATCACTTTCTCCGATAATTGGTTCACGAGATTTTAGAAAAACTTCAATTACTTAAAAGTTACTTTTTTTTATAAAAATCTGATAAAATAACTTGTCCGCAGTAAGAATGAGAAAAAGGCCCATTAAAACGAACCATCACACTAGTCTTGACGATTAATCGTTCGAGAGATATAGCCAAGCGCTGCCTACAGACACTGTAACAACACAGGTTAGACGGCGAGGATTCATTTTGCAACATACATAATTTATTTTTGTACCAGGGATATAGGACTTGTTCTGGGGGATATAAATACCTTTCGTTTAAGCCAACATACAACTTGTTATGATAAATAGAATTAAATATACACCCTACTTTCCAAGTACTTATTTAATATTGTTTTAAATATAATACAATGTTTGGTTCTAACGATAAACCTTTCGTTTGAGCTGTCACATAGGTCTCTCCGATTATTCGTTCGCATGATATCGGAAAACTTCAATGACCTAGTAGTTTAAGTTTCTTTGGTTAAAACAAAAGAGTAAATTATCCATAAATAATCATTTAAAAAAGCCCGCCAGAGTCTCGCCATTAACCATGTGCCATGAGCAAGGTCCAGTCACGTATACATAACATGGGTCCCTCCCAGGTAGTTAAGCCCTTTGGTAAAATTTGGCTAAATCAAAGGTCTACAGTAAAGGGGAATTCATCCCGAGTAAAATAAAGCCTCGCACAAGTCTGTATGTTTACGGGTTCATGAAATATAACTGGCCGATGACCTAATAGTTTTGGGTCCTTTGTTCAAATCAAGAATACATATTCGATAAATAATAATTTAAAGATCCCGCCATCTTGCAAGAGTTTGAGTGAGCATGCATACAAAATAGATCACTATTTCACCTCCGGATAAGGGTAGATTTTATCTTGGGATGGAAGTAAGTAGTTCATAGGAAAGGGTACATCATCAGGAGTAATTTGACACCTCACATGACACCGTCCGATGATTGGTTCACGAAATATCGGAACAATTACATACGCGAGGTGATGTACAGTCTGGTAAATAAAATGGGTGAGTTGAGACCCTTAGAGCTGCACTACTTCAACAAATTTAGAAATGTATTTTAACTGTCCTAATTCCATACCGGCCCGTGTTACGGTCACATGTATGATTAACAACATGCTTGATTCCATTTTTAGGTTGGTATTTTCACGCTGCACCTGCTGCATCACCCACAATGTATGCAAATTCCTGTATCTTTGTTGCAGATTTGGTTCATGTACGTCGAAATATAATTTCTTGTACGTCTTCGGTGTGGTTCCTTAATGTGTGACTCCTCCACTATGCTATTTTTGTCCCCCGTACGCACGAAAGACGTCATGAGCACGGCAAACCACACGCCAGGAAGTGTGTGGGAAACCCAGGGATAAAACCAGACTTAGGATAGCCGCTGTCAGTGCCGGGATTCGAACCTGCGTCTTCCGGACTTGCTGCGGCTACCCGCACAACCGATTGAACGAGCATGCCAACTATCCCGGCATTTGCCTGGAGGAGTGTGGGACAACCAGGGGGAAAACCACACTTTGTATAGCCACGGTCAGCGCCAGTACTGTAAGAAACACTTTGAAGTGCAATGCATCGAGAGAAATTGGTACTGCCTAATGTCACTGTTATTCTATCCTGCACACATCTTGGGTCTCTGAACTTAGTGTTGGGTTTCTGAAACCCAGGTCCAATCAGTTTCATCAAATACTCGAAGTCCGTTGGTGTCAGCAGATGTATTTTTTGTAATGACCCTTTACTATTTGCGACTGTAAAACCAACATAAACGTTGAACCACTTCATTTCCTTGATAAAGGATGTCGCCAGATATGTTCGCTACGAGCACGGTCTGAGCACTGTGGATCTGGTCACTCACCAGTTGTTAGACGACAAATACGAACGTGGCGTCCAACCAGTGAGGTGGATACTGTAACCGTTATGTTATATCCAACAGCTCGCTATTACGTACCAGCCATCACCTTTATATTATTAATATTTTTTCGTTTCGCCAGCTGGGTCAGTGGTGTGCCTATATTTTTGTAATGACCCCTCACTGTTTGCAACTGTAAATCCAACATAAAGGTTGAACCACTTCATTTCCTTTATAAAGGATGTCGCTAGATATGTTCGCTGCGAGCACGGTCTGAGCACTGTGGATCTGGTCACTCACCAGTGCTTAGACGACAATTACGAACTTAGCGTACCGGTTGCTCTGTAAACTGATCTCAAAAACGGCAGCTGGTTCGAATCTGTTTCATTTGTAGAACGTGGACATCGTTGTCATTAAAGCCCGTATACTGTGGTGTGTGCGTGTGTATATATATATATATTTTGTAGAAATTGTCTCATAACCTGTGTTATTATGTTGTCTGCACTTATGAATGTATTTGTAATTCAGGTGAGGATTGCGAAGGACGAGGCCTTGGCCTCGATAAAGGGATCCTTCCAGAATTTGCCTGGAGTAGGGGCGGAAAACCACGGAAAATCACCTCTTCTCAGTTGTGTCTCGCGGGGCTGATTGTACCCCGTTCCACTCTTCTGACCAGGATTTAATTTCTTGGAAGAGCCGAGAATTAAATCCGGACCTCCCGAGCAACTGCTTAAAATGATATCCGCTTCACCACGATCTGATCCACCATAAAGACTCACACAATGCAAATGAAACTAAATTGAAGCTCGCCGTATGGCTAAATTGGCCAAAAGTCAATATATGTTTCTGAAAATCGTCTATATTTATTTAGAATTTGCTCTCTGACTGGTACTTTTCGTCTGTTATCAACTGTTTAATGTTTTTGTTTGTCACCGCAAGTGACTTTCCTTTCAGTTCCTAATCCTACGCAAAATAATATACTAGGTGCCAATCGCGAATGGACACGGCTATTGGCCAAACAAGGTCCGACAGTCTACCCTATGTATGCTAACCCCTGTCATTAGTCTTCCGAACGCTCTTTCTGTTAACCGTATAACGCAAATCCGTCAACGATGGGTACGAAGAGCTAGTCTGGGTATAATTTCCCCTGGAGATCCGTCCAACATCAAAATCTATCGGTCCGCCTCGTTGCGTAGTGGCCAGCATTCTTGCCTGTCACCCCAGAGGCCCGGGTTCAATTACCGGCTCTGCCAAGAAATTAAGTTCTGGTCCGAAGGCTGCTACGGGATACACTCAGCCTCGTGCAGCAAAACTGAGAAGAGGTGGGTTCCATTTCTCGCTCAGACATCCTGGAAGTGGTTTTCGGGGGTTTCCCACTTCTACTCCAGGCAAATGCCGGGATGGTACCTTACTTAAGGCCGAGACCACTTCCTACATAAATTCCACTTCAATTTGAAATACACACACTAGTACAGACATCACAGTGACACAGGTTATCAGACAAATTCTACACACACCCTAGTAAACGAGGCTACATGACCATGATGCCACAAAGAGCCTAAATGAATCAAAAACTCAAGAGTTATAAGGGTAGAATTTCTGACGTTAATGGTAACACAAACTTCTATCAGATTCCATGGGCCCGTTAAAGAGAGTACAGTATATTGTTTTATTGAGCTACTAATTTGGCGAAGATACGGTATCTTAAATGACTGGTGCAGTAATCCAGCATGAAGGCCATAAGTCAGTCTTCTTAACATGTTAAAATACTCGGCTAGATGACCGAAACTGTCCCATGCATATTATCGCTAGAAATAATGTCCATTACGTTTTAACTCTGAGGCGCAACGTTATTTCAGTTAACACAACCCAAAACCAGGACGAAACTTTTATTCACCTAAATGAACCAAAATTGAGTCCCAAATGCCAAAATTATGGGATTTATGAGGTTAGTTCATAAAAGCAATATTCATCACCCATGCGACGATTTGTTCTCCTCGCCAGTCAATTTTGGACTTGGGCAGATTTATTTCACTGAAGAGGTATTTTATAACTTATTAATAATAACTCCCTTTATGGAGGAGTAGAAAAATAGTTGAAATTCACCTGAGAAATTTTCTTTTACGTTCAACGATTATTATTTCATAGAGCTTGCAGCTACTTGAATGTACCCCC
This sequence comes from Meconema thalassinum, assembly GCA_946902985.2. NCBI lineage: Eukaryota > Metazoa > Arthropoda > Insecta > Orthoptera > Tettigoniidae > Meconema > Meconema thalassinum. The sequence continues at coordinate 801,817,563 of OX336389.2, read as the reverse complement.
CACTGCTTACATTGGTATTGCCGGGAAACTGCTTGCAAGTTGAAAAGCTGGATCCACAGTAGACGTCAGCTCTTGTAGAACAAGTTGACATTTCTACGCAGATGGAAGCCAGTCCAATTCCTTCACGGTGTCCTCCTCACAGCATTCTCTCACCATAGACGAGTTAGCATTTCTACGGTGTAAAACATTGTACAGTCCCGACAATTTGCTGCATTATTTTCACTTCTTGTTTTTCCGTTCGTAGTTTCTAAAGGAAATACAAATACAGAAATAGAGAATCGCATTATAGAGACTCCATTTTATTACAGGAGAAGCCATTGTAATGTGTGATTGGTTGCATTATTTAAAGACATTGAATGAGATTATAATTTGCGACTGTAGGATCAAGAAATACAATTGCATATCTTACATTATGCTCAGGGTAATCTTGGCTATCAGACAGAATTATTATAGTAATTTCTTTAGTCGGTCAACACAAATTGTGCCCAGTTACATTAGGCGAGAGAACACGTATTTAAACGCCCTAACCTGAAATACATATTTCATGTTATATTTCTTTCAGCTAATGTATTTGGGCACTCTTTGTGTCGACCGACTGAAAATCTTTTTATAACAGAAATAAGCAAGACTGAAAAATGGCTTCTTTCAATATAAGACAGAAGCTGGTAATTGGAAAAGATGGACCTACCATACGCCTGAGCAAAAATTCTTGCATTTGACATTGACCTGCCTGCTACAAGGTACATTTTTGACATAGTTATATAAATTAATACATTACATCGTGTATGGGTCTCTTGCTTACTGAACACTTGGGGTGACACCACCAACAATCATTTCTCCAAGTTTCGACCAATCACCATAATGACGTACAATGTATTGCCTTAACATCTGTGGAGATTTCATTTAATAATTAATTGCTAAGTTGCAAAGAGTATTGAACACAATGTACACTAGGGTGTCCCTTAAAAGGGCATTTTTTCATTTATTGAAACGCATACCCCGTTATTGTGTTTATTAGTCAATTACTTACTCAAGTACAGAATTTCAACTTCCTACTTTAATTTTAACCCGTGCCGACGGGGCCTAACATTTTAGAAAATAGCTGCTTAAAGTGTCTCTTTTAAACGTAGTTGTAGATGATCACACAAAACAATTATTTTAGAGAAATATAAATGAAAATTCTCTTCTTGTAAGTAACAAAAAGGATACAATTTTTATAGTTATTCATTTGGATATTTTCTCTTCAAAGTCTCTTTTTTACAGTCTGGGTAAATTTTTCTATGTTCTTGCACACAATGTAATAAGAACTGTGTCTGTTCTTCATCTGCGGTAATCAAACCATGAAAGTCTGTCATAGTTTAACAGCTCTTTCATCTGTGTCATTAACTGCTTTTAAAGTAGAAACCTTCATTTTAGCTTCCACAATCGCCACGTTGTCTTTCCATGAAGATACAATTTCTTGAAGGAAGCCACTGTCAAGTTTCAGCCGTGGAAATAAATATTTACTTTTGACAGAAACAAAATCACTCAACGATTTCCCTGAAACAAGATAAAAAATTACTTGTAGTGCCTATAAATAAAACAAATAAGTTCTAAATTAAATACCAGATTAAACACTACTAGTCTACTACGTACTGCGCCAGAATTTATTTAAGGCCATTACCAAAGAACCAATCTGGATATGAACCAAGACCCAGAAAAACAAAAGAGTGGATGAAAATCTTTTATTCATTAAAAATTCGAGAAATATGGGAAAATCTGTATGGAAATGAGTGAAATACTATACATCTTATGCAATTATGAAAGGCAAGAAAGAAGGAATGATTTAAAGATGGATATATATTCTATTATATGAATGTGGGAGGTCTACATTGCGAGAGACATCACGCCACTTGAAGCGAGAGTTACGTCATGAAAGAGGGGAAGAGACGAAGGTCGAACTACGGACTGAAGTGAGGAGAGGTGGTAGAAGTTACGTCACACCACGAGAGGGGAGGCAGAGACTGCAACTTGCCGAGTGCAGAGAACGGGACGAGAGAGTTCTTTCCAATTTGAGATTTCATCGAGTCAAGACCTCGAGAAGAAGACAGTATTATTATAACAGTGCTACGCTTTATCAAAGTTGGAAGTGAAGAAGAGTGTAGTACAGCAAGACTATAACTTGAGGAGCAAGCTACATTTATCACGCAGAATAGAACAGTATATAGCCAAATATTACAGTGCTTAATACAAAATTGTTTTCACATCGCATATATAAATACATTTCGACAAGAAGATATTCACTAATTACTACGTTTGAACGCATACTTGAACATTACATTAAGAATGCAAGTTATAAAGCAGCAACGGGGAAGTCTTAAATATATCTTCAGTGAAATGAGAATTACCATGTGCTAAGCTAAAGCATAGGGAAGTGGAAACTACAAAGATGTACAGTTGAATTCCAGAATTCACTATTATGGAAGGCGCAGCAGAACATCCACGTAATGCGCAAAATCACCGAACAAACCTCTACTTTTCTACAAGAGTTCTAATACATCTTGAATACTCGCAAACGCTTGTATGAACGACAATTTTCAACCTGAGACGAGATGTCAATTCTGAAGAACCGAGATGTCAATTCTGAAGAACCGAGATGTCAATTCTGAAGAGATGGGGAGTCGAAGCCAGACGACTTGCAATGAACGGGAGACGGAGTGCAGGCAGAGTGGACTGTTTCACGGCGAGGTCGTTCACCGAGGACGTCACCGACCTTGTTCCACCGGGGGAAGAGGCCATCTGGTTCTGACACAAACCGGTCTTCATAGCTGTGGGCGATACGATGAGCTCCGAGACACGTTTGGTTTGGCAGGCGAGACGAAGGTATTCTCCAGACCAGAGTCAACTAAAGTTAGAGAAGAAATTGCTTTATATAATGTAGAATTGTAGTTATGTTCTGTGATTATCCAATTGACCAACCGTATAATTTTGTTCGTATTATTTCAACAGTATAATTTTGTCAGTATAATTAAATTATGTAGATTTTTGAAGTAGTAATTTTTCGTATTTTTCTTAGGAGTTATTTTTCTTGTTCTTGAAAATTTCAGTCACTTGGACGAAATTTTGCATACCGCTGCTATTAACGCATAAGTCATTTTAGAGTCAAACCGTGTAGAATTTTTCATATTTGCGTTAGATTTAAACTAATTAAATTTGTTTTATCGCAGCGATGGAATATAGGGTGAACTATTAAAGGAATATAGAATGAACTATTTCAAGGAATATAGAATGAACTATTTCAAGGAATGTAGAATGAACTATTTAAAGGAATGTAGAATGAATTGTTTAAAAGAATGTAGGGTGAACTATTAAAAGAATGTAGAGTGAACTATTTAAAAGGAGGATAACATTGAACGAACTAAATAAGGAGCATAATTGTAAATGAAGTAAAGGAAGTTTATTGAAGCAAATTTTAGGACCGCATATTTAAGAAGTTATGTCACGAAGTGTAAAGAATATTTCGAAAACTCATGATGTTGATTCGAGTGTCAGAAATTTATTTCAACTAATTATGAACGAAAGTATTACGAGAACGCTTATACACATATGTCTAATGAAATTTAGAGCATTAAAAAGCATAGATGAATTTGTTAAATAAATATATTCATGGAAGGAAGTCAAACTTATATCATTTGTTAAAAATATGAATTCTTACTGACATTTCGTAAAAAGGTTGTAATTGAATGTAAAACTGAATTTAAACACGTGAAAAAGAAAGTTAACAAAGTTAAATCACAGGGTGATCAGAAAGTGAAAGTACAGACATTTATTGCAGAAGTGGAATTGTAAGCACGAGGTGAAGTTGAATCAGGATAGAGAAGAGTGTTAAAGTTAGGAAGAAAGTGTATTGAAATGGAAGTTTATAGTTGAAATACCGTGCAAAGTAAAGAGATATAGACGTAAATGAGTTACGTATTTTTACGAGAGGAGGCTGAGGAGTCTCAAGTTTTTCTAGTATTGATCGCAGTGATTGTGAAGTTATTTGAGTGTATTAAAGGAAGATTCTGTACAGGGTGTTTAAAAGATGAGGTAATTGGTGTATAATTTTGAAAGAGGAGTGTGAGAATGAAGGTTAATGCCATGCACTTCTAGTATTCACGTTTATCAGAGAATTATTAACACAGTAAAGAATTTCAGAAATATTTCAATATTTTATAATGAAAGATAAAAGATAAAAGGAACATTGCTTAGCTTAAATGTTTGTCACTTATGTTCAATTGATTAAGACGAGTATTTATTACTTTCAACACGATAGTTGCGGTGTATGTTTGTTATTTGATTGTTAAGGAAGTTGAGTAGATAAAAGACTCATTGAAAGATAGACAATTTAATCTTTTCGACACAATAGAGAGTATAATTTGGGCGAACCATAAATGAATGTATATATGAACATAGTTAATGAATGATTGTGCTTAGATATGGAACTACGGTTCAGAGTTGAAGCGGATTTGTATAAAGTAGGGTAATGCTTAGTATCACACCGTTTCACATTTCTTATTACATCAGTGCCACATGCAAGTTTATTTTTGAAGTTCATTTTTGTGAGAGTGTCAAGGGGACACCATATTCAGGCAGGAAGCCAGTTTTATTGTACTTGTTTCAGCACAATAAACGGCTGGCGCTTTTTAGCGACTCAGTCAACTTTTATCTTAACTGACACCGTTTTCATTGTCGTCATCGTCGAAAATAGTACTGCGAGGTATAGATACAGGCGCTCACTATAGATTAGACCTTATCACCCCTCGAGATTGGAGTTTCTCGATTTGCTATAAATGTAAATGATAGTAGAAATTTGTACCTTGGCTGGTAGTACTAATTTCTTACGAATAATATCTATCCTGTACGTTCCTGAAATTCCCAATTTAACTTAGTAGGCATGGTAAGTTTGTGAGCTGGGTAATTTACATGTCTGCAATCCTTTACTGTGCAGCGGATATAAGTACTGATGGGTTTGTTCGGGCGCATATAGATAGATATATTATTTAAATGGCAAGCCCATCCGTCGGGCACTCGAAAGAACAATCGAAAGAGCACTCGAAAGAGCACTCGAAAGAGCACTCGAAAGAGCACTCGAAAGAGAACTCGAAAGAGCACTCGAGAGAAGCAGTTTGGAAGTACTCGAGAGTGAGGCCATAGTTAGCTTTGAGAAAAAGAAAAATGCCGATTCCGAATCTAATGATTGTTGAGATGAACACAACATCAGCAGATTAATGGAGTACATTATAGTTGTGAGGCATATTTTTTAAAAACCAGCTAACGACATTTGTCATGTAATATTAAATTTAAAAGTAAATTCATGTTGTTAAACATAGGTTAAGTGGGATGATAGAATGTAACGATGTCGGTTCAGTAAAATGGGACGATAAGATATACGAGATAACTCGCGATTCAAATAGATTTAAGTAGGAATAAGATGTTCAATATGTTCCATCTCTGGTATAAAATGTATACGTTGGTCAATCTGGATATTCACAGGTAATTTTTGTAGTTGATACTTCCCTTATTCTCAAGAAAGAAGAATTATGTCAGCGAACGACATGACGTTCATTAGAACGATGCTCGGAACCATGAAGGAAGGTCAAAGTACGTTGACCAAAGACCTTGAAGCCCTCCACCAATTGACACACAACAACACTAAACAGATGAAAGCCGAGATTCAGAAATCAGCAGATACTGTAAAATCGGAAGTCAAGGCAGAGTTATCAGTTGCTCAAACACTTACTAAGGCTAGTATAACATTAGCACAGGAAGAAGCTAAGTTAGCTTTAGAAAAGGCCAGAAAGGAAGATAGACTAGCTAGAGAAAAGGAAAGAAAAGTAGCCAAGTTAGCTTTGGAAGAGGCAAATAGGATAAGAGCAGAGATGAGATTAGCTCAAGAAAAAGCTCGCGAGGAGGACAGGTTAAGTCAAGAGCAGGCTAGATTAGAAGATAGAAAAATCCAAGCCGAAATAAGAGCAGCACAGGAGGAGGTTAGGAAAAATCAGGAAAAAGCTCAGGAAGAAGCTAGGAAAAATCAGGAAAAGGCTCAGAGAATTTTAGAAAGGGCAGGACATGCACAGGAAGAATTAAAAAATTCATTTGATCAAGTCAAACAGGACATAAATCTTACGAAGACAGAAGTAGGAAATTTAAGATCCGACATGGCAGGAAAGGTGTTAGAAGTCCAATTAGCTAACAGTAATCACATGATAGAGCTAGAAAAGAAATTACAGGCTAGTATTAGCTCCATTAAGGAAGAGAACAATACTCATCATGTACACATTTCAGGTGCCCAGAACAAACTCAAGGAGCAACTTGACAGTCTAAATGACACTGTTGGTGAATTACAGGTCAAGTTGGAAGGTCAAAGTAAACTGATTGAAGAGGGTATTAATGTGGATATAAATGCTTCTATTGTAAAGGCAGTTACGGACATGAAGGAGGAGGTCGTAACAGTCACAACTAAAATTGTATCTGAAATTCATCATAAATTAGCAAATGACATTAAAGCCATAGAGTTATGTTCAAATATAAATGTTAGTAAGGTACGGGAAGATCTATCTAAGCGGATAGATACATAGCAAATTAATAATGTAGCCACGCTGACAGACATTGTTAATAAAACAGATTTAAATAACTCAGATGAATTTGACAAGGTTAAACGCACAGTCGATGAGATAAGCATAGAACTGGCGAAAATTCGATCAAAGCAGGATAAGGAAACCAGCGACATAGAACAGCAATTTAGGTCACTTACGATAGGGGATGCTACATTTTCATCTACGTTAAGAGCTGAAGTCAGGGAAGACATCAGAAAGGACTTAACGAGATTTTTTCAAGCTGAGATGAAAAATTGAAAGAAGAAATAAGGAAATTAGAGGCTAGGACAGACAAGAGAGAAGAGGATAAGGAAAGCGTGGTTAGTCAACAGCAGATTCCGAAGTCCAATTTCAACTTTAGTCGAGAGCCATTTCAAACAGAAATAGGGGAACTTGGAGAAGACTTTGAACCTTACCAGAGTAGGACAAATGCCAACGTTATCGTGATTAAGAATAATGATGAGAAGCCGAATAAATTCAGCGGAGTAGGAAATATTACTGCTGTAGAGTTTCTTAGAGACATGAGATCGTATTTAGAGGACAATAGAACACCTCATGAAAGACATATGAGGGTCGTTGAGAAATACTTGGACTCAGAAGCGTTAATTTGGCACAGAGCTTTCAGGTACACTTATCAGACAGTTGAAGAATTTGCTATAGCTCTGCAGAAGCGATTTTGGAGCAAGGAACTTCAACAAGACATACGAGCCGAAATTTACTCTAAAAAGTATGCTTATTCTAGTCCAACGAAGTACGCAAGTTTCTTCACGAAACAATTAGCTCGCTTGCAGTATTTGCAACCTCCTTTGGCGGAAGAAGACTTGGTTCATGCTATTTCATGCCAGTTACCAACGGAAGTTAGGAGGCACCTCATTTCAGCAAATGTTAAAACTTTAGAGGGGATGGCAGAAATTTTGAGGAGACTGGATCACACGTCTAATGTGTCCAACGACTCAACTGGAAACCAAAACCAGAGAGGTAGAAACCAGGAACAGAGAGAGATTCACACCATCCACATCGATCAAACGCAGCAGACAGAAGAGAACAAAAATGGGGTAGGCCCAACGAGATCAAGAATGTATGGACAAAATCGATTTCAACCAGGTTATCAGAGACCTCGAGAAGGAAGGCCATACCAAAATCAAAGATGGGATGAAAATCAAAGATGGAGAAATAGCTACCACAACAGAAACAATGATTATCGCAGAGAGGGATATTATAATCGAAATAACCCTACGAATAATTATGGATATCGGGGATATCAGAACTGGAAGAACACGAATAATTATTCGAGACATCAACAACAGCAAAGTCAACAAAATCAAGGTTGGAGAAATAACAACAATGTAAAAAGGTATTACGATGATAGCGAATGAGAAAGTCAAGAATACCTAAGAAATCTCAGAGAAAGGAACGCGAGAGACCAAAATCAGGGACAGCGTAACCAGAATCAAGAATCTCAGCCCGGAACAAGCAGAGATCGGAGGAATGAAGACCCAGGAGGGGTACAAAAGAAACTTCAAATTCCAAAAAGTGAAGGAGGAAGGAAACAGCACCGTAACCAGACATGAAATCCAGATCAATGAGTTATATGAAGCCACGAACGAAGATCTCCTGTATGAAAGAGAAGAGCCGATAACAGGAAGAGTAGCGAGATTACCCATTATAGAAATTATATCAGAAGGAGAATGCCTGAGAACACTACTAGATACGGGAGCGACAGCATCAATTTTATCAGAGAACTGTTTTCACAGATTGAAAAAAGGAAATTCACTTATAGCAATGCCCGTTTCAACTATTAAAGTCAGGGGTGTATTTAATGACAAGACCATGAAATGTAAAGTACAAGCATTAATGGAATTCTCCATAAATGAATACAAATATGAGCAGATATTCATAGTCTTGAGCCAGATAAAATTTCGATGCTATTTTAGGCATTGATTTTTTAACGAAGACATGAGAGTACCAACGATATTCCAGTTATGTTGCATTTTGAAGAGAAACCCGTACAACCATGGAACGGAATCTTCAATATTCCGGAAGATAAGGAACCACCGATGGACCAGAGAATCGAAGCAGCGAGAGTCCAGTTGAACAAAGCGGCTGAGAAGAGATTGAAACGTTTAGAAGGGAAGAGATTCAGTGGACCGCTACGAGAAGGTTACCTTGTATTAGTCAGGATTCCTGTGAAAGCAGACGTACTGAATAAGGTGTATATCAAATTCAGTAGCCTTTTCAGAGGACCGTTCAAAGTAGATACAGTCTACGGTAACAATTGTTATAAAATTGTAAGAATTGAAGATAACAGATTCATTGGAAAATTCAACCATTCCAAATTAAAAAGATTTTACCCAAAGATACAGTAAAATAAATAAATTCAGTCTCAAGATCCGAGAAATTTACTGTTATTAAAGAAAGTACAGGCTATACTTAACTTTAAATTAGCAACGGGGAAATGCGCCAGAATTTATTTAAGGCCATTACCAAAGAACCAATCTGGATATGAACCAAGACCCAGAAAAACAAAAGAGTGGATGAAAATCTTTAATTCATAAAAAATTCGAGAAATATGGGAAAATCTGTATTGAAATGAGTGAAATACTATACATCTTATGCAATTATGAAAGGCAAGAAAGAAGGAATGATTTAAAGATGGATATATATTCTATTATATGAATGTGGGAGGTCTACATTGCGAGAGACATCACGCCACTTGAAGCGAGAGTTACGTCATGAAAGAGGGGAAGAGACGAAGGTCGAACTACGGACTGAAGTGAGGAGAGGTGGTAGAAGTTACGTCAAACCACGAGAGGGGAGGCAGAGACTGCAACTTGCCGAGTGCAGAGAACGGGACGAGAGGGTTCTTTCCAATTTGAGATTTCATCGAGTCAAGACATCGAGAAGAAGACAGTATTATTATAACAGTGCTACGCTTTAACCAAGTTGGAAGTGAAGAAGAGTGTAATACAGCAAGACTGTAACTTGAGGAGCAAGCTACATTTATCACGCAGAATAGAACAGTATATAGCCAAATATTACAGTGCTTAATACAAAGTTGTTTTCACATCGCATATATAAATACATTTCGACAAGAAGATATTCACTAGTTACTACGTTTGAACGCATACTTGAACATTACATTAAAAATGCAAGTTATAAAGCAGCAACGGGGATGTCTTAAATATATCATCAGTGAAATGAGAATTACCATGTGCTAAGCTAAAGCATAGGGAAGTGGAAAGTACAAAGATGTACAGTTGAATTCCAGAATTCACTATTATGGAAGGCGCAGCAGAACATCCACGTGATGCACAAAATCACCGAACAAACCTCTACTTTTCTACAAGAGTTCTAATACATCATGAATACTCGCAAACACTTGTATAAACGACAATTTTCAACCTGAGACGAGATGTCAATTCTGAAGAACCGAGATGTCAATTCTGAAGAACCGAGATGTCAATTCTGAAGAGATGGGGAGTCGAAGCCAGACGACTTGCAGTGAACGGGAGACGGAGTGCAGGCAGAGTGGACTGTTTCACGGCGAGGTCGTTCACCGAGGACGTCACCGACCTTGTTCCACTGGGCGAAGAGGCCAGCTGGTTCTGACACAAACCGGTCTTCATAGCTGTGGGCGATACGATGAGCTCCGAGACACGTTTGGTTTGGCAGGCGAGACGAAGGTAATCTCCAGACCAGAGTCAACTAAAGGTAGAGAAGAAATTGCTTTATATAATGTAGAATTGTAGTTATGTTCTGTGATTATCCAATTGACCTACCGTATAATTTTGTTCGTATTATTTCAACAGTATAATTTTGTCAGTATAATTAAATTATGTAGATTTTTGAAGTAGTAATTTTTCGTATTTTTCTTAGGAGTTATTTTTCTTGTTCTTGAAAATTTCAGTCACTTGGACGAAATTTTGCATAGCGCTGCTATTAACGCTAAAGTCATTTTAGAGTCAAACCGTGTAGAATTTTTCATATTTGCGTTAGATTTAAACTAATTAAATCTGTTTTATCGCAGCGATGGAATATAGGGTGAACTATTAAAGGAATGTAGAATGAACTATTTCAAGGAATATAGAATGAACTATTTCAAGGAATATAGAATGAACTATTTCAAGGAATGTAGAATGAACTATTTAAAGGAATGTAGAATTAATTGTTTAAAGGAATGTAGGGTGAACTATTAAAAGAATGTAGAGTGAACTATTTAAAAGGAGGATAACATTGAACGAACTAAAGAAAGAGCATAATTGTAAATGAAGTAAAGGAAGTTTATTGAAGCAAATTTAAGTACCGCATATTTAAGAAGTTATGTCACGAAGTGTAGAGAATATTTCGACAACTCATGATGTTGATTCGAGTGTCAGAAACTTATTTCAACTAATTATGAACGAAAGTATTACGAGAATGCTTATACACATATGTCTAATGAAATTTAGAGCATTAAAAAGCATAGATGTATTTGTTAAACAAATATATTCATGGAAGGAAGTCAAACTTATATCCTTTGTTAAAAATATGAATTCTTACTGATATTTCTTTAAAGGTTGTAATTGAATGTAAAACTGAATTTAAACACGTGAAAAAGAAAGTTAACAAAGTTAAATCACAGGGTGATCAGAAAGTGAAAGTACAGAAATTTATTGCAGAAGTGGAATTGTAAGCACGAGGTGAAGTTGTATCAGGATAGAGAAGAGTGTTAAAGTTAAGAAGAAAGTGCATTGAAATGGAAGTTTATAGTTGACATACCGTGCAAAGTAAAGAGATATAGACGTAAATGAGTTACGTATTTTTACGAGAGGAGGCTTAGGAGTCTCAAGTTTTTCTAGTATTGATCGCAGTGATTGTGAAGATATTTGAGTGTATTAAAGGAAGATTCTGTACAGGGTGTTTAAAAGATGAGGTAATTGTTGTATAATTTTGAAAGAGGAGTGTGAGAATGAAGGTTAATGCCATGCACTTCTAGTATTCACGTTTATCAGAGAATTATTAACACAGTAAAGAATTTCAGAAATATTTCAGTATTTTATAATGAAAGATAAAAGATAAAAGGAACAGTGCTTAGCTTAAATGTTTGTCACTTATGTTCAATTGATTAAGACGAGTATTTATTACTTTCAACACGACAGTTGCGGTGTATGTTTGTTATTTGATTGTTAAGGAAGTTGAGTAGATAAAAGACTCATTGAAAGATAGACAATTTAATCTTTTCGACACAATAGAGTGTATAATTTGTGCGAACCATAAATGAATGTATATATGCACATAGTTAATGAATGATTTTGCTTAGATATGGAACTACGGTTCAGAGTTGAAGCGGATTTGTATAAAGTAGGGTAATGCTTAGTATCACACCGTTTCACATTTCTTATTACATCAGTGCCACATGCAAGTTTATTTATGAAGTTCATTTTTGTGAGAGTGTCAAGGGGACACCATATTCAGGCAGGAAGCCAGTTTTATTGTACTTGTTTCAGCACAATAAACGGCTGGCGCTTTTTAGCGACTCAGTCAACTTTTATCTTAACTGACACCGTTTTCATTGTCGTCATCGTCGAAAATAGTACTGCGAGGTATAGATACAGGCGCTCACTATATATTAGACCTTATCACCCCTCGAGATTGGAGTTTCTCGATTTGCTATAAATGTAAATGATAGTAGAAATTTGTACCTTGGCTGGTAGTACTAATTTCTTACGAATAATATCTATCCTGTATGTTCCTGAAATTCCCAATTTTTCTTAGTAGGCATGGTAAGTTTGTGAGCTGGGTAATTTACATGTCTGCAATCCTTTACAGTGCAGCGGATATAAGTATTGATGGGTTTGTTCGGGCGCATAGAGATAGATATATTATTTAAATGGCAAGCCCATCCGTGGGGCACTCGAAAGAACAATCGAAAGAGAACCCGAAAGAGCACTCGAAAGAGCACTCGAAAGAGCACTCCAGAGAAGCAGTTTGGAAGTACTCGAGAGTGAGGCCATATTTAGCTTTGAGAAAAAGAAAAATGCCGATTCCGAATCTAATGATTGTTGAGATGAACACAACATCAGCCGATTAGTGGAGTACATTATAGTTGTGAGGCATATTTTTTAAAAATCAGCTAACGACATTTGTCATGTAATATTAAATTTAAAAGTAAATTCATGTTGTTAAACATAGGTTAAGTGGGATGATAGAATGTAACGATGTCGGTTCAGTAAAATGGGACGATAAGATATACGAGATAACTCGCGATTCAAATAGATTTAAGTAGGATTAAGATGTTCAATATGTTCCATCACTGGTATAAAATGTATACGTTGGTCAATCTGGATATTCACTGGTAATTTTTGTAGTTGATACTTCCCTTATTCTCAAGAAAGAAGAATTATGTCAGCGAACGACATGACGTTCATTAGAACGATGCTCGAAACCATGAAGGAAGGTCAAAGTACGTTGACCAAAGACCTTGAAGCCCTCCGCCAATTGACACACAACAACACTAAACAGATGAAAGTCGAGATTCAGAAATCAGCAGCTACTGTAAAATCGGAAGTCAAGGCAGAGTTATCGGTTGCTCAAACACTTACTAAGGCTAGTATAACATTAGCACAGGAAGAAGCTAAGTTAGCTTTAGAAAAGGTCAGAAAGGAAGATAGACTAGCTAGAGAAAAGGAAAGAGAAGAAGCCAAGTTAGCTTTGGAAGAGGCAAATAGGATAAGAGCAGAGATGAGATTAGCTCAAGAAAAAGCTCGCGAGGAGGACAGGTTAAGTCAAGAGGAGGCTAGATTAGAAGATAGAAAAATCCAAGCCGAAATAAGAGCAGCACAGTAGGAGGTTAGGAAAAATCAGGAAAAAGCTCAGGAAGAAGCTAGGAAAAATCAGGAAAAGGCTCAGAGAATTTTAGAAAGGGCAGGACATGCACAGGAAGAATTAAAAAATTAATTTGATCAAGTCAAACAGGACATAAATCTTACGAAGACAGAAGTAGGAAATTTAAGATCCGACATGGCAGGAAAGGTGTTAGAAGTCCAATTAGCTAACAGTAATCACATGATAGAGCTAGAAAAGAAATTACAGGCTAGTATTAGCTCCATTAAGGAAGAGAACAATACTCATCATGTACACATTTCAGGTGCCCAGAACAAACTCAAGGAGCAACTTGACAGTCTAAATGACACTGTTGGTGAATTACAGGTCAAGTTGGATGGTCAAAGTAAACTGATTGAAGAGGGTATTAATGTGGATATAAATGCTTCTATTGTAAAGGCAGTTACGGACATGAAGGAGGAGGTCGTAACAGTCACAACTAAAATTGTATCAGAAATTCATCATAAATTAGCAAATGACATTAAAGCCATAGAGTTATGTTCCAATATAAATGTTAGTAAGGTACGGGAAGATCTATCTAAGCGGATAGATACATAGCAAATTAATAATGTAGCCACGCTGACAGACATTGTTAATAAAACAGATTTAAATAACTCAGATGAATTTGACAAGGTTAATCGCACAGTCGATGAGATAAGCATAGAACTGGCGAAAATTCGATCAAAGCAGGATAAGGAAACCAGCGACATAGAACAGCAATTTAGGTCACTTACGATAGGGGATGCTACATTTTCATCTACGTTAAGAGCTGAAGTCAGGGAAGACATCAGAAAGGACTTAACGAGATTTTTTCAAGCAAGAGATGAAAAATTGAAAGAAAAAATAAGGAAATTAGAGGCTAGGACAGACAAGATAGAAGAGGATAAGGAAAGCGTGGTTAGTCAACAGCAGATTCCGAAGTCCAATTTCAACTTTAGTCGAGAGCCATTTCAAACAGAAATAGGGGAACTTGGAGAAGACTTTGAACCTTACCAGGGTAGGTCAAATGCCAACGTTATCGTGATTAAGAATAATGATGAGAAGCCGAATAAATTCAGCGGAGTAGGAAATATTACTGCTGTAGAGTTTCTTAGAGACATGAGATCGTATTTAGAGGACAATAGAACACCTCATGAAAGACATATGAGGGTCGTTGAGAAATACTTGGACTCAGAAGCGTTAATTTGGCACAGAGCTTTCAGGTACACTTATCAGACATTTGAAGAATTTGCTATAGCTCTGCAGAAGCGATTTTGGAGCAAGCAACTTCAACAAGACATACGAGCCGAAATTTACTCTAAAAAGTATGCTTATTCTAGTCCAACGAAGTACGCAAGTTTCTTCACGAAACAATTAGCACGCTTGCATTATTTGCAACCTCCTTTGGCGGAAGAAGACTTGGTTCATGCTATTTCATGCCAGTTACCAACGGAAGTTAGGAGGCACCTCATTTCAGCAAATGTAAAAACTTTAGAGGGGATGGCAGAAATTTTGAGGAGACTGGATCACACGTCTAATGTGTCCAACGACTCAACTGGAAACCAAAACCTGAGAGGTAGAAATCAGGAACAGAGAGAGATTCACACCATCCACATCGATCAAACGCAGCAGACAGAAGAAAACAAAAATGGGGTAGGCCCAACGAGATCAAGAATGTATGGACAAAATCGATTTCAACCAGGTTATCAGAGACCTCGAGAAGGAAGGCCATACCAAAATCAAAGATGGGATGAAAATCAAAGATGGAGAAATAGCTACCACAACAGAAACAATGATTATCGCAGAGAGGGATATTATAATCGAAATAACCCTACGAATAATTATGGATATCGTGGATATCAGAACTGGAGGAACACGAATAATTATTCGAGACAACAACAACAGCAAAGTCAACAAAATCAAGGTTGGAGAAATAACAACAAAGTGAGAAGGTATTACGATGATAGGGAAAGAGAAAGTCAAGAATACCTAAGAAATCTCAGAGAAAGGAACGCGAGAGACCAAAATCAGGGCAGCGTAACCAGAATCAAGAATCTCAGCCCGGAACAAGCAGAGATCGGAGGAGTGAAGACCCAGGAGGGGTACAAAAAAACTTCAAATTCCAATAAGTGAAGGAGGAAGGAAACAGCACCGTAACCAAACATGAAATCCAGATCAATGAGTTATATGAAGCCACGAACGAAGATCTCCTGTATGAAAGAGAAGAGCCGAAAACAGGAAGAGTAGCGAGATTACCCATTATAGAAATTATATCAGAAGGAGAATGCCTGAGAACACTACTAGATACGGGAGCGACAGCATCAATTTTATCAGAGAACTGTTTTCACAGATTGAAAAATGGAAATTCACTTATAGCAATGCCCGTTTCAACTATTAAAGTCAGGGGTGTATTTAATGACAAGACCATGAAATGTAAAGTACAAGCATTAATGGAATTCTCCATAAATGAATACAAATATGAGCAGATATTCATAGTCTTGAGCCAGATAAATTTCGATGCTATTTTAGGCATTGATTTTATAACGAAGACATGAGAGTACCAACGATATTCCAGTTATGTTGCATTTTGAAGAGAAACCCGTACGTCCATGGAACGGAATCTTCAATATTCCGGAAGATAAGGAACCACCGATGGACCAGAGAATCGAAGCAGCGAGAGTCCAGTTGAACAAAGCGGCTGAGAAGAGATTGAAACGTTTAGAAGGGAAGAGATTCAGTGGACCGCTCCGAGAAGGTGACCTTGTATTAGTCAGGATTCCTCTGAAAGCAGACGTACTGAAGAAGGTGTATATCAAATTCAGTAGCCTTTTCAGAGGACCGTTCAAAGTAGATACAGTCTACGGTAACAATTGTTATAAAATTGTAAGAATTGAAGATAACAGATCCATTGGAAAATTCAACCATTCCAAATTAAAAAGATTTTACCCAAAGATACAGTAAAATAAATAAATTCAGTCTCAAGATCAGAGAAATTTACTGTTATTAAAGAAAGTACAGGCTATACATTACTTTAAATTTTGCAACGGGGAAATGCGCCAGAATTTATTTAAGGCCATTACCAAAGGACCAATCTGGATATGAACCAAGATCCAGAAAAACAAAAGAGTGGATGAAAATCTTTTATTCATTAAAAATTCGAGAAATATGGGAAAATCTGTATGGAATTGAGTGAAATACTATACATCTTATGCAATTATGAAAGGCAAGAAAGATATTGATAATATAAGCCAAATGGCTGAAAGCAAGGTGAAACTACAGCCGTTTGCTATTCCCGAGGATATGCACCTCTCTATGCATAAATACATGTGATGATGGCCTCCTCCCTTGTAAAATTTCAATCCGGAGGTAAACTAGTCCCCCGTTCGGATCTCCGGGTGGGGACTACTCGAGAGGGGGTTAACATCACAGAAGTGACAAAGAGGAACTCTGACATTCTACGGATCGGAGCGTGGAATGTTAGAAGTCTGCTAGGAAATGGAACGTTAGAAAACTTAGAAAGGGAAATGGATAGGTTGAGGTTGGATTTGGTTGGGATTAGTGAAATGCGCTGGCAGGAAGAACAGGACTTTTGGTCAGGAGACTATAGGGTCATTAGCACTAAATCAAACAATGGCCAAGCAGGGGTTGGCCTCATATTGAGTAGGAAACTTGGACAGCGGGTGGAATATTATGAGCAATATAGTGAACGGATTATTGTAGCAAAAATAAATACTAATCCTACCTGCACCACAGTGGTACAAGTCTATATGCCTACCAGTCAAGCTGATGATGAGGATGTTGAAAAGGTCTACGAAGAAATAGACGAAATTCTGAGGTATATCAAGGGTGATGAAAATGTTATAGTAATGGGAGATTGGAATGCTGTGGTAGGAAAAGGGAGAGAAGGGAAGATAGTAGGAGATTTCGGATTAGGTGAAAGGAATGATCGAGGAAGCAGGCTGGTAGAATTCTGCACTGAGCATGAGTTGGTCATAGCTAACACCTTATTCAATAACCACAATAGAAGAATATACACATGGATGAGACCAGGAGATACAGGGCGTTACCAAATCGACTTCATTATGGTCAAGCAGAGGTTTCGAAACCAGATTTTGGATTGTAAAACATATCCAGGTGCTGACATAAACTCTGATCACAATCTGGTTGTAATGAAATGCAGATTAAAGTTGAAGAAACTGAAGAAAAGTCAAAAGCCAATAAGGTGGGCAATAGACAGACTGAAAGAGAAGGATGTAAACGAAAGATTCAAGAAGAGTATAAAGGAAGGACTAATGAAAAATCCTAAACAAACTTCAATTGCAGACGAATGGGCACTTTTGAGGAATGAAATAACAAAATCCGCAGAAGAAAACATTGGTAGGAAAGAGAGAATAGGTAGAAAACCGTGGATCTCGCAGGATATACTCGAATTGATGGATGAAAGGCGGAAGCACAAGAATGTAAGAGATGAAAAGGGGAAAGCAGAATACAGACGTCTGAGAAATGAGGTTAACAAGAAGTGCAAGGAAGCGAAAGAAGAATGGTTGAAAGAGAAATCTGCTGGTATAGAAAATTGTCTGAAATTAGGAAAAGTAGACACAGCTTATCGAAGGATTAAGAATACTTTTTGGGAAAAGAAGACTAAGTGCTGTAATATTAAGGACACAAATGGAAAGCCTCTAACAGATAGGGAAGAAAAGGTTGAGAGATGGAAAGCTTACATAGAGAGTTTGTATAAGGGAAAGGAGATTGAGAATCATGTAATGGAAAGGGAGGAGGAAATTGATGAGGATGCGAAAGGAGATTTAATATTGAGATCAGAATCTGATAGAGCTTTGGAAGACTTAAGCAGGAACAAAGCACCAGGCATAGATGATATACCGATTGAGTTGCTACGCTCCATAGGAGAGGAAGGTCTGATCAGGTTATTTCACTTGGTGTGTAGGATTTAGGAGACAGGTGAGGTACCCCCTGATTTCAAGAAGAATGTTATCATCCCTATACCAAGAAAGTGGGAGCTGACAGATGTGAAGATTACCGTACAATCAGCTTGATTACTCATGCTTCAAAGATCCTGTCTAGAATAATTTACAAGAGGATTGAGAGCCAGATAGAAACGGAGTTGGGTGAAGACCAGTTTGGTTTCAGGAGAAATGTAGGAACAAGGGAAGCTGTACTAAGTCTTAGGCTGATTTTGGAAGGTAGAATAAGGAAAGATAAGAGAACGTTCATGGCTTTTGTAGACTTAGAAAAGGCTTTTGATAACGTTGATTGGACTAAATTGTTTGACATTTTGAAATCGATTGGAATAAAGTACAGGGATAGGAGGGTGATATACAATCTATACAGAAACCAGACAGCAGTCATTCGAGTTGAAGGACATGAGAGAGAAGCTGGTATTCAGAAAGGTGTAAGGCAAGGCTGCAACTTATCACCCATACTTTTCAATCGTTACATTGAACAAGCAATGAAGGAAATTAGAGAAAAATTTAAAGTGGGAGTGAAGATTCAAGGAAAAATAATTTCAACTCTGAGATTTGCTGATGACATCGTCATCTTGGCCAACAAGCCTGAGGATTTGAATGAGTTTTTGAATGGTATGGACTCCGTCATACGGAAAGAATTCATGATGAAAATTAATAAATGTAAAACAAAAATACTGGAATGCAGCCGAAATAAATCAGAAACCTCTATGGAGATCAAATTGGCAGGTGAAAAGCTGAAGTAAGTAGGAGATTTCTGTTACTTAGGAAGCAGAATAACCAGTGATGGACGAAGCAAAGAGGATATAAAAAGTAGGTTGGCTCAGGCAAGAAAAGCATTTCTACAAAAAAGGAATCTGCTGACATCGAATATAGATTTAGGTATTAGGAAGTCATTTTTGAAAGCCTTTTTTCTGGAGCGTGGCGCTCTATGGAAGTGAAACTTGGACTATTGGTGCAGCAGAAAAGAGGAGAATTGAAGCATTTGAAATGTGGTGTTACAGGAGAATGATGAAGATCAGATGGGTAGATAGGGTTACAAACAAAGAGGTATTAAGACGAGTGGGAGAGGAGAGATGTTTCTGGCGACTGCTAATTAAGAGAAGAGATAGGTTGGTAGGACACATACTAAGACACCCAGGAATAGCAAGCTTAGTTATGGAAGGAAGGGTCGAGGACAAGAACTGTAGGGGTAGACCAAGGTTAGAATATGTTAAACAGATTGCCTCAGATGTAGGGTGTGGTAGCTATGTAGAGATGAAACGATTAGCTCAGGACAGGGAGGAATGGAAAGCTGCATCAAACCAGTCAAAAGACTGAAGACTCAAGCAACAGAAAGAAGGAATGATTTAAAGATGGATATATATTCTATTATTTGAATGTGGGAGGTCTACATTGCGAGAGACATCACGCCACTTGAAGCGAGAGTTACGTCATGAAAGAGGGGAAGAGACGAAGGTCGAACTACTGACAGAAGTGAGGAGAGGTGGTAGAAGTTACGTCACACCACGAGAGGGGAGGCAGAGACTGCAACTTGCCGAGTGCAGAGAACGGTACGAGAGAGTTCTTTCCAATTTGAGATTTCATCGAGTCAAGACCTCGAGAAGAAGACAGTTTTATTATAACAGTGCTACGCTTTATCAAAGTTGGAAGTGAAGAAGAGTGTAGTACAGCAAGACTGTAACTTGAGGAGCAAGCTACATTTATCAAGCAGAATAGAACAGTATATAGCCAAATATTACAGTGCTTAATACAAAGTTGTTTTCACATCGCATATATAAATACATTTCCACAAGAAGATATTCACTAATTACTACGTTTGAACGCATACTTGAACATTACATTAAAAATGTAAGTTATAAAGCAGCAACGGGGAAGTCTTAAATATATCTTCAGTGAAATGAGAATTACCATGTGCTAAGCTAAAGCATAGGGAAGTGGAAACTACAAAGATGTACAGTTGAATTCCAGAATTCACTATTATGGAAGGCGCAGCAGAACATCCACGTGATGCGCAAAATCACCGAACAAACCTCTACTTTTCTACAAGAGTTCTAATACATCTTGAATACTCGCAAACGCTTGTATGAACGACAATTTTCAACCTGAGACGAGATGTCAATTCTGAAGAACCGAGATGTCAATTCTGAAGAACCGAGATGTCAATTCTGAAGAGATGGGGAGTCGAAGCCAGACGACTTGCAGTGATCGGGAGACGGAGTGCAGGCAGAGTGGACTGTTTCACGGCGAGGTCGTTCACCGAGGACATCACCGACCTTGTTCCACTGGGGGAAGAGGCCAGCTGGTTCTGACACAAACCGGTCTTCATAGCTGTGGGCGATACGATGAGCTCCGAGACACGTTTGGTTTGGCAGGCGAGACGAAGGTATTCTCCAGACCAGAGTCAACTAAAGGTAGAGAAGAAATTGCTTTATATAATGTAGAATTTTAGTTATGTTCTGTGATTATCCAATTGACCAACCGTATAATTTTGTTCGTATTATTTCAACAGTATAATTTTGTCAGTATAATTAAATTATGTAGATTTTTGAAGTAGTAATTTTTCGTATTTTTCTTAGGAGTTATTTTTCTTGTTCTTGAAAATTTCAGTCACTTGGACGAAATTTTGCATAGCGCTGCTATTAACGCTAAAGTCATTTTAGAGTCAAACCGTGTAGAATTTTTCATATTTGAGTTAGATTTAAACTAATTAAGTCTGTTTTATCGCAGCGAAGGAATATAGGGTGAACTATTAAAGGAATGTAGAATGAACTATTTCAAGGAATATAGAATGAACTATTTCAAGGAATGTAGAATGAACTATTTAAAGGAATGTAGAATGAGTTGTTTAAAGGAATGTAGGGTGAACTATTAATAGAATGTAGAGTGAACTATTTAAAAGGAGGATAACATTGAACGAACTAAAAAAGGAGCATAATTGTAAATGAAGTAAAGGAAGTTTATTGAAGCAAATTTAAGTACCGCATATTTAAGAAGTTAAGTCACGAAGTGTAAAGAATATTTCGACAACTCATGATGTTGATTCGAGTGTCAGAAATTTATTTCAACTAATTATGAACGAAAGTATTACGAGAACGCTTATACACATATGTCTAATGAAATTTAGAGCATTAAAAAGCATAGATGAATTTGTTAAACAAATATATTCATGGAAGGAAGTCAAACTTATATCATTTGTTAAAAATATGAATTCTTACTGATATTTCTTTAAAGGTTGTAATTGAATGTAAAACTGAATTTAAACACGTGAAAAAGAAAGTTAACAAAGTTAAATCACAGGGTGATCAGAAAGTGAAAGTACAGAAATTTATTGCAGAAGTGGAATTGTAAGCACGAGGTGAAGTTGTATCAGGATAGAGAAGAGTGTTAAAGTTAGGAAGAAAGTGTATTGAAATGGAAGTTTATAGTTGAAATACCGTGCAAAGTAAAGAGATATAGACGTAAATGTGTTACGTATTTTTGCGAGAGGAGGCTGAGGAGTCTCAAGTTTTTCTAGTATTGATCGCAGTGATTGTGAAGTTATTTGAGTGTATTAAAGGAAGATTCTGTACAGGGTGTTTAAAAGATGAGGTAATTGTTGTATGCTTTTGAAAGAGGAGTGTGAGAATGAAGGTTAATGCCATGCACTTCTAGTATTCACGTTTATCAGAGAATTATTAACACAGTAAAGAATTTCAGAAATATTTCAGTATTTTATAATGAAAGATAAAAGATAAAAGGAACAGTGCTTAGCTTAAATGTTTGTCACATATGTTCAATTGATTAAGACGAGTATTTATTACTTTCAACACGATAGTTGCGGTGTATGTTCGTTATTTGATTGTTAAGGAAGTTGAGTAGATAAAAGACTCATTGAAAGATAGACAATTTAATCTTTTCGACACAATAGAGTGTATAATTTGTGCGAACCATAAATGAATGTATATATGCACATAGTTAATGAATGATTTTGCTTAGATATGGAACTACGGTTCAGAGTTGAAGCGGATTTGTATAAAGTAGGGTAATGCTTAGTATCACACCGTTTCACATTTCTTATTACATCAGTGCCACATGCAAGTTTATTTTTGAAGTTCATTTTTGTGAGAGTGTCAAGGGGACACCATATTCAGGCAGGAAGCCAGTTTTATTGTACTTGTTTCAGCACAATAAACGGCTGGCGCTTTTTAGCGACTCAGTCAACTTTTATCTTAACTGACACCGTTTTCAATGTCGTCATCGTCGAAAATAGTACTGCGAGGTATAGATACAGGCGCTCACTATAGATTAGACCTTATCACCCCTCGAGATTGGAGTTTCTCGATTTGCTCTAAATGTAAATGATAGTAGAAATTTGTACCTTGGCTGGTAGTACTATTTTCTTACCAATAATATCTATCCTGTATGTTCCTAAAATTCCCAATTTTACTTAGTAGGCATGGTAAGTTTGTGAGCTGGGTAATTTACATGTCTGCAATCCTTTACAGTGCAGCGGATATAAGTACTGATGGGTTTGTTCGGGCGCAGTACCATATAGAGAGCCAGACATCTCTCCTTTCGAAGGAACATATCTCTTTCCGGAATCACCGAAGATTTCTTTTTGTAAGTTTTCTACAATGTTTTCTTTGGTCTGCTCATCAAATTCATCATCAAAAATTGAAAGGTTAGCTATTTCCTCTGACAAGTACATCAAGTGTTGACTGAACTTTTTAAAGCCGCATTAGAAATCAGCTTGTCAACTTTCTCGTAATCTTTTAAGGTCTTTAAAAAACAAAAATCTTGATTTGGCGCTTTTATCGCCAAACTACACGTAAACTGCCAAAATGAATAAACTAACATCTTGTAATGCTTGTTTGTCCTTAGGCGCATTTTAAACTGGGACTGCAGTAAACAAATGTTTAAGGAATATATAGCTCTTGCCATCCATCGTGCTTGATGCATTGCACCAGGAGGTCGGATTTTGATTTAATTTTTAATGTCTCCACCCAGAAAAACAATAGCGAGCTCAATGAGCTCACAATAATTATCTCGTACAGTCGATTTTGCCCGCGCATTGTTAAAATAATGTCACCAATTCAATAATATTCGCCTCACAGAGATGTTGTTGGACAAAATCAGTGCACGGTTCAATGGCATTAGGATTAATATTCTTCCAGTTGTCTCTAAACTTTTTGAACAGGGGAATATCAGGACTGCTAGTGATTTGTTGGATCTTTGATTCAAACACACTTTTGAGCACCAGTTCGTAAATATGATGGCGGCAAGGAAAGAGTAACAACTCTCTTTCTAGCACACAAGTTCCGTTCAAGCGTCCTGTATTAGATGCTGTTGTATCACAGCACATTATTTGTACCTTATCATCCAGTTCCAGTCATGAAAGGCATTTGATACTGCTTTCGCTTGCTCTTCGCCGGAAGAGTTGTCTAACTTCGGCACAGCAAGAAGTTGTTCTTCCTCGTCATATGAAATAATAATTGGTAGGCGTTCTTCTTTAGAACTTCTTACGTCCAGAGCAGGTAACAATTTTCCATCCCAATGAACAGTAACAACTTCGGGCACGTTATTCTGAAAATCGGATTTAATGGATCCCGCTCTATCTTTTCTCATTTATGTTCGAATACGTTAAATAGAAGATTTGTTGATCGGGTAATTGTCCTAACTAAGACCAAGTGCTTCTACTACAGACTGAATTATATAAACCGAATCTCTGATGCTTAGTAGACATCTGTCTAAAGTTGCAACTAATTTAGATGTGATAAAATCTTTTCTTCCTCTTCTGTCGACGTAGATAAAGAACTCACATATTGAGATGTGGGTGGCATAGATCATTCCAGGCTTTCTTCAGAGCTTGTAGATTGTTCTTCTACGTCTTCATGTGTATCAACGGTCTGTAAAGTTGCAGATTCCAATGGGCGAGCGGGAGGCATTTGCTTTAGTCTCTTTTTATCTTCTGCGAGTTTTCTCAGCCTAGCCCTTTCTTCAATTTTAGCCAACTTTTTTTCAACACCCGCTAGGCACCCCGGACCCTGGCTCTCTTTGCTTTTGCAAACAATATTTTATATTTTACGATTTGTATTCTTTCAAGTGAATCAGCATGTGCGATATCGAATAAATTATGTAATTCAAGTTCAATGTTATCCTCGCGGCGCCTACGTAATTCCTGAATCTTATTGCTATTTTTTGCAGTTCTCGCCAGACCTGATATAGATCCACTAACTTCTTAACACAATTAGGCACAGCTCTGGTAGGTATTCTAGCCTTTGCCCAGAATATATTGCACTCCCGAATGACAATATTTGCGCTTTCACTAACAGTCAACTTAACCTCACGTATGTTGAAAAATAGAACTGCGAGAACTGATGATTAGATGGTAATTTTGCGCCTGTAATTTGGTGATTTACTTCACCAACCAAGAAAATACTTTTTATTGCTCCTTAGTTCCACTGACATCTTCGAAATATAAAACAATCCGTGCTAGCTACACGATAAGCGAAAACCAAGTGACAATAACAATGTGAGCGCGCCACTCTTGTGACGCAACTTGTATGGACATGTTTGCGTTCGAGTCGGCACGGGTTGCACTGTTCCAAATAAGGGGAAAAAACTGTGTTCGGGTGTTTTAGGCCCAAATGAATAAAACAATAACCTATGCGTTGCAAAATTAAAACTTTGAAAAATAAGGGACACCCTAATGTACACTGCTCACAAAAAATAGGGGATATTGCAAACTCAGCTATGTATGCTATGTGTTTAGTACCGCATTAGATGCAATCGCTCTCTTTTACTCCCAGAGATGGTAAACATGTGTATGCGTCACCCCTGCACATACACCACATGACGGAGGGCACTGTCCGTAACTTACTGTTGCTGTCAATGGGTCACACGGCGGTGGTTTGTTGCTGAGGCCAGAGCCATTCCATTCCCGTTGTCAGTTAGTGAATGCCGTGACTTAGGGACAGCAATGCCTCCACATTGTGATTTACCTGAATCAATGGCTTGGAGGGCTGTATTACGGATGGAAGCTGGACAGACACAACAAGTTGTGGTTCGAGACCTTGGGGTGCCTCAAAGTGTGATCTCAAGACTGTGGAATTGAAATCAAACAACAGCTACTGTTCACAGAACGGTAGGACAAGGTCGCCCACGGGCAACATCAGCAAGGGATGACCGTTACCTTGTGTTAACAGCCCACCGGAATAGACGGAAGAATGCAACTCAACTGAGAAGTGCCCTTCTAACAGCAACAGGACGCAGAGTATCAACCCTAACTCTCCGTAACCGACTTCGTGCACTTGGCCTGTATGCCCGTAGGCCCATGGTGTGTACCAGGTTAATTCCACAACACCGTAGAGATCGCCGAAACTGGGCGGTGGAGCCTCGTGGGTGGAGGCATGCCGAATAGAGCTCAGTTCGGTTTTCTGATGAGTCACGATTCAACGTGGAATTGGATAGTCGACGTGTTCGCATCTGGAGGGAACGAGGGACACGAAACAACCCATATTTTGTACAAGAAAGATCCCCATATGGCAGTGGTGGGTTGCTGGTGTGGGCTGGAATTAGCCTCGGTGGATGTACGGACCTCTGCATCATCCCACCTGGTACTGTGACCCCTGTACGTTATAGAGACGAAGTTCTCCGACCTTTTGTCGTGCCGTATGTTGGTGCCATAGGTGCTTCCCGTGTGTTTATGGACGATAATGCACGACCCCACAGAGCTGGGTTGGTGGAGGACATGCTGGAGGAGGAGGGTATCCAGCGTATGCAGTGGCCAGCTTCCTCGCCGGACTTAAATCCTGTAGGGCACGTGTGGGATGCATTAGACAGGGGCATTGCAGCCATACCAGCACCTACCATAACTGTTCCACAACTGCAGATCTTTCTTATGGACGAGTGGACACGTATCCCCCAAGAACTCATTGATCATCTCATTGCATCAATGGCACACAGGTGTGCAGCAGTGCTAGTCGTTCGAGGAGACCACACAACATTATGAAGAACAATATTCACCCATGGCCTACCATTATGGTAGTGTTAATGTTGCTTTGTTTGTTTGCCATAATCTCTCTTCATTCATGTCATTTGATTCAACCCCTCATCAGGGGCTCTCTGGGATCATGGGATGCTTTATCTGTCAGTATAGCATAATGTAAGTAATAAATGGTTGAAAAACTAAAATATCTCGTATATTATTGCACAATTATGACCTGAACATACAATATCCTCTAATTTTTGTGAGCAGTGTATATAAATACAATTAGCTCGTTTTAGCAATATCAGAAGACAAGCAATTGGTGGTTGTATCAAAGATATTTCAAATCGTATCTTAATCAAATTTCCAGAAAGAGTATATGCTTATATTTTCATTCTAAATGTAAACACTGCATTGGAATCTACTCGTCATTATCAATAATACAATTCCTTAGTACAAAAGGATTCATATACTCTGATAATTATCTTATTTGAATAATATAACTAAGTAACTCAAACACAATTCCCAAAGAAATTCTTAGGGCAAGTCTTCATTTACAGGCTAAATTCTCCCTTTGTGTCACGTTCTGTACATCATTTCCTTCATGATAGATTGTACCCATCTGATGCCTATGATTTTAATGTTTATCTATGTATTTATACTAGTCAAGACAAGTTTTGCAAATTGCAAGCTTTTATATTTGAGGATTAAATATAATTCACGTGCTTTATCCGATAACTGTTTCATTTATTTATGTAGCATATGGCATTACACATAATAATAATAATAATAATAATAATAATAATAATAATAATAATAATAATCACACACAGGGCGCGTTATTTAAACAAAAACCGTTGTGATATTACGCCGTTGCAGTGCTGCGGTCGTCATTCCGTGCAGGCACGCTGTGTACCTGCATTTATTGGCAAGGCTGAGACGCCATTACGGCAACAGTCGCCCATGTGTAGGTGTGTTGACAAGCTTTTCAAATGGCATCGCCGATCGAGAGTCCAGCTAACTCGTAGACAAGAGTGAAAACTCCCCTGTAATATATGCCGCCATTTGGCCATCAATGTCAGGCAAATCGCGTATGTGCTCACGACAATTCCGTATGTTTAGGAGTTAACCTCAGCTCATAAGCAATTTTCCTGACATTGGCGACCAAATAGCAGCATATAATTTTCGATAGAAAAAGAAGTAAAATTGATGAAGATAAACCGGATACATCTCCCCTCAAATGATCTCAAATGTCAGCAATGATCCTACACCATGGATCCAGGTAAAAGCAGAGGTTAGCGACTGTTGATCCATTAGAAATCAATGCTGGCATATATCCTTCATAAGAGTAAAGAATGATCTTAATATAAGCGAAGGATCAAACTTCTCACCAGAAATATACTCTCTAAACAACAAATTCATGATATCAAAATGCATTGGCAACTTCAGAAAACGTAACTCTCGAACATAAAAATAGTGCTCAACTTCAAACGTAGCTCGTATCAAAATTCAAAAATCCTGATAATGTCCAGAAATAACATTATTAGATGTTTATCAAACTTTCAATAAATATGCGAAAATGGTCCTCTTCTCTACTTTTAAGAAGATTCTAATGAAATAATTTAATTTACGAAATATTAACCTTAAATTTGAACCAACAATCAAAAGTGAAAACAAATGGATGCACTCGTTATTCGAGCCAAAATCTGATCGAGGATGGGGCCATTCATGAAAAAGACATCATTCCTATACTCCACCTCTCAATCATGCTACTGAAAACCAAAAATGGCAGTAATGGTAACATTAGAATGTCCAAGCTTTACTACTAATGATAAGACTGGCTTCTGTCTACCTTTGATGATCCCAGCAGACGGCAAATAGAGCATTTATAAGCCCTGACATCAAATCCCATCGCATACTGAGGTACAGTATGAATTATACAGGTCTCCGGAACTCGAAATCGGGATCACCACTCCTCGTTCCCCTGTCTCAGAACTGGCATCTGGATTACTCCACCAGAGCATAAATGGTCTCCTTCGTCCCCATGTACGCTCCGTATCTCCCATAAGATGTCAATCATCTCACATTAGAGCCTCGACACTTGAATGAAACCGAAAAGTAAGTCCATATTCACCGCGATTGCAATAAAGCGAAGCTTCATATCCGAAATGGAATCAGCTATTTAATACGTCACTAGAATATGTAGACGGCAGTATCGGTTCTTTCCCAAATGTTTGTTGCAATGCTTGGTAAGTAGTATTCACGTTTATCGTTTCACCTACCATGGTTATCAGTGCATTACTCATAGCATTCATTCCTCCGACGTCCTGTCATTAAATATGACGTAGAATAAACGGAAGTTATAGTGTATATGTCCGTTTGACGAAACTGTGTTACAGAATACGGTCACAGTAAGAATTATTATCTTGAAATATATAACAACTAGTTCTTTGAACTGTAGCATTTACTGGTATTGCTGCTATATAAATCACTCCGCGAGATTCAGGTCTCAATGTTGATGTTCCTGCGTGTGAACATAACGTATTATTAAATTGAATTAATTAACGTTCTACCCCGATGTGCTGCGATAATATCCACAAGCATGTGAGATATTCTGAGTTCCTTCGGCACTTGGAACTTGATCGACGATTATGTAAATATATTTCATAACACGGACCTACTGGTCACTCCCGGGGTTCAAAGTATATTCAACCGAGACGTAATTGGATCTGTCTTCTCCTGCCTGGCAGCGGATTGCAAGAAACCTCTGTTTCCTCCACTCAAGAGTGGCAGATATCGATGTTAATCGCACCGGTGCAACATAAATACAACTCAGGTAATCTACAGTGCTTATATCCATGAATTAACACCATGCTATATTGTGGTAACACCTTTATATTATGTATGAACTTGTCTCAGGTGGGCGGTTCGATAAAATTTGTCAATATTATCGATCGCTGGTAGCATCATTTCAAGTGTACCTTGCTTCGTACAAGCTCGGGGGATGATCCTGGGCGTTCGGTGAACTTGGTAGTACAGCTCATCGAAGTATCAGCTGTTAGTTAAATAATATGACACTGGCTGACTTGCTCTCCCCAAGTTGGAATGTCGCGATGAATATGTACCGAACCCCGGACATTGGAATAACGGTACATCTTCCTCGTGACGTCCTACAGAAAAGTTGACCAGGTTTTTATGTATTCCAATCAAGATGTTCAGAAAATATGTAGAGTTATTCTCATACCAGTTTATATTACTTTCTAATAGTATTTACGTAAGTTCTTCGCAGTGAAGCGCCCAATGACTTCCCTTACGTTCACACTATTTCATAGCAATTATTTCCAAAAGCTCTTGCTATTCGGTAGGGGCCGTGCAAAATATATGAGATTTTTTATACAGTTTCTTAGATACTTTGGTTTTCGTGGGCTTTTAATTAGCACTAATTCGTTCATTCTGAACGGAGGACGGTAGCGCTTATTCCTGATCCTTCTTTGCCGTTTCTCGGCAGCGTCCATGAGACTCTCGCCTGCAGAATCAACCCTCACTTCACTTGTGGGCTCGACGTCCTTGGGAATGTAATTCATAACATCGTTCCAAGCTCTCACTGGTTTCACGTCCATATGAACCGTCAAGGGAATTATCTGATAGGCTTTCGTTGAACGTTGAGTTCATGCACTTTTCCATGAGGGGTACGAACTTTACCAGCTTGCATGGTCTTCCAGACTATATATACGAGCATATTTCGCAATTTCAGCCACAATTCTCTCCGAAACGTTGGACTCTGGGTAACGTCTGGAAAATACGTGTTTAATTCCAAGCCTGTTCATCGCAGTCTCGACTTCTTGAGACGTAAACTGCGTTCCGTGTTCTGACGGCAATGCTTCGGGTATTCCAACCTTAGGAAACCCACTGTTTTCTAACCGACTGAGGACTTGGGCTGAGGTGACTTTTTGCATCGGGTCAAGTGACACATACTTAGAAAACACATCGACATTTACTAGGAGAAACTGGTTTCCCCTAGCTCCTTTCGGACAGGGACCGAAGATATCACAAGCCATGAGCTCTCTCGGATGTAGAGGAATAATAGCACGAGGTTCTTCCCTAGACAAAGTTGACGGGTATTTCCCTCCTTGGCACTCCTGGCATGACCGAATTACGTTCGCTAAGGAGGCTCGCATCTTGGTCCACGTAAACGTTTCAAGAAGAGTTCTAAACGTTTTATCCACGCCCCAGTGACCAATGGTGCAGTGATCCAACCATACCAGACCAGTAACTAGTTTTGGAGGATCTATAATTCAAACTTTCGTTCCCTCCCTGTCGATGTATTTGCACTCAGTATCGTTACACAAAAGATACCTCATAGAGCGCTTACTGACCTGTTCATAACTCGGGTCTGAGTTGTCCATATAGCCTCTCAAAAACCTGTACATATTTCGTGTTGGGGTGTGTCTCTTCTGTGACACTGCTATCTTATTTAGCCTATCCAGAGTCAGTTCATGTTCCCTCTGCAACTGCACAGTATTTATCTGGATATTTTAGATGGATTTCTTGAGAGCGCGTCTGCCAACAGGTTATATTTCCAGGCTGATGCACGATGTTGGCATTGAACTGCTTGAAAAACAATGTCCACCTCGTCAACCCGTCGCTGGAAAGATCTGATTGCAACACAAATTGCAGCGCTCTATATTCAGAAATGATGACAACTTCATGCCCAATTTGGAGCTTCTTCCATTTCTGCACAACAGAAATGAAAGCAAGAGCTTCTAACTCAGTAGTAAAATAATTTCGTTCATGGTCCTTCAGCTTTCTGCTGTGGAAGTCCAAGTAGTGCTTCTTCCCGTCCTGATCTTTCTGATAGAGGACAGCACTAGTGCCTACTCTCGAGCCGTCCGATTCTTTGAAAAATACTCTATCAAATTCAGGATATACCAAGTTAATACAATTTTTAAACATCACCTTCGCAGCCTCAAATGCTTGGTTAGTTTCTTCCGTCCACTTCCAGCGCTTTTTCTTCTTGAGGATCTCATGTAACGGTGCCATCGTTACAGAGTATCCTGGGCAATGACTGCTGAGGAATTGGCGCATGCCAAGAAATTCGCGGAAATGCTTAATTCTCAAGGGCCTAGGAAACTGCGTGATTGCCTCAATTGCTTTGACGTTCGGGTGGTAATCGTGCAGATCAATAGTGTGCCTCAATAAATTTATGCACTCATGCATGACATTTATCAAGGTTCAACTTGATGTTACTTTCTCGTAAGTTATCAAACAGTTGGTTTAAGTGAATGAGGTGCTCATTTACGCTGGCTGAAGATATAATTAAGTAATCAATGTAGAAAATAACATTTTCATTCACATCTTTAGTTAACTGGCTATCCAATGCCCTAATGAGAGCCGGTCCACTGCTGATCATACCAATGGGGCTCTACAAAAGACGAATGTGGTTTGATCAAATAAAAAAACAGTATATTGGCGGCTATCCTCTTCCAATTCTACCTGGTAAAATAAAGCCGTTAAGTCCAGAACACTGAAGCATGACTTTTCCTTGAACTTTTTCAACAAATCTCTGATCATGGGCGGCCGGTCCATTTCTAAAATGATTCTAGTGTTAATTTTTCTTGCATCGAAGCAAAGCCTCAATAGCCCATTTGCCTTTTTAACTACCGTGATAGGATTCAAGTAGGAAGATGCCTGTTTCTTGATGATTCCTTCATTCACCATTTTCTTAATTATGACCTTGACCTCCCAAAAATACTTCTCCGGTATTCATTCATTCATTCGTTCGTTTATTTGCAATTGGGGGTGTGTCCCCCGGTGGCAAATTAGATATACATAACAAATAATTGTACATAACAATTCACTAACAATTAAACTGGTGTATTTACACAAATAGTCACTCTTTTCTTAAACACACCTATATGTTTGGGAAAAGGCTCTAAGACTGCGGCAGATAGAGAGTTCCAATTATCAATGGCACGGTTTACGAAAGAATATTTACCATAATTTGTTCGCTGTGGTCGGCCCTTAACTTTGAAAGGGTGACCGCTCCTACCCATGTAAGTAGGCTTTTCCATACGTTTGCTAAGCTCACCCCATGCTGGTTGATTTGTATGCGCGTTGTACATAGCGCAGAGTCTAGATTTCATCCTCCTAGCCTCAAGTGATTCCCACCCAAGTTTCTTTAACATACGGCTCACACTGCTCCTGGGATTAAAGTCACTGAGCACAAATCTAGCGGCCTTTCTTTGTACCATTTCCAACTCATTTATGAGCCCTACTTGATACGGATCCCAAACCGCCGAGGCGTATTCCAGAATAGGTCTTACAAGTGACAAATATCCTAATTCTTTAGCAGAGGTACTACTTCCTTTTAATACCCTCATTACAAAGTGCAAGGATTTGTAAGCTTTAGAAACAACACATCCTATATGACTACTCCATTTCATATCATTTCTTACGTGAACGCCCAAATATTTGCAAGAATCTTCTTCTACAAGTATTTCCGAGCCAATGTTATATTGAAAATCTTGCCTTCGCACTTTCCCTATTTTTATTAGACTACATTTCCTTGTGTTTATTTTAATTTTATATTCAATCGCCCACTTATAGACCAGATTCAGGTCATCTTGAAGTACTGCATTGTCTTGTGAGTCATGTATCTTTCGATATATTACACAATCATCCGCAAACAATCGACAGTCACTGCGAATCCCATTTGGTAAGTCATTTATAAACGCCAAAAATAACAAAGTTCCGATTACGCTGCCCTGAGGGATACCCGACGTTACGGTAATTTCATCCGAGAATCGGCCTTCAACTTTCACTTTCTGGGAACGACCCGTCAAAAATTCTTGGATCCATAAAATTACTCTTCTATCAATCTTCGTCGAAGCTAATTTATGGATTAGCATGTCATGCGGCACAACATCAAATGCCTTCGCAAAATCTATAACTACGGCGTCGACTGAAACTCCATCGTCTAACGATTCGCTAATATCTTGAAAAAGTGATAGCATCTGACTTCCGAAATCCATGTTGCCTACCTATCATTAAACCATGATAATGTTTCCCACTGTTCCCTCAAGTAGTCGCAAATGAGATGCCCCATCTGTTTACAAACGATGGACTTAAGACTAACCGGCCTGTAGTTGCCCAATTCAAGTCTGCTCCCTCCCTTAAATATTGGGACTACCGTAGCTCTTTTCCAGTCATCCGGGATTTGCGCATTGTTTATGGACACATTAAACATCACCTCTAAGTATCGTGCCACGGCCCTACCTCCTAGTTTAAGTACTTCACTAACAACATTATCAGGACCCTTCGATATATTGTAACGTAATTTTTGTATTAGCTTTACAATTGCTGGCTGGTTTATTTGGAGAAGTGGAGCCCCTGATTCACCGTTAAGGTCCAACACACAGCTATTGGATTTATTGAACACACTACCATAAAAGACATTTAATTCATTAGCAATGGCCTGCTTCTCCGAAATTAATTTGCCGTCACCGGACATTATCATTGACAAATTATTTGAATTTCCCTTTCTTCTCCTAACATAACTGTATTTTTTTTTCCACCCATCGCCTCCCGAACCAAGTAAACCTTGCATATGGAACAAATTTATCAATAGCGCTATTTAAAATTCTCAAAAAGTTAGTCCGCAGGATATTTATGTGATTACCTTCCGATGCCCATCCTACAAATAGCTCATTCAAATACCCCTGAAATTTGCCCTGATCCGCCCTGCGATACTGGAATATGATCTTATTTGCTACATCAGAGTCTAATTTTGTAATATCACCGTATCTAATATTTATTTCAACCCCAGAATGGTCACTAATTCATGGTACTTTCAGACAGTTAATATACAGCTCTACAGGCCTTACGAGATAAACATCTTAGGTATTATTGCCTCTAGTTGGGAAGTCAACTACTTGGGAAAATCCCCCCTCCCTTAAGAATTTGTTTGCAGCTTGACCACAGCTAGTTGACTCACCAGACCAGTGTACTTTGGGGAGGTTTAAATCTGCGGCAATTATTATGCTCTTTTTCATAGCATTACCAGTACAAGTTTTATCATACAGTGTGTCGAGAAGCGAAAAGTTATCTTTCGGTGTTCTATACGTCCCTATCACCTGAAGAGTGAATTTATTCCCTTTATCCGAAATTTGTACACATAACATTTCATGATCCGTATCAGCCCACTTTAAGAAACTAGCTATATTTTTGCGCACACTTCTGTACATTACGTAGGTCCCTTGAATTATTTCATTACTATTTATATCCTCATATAACCAAGTTTCAGTAGCAATGACAATGTCCGGAGAATACGTCTCTACAAGATTCCAAAATTCAATTAATTTATTTCCTAAACTCTGACAATTAACCTGCAGTAATCTTAGAGTCTTACCTCCGCAGCAAATATCCCGAAGTAGCTCCTTCGGTTCCGGTCGGCTGGCAACCTGTGGACCTGCTCCTCCTCACAATGGCCGGCACGAACCGATGACCCTGTCATGTAGGCTCCCTAGGTTAAAAGCGCCCCGTCGATTTAAATGCAGCCCGTTTCGGGCGAAGTCACGGCCACCAATCCAGCAGTCAGCATCTACGTACACTAATTCCAGTTGTGCACAAACCCAGTCCATGCGGTTATTTACAGTCTTAACTCGCCTTAACGGAACATCTCCCCGCCGAACAATGCCACTCATTATATTTTTTGCATTTCCAAACTTGCTTTTAGCTTTTCTGCCTAGTTCGTAGAGCTCCCCCATGATGTAATCAGCTGTAGCCCTCTTCTTCAAATCGTTCGTCCCAACATGGAGCAACAACACTTTAACTTTGTCACAGTCCTCTACATTTGCTTCTTCCACTTGTTGGGCAAGCTGGTCAATTTTAATCCCCGGATAACACCGCACTTTCGCACCTGATTTCCTCGAGATATTCGCACTCCATCGTATCATAGAACCACCCATTAGCTTAACTATACTCTATTTTAACAACGTCAGTTTCTATTTTAGCTTGGCTAGACTGTACATTCTTAACTTTTAACTCTATTTTAGCTTGACTAGACTCTACTTTGCCTACATCAGACTGTACTTTGCCTACTTCAGACTTACGCTGATAACGTCAATATGAGTTCTCTTAACGTCTTTATGTATGTCTTCCACATTGAAATCAACGTTGTTGACCTTTGTCTCAGCTCTTTTGGAACTATCCTGTAGTTCCTTGCGAGTACCCTGCATAGTGTACATTTCCTTCCGAAGATTATCGGCAACAACATCTTGGATTAAACTTCTACTCTGACCATCTCAATTTTCATGCATTCTGTCAATCCATGATTGCATCATGTCAAACATTGTTTTTAAGTCACTAACAGTGACTCCCTCCTCACCAGACATATTCTATAAATCACACAAAACACAAGAAACATGAACACCACTAAACTAAGCAAACCAAGAGCATAGTAAGGTAACCATTTCTGCCATATGAAGAAACATCTTAAATGTATTGCGTTAATCTTAAATACATCTTACTGTAAATCTACCTAACAACTACGTATACTTTAATCATGAAATTCCCTGAAATCAAATGTGTGATGATTTATATCGGCGATATTTAAACATACTAACATGACAAAAATGTAAATGAATAAAAATGATTCAACATTTAAGATGAGCTCATAAGTACTCATCAGCCGGTTGCAAATAGACCAGACAGCTTGCATGTAAAGCAAACATGAACTGCATCATGTGTCCCACTCGACTGAACAAGGCAATGAAGATTCGGATGAATATCTTTCACTGATCAGGCTCTAGTCGATAATTATACATAAAATAATATAGCGCCACATAAAAAGATCAAAATCTAATAATGATTGCAATTCTACTTGGATGATATGCAGATCGAGTATCCTCGTAATCGCTTTGTTCACAAGTAAATTCCAAAATGTTGTGCTAAAAATATCGGTATACCATTATTTTCTGACGTTCATCCAATGAATTCTCAATTGATCCTTGAAATGGCATCAGAATTGACTAGCCTATAACACCTCCAAAGTGCTCGATATATCAGTTCTATGCCCCTTTTAAATGGCGTCAACTAACTAGCCTGTTGCACCACCGACTGCTTTCTCTCTCAGGTGTTACAGTTTTATCGAGCCCCATATTCATGGTTACAACCAACCGTTTCTCAACTCTGGTATTCCAGTTTTATCGAGCTACAACGTTGGGCGCCAACTAACAGGCCTGCTACACCACAATGAGGTATGATACTTCTGTTCGAGCCCCTTACGTTGCTGGTGCCAACTTACTGTACCCGTATTGACTAACAACACCTTGTTGAAATCCCACGATGGCAGCTGGATCGTAGAACCTGAAAATCCCCGGCTAGAAAAAAAACAGATCCTACCAACAAGTGAAGGGGATAATAGGGCACAAGTCATTCCTAACAAAGATGGCATTAAGAAAGACCAAGGCGAAAAAGAAAATTGCACAGAGAAAACGATAATCACGGAAGAACGTAATCTCAGGAGTGTGAGAAACTCCAGAAATGACCTTCTTAACGCGACCTCCTATCACCTCTATAAAGCATCACACCGAAAGGTTAAAACGAAATATCAAGATTTATTAACAAAACGACATTACAACTCAGGCAATGTCCAAAAACAAGGAAGAAAAATATAACCTCACAGAAATTCGCATCATAATCATTGATTCCACAAATGCAGTAAAATGTCCCCATGGACCAGACTGCAAAATACCCTATTCCAATTCACATGATTAAATATACATAATGATGATCCAAAATAAACAAGAAAAACTCTATTGGATCATCTAATCGATCATTCCACATTTAAAGTTTTCGCATAGAAATATTATTATTACTCTTATATACAAATATACAACATTATCCATGCATCCGTAAGTACGTTCGCAAAAAGACTTTTTTAATCTGACACCTTCCAAGTGTGCTGTAATCGTAATTTTCTCGTGAAGCATTTATTGGTCACATCCTAGTATATTCGACCAAGCTTTTAAGCTAGGAAGAATTATTATGCCTTTTTAACATCTTCCCCAGAACAGTTACTTGGGGACGACTAGAAAAACTTACTAGGCATAGCTATCAGAATTCCAATGTTGGGATCATAAAAATCCTCCGACAAACAATTATCAATACGTGCTTTGAAATTTATCGTCATTAATTAACATAGCATTACTGTGGAATTTAACTGAGATCCGGTTGAAATGGTTTAAATCAAGCATGACATCGACAATTCCATTCACTAATGGGTTATACCAACAGCATTTCATAGAATATTCCTTTGAATATCTTCATAATACACTTGGCTCTTAATAGCACAACAAAATACACACGTACTTCTATAAGCACTTAACTCATTTTTACAATTTTACCTCCACAGATGCTTTCATTCCATTATCACCCTCATGGTGATTAATACATTCTAATACTCATATCAGATCACAGCTCATTTTTCGCACATGATATTGTGTCGTTCAAATTATAAAATGTCATTACACTTTATTTCAAATCATTAAGTATGGGTTCATAAATACATAGCAATCAAATTGAATACCCCTGCCTTACAAAAGTATAATCGTTGTCACGTATTCTTAACAAACATACGCCCTCACTTTAAATTGTTCCTGTGAATAGCGTTGAAAAGACTGAATGTTCTTTCTGAAGTAAACTCATGCCATCAAACATGCGTAATAAATTCGTATGAATAAATCCTCCAATGATGGAGCTAAATCAAGAGACTAACATACATATCCTACATGCACCAAGTACACGAGGTATCGAAAAGGAAGTAAAATTGATCAAGGTAAAACAGATCCAACTCCCCTCAAATTATCTCAAAAATGTCAGCAATGATCCTACTCCATGGATCCAGGTAACAATGCTGGCATATATCCTTCATAAGAGTAAAGAATGTTCCTAATATAAGCGAAGGATTAAACTTCTCACCAGAAATATACTCTCTAAACAACAAATTCATGATATCAAAATGGATTGGCAACTTCATAAAACGTAACTCTCGAACATAAAAATAGTGCGAAGCTCAACTTCAAACGTAGCTCGAATCAAAATTCAAAAATCCTGATAATGTCCAGAATAACATTATTAGATGTTTATCAAACTTTCAATAAATATGCGAAACGCAATTCTTCCTCTAAATGGTCCTCTTCTCTACATTTAAGACGATTCTAATTAAATAATTTAATTTACGAAATATTAACCTTAAATTTGAACCAACAATCAAAAGTGAAAACAAATGGATGCACTCGTTATTCGAGCCAAAATCTGATCGAGGATGGGGCCCTTCATGAAAAAGACATCATGCCTATACTCCACCTCTCAATCATGCTACTGAAAACCAAAAATGGCAGTAATGGTAACATTAGAATGTCCAAGCTTTACTACTAATGATAAGACTGGCTTCTGCCGACCTTCGATTATCCCAGCAGAAGGCAAATAGAGCATTTACATGCCCTGACATCAAATCCCATCGCAAACTGAGGTACAGTATGAATTATCCAGGTCTCCTGAACTCGAACTCGGGATCACCACTCCTCATTCCCCTGTCTCAGGACTGGCATCTGGATTACTCCACCAGAGCATAAATGGTCTCCTTCGTCCCCATGTACGCTCCATCTCGCCCATAAGAAGTCAATCATCTCACAATAGAGTTTCGACACTCGAATGAAACCGAAAAGTAAGTCCATCTTCACCGTTATTGCAATAATGCGAAGCTTCATATCCGACACGATATCAGTTATTTAATACGCCACAGGAATATGTAGACGGCAGTATCGGTTCCTGAGGAATGTTTGTTGCAATGCTTAGTAAGTAGTATTCAAGGTTATCGTTTTACCTGTCACGGTTATCAGTTCAGAACTCATAGAATTTATTCCTCCCGACGTCCTGTCATTAAATGTTACGTAGAATAAGAGGAAGTTATAGTGTGTATGTCCGTTTGACGAAACTGTGTTACAGAATGCGGGCACAGTAAGAATTATTATCTTGAAATATATAATAACTAGTTCTTTGAACTGTGGCATTTACAGGTATTGCTACTATGGATATCACTCCGCGTGACTAATTACTCAATGTCGATGTTCCTGCGAGTGAACATAACGTAATATTGACTCAAAATAATGAACGTCCTACCCCGATGTGCTGTGGTAATATCCACAAGCATGTGAGTTATTCTGAGTTCCTTCATCACTTGGAACGTGTTCGATGATTATGTAAGTATAAGCACATAACACGGACGTACTGGTCACTCCCGGGGTTCGAAGTATATTCAACCGAGACGTAATTGCATCTGTCTTCTCCTGCCTGGCAGCGGATGGCAAGAAACCTCTTTTTCCCCCACTCCAGCGTGGCATATATCGATGTTAATCGCACTGGTGCAAGATAAATACTACTCGGGTAATCTACAGTGTTTCTATCCATGATAACACATCAGCATTAACACCAAGCTGTATTGTGGTAACATCTTATACACGACATAGTGCATATAGAGTTCTCAATTCTTTACATTATGTATAAACTTGTCTCAGGTGGGCGGTTCGATAAACTGTGTCAATATTATCGATCGCTAGTAGCATTACTTCAAGTGTACCTTGCTACGTGCATGCTCGGGGGATGGTCCTGGACGTTCGGTGAGCTTCGGTAGTACCGCTCGGCGAAGTATCAGCTGCTAGTTACATAATATAGGGCTGGCTGACTTACTCTCCCCAAGTTTTAATATCGCGCTGAAAATGTACTGCGCCCGAATTTATTTATGGCTAAGACCATGACTCAGTCGAGATGGGAACCAAGACCCGCAAAAATTTGAGAAATGACGAAATAAAAAGATTCAGAATAAATAAGATCGAAGATCTGAAGATTTCATACTCAGAATGAGTATTTTATTATGTCAAGCAAGTACTAGTAACATTTATAAAAGGCCGGAAGAAAGGATGGAAATTTAGAAATTATTTAAACAATAAACAGGTGAATTATAGGAATGGACAGGCCGACATCGCTTGTAGCGTGGATCGCACGTCTGTAGGCAGTAGTGTGTCGTCACTACGAAGGAGAGATAACAACATGTGACAACAGCGTGGGGAGGTCAGCAGTCGCGTCACAGAAGGAGAAAGGTGGGGGAGACTTGAAGAGAGGTTCTGAGACAAGCAGGGAATCGCTCGTATTCACTCTACACATTGACCAGGTCGAGGCAAGACCTAGTCTGGGAACAAAACTTCGTATAACAGTGCAACGTATATCAAGTGAAGCGCGAGGCTTCAGAAGGGAGTGAAATCGGCGTGAAAGCAGAACTCTTTAGCGTGCAAGCTAACATTGCTAGGTGGACTTGCAGCTGTGCACCACACACACACAGCGTGCAAGCAGTTCATTCATACGGCTCAGTTTACTACAGCAGGACGGAAGTGTATCTAGCAGCCACAGTTTAAGACTGATATTTCTACACAACAATAATCTTACTGCAGCCTATACTCAATACTTAAAGGCAGTATTCGACGGTGGTATTGCATTACAAATACCAGTATTAAAAATGCAAGTTACAATCAGGCAAAGGGGAGATATCATTGGTTCACTCTTTAACCAAATACTGATGTACTGCTAATTGCATTAATGTAGGGAAACAGAAACGCAGTATCTACAATGAAGTCCAGGACACTTTGACATAGATGGAGATCGCGGTAATCCATCCACGCGAGACCCTGAAACTATGAATGGAACTACTATACGACAAGAGATTTCACTCACATCTTGAAATACTCTTGCAAACTACAATGGAACGTGATTCGGGGCAAACCAAATGCGCTGGTCAAGCAGCATTTAGAAGAAACATCAAGATTCATCACGATAAGCCGAAGGACGGCCAACGAACCAGGAAGGGACCACGGGAGCGAGGCGAGGTCATCACGCTGTCCATTGACCCAGTTTCGCTGGCTACGTCACGGTCCGACCACAGGTGGGGGCCACAGCTGATTTTGAAGGTCTCGAGTAGAACTTTGCTTGCTTATAGCAATTACTCCAAGAATCTCGCCGTTCAACACAAGGTAGCTGAAGCTGTCAGATTACATAATCTATGTTTGTAGTAGTAGTTTCTTTTCTGTGTTTCATCCTGTGATTAACCGACATTTTATTATTATTATTATTATTATTATTATTATTATTATTATTATTATTATTATTATCTATTTTTGTAGATTAGTAAAATCCGTTAAATTCATTTTTATTGCCACTTTTTCATACAGATTTAAGTCACTTTGACGGTTTTTGAGCGAATAATTTTTTCTCATTGCAGATAGTAGATCATAAATTCATTAAATAATCTTTATAAATGAGCAACGTTATCTATATCTGTATTTTATAGTGAGATGGAACACGCATTGATAAATCGAGATACAGCACTCTAGGATAAGAAAGTCGGTATTTTCAAGGAAAATACGGGGATAATCGAATCTTACGATGTTGATTCAAGTTTCAATCCCAATTACAAACTTTCAGCGTGCAATTAATGCCTAATTACACGACAATCAATTGTTAATAAATGATAGACCTTAAATAAATAAATAAATCAATTTACAATAAATGTCATTTGTAGTAGCCAAGGCAGATAGATTTGAAACTATACTGTTAATAAAACAATGGATTAAACTATATTTCCAATTAAGAAATGTCAAGAGAACATTCACATTGGTGAATGAAGGAGAAAGGAAATGACAGGCGACATTTTATAAGTCGACCGGTGTCTGTAAAATAAGCTAATATAGAATTAACGGAATTATATTCAGAGTTTTTGAAATACCAGAAAGAGAGGATATGTTCGTATTGTTATTTCTGTGAATTCTTGCAGACTATTCAAACTGTTAGTTACGGTATTATCACAACGAAGTTTATACGTGGATTAAGGTAAATAAAATCTTCTTACAAGATATTTAAAAGGCTGTAGAGACGTAGTTGAAATTTGAAATTTTGTAGCACGAGGAATAAATGTATCTGGATAGTAGAAGTTTTGTAAGAGTTGTGCATTATTGATAAAATGCAATCGAAAGGGATGTTATATTTGAATTCCGTGCAAGGTGATGAACGTAGATGAAATTACGTTTTACTGAATCAGGAGGCATAGTGTAAATATTTTCCCAGTTTGTTCACAGGTAGTGTGAAAATATTATATTGCATCGAGGCAAGTGTCTGTACAGTATGTTAGAAAAGTGGAGCAATTATGTATGTAATTTTTGAAAGGGAAGTGTTGAATGAAAATAATGCCAAGACTTTTAGAATCCACTATTCTTACGTAGGCTAACTGATCGTCTTGCAATGAATTATATTATCGGGATTATCACCAGTTAGGAGATCAGAGCAGTGCTAAACTTTACCATTCGGCACGAATGCTCAATTTTGCAACGACTTAATACTTTAACCTAGGAAGGCGTGGTGATTGTAATGAAAAATCATGTAGATTTATTAGAAATCGTGATAGAAGGATCATTAAACTAATTTCATGTAGGAAATTATAATTTGTGCTGATCACAAATCGTTGTACATTTGCACATAAGCTTCATAATTAATACTTAATAGTTAACATTTTTTTACCATTACAATTTTAGATTTGGAACTACTGTTCCAGAAAATGAAACGCAACTGTAACAACTAGGGTAATGTCTAAAGCTAACGTCGTTTCATAATTTTTTTTGGTGAAAGTTGTGATGAATTTCACAAGGGTTCGAGATTATGTAAATCATTTTCATGTTTATTTAGGTGCACATTTATGCACGAGATTTATTCGAGGGAGGAATAGGGCTCAAATAGAGTGCCGAATTCTCAAAATGTATTTCTTTTTCAGGACATAGTTATTGTCAGTTTAATTTTTTTGTGTTAAATTTGGATGTGTCAAGTGGGACACTAGGTCAGATTGTTTTCTATAGGGATATTTCTTGTATCTTTCCTGCGTGAATAAACGGCTGGCACATTTTAGAGACTCAGTCAATTTTATTTTAACTGATCGCTTACTCATTCTATAGACTTCGTAAATGGCACGACTGGATAGCTACAGGCGCCTACTATAGTTAGACCTTGAACACCACTCTAGAATGGAGTTTCTCGAATTCACTATTTATGTAAATAATAGTAGTAGTATGTAGCTATTCAGGCGGTACTATTTAAAGTATGCACTATGTAATCCTAGAATTCCCAATTCTTACTTAGCAGGCCACGGTAAGATATGTTGAGCTGGGTAATTGTGAGTCTGAAATCCTTTTTTATCTCTGCGAATATAGGTGTTGATTGGAGAAATCGGGTGCAGTACCGAACTGCGGACAATAGAATAACGGTACAGTACCTACCGCAAGGCCTCGGCAGCCTCCTTCCATCTTCTTTGCCTATTTTTCCCAATTCTGTCCTCCCTTCCCTTCCCTCATGAAGTCCCTGTTCGCTTTGCAGGTGAGGCTGCCTGGACGATGTACTGGTCACTCCTTCCCAGTTATATCCCGCAACTAGGTGTTTCAAGCTCCAGGTCACTGCCCTGGCGGCGGTAATGCTGGGATCTCTCGTTGAGTCCGAGGGAAAAGCCATCCCGGAGGGTAAACCGACCAAAATTAAAGGACAACCGCTGGATTTCCAATTGATGATCCCGAGGAGCTAAGGTACGATTCTCCCATTGGAAAAATATTTTTCCAACGTTATGACGCTTCAATGCTACAATCACATGCCAATGTGTACCGCGGAAACGCAGTTTTATATTCGTGCTGAAAAAAATTGCTTTTCCGGTACGCACAGTCAACAGACTACGACGGATATCTTTGCATTCACGTCCTACACATTAACATCTAAGACGTTAATGACACCTCAGTAGAACATGGAATGACATTCGAACCATTTTAAAATTCTCACATGAGCTGTAATCTACAAGCAGCTTGACGTGGTGTAGTATAACTCATGTGGTAAGCACGTGGCGAACATGACGAAGCGCCAGTTCTACATGTGAGATGTTCGAGTACGGTCCAGGATATTCTATTATTCCTTATTGAAGTTTTATTTAGTTAAATCAGGTAACCTGGCGGTCCAAGGGACAGGTCCTCCTCTTCGTAACCATTTTCCTGGATGTGTGTTATTGAAATGGTTGCGGACAACTAACGTGCCATGTGGTGGAGCTCCGTCATGTTGAAACCACATCATTAAACATTCCCCAAGTGGCACTTTCTCCAGCAGAAGTGGGAGATCATGGCGTAGAAAGTGTCGAAAGCATGCGCCTGTCAAATGGCCTTCAAAAAGATACGGTCCAATAAAGCGATTGCCCAAAATTCCACTACATACAATCGCTCACCATTATATTTTATGGGCCGCCAGTCGTAAGCAGTGGGGATCGTCAGCACTCCAGTAGTGCATGTTACGGTGGTTGACGGTACCATCATTGTGGAATCTCGATTCCTCCGAGACTAGGACTTTTGATAAGAATGCTACATCATCTTCTACATTTCCTAAC
This sequence comes from Meconema thalassinum, assembly GCA_946902985.2. Lineage (NCBI taxonomy): Eukaryota > Metazoa > Arthropoda > Insecta > Orthoptera > Tettigoniidae > Meconema > Meconema thalassinum. The sequence continues at coordinate 801,772,644 of OX336389.2, read as the reverse complement.
AGCCACTGATACGCATTCATCCGAGCTTCGAAATCTCTCCCATGGAACTCCTGGCTTAGTTGTTGATGGTAGGGATAATATTCATGCGTATGCAATATACGGCTTACGGATGACTGGCTAATGTTCACCTGTTGTGGAAATGCTATTTAGCTAGTGTGAGGGTCATTGCGAGCTGCGTCCGTAACTGCGTCCTCATTCTTACCAGACGCTATGGTCCTCTGTTGGATAGGTGTTATCGCCCCAATTTCCCCTGTGTACGTAAGCGTCTTTCAATATTGCGTACAGTATTAATACTGGGATGTCCCCTGTCTGGGTATCTTTCCTGATAAGGACGTAGTGCCTGCAACTAATTCCCTCTTTCCTCCCCGAAAACAAGAAACATGTCAACGTATTCGTCCGTAGAGTAAATGACGAATGAATTAAGTGACTTCAATCCCACTGTATAGCTACGCAGAGTGGGTAGCGCACAAACATTGTATTAACGGCATTAGACTGCATGTTGTGCCACATTAACATGTGAATGTAGCATTGAAGCCTCATAACGTTGCAAACATATTTTCCAATGGGGGAAACGAACCTTCACAACTCCGGTCCATCAATTGGAAATCCAGTGATTTCCTACTTGAGCTACGCTTCAGCTTCGAAAGGAACCTCTTTTAAGAATCTCTTATAGTACGTTACTCCTCCAGTTCATTGTTTCAAACGATCTCCACGTCATTATATCATAGTTTTAAACATTAATTCCAGGTTTTGCGTGACCCAGCCACTTAGCATGACATCATAACGCAGATGATATGTAACACTGCAATAATTGACTGCAGGTACATCATATTATTCGAAGGATCACATCGTGTGGGGGAATAGTAGGGTTCAGTATCGTTTGGGCGGTATGCTTACAGTGAATTAGTACTATACGGGATGCAAGCCGAGAAATATCGACCTTCATGATAATACACGTTAGTTGGGCTATATAAAAGAAATATTATAAGAGGTGGCTGACTCACCTGGTATATATCATGCCAATAACGTACTGAATACAATTAAAGACAGCCATCGTGCATATATTGAGCCCGTTACAGGAGGTTATCCTGATACCATCCGCCGAAAGAATGGCACTTCGAATGACCATTTCCTCTGAACTCATACCTGAGAGGATCGGATGCATTTCTAAATGGGCTTCCATAGCAAGAGGGGCTTGATCCCGGGGATCTGGGTCATATGTACGTAAGAAGACAATGACGCCCAAAGAAATAAACCCGAAAAACACTTAACTATGAATAAAAGAGATCCAGTCTTAAGTAAAATTTCGTGAATGATCTATTCATCAAAGAAACCCCTATCCTATTTCCCAGGGTTTCAAAAGCGGCCAATCCGCTAACTAGTTACATAAAATGAGTCGACTAATTCCCTAACTGTAATTACTAACCCTAGCGAAGGTCCTAGTTACACAGAAAAACAAGCAACAACAATACTAGGCTCGTGGCACAAACAGAATTTACGCGAAAGCAAGTTACAAGCAAATGAATCGGTGAAATTTACATTTAACATACTGGCAAACCAATCCCTGAAGTTAGGATGATACCACGTCCACTTAACAATTACATTTAAATTCTAGTTAAATCCTGAAGTTAATAAAATATTATGACGGGATGCGTCGATAACCAAAACATTAAAACATGAGCTAATGATAGTAGACCACAGACTATAAAAAACATTGCATAGAAAAATACTCTCTTATAAACTAGCAGGTTAACAATTTGGATAATGCACTCAGAATAAGTTAAAAAAAACACACACAAGCCTGTCTTCGCGAATTGGGAAAGCTGTTTGCCCCCAATCGTCATCTCAAGCATGACATTTCGGTTGGCCATTGCCTAGTCATCACTACGACTTATATTGCATAGGATCACACGGACCACAGATTACTGACGAATGTTTCCAGCGATTCCTGTCGTCGAATAGCAAAATAGTGTTAGCGCATTTAAATTTCACCTCCATAAGGAAATGATGAAGATCCAAGCGTCGGAGCAAATATTACAAAAGCAAATGTTTCAAGATTATCAGGCTCAAATTATGTATTAATTTTCACGTTGATTTAATAGAGTGAATATAATGATTTTGGTTCAGGTTTACGTAAATATTTAGTTGGATCATAATATGACACCAGTCGAAGGCCTGAGAAATCGCCTCAGAGTTTCTGGAAAAATAAGACTAACTATTAGTCACTCTAATACATTGAGGTAAGATTGTCTCATGTAACATTAACACGTTGCGCGACTTACAGACACTTGCGCGGCTTACAATCATCGGACGACCTGGCTCTAAAGCTCATGGTTTCGCCGGAATACCAATAATAACAGTGTTCTAAGACACTACAAATACATAGGTTACTAGCCTTTATACATGGCTTCGGTCAATTTACATTAGAAGATAAAACTATTGTAACAAATTGCTACATGACATTAATACACCAGCGAAAATAGTAAGACCGAATTCGTCCTCGCTTGTAGCGGTACAAAATCATATGTTCGGCCGTCAATGACCGTCTTCATAGCATGTTGTATAATACACCTTGTGTCAAGGTCTCCTCGTTCCGTAAACGACAGCTGAACGTCATTTATCGAAAAAAAAACAATCAATAAAAAGTAGGTATGACTGGGAATGCTGGGTAAAAACCTGTTATGTTAGTCGCGCGGTGCACTTCACTGCTATCTGTGTCATACATAGCGTGTAGCTCAATATCACATTAATGGTGTTAAAACTGTGCGTTTGCAATCTAGCGGAAATTACTGAATACAGACTTATTGTTTTCCGAAGATTATCCAATCCTTTGTTTTCATTAAATACCAGCGTCCTTCCACAAAATTTTCCCTGTTCGGAGATATGACAATATTACAGTTTCTAACATCGCAAAAATGTAGACTAATACACCTAGCAGTTCTGACTGCTTCGGGCTGGGAGATATTCTACTACATCTCTCCGCTTATTCCAAACAATGTGGGTTATGTGCTGTCAGCCTGGCACACGTCAAAATCAAAACAACCCTTATCTCTGCTGTGTTGGTTTTAAATGATACGTCTGGATACTCCTAGGTTCACATCCAAGTTAAGCTACACTAACTGTTCATGTGTAGGTTCCCACTCGGAACTGTGTGGTGTAAATGTGACCACAAATGCTAACTAAATCATACGAAAAATATGGTAGGATCTCTCGCCTAACCAACTGATACGTGAATATGAATTCAAACCAAAATGAGGGGTCTAAAAATAGGGTGTCCCCAAAATTACGAAGAACTGGTCTTCACTTCGAAGGTTGTCAGCTCTCTGGCATGAAATTCAGCCTTGGCATGGCTGATAATACACTGAGATACATAAGAGATATACATGTGCACTCCCGCACTTAGATTTTGCGGTATAGGGTACCATGAATGAAAGTACTAGCTAAACATAGTCCTGCCTAGTGGTCTCTATAATGTTTCGGCTATGAAATACTACTAATGATGTCTGCCCAGACAAACTTTGTACAATGAATGATTTACAGGACTCACGGTTACTCAAACATGGTTGATCACCTCTCGACTTCCAGGATGAGAGGGGTAATTCAACTCAAATCCTGAGGAGGGATTATTAGGCTCCATAGTTAAGGTCTTGGACCTCGGCCTGTCCATCTCTTTCCTCCTTCTCCATGGTCTGTAGATCACGTCCTCCTTCTCAACGTTTGTCCTCGACATCTCTGCAGGACTTTCCTCCATCATGGTAGTTGTTTCATCAGCGTTACCCTCATATAAGGGTTTCTTACGCCATACTGAACCTCATGTGCGTAGAATACAATTTGTCGAACACGTGGTCACTCACAAGCGACATTGTGTCGTAAATTCACAGAAGTTAATGGTTTTAAACTGTACAAAATTGAAAACACTGCGTCTACATTGCAGGTTTAAACGAAAATGGCCTTTATCAATTCCTGCCACTGATTCTCGAGATATTCGGATGATATCTCATACACAGAATTTAGAATTTACAAAGCACTGGTAATCACTCAAAATCACGCCCATCACATGAAAAATATGCACAATCGTGACATGTTTAGTGCTTATATTGAAAATGCTGTAGAATAGGCTCTCGTAGTTCAATGTAGCCTTAGTATTTCTGGACTTGGAGCGTACCAGCTCACACGGCGTGGGTCACTCACAAATATTACAAGTTCTTCACGTGGTGAAACATAGAAAAGTGGTAATTTCACCCACCGATAAATTTATTTCTGGAAATATCGTAGCACTGGCCTTGTGTGGCCGAAATATATACTTCTCGTGGCTTTCTATATTCCACTCAGCTCGATGGCTGTAGATATTGTTCACACGCAACTTACATTGTGCACTTGCACAAAACGTGGTCTTCGTCTAATAACGGACAAATATGACATACGCGTCTGGTCTCAGCGGACTCTCAAAACGTTTTGTTGATCACAGGAACTGCTTCCTGGTTCCAAAGAAATTGTAAGTCATTGAGCATTTACTTACATGAACTCCGCTTGTCTGCGGTGCTAAAAACTTTACCAAAAATACGATTTACCACTTACAAAGGTCTGGTAAGGTGGTAAATATTGCAGAATTAAATGATTTACCTTCCTGAAATATACAGTAGCAAGATTGTGAGTGAATTATATTCAGGAAGAAAATAAACTATCCTCGCCAAAGTCAGAATAGCAATATTATCATGAGGATGTTTCAGAGTGTGTTCTAGACTAGTAAGCATCAAAGAGTAAGCATGCCCTTGGAGAAATATCAAAGACATGAGCTCAGTGGGCTCATATGCCTTCCCTTGGTTTCAAATAAAAATGTAGAACACACATGGCTTCTGTTGATATTTCTTCAAGTTAGCTGAGTTAAAAGTTCCCAGTCTTTCACCTGTATGCAAATCTTCAATCACGTAGCTACCGTTGTTTAGAGCCTCTAGGACTCGGTAAGGTCCATAATACAAAGATACAAATTTACGGTATAATCTGTCGATTGGGTTGGATATCCCTGGTCGGCGAATGTGCACGAGGTCTCCCACGACGAGTGGATCCCTTAACTTCTTGTTCCTCATTCTTCTCAAGCGTTTGTGAGCTCTACGGTTCAAGATGTCACAAGTAGCTTCCAGTCTGCTATCGTGTGATGGTTGTATGTACGGTGGCGTAATCACGACTCTGCTCCAGACCCGAATAGGTGTTTGATAAAGATGAAGTACCATAGGAATTTGTCCAGTGCCCTCATGCACAGTAGAGTTGACACATTGGACAACGACCGTCGGGACTTCGGTCACCTCCAATGCTCTTGCTGGCAATACAGGCGACAAAATTTCGCTATGGTATACATTACACACTCCGCCGGATTGCTCTCAGGGTGCCTTATCAAAAATAACACGTGACCTACCTCCAGATCCTCCATTGCAGTAGCAAATTCAGCCGAAGTAAACTGTGACCCGTGGTCTGTAAACAAGAAACGTGGTTTTCCTGCCTCCGGTATCACTTGACGTCTAATTCGCCAAACAATCTGGTGAGCAGGGGCCTTCTGAATAGTGTGAAGCATCGTGTACTTTGTAAATACATCGAAGGTCACTACGATGAAGCGGTTCCCATGGTTAGCTTTGGGAATGGGCCCATAGATGTCTTGGGCGTAAAGCTCCCTGGCTTGCGTGGGTAAGATCGGTCTAGGCGGCTCCTTCAAGAGATGCGACATAAATTTGTTACGCTGGCAAGCGTCGCAAACACGTATACACCTTCTGACAGTAACTCCTAGGCCCTTCCAGTCAAACGACTCCCTGATAGTCACGTGGTCTTCTCCGTTCCACCATGTCCAATTGCAAGTTGAACCATGTTTATCACTGTATCCTGGTACCTTGGCGGTACAACGGCATGAAGCTGGGTATGGTCTTCTTCCACGAAACGATATAGGACTCGCCGATATATAAGATAGTCATCGGCTCTGGCTGCCGTCCTTGCGTAATCGGTGTCTTGCGCATCCAACTTACGCTCAAAAAAACGTATGAAGCGTCTCAGTTCCTCTTCACGCCTCTGGCCTTCTGGTAAGTAGCCTAATCTGCGAAGATGTTCCTCACAGTCTCCCTCGACGTCAATGGCGTTAACTAGAGCGTCTGGGTTCCTGCTCAAAATGTCTGCAAGAAAATTCTCCTTCCCAGGACGGTGTTCAACCGAGACATCGAATTGTTGGAGGTATAGCATCCAACGCATGATCCGATCACTCGCCAGTCGTGTCTGCATAATAAACGTCAAAGCGTAGTGGTCGGTCCTGATGACTATACGGTGTTCCCACAGCAACTTACGCCTATATTCCAGAGCGTATACGATTGCGAGAGCCTCAATCTCCGTCGTGAAATAACTCTTTTCATGTGGCCTCAGACGTCTACTGAGGAAAGCGATATAATGGCGCTGACGGTCGTCGTCTTTCTGCAACAGGATGGCGCTAATTCCCAAGGCGGAAGCGTCAGTTTCCATAATGAAGTTTCGACCATAGTCGGGATATTCGAGAGTAATGCTATCACCAAAATTTGTTTAGCAATATTAAAGGCCTTATTGCACTCTTCTGACCATGCCCATCTGGCATTCTTCTTTAGCATGTTTTGTAGCGGAGCGACGGTTTCGGAGTATTTCGGGCAATGTGCGGCGAAAAATTGTAAGACACCCAAGAACTGTCTTACGTGCATAACCTTGCTAGGAGTCGATAAAGAGAAATCGTCTGGATTTTCGAAGGATTGGGCCTATAGCCATCACCACTGAGGAAGTGTCCAAAGAATTTGATTTCTCTCTTTAGAAATTTGCATGTGTCGCGATTTACTTTAAAATTGGCTACTCGTAAATGTTCGATATCGAGACGGAGGGTGCAATAATGTTCCTCTTTCGTGTCGGACGCGATTATGATATCGTCCACATAGCATACAATTTTCTCTTTGATCTCCTGGGTCAAATTGGCTCCTAGGGCACGAATTAACGCGGCTCCTGCGTTCTTAAGGCCGAAAGGTAACTTGGAGAACACATAAGTCGTCTGCCCAAACAATAATCTGGTATACTTCTGAGTATCCTCTGACAATTTAATATGGTAGTAGGATTGCATTAAATCCAGCGAAATTAGGTACCGTTTCCCCTTGAAACGCCTCAGGATGTCCCTTATTTTAAGCGGTCTGTCGTGCTCTGGCATTAAGCGGTCATTTAAGGCCTTGGCATCCAGACACAGCCATAGGCTATCATCAACCTTCACCACGGACGTCAAAGGGTTAACGTACGAGGTTGTTGCGTTTTTAATTACCTTCGCATCTTCCATTTCTTTAAAATTCCGAGCGGCTTCTTTGAGATGCTTTTCCGCTATCGGATACACCAACTAATGAAAGGGCGAGTCGTCGAAAACTACGAGGTCATACTCGAAGTTAGGTATTTCGCCTGGAGTTGTGTCAAATATGTCCTGGTACTCCTGTAAGATGGCCTCTAGTTTTTCATTAACTACTCCTGTTGTGTCCTCAACGTCTGCACATTCGTCCTTCATGGTGTTGATTCCCATCACATCAACCGAATCCACGGGGTTAACGTCCGCATTACAACCAGGATCGTCGCCTCCATTTTTCATGGAAATGGTCCCTTGCGGTCTAAACCTGATGGTGTTTTGACCCATGTCAACAACGCCGTCGTATTTCCGCATGAAGTCGGCCCCTAAGATGGCTTCATATCTTAGGTCCTTTAAGACCAGAAATTGGTGCCAATAAATATGTCAATAAATTTCAAGCATACACGAAATCTGCACCTTGCACTTGACAGTGCGGTAAGGTATTAGACCTCTGACCTTGACCGTTGAGACAGGTAGTTCGGTTAATTGAGAAAGTGCCTTCAATGCAGCGTACAAGTCAACAGATATTACGCTGATCATGGCGCCGGTATCCACTAATAGAGCCATAGGATGGTTATAAATCTTAGCTGAAATCACAGGGAGTTGCGTCAAAATTATGTCAGTCGTGGTTCGTCATTCGTCGAGGAGATCACTTGCCATGGGCTCCCAAAGTAGTATAGTCGCACTGACTCTAGAGTCAATCCCTCTATTCTTTACTTCTGATTTGAAGTTTGTTTTCCTTTGGAGGTTTTGGGTTCGCAACCCTCAGGCACCTTCTATGGAATTTCAGGAACCTCCCCCTGTGAAGCTACATCTCGCTCTTGATCTCTCAGCTGTCGGATGTTTTCGTGACTTACCTGAGCTCGGCCTCTCCAATCTCTATCGACTTGATAGCGCGGATCCTTACTTCTCTGGTATCCTCCACTATACCGATAGTCACGGCGGATATTCCCTGTCTGATTGTTACGAGGAGCGTTATTATTGCGACCTTGCCCACTATCACGTTGGTTCTCGTTCCTGCCAGCGAATCGTCTCCCCCAATATCCACGATTCTCCTGCTGTTGTGGTCTGCCATACGGTCGTCTGTTCCAGACACGACCATCCGGTCCTGTGTCAGTCCTCTGATAAGGTTTGGTTATAGCTGGTGCCGGTTTGGAAGTTTGACACACCTTATCGACTGTGGTCAAGTTCACGTGGCGCGTTTCAGTTTTAGGCCTGTGAATATTGAACTGGTCATTCGTAGAGTCGATTCTCCTTAGAATCTGGTCACACTCAACAAATGATGAGGCGTTCGCAGCAATGAGTGTGCGCTGCACATCAGCTGGGTACTGTCCGATGATAGTCTGAATCAAGTCAGGCTCGGCTAAAGGTGGTTGAAGCCATCTCAATCGCGATAACTGAGTAGCGAAGTAGTTCGCACACCTCGTCGGCTGCTTTGTACTGTACCACTTGGTGTACATTTCCGCGCGGTTACCTTGCTGTACGTCACTACTTCAGCATGTGCGTAACAATACTTCCCTGAAGTCTTGGAAACCAGTAAACGCGTATTTAAACGCCCTAAACCACGTGCAGGCCAGTCCAGTCAACAAGAGCTCGATTACTCGCAGCACTCTCTCTGGAGTTACCATAGTGTCTCTTAAGTATGACTCGATATTCTGTAGGAATTCTACTGGTGTAATGCTGCTACCAGTTCCGGAGAACTGTGCAGGTTGTTCATCACGTTGTCTTAGGATCATCACATTGCTTCCCTGTCCGTAATTCCTGACGGGTGTAAAGATTGGTGCATCGTAATTCAAATTTACTGGTTGTCCTGTCTGTACCTGACTACTTGTGGTAGCTCTGGGTTGGACTTCCGCAGGTGTAGACTACGTAGTGTTAATAGTTTCCATTGGTGTATTATTAGGTTGGGCTTCGATTTTAGCCAGAAGCCTCCGTTCTATCTCCGCAATATCCGGAGTATTTAACAGGTCGGATTGTAATGCCAAGTTATTCACTTGTTCTTGTTGACGATGGATTTCACCTCTCAATGTCGTGTCTGTTTCACGAACGGCTCTCCTGACGTTTCCACTAAGCCTCAAGTGTTCTTTTATTGTCACTTCTTCGGGCCTATTTCGTAAAAAGACAACATCGTCCTTGACATCCCTCACTATTATATTCATTTCGGTTCTCCGGTCAGCTATCTCGTTTCTCAGAATGGTAATGTCAATAGCCATCTTATCCTTTTAAATTTCTTTGGTCGCGTGAAGTCCCTCGACGGTTCCTGTAAGCTCTGTTACGTTCGTTGAGTTCGTTGTATGTTTCCTTCGCAGTTCTGCCACATCGTCTGACACAGTCCTGACGTTGGCAACGATTTGATTTAATCGCCCCTGAATTTCTGTTCAATTTGTCGCTAGGTCTTCTGACAGAACATCTAATCTCTCATTAGCCTCCTAATGATGACGAAGCATGTCAACCCTGACTGTGGCTAAGGCTCTTGTCAAATTAGTGTTTGCCTCAGCCCAATTGGTTTCAATGTCCTGGGGTACTTGTGTAAGGTCTGCTCTAAGTTGGGTTAGAGTATTTGTGTTGGCCTCCTTATCTCGCCTAACACCTACCAATGTGACAGTATTTGCACCTACATTTTCCCTGATACGATCAATGTCTGCTCTGACCTCTTGCAGAGTGGCGGTATTTGCTAATAAGTTTGCGTTGGTTTGGCTAAGGCCCTCCGCATTATTGCCTAGTTCGCCCCTACCTGCGTTCAATGTAACGTTTGTGGCCTCACTGCCATTCCTGACCTCATTAAGGTCACCCCTTACAGTTCCCATGTCACCCCTTACAAATCCTAGGCCACCTCTGACCTGATCCAAAGCAGCGGTATTATTACACAGGTCACTTATGACTTGGTCTAAGGCAGCAGTATGATTGCCTATTGCAGCAGTGTTCTGACCTAGCTCAACTCTGACATTTCCTAGGTCACCTCTGACCTCGCCTAAGTTACCTCTGTCTTCCTCGAATGAGGCGTTAATATTTGCCAACATTCCGTCTAGCACTCGCCTCAGCGTTGCCTCATCAACCATGACAATAATATATGAGAGAAAAGAGGGAATTAGTTTAGAAACAACTAATTACCAATATGAGGAAAATTTGTCCAGGCAGAAAGTCTCGTTTGTGTAATAAACACCACGAATTACTCCTAGACTCATCCCAGAATAAAGAATTTACCAAACTACACAAAAACATCAACAACAAGCAAACAAGTTACATTTACGAAGGATAGAGCATTAGCAATAACAACACCTAACTTAATTGTAAATATAATATGCTCTACCCCATGGTCTTGTATCGTATGAATCCCATACGGCGAATGAAAACAGCTGTATGACGTCTGAATTCATACCAGTCCGGTTCAAATGCATTTAAACATCAATTATCTTATCATCTCAAAAATGTGAAGCAGATGGCTTACGTACAAACAATCGGCATCACCTGTTGGGCGCCAGTAAAAGAATAATAGCATATGAGCCCGTTGTAGGATGTTATCCTGGTACCATCCGCCGAAAGAATGGCACTTCGAATGACCCCTTCCTCTGAACTCATAACTGAAAGGACCGGATGCTTTTCTAAATGGGCTTGCATAGCACGAGGGGCTTGATCCAGGGGATCTGGGTCATATGTACGTAAGAAGTCAAAGACGCCCAAAGAAATACACCCGCAAAAACACTTAACTATAAATAAAAGAGATCCAGTCTTAAGTAACATTTCGTGAATGATTTATTCATCAAAGAAACCACTATCCTACTTCGGAGGGTTTCAAAATCAGCTAATCCGCTAACGAGTTACATAAAATGAGTCGACTAATTCCCTAACTGTAAATACTAACCCTCGCGAAGGTCCTAGTTACACAGAAAAAAGCAACAACAATAGTGGGCTCGTGGCACAAACAGAATCTACGCGAAAGCAAGTTACAAGCAAATGACTCGGTGAAATTTACATTTAACATACTGGCAAACCAATCCCTGAAGTTAGAATGGTACCACGTCCGATTTTCAATAACATTTAAATTTTAGCTAAATCCTGAAGTTAATAAAATGTTATGACGAGATGCATCGATAACCAAAACATTAAAACAAGAGCTAATGATAGTAGACCACAGACTATCAAAAAAAATGCATAAAAAATACACTCTTATAAACTAGCAGGGTGAGAGGTTGGATAATGCATTCAGAATAAGATAAAATTCACACACACACAAGCCTGCCCTCGCAAATTGGGAAAGCTGTTTGCCCCCAATCGTCATCTCTAGCATGTCATTTAGGTTGGCAATTGCGTGGTCATCACTACGACTTATATTGCATAGGATCACGCGGACCACAGATTACTAATTAATGGTTCCAGCGATTCCTGTCGTCAAATAGCAAAATAGTGTCAGTTCATTTAAATTTCAACTCCATAAGGAAATTATGAAGATCCAAGCGTCGGAGCAAATATTACAAAAGCAAATGTTTCAAGATTATCAGGCTCAAATTATGTATTAATTATCACGCCGATTAAATAGAGTGAATATAATGATTTAGGTTCAGGTTTATGTAAATATTTAGTTGGAAGGTTGAAGGTTGTCAGACACCAGTCGAAGGCCTAAGAAATCTCCTCAGAGTTTCTCGAAAAATAAGACTAACAATAGTCACTCTAATACATTGAGGTAAGAATGGTTCATGTAACAATAACACGTTGCGCGACTTACAGACACTTGCGCGGCTTGCAATCATCGGACGACCTGGCTCTAAAGCCCATGGTTTCGCCGGAATACCAATAATAACAGTGTTCTAAGACACTACAAATACATAGGTCACTAGCCTTTATACATGACTAGGGTCAGTTTACAGTAGAAGATAAACCTATTATAACAACCTGCTCGATGACATTAATTCACCAGCGAAAATATTAAGACGGAATTCGTCCTCGCTTATAGCGGTACAAAATCATATGTTCGGCCGTCAAAGACCGTCTTCATAGCATGTGATATAATACGCCTAGTCTCAAAGTCTCCACATTCCGTAAATGACAGGTGAACGTCATTTGTCGAAAGAAAACAATTAATAAAAAGTAGGTATCACTGGGAATGCTGCGTAAAAAACCTGTTATGTTAGTCGCTCGCTGCACTGCACTGCACTGCTAACTGTGTCATTCATAGCTTGTAGCTCAATATCACAATACTGGTGTTAAAACTGTGCGTTTGCAATCTAGTGGAAATCACTGAATACAGTCCTATAGTGTTCCGTAGATTATCCAATCAATAGTTCTCATTCAATACGAGTATCCTTCCACAAAATTTAACTTGTTCGGTGATATAACAATATTAAAATTTCAAACATCACAGAAACGTAGACTATACACTTAGCAGTTCTGACTGCTTTGGGCTCGGTGATATTCTACTACATCTCTCCGCTTATTCCAAACAATGTGGGTTATGTGCTGTCGGCCTGGCACATGTCAAAATCAAAACATCATCTATCTCTGCTGAGTTGGTTTTAAATGATACGTCTGGATACTCCTAGGTTCTCATCCAGGATGAGTTACACTAACTATTCATGTGTAGGTTCCCTCTCGGAACTGTGTGTTGTAAATGTGACCACAAATGCTAACTAAATCATACGAAAAATATGGTAGGATCTCTCGCCTAACCAACTGATACGTGAATATGAATTCAAACCAAAATAAGGGGTCTAAATATAGGGTGTCCCAAAAATTACGAAGAACTGGTCTTCACTTCGAAGGTTGTCAGCTTTATGACATGAAATGCAGCCTTGGCATGGCTGATAATACACTGAAATACATAAAAGCTACACATGTGCACCCCCGCACCTAGATTTTGCAGTATAGGGTGGCTCACAATGATTGATCCAGGTGCCATGAATGAAAGTACTAGCTAAACATAGTCCTGCCTAGTGGTCTCTATCAAGTTTCGGCTATGAAATACTACTAATGATGTCTGCCCAGACAAACTTAGTTCAATGAAGGATTTACAGGACTCATGGTTACTCAAACATGGTTGATCACCTCTCAACTTCCAGGATGAGAGGGGTAATTCAACTCAAATGCTGTGGAGGGATAATTAGGCTCCATAGTTAAGGTCTTGGACCTCGGCCTGTCCATCTCGTTCCTCCTTCTCCATGGTCTGTAGATCACGTCCTACGTCACAATGGTTGTCCTCGACATCTCTGCTGGACATTCCTCCTGCATGGTAATTGTTTCATCAGCGTTACCCTCACATGAGGGTTTCTTACGCCATACTGGACCTTACGTGCGTAGAATACAATTTGACGAACACGTGGTCACTCACACGCGACATTGTGTCGTAAATTCACAGAAGTTAATGGTTTTAAACTGTACAAAATTGAAATACTGCTACTACACTGGTGCAGGTTTAAACAAAATTGGCCTTTATCAATTCCGGCCATTGATTCTCGAGATATTCGTGTGATATCTCACACACAGAATTTACAATTTACAAAGCACTGGTAATCACTCAAAATCACGCCCATCACATGAAAAATATGCACTATCGTGACATGTTTAGTGATTATATTGAAAAAGCTGTAGAATAGACTGTCGTAGTTCAATGTAGCCTTAGAATTTCTCGACTTGGAGCGTTCCGGCTCACACGGCGTGGTCACTCACGAATATTACAAGTTCTTCACGTGGTGAAACAGACAAAAATGGTCTTTTCACCCACCGATAAATTTCTTTCTGGAAATAATGTAGTACTGGCCTTGTGTGGCCGAAAAATATACTTATCATGGCTTTCTATAGTACACTCACACACAACTTATATTGTGCAATTGCACAAAACGTGGTCTTCGTCTAATGACGGACAAATATGACATACGCATCCGTTCTCTGCGGACTCTCAAAACGTTGTGTCGATCACAGGAACTGCTTCCTGGTTCCTAAGAAATTGTATGTCATTGAGCATTTACTTACATGAACTCCGCATGTCAGCGGTGCTAATACCTTTACCTAAAATACGGTTTACCACTTACAAAGTTCTGGTCAGGTGGTAAATATTGCAGAATTGAATGTTTTACATTCCTGAAATATACAGTAGCAAGATTGTGAGTAAATTATATTTAGGAAGAAAATAAACTATCCTCCCTAAAATCAAAATGGCAATATTATCAAGAGGATGTTTCAGAGTGTGTTCTACACTAGTATGCATCAAAGAGTAAGCATGCCCTTGGAGAAATATAGAAGACATGAGCTCTGCGGGCTCAATATAGAATATGACAATGAATAACACAATGTAGTTTTAAGATACAACAACGTGTTTTTGTATTGTAAAACGTCGTAAGTGGCTTGCTATGAGGAACAACTACTCCATACGTTCGCGATGGTGGTTGGGCGTATTCTCAATACTTGAATATTTATAATTCACTACATAATAGCACAACGCGATATTTATGTATAGAGAAGTAGGGCCTAGCATATAAAAGAACTCGCTAGGAATATTCAGAATACTCGTAACATGATACTGAACATAGCACGCAGTGCCCATCTTGAAATTATTAAATTACAAACGAATAACTTGACGTATGTTAGAAAAACATTATCTCAAATTAACATTAATGTAGAACCGCATTTGGGCTTCGTGTATCAATGCCACGAGAACACCCTCTGCCGAGGATACCACAAAAACTTACAAATCAATAACCCAGCATCCAATTGCGCAATCAACATGGAATTGTGTAAGAGGAGAGAAACAGATAAGATATTCTGCGTGCATTAGACATAAGGCTATTGCACTGCATATAGCACGCAGCCGATATATTGAATATTTAAGACACTAATATTGGCATTCATCTATATATTTCATTTGCAATGACGAAACGCAGCAAATATACAGTTCCAAATTAAAGGGTACCTCTGAACAAGGCGGAAGATCAAGGATTGTATACATTCTGAATGGTGGATAGGCGTACTTTTCTGATGTTCCAATCAATTCCTCTGGATGAAAAAGTGGAATTACAACGAATCATAGTAAAGTATGTTGCAATTCTTTACGTTCATCAGAAGAACATTCAATTATACTATTTGTTAAGGACAAAGAGTAATAACTATACCCACACATAAAAGAGAAAGTAGGCTAAATGTTTTTTACTAAACATCTTGTTGAATTGGAAATAGAAAAATGAAATGGAGAGGTTTATGATGAAATTCAGGTAATTATATAAGGCATTTAAAGTGACTTCGCCAAAATCCTCACGTGATGTTAGTAAACGGATTGGAAATTCGTATTCAGCGCATATATATATATATATATATATATATATATATATATTTACTATTTACTTTTGACAACCCAAATGAAAATGAAATTCGCGGGCTAGTGTAATTGTAGAGTGAGGATGTTCGCAAACTTTGTATTTGCTCTAGCTTAAAATTAGTAAACTGGGAATCATCACTGTGTTACCCCCAAGCCTTTATAAATAGTAAGTACACGTGTGGGCACATCTTAAACAGTGATGAATATCGAAAATGCTGATGAGTCAATATGTTTCCTGCAATAATTAAAGACACTCTAACTAGGAGAGGACAATGAGGAATGTCATGGTGTTACAGGAATGAGAACTAGTTTCCACCGTCGAATATCACGGAAAAAGTCGTATTTATCTTTGACTGGATGCACAATGCATTCTCCTTGGGATATACAAGAGGGTCTTGAAACGAGCTTTTAAGAAATACACCCTGGTGCATTTTGCAAGTCAGTATCGCCCATGTTTAAATCTCTCTATTGTCATTAGCAAAAGAATCCAATGAGGTTGTTGAATGCTCTAACAGCGCCCCCCATTCTGCTTGAGCAAGCACATCTGGTCCGTGCCGCGAGTTCTTACTGGCTTCTTCTGAAAATGGATCGTATTTCTCCCCCTTATTAGTTTACTTTATTAGAGCTAGGTTTCCTTCCCCTCGTGCAATTGGAAAGAACGATGAAGTGAAACTTCATTCATTTCCCTACCCACATATATATTCCAGTAAACAAAGAAATCAAATGGTCCTTGTGGATATAGAAACGTATTAAAATGTCTTTAATAGGGCGAGGGGAGAATAAACCTACACTTCAAGAGCAGTTGGGAAACCTTTAGAAAATGCAAGCCAAGGGGTGGAACGAGGAGGGAGGTGAAAGAGAATCATGAAGAAAACATTACAATTGGAAGGGCTTGGATTAGTTTTGTAAATATTACTTCAGAAGGGAAGGAGCAAGAAGAAATGGTCGAGTATGGAGAACAATACACCTCCTTATGCATTATTTCCCGATAGAGCTTCGCTATGAGATCGTGTATTTATTATTTCAGGTTCCTTCACCCGCACTGCAGTCCTTGTATGGACATGAGGTAATGGAGATAATTACAATAGACTTTCAGGCTTTGAGAACAAAGGTTCACTTTACTTGTTTTGTGCAAGTTACGGGATTGAATGAAGTGATTAAGCTTATATATCAGATACTTATTTGATCATCCGATAAATATTAATTTAACAGTCAGGATGGTTCATATACTGTATTAAGGGGTGAAGCATCTAGTTCATACGCCCATATCTGCTGTCAGTGCGGCATTACGTATAGTCTCAGAGCTTCCATTGATATGAGCTAATTCTAAGCCCTTCAAATGTACGTGCTTTATGAAAGGGACTCACTAAACTAGTATTCTCCCACCCCCAATCAGGACTCACAACTATTTGGGAGTGGGATGTGGTCCACGGGAGCACGGCGATAATTCTATTATTTGGTATACGCTGTAGCGTAGCCGTGCACCTTAAAGCGTGCCCCGCGGCCACGGGTTCGTATCCCGGTGCTGAGTGTGGTTTTCCCCCGTTTTTTTTTTCAAACTCCCTATAGGCAATTGTCAGAACAGTACCTTCTTTCAAGTCCCACGACACCTACCCAATCACTGTTCCAATACAATTACGCAGACTACTACAATCATTACACAAATACAGATCACTAGCACAGTTTAACAAACACCCAACCACACGGGGCTGATTACCAAGTTGTCCCAACGCCTTGGAGTGAATAAACAACCTAAACTTATCTTTCATCTTCCCCGTCGACATCTGTTGATCAATTCTCATTCTCTCCCAACCCCGAAAGTATTAAAGTTTCCGAGACCTAGGGTGACTTTCGTTATCCTGTCCAGATTGGCCTTTGTCTTTTTCTTCCACATATACATTATATTAGCCTATTTTGAACATATGAAATTTAGGTATAGCCTATGAGATCGTCTTTCGCCCATGTGTATGTGTGTGTGTGTGTGTGTGTACCCCTAATAAATTCTGATTAGTTGAACTGATTTCAACAAAACAGGGTTAGAACTTACTATTACTGCATTCGACCCCAAAGGTGGCTTTGAAATGTCAATTTCAGTCGCAAATTTTACTCAATAAGGCGGCCACCAGAAATATTTCACCAATATATGATCAAAACAATTTTGTAATTCACTTCCATGAACTAGATACGCACAAAACCCACATGGTGACCCCGTAAACTATAAATATTTAAATTAGCTTCCTTGGCGACTTTATATATCCGAGCACAATGAAACTTGGTAGAACAAATCTATAAATATAGATTAAGAGAATTGTTACGCAAACTTCAAGATGGCGGCTTTGCGAAATGTTAAAAACATATTTTAAGGCACCTATTTTATTTGTTTTTTGCAAAAATTGGAAGTGGAATTATGAGATCTACACAGCCGAAATGTCCATGGGTGTACTGTATGTGTGTATGTCGGTCCCCTTTATCAAATCAAACACAACGAATTGAACCACAATTTGTACAGAGGTAGCACTAGCAAGGGATACCCAAACAAAATGGCGGCAACCCAAATGTTCAAACCATCAATTAAATTATGACTTAAATCATCATCCGATCTCTAACAAAATTTAGACAAATAGTTCTGTGAAGACCTAAGTAGCCTATTTTCATGTATCACACTGGACTTTTCAATTAAAACTGTCCTGCCAATTAAAGGGGTTTTCCTTGAGGTACTCTAAATAGCATTTGGTTCACGACGTATGTCTTAACCAACACCATAACAATGAATTTTTAACTGTTAGAATATATAGCTTTCAATATCGGTGATGAAGATTCCTTCTGCGAGATGGAATCCTTCTGTAACGAGCCACGGAACAAAACGTAGGGTCTAGTGCGCCTAGTGTCCAGGCTCTGCGCTCAGTACTAAACGTACAGCAGTACCCGGTCAAATCGACAGTGCTTGTGCGACTAAACACTGCAGTGCTTGTGCGCTGTCGTGCTCTACTGCTCAGAAATTGGCAGGGTTGGCTGCGCTTATCCAGCACGTGTAAATTTCTCGCTAGCACAGCTTCACCTCGCCCATTGCACGGCATTGATATACGGTGTATGAGTACAAGTATCCCATTTAAGTCCCTTAAGGCGCGTACCCACTAGCTAGCTGTTGCATATAACGTAACCATTAGTGTAACCAGATTTCTCCAATGGAGACGCCTTCCGCACCACGCTCGCGAACATACTGTGAGCGCGCTCTGTTACACGACTTGCTGTTTTTCGCTGCGAACACAATGGGGGTCACAATAGGCTCGTGGAGTTCACACAACTGAGTACGTTTCCCGCGAATCAGGCGCAGTGTAACAAGCAGAGCGCTATGGGGTGAGATGATGTCTTGTGTTTGGAATTTATTCATAGTTACAGGAGCGAAACATTACTATGGGACCCAAAGAATAGGGATTATTGTAAGAAGCAGTTGTTCTTGTTATCTCAATTGACGTGTTTGGGACATCTTGGTTATGAGCCCTGTGTACTTGGGTGCGTGAGTTTTTTCTGTGATGGCTGCATTAATGAGAGAAATTGTATGCAGGACAGGGATGAGGTACACGCTCCGGGACCTAAAGTAAGGTACTATCCCGGCATTTTTAACATAGTCAAACTCGCGGCCTCTATGATTTATGAAAAGTTATTTACTGAATTTAGTGCCAATATATAACTATTGTTATCATAGCCCTTCATACGATATATCTTTGAAATCGCCTGAATAAGATACGAGAAATTTAAGAAAAATGTTTTGAAATTTCGAACTTATGCTTCATAAATTTTTGATACCAATTGAGCATCATTAGATATCATTACACTAAGCTGTGGACTGAGACTGAGGAAGAAGAGGAAGAGGAAGAAGAACCTCCTATGAAGAAGAGCAAAATTTACATTCCTGCCCCAAAACCAGTGGCTGACAAGAGAGTTGATGGATATGAGCACTGGCCAGAGGTAAGTGACATACCGTCCCCACGCACCTGCCAGCTGGAAACCTGCTTGCGCCGAATAATGAACTTTTGGATGAAGTGCAAACAGTATCTGTGCCTATCAAAGGAAAAGAAATGCTTCGTGGTGTATTATATGAAAAAATGAAGAATTGTAAATATGAAAAGTGCAAGCAAACTGCTTTTATGATCAGTGTTTTCCAAAGGAACTAATCTAGGGTTTCAAGTTTTGTTTATTTTTGCCAACTTTGCTATATTATGTTTATATATATCCTATATTGATGTTTTATAACCTATTTTACTTCAAATATTAGATTCACTGTAAATAAAATCATCCAATGACATAATTCCATATCCTCAACATAATTATGTCATTCAACAATGATATTTACCCAAATTAACCCTAACTAGCACGATCGTGCGGGTAGATTTTCACGAGAAAGGCGAAGAAAATATTTTTTAACCATTTTTCCTGAAAACTAGGCTCAAAATTATGTATATTAAAATAAATAGCCTAAATAAATAAAAAATGTGAAGAAAAAATCTCTGGGTGGAAAGGGATAAAGATTTGCAGTGCCAAGTTTCATTGCACCTGGGTGTTAGATCACCATAAAAGTTATTTAAAATATTTGAAAATCACTTGGCCGCCATGATGTTTTTGTGTTTCTCAGGATTTGGAAAATCACATATTTGTCCTTAATAAATAGTACTCCAGGAATGAACCTGGGGGGAGTCCTTGTGGCTCCGGACAAAAGGGAGTGAGATGCGTCGTTGCCAGCCATCTGCAACGTAACATATTGGATTCAGCAAGAGAATCCAACTAGCCTCTTTCACTCCAACTCCAGCACGTAACCTCCACGAGGTGTCCCTGCTAAACTGAGCAACCCAGTGGAAGGTTAGGTAACCAATCCCAGCGGGAAGCTGGGTCAGTGAACCGATCAGTGCTGGGGGCTTCAGGGCTTACAACACTGATAGTTAACAACTTGTTACCTTCGGGTGACCTAACCTAATCACTTGTGTGATAGACTGTATCAAACATGAAGTACAAACTTAATGAACATAATACCTCAGGTGGTAGACAAACCACAAGTAGGTCATCGGAGTCTGGGGGACCTACACCTTCATGTGACCCAGTCGGATCTAAACGAAACTTTAAAAGGAATATTACGTACCTAGCCACAATCAATATAAACTCCTTGATCAAGACTGGAAAGCTTAAGCATACGCTTGAAGTACTGAACGACAAGAACATCAGTATATCAGCTCTCCAAGAGACTAGGTTTCCGGACGAAGAAGCCATAGAATCTCAAGGATATAGAATATATAAAGGGAAACCTGGTAATAGAGTAATGGAAAATATACCATTCCTTGGGACTGGGTTTGCAGTACACCGTCGACTAGTTACAAGCATTCTTGACTTTTCCTCAACAATCGATAGAACATCGGTGCTTTCCTTCAGATGTAAGAATAGAGGATACTCTATGATTAACTTCCATGCTCCTACCAATGGCTCTAACAGAAAAAAAAAACAGAAATGACAAACCATTACTGGGATGCCCTTGAGGAAACCCTAGACAAGGTCCCAGATCACCATACGACTATATTGTTAGGAGATTTCAATGCCCAGATCGGTAGAGAATGGAAACACCGGAAGATTGTAGGAATATATCCTGCCCATAAGAGAACCAACACCAATGGGGAACGATTAATCAGTGTCTGCACCAAGTATGGATTACGTTTGATGTCTACAGCTTTCAAACACCTTCCCAGGAAGGCCATGACATGGCGATGCCCAAATAGCATGTTGGGTGAATTCCAAATCGACCACGTAGCAATAGACAAGCTGCACCATAGGGATATTATGAATGTCAAGGTGCTACGAGGAGCCAACATTGACTCTGATCACTACCTGTGGTTAAGACGAACATGAAATCACTAATAAAGACCACTGGTATGCTAGCAAAGAACACGAAGATCCCTAGGTTTGATATCACCAAACTTAAAGAAGACAGCACTAGACCAAGAGAGGCTGATTCATAATACCAACAGGATTAACACATCTACAAAATGGGATCCGCTTAGGGATGCCATAACAGTAGCGGCTCAGGAAACAATCCCCAATAGACCTAAAGGGAACAAGCATCCGTGGTGGTCCAACGAATGTGATAAAGCTATAGAAGCCTGGCGAATAGCGTGGATCAAATGGAATGTACATAAGAACGAAGCTAATTTACAAGCCTTTATTGCACAAAGGAAAACTACGTCGAGCATCATAAGAGGGGCCAAGAGGAAGCACAACCAGGAACTGATTAAGCAGGCAGAGGAGGATTTTGTAAGGAACAACTCTAGAGATCTATACAAAAGCCTCAAGCAACAAACAACCCAATTCGCGTCCCCTACCTTACACCTCCAGAGACCAGATGGATCCCTGTGTCTTAATGACAGCGATTGTACCAAGACCCTAGCTAACTACTTCAAAGGACTCTTAAATGCAGAAGAACCTATTGAGCGTCTCCAAGTTACAGAACCAGCTAACCCTAATACTGAGTATATCGCTCCTCCAACCTATGAAGAAGTCAGAGGTATAATTAAACTACTCAAGAATAAAAAAGCTTCTGGGGAAGACGGGATAGTAGCAGAAATGCTAAAACATGCCGGAGAACACACCTTCAGGAGCATACATAAAGTAATTCTGGACATATGGACTATTGAGAGGCTCCCAGATGATTGGACGTCAGCCATTATCCATCCAATCCACAAGAAGGGAAGCAAAACAGATCCCAGTAACTACAGAGGAATATCACTCATTGCTGTTACCTATAAGATATTTTCCAAGATTCTGGAACGCCATGTAACGAGACAGCTGGATAAAGAGTTAGGGGAATATCAAGCAGGGTTCAGAGCATCGAGGTCCTGTACCGAGCAGATACACAATCTGAAGACCATCCTTCAATACAGCAAGTCAAGAGCCAGACAATGGGTAGCTATATTTGTCGACTTCCAGAAAGCATACGACTCAGTGGACAGAATTACTCTTTTTAACACCTTGAGAGAACTAGGACTCAACGACAAGATCAATAGGCTGGTGCAAGCCACCCTGCACAACACCACAGCCAGAGTAACGTTTAGAGGACAGCTCTCGGAGAGTTTCACCATTAAAACAGGGGTGAGACAAGGAGACGGCATCTCATGCATATTATTTAATTGTGTTCTGGAAAAGATCATTAGAGAGTGGACGAGAATCCTACCAGAGAATACTGGATTACGGATGGGGCTTAAAGCTGACAACCTAAGGATTCCATGCCTAGCCTTTGCAGACGATCTGACTTTATTGGCAAATGACATACAGGAGGCTACTACTCAGCTCCAAACACTGCACTCAATAGCGGCTAAAACGGATCTTTTGATTAACATAGGAAAGACCGAGTTTGTTACTAACATCAAGGATGCCCCTAGAATGATGAGAGTCAGTGATAACATCTACATCAAGAGAGTCAAAAGTGCAAAATACCTTGGGGAATGGTTTTCAGAGGACCTCAGCGAAACAGTGGCTCTTGAACACAGGAGACTCAAACTAGATAAGGCTTACCATGCCTGTAGAAAACTATATGCTTCAAAAAATTTGTCGATGAATGTCAAACTAAGACACTACAATGCAGTAGTCAGACCTTCAGTCCTCTATGCAGCAGAGTGCCTATGTCTAACTAAGAAGACCCCATTAAGAGTCCTCGAGGTACAAGAAAGAAAGTTCCTGAGACGGATAGTAGGACCAAGAATTCTACCAGATGGAAGCCGATGGTATCAACCAAATCGTGAGTTATATAAGCACCAAGAAAATCTCATAGATGCCATCAGAAGAAGGCGACTGGCTTTTTACGGACATCTATTCAGAATGGACTCAAGCAGGTTATCCCATAGGATCTTCAAGGCTGCTAACAAGGGAAAAGCTACTGGATTCTTGTGGAAGAAGCAAGTGGAGAAGGATCTTTCGGAACTCCATATAAATGAAAATAACATAGCCGACCGGAGTAACTATCATACAGCTCTTAAAATTAAATCCTTCGTAACATCCCTCACAGAAGTTACCCACAGACCAAAAGACGAGACTAGGAAATGGTCTGAGGAACGTAAGATTCAATTTAGCCGGAAAATGATGGACTACTCGGCCATCAGAAAAGCTCGAGGTACCAACATGAAAGCAGCTGCCAAAGCCACCACTAAGAACACCAATCGTGGCAAGCCTGACGATGACATCAAGAAACAGCTAAAACACAAGCACCGTGGTCCATAGATGGCCCTAACGAAATAAAATAAAAATAGTACTCTAACTCCATACAATAATTCAGTTTGATTCCTTGAATAGTTTTTAGGATATTGAGAACCGGTGAAATATATCGTGGGCCCTACGACGCTATGTTCGATTGTTCCGTATATATGCTGTATAATTATATGCCACGAGATGAATATTATAATCGTAACTCATTATACCAACCTACATTTCTATCGCTAGTTAAGGACACGAGACATATACACGTAACTTTAAAAATTTAGCAGAGACGACATGTTTAGGTTCTCATAGAAATTTAATTTGACTCCAGTGTATAAGGACTTGTATGAAGATTAGTGGTGTTAGGTTTCACTGCGCTCGGATAATTAAGCCGCATAAAAGATCGATATAAATATTTAAATTTCGCTTCACCGACATATTTGAGTTATGTTCATCAGTTTATTAAAAGTCACATAGATTAACTTCTGTTTATAGCCTCTATCAACGTACACAATTTCAGTTTGATTACTGTACTTGATTTCCAGATATTGAGAACCGTGTGTGTATTTCGGATGATTGCCATGTTGTATTGTACTATATGTAGGTCACAGAGTTCAGTACTTCGCCCGTAAATTGAATTATTTAGGGACAAAATGAGAGTATTTTCTGTCCCCATGATAGAATTTAACTAGCAAATATAATTTCTGGAAGTGTGACACGAGAGTGTAGTGTTACAAGCTCGAGACTGTGGGAGAGCCCGATCACGTGATATGTTGCACAATGGACGCTTCTAGAAGGCTATATTTAGCATAGCAACAGCGAGTTTGGAAATTAATATTATAAATATTGGTATAAATTATGCTATTGGATCCCAGTCCAGAGCCAATGAGAACAGGTTTTATTGAAGACGGGATCAACTTTAATTACACCATAGGAAGAAATTATGCATTTATGCCCTTGAAAGAAGAATTTCTTATTTGGTAATGAAGAGAATTTTAAGAGAAATTATGTCTGATACTTTAAAAACCGCAGATCGGTTAATCTACGCAGTTATAAGCATTAGTAATCTGCGCGCTGAAATTATGGTGGGAGATTGATATGGCCGCCAAAAATTCGACTTGGAGAGGGAGATCCGAGGATCGAGGTTCTTATTCCAGCAGACTTTGAAGAGTGAGGAAGTGTTTTTACTGGGTTAAAGGAGATCCCAAGGCTTAGTCCGAGTGCGACGACTGTCGACTTGTGGAGACGCGAGGATAGCTAGGTGGAACGTTAGAGATCACCGCACTTCCATTCTTCGTGACGTTGCGAGGAACATAGTATTGATTATATCTCATATATAGTTGAGATCTGAAGTTAAATAAGCGAATGTATATTAAGAACAGGTCGCCTACTATATATTGTGAAACGTCGACCGCTTTAATATTCACCGGTTCGACAATATCAGCCTGTCAATTTAGATTTCCGAATGTGTTGGAAACAAAGCTGAATATCATTATAAATTGCAACGTGAAGTTGACGAACGCAGTTCAAGTGAACAGTGGCGGAGGACTTTTAATATTGGCGCAACACATAAATATTAATAGAATGACTATTATTATTCTTCAAACATTATCATTCAGCATAATTAACATTTTTGATATGATGAACTAGATAGTCATGCACCAGAGACATATTCGATAACAGGAGTTAAGATACAACGATGGAGCTTCGTTAGACAACGTATTCTTGAATACTGACATAGCGTACGGGGTCCATCTTGTGCATTTTCGTCAGTCTACGAACACTAATATAACATCAATTAGCAATGGAAACATTTCATTCGCCTTTTATATGAATATTTTCATAATTATATTCCAATGATGAAGCTGATACATATTTACGACGGAGAATGGAGACTTTACAGAAAAGATTTGTCAAGATGCTAGGGAAGGTAGCCCAGCAACACAGAAGAATTTGCCAGAAGGATGTCGTTCGAGCCCAGGCGAATGTTGGTGAATTCCAGAGAGAGACGTTTCTTATCTCTGAGATCGTAGATCCCACAAAACCACTACTCACCTCATAGGCGACAGGCTGGATTGCTTCCTTCAATATGTAAAGCCGCGCTGAAATACTTCGAATTCCGAGCATGAGAATAATAGTACATCTTCCTCCTAGACGTCCTACATCAGGTGGAATAGGTTTTTATGTATTCAACTCAGTATAATCATTAAAATGTAGCTTTATTCTCATCTCTGTTTATGTTACCTTCTTGTAATATTTACGTAGGTTTTTCGCATTATATCGGCCAATAACCTCTCTTCCGTCTAAACTAGCTATCTCATAGCAGTTGTTTCTGAATACTCTGGTGATACGGTAGGGACCGTAAAAGATAGAAGCACATTTTGTGTATAGCTTCTTCACCACGTCAGCTTTCGTGGGCTTTTTAATTAGAACCAAATCGTTCCTTCTGAACGGAGGACGATAGCGCTTATTCCTAACTCGCTTTTGCCGCTTTTCGGCTGCGTCCGTAAGACTCTCACGTGTAGAATTATCCTTTCTTCCCTAGTGGGTTCAAGATCTTTGGGAATAGAATCCACAATCTCATTCCAAGCTCTGACGGGTTTTGTATCAAAATGAACTGTCATTGGAATGTCTGCTATACTATCATGGAACGTAGAGTTCATACACTCTTCCAATTGTGAAACAAACTTAACCCAGCTCGCGTGGTCCTCTGGGCAGTATATGCGGGCATATTTAGAAATTTCTCCCATAATACGTTCCGATACGTTAGACTCAGGGTAGCGTACACTAGAAAATACATGCTTGATCTCCAATCTAGTCATCGTTATTTCGAATTCTAGGAACGTGAACTGAGTTTCGTGGTCTGATAAAAGTGTTTCAGGAATCCCAACCTTAGGAAACACTATGTTCTCCAACCGGCTGGGGACTTGTGCTGTCGTAGTTTTCTATACCGGATCCAGTGTCATGTACGTAGAAAATACATCAACAGTCACTAGGAGAAACTTATTTCCCCTAGCCCCCTTCGGAAAGCGATAAGCTCTCTCGGCCTTAGAAGAATATTGGCTCAAGGTTCTTCTTTTGACAAAGCTGATGGGTATTTCCCTCATTGGCACTCCTGGCATGATTTGATAACGTCTGCATTGGATGCTCGCATCTTGGACCACATAAACGTCTCTAATAGTGTTCTAAACGTTTAATTAACGCCTCCATGGCCAATGGTGCAACGAGCTAACCATATTAGACTCGTAGTTAGTTTTGGTGGGACTATAATTCTGACTTTCGTCCTCTCCCTGTCACTATATTTACATAAAGTATCGTTGCAAATGAGATACCTCATAGAACGCTTCCTGACCTGGTTATAGCTCGGATCGGTGTCATCATGAACCCTCTGAAAAACATTACTTGAGTGGGGCTGTGTCTCTTATGTGACACGGCTATCTTCTTTAGCTTATCTATGGTCACTACATGTTCCCTCTCCAACCCTACAGTGTGGATCTGGATATTATTTGCTGGGTTCCTTGAGAGTGCATCCGCTAACAGGTTGTCGTTTCCAGGCTGGTGCACGATGGTGGCATTGAACTGCTGGAGAAACAATGTTCACCTCGTAACTGAAACGATCTGACTTTAACATGAATTGAAGCGCTCTATGGTCAGTAACTATGACCTCCTGATACCCGATAAGGAATTTCTTCCATTTCTGCAGTGCAGAAATGAAAGCAAGTGCTTCCAACCCCGTAGTATAATAATTCTGCTCGTGATCTTTCGATTTTCTACTATGGAAATCCAGGTAGTGCTCCTTTCCTTCACTATCCTTCTGATACAAGACGGCACTAATGCCTACTCTTGATACGTCCGATTCGATATAAAACACTCTATCGAATTCTGGATATTCCAGCTTTATACAGTTCTTAAGCATATCCTTAGCTGCCTCAAATGCTTGGTTAATTTCATCTGACCACTTCCAACGATTGTTCTTTTTAAGAACTTCGTAAAGCGGTGCTATGGTTACTGAATAACCTGGACAATGACTTTTTAGAAATTGACACATGCCGAGGAACTCACGAAGATGCTTAATTTTCATAGGCCTGGGAAACTGTGTAATCGCATCTATCTTCTTGGTGTTGGGGTGGTAACCATGCTGGTCAATGGTATGCCCCAAGAAATTGATGCATTCATGCATGAATCGACATTTATCCAGGTTCAATTTCATATTAGCTAGTCGCAAGTTATCGAATAACTGTCAGAGTTGGACAAGGTGTTCCTTAACATTTGCAGATGATATAATCAGATCATCAATGTAACACATGACATTCTCTTTCACCGTGTCTGTTCATTTGATGTTCAACGCTCTTATGAGAGCCGAATGGAACCCTGCAAAACCCATACGTGGTTTGATCAAAAAGAAAGCCCGTGTACTGACGGCTGTCTTCTTCCAGTTCCATTTGGTAAAAGGACGCTTTGAGATCTAACACACTGAAGCAAGATATTCCTTTGAATCTCTTCAGCAATTCCCTAATTTTGGGCGGACGATCAATTTCTAAGAGTATCTTGGTATTAATTTTCCTTCCGTCCAAGAAAAGCCTTAATTGCCCATTTGCATTTTTGACTACGGTAATCGGGTTCAAGTATGAGGATGCCTGCTTTTTAATAATGCCATCTTGTTCCATCTTCTTGATAATTACCTTTACTTCCTCATAATGCTTCTCCGGGTTCGGATATAATTTTGTCTGATGCTGGGATTGATCTGTAAGTCGTATTTGATATTTAAATTCTTTTATGAGACCGGGCTTGTCATAAAAAATATCTTGGTATTGATCAATCAGTTCCTTGAATTCCTGTTCCCCGTCCCCAAATCCCTCGATTTTGAGTGCATATTGCTCGCTCTCTTGTCCGATTTCATTGACGGCGTGGTCTAGGATTTCCGTTCTAGGGAATTCCTGATTATTTTCAATTATTTCTTTTTCTTCTAGTACTACCTTTTCTGTAGCATCTTCCTGAAATTTGATCAACTCCTTATCCATATCAATGACTACCCTTGCTTTGGTAATGAAGTCAATCCCAATTATTAAATCAAAGTTTATGTTTTTCACTACGATGAATACATTCTAATAAATTCTATTATTAATCCCAAATTTCATCAGTACTTTTATCTTGCATTTCATTGATTTATCCTTAAATATTCCTTTAATCTTCATCGGAGAAGCTGGTAAAATTACAAATGGATCCTCTTTCTTTAATCTTTCAAAGCAATCTTCGCTAATTATGGAAATCATAGCGCCCGTGTCAACTAGGGCTTTACATTCTTGTTTCCCTACTTGAACCTCTCTTACTGGCAATTCTATGGGTCTTCCTCTTGCCCTAATTCCTTCTTCATAGAGAAGATCTTCATCCGTGACATTGAAGGTTTCGTAGATAGTGATGGCGATGGAGGTGCCAAATTATGAGTCTGTATTTCTATTTCGAAATTGACGTTTTTTCCCTTTGTCAGGGATGTTTTCTTCGTTACTTCCCTGACGACTAGTCCTCGGTTGATTTTCGTTCATTTCTTCATTTTTCTTTTCTTTCTGATTTCTTCGTATGTACTCTCTAGACTTGACCTGCTCTCCTCTGAGCCTTTCTTGTTCCCTATTTCTTTCGAACTCTTCGGTTAGGTAATTCTTGTACCGTCCATAAACCTGATAGGGCCTTTGATCCGAGTTATATGGACTTCCTCTGTATCTATTCCGATTATTTCCATAATCTCTTAGGTAGAAGTTTCTCTCTTCATAACTGCGTTTCCATGGTTGCTCATTATACTCAACGTACCTATTGTCCTGACGTCCATTTCGCTGGTAATTTTTACTGTTAGGTCCTGAGCTCTCATAATTTCCAGGATCAGATCTAACTTGATCGGTCTGCTGAGTCCGACCCATTACGACTGTATTCACCACTCTTGGTTTGTTTCTGGTATTTCTCGCAATTGTAGGTGTCGTTATAGTACTTACATGGTCGAAACGTCCCAGAAGATGGTCCATAGAAGCAAAATTGGTCACCCAAGACGATATCACTTGTTTCCTCACATCCACAGGGAGCTCTCAAGAGATAGCTTCAATCAGCTGTCCCTTCTTCAGTGGTGGCTGTAAAAATCTAAGTTTAGCAAGCTGGCACGCGAAGAACTCCGAGTAACTGGTTGGTCCGGTACTTGAATACTTCCTGGAGTATATTTCTGAACGAACATTATTCTGGACTTCTGTACTCCAAAACCGATTAATGAACGCTTTGACGAACTCCTCGAAGTCGTCAATAGTATAACGGAAGGCACGATACCACTGAAAGGGAGCATCTGATAAATAACGCTCTACGACCCTCAGTTCCCTTTCACGAAGTACGTGTCCTAACGTCAGTCCTATCAAGTGTAGCCTGAAAATCCGCATTCCAATGCGCCCTAAACTGATCTCTCAAGTGCTCTATATTTATGTTTTCCCCTAATTGTATGCTCTCGAGTTGCTTTCTGACCTCATTAATTTCTGAAGTCTTTTTCTCTCTGGTTTTGTTTAATTCTATTCTACTCTGATCAATTTTGACTACTACGGTCTTAATCCTATTTTCAAGACTGGTGTGAATGTCGACTTGAGTGTTTTGAAGAACATTCACCCTCTTAATTACGTCTTCCCTCACGTCTGTAATTTCTCTACTGGAGTTTATTTCACTATTGGCAATCCTATGATTAATTTCCAATTTAAAATCTTTGAAATAGTCTTCATTAAATTTGACCATTTCTTGTCTTAAGATAACGACATTTTCTTTTATAATACCTTTCACATCAACGTCAAAATCATATTTGATTAATTGGTTATGATCATTGACCTGGGTTTGTAATAGACTTAATTTTGCTCTCATGAAGCCTGGGTGGGTATTGTATCATTAGTGGCCTGTAACTGAATAGCTTCTAAGTTTGTTTTAGCCTCTTTATTATTCATAGCTGTGTATAGTTTCATTTCCAGTTGGAAATCCGTATTATTCTTTTCCATTTCATTTATCAGAACCTGCATTAAATTCTGATCGGCCTCAACTATATCTACCTTCGTTTGAATACTGGTCTCGCTAGCCTGCATTTGACTTTGTGTAGATTCTACTTTTACGATCTTTGATTCTATTATATTTTGTGTAGCCTGCATATGACATTTGGTGGATTAAATCTTTACAATTTTGGATTCTATTTTATCCTGACTGGATTGAATTTTACCTACTTCCAGTTGTACACCATCAACTGTCGATTGTATCTTATCTACACTAGATTCCACTGTAACATGACCAGTTTTAACCTCATTCACTTTTGACTGTATTTTATCGACATTAGATTCGAATTTGACCTGACCAGTTTGAACCTTGCCTACATCAGATCGAACAGTATTAACGTCAAGATGCGTTTTCCTAACGTCTACTTGCACATCTTCTACAGTGAGTTCTACATTGCCAACTTTTGCTTCTACTCGTTTGGAACTGTCCTGTAGTTCCTTCAGAATACCCAGCATGTCATTAATTTCTCTCCTATGACTTTCGGCAACGACATCCTGGATCATACTCCAACTTTGAGAGTTCCTATTCGCCGGCTTAGGACCAGGATAGCGTATCTACAAAAATAGCCAAATTGGCTTTTTCCATGGCTTTTCTTTGTTAGAGTGATGCATAACTACTGCCAAAACAGTGTAAGTGTAATCTTAATACTTTTTTAAATAAGCCTATAGCGTAACTAACTTCCGCAAGATATCGTTAATACCTACAAATCGTAAGTTAAGATACGTCACTTTGCTTATATGGATAACGAGGAAAATGTTAGAGCAGTATCAGCGTAAGTGTACATACGCTACTTTGGTTCGAACTGAATTATTGGCGCGCACTTAAGTTTAGTTATGCTTACCGCCTTTTCCTTACTAATTAATTGTATCTCCAAGCTCTATGAACTTGTGGAGTGAGGTGACGTGGGAGGTAGGAAGAGACGGACCAGCCCGCCGTGTTATCAAGAATTTCCGTCTATTCCAACACTGCTAACATAGGGTCGTTGCCTACACTAGTGTGGTGTTGCAAATGAGTGAGTGATCGTCCAATATATTTGTTCTGTTACTACGCACGGACCGGAAAGCCCCTACATCCCTCATTATCGTCCGCTATCCACATTCCTTTCAGGTTCACAGTGCTTGGACTCGAGTAATGCTGTAGTAGCTTAAATTTTGGTCAGTTGTTGGTAGGAGGCCGTGCTCAGGAGATTATGGCTGCATAGAATATACCAGGTAAGTAATTGTAAAAGAAATGATACTGATGTCCGACACATGCGGCGATCAGAACAGAAATATGATTATTGTTGCTTTGTTGATACACTGTGTGCAATTTTTTGACATATCTGTTATTAACCATAAGTTTTTGAATCGGAACACTCGCAGGTGGAGGTTGATAGCGTACATGCACAGATTGACAGAAAAAATCGTGATGTCGATATATTTGATCCATGGGGATTTTATACTTCAGTCAGATTGGTTCGGAAAAATAACCCCTTTGAAATAATAAAAACAAGAAACATTGATGATTTCTCTCAGCTGAGGAAAGTAATGGTGAAAAACAGAAAGATTGACACCATAGAGAGGAGGTTAATTGGCTGAAGATTATGTGGCTGTAATTTAGAAAGATTGACCCAGAGCATATATTCTTTAAATATGGCTTGTTTGATGAGCAGCTCAGAAAAATTAAAGTTATCAGGAGAAGGCATTATACCCCGTTAAATGACCTACAAGTGAGCCTTCGTATCAAGGACCAATTCCCATTTCAATAGAGAAGTACAACGATCTAATTGAAATTTAGAAAATGTGGAATAATCAGAGCACATTCTACAGATCATCCAAGCATGGTGTCATAAGTGGCAGTACGAGTCATTCTGATCAACAAATTAGTCTACAATGATATCCGACGCGTCAAACTGCGGACTGAACTGCTTTGTTGATCTACTGTGAGTACATTTCTAATATTCATGTTATAAATCATACGTGTTATGAATCGGGACTCTCGCAGATGGAGGTTGATAGTGTACTGCTCGGATCCAAGCTTCGTGAACCTGAGAGGAGTGTGGATCGCGAACTATGAGAAGTGATGGTGACGAGTGATGATGGTTCCCCGTCCATGCGTAATACCAGAACCAAATTCATTGGTCGGTGACTCACTCACTCACTCATTCCCAACACCACAGTGGTTTGAGTAACGGCCCTATGTTAGCAGTTAGCTCTTGACAGGCCCTTCTCCTCCCGCCTGCCACTTCACCTCACCCCGCAAGTTCACAGAGCTTGGATGGAGTGGTACATCCTCAGATTGAGGGGGCAAAAATAGATGTTGACATATTTCCTACTTCAGGATTTTATCTTCTTGTTGTGTTTTTATGATAACGCTTGGAAAATATTAAAACTAAAACAATACTTTCCTCTCAGCCTTGTAGTTCATTTCATGATTCATTGTTAACTTGATACCTAATAACACTTGTACCTTTAAACTTTAACTGGTGACGTGCGGAATTCGGAACATAACTTGTGACGTGTGGTCTACGAGACTCCTGCCAAATATATCACATTAACGAACATTAAATGTTGACACTTCATACAACTACTGGCATTATGTTATCTGTTTAAGCATGCAATAATCTCTCGTAATATTAATATGTTTAGGATCTAAAAAAAAGAAGAAGTAGCTATTTTATTAATTTTTTACTCACAGTATTCAGACATTCTGATAAATTTCATGGTGCTTGTTGTTGCCACTTAAAATTAAACAAATCCACAGCAGATCACTTTTCACTGATAGCATGTGTAAACAAATATAATATAATGAATGATAACGTACAACACACTTTGGAACCTAACCGTAACTGGTGACGTGAGGTCTGCCAGTCCACTTGAAAACTTCAACGTTAAGGCAAGCTAACCAGGTTCACTAAACTTTCATCAACGAATGATTGAAGTGTCTGCATGAGCACACTGATAAGAAGGCAATATAAACAAAAGCTCCGTGCAAGATTTAATTAAAGAAGCACAGATGTTTTTATTTCTTTTATTTCACTCCACCGCTTACAGATTAAGAAATATAATCAAATAATGCCTTGTGGTCATTAAATGATTCATAAAAAATTTACTCCTACTATTAAGTTACTTACATAAGCTAATGTAAAATAATTTCAATAGAAAATCATTAGTGCCAAAATAGCGTATCTCTCTTAATGAACTTTAAAAAATTTATACCGTGATTCTATAACTGTGCATGTAAGAAATAGGAGCACAATGATCTTTGGAAATATGTTGGTAATATATAAAAATCAGCGACTTCCAAATCAAAATATATAACCAGTTACATGCTAATTAACAACAATTTTGTTAGTTTTTCTTGCTTCCTGAAAAGTAGTGATTTTGTAGATACGCTGTTCTGGTCCTAAGCCGGCGTAATTAACCTGTATTTGATCCATCATTACCTGAAGCATTTGATACATAGACTTGGAGTCCGTGACTTCCTCGCCCCCCCCCCCCTTACCAGACATAATCGATAAATTATACAAAAACACAAGCAACATGAATACCACTTATACTAAGCAAAGCAAAGAACACTGTAAGGAAACATAAATAGAAACTTCTTGAATGTATTGAGTTAGTTTTAAAACTACCTCAAATCTACCTAATAACTGCGCCAACTTTAGTTGTGGAATTCCCCGAGGTTAAATGTGTGATGGTTTATATCGGTGATATTTTTAATCGTCCTAATTTGACGACAATTTAAATGAATAAAAGAATCGTATATTGACAATGAGTTTAGAAATCTTCATCAGTCGGATACAACTAAACCAGGTAGCTTGACATAGCTTATATGTGAACTAAAACAACTGTCCCACTCGACCAGACACGTCAGTAAAGATTTCGAAGTATATCTTTCACAGATCAATCTCGAGTCGTTAATTATTCACAAAATCGTGTAGCACCACTTAAAAATATCAAAATCTAGCAATGGTTGCGACTCCAGATGTATGCCATGCAGACTGAGTACGTTCATGATCGCTTTGTTCATAAGTGAATCCCAACATTTTGTTCGAAAAATGTCGGTATACCATTATTTTCTGACGTTCATTCAATGCATTCACAATTGTGTTTTGTAATGGCGTCAGAATTGACTAGCTTGTGACACCTTCCACGTGTTCAAATCCAACAATCGAAACTACTCTGAAATGGCGTCATCTAACTAGCCTGTTGGACCACAATGAGGTACGACATTTCTGTTCGAGCCCCCCATTGTCTTGGTGCCGACCTAATGTTTCTCGCTCTGATATTCAAGTTTGTTCGATCCCCACGTTGGTCCGCCAATCTACTGTACCCGAAATTACCTACCATCAGCTTGTGGAAATCCCACGATGACAACTGGCTCGTAGAATCTGAAAATCCCGGCCAGAAAACCCCCAGATCCTACCAACAAGTGAAGGTCAACCTAACAGAGGTGACATTAAGAAAGACCATGGCAAACGATGAAAATAAGCTCAGAGAACACGAGGATTACCTTGGAACGTATTCTCAGGGTATGTGGGATACTCCAGAAATACCTGACAATAGCCTTCTTAATGTAACCTCATATCACTTTTATAAAGCATCACACTCGAAGATTAAGATAAAAACTGACAACATTTATTCAAAGAAATGGCACAGAGTCAAATGTAATGTCCCTGAAACAACAACTAGAAAATACAACATTCCTAACTGGTATTTAGCATCATAAAGTGCTACAAATGCAGAGATCAGTCCCCAAGGACTAGACTGCATTTTACTCAATTCAGGAACTCATATTTATAGCAATGATCCAATTGCAAAACAAGAAAATCCTATCTGATCATTAAGTTGAATTTTCCTGATATTCCACATTCATAGTTACGGCTTGAAATTCAAAAATACCCTTATATACAAATGTACAAAAAATTACAATAGTTTCAGTGCACTCATGAGTGCTTTCGCAAAAATTCTCATAATCTGGCACTTTTCATTAGTGATCCATTCATTATTTACTTTCATATGGGAATATTGGTCAATTACTAGTGTATTCGACCGAGCGATGAATGATCAACAGTTCAATAATTCGGGATGACTATACAACCTAGTCAACATGGTCATCCAAATTCCTGAATTGGAATTATAAAAATTCTCCATTTAAACAATTATTCATTCATGTTCTGAAATGTATTCCTCTAAATCACCATAATATTTCTGTCGAATTTCGCTGCACTATATTTTAAACAATTTGAGTCATACTTGACTTCACGCTACCATGTGCTATTGGATTATATCTATAATATTTCCGCAAGATATTCCTTTGAATATTTTTCACATTATAATTGCCTTTATATGGCCTCACAAAATACACATGTAC
Organism: Meconema thalassinum; assembly: GCA_946902985.2. Classification (NCBI taxonomy): domain Eukaryota; kingdom Metazoa; phylum Arthropoda; class Insecta; order Orthoptera; family Tettigoniidae; genus Meconema; species Meconema thalassinum. The sequence goes on along the minus strand of OX336389.2, from coordinate 801,736,324 downwards.
TCCACTGAGCACTTAATTCATAATTCCACTTTCATTACCACATATAACTGTTATCAACTATCACCCTCACCGGTGAACGATAACTTCCTTCATTCATATTAATTACAGCTTCTTTACGCATAGATAGTTGCGTTCTTCGAATTATACAAATTTCATTACATTTCATATCAAATCATAAAATATGGTTTCTTAAATATAAATTTCCATTTGAATCAAATAACCCTGCTATACGTAAGCCTTGTTATAATCACAAATCTTATAAAAAGATACGCCTCCCCATTAATTCTACCTGGGATTGACGTTGAGAAAAAGGGCGAATATTCTTTCAAAATATTCATAAGTCAACAGACTATGCATTCAATTGTGTGAATAAATTCTCCAACTAGCTTAGATTTCAATCAATACCAGAACAAACATGACTATCGTGTCACTGGAACGTAAAAAACACTGATGAAGCAAATATTATTGAAGCTAAAATTTGGTACATCTCCCCTCAAATGGCTTCCAGAAAATCAAATAAAGCCCCTACACCATGGAGCTAGGTAACCGTAAAAGTTAGCACGCTGTTGACCCATTAGGAAACGATACTAGCATCTATCTTGCACGAGAGTGAGAATGGTCCCTACTAAGAGCAAAGGATCATACTTTTTCACAAAAATAAGCTATCAAAACGATGATATCTTGCTATAAAAAGCATTAGCATTATTCAAAAACGCAATACTCGAGCATCAAACAATAACGAAGCTCAACTATAAATATATCTCGAGTCAAAATCCATAAATGCATAAAATGTCATGAATTGACATTAATAAGAGTTCATCAAATTATCAAAAACACGTGTACTATATTTCTTCACCTAAATATTCCTCTTCTCTACATTCAAGAAGTTTCGAATTAATCAACTTTAATTTGCCAATTTCAATATTAAATCAAACTACAATACATACTGAAAAAATGGATGCGTTCTTTATAGGAACCAAAATCCAGTCTAGAATGTGGTCAGTCATGAGTAGAAAGCCTCGTGCCTAAACTCCATCCTTCGACTCTACTATTGAAAATATAAATAAAAAAGGCAGCCATAGTAACGTTAAAATGTATACGCTTCACTACATATGATAGGACTGGCTTCTCTGTACCTTGGTAAACTCTAGCAGCTTTAGTAATGAGCAATGATATGCACCGATATCACATTTCCTGTCATACTGGGAAATAGCATGGATTCACCTGGTCTGCGAGAATCGAAGCCTGGAACTCCACTCCTCATTTCCCTGGTTCGGACATGTCATGCGGATAGCTCCAATACTGCATACATGGTCTCCTTCATCTCGTTCCAAAGAAGTCGCCCGAGTCATTGTAGTGTCCCGATATTCTTATAAAACCATAACGAAAGTACATTTCCATCGCGATTGTGCCTCAGCGGAATGTCATGGTTGACACGATGTCAGTTGCGCAAAACAGCATTCGCACACGCCTATAGTAATGTCGGTTTCCATCAGAATGTTCGTTGCATTGCTCAGATTTTGGTATCCACGTTTGCTAGGTTTAACCTGCCATGGTTATAAATATGAAATTCATAGCACTCTTTCCTCCTAACGTCCCACTTTTGAACGTGTCGTGAATAAATGAGGAAATTCTAATCAGAGTTCGATAATGTAACTGTATTATTGAATGCACGCACACACGTATGAATTGCACTCTTTAAACATATGGTATTTCGTTCCGTGGGTTGTAGCACGTCCTAGCATGCCTACAATACATCTCACTTTGCGTGCTTACAGTTTCAAAGTTAAAGTTCTTGTCTATGAACATACCTTATAACTGACTTGAAAATAACAAGTTCCATCTCAGTATACTGTTGAAATATTCACGATATTTTTCAGAGTTTCATTCGTCACTCGGAATCTGTACGAATTTATAAGTATAAGACCCCGATACGATCGAACTGTGCACTGCCGGTAGTTTGAATTGCCTATATAAGAGACGAAAACTGATCTGCTTGCTTCTCCTACCGGTGGATTTCTGGAAAGCACGGCTATCCCCTCCCCTACTCTGTATATATCGATATCAATAGCCTTGGTGTATTATAAACACATCTCAGGTATTCTACGGTGTTCATAAACATGAAAACAAATTTTCATTCACCTCATGCTATATTTTATAACCCTCCAATACACTGCAAATCGTGTATAAAGTTCATATTTCTTCTTAATACATATAAAAGATCCTCTAGTGTACGTTCGATGTAATGAGTCAACGTTTATCGATCGTCTCTCTCGTCATATCACCCGATTCTGGCTTCGGGGATGCTCGGTGATGCTCGGAAGAACCGTAACACACAGCGGACAGCTATCATGCACCTCACAGGTGACAGGCTGGATTGCTTCCTTCAAGATGTAAATCCGCGCTGAAATACTTAGAATTCTGAATGAGAATAATGTTAAAGTACCTAACCTAAGGCCACGGCCACCTCCGTTCCTCTTCCAGGCCTATCCATCCCAATATTCCCATCCCTTCCCGTCCCTCATTGGGCCCCTGTTTCTTTGCAGGTGAGGCCGCCTGGGCGAGGAGCTTGTCCCATATCCCCAGTTGTATCCCACGACTTGAAGTTTCAAGCTCCAGAACACTGCCTTAGAGGCGGTTAGGGTGGGGTCCGTCGCTGAGTCCGAGGAAAACAGAGTAAAAATAGAAAACAAAAAACCACTAATGAGTAAATCCGTATCGAATTGATTTCATTCGATTGTTAACATGACTTTTCTTTGAGGGGTGTGAAGCAATTTTTTCAGTGTTGCCTTAGTATTTGGCGCGGAAGTGATTGCGGTCGTTTTTTATTTGGTAGGCTCATGGCGCAGTTTACATTTCTGTCACACAGGCAGGGCGCAGAGCATTATCGACCATCAGGAGAATTGTAATATTAGTTGGGTTTCATAAAACTAAATAATAAGAGGCTGGTGAACCGCTCTGTATAGGGTGGTTGACTTTACTGCACCCGGTTGTATAAATCTCGAGAAAATTCCATTTAAATAATTAATGTCGCTTGACCGCCATGTTCCTTATGTACTTGAAATATTCAAGTAACGTAGGTAAATTTATCTTAGTACACTCTAACACCACACAAATGTTCAAGGTGATATTAGTCATAGTTTTTGAGATATAGAAAGCCTGTGAAATGTTTCGCTTGGCAACCATGTTGGATTGGTGAATCGTATTTAAATTTGAAGGGCACGCTCTGGGTCAGACGAGGTAGTAGTATTGTGCCCGTTTAGACCGGAGTCCGCACGACCACATATGCATTTTACCAATAATCAGTCAGCACGAGAGTCAAAATATCCCGGAGCGCCAGATGGGTTAAAGCTAATCGCAAAAACGACATCAAATGAAAAAATGCTTTACTGATTTTTGGCTCAATGCAACAATAAGGATAGAAGGAGATTCAATTGGGCGTAACACATCAAGTAAAATTATCTCATTTTATTTTGAATTTAAAATTGACTGCAAAAATGCTCAAAGCAGCATCACTCACGTGTGGCGACCCACACTCCTATTTACACAATATACAGAAATTTTCCAAACACATTTGACAATTATTTTTTTGGAAACACAAGTCTGATTGTTAGTCCTGTAGACTGTGTTCCAAAATTATTTATAAATAATGATTAAATCCAGTTCAAATTTAATTGTCTCTACTGGAAATAACGTAGTTCACTGTTTGAATTTTCACATAATATTAACACTCGTAGAATAAATGTTCATAGAATTTTAACTTTCACTTATTTTTCCAGTTTTAAAAAATATTGTAAAAAAATATTATTTCTGAATCAACACAAATTATTTACACATATTAATAACATCTGAAAAGTATTTGACCATTGAGCATAGCATCGAAGAACTGTGCGAAGCACAACAAAATTAATTGTTCTTCTGACATTAAACATTTCGAGAAGTGACTCGATTATGAACTTCAAGTTCCTAACAAAATACATGATTTCTGATTCATCAACTTGATCAATAAATTGTTGAACCATTCAACTATTCAATTTTCCACTTGGAATCATTATTATGAAAAATATTTATATTCATGGCCATTTTAGTAACTTTCACAACTTGCAATTCTTCGACAGAATGCGGAAATAAGAATTGTAGCTTCATAATAAATTCATTTAGTTCATGGCACTAGGATTGAAAATATCCTTCAAATTATTCGTGGTTATAGAATTATTTTTAATTGGCAGTGGCCCATTCTATTATTTGTGTAAGAACACACTATTACAACAACAACGGCAAAGGTCTTCCTCTGAAGAAGAATAAACTACTATCATGACAAATCCGGGTTCTAGCAAAATCAAAGTCTAAATGGAATCCGTAAACAAGGTTGAAATAAGAACTGATGGTTTCTAAGAAATAACCTTCGGGTCATTCATACGACGAAATGTGTGGTTCCAATACTCCTATAAACCTGAGCCATCGAACCTGCTATTTGATTGATGCTCGAAAAAACTTCCTCATTCCTGCGACTTAAACATGCGCACCTGGGAATGGCATTTCAACTACTCCACACACATAAATTTTCTTCCCAAAATTTATACAATAAATCAAGCCTCTGCTTGTTATCAACACTGGAAGATTAATAAACTTACAAGTTTATTTTATTTTACCATTCAGTTCAACCCGTGAAGTTACCATACTCATGATAATCTTTATTTCACTTTCGAGTGTATTTACGTCATGATTTTATATAAATACAAAAATATCCTACTTGATACAAATATCATTTGCTTCCCGTTTCATGCCTCTCCGTGTTATCTGAAAAATATACTTTGCTCATTGCAAATATTAATTGTTCAACCAGAACTGAAATGTTGGTTGAATGCGGGCTTGCGCTAACCACTCTCCTTCGGAAAATCTCCTGTTCCAAACTAGAAATGATTAAACTACTTCAATAGCTCTCTCTCAATAAATGTGATTATTAGAAAATATAATATCCAAGAATTATTTAGAAAAGTTATAAAAATCATTATTATTATTAGTTATATTATTTTAAATATATTTAATTATCATCTCATTATGTGAGAATCCACATGTTCGAACCTTCGAATATGGAAAAAATATCCATTCCTCAACAAAAAATTATTATTAACTTTTACAGTTACATCGGCTGATTACCGTGATTTCCCAAAAATATGAAATATTCAAATAAATGCTCGATATGCTCGGTCATCGATCCTAAACTGTTCTGCGTGTTGAAAATACTCAGAATAACTCTAATATGTCTTGCGTAAATCATTGCAAGATTTAAATACGAAGACAAAATAAATGTGTTGGTCATCTGCCCAAAAATAGTTTGTTCCAATTAGCTAGGCATAATATAAAGTCAAAATGTGGCTTACATTTCTTGATGGTCTTGAAGCGTAGCGAACCTGGTTTGTACCAGATTTATCCATAGACATGCCCTATCGGACAAGCACGTATAATCCTTGTATCGGCCGCCATTATATACCCACAATCCGTCTAAGAAGACATAGTGGTAGTATCTCTTGACGTTTGAAGTAACTGTTGATCCATTTTAATATTGGCTTCTGTTAAAGCCATAACAGTTTGCTTAAATGGGGTCAGATCTAAGTGATCTATTCTCAGATATGTCAGTTGTAACATAACTCACGGTAATCTTTTCAGTACAAGAAAACACTGACAGTCTAACCAATCAACGGCTGTTCTGAAGATCGTTCCCTGGGCATGGCTTCACACCATCTACCATGCGCGAAGCAACATGTAGTTTCCCTGCGTTGGCTAATGAACACCACCGTGATAGACTGGTCTTCAATGTACTGATAGATCGAAGTGGTTTTTAAGTTACAAATATGAAAACTGACTGAATTGGACTTAAAATATCCAAGTATTAGGTTATTACTGGACTGTGACAAAGTACTAATTCTAGACAAAGTCTAGCATATGTCCATGTGAAAATAAAAATATTTCACCAGTGTCTGTAGAAAATATCAATCACCTTAGTGATTCTCCCTGCCGGAAACTTACTAAGTTCCACTCGTTAGCGCAGCACTTTTGTGACTATCACAACTTTGAAAATAACTTCTGTGTAGATCCGGCAACCATGTGCCTTGACTCAGCGTAGTGGCACCTTGCTAGGCAAGTGCTTGTGTCGAAGTGAGCTATTGATGCCTGTGCCAGCCGGCTTTTATTCAAAACTGTCAGGGTCACGCGTCATCACGCTGAAATATGGAAATCCTCATATCTCTGGTATCCCTGGTCCGATTTACTTGATACTAATTGCATTCTCTTTCATTTGGCCGTGCCAGTAATCTGATCCAAGTCTCAAGTCTCTACTCCATGGCTAACTATTTAATCAATAAATAGCCTCGACCTCTGCTATTACTCGCTACGTCACTTGACATGCTCTTAGCGGTATATCCTTTCCAATTCCTTCTCGAAGCAATGTAGCGCGATATTCAAATATCTCAACTTTCAAAAGCGGCTGTAGCCTTTCCCTTGATATCTAGGTGTCTGAATCTTGGAATACCCATTCCTAGAGTTGGGCACAGTATGTCCTTACCGAGGTCCATTGAAATCGCTCCGGCCATTTTCATTTTATTTGGGAGATGGGGACACACGCACGGACAAAAGGTGATCTGATAAGCCAATTTTTTAATATAGTGAAAATGGGTTCAAAATAGTATGGTTTAAATGTAATAACAATTATCTGAGTGTACAACCGAAAGTGGTCTGACAGACGAAAATCTCAAATAATGTATTGAGCTAAAGTAAAATCATCAGGGAATAATGTAACTAACTGCAGATGTCTGAGCAGAACTATACGTATTTTGTTACTACAGTATGAATCCATTAACGACAGGTGCTCATCTGAACCAAAGGATACGACTCTGTATTTAATGAGCTAAGCTGTTTTGACCACCCTTCTTCAGGCTGTAACTTATTAGCATGATGCGGCGCTATGCCGTGGAAAGATATTTGCACTACTCCTTCTCTCATATTACTTGTGGGAGCCCTTATCCAGAATACATCGTGAGCAGACACTGTAAGGTGAGCACAGGGGCAATGGGTGAATCTGTTTCAATCCAGGTAACCAATTCTCTGATAAGAAAACACTCAAGGTAGTAAGTGCTGTGCCCTAGAGGTAGCTTCTGACTCCCACAGAATCTCCCGCCATAAACTTGAGCGCTCGTCTTAGTTTCAGGTCATCATAACCCAGTTCAGTATCATATTCCATAAATCTTTTACCACGCATTGTGTGGTGTAGTGTGCACGTACATCTACTAAATTGCTCCAAAGATAATACACAAATTTGTGCATTTTTGCTCAGGATACGCGGATGCACAGAACAAATAATCTCATTTTTCAGTCTTTCTCTACTTAATACCTTTATGTTCCTCGCTACCTCCTTGGGTTACAGAAGTCCAGCCTTGAATGAATGCGAGCAAAGTAATGTCAGGATCAGTGTTAATCATCTGTGGATTTGTTTTCACTTCCATAATGGATGTCCTTCACAAATATCTTCGAAACCGTTATATATGTCAATATTCTGTTTTAACTTGTATGAATGGTAATAAGTGGCTTATAAATGAACTTGCACTGTTTCCTTTCACTGAATATAGATATATCCTTTGTTTCGCAAATCGAATGGTACTAATTTTTCATGTTATTATTGAACAAATTCAGCGGTGTGATGACTTTACTAATCAGAAAAGTTCTGTTTTTAAATTGAGTGTTCAAACATTGCGCTAGACTACGGCGTCTTTCACAGGCGCGCTGTCGAAGGGGATGGATTGTGAGTCAGGATTTGTTGATATACGTGCATCACACCAGTTGTAATCTGCTTCTAATTGAACGGATATCCCCTAATCAGATTATTAGTCTTTTTCCAGAAGTACGGATCAATAGGAAAGTTAAATGAATGAATGAGAGAATAGATCATGAAGTTTCATGCGGTGTCTACTAATATCTAACGCCGCTTGTTGCTTGTCACAATGGGAAGAAATAACAAATTCATAGCCACCGGAATCGAGCAGAGGGATGAGGGCTACAAACCACTTAGGGACAGATGACCTCGTAGTTCCACCCCTTAAAACAACAATAACCAACTAACTAAACCACTTTTGCCCCCCGAAAATTTCTTCCCCTGTATTATTACTGAAATAGCGTGGGTCTCCAACAAATTCCAGGATTACTTTCTCTGTTTCTAAATTTTACCCATTGACTCGTACTTCTAGAATAGAGACTAGGATTATGATATGGAGACATCCGTCCAATTAGAAGCAAATTACTTCGTATACCTGGAGTAAGACTAATACATCCACGTGTAGTCCAAGTCCATGACTCACACCAAATCGTCTCAATCCATCCTTTCGACAGCGCATGTATGAAAGAAGACTCAATCTTTCAATACTAGATTTCTCAAAAAGTACTCGTCGGATTTGAAAATTAAATGTGTTCATTCTAATTATATGTTGTTCATTAGAGAAATTGTACAATTCTATTTAAAAAGCAAAAATTGGTACCGATATCTCGTGATTAGTAAAAGAGCGGGAAATACGTGCAACTTGTTTTATGAGCCCCTTAGTAAAGGCGAAAAAGAATGTTGATATATTTAACGGTTTATATGATATTTGAGACGGACATCCTAGTTAACTAACCCTGTTATAGTCATCAGCTTCGTGTACTTGTGTGCGTAAGTAATATATCTAAGAAGCACCGTCACTGTTGTGACGGTAGATATGTGTGTAAATTTTAATCATGGGGTAAATATTGAATAAATATGGAACATGTGGGAGAAAAGTAAACTTTGATTCGCCGCTGATAACTACCATTTCAGTTGCATTTCAGTTGTGCATCCTGGCAAAGCACACTCGGCTGTGTTGCAGGGCACCAATGGTTCATAACGCTTCATTTTAATGTATATTTTCCTTAGTAATTATGGATAGTTCTTATAAACGTGAGTAGAGTATTAGAAATACTACTATGACACTAATGTACCGGTACGCATGACTTTCATTTTACTTCCATGGATAATCGTGAAATTTATTTACATCCATTTCGTTTGGAGGACATCTGCAGGTGATACAACAACACAGTATTTAACATTGAAAAAATTCATTGAACATACCTGATGTTTATATAATGTTTTGTGATTCGTAACACATTTCAACTGAGTAACCATTTATTTTTATTACAATCGTCTGTCTTCAACAGGTAAGTCCACGATTATGAAGCTCATACACTTGTATGTGAAACGGAACCAATTTTGTCTCATAATACCAATCATAAAATTGAATGAATGAGACAATTGAGTATAATTTAGAATTTTTATCTTAAGAAATATATAGTTGAAGTCACCAAGTGCAATACTGATGATGAGCGCAGTGGTGGGAAACAATAAATTCATAAAACATTACAGAAACGCAGCTCTAAATCTTCATCATTATCATAAATATCACGATTGTATGCAATAATCTAGGTACAAGAGGAAAGTTCAATATTGACTTTATACTTTTCCCCACCCACTCTTGTTACAATTAGAAAATTTCTAACTATAAAAATTAACATGTTACGCTTTGAAAACCACTTGGCCCATACAATCGTTAAGAGTCCCCTAAGAATTTCAAAGCCCGAAAGTTGGAAAAACAAAACCCAATAAGCCTATTATCAGACAAACTATGTATGGTATATGCCTCAATGTGTAATCAACATCTGTAGCTGTAGTAAGCGTAAATGCAGTGAAACAAGGGGTAGATAAAATTCCTATTACAAGGCATTACATACGTAAGTACGAGGCAGCTATCTGCTGTAAACATACAGAACATGACGTCGCCGATACGGCAAAATGCTGGCAATCGCAAGGAAATGAAAGAAACAATTTCGTAATCTGCCGTAAATATATAGTATGCTACGCCACAGAGAGGAATGGACTAACTGGCACTGACGGCGACATGACGAGTTACCTTTACGATAAAAACAAGTAGTTCCGTGAGGAGCTAAATAGCCTAATTTCATATAGGTCTATCCTATTTATGTGAACCCGTGGATCATGATCGCATGATTAACGGTCACGTAAAACGAAAAGCTACCTAGCTATTTTTGTTAATTCCCCCTATCAGCATACACAATTTCAGATTGATTGCTGTAATAGATTAGTAGACATTGATATCTGTCTAAATGATTCAGATGGTCACCATGTTGGATTTTTATATATGTAGGTAATAGTTACGTACAATTACATGAATATTGTTGCGTGGGTGTACTATTCAAACTTCAATCGCATGATTAGGACACCCGAGATTTTAAAGTTTCGCACTGCCGCCATCTTGTGGTTATGTATACAATTGAAATAAATTAGATGTCAGTGAATTAAAATTTGTATGATAATTGACCGTACCAAATTTCACTGCGCTTAGATAGTTAAATCGTGAGGAAGGTCAATTTAAGTATTTTAAATTTTCGTCGCTGCCATATACAATTGTGCTCACCAGGTTATGGAAAGTCCCATTGGTGAACTTATGTTAATAGCCTCTATCAACATACAAAATTTCAGTTTGATGCTGTCATAGATTTGTAGATATTGAGAACCGTCTAAATACGTATTTCGGATGGTAGGCCATAGAGCTATGTACTATTAAATTACGATTATTGTGCAGGTTCATTATTCTAACGTTGACTCTGATCGCATGATTAGGACACAAGAATTAAAAACTTAATTTTAAGATTTCGCACAGCCGCCATCTTTAGGTTATGTAAACAATTGAACTAAATTAGTTGAATTAGATGTCAGTGCATTATAATATGCATAAACATTTGGTCTACCAAGTTTCACTGCGTTCTGGTGGATAAATCACCTGAAAAGTCAATTTAAATATTTCTAATTCGCTTAACCGCCATGTTGATTTTGCACTTAACAGGTTTTTCAAAAACACATAGGTGAAAATTTAATAGTGCCTTTTATCACGGTACAAAATTTCAGAGTGATATCAGTGGTTGTTTCAGAGATATAAAAAGCTGGTGGAATATTTCGCAAAGCCGCAATGTTGGATTGGTTAGACGTAATAAAATTTAAAGGGCACGTTCGAGGTCGGACAAAATAGTACTGAGATGGGGGAGAAAGCGCGGATGGGCTGCTTCCCTGGTTCTTTAGAGTCCGCGTACTGCAATCACCACAGGAACACACTCCGACAGAAGATACCTATAGATGTAAATAGGGAAAAGAGGAGATCCCACAGGCTTAACTAGAGTTGCCCCCGGTAACCCAACGAAGCTATGACCAATGAAAATATAACACACGTCTTAGTTTAAAAGAAATATAATTTAATGGCAAACCAACTAACAATTACATTAAACAAAAAAGGAACAAGGAGGTGCATCTATAACCAAGCTTTAGAATTTACCTAGACTCGCTGAAGTCGACAATAAACAGTAGGCAAAATAGCAATTACAGGTCAACTAACATACCAAACCTGAAGGGCTAGGAAATTGGGAACAAATCTTGAAGGATGAAATGAAGTTAAATTAAGTTAATTATCAATAATAAATAAAGACGAACGAAAGAGAAACAAATCTATGATTGGACATCAAATATACAAATGTAGTTTGTAAAGGTTGCAAGCCAAAATAAGAAAAACCAACAAAACAAATTAAGTACGCTACAAGATGCCAAATAAATTACAGTTTAAAAAAATGCAACCACAGTAAGGCAACACGGGCACTTACTTTTAAAATTTAAAAAAACTTGATCAACTGAACACAAACACGAGCGTACGCAAACCTAGGCCATAATCCAAACAGATGGCCAAGAACCACAATGCATCACATTAAAACAAAAAACAATGGCCTCCAAAACAAAGAAATGAATATCCGTTGTCGCAGATCCCTCAAATAATGGTTTACCAGAAACAATAATAAAAGATATATTTTAATCATCAGCGAGATAGAGAAACAAAACAATTTAAACCACCACATGGCGCTAGGCACATGATACCTTATAAAACAGGGAAAATTACAAGCCCTTTTTATGCTGGGATGATAATACGAAGTAGCTTTCGAAAACAATTACAACAGGCTAGATTTAAAAAATAAGGGGTACCCCGGAATTATATTAACAAAAAATTAATCAATTACGATAGACTAACCATACCTAATAGCCTAGGCAAGTAGTATAAAATAAAGAGAAATTATTTTCCCAAAAGGCGAACCAAATTAACAAAAAATACAGTTAAATTAAATTTTCCTTCAGGCTACCATAAATTATTTAAAATAATTTAAACAATTACGTAAACACATTTTAAGCACAGTCACATTTCACAACATGGCAGACCACACGCGAAGCTACTATTTTAGGCCACATATTGATGTCATTTTCACCACAATCACATTTGGTAATTCCAAAACCATATAGCTCAGAAGATATCACCATCTAGGTTCTTCGATCACTTCACAATCACATTTCATAAATCAAATTATCTTGGGTGAGGGATAAAATAATCCCTCGCCCCAGAAAACCGAAATCAATTTTTACGTTTACTTAGTCCAGCAAGCACCAGTAGAGTCTCTTTTCACAAGATGGAGGCCGACAAGGACAGGACATTATGTGCACGGCACCAATGTTTTTAATTGACCCGGTCAATGCATGTGAGATTTTCGAAGTGAAATGCCATGTCCTGTGGTTCGGATTCCACGTAAAAATGAGGTCCCGTGGCTCATTATCACCAGATTCACGGTCACGTAAAACTGCAATCTTCCTTCCTTTTGAATTGACCAATCACAATAAGTGCCTCCAAAATGGCAATGTGTATATTAAAAACCAGCTTAACACGACAACACAAATATTAATTTTGGCGGTTATAAGAATCATATTTCATTTGTCATTTACCTAGGGTAAACGTCACGTAGAAACTCTTCCTTTACAAACATTTCGAAGCCGTTCAAAGAATACACGTAGTGCATGCTGCACTCTGACGGCGATGTCTTAAACCATTTATAGTAGTTACCGTAGGCTACTGCCATCTCATGCCCAGCAGTAGAACTCAGCGCGTATTTAAATTTCAGAATTAGGGTCCATACAATAATTGACGTAGAAATAGCGAATATGAGACAGGTCTCTGCATGTCTCAAGTACTATGACCTTACCGAGTTTCATTGTAATCGCTCAAGCCGTTTAGATTTTATTGGGGGAGGGGGGGGGGGGAACACATACACACACATGAACAAAAGGTGACCTCATGTGCCTATTTTTACAAAAATGAAAATAGGCTAAAAAAAGCCATCACAAAGCCTATTATTATTTATCAGGGAATCTAGACACCCACTGCAATTTGATTCCACTCCAAATGATTAACATGAAGACACCTGGTGGGCACCACAGCAACAATTACCACCTACATTACCATGACACATTTTAACGACGGAAAAAATGGAAGATTGTCGTTTTACGTGACCGTAAATCTTGCGGTTATGAGCCATGGGACCTCCTTTTTACGTGGAATCCGAACCACATGACATGGCATTTCACTTCGAATATCTCACATGCATTGACCGGGAATCGAACCCAGTCCACCTTGGTGAGAGTCCAACAGCTATACCGCTGCGCCACCCTGCCCCCCCCCCCCCCACACTACGGATTATACACCTCCTTTATGTGATTATGTGACTGTTATAATCACACTAAGCAAGCAAACTTGAAGGTCAATCACCACTATCAGTATCTCAAAAAATCAAAAGCAAGTACTCCCATGAAGAACTACTGTAAATAGCCTACCTTCAAATTTCCTACTGGTCTTTCTTAGAACACGAGCAATAAAATCGAGATTTTAAGAAATTGCACAGCCTCCACTCTCATGTTCTCATAATGTTTCATTACATTAGATGTCAGTATATTAAGGCATCTATGAAGATATACCGTGCCAATGAATGAATCCTTTAAATATGGAAATTTCGCGTCGCCGCCATGACGGTTATGTGTTCACCAGGTTATTGAATGATCCATAGGGAACTAATGTTGATACCTTCTATCAACATACAAAATTTCTGCTTGATTGTTGTAATAGATTCGAAGATATTGAGAACTGTCTATATATTTCGGATGATCACCATGTTGGATTGTTATATGTGTATGCCATAGAGTAATGTACTGTACCCGTATCCAGAGAGATATTTGCCAGAATCCAAAGATGGAGATGGATCGCGGCAAATAGTAGTCCCCGGCTAGAAAAATCCCTGGCAAATAAAACAGGAGGGGTACGGCTAGTCTTCATTGTGCTATAGGTCTAATCCACAGGGCTGTTTGGAGTGAGAGTGAGAAACCCTTTAAACACTCGGGGGATTGGGGAGTACAGGGCGCCAGGAAATGTTCTCCACAGCGACTACGCGCTGCTATGAGAGGTAGCGTCATCAGTTTAGTTGGCAGCACGGTGTCTTTGATAGAGTGAAGGCCGCATGTGTGGGCTGTGGGCTGTCGAAATCGTCAGTGTGTATAGTTAGATTATTGGAAGCGTGCAACAGTATGTTATGAATGTCTGTGGTGAGTACTACGTATACAATTTGTTTTGATACAAGCGACAGCCGTGCTCCCAACATAAATGATGACGCTATCTCTCGCAGCAGCGCGTAGCCGCTGAGGAGAACATTCCCTGGCACCGTGTATTTGTTGGCAAACTAGTCAAATCTCGCCACTATAGCACATTATGTCGCCTTATCTGCAAATTATAACTCCAAACTTATATAAAATGTCAGAATTACGCAAGCACGTATTTGTTTGATTTATTCATAATATAACAATTACTATGAAATCAAATAATGATTACTGGATAAAATAATAATAATAATAACATCTATCTAATCTAGATAAAATATGTAATTGGCAAAGTAATTGAACCTCTAAGCAACATGCTGTGTCCTAGTTTAAGGAGTAAAATAAAAGGAGGTTTTTAAATTACCTATCTCGGAAATGAAATAAGCGATGGCCTTTCGCTATTACATTAACTGTATAGAACTCTATAAAAATCTCCTTAAACCTGATTAATTCCTATCCTATTAAGATTTATAAATATTCGGTCTGTAATTAATATCTATAAACATAAGTATTTACATATTCACACACACACTACTCAAAATATTTACCCAACGCGTGAATCCTGCCACTAATCTTGGTCTACATTCTTATTACTCGCCAAAATAAGTACAAATGATCTGTTCAATAAAGCCTAGATCAAAGCCTAGTGCCTTCTAATCCAATACAAGTATTTATAATGATAACCTTCGTTCCACTTTAACTAACAATTGTCATTGTTTCAACTTTCTCTGATTCCTGAGCCATTAGTTATTTAGATCTGAGCATCTTCCAACAGTACAAAAATAATAACAGCTGATCTCAAATAGAAACCAATCTGACTTCATTACAAGTGACTATCTCTTCCTACACATAAATTCCTATAACTGTGACTTGTACACACATCCACAACATTACATCGCTGACTATCCATAATTACCATTTACTTGCCTGCCGTGGAACAATGTCAAACTCGCACATTGCCACATTCACTTCAAAATGCAAACCTCGGCAACAATAAGCAGGAATACCATTCATCAGCTACAAAATACACAATGAATTCGACTGTGTATCAACACTCTCAGCAAAGTCAACGACTTGACGTAAACTATCAGCCTTCGGTATTTTAAATTGCTCATACAGATCTCTACCATGAATACTAAATCAATTACTGACCTCTTAAATCTTTTCTACAATGCAATCCAATAAGGTTCATAATAATAATAATAACAACTCGAGTGCCTTTGGGTCTCCAAATGCGACAAATTAATTCCACAATTCTTACTGCTCATACAATATGCCTTAATAGTGTTTCCATTCAATATTACAAAATGTTTAATTCGATGTAGAAACCTCTCCATGAAAACTATAAGGTTATCTACAATATTTATACAAGTACTGTATTTCTTATCACTATTTCTATCGATGAATTTTCATAACAGAAAATCTTACTTCATAATATCTGTCCTCCACTATCAGTCATATCAACTATCGAAATTCTGCGAAAATAAGAATGATCAAGAAATGAACCTCTATCATAATAAGACAAAGAATAAAATTTGGATTCGCATATCACAAAAATCTCAGGTATTAAAATCTAATCGCAATTCCTAAAAATTCTAAATATCCAAAAATACGATCCGCGACCTCGAGTACAAAACTCAAAATTTGAAAATCCACAATATTACTTCAGGTATGGAATTAAGCCGAAATCCAGATCGACAAAAATATATAAAATAGAGGAAAATGCAGATAATTGAATTCCTTCAGCCATATTTCGGAAATGTTACCTTAGATAAAATCAAAAATGTCTTCACTCTACGAATATAATACTTGTTAGATTCACTCTACCTGGTGCCGATTTAAAGTTGTCTAATTGAAGTCCGTCTTGATCTTAGCTGGATAATGATAATGCCGAAATAGCATTACCCTTCCAGCCTCGTCCTGGATCGCCTTTCTCGTACCTCAGAAATCACCTATCATCATCGTGATGAATTGCGCACCTGCTCTTGATTGAATCACCTTTCTGGACACCATCGCCTCGTTCTGGATTCTTCCCTCGGTTCGACTCCGATCTCCGGCCTTCCCTCATCATCTCAGATAAATCGCCTGACAACTTCGTGATAAAATAGTCTTGTAGATATTCATAGTAGTAGTTTTTCTCGTAAAATCATTGTGATCTTATTGTCTGATGAATTTCTAAAAGGTTGACGAAAACCATCGTCTTCTCTGCTTCATTTTAGTCAACTTCAAATATCTTCACCATCTTTGCATATTATGTTTCTTCCATGTATTTAGTACGCCATTTCTTCCACCTTAATAAAGTTCAGAAGTATCTCTCCCAATTTCAACATATATTCATCGTAATAATTTTGGAATAAATAAATTTTGCGAAATATTCTTCGTAGATTACCTTTGATAATATTTAATGCAATATCGTAACTCTGTGTAATTCTGATTGAGTATAATGTTCGTTGAAACCTGTCTTGCAAGAATAATAATAATAATTAATTGCTCGTAATAATTACGTAGTTCAATAGTTAATGTTTATCTCAATATTAAAATGTTCACTTCACTTCTATAAATGCTCACTTGAAGAATGACTATCAATTCAAAATATTCTAAGTTCACTTTCCAGTTTTACATAATGTTATCAAGTCCGCATATCTCATGAGTTCGGTCTTGAGCTTACACTTCGCCCAGATTATCAATTTGCTTTCCGATAACCAAAAACTTTGGAACTGCACTTCCCTGCAACAACGAGTAACACGTCTGTTTCGTTCAAGTGTCACAAGATAAGAGTCTCGATTCCTGTTGGCGGGCTCCCCTCCTCCACGTCCAGGATAGTGTCTACTCTAAAACAGCGCGAAAATTTGGTGGAATCTTAGAAATATGTAGTTTCTGCTTCACTGAGACTTCTTAGATAAAAATACAGATAACTTCTTGAATAAATTATTGCATTTCCTTAACCATTAATATTTCTTCTCAAATGATAACTAATTATCAATGAACAGCTTCATAATGTGTATAAATTATTTTTATTATTTGGCTGCAGTCGCCCACGTGACCTGGGTGGCGCGCGACTTCCCTCGCCCCACTTCTGTCCATGCGTCGTGTCCTGTGGGTTAGTCTAGTTGCCCCTAACATAAGCTTCCCTTCTCACGCAACTCTCTGTGACTGGCGTGGCCTTCATTTCAAAATAAGATTCTGCCAGTACGCCTAGACTTTCTCGTATCAAATTTTGTGATTGGTCCGGCTTTTTCTTTTCGAGCCGACTGACCTGTTCTCCCCTCTGAATGTGTCTCCAGACATCAAATTTTAACAAAATGAAAGGCATCATTCCCTGCGCTGTCTCAAATACAATAATTCTTAACAATAAAATTATAGTACAGTACCATTACATTACGTCAAGATTACTGTGTGGGTTCAATATTCAAACGTTCATTTCGATCGCATGATAAGGACACAAGATGTAAAACCTTTATTTTAAAATTCCGTACAGCGGCCATCTTGGGTTATCCAAACAACTGAGTTGATTGGATATCAGTAGAATAAATTTTATATGAATAATTACCTTACCTTACCGATTAGACTGCACTCGGGTGATTAAATCGCGAGTAAATTCCAATTAAATGTTTAAACTTCTCCTGGCCACCATGTTAGATTTTTGATCACCAGGTTATTAAGCAACCCGCGGGTGAACTTATGTTAATAGTCTCTATCAAGATACACAATTTTAGTTTGATTGCTATAATAGATTCGTAGATATTGAGAGCCGTCGAAATATTTCGAATGGTCGCCATGTTGAATTGTTATATGTGTAGGTCATAGATTTATGTACCATTAGATGATGATCATTGCGTAAGTTCATTATTCAAACGTTTATTTTAATCGATCGATTAGGACACAAGAAGAAAAAATCGCACAACCACCATCTTGCATTATCAAACAATTGAGTTTAATTGGTTGTCAGTAGATTAAATTTTATATGAATATTTACCGTGCTAAGTGACATTGCGCTCGGATGGTTAATTCGCGAGAAAAGTCTATTTGAATGTTTCAACTTCGGTTTTCGGCCATGTTTGTTTTATATTTAACAAGTATTTGAAAGTCACATAGGTGACTTGATCACCGTACAAAATTTCAGGGTTATATCTGTTACTGTTGCGGAGATGTAGAATGCCAGTGAAATATTTCGCGCGACCACCATGTCGGATTGGTGAAACGTATTAGAATTTAAAAGGCACGGTCAAGGTCGGAAGAAGTAATTGTATGCACTCACCAAGTTTCATTGAAATAGCTTTCACTGTTTCGAATTTATTCGGGAGGGAGTTGGGGGGGGGGGGGACGAATCGCATATACACACACATACCTAGGTTACACTCGCACACGCAGTCAATAGGTGATCTCATAAGCCCATTTTTTCATAAATTAAAATAGGCAAAAAATCACAGATATTTGTCTACTTGAGCTACTTTAATTACTACCGCAACGAAATAAGTGTATAGGCCTACTGTATATGGTACAGTAAATATCATAACCCATACTTATAAACATATATATAATAAAGGTTTCAGTCATGGCCAATTATAGTCTATGTTGCGAAGTCGATCTTTCGACGCCCTTAAAGTTGCAACAGTGTCAAAAAGTAATCGTTCAAAAAATGCATACCGTATATGAGAATCCTTCAGTCAGGTTTTGACGGGTACCAACTAGTATTATTTAACGCCACATTTATGCCTCGTGTCTATTTAAACAAATTCCTCACTGTTTGTACATAAACAAACACATAAACATGATAAGCTTCTACAGCACCTACTACAGTGATAGGCTACGGTTATTTTGAAGAACGCTGAGAAGGGTTCACTTCCTTATCTTGTAATTCTGTCGAGCTTCATTTCAAACTAGCATAAAGGGTTTCCCAGTTCAGTCATTTGATCTCGCGGCGCTTTGTCTCGGCAGAATATTCAAGTTGTATCAGCTATCTGACCGCTTGTTCAAATGCATCCTGGGATCTGTTGGTTATTCCTTTTGCTTCCGTTTACGACGCTGTAGCGATCCGCCTGGAAATAACACCGCAATTGTAATGTACATTATATTACTATATGATACATTAGGAATGAGTTGTTATTGAGTAATTTGAGGGCTTGAGACACTTTGGTTATAAGCCTCGTGCACACTATTGTGTATATAATTTGTTTAAAATCCTGTGATTCGATGGTAATTGTATCATATCAGTGCGTGTAACTGTAAATCATAGAGTGATAGCCTGTGCCATGTGCCCAGGAGATACCCGGCATTTGACTGGAGTGAGGATTGAATAACTCCTATAAAACAAGTCAGGATGGTCACTGTATGCACCAGGATTTGAAACTAGGATCTGCAAACTTGCATTGCTCCGTTGCAAATTTGAAGTGAATTAGCGCACTTAGTTCCACTGCTGGGTTGTCAGAAGTAGAACTGGAGGCTGTGCTTCTAGGAAACTCAATTCCTTTGCTTCGCAAGGCTACAAGGCAATTATTTTTATTTACTTATTGATCACGAAAATAACACGTCATTGTACTTCAACTTCTAGGTTCAACAGCGATAGATGTAGGCTACAAATTGTCACAGAACGCATTGGTCTATTCAGACCATTTTGTGTCTACGTATGTGTGTGTCTCACGCTAGTACGTGGCGGAAGATTGTGATTTCCTTTATAACATCGTCCAAACCGGATTAAAGAACCAACTATCAATTGCTATAAGTCTACCCTGTTCCACTTCTACTACCAAATGCAAATGGTTTGTTATTGAAATGTAACAATTGTTCAATATCATGAAAAAGTCTGAATCAATGAAAGCCTAATTTCATACGATAGAATCATCCTAGTAATACTTTATATTCAGTTATTCACTGCGAAATGTTCACTAGTCTTCGTTGTTCTGAACTAGATCTGTGCGACACAAAAATATATGAAAAACTGTGTACGAAATTTATGTTGAAATGCTATAATATGCAAACTTACCTAGTTGTGAAATGCTCCTGTTGATGTGTAACACAGTGTTACTTGAGCATTTTATTTTGTTGCGTTGGCAATCAAACAACATTTGCGTACTTCGTGCTCTCGATATATACAAACCGAGTCACGCAAATTAACTGGCCGTCAAACGGCTCTTTGCAGAGCCAGTTATGCCTGCACCTTCAAGAGGTTTCAAGCGCTGCCGTATTCAACTGACCTATATGTGATTGCGGTAAATATAACAGCTATTAGATCTCCGAGCGAAGGAGATGACGCAATTTTTAGTGAAGGTGAAAAGGTTTCGGTTTGAATCTCAAATAAGTGCGATCACTGCACTGATGGCTTAAATATGGCCTGCCTGACAAACCATGACCAACACTGTATATCTAGCAGAGGGCTTTTATTCTTCATGCGGACCAGCTAAAGTGGAGCTTAGATATCATTGCTACAAATATAGTGCCAGAAATGTGTATCCTGCTTGAAGACTTCTGCACGCCTGCTAGCGCTATTCATACGACATAAACACTTTGGCATTCCCATATACCATTACAAGCCGCCCTCTGTGCTCCTCGGGTAACCTTTAGGAAGTAGTGAGGCTGTGCCAATCCTAAGGCACCCATTTTATTTTTACGTGACTATACCTCGCTCCTTGACTTTTCCAGATATCTACGGAACCAGTAACCGTAGATACTCGTGTAAGGGGTCAAACGAAAGGGGTCTTTGTCCTCGATAGACTGGACCATTTAATTTTCAAATTTTGCCAAAGGGCGTAACTGAAAATTTTGGATTTTACCCTTCATTAAATGTTTATTTAATGTTTAAATTTATTATTTATGTAATTTTTAATAATTACTGTATTTAATTTTTTCAATTCGCAAAAAGGTCAAACTTCAAGGTCATTGACCCGAGATATCCCAAACTATAATAATGGTAGAGGGTTGTGACAGGTCCATTATGAAAGGGGATTAAGCCCCCTTTTCCGTGGACCATTTATTTACCCAAATTTTGCCAAAGGACCAAACTAATAGGTTATTGACCTGAGATATCTCAAACCAATATTCGTAGAGACTTGTGTGAGGGATCGGATTAAACAGGATTACGCCCCCTTTCCCTTGAACTATTTACTTTCTTAAATTTTGCCAAACTACTAAAACATGAACGTGAGATTTCGTAAACCCATAATCGTACAGACTTGTGTGCAGATTCAAAATAAATCCCCTAATGCCATCATTCATATGGATTATTTATTTTTCCAAATTTTATCAAACTACTAGGTCATGGACCTGTGATTTAGCAAACCCAAAACCACAGAGATTTGTTTGAGGATTCGAATTAAACACCTTAATGCACTCTTTTCCATAGACTATTCAATGTTCCAAATTTCTCTCAACTACTAGGTCGTGGACCTGAGATTTTAAGAACCAATAATCGGAAGGGGTTGTGTAAGGTCTCATATTAACCAAGATTACGCTCTCTTTACCGCGGATTATTTATTTTTCCAAATTTTGTTAAGGGACCTAACTACACATTATTAAAATTTTGTTCTTTTGTACATTTTTAATGTTTTAATTTTTATTTTTCGTTTATTTCAATTTTTTAGATTTAGTCAAAAGAGCTTAAATGTACATTTTATTATTACTATTATTTGATACTTATTATTTATTTGATTGTGCTGCTTAGATAGAGGGCCTCAGTGGGTTCTACATTACCATTTCATTTGAACTTGACTGTACCTTTGAATTAACTAATAGGTCATGGACCCGAGATATCCAGAACTAATAATCGGATAATGTTATGTGACAACTCAAACGAAAGGGGGTTTTACCTCTTATTTCTAGCGAATGTCACTTTTTAATTTTACTGATGGGCCTAAACCGCAAATTTCGAATTTCTGGTTTTAATATTAATAAGAATTATATTACGTATTTTTTTAATTTATGATTTTATTTATATATTTTTATTATTAATTTTATCTTTTAATTTTTAGGTATCGTGAACTAATCATTGAATAATGTTATGCGACAGCTTGAATGAAAAAGCGTAAACCATTTATCACTAAGGCAACTTATTTTTAAATTCTGGCTTTACGATCTAAATGCAAATTTAAATTTTGAGTGTTTAAAAATATATATTTTTAATGTTAAATATTCATATGTGTAATAAGGCTTTAGGAAAGTCATGTAACATGACACCTAGCTGACTGTGACAGGATATCTCGAGCAAGCGATTTAAGATAGCTGTTAATAGATTTTTAAATTATTTATTTAATTAAGAAGGAAACTAGACCTATAAAGAAGTGATATTTGCGTGGTCCTTGTTGGCCTGTCCGCGGTGTATATATATATAAATAATTATAAATTATATCATATGCATTTAGTTATTTAAAATATTATTTTTATTAGATTATTAATGTTAGTATTATCATGATTATAATTAAAATAATAATTATTATCTAACATGTAGGTTCACTTTAACACACTCAGCTCAAGGTTATGTCAATGTTCTAACAAGTATAATAATGTCGAGAGACTGGGAGATAGTAATTGCCTGTATAACGTGGATAAATGAAATATTTATTTATTATTTAATTATTTCAATATTTTATTATTTATTTATTTACTATCAATTATTTAATACTTATTGATTTAAAATCATTATTATTTTATTGTATTATTATTTTATTTTATAATTACACTCCCCGAGAAAAATTAGGTCACCTGATAAGACGACGTCGATTTTGATCCGATGACGGCAGATGCCACCTGGGGGATAGTAGAAGTACTGATAAGGGTTTCAACGTCGTCCACCAACAGGTTGCGTAGTGGCATAGCTACCCGAGTGCCATCTGTGTCTACCATTAAATAGGGAAAGCTCTCAGCCATACGGCTTATTGTGGTGCAAACGTGTAAAGCAAGCAGGTACTGCCCCCGTAAATTGAATTATTTAGGGACAAAATGTGAGTATTTTCCGTTCCCATGATAAAATTTAACTAGCAAATATAATTTCTGTAAGTGTGACACGAGAGTGTAGTGTTACAAGCTCGAGACTGTGGGAGAGCCCGATCACGTGATATGTTGCACAATGGACGCTTCTAGAAGGCTATATTTAGCATAGCAATTGCGAGTTTGGAAATTAATATTATAAATATTGTTATAAATTATGCTATTGGATCCCAGCCCAGAGCCAATGAGAACAGGTCTTATTGAAGACGGGATCAACTTTAATTACACAGTATGATGAAATTATGCATTTAGGCCCTCAGAAGAAGATTTTCTTATTTGTTAATGAAGAGAATATTAAGAGAAATTATGTCTGATACTTTAAAAACCACAGATTGGTTAATCTACGCAGTAATAAGCATTGGTAATCTACGCGCTAAAATTATGGTAGGAGATCGATATGGCCGCCAAAAATACGACTTGGAGGGGGAGATCCAAGGATCGAGGTTCTTATTCCAGCAGACTTTGAAGAGTGGGGAAGTGTTTTTACTGGGTTAACGGAGATCCCAAGTCTTAGTCCGAGTGCGACGACTGTCGACTTGTGGAGACGCGAGGATAGCTAGTTGGAACGTTAGAGATCACCGCACTTCCATTCTACGTGAAGTTGCGAGGAACATTGTATTGATTATATCTCTTATATAATTGAGATCTGAAGTTAAATAAGTATATATATATAAAGAACAGGTCGCATACTATATATTGTGAAAAGTCAAGCGCTATAATACTCACCGTTTCGACAATATAAGCCTGTCAAGTTAGATTTCCAAATGTGTTGGAAATAAAGCTGAATATCATTATAAATTGCAACGTGAAGTTGACGAACGCAGTTCAAATGAACAGTGGCGGAGAACTTTTAATAGTGGCGCAACACATAAACATTAACAGAATGACTATTATTATTCTTCAAATATTATCATTCAGCATAATTAACATTGTTGATATGATGAACTAGATAGTCATGCGCCAGAGACATATTCGATAACAGGAGTTAAGATACAACGATGGAGCTTCGTTAGACAACGTATTCTAGAATACAGACGTAGTGTACGGTCCATCTTGTGCATTTTCGTCAGTCTATGAACACTAATATAACATCAATTAGCAATGGAAACATTTCATTCACTATTTATATGAATATTTTCATAATTATATTCCAATGATGAAGCTGATACATATTTACGACGGAGAATGAGGACTTTACAGAAGAGATTTGTCAAGATGCTAGGGAAGGTAGCCCAGCAACACAGAAGAATTTGCCAGAAGGATGTCGTTCGAGCCCAGGCGAATGTTGGTGAATTCCAGAGAGAGACGTTTCTAATCTCTGAGGTCGCAGATCCGAGGTTCGAATGCAGATCCATATCAGTGTCTTGTACTGAGGAAACATCTAAAGTATTGTGGGAATACTTACATAGATCTTCAAGTTTTCGTCCAAATAAAATATTAGTGTATCTCAATTGTTATATAGAGCTTGATTAGTAGCATTCTGAGCCAGCGATCTTATTCCATATTTTCAGCGATCTTATTCCATATTTCTATATTTTCACACTTCATGTATTTCAGTGCTTTTATGTATTTTACACTTCAGATGTGTGTTGAGATTTTTATGCTGCAAGATTATTTAGAAGATGATTGCATTTCATCTATTTTTCAATTTTATTCTACGGATCAGTTGTGGAACTGACATTAAATTTTTTGTTTTAGGAATCATATTGCCTCATAGGAGACTAGTCGTTTCGACTCTCGAATTTTAATAATTTCATTTAAACCTAGTATTCTGACATTGTGTCATAGCTTCAAATTAAAGTCTTATTAAATTTAATTTGAGCACTTTAATGTAACGACATATAACTTGAAGAAAAGAAGAAACATCGAATGATATTATTATATCATTATTGTACATAAACTATCGACGATCTATGAAATACTAGTCGTTTTATAAGACCGAAGTCTTAATTCCTATGAACATTCTTTGTTTAGAGTGGAAAAACTTTACGGCATTGACAAACCTTTCTTATTATTTGTAAAGCTAAGAGCTTTGTTCATTTAATAAGCTAGAGGAAATACTGTTTGATAGAAGATTAATCAAATCTTTGGCTAGGAATTCAAAGCTAGTTTATCCCGGCCAAGATTGAATTCTATCGGACACTAGAAATAACATGGGTGTTATTTTATCCTATTTGTGTAACATCACGTCATTTTGTCGACATGATATTACAACGATAAACAATTTATAGCTTGACAAGTGAGATGAGACAGGAGTATTATTTTTATTACATGTATTTGCGACAGACGAGTTAACAGTTAACTATCTTGTTGTGGAGTAAACTTTAGGAGGTTAATCACGACTGTCTAATATCGTTCTTTACAATTGGAAGTTTCGTTTGAAGAACTTACGCATGTATAATTGTAGTCCAGTAGTCATGTGCAATGATACTGAGGGTCATGCCATTATTTGAGAGAAGTTCCTACATAAGATATGTTAATAACAATTAATCCCTTTTGGTTATTGTTTAACATAGTAGATGATAATTGTTTATGCCATATATACTGTTATATGAGGATTTGTAGAGCTATGGAGTGCTCGTGCGAGGGATTTCCGCATTTTAAGGAAGTCAAAGTATTGTTGTTCTTTGATAAAAGGCATGTATCATGATAAGAGCCGTTGTATACAAGTAGTCCAGTTCTTGTGAATTAACGATTTAGCTGTGTTAACAGGAGGGTTTCAGCAGAAATGCAACTTGAGAAAGATTGTCTACTCACGTCTATAATACAATTATTAAATTTTATTAAACCCGAATTTATGTAATTACGTACAGTTTACCTTAATTAGTCGACTGTATTATACCGATAATGTAATGAAACCTATATAAGACGATGTGTAAGCAGTATATTAAAACCACCGAACGTTAGAGAAGGACGGTTATGTGAAAAACCAGTGTATATATTTAGTTAAGAATTATATTGTAACCGAGAAGTTAGAATCTCGAAAGTGTCGCGTTAGCAACACTAGATAATGGATATTATTATAAACATATTACATGTAAATAATTTTTGTGGAAATGATTATTTAGTTAAATAATTTAGTAGGATTTATTAATCAATTGCTTTGGAATAGTGTGTGTTTATGAGAGGATGTTTTCGGTGTGTATGATTATTCATTGTTAAGAGCATTTATGTGGAACCGAATTGGTCTAGAACAATTGCGGAGTGCGAATGAAAGAGTGTATACAAAATTTTAGAATGATTGTTTAAGAAACAAAGTAGTTATGTGAACTTTTGTAAGATATAAATGTTAATTTTTACGTGTTTTATAAATGCACACACAAGCAGTCTCTGTTGGCTAGCGAGAATGATTCACCGTTAGCATTGGAGAGCGATGTCATAATATGAACAGGTGTAGACTCACCGCCTTGTATTTATTGTACAAACCAGTTTCGAGTACAGCGTGGTGCCGGTGTTTCATTGATGAAACAACGTTACTACACGTGCGTTCTGCAAACTCAGGCTTGTGAATGAAACCATGTGTCTGGAATGTCATTAAGAGGCTTCATTAAACGTTTTTATTTTTACGCAGTGTAGGCCTAGAACAAGCCAAGATTTTATACTCGTAATTTTTAATACAGCATTGTAGTAAGATGTAGAGTTGAAAGGAGGTGTGAATGATTGCGTGTTTTTTAATTTTAATGTCTATTGTTAAATTCGTCTATTGTTATTTTGTTTATACACTGGTCAAAACAATTAGGGGATCAGGTGAGATATCATACACAAGGTACATATGGTAACGTCTTTTATTCAGAGTTCGGTTACAATTGTAATTTATGTGTGCTACAGTACGATATTGTGCTGTCTCAACTCTTTACTGGAGGTTTACATGGCGTTGACTTAGAGCGAGGCACCATATGGCTAGCATAATAGTGAAGAAGTCATTCTCGTTGCCCTCTAATATGGTGTGTGATCACCTCGGAAGGCCAGGACAGTTGCACACCTGCGTGGCATGGACAGTATAAGGTTATCAATCAGCTCTTGAGGGATATTTGGCCATTCTTCCATGAGTGCAATATCCAGATCGGCAACCGAGGTGGGAGTTGCTGGTCTGGCTGCAATGCGTCTGCCAAGTGCATCCAAGACATGCTCAATCGGGTTTAAGTCCGGTAAACAGGCTGGCCACTCAATTCATTCAATGCCCTCGTCGTCAAGCATGTTGTCCACCAGTGCAACTCTGTGGGGACTTGCGATATCGTCCACCAGAATGAACCCTTCGCCTATGGCACCAGCGTAGGGCACAACAAACGGTTGAAGGATCTCGTCTCGATACCTAAGAGCAGTCAAAACGCCATTCTGAACGACATAGAGGTCCTTACGTCCGCCAATACTGACTCCTGCTCACACCATTCGTCCACGACCATGATATGGTGCTGTTTCCTGCACACACGCGGGATTGTTCCGAGTTCCACGTTTTCTCCAGTTGAGGGAACGACGATTGTCCGGCTGAACACAAAATCGTGACTCATCTGTGAACAGAACCCGCGCCATTCGTTACTACGTCAATCCTGATGTTCCTCCGCCCAGTTTCTGCTGGCTAAACGGTGGCGTGGTTTTAATGGGACACACACCATAGGTCTCCGTGCGTAGAGGCCACTTTCCCGAATGCGATTTAGGACTGTTTGTGTTGATATGGCGCGCCCTGTTGCCACCTGGAGGGTTCGTTGCTGCTGAGTTGCATTCAGCCTCCCGTCTCGACGGGCTGTTAACCGGAGATAACGGTCATCTCTGGCTGATGTTACCCGTGGATGACCTTGGCCTGGCCTTCTTTTAACGGTTCCTGTTGTCTGAAATCGTGTGCAGGTCCTGTAAATTACACTTTGGGACACTCCAATAGCTGCAGCGACCTCCCTCTGAGTCTGTCCCGCTTCCAACCTTTCTAAGGCACTCCATGCCATACCTTTGGGTAAGTCACGTTGTTGTTGCATTGCACTACCTGCTCACTACACCACCTGAACCCAACTGCTTGTGTCATTCGTTTGGTAGAGTAAACACACGTCCTCACCAACCCCCTCTGCAGCAACTTCCTGTTATTACCACTATCTCGGTTGCCGTAATGTTGTTGTCTCCAGTCCGTAGAACCGACAGAAAGACGTAGACCCATTTTAGGTCATTCTGTCGATGACAATACGTCAGAACCTAGATATCTCGACTGATCCCCTGATTGTTTTGACCAGTGTAGTAGATTAGTTTACCCTATTGTTAATAAATTTTGTTCAGATTGTTTTCCATTGTTGTTGGAGTGCGATTCATTTTCAATATAAGGAGCCGAGTATTGTGGATGGTGTGTAGGCGAAGCTGAAGTCCCAGTCCCCGAGAGGTAATTAAAGGTGAGTGCCCCGTGTAGTTGGTTGTTGATCCACAATATTCTGGTAACTGCTGTCTGTAAATCCCTAAAGGCCGTGTTGGAAGCGATTTCTAATGTTGTATATGCCGGTGCAGTTAGAAATAGGCAATCCAGCGGGGGAAATGGATATTCCAACAGGATCCTTTCCGGATTATCGGGTACAGTACAATGCCACGGAGACACATTCGTTCTTCCTACAGCCAACTGAGTGATTTTAAAAGGGGTCAAATTGTGGCTTTCCGAGTGGCGGGATGGTCCTCTTGAAGAATTGCCACACAAGTTGGACGTGCTGTGCCCGTTGTGAAACGATGCTGGTATCAGTGGTCACGGGAACATTCTCACTCCCGTAGACGGGGTTATGGACGTCCAGTCAGCACCGATGTCCGCCAGGATCGTCGTATTGTAAGGTCAGCAGTGGCAGATCGTACAGCTACCACAGCACAGATACGAGGGTTTGTGTGTGAGTCAAGAAGTGTCAACACGAACTGTTGCGAACTGGTTACTATACCAGACCCAAAACAATTGTGAACATGGGGTCGTCCAGTAGCGTGCGTCCAGCTGAGCACTGTTGCCACAGTGAGACTGGCGGAGATGACACAGCTCTATACTCGCAGTATACGCACGACCTTCTCTGTGAACACAAGGCGCTCCGAATGTAAGAACATGTACGAGCTGGGGGGCCTAATCCTACGAATATCTATGCTCACAACAGAGTGCGCACATTTTTATATTTGTGATATGAGGCAGATATAAGATATCACACAAACGTTATTCGTGCGCTCCTGGTCTCGCGACCAGCATTCTTGGCTGTAGCCCAGGAGGTCCGGGTTCGATTCCCGGCTCTGTCAAGCAATTTAATTCTAGTCTGAGGGATAGAACGGGGTTCACTCAGCCTCGTGAGGCAAAACTGGGAAGATGTGGGTTAGATTCCTACCCCAGCCATCCTGGAAGTTGTTTCTCATTTATACTCCAGGCAAATATCGGGATGGTTCCTAACATAAGGCCACGGTCGCCTCCTTCCCAATCCTCACAAGCATACAAATACACACACTCAAATACAGTCAACACAATAACCCAGATTTTCAGACAAGTACACGGGGCTAAAGCACGAAGATGTCCTCGCCCCTCAAATGAAACTACAACAACAACAACAACGTTATTATTTCACATGACGTAATCTACACCCCTAGTCATTCTGATTAACATTGCTTGTGGACTCTTTATAAGGCAATAGAAATACAGAAAACAATGTATTTGGATCAGTTTTTGTTTATTGGGGACCACCTTGTCGTGTACTGGCTAGCACACTTGCTCTTCATTCTTGGCTGTCACCGCGGAAGCCCGGGTTCGATTCCCAAGAAATGTTATTCTGGTCTGATGGCTGGAACAGGGTTCACTCAGCCTCGTGATGCAAAACTGGAAAGAGGTGGGTTGGATTCCTACCTCAGCCATCCTGGAAGTGGTTTATCTGAGGATTCGCACCTCTGCTCCAGGCAAATGTCGGGATGGTACCTAACGTGCCACGGCCGCTTCCTACCCAAATCCTACCTGAATTACAAATACACACACTAGTACAGACATCAAACTGACACAGGTTATCAGACAAATTCCACACACACCCAAATACACGGGGCTACATAACCACGATGTCGCAAAGCCCCGTAAACGATCATCATCATCATCATCATCAACAACAACAACCCGTGAGGTCCGGATTCGATTCACGGCTCAATCAAGACATTTAGTTCTGGTCTCAGGGTTAGAACTGGGTACGCTATGCTTCGTGAGGTAAAACTGTGAAGAGGTGAGTTTTATTCGACTCAATTACAACAACAAAAAACATAATTGCTGACACCACAATAACATAGGTTATCAGATATTTAGTTTTCACGTACTTCTGTATTCGAAAACTCCTTTAAAAGGCCATATACCGTGAAAATTATATTTCTTGCCTGCCTGTGTAAAACTGTTCGGCTGCCACTCGGCTTGCTAAGTGACATTGTTATGAGTTCAAAACTTCACCTCACAGCTCTTGTTAAAGCTTCACTACTGAATTGATACAGCAATACCGTCACTCTTCGTTATCTTCCCTAGCGAACCTAAATATTTCAACACCTAAATCATTATCTCTCTAATTATCCAATTATCAAGGTCAGATGTTATCTCCAGAACAGCTGGTCGTAGCGTAACGGGGTTTGGACAGTCAGCTTCAAACTTTTTAACTCTGTAGCATAGGGTCCTTAAAATAATTGAAGAATTAATTATTTTCCTACGCGGAGAGAAATAACGATTTCGTACGGCGCAGCGAGCCGTGCAGGCTGAGTTATCTGGGCAACGCCGCGTTATGCGATCGGCTGGCTCGAGTGAGCGAGGTAATCTGGCTCCTCCCTCATGTTCACAATTGTTGGGGGTCTGGTATAGCCAGTGGTTTAGTTGGACCGGAACGGGCCGGAACGCCATCCGGAAAGTATCTTCCCGCTTTAGAAAGACGTAACAATTTTACATTCAGTAAGAAAATCGTTTATAATCTATACATAGCGCTGAAACGTCACGGGTGTACTCTAGCGGACTAATATCGAAACTTACGGTTTTATGTTCATAAAATACGGTCGCTTTTACACTCCTGGGCGTTTTTCTGGTTCTCTAAGTTTGACTACACTGTTATTGGATACGGAGAGCGGGAAGTGAGCACAACAACTTTCTTC
Organism: Meconema thalassinum; assembly: GCA_946902985.2. Taxonomy (NCBI): domain Eukaryota; kingdom Metazoa; phylum Arthropoda; class Insecta; order Orthoptera; family Tettigoniidae; genus Meconema; species Meconema thalassinum. The sequence continues at coordinate 801,704,670 of OX336389.2, read as the reverse complement.
CGCTCGTTATGTTTGTGTGAATCCAAGTTTTATTTTATGTTTTGCTCGATGTGTTGCTGTGAAGCAGATATTACGGAATCTCTCTGCAGTTAATGAACATCAGTAGCCCCGTAGTGCCTTTCAAGTTTTCCAGTGACTGTGAAAGTGAGTTGTGAGTCACAACTTGTGACAATGAGTTTACTTAAGTGGCTGGGTACAAAAAAACGTGCTGGGGATGAAGATGAAGAATCAAAGAATACTAAAAAGGTGTGTGATGGCTCAAGTAAAAACGAAACTGAATGGAGTTCCGAGAACATTAGTTTCATTAAAGACGTGAGTATAGAGATAGACCCTGGGTTAAATGTTGCTGAAACGTGTGATGCAGATTCAAAGGAGAATCTAGGTTATGGTTCTACACCTTCTACCATCGACTGTGAAATTCAAGGACCCACCTACCGAAAACAAGATTTTCCAGACTGTTGGAACGAGTCTCAGTACCGTTATTTTTTTGTCAGAGAACGAGTGGTTATTTGCAGGAAATAAAAATTTAGGCTGCGATATATGTAAAGAGGAAAGTAAATTAGGATTAGGCGTTTTAAGGGGCAGGACTAAAGCTAATGAAAGTAAGGGTAGAATGCAAGGTTAATCCCAACGGAAATAATATTAATCAACAACAAACAATCCTTAGGAAAAAAAATATTTGAGCACAAAAATTCAGAATCTCACAAAAAGCTATGTTACAAAACTCAGAATCCAATAAAAAGATATTTGAAAGTTGCTTGGACACTATGAATGTCAAACACCTAGAAACCACCGTTCGAGTATTTCGAACAGCATACTCAATTGCGAAAAGAAATAGACCCTTCGTAGACCTACAGGCTTATGTTGAACTTCAACAATTAAATGGTTTAGATGTGGGACGAGTTCTTCATACAATTTTAGTTGTGCTAATATTATTGAACACATTTCACAGGAAACGAGAAATAAAATAGCAAAATCTATAACAGAAAATCAGAGGAAAATCAGTATTATGATTGACGAATCAACAACAGTTAGTGTAAAATCTGAGTTAGTATTATGTTTGAGTTGTGCTCTTTCATATAACTCTGAAGTTGTTTCCTTTTTCTGGGACTTGATAGAACTCGAATCAACTACAGCAGATGTTATTACTCGAGAGATATTGAAGAATCTTTCTTCATATGGGATGAATGAAAACTTTCTGGCAGAACATTTAGTTGGTCTAGCATGTGATGGGGCCTCTGTAATGTTAGGTAGAAAAAATGGAGTTGGAGCACAGTTTTAAAGTTATTTCCAGATATAGTAATCTGGCACTGTTTAAACCATAGCTTGGAATTGGCCGTTTCTGATACAAGGAATGAAGTTACAGGTGTTAACCATTTCCATTCTTTCTTTGACAAATTGTATTCTTTATACAGCATGTCTCCCAAAAATCAAAGGGAACTCAACATTTGTGCTGCTTCACTGGAACAAAGAGTTAAGAATATTGGGAAAATATTTACAATAAATGGATAGTTTCAGGCCAGAGAACTGTAAAAGCTGTCTGGGAAAACTACAGTGCTCTAGTAAAACATTTTAGTGAGGCCAAAAATGACCACCAGAGAGACTCCAAAGAAAGGGCAAAATTCCACGGTCTAGAAAATATGTTAACTTGTGTAGAATTTCTAGAAAATATTGCAATTATGTATGATGCTCTTGTTGAGTTAGCTGATTTGTCATTAGAGTTGCAGAAAAGAGAGACAAGTCTGACAGAGGCTCAAAATGCAATCAAGCGCACTATAAAAGTGTTTGAATCTATGTGTAACTCAGCTTCTGGAGAATACTACAGAACAGTTCTTAAAGCAGCAGAAAACAAAAAGTTTAGAAACATAGGATTACATGATTCTAAAAAAGTTGTAAAATTTGACAGAAAGCAGTTTTTCAGAAGTCTTGTGAACAATTTAAATAACAGGCTTATGGAAAATGTGTCCACATCATCTCATCTTGGTTCCAGCTTTAGTCAGCAGAGACATGAGAGAATGACAAAAGTTATCAGTGATTCAAAGGTACTATACGAAAATAATTGGCCCTCCATTTCTACTTTGGATATCTGCTATGGTGATGAGAGTGTCGGCAACCTTTGTGACTTTTTAACATGTCAGACAAGAGGAGGTACATTAATGCTTTTAGAAAGTATGTCGAGACCAAGGAAATTCCAGTGGAGCTGATGCCTTTAATCAAGACTGTACAGACCATTCCCATCTCTTCAGCAGAAGCTGAAAGAGGTTTCAGTACCATGAATGAGATCCACACCGAAAAGAGAAATAGGCTGCTGGTTGAAAGTTCAAGCGGACTTATTTTCATAAGCAGCGTAGGACCTCCTGTGCATTTATTTAACCCACAACCATATGTAAAGTCATGGCTACGAAAGGGGAGACGTTCAGCTGATGAAACAACTTGTTGGAAACACGAGGCCACTGATTTTGACACCCAATACGAGTCCATTTGGAAATTGCTGAATTAATAAGGTGAGTTCCTGTAAATATTTTTTTCCAACTAAATCAGTGGGACTGCGGGCACGCACACCTCCAACCCGTCTTTCACTCACAGCACAGCATCGACGTGAACGGCTCGACTGGTGCCGTCAGAGGATCACTTGGAAGATTGAATGGCAGGCCGTGGTCTTCAGCGATGAAAGCAGATTCAGCCTGCACGCAAGTGATGGTCGTTGGCGCGTTCGACGTAGACCTGGTGAGCGCTGTCCTGTAGAGTGCATTCGTCCAAGACACACCGGCCCCACCCCATGCCTTATGGTCTGAGGTGCGAAAAGCTGCAACTCTCGTTCATCTTTGATGTTTGTGGAGGGTACGCTAACCAGCGCTCGGTACGTGCAGGATGTTGTTAGACACAATATTTTGCCGTTCTTGCAACAGGAAGGGGATGTGTTGTTCCAACAGGATAATTCTCGCCCACACACTACCCGTGGAACTCAACGTGCACTGCAAGACGTGCAGCAACTTCCCTGGCTAGCACGATCGCCAGACCTGTATCCAGTCGAGCACGTGTGGGGCATGATTAGCCAACAAGTGACTCGTGCGACTCGTCCAGCCACAACTCTTATAGAACTGTGTGAACAGGTCGAGCAGGCGTGGAATAATGTATCCCAAGACAGTATTCGCCATCTGTATGATCGACTGGATGCAAGAGTAAGTGCCTGCAATGCCCCCCGTGGAGGCTATACCTCGTACTAATATGGGAGTTTCAGCATGGGTCGATACCTGGTATCTCTGAACCGCTTGACCTATTGATCTGTATACTTTATTTAATAATTACTTGTACTCCATATTGCGCCCGTTGACGCATGTTCGCATTGGTATAATAGATCACAAGACCCTTGGAGAAATCGCTACTAAGCTGAAGAGCAGTCGAACACACCCTACAGGAAGCGGGAAGAATATTGAACAAGATTGATTATAATTAATTTTTATATACTTTGGATGCCCCATAAATAGTTTACGATTTATCTAATGTCATTCAGCATATTTAAGTTACGGTCCACATCGCAGAAACGCGAAACCGTAAATTTGCGTGGTACTACTAGTCGTACGTCCGAGCAGGACAGACGTGTCAGTGACGCGTAAGGATCAAACACGTGTTACTCGTGTTCCCAGTATAGAAAGTATATTGTGTAATGGACAAATCCGTCAATATTATAGACACGAACAACCATCATTGCTAAATATGCAGTAGGAGTAATAGTGAAAGATAATTTATATCCAACGAGTGTAACATTTTCACCAGATTTAACAAACAGTGGCAGCATGGCGAGCGCATTATTAGGCTGCATGCTTACATGCACGAGTGTATCATAAAAACTGCGAATTTTCTAAAACTGTGTTATTTATAAACTATCTCATGTTTTGTCGAAGTGATGAATTATTATTTTTGATTAAATGGAAATAATTATTTCCGACCACGTGCAAAGTTTGCGAGTGAGTGTTGCAAAAGCAATGATAACGCCAGTGGCGGTGTGAATGGGCAATTTTATTTTACTGCACCAATAGAGGCAGTGAGCGCAGTAATAGCAGTATATTTAATACGAGTGAAAACCATACCCCAACCTACAATATGGAACCAATCAACCGCCTACATCTAATGGATCATAACGACCACGCTATGGAGTTGGAGATGGAGCACTAGACCACATGCGTGGGTAACTAGCAACGGACGATGGCTGAAACAAAGGCAAGATGATCTAAGACCATTACGGAGACCGCTATAACATCTCACGGCGGGTCTCGAAGTCTTGACGCTGGACTCTGTAAGTCAGAATATGTTTCAGTAGCTATATTTAATGGGTTGGAACAGTAGATTAGTCATAAATGGTTTCACTGAGTGCACAACACAGGCAGTATTAATATAATCTCACGTGTGGAAAGATTTAGTTTTGTTAAATTTATTTAACGCCAGGAAGGCAAAGTTATAATGTCCATTTCGTATCATTTCCAATACAGTAACAGGCTACTTTTATTTTTTGCCAGGCTGATGACATAAGAAACAGGTGGTAAATGAAGGCCAAAGTCACTTGTATGCGAGCGCGCTATTCAGAGCACGATTCCAAGGATCTCAGGCAGTGCATTAAATAATCGAGAAGGCTGTGACATTCCTAACATTCTATAATCTGAATGCAAGACCCGTTATTTATGCGTTTGACAAATGAGCATCTGTAATCATGCTTTATTTTGTTACGAGAAGCTAGAAGGACACTGGAAATGAACAGTATTTTGAAACCAGAGATCGTAGGCTCGACATTATTCTGGGAAGAGGCTACATGATAAATACACAATCTTACACACTATTTTGTATCAGAATCCTTTACGCTATTGAAGAGCATTCTTAACATATGTTTTCTACTCAGTTTATCTTTGTAATTGACGTTTAAAATATGTATAATTCAGGGATCCACACTAATTGTTAAATAATGTTATTATTGGTAATTTTATTGAAGTCTGTCGTAGAAGGTGGATGAATACCTCCGACGTGTTATTGTGATTATTTTATGGTAATTTATGCCGGCGATAACGAGCTATTGAAGTCGTACCAGACCGATGAAGTAAGGATTGACGAATCCATGGTTTAAGTTAGACACAGGGTGTCTAATAATAATAAGGGTATGTGGAGACACAGGCAGGGTGTCTATTAATGAAGTTATTCCTCAGTGGAATGTTATGAAGTTATTGAACATTAGTTCGATTTACACATCATACCTGATTACAATAAACGCAATTAAAGGTCCATAAAACTGAACAAATACATTGTGAGGGATACATAATTGTGTGTGAACTTTAATAATCAAAGATAGGATTTTGTGAAACTAAACAAATCTTATAATTCCCCCCTTGAACCTAAATCTAAATAAATGCTAAAAATAAAATATTTGCAGGACCAAAATACGACATTTAGTTGTTGTTGATTTATTTAGGATACATTTCGATACATGTTGACACCATTAGTCAACAACCAATTGATGATGTGAAAACTGAAGCACACACATCAGATTGGCAGCAATGTGAGTCGATGTAATTGTTTAATTACCATCGCGTTTGCAGGCTTTCCTATTTTTCTTATTTTCTTTACACATCATGACACTATGACCATTTGTTACAAAAAGTAACAGATCGGTTACGCAGGCAGTGCCAATTGCACAACAATAGGAGTGCTGGATTATTGTACATATTTGTGTTGTACTAGCTTAATTCATTTTTATTCATCAACGTTGTGCACATATCTAGAATCTTTTCTTTGTAATAAACGCGTCTCGTTTATTAAGTAATGTTAGTTAGGAGTAGATAAACACGTACATTTAAAGATAAACGTTCGAGATGGCACCATCCTAGCTTAGAACAAATTTCCCTTTGTTATTAAATGAAAATATTCCTAGTATTTGTAAACAAGTAAATGTCTTGCTTTGCAGTAAATTATTTCGATGGTGATCCTCCCGTAGACATTTTCGATGTAATTGCCTAGGGTCGATCTTACGTGCCATACTCTTAGCTTCTTTGTTTTCATTTAAATTTTGTATTAGGACCATGAGAGTAACTTAGATTTAGGTAGAACTTTTTTATATTTTCTTTCAGGGCAGAGTAGTATCAGACTAGCCGCTTGCAACTCTCAGGCTAGGCTAGGGATCTATTCTGAATAAAATTTATCGATGATTTTAACATAAGACTCACATCTATTTTCTTGCTTAGTTTTGATATCGACGCATTCCTCTGAGCTGGTTAAGAATCGAACCTCACCAATTCCCGATACCCCCGAATGCAGACTTTTGTGCTAAACCAGCCTATGAATGTGTCGTCCCCTAAACTTGTGTGTTAACTGGAAGAGGGTCACGGAAGGGTCATTTGAAACCGATGGCTTCCCGAAACCTTCGGCCAGCGGGCACAATATGCACTGTTGCCACAATTAATCTTGAGTGAATTGGTAACCTCTTAAACCGTGACCTAATTATTTTTTCCGGGAGTGTAATTATTTATTTATGTTAAGTTGATGGCAGTTAATCTTAATCAGACATGGAAATGCTGAGAATATAGACCACAATAGCATTTCAAAAGTACCTGAGTTTTATTTGTCAGTTTTTACTTACTCCCAACATTGTTGAATAGTGAATGGAAATTACTCTGTTGGCTAGAGATAAAAGAGATGGTGTTGCAGAAAGGAGATACTCTTGTTACAAAAATGCAAGTTTGTTTGTTGCTTGCATGACATGACTGTCACAACGCTATTTTCACCTGTCTATATTCTTACCTATCGAGCTATTGGTTTACCATATGTTATGATATAACGGCCCCAAAGCTATTACCCGAACAATTATTGGAATGACTGACGTACGAATGTTTAACGATGTGAAATGACACAACGGTCCCAAAGCTATGACCCATTGATAACTTTCGTGATGTTTTTAATGTGTTTTTTTTCTTATGCCGCATTTGTCGGTCAAATGCTTTGAGACCACCGAACTATTAATGTATTTAATCACATTTATGTTTATAATATATAATGTAATTCTCGAGTGATTACTCGTAACAAACAAAATTTCTAAGACACATACCTCAGCCTGTTCATAGATGTTGACTCTTCGAGCCACAAGTTCACTACTGCAAGGTGTTGCTCCTCGCTAGCCGCTACGTGAAGGACTGTCGTCACATCTCCGCTTTGGCCAATCAGTCGCCGCCAGCCAGTGGGATTTCTCGATTGTTCTACGCCCTATTTAAGCAGCGGTTCTCCCCTTCAAGATTCAGATCCAGTACAGCCAGATCCAGTACGCCAGTACCGCATTACCGCATCACTTCATGGTATCTTCCAAAGCTTCGTTCCATGGGGCAAATACCTGACGGTATTCTACAGTAAGACGGTGTACTCAGCACGTCACACCGATACGCTGGTGATTACTACGCATCAATGTCACAACTAGATGAGCTGTTGCAAGGCTCAGATTACAGTTCTCACCGCTACGCAAGATGAAAGCTTGCTTGTTACTTTCGCTCTTCAGTGTACTTTGGTTCTAAAGAAGAAACCTTCTTCAAGCCGATACTTTATTTCGAGATGCTGGACATCGCAATCACAAAGTATAGTGTTCGTAAACTACAAACTACAACAGCCAAACCAGCAAGCTCTGGCCACGGCCGACCTGCAGCACTGAAACCTCTCTAGTCAACATAAATAGCAACGGAAGATAAGTTACATTCTTTTATTCTCTATTTTTATCACTTATCTTCTATGTTTTAATGGTTTTAATATTGCTTGCAAGTGCAATTATTTCCAAAGAATAGTGTGTCTTTCAAATGAACTCTTGTAAATAGCACCAAGTTGAGCCAACCTACTAATTTTTAAACCCAAGGGGTTTCCAGTAATGTATAGCATTTATCACTTGTTTCAAACAACAAATAAAGTTTATATTATATTAATGCTTAAATGTTCAGTGTTAAATTTAAACTTAAAGTTGAGGATAAAGAACCAGGCCGCACTCCCCTAGCCCAAAATATTCAATCTAATAGCTCCTTTCACAGTAGTTATTTTGTCCAGGCATTTGCCTGATGCTTTCTCCCGTTTATGAGAACGAACTTGGGCTGTTCTTCACATAACCATATGGAGCCGATAACCGGGAGTGCGTTTTGTAAACATTTGTTGAAGCAAGTCTGTATATTGAACCTTTCTCAGAAATTAATATTTGAACTAATTAACAAAATTTTTCTCTCATACTGAACATTAAGTGTATAAATTGTTCAAAAATTGTGATTTCTAATTCTTTTGGAAAGTTTTAGCTCGGAGTTCATGCTTGGCACTGGAAGAGGAGACACAAAGACAAGTTCCACATTTAACCGTTGGAGGGGCTGCTTTCTCTCTCTTCTGGCAGGCTGTTTTACGAGTTCACAGGGAAGTCGTGAGTACCTTCACAACAAACCTACACAATGCCAATTGACGAAAAACTCATTAATGCGAGGGCTTCGGTCAAGGGCAAACTCACGCGTTTTCGCACTTTTCTATATGAGCTCACGGAAAAAGAACGTAATAGTGACATAATTTCTCAAAGACTGAAAGGTTATGAACAGGCCTTTGAGAAGTATGATGAGATCCGAAGCAATATTGAGACACAATATCCCGACCAGCAAAGTGACCGCTCCGAGGTTGAAAATTTATATTATAAGGGGTTTGCAGACGCAAAGCAGCTTTTAAGAAGTTTAACATTGCGGGAAAAGCAGGAGAAAACTCCTTCAGAATCTTCTTCTTTTCCTTCCCGTGTTATATTACCGAAAATAGAATTACCTAAATTTACCGGAGATGAAGCTACATGGGAACCATTTTTTGAATTATTCAATTCATTGATTCACGAAAACGATTCTCTTCCGTCAATACAGAAGTTTCATTATTTGCGTTTGTCCTTGCAAGGCAACGCACTTAAACTCATCCAAGAGCTTACGTTGACAAATGAAAATTATGAAGTAGCTTTGGCACTTCTCAGAGATCGGTTTGGGAACACTCGTTTAAAAACTCAACGTCACATACAGGGTTTATTCAATTTACCTATTGTTCAAGCTGATAATCTTGCCTCGCTTCGTAATCTGATCGATGCTGCAGAACTTCATATTCGTGCGCTTGCAAATTTGGACCAACCAGTTGACCATTGGGATCTATATTTGATTCATCTCATTTCTGTTAAATTAGACACTAAAACTTTAAAAGATTGGGAAGCAGATCTGTCGCAACATTCATTGTGTACCTATGAAGCTATTATTAAATTCTTAAAGGCGAAATGCCAAATTCTCTCTGCTGTAGCCAGCCAAAAGAGTAGCTCTACCTTCAAACCTTCCTCTAATAGTAAGGACATCAGCCCCACTCAGAGAGTACTAAGGTCACATGCCTTTTCTACCAATATTCGGTCTTCCAATCAAGCACAAGCTTGTGTTTTGTGTCAACAACCACATAACTTGTACCACTGCGCTCAATTCAAATCTTTATCTGTGGATGAAAGACGCAAATTAATTACCACCCACAAGCACTGCTTCAATTGTCTATCAGGGACACATATGATAAGCAATTGTCATTCTGAACGGTTATGTTTTCACTGTAAATCAAAGCATCATACTCTCCTGCATAGGCATGAAAGATCGCGGTCATCAGCAACCAATAGTTCAGCCGCTAAATCTCATTCTGAGACTTTGCCGAATAACGCTCAGTCTTTTACTCAAAGCTCTGTTTCGTTCAGTAAAACTCAAGTTTTATTGTCCACTGTCCAAATTCTAGTGAAGAATGTTCACGGAAAATGGGTTTCTGTAAGGGGATTGTTAGATAATGCTGCAACTAACAATTTTATCAGTGAATCGCTAGTTCGCAAGTTAGGTCTACAAATATGCCCTACTTCTATAGAAGTTACAGGAATTAATGGTTCCAAATCGCAATCTCTGAGTTATGCTAAAGTGGATGTAAAAGAATCCAATAATCTCGGCATTCATTTAAATTTAGATTTTGAATTATCAATTCCATAGGTAATGACACCCCCATTACTTCTTTTCAAGTCCAGGGTTGGAATATTCCGCATCATTTGCAACTTGCAGATCCGAATTTCAACAGAGCTTCATCTGTAGAAATTCTTTTAAGTGCCAGCATTTTTTGGCAATGTTTGCATCCAGAAAAGGTTAAAGTTGCCCGTGATGTTTTCTTTCGTAGAACCGATTTTGGTTGGATTGCCACTGGGCAAATATACCGCAACCCCGTTCAACAAAAATCTCATTGTTATTTTGTTGGTGCTGATTTAAATCAAGAATTAATTAAGTTCTGGGACATTGAGGATATTCAAGTCACCTCACCTCATTCTCGCAATAATGAGATCTGTGAAACACACTACGTAGAAACCACTGTTCGCACTACTGAAGGCAGATTCGTGGTTACTCTTCCTCGCATTTTTAACCCCCCTGTTATTACAGAATCACATTCCAGAGCTCTCAAAGCCTTATTCGCAATTGAAAATCGCTTTAAAAAGGATGCTCTCTTAAAAACTCAGTATACTTCCTTCATGGAAGAATACGAATCAGCGAATCACATGGAAGTAGTTCCAAAATCTGGAGAAATTAGTAATCCTCCTAAAGAAATAGTATATCTTAATCATCATCCGGTTTGGAAAAATTCTTCCACCCGAGAACAGATAAGAGTAGTTTTTAATGGGTCATCTCCAGATGCTAATGGTGTTTCTCTCAATGACACTCTGCATTCTGGACCCGCTATTCAGACAGATCTTACTTCAGTTTTACTTAACTTTCGTCTATTCCCCATTGCTGTCCTTGCCGACATCAAGCAAATGTATAGGCAAATTCTAGTAAATTCAGAACAACGTGATTTGCAAAGAATTTTGTGGCGAGACGACAATGCAAAACCTATAAAAATATTTCGTTTAAGAACAGTGACATACGGTCTTAAGCCGTCTGCCTTTCTCGCAATACGATCTCTTCACATGTTGGCCGAACAAGATGGTCATCTTTTTCATCCTCTAGCTTCTGAAGTTTTGAAAACTGCATTTTATGTAGATGATTTTCTGTACTCCTTTCCTAGTATCTCTGACGCACTTCTTGTTTGTGAAGATTTAAACTCTCTTCTTTCTGGTGGTGGGTTTACCCTTCATAAGTGGAACTCGAACTCAACCGAATTTTTTTCTAACTTTTCACAAGTAACTCCTGTTGACAAATGTGTTGCGCTTCCTACTGAGGAATCAACTATTAAAACCTTGGGTGTTTTTTGGTCTCCTTCTTCAGATACCTTTTCCTATCAGGTACACTTATCTGAGTTTCACCCTCAAACGAAAAGGCAATTATTATCAGAAATAGCGAAAGTTTTTGATCCCTTGCAGTACATTGCTCCGGTGGTTATTACTGCAAAAATTTTCTTACAAAAACTTTGGTCATTGAAAGTTGGTTGGGATGATAAGGTACCCTCCCCCCTTTTGGATGAGTGGTTGAAATACCGCAAGAGTTTGTTAGATCTTTCTCAAATTTCTATTCCCCGCACTTTAATTTCGGACCTTTCATGTCAGTATTTCGATTTGCACGTATTTGCAGATAGTTCTGAAAAGGCATACGGTTGCTGCGCCTACTTAGTAGGCCGCTCTTCCAATACTTTACCCGGATTTTCCAATTTAATTTGTGCAAAATCAAAGGTAGCCCCACTCAAATCCATATCTTTGCCTAGATTGGAATTATGTTCTGCTGTAATGGCTGTGGAATTAGCCAGTAAATTAAAAATCAGTTTAAATTTGAAATTTTCGAGCACATGGTTTTGGAGTGATTCTTCCATCGTGTTAGCTTGGCTTTCAAAACCTTCTTCACATTGGACCACTTTTGTGGCTAATCGCGTTTCTAAAATACAAGAGTTGTCTCATTTTGACCAATGGAATCATGTTCCGGGGAAAGAAAACCCCGCTGATATAATTTAACGTGGCTGCTTGCCCAAGAAATTAATTTCTCTTAAATTATACTGGGATGGTCCGGCGTGGCTCAGTCAGGATTTCTCTTGTTGGCCTCGTTCATCTAATCCACTCGCAGAAGATGTTCCTGATGCTCGCATTGTTACCGCTTCCCTTTTCCTAACTTCTATAGCTACTAGTCTTTTTCAGCGGTACTCTTCATTTAATAAATTAATTCGTGTGGTAGCATATTTATTTCGATGGAAATTTCTTGTTCTTGATCAGCCTGTGAAACCGCAACCCTTTCTCACTAAAATGGAATTGGAATTTGCTACTCGTAGAATCTTGTTTCTTATGCAACAAGAAGTATTCTTTCTTGAGTATCAGACGCTTTTAAGCAAAAAAGCTTTACCAAAGTCTAGTAGGCTGTTACCTCTCACCCCTTTTTTGGACCAAGATGGATTAATAAGAGTGGGGGGCAGGCTAGAATATTCTAGTTACTCAGATGAGAAAAAACATCCCATTATTCTCCCTTCTAGACATCCTATTACTACTCTCATCGTAAAGAAATTTCATTATCAGAATTTGCACGCTGGCACCCGCACTTTGCTTTGTTTAATTCGCGAGCAATATTGGCTCATTAACGGTGTTCATGAAGTTTCTTCTGTTATTCGGAAATGTATACCTTGTTTCAAATCTAAGCCCCCGCCAATCACGCAAATTATGGGAAACTTGCCATATTTTCGTTCCGAACCTAGTAAGCCTTTCGCCCTTACGGGTATCGATTATGCTGGGCCTTATGTCTATCAAGTTAATTCCCCTTTATCTAAGCGAAAGTTGTTAGGTAAACTTTATATTTCTTTATTTGTGTGCATGGTGACAGGAGCCATTCACCTTGAGTTGGTTACAAGTGCTTCTACTCCTTATTTTATAGCAGCCTTTTCTAGATTTGCCGCTAGAAGGGGTGTTCCCTCCGAGGTTTTTTCAGATAACGCAAAAATTTTTGTTAGTACTTTTGATCTTTGGAAAACTGCGCTTACCTCCCCTTCTGCTAAGGAACAGTTTTCTAATTTTTCTCATGCTAAGGGATTCAAATGGCATTTCACTCCCCCTTACGCCCCCCATCATGGTGGTCGTTGGGAATCTTGCATAAAGCTCACGAAGAGACAGCTGAAGAAAACCCTTGGTTCAGCCATCCTTTCCTATGAGGAATTCAATTCCTTAATTATTCAGGTTGAGGGTATCGTAAATTCTAGGCCGCTCACGCCTTTGTCTAACGATCCTAAGGATCTTCTTCCCTTAACACCTGGTCATTTTTAATACGCTGTTCTTTAGCTTCTACGCCTCCTTTGCTGAGTCGACGTTGTGATCTCGGGTTGCCTATTTTCTGGAGAAAATTAGAATCTTTGCGAAACTCCTTTTGGCGCCGTTGGAAGCTGGAGTATCTCGGCTCACTTAACCGGAGAGAGAGGTGGCGGCTTTCCCAGCCTGATGTGCGAGTGGGAGATATGGTTCTTTTGCGAGATCCAAGTCCCCCTCTCGTATGGAATATTGGTAGGGTAACTCACTGCCATCTAGGTCGTGATAGGCATGTGAGAGTTGTAGATGTTCTCACTAGTAAAGGAGTCTATACTAGACCAATTTCTATGGTTGCTATTTTGCCTGTTGAGGCTTAGTGTCATCCTCTTTCATTGTTGTTCATGTTTTTTCCAGATGATTCTTTGATTGTTTTCTTTCGGGGGTCTCGGAGCATGATAACTTTCGTGATGTTTTTAATGTGTTTTTTTTCTTATGCCGCATTTGTCGGTCAAATGCTTTGAGACCACCGAACTATTAATGTATTTAATCACATTTATGTTTATAATATATAATGTAATTCTCGAGTGATTACTCGTAACAAACAAAATTTCTAAGACACATACCTCAGCCTGTTCATAGATGTTGACTCTTCGAGCCACAAGTTCACTACTGCAAGGTGTTGCTCCTCGCTAGCCGCTACGTGAAGGACTGTCGTCACATCTCCGCTTTGGCCAATCAGTCGCCGCCAGCCAGTGGGATTTCTCGATTGTTCTACGCCCTATTTAAGCAGCGGTTCTCCCCTTCAAGATTCAGATCCAGTACAGCCAGATCCAGTACGCCAGTACCGCATTACCGCATCACTTCATGGTATCTTCCAAAGCTTCGTTCCATGGGGCAAATACCTGACCGTATTCTACAGTAAGACGGTGTACTCAGCACGTCACACCGATACGCTGGAGATTACTACGCATCAATGTCACAACTAGATGAGCTGTTGCAAGGCTCAGATTACAGTTCTCACCGCTACGCAAGATGAAAGCTTGCTTGTTACTTTCGCTCTTCAGTGTACTTTGGTTCTAAAGAAGAAACCTTCTTCAAGCCGATACTTTATTTCGAGATGCTGGACATCGCAATCACAAAGTATAGTGTTCGTAAACTACAAACTACAACAGCCAAACCAGCAAGCTCTGGCCACGGCCGACCTTCAGCACTGAAACCTCTCTAGTCAACATAAATAGCAACGGAAGATAAGTTACATTCTTTTATTCTCTATTTTTATCACTTATCTTCAATGTTTTAATGGTTTTAATATTGCTTGCAAGTGCAATTATTTCCAAAGAATAGTGTGTCTTTCAAATGAACTCTTGTAAATAGCACCAAGTTGTGCCAACCTACTAATTTTTAAACCCAAGGGGTTTCCAGTAATGTATAGTATTTATCACTTGTTTCAAACAACAAATAAAGTTTATATTATATTAATGCTTAAATGTTCAGTGTTAAATTTAAACTTAAAGTTGAGGATAAAGAACCAGGCCGCACTCCCCTAGCCCAAAATATTCAATCTAATAGCTCCTTTCACAGTAGTTATTTTGTCCAGGCATTTGCCTGATGCTTTCTCCCGTTTATGAGAACGAACTTGGGCTGTTCTTCACATAACCACCCATAAACCCATTAAATTGACTGACGAAACCATGATTGATGATTTGAAATACGGTAGAGGGTTTGAACATAAGGTAAGCTTCCATAGAGGTCTAATGTTACAAACCATAAATAACATGATATTATAATTCTCTAATGTAGCGTAATATGTAATATTCCAGTGATTTCTAAATAAGTAATGTAACATAACATCTAGCAGCCCCAACCGCAACAGGCTAGCTGACCGGTTAATCTCAACTTTGCAATGCCACTGACGATGGTCACATGCACTTGCGACTAGTTGGACCTAGGTGTGACAACCAAGGCCCCCCAACTGACCCATACATTGTTTTACTTACCTGCTACAGGCGTTTTTTCTGTTTTCATTTCCGTTATCCTCTCTGCACTATTGCGAAACTGACTGTATTAGGATATCCGAGGGCTAAGTTGCCATTACTATGACAGCTACCGATACATTCCGAACCCTTCTTGTATAAATGTTAGTTAGATAGCTACTTACCCGTTACACCGCCCCCACGAGGTTTTTAAAATCTTATCAAATTTATCAAAATGCTCTAAGATATCTCAAATTTCTAACTACAAGGTGTTGATGACCCATATATCCCTACGTTTTAGCTACATGGGAATAATGGGCTATACATCCCTTGTTTTAACCACACGGGTCTGATGACTAAGATGCCATGACCCCATAATATGAATTACACACTCGCAGGTATACAGGGCTCATTACCACGATATCTGAAGTTTATAACCAAACGGGACTAATATCCGATATGTATCTCGTCATTACAAATCTAACTACATGGGGCTAAGGACTTTGATATCGCTAAGCACACTTGTAAGTATACAGGACACATGACCAAGATATACCAACCCCATATTATAAATTACGTACACTCAACCACATAGCGATAAAGACCAAGATATCCATAGTTCGTACACAACTGAGTACAAGGGATCGACGATTAAAATATTCATTTACAAGTCTGGAAGCAAACGAAACTGTTCGTAGCTGTTAGCGCTTTACTTGACAGTCGCTGGTGATAAGTTAGCAGAAATATAATCTTTTCCGCTGGAATACAGTGATATGAAACTGCGAACCTGATTGAATATATTCATTACTCTGAGTATAATAACTTCATTCATTTTCTTATCATTTACCTTATCGCGTAGTGGGTAGCATTCTTGACTGTCACAGCGAAAGTCCGATTTCAATTCCCAGCTCTGCCAACAAATTTGGTCTTAGGGATGATACAGAGCGCACTTACCTAAAACTAAGAAGAGGGTAGGGGTTCGATTTTCACCTTACCCATTAGATACCAGTTGCATGTTGGTTTCCAAAGAGTTACAGTTACCCAACGGGGTGCAGCTTTGCAAATGAATGGCCTTCGGTTCAATCCCGGATTCTCCAAGTTTTTTCGTCCCACATGTATTATGTTTAAATAGGTTTGATTTACAACTGAATTCACATATTTAAGCAACATAACTTAAGTCCACGCATACTACTGTATTTTTCCAATCAAGTCATTAATTGTAAAATTTTACCACTATACACAGCGTAATAACACAAATTACATAAAATTAATTAAATGTTTACAAATTTTCCAGATCGGGGTCTAGCCTAGTGTTTAAGCCACTGTTTGCAAGCATGTACCGTAGCGTTTATTATCCCTTACTAGCAGTTAGCAATGCGGTTTATAAGCTTAGAAACCTCTCACGTTCAAATCGTTTAACACTGAATCAAATCATTGCCTCTTAGGTTTGCCTCTGCCTTTCTTACCCTCTATAGCCAAACTCATTAACTTTTTAGGTACCGGTAATACCTACTTTCTCATTTTCTTTTAATGACTCCACTATTTGAGTCGGCTTATATGAATAGCTTTATTTAGTACAGGCATTTACAACATAGACTTTAACTATTTATTTTACCATATTGCCATTGCTAACACGTATTTCTCCTAGCTACACTCATACCGGTTACCTTCAGCTAATATATTAGACATCCTAAATATACACAACTCTCACTACTATACAGCAAGAGCGATCCAAATACCAAGCAATATAGATAGATTTTTAAAGCTACAATAACTTTGTTTGTGTAGAATACTGTAGTTTGAAACTGAAAATTCACTATATTGGCTTTTTATACCTTAACACTATTTATTTTCACATACTAATATCCTGAGAGGATATTTAACTCTGTAATGTTCTACTTGCTCTAACAGCACTATGCTTGTCTCTACAATGATATTGTTCAATTTAAAGTCTAAACTATTAATTGTCGAGTTGGCCGAGTGGTCTGAGACCTTTGACTTAAGTTCAGATTTCCTATATAGGAAGCAAGGGTTCAAATTCCTTACTTGACACAACTCGTACCTCAAGATTGGTTACCACTACTGTATAATGGCTTTCGACAACATTTTTGGTGTTGCGCTTATAATACAGTACACAAAATCACAGGTAGAGTGCATTACTGTAGTAAGTTATTACTTTATTAGCCAACGGACCCTACAGCTTTTAGTTCAAAGTAAGCAGTAAACACTCTTTCCAAAAGGCTTTGTCTCAGCCCAGGATAATACACATTACTATTCTTTGCTACAAACCCTGTAACCCAACCAGGATTGTGACTTGAGCCAACAGATAACCCACCCAATGTTATCTATACATTTTTCCAGAAATGGTTGGAACACCACGTTTCTATCCAAGTCTTGTGAATTTAATACATATCCGTTTTTGCTCTTTTTTATCGCGAGTTTTTAAAAAGCATATGCACTATTAGGGTCGGAACGCTCTAGAACCTCATTTGGGTATAATATTTTATAGATAAACACAGCACTTTTAGAGGCGATGTTAAATGCTTTTTAACAAACAACGGACTATTGCCATGCATACATTTAATTGTATGAATCTCAAGATAAATATATTCGTTTTGGGCTTGCTTTTTAGCATTTTGTTGATTTTTTCTAAACAGCAACTGTGATTTGTTTGGACCACCACATTGATGATCCCTTACCCTCAAGACCTCACCATTTTTACTTTTCAAGTCACATCGACACCATTTTTTTTATCTCTCCTTTGAGCATCGTCAGAATATTATTCCAGTTACATTTTCTCACTTGTATTATAAGAGCAGCCTTTATAGAGTGCACGTTGCCTACCTTGGTTGTTTGTTGTAAGTTTCATGGTAGTAACTAACTTGTCAGTCTGATTTGCGTACTCACTTCTACCTGCATACCATTCCTAGTCTAATCATTAACCTTAACGTATTATAATCTTGATCTATCTCTATAATTCTTGCCCTCTACCCTTCCAACTATAACTACCTTTGTTATTTCCGGTTGTCTTAATATATATTCTACCAACCTATCTCTTGTCTTTATTAGCAGTCATCACAAACATCTCTCTTCTCCCACTTTTCTTAATAAGTGTTATGTTGCTACTCTATCTACTCATCTAGACTTTATTATTTTCCAGTAACATCCCATTGATGAGGTTACATGAAAAAGAGGCTCTTGTGGCATCCATCCCAGCATTCATCTAGTGTAAAAGTGTTAACCATACAATTATGTAGTAAATTTTCCAAGTTCATCTCTGGTAGCCATGTTTTCAATATAAAATTATAATTTCCCTTCACCCTCGTGTGTTATCTGTTACGTCATAATCTATTGTTTAAAAGTCAATTTATATGTTTGAAAGTTAAAAAACCTGCGGCTGTACTCTTAGAGGATCCAACCTGTGGTCTGTAAATCACTCACTGTACAAATCCCGCTAATGGAAAATAATGCTCACTGAGCAATGCATGTATATCACATCCAGTCCAGAAATTGTCCTTGTAACTACCGACCTCTACAGTGCATTTGGAAATTTCTCCGTGGGAAATACCAATCCACTCTTGATTACTTTTCATCATTCTTAATATTGAGATAACATTACTAGAGTTTGGTTTGTGCGCATCCGTTGATATCAAAGCCTCAACGACCAGCCATTGTAGGATATGTGTCTACTATAAGGAGAGTGCTCATATATTGTTAAGGAAAAAATAAAGATAGAGTTGTTATTTAAGTGATCCTGTGTATTATGTTTGTAATCGAGATGAGTATTGGAAAGGAGGCTATCGTGATCATAAGTTAGGAACTGTTTGTGTTAACCTGCGTAATCGGGATTGTCAACACATTCGTGTTTAAGTATTTCCTGCCTTCCATTACGAACTTGGTTACCATAAATCCCAAACTGTGGAGTCTTAAGGTAACATTACTTGGAACTAAAAATGCCATGTGGTTGATATACAAGTAACAATCTTAGTCCGTTCTAGATCAAGTACTCATTCTGAGAAATATGCTTCTAGAAGACATGAATATAATGCAATCTTTGTGGAAAGCACCTAATGTGTTAGCAACATGAGATTACCATTTCTAGGGGTGTAGTGGCATTTGTATTTATCAATTAAAGATAAGATTGGAAAGAGTCGGCTGTGGCCTTAAGTTAGGAATCATTTGTAGTAACCTATGTTTTTGAGATTGTTTCTAAAGTTTAGGTTTGGTTAGGATAGGTTAGGTTAGGATAGGTAAAAGTACTTCAGAATATTTCAAATCTTAGTATTGTTGTTGCTTACTTACTTATGGAACTAGCAGTACAGTTAGTAATGTTGACAAAAGAGTTGCTAGACCCCTCAAAATCCATGAGTGGCATATGGGGTTTCTCAAAAAAGCACCCACCCAAGGCATCAAAGAATAACCAGCCAAATAAGTCAACATAAATTAACCAGTTAAATAAACCTAGATTAAAAAGCGACCAAGGAAATAAGCTACTAAAAGCCGACAATAAATCACTCCATCACCAGAACAGTTGAAACCTTCGTAGTATGCAAATCAGACTGACAAGTTAGTTACTACTACTGAACTTACTACAACCAGCCAAGGTAGGCAACGAGCACTGTATAAAGACTGCCCTTATAACTACAAGCGAGAAAATATAAATGGAATAGCATTCTGGCGATGTTCAAAGGAGAGATAAAAAATGTGTCGAGGTGACTTGAAAAGTAAAAAATGGTGAGGTCTTGAGTGTAAGTGATCATCTACGTTGTGTTCCAAACAAATCACAGTTGCTGTTGAGAAAAACTCATCAAAATGCAAAAAAGCAAGCCCAAAAAGGAATATATAGCTGCTCAAGATAATATTTAACTTAAGATTAATACATTTAAATGTTCACATGGTAATAGTCTCTTTTTTGTTCAAAGACCTCTAACATCGCGTCTAAAAGTGCTGTGTTGACATATATAAAATCCTTTGGTAAATTTATCAACTGAAACGATCTCAATAAGTTGGTTAACCGTCTATAGCTCTTGCATACCTCTCAACAGGTCTGGTGCATGAAGCACAAAACTGAGCTGAAAGAAATTAAAAAGAGCTTCGTGATGCTGGTATTATTATGTAATGTGTTCACGTAACAATACCTCTTTGCATGTTAAAACGGTTATTTCTCATGTGAGCCATATATCAAGTAAACATATATAGTTAAATTAATAGAAATATTACATGCCTACCGATTGTTTGTTTTAATTGCTCTCCCTACCTCACTCTTTCGGACTGATATCCAATGGGTGTTATTAATATCTATAGTGATAGGTGCAGTTAAGAGAGCCCAAACCATTTCGGTAGCTCTTAACCCCAAATGAGGTTCTAGAGTATTCCGACCCTAATAAAGCATATGCGTTTTAACAACTCGAGAGAAAAATGAGCTCTAACGGATATGCATTAAATTTGCAAGACTCGGAGAGAGGTGTGGTGTTGTCCATCCACTTATGAACAAATGTAGACATAACATTCACTGGGTTATCTGTTGGCTGTAGTCACAATCCTGGTTTGGTTACAGGGTTTAAAGTAAAAAATAGTAATATGTATTATTCTAAGCCGAGCCAAAGCCTATTGGATGGAGTGTGTACTGCTCACTTTGAATTAATAGCTATGGGGTCCGTTGGCTAATAACTTACTACAGTAACGAACTCTGTGGTTTTGTGTACTGTGTTATAAGTGAAACACCAAGAATGTTGTAGAAAGCCTTTATAATACAGTAGAGGCAACCAATGTTGAGGTAAGAGTTGTGTCAAGAAAAAGATTAGAACCCTTGTTTCCTATATAGGAAATTTGAACTTAAGTCAAACGCCTTAGACTACTCGGCCAACTCGAATTTCATAATTTAGACTATGCAATGAAAATAGCATAGAGACAAGCATAATGTTGTCTTAGAGCAAGTAGAACGTTAGTATGTTAAATATCCTCTCAGGATGTTAGTATGCGATGAGAAATAATGCCAAGGTGAGTTTTCAATTGCAAACTACAGTATTCAAACGAAACATAAATATTGTAGCCTTAAAACTCTGTCTATATCGCTTAGTATTTGGACCGCGCTTGCTTTATGGTAGTGAGAATTGTGTATATTTAGGATTTCTAATACATAAGCTAAAGGAGACAGATATGAGTGTAGCTGGAGGAAATACGCGGCGGCAATAGTAATAGTGTATTCGTACTAAATAGTTAAAACCTATGTTGAAATGCAAGTACTAAATAGAAATATTCATATAAGCCGACTCAAATAGTGGGGTTAAAAAAAATGAGGAAGGGGATATTACATAAAATCTTATTGAGTTTGGCTATAGAGGGTAAAAAGCAGAGGCAAACCTAACAGTCAATGATTTCATTCAGTGTTAAACGATTTTAAAGAGAGAGGTTTAAAAGCAAAAGGAACCGCAGTGCCAACTGCTAGTAAGGGATCATAAAAGCTACATGCTTTTAAGCAGCGGCTTAACGACTGGGCTAGATCCCGATCTAGGTAAATTTGTAAAACTTTAATTACTTTTATATAATTTGTGTTATTATGCTGTGTGTAGAGTTTAAACTTAAAAATAATGATCGGATTGGAAAAATAGTAGCCGTGGACTTATGTTATGTTGTCTAAATATGTGAATTCAGTTGTTAAATGAAGCTATTTAAACATAATATAGGTGGGACAAAGAAACTTGGGGGAGTCGGGTATTGAACCCGAGGCTGTTCACTTGCAAAGCGAACGTTCTTCCACTAACCTGCAACCCCTGGCATAACTGTAACTCTTTGGAAACAAGCATATAATTAAACTGGTATCTAATGGGTAAGGTGAAATCGAACCCATACCCTCTTCTTAGTTTTAGGTAAGAGTGCTTTGTTTCAGCCCTGAGACCAAATTTGTTGGTAGAGCAGGGAATTGAAACCGGACCTCCAATGTGACAGACAAGAATGCTACCCACTACGCGACAAGGTAAATGATAAGAAAATGAATCAAGTTATTATACTCAGAGTAATGAAGGTATTTAAACAGTTTCGCTGCTTCATATCACTGTATTCCAACGGAAAAGATTATATTTCCGCTAACTCATCACCAGCGACTGTCAAGTAAAACGCTAACAGCAACCAACAGTTTCGTTTGCTTCCAGACTTGTAAAGGAATATTTTAATCATCGCTCCCGTGTATTTAGGTGTGTGCGGACGATGGATATATTGGACATCATAGCTTTGTAGTTGAGTGTGGGTAATTTACATTATGAGTTTGGGAGATCTTGTTCATGATGCCTGTACATTTGCAAGTGAGTAATTCATATAAATGCTTAGCCCCATGTAGTTAGATATGTAATAACTGGAGATATATCTGATATTAGTCCCGTTTGGTTATAAACTTGGGATATCGTGGTAATCAGCCCTGTATACTTACGAGAGAGTAATTCATATTATGGTGTTAGGACATCTTAGTCTTCAGTCCCATGTGATTAAAACATAGGGATGTATAGCCCATTAGTCCCGTGTATCTAAAACGTAGGGATATATAGTTCATCAACACCGTGTAGTTAGACATTTGAGATAGCTTAGAACACTTTGTTAAATTTGATTAGATTTTAGAAACCTCGTCGGGGCCATGAAACGGGTAGAGAGCTATCTATGAGTTTCGTTCAGATAACTAGCATTTACACAAGAGAGCGTGTCGGAAAGTACCGGGTGCTGTCATAGTAATGGCACCCCTAGTCTTCGGATATCCTAATACAGTCAGTTTCACAACAGAGCAGAGAGGATAACGGTAATGAAAGAAGAAAAACAACTCCTGTCCCAGGTAAGTCAAACAATAGGTGAATCAGTTGGTTGTCATCCCTTGGTCCAACTAGTCGAAAGTGCATGCGACGACCATGGATGGCATTGCAAAAATGAAATTAATCGGTCAGCTAGCCTGTTGGGGTTGTAGCTCCTAGATGTTATGTTACATTACTTATTTAGGAATCACTGGCCTTTAACCTATTAGGCTACATTAGAGAATTATAAAATAATGCTATATTTATGATATGTAACGTTAGACGTCCATGTAAGCTTGCCATATGATTAAACGTTGTTCGAAACCTAAGCAAATTCGATCACTCTATCGTATTTCAAATCATCAATCATGGCTACATCAGTCAATCTAATAGTTTAGCGAGTCATAGCTTTGGGGCCGTTATGTCATATCACATCGTTAATCATCGGTAAGTCGGTCATTCCAATAAGTGTTTGGGTTATAGCTATGGGGTCGTTGTTTCATACCACACCGTAAACCATACCTACGTTCAACAGCTGATAGGTACAAGAAGAGAGGGGAAGATAGCGTTGAGAGAGTTATGTCATGCAAGCAAAACACAGACTTGAATGTTGGTAAGAAGGGTATCCCCCTTCTGCAACGCCATCTCTTTCATCTCTATTTAGCAGAGTAATTTGCATTCACTTCTCAGCAGTGTTGGGAATAAGTAAATAACGACAAATAAAACTCGTGTTCATTTGAAATGTAACTATTGTGGTCTACATTCCCAGCATTTACAAGTCTGATTAGGATTAACCACCATCAGCTTAACATAGATAAATAAACAATTAATTATAAAATTAAATAATCATCATCTTCATTTCCCCGTTTCCAGGTGACACTGGGTGGGGGCAAATATGGTTCCTCTCCACTTTGTTATGTCGTTCCACCATTCCTCTTCCGACACAGTGTTCCAATCCAGTTTCCGTTTTCTAATACTATTCTCCACTGAGTCCATCCAACGCATTCTAGGTCTTCCTCGTCCTCCGTTCCCTGCCATCCGTCGTTCCAGTGCTCGTCTTGGTAGCCTTAATTCATTCATCCGTTTGGCATGTCCAAACCATCTCAATCTGTTTTGCTCTATTTTGTCATTTAGTCCCTGTACTCCCAGATCTTTCCATATATCTTCATTTCTCACTCTGTCCCTCCTCGTTAAATAATAACAAAATTAAATAATAATAATTTTAAATAAATAAATATCAAATAATTGATAGTAAACCAAACAAATTTAATGATTTACATAATTAAATTATAAATAAATAAATAATGTATCCACGTTACTCGGACAACCTCTTTCTTCCAGTCTCTCGACAGGATTATTCTTGTTAGAACATTAATATAACGTTAAGTGCGTTCATGTACATAGCTGAGCGTGTTAAAGCGACCCTACATGCTAGATAATAATAATTATTATTATAATCATGATGTTATAAAGTGAATAATCTTATAATAATTTTAAATATTAATAACTTAAAAAAATGCAAATCTCTACTTAGTATAAAACAAAGTCCCCGATTCTTGGATGTTACGGGTAAACTCGGGAACCATTGGATGGATTTTGATGCGGTTTTCACCATTGTTTAAAGGATATCATGAGGATGATTTCTGTAGAAAATAATTTATTTATGATCAAAGGAAGCCGAGCAGTAACGATTTCAGTGGAAAAATCGAAATAAAACTTGGCGTCCGAGCGCTTTGTAAGCTTACGCTGGGCAAACCGTCAAAAATATCTAAATACTATGAGTGTAATAATTGTTCATCATGAAAAATTCTACAAAAAATTCCGTGAGAGCATATGTCTATCTTCAATACATCGCCCAATATAAGGGTTGTTACATTTTAACTTCTTCCAACTATGTCCATTCAACTACTGAGGCGACAGTTTACGAGCTAGCCAAGGGCGAGTCTATCATCCCTGTTACAGCCTAGCTAGCGGGCGAACCTATTGCCCCAGATACAGCTAGCAGCAAACCGTTGAGTCGTGTTGAGTTAAGACTTCTGTGAAGGGTGGTTGTGTTTGGAGTTTCCCTGGAAGTGCAACTCTGGTTTTCTTAATTTCGCCTGTGAAACACAGTCAAGTTAAGATTGGACGGAAGGGGGATTTGATTTTCATTCACCTCGCCATTCCCTGGAAGTGCAACTCTCATTTCGCCTGTGAACTTTTCGTTCCGCAAAATTCACAGTCAATTTAAGATTGGACGGAAGGGGGATTATATTCTATTAAATTATACTGATTGGCGTATGATCTCTGCTTAATATAAAACAAAGTCCCCAATTCGTGGATGTCACGGGTAATCTCGAGAACCACTGAATGGATATTGATCCATTTTTCACCATTCTGTAGAGGATATCTCGAGGAAGGTTTCTGTAGAAAATAATTTGTTTATGACCAAAGGAAGTCAAGGACTAACGATTTCAGTGAAAGGGTCGAAGGAAAACTGGCGTCCGTGCGCTTTTTAGTTTACGCTGGGCAAACCGTTAAAAATATATATATATACTATGAGTGTGAGAATTGTTCAGCATGAAAAGTTCTACAAAAAAGCCTACTATAAGTGTTTTTTACGTTTTCATTTCTTCCAATGATCTCCTTTCAGTTACTGAGGCGACAGTTTACGAGCTAGCTAGGGGCGAGTTTATCACCCGAGTTACAGATTAGCTAGTGGACGAGCGTATTGTCCAAGATACAGCCAGCAGCAAACTGTCGAGTCGTGTTGAGTTAAAGAGAAGAGTGGTTGTGTTCGGAGTTTCCCTGGAAGTGCAACTCGGCTTTTCTTCATTTCGCCTGTGAACTTTTCGTTCCGCAAAATTCACAGTCAAGTTAAGATTGGACGGAAGGGGGATTTGTGTTTCATGCACCTCGCCATTCTTAAATTACGTCTGACAAGAATTTGTTGCACATGCATCTCCATGATAATATAATTAATAGTCCAGTCAGTGATTTTAACCCACCATGCCGAGACGTAAAACGGATATAGGTCGTTGTTCATTGACACTGGAGAAAAAAAGCGCTTATCACACAATGCATTCATAACTGTTCCCGGACGAAGCCGGGTCGGATTGCTAGTTAAACCATAAATAGTGTTGTACCCCTAGGGTACGCTACCCCCATCCCCTAAGAGAAATCTAAAAAATACCAAAACTACAAACTTCTGATCTAAAAACCTTATAAAATACCACCTATAAATTACATGAAGAACAATCAGCAAATACATGAACTCGAGTAGCCTCGTAGGACAGGCAATGACCTGGGGGAGGTGCACGACTCGGTAGGAATGTGAGGAATCCGCCGATCAAGCACACAAAAGGTATAAGAACCCCAGAGGTCAGATACCTGGGATCATCAATCATTCAGTCCTCAATCAGTGCACCGACGTGTTGAACCTCTGCTGACTGCCGAACGGGTAAGTGTCTTAGCGATCTACACACTCACCACTACACTGCACACTCACCTCCCCCTGTGCTTGGATTGTGATTATTTATTATTATTTGTTATTAGAACTGCTAGCTTTATCCAGTGTACCTCCAGATCGAGGTACACATTAAACTCATAATTACTAGAAGCCACTGGTCTTATTCTTTTTATTTATTTAGTTAGTAAGTTCCTACCCTAATAGATTCCACTTTAGGTAGGACATAGAAGTAGCCTTATTGCGTACTTGCTTAATTGATGCTTGTAGTCAGCTGAGCGTCCTTGCTCCGCGCTGACCACAGCGATCTCTCCACTTACTCGCGTGCGTACGACTCACTGCAGACCGTGTGGCGCAGTCGTCGCGCTTTGAATTATAACTTAATAGCTCCTGTAAACTACCCCTTTACCTAGAACTACCCCGTCAAACAGTACATTGGGGAGTTCTCCTGGCTGATCGCACTGTCGATCTCCACTCCTAAGACACTCCCTACCTCTTACAGTTTTCGCCAAGCTCAACCCCCATTTTAGACTAATTTCATCCCCTAGATTTATTATTTGTACAGGCATCCCTCACAGGAACCTTACAATAGATATTAATTAAATAAAGTAATAATTTAAAAATCTATTAACAGCTATCTTAAATCGCTTGCTCGTGCTATTCTGTCGCGGTCAGCTAGGTGTCATGTTACATGACTTTCCTAATGCCCCAATACACTTATGAATGATTAACATTTAAAAATATATATTTTTAAAATCTCAAAATTTAAGTTTGCCTTTAGGTCGTAAAGGCAAAATTGAAAAATGTGTTGCCATAGTGATAAGGAATTTACGCTTTTCATTCAAGCTGTCGTATGACATTATCCAATTATTAGTTCACGAAATCTTGGGCCAGTGACCTAGTACTTTGGTTCTTTGGCAAAATCGGAAAATAAAAAATTAAATTAATAAGTGAAAATTATAAAAATTAAAACTAATTCAATCAGTACGTAATATAATCCTTACTAAATAATAAAACCAGAAATTCGAAATTAAGGGTTGGGCCCTTTAGTAAAATTGAAAACTAACATTCGGTAGAAATAAGAGTAAAACCCCCTTTCGCTTGAGTTGTCGCTTAACAACATCTGATTACTAGTTGTGGATATCTCGGGTCCATGACCTAGTAGTTAATTCAAATTTATGACATTGTAGAGGATCGCAATCTTTATTCATATTATATATTTATTTATATATATATAAATGTATATTGTAATATAACTAAATATACTATATATATATATAACAATGTATCGAAACATCACAATCAAATAAATAATTATCAAATACAAGATGGCCCACTCTCAGAGAATAAGGGAATTCTGGGCTCAGAGGAAGGCGAAACAAATTGCCAAGTGTAGCAAGACTTAACGTGGTCCTAGATGGCCTCAACGAATTATACAGTATATACATAAAAAATGTACAGTTACGATCTTTTGGTAAAATCTAAAAATAAACGTCAAATACAAGTTAAATAATTAAAAATAAACATTTCAAATTGAAGTAAAAAGTTAAAAATCCAAAATTTTAAAACTGTGAGATAGGCCCCTTAGCAAAATTTGGAAAAAATAAATAATCCACGGTAAAGGGAGCGCAATCCCGATTATTATGAGCCCTCGCACAACACCTTCCGATTATTGGTTCATAAAATCTATGGTCCACAACCTAGTAATTTGGAAAAATTTGGAAAAATCTATAGTACATGGCAAAAAGTACATTTAGCGGTTTAACTGAACCCTTCACACGGTTCTCTCCGATTATGGGTTCGCGAAATGTCAGGTCCATGACCTAATAATTTATTAAAATCTGAGAAGATAAATAATCCACGATAAAGAGGGCATTAAGCAGTTTAATTCATATCCTCACACGTGTCTCTACGATTATGGGTTCGTGAAATCTCAGGTCGATGACCTAATAGTTTGACAAGTCTCTACGATTATGGGTTCGTGAAATCACAGGTCCATGACCTAATAGTTTGATAAAATTTGGAAAAATAAATAATCTAGGGGAAAGATGGCATTATGCGTTTTTTTTGAACCCGCACTCATGTTTCTACGATTATGGGTTCACGAAATCTTAGGTTAATGTCCTAGTAATTTGGCAAAATTTTAAAAATAAATAGTTCACGAGAAAGGGGTCGTAATCCTGTTTACTTGGACCCCTCATGCAAGTCTCTACCATTATTGGTTCGTGATATCTCGGGTCAGTGACCTAGTAGTTTGGTCCTTTGGCAAAATTTCGGTAAATAAATGGTCCACCGAAAAGGGGGCCTAATCCACTTTCATATGAGACCTTGCAGAACTCTCTACCATTATTAGTTTGGGAAATCTCGGGTCAATGAGCTTGCAATTTGGTCTTTTTTGCGAAATCTAAAAGAATTTAAAAATAAATAAAAATTACTTAAATAATAAATTTTGTCATTAAATAAAAAAATTAAACAGGGCAAAAACCAAAATTTTCTAAATATGTAGTTTGACACTTTGGTATTTTTTTAATGGTCCACTGCAAAGAGGACAATGAGCTTTTTCGTTTGAACCCTTACACAAGTCTCTACGTTTATTGCAGCGAGGTACTGTATAGTCACGTACAAATAAAATGGCACAACGTCTCTACTTTGAGGTTCCGGTTACAAAGGACGTGGATTGGAATCCTGGTTCTTCAAAATGGTTATTGGGATATGGGTGCTGGATTGAGGTACATTTATGCTCATGGGGATAACTAAATAGTGGTACTTGGCTTATGGCAATGACTGCCTTCATCCCAATCCCTGACTAAAGATAGTAGGTGTACACACACTACGACAGACACCACAATAACATAGTGTTGCCAGAGAAATTCCACACATATTACCCTTTCACGAATTGATTGCCGGCGTTCGAGATGGGAACTATTCTTTGTTTAGTTGTGTCACACGTCAGCCTGCTTCGTTGACAGGTACAGTTGCGCGAGTAGGATATGACTCAGATCCAGTACCCTGGTCATCGTTTAACAACTGTCCGTGGTGACATGAGCTCCTGAGACGCTTATCTGACGCAATGCTGCTTGACTTATGTGCAGACCTCATTCTGTCATCACTGTGACCTCCGCTGTACCGCGCGGGGCTCCAGCTACAATAATCAACAAACACTGGCGCATCCATGCTCAGCGGCAATCAAATGTTAAATGGGTAATACCCAAGCATACGGTGCTGAAGGTTACGTTGAAAAAAAGCCCCTAAATGAAAGCTAAACAAAACCAGCTTTGCTCCGGAAGCGTTAACTCAACGAGCTAATACACTGATGGTTGAAAATTAAATCCATTCATCGGTAGGGCAATAACGAGCGATGACTTACATTGATCAGTGCATCCTCACGCGTATGCGTCACTCTCCTTAATGAAACCACGAAAATAAATGTTGAATGCTACGACAATTCGGAATTATTCTACATGGCTTTATGATTCACGTCGTTGTTTGACCAAATAAAATACGAGCCCCTTTTGTTACTTAAGCTTTATCAGTGAGACAACTCGGCCATCAGTCAAATGTCACGACGATAGAATGTAGAGAATCCCTTCCCGCTCGGAATGTAGCTGAGTCAACAGGGAGCAGCCCTGTCTGCTACAAGGAGTGCATTACAAAGCACAAGATAAATAGTCAGGCATTATGCTCTTAACCGCTGGCCATGCGATGAAAAGGGGAAGGGATTACAAACGTGCCTAATCTTCTGACGTCCCCCTTGTCATCCACCGCATCTGCGAAAATGGGATTAATTAATTCACAGTTTGTTATGTTTGCTTAGACAAGAATTAAAATTCACTTCACAAATATACATACTGACATAATAATTCAATAATCAATGCCACTTATAGTGAAGGGAGCAAACTCAGACAATCACAAAATTACCACTGTGATAGCAAATATATTCCAGACTTTGTAAATCTTTTATTTCTACTGTTCCCATACTTGGTTAATGTGCATGTTTGTTGTGAGAGTAGACCAAGAAGTCGGTGCAAACCAGTGGCGTAGCCAAGGGGGGTTTAGAACCCCACCCCCCATCCCCCCATTGGAAAATCGGCAGGTTGTGATTTGTGTCTGTGGTGATGTGCTGTTGTCGCCTTTCAACCCGGGTACTTACTTGTTGTTACAACGTATAACCACAGTCTACCTACAGATCGCGAAGCTTGGCTCATATTTTTCTACCGCCAGACAATAATGCTCTCATGCAGCCAGCAAGAATGTGCCGACTGCACTGTGTTTGTGTAGGTTATTGTTGCTGGATTTATTGTATGTGAGCAATGTGTAAAGATTATGTCTTTAATTTAACATGTACTTTACAAGAGGAGATATGTAGTTCAATAAACAGATCTAATATTAGAAGCAATATTTCAGTGTTGCTAAGTAACCTATATGATCGCTTTTCAGTCGGTCAACGCGAGTGTACGCTAGTCAATTTGATCAGATGGGCAGTGACAATTTATCTCCTAATGCCTGAAATAAAAATACATGAATCGTGTATAATAGTACATTATGCAACGAGCCTATAATGGCTATAATTAAGACACGAGTATTTTTATAAACCGAGCGTATGCGAGTTTTATAATTTCCATACGAGTGTCTTAATTACCATTATAGGCGAGTTGCATACGACTGTTCATGTTCGACGATAATTATAACTTTATTATATGTTTTAACATAAATATTCATAAATATCTGTTGAGAGTCAGCTACTTGAATTTTGTGATCGCAGAGCGAGCGTTGGGTATTATATCTCTGTCTTTCAAGATCTCTGAACGACCGACGCATGCGCTCTGTGTGCTTGCAATGCCATATGGAGGCCATATGTTTACATCTGCCGCCCCTTAGTAATATTGTCACTGGAGTCGTTTGAAGACAATGCGCTCTGTAGAAATTAGTGTTTTTGTTATTAAGGTACAGTGCTATTTCTTGTCTCATATTCGCCAGTTTATTTACGCGAACATATGGACGGTGCGTATTCCATGTCGGTAATTTATTATAGTTCGATGTTGTGTTTATGTCCGACATGTTGGATTTTGAGCGCATGCGTGAAGGTATCGTTACCTAATTGGTCAATGAACGAGCTCTGATTGGCTGGAGAAACTGTATCATAATGAAAAACAGTGTTATAATGACCATCATTATGATACAGTTTTCTGACACATAATAGTGAGGGTCGAACATAAACTTAATAAAACACTTCTCACATAAAGAGGGGGGGGGGGTGTTGTATGAGAAGCGTTTTATTAAATACTTATTGTGTTATGAATTACACAGGGGAATTCATTGTTACTCCTCGCCCAATCTAATTGGGTGTATTCGTGTTGACCGACTGGGAAGTCAGACTGTTCAAATAGCAAGACGACACCCGAGTTTCCAAAGGACCCTAAAAGGTAAGATTTGATCTATGGATTTTAGGCTAGTATTATAAAGCTTTTCAAGGGGAGCGTGATGGTGCAGTGCCTTAGCTGCTCGTCAATCACCCGGACGGCCAGAGTTCCAATCCCGCTGAGAGTGGGGAGGAATTTTCACCTGAAAAATTACGTGGCGTCAGGAAGGGCATCCGGCCTTAAATCCCCGGCCAAAACCAAAATGAGCCTGATTGGCTCCGGTGACCCCAATTAATTGTGATGCGCAGTAGAAAGTATTATAAAGCCATTCAATCAAACAACGGAACTAGGTCTTTAACTGGTTGTGAATCAATGATAATGTTATTGGGTTTAGGTCCATTTTAACTACTGTGGCTTTTAGAGACACCGGGGTGCCAGAATTTTGCCCCGAAGGGGATCTTTAACGTGCCAGTAAATCTACAGACACGGTTCTCTCGCATTTATGCACCCTTAAATGCCAGCTGATTGCGCCAGGATTAGATCCTGCAATCTTGGGAACAGCAGGCGAGAAAGTTACCGCTGAGTCACGGAGCCAGTCGGTTAAAATCAGAAGCATGTCTCGGTAAGATATCTATGCATGGCTTTGGTGGCGTAGTCGGTAGCATGCTGAACTGCTATGCCCAAGTTCACGGGTTCAAACCCAGTTGAAGTCGTCGGGCCAATGCCATAGATGTATGGCACGTAAAAGAAATTACAAATACAATTGGAAGTGTGTAGCCAAAATTTGTAGGCTATTGGGTTAGACACGCTCTATCAGGTTCAAACGTACGCCGTTGGGTTTCAGTGACAGTGGCGTCTGGTAGCTTAAGTCGGAACTACTTGACATTGACATTGGGGAACCTGCGAGCGTTCGTGTGAAATGCCCTGCTATGGCCATTGGCTGCAAATCAAATATAAATATCTATGGATTTTGATAATTAAAACATACGGTAGGCTAAGTAAACATAAAATATGTCATCTCAAACGCGTGCCGACATTTTAATTTTCAGGAGAGCTGATTTAATGAATAAAGATTTTGTACAATAATATAAACTTATTCTCGAATCCTTTGGAAGCAAGTCAATTTATGTCGTCAGGATAATGCTCACAAACTTAGATGTGGTACACTGTTTGTTAATTCTCTTATGAAATAACTGGTCTCCCACATGTCTGCTGTGAAGGTACGGTACACAATGTTATTGCCGATATTTTGTACAATTGGCATTGTATTACTGTATTTTGTCAATTTCATGAATGAAAGGTTTCAAACCCACAGAAAAAATATGAAGTACCTACAATTGAGCCATTTAAGACCTTAAGATATTTATATACCTTTCGTTTCACAAAGCACACTGATATTTTTACTAATTAACTATAATGTTACTCAATTTTACGGAATAACTAGCTTTTGATACGGTTAAGAATTTGATATTACTTATGTATTATATCCATACTATCAACCCGCCCCGGCTTCGCCTGGTATCTTAAAGGGGTCACTCAGTGTAAGCTTAAAAGGCGTACGGACGGTAGGTCTCAGACGCAATTCAGAAAAGCCGAGGTGAACATCGAAACTCCAAAAACTTATATATTCTACTCCACTCTAAAGTCTTAACTCGACACGACTCAACAGTTGATGCTGGCCGAAGCTGGGGTGATGGGCTCGCTCATAAACTCGCTCCGAAGCTAGTAATTTAAATTTCCACTGAATTGAGATTGTTGGAAGAAATTAAAACTTAAAATCACTTAGAGTTGGCGATGTATTAAAGATAAAGATATGCTATCGGGGACTTCTTTGTAGAACTTTTCATGCTGACCAATTAATATGCTCATAGTATATGGATATTTTTCATGGTTTACCCAGCGTAAGCTTAAAAAGGCCCACGGGCGGCAGGTTTTCCTTCGACACGATTCACTGAAATCGTAACTGCTCGGCTTCCTTTGGTCATAAATGAATGTTGTCCTACAGAAACCATCCTAGAGAAATTCTTTACTGAATGGTGAAACCCGCTTTAAAATCCATTCAGTGGATTTAGAGATTACCCGTTACATCCAGGAATCGTGGACTTGGTTTTATGTAGAGATGCCAGCAACTATCATTAAAACAAATACATGAATTTATAAGTAGTATGGACTATGAATTCTACGTAAGACTCATTAAATACGGCATACAACTGTACCTACGGATACTTATAGAGGACTGAACTAATAAAAACAGAGCATTCTTCTTATCTTTCTACGAATTAAAAGTGTACGGTATATCAACATTGTGGCTTTTTTCTGTAGTAGTTGGTGATTTAACATGACTTATGTTCACAATGGAAATAATCACTCAGGTGAGTTGAAATTCAAAAAAAGAACTTGCAAAAGTGAAATCATCTAACCGCGAATAACGTGCTCAAGGCAGTTGTCAGCTTGCTGGCCGCCGCGAGCGCTAGTGTCGCTTCACCAACAAAGAGGATGCAATTTCGTGGCGCAGCGAGCTTCGTGACTGTGTATTTTAGACTGTGGTAATACAACACCGTACTCCCAGGGTTGCCGATCTAACATTTCCGCCGCGAAATATCTTATAGCTTATTTCAAACTGAGGCTAGGGCCAAATAATTTTGAATCCCATACAGCGGGACAATATTAGCTTCTTTTTATCCTACTTTCGATTTTTGCAAAAAATGAAAGTAGACTTATCAGATCTACACAGGGCGAAAAAATGTGTGTCTGTCCGTGTGAGAGTCTGTGTGTGTAATCTGAATGTCTGCCCCCCCCCCCCCTCTATCAGTTCACACACGGTCAAACAATTTTGAACGAAATTTGGTACAGAGGTAGGACTAGCAAAGGGCACCTCAGTGTCATGTTTTATATCGCCGCCATCTTGACGGAAACGTAATGGCGGCCACCCAAATGTCAAAAGCTTAAATCAAATTACGACCCACCCAACCATCTGATCTCTAGCAAATTTTGCAACAATATATCTTTCTGTATGAAGAATCTTTCGACCAAACTACAAGGTCATCAGCCCAATACATTGCGGATGGTGGCCATGTATGTGTGCAAATCGATTCCCCCTATCAATTCAAACACTCGTGAAACCGAATTGAACGAAATTCGGTACAGAGGTAGCACTAGCAAAAGGCACCTCAGTGTCATGTTTTATATCGCCGCCATCTTGACGGAAACGTAATGGCGGCCACCCTAATGTTAAAAGCTTAAATCAATTTACGACCAACCTAATCATCTGATCTCTACCAAATTTTTTTAATAATACCTTTATGTATGGAAAAATTTTTGACCAAACTACAAAGTCATCTGACGAATACTTTGCGGATGACGGCCATGTATGTGTGCAAATCGATTCCCCCCATCAATTCAAACACGGTGAAAGTGGATTGAACGTAATTTGGTACAGAGGTAGCACTAGCAAAGGACACCTCAGTGTCATGTTTTATATCACCGCCATCTTGACGGAAACGGAATGGCGGCCACCCAAATGTTAAAAGTTTAAATCAAATTACGACCAACCTAATCATATTTTGATCTCTGCCAAATTTTGCATCAACACACCTCTTTGTGAGAAGCATCTTTTGACTGAACTACAAGGTCATCAGCCCAATAGTTTGCAGATAGCGGCCATGTATGTGTGCAAATCAATTCCCCATATCAATTCAAACACAGTGAAACCGAATTGAATGATTTTTTTTACAGAGGTAGCACTAGCAAAGGGCACCTCATATTCATGTTTAATATCCGTATAGTACGTTGTATTTCAACAAGCTACTACAATAAACATTCAATTATGCTCCTTGAAAAGGACAAAGAGTTATAACAATACCCATGCAATTAGAAGAAAGTAGGCTATATGTTCTTTACTGAACATCTTGTTTTTTTCTTGGCGGGAGAAATGTTATATGTAAATTAATCTAGTTTTTATTAAAAATAACGCGCTATAATAAAGGCTTAGAAAATTCTATGGATACATTAACACTAATTTTGGGATCATTATTAATATCCTGAGCATGAGATAACCGTCAGCCGAGTTGCTTCATATTACGTAAATATATGTCCAGCAATTCCCCGAATTACGGTTATCTCCCAGTTACGAATGAGTGAAATTTGTCGCATGAGTAGTGTAAGCAATTAAAGTTTTTCCGGCTGTATGTAGCATTTGTAAGGTAAGAAGGACCTTGGTAGGTGACAAAAATCTTCGAAAATGATACTTTAGACATTCAGGGCTAATTGCTATATAAAGCACAGGATCTTGTTGGAAAAACTGAATAAACATAAAAATGAGTACCAGTATTGAATTACTCATCAATCAAAATGATAGGCTACATCGTGAGAAGACATGCCCACTTTTGCTGAGACCTCTGTAAATAATTCCTCTTGTTGAGCGATACGCAGTCTTCATGTTGGTAGCACAGATATATTTGAGTTAATTTTGTTCCTGTCAGGGGAACAAGAATGTTCTATATTTACCATTGAAGTGAGACATTTTAGACAAAAATCAACTTAATTTTTTAATGAAACTGATTCGTTTTTGTCTTTTGAGCATATTGTATTACTCTAAAAATTCGGGATCAAAATACACGAAACTTTTCTTGTGTAATAATATCTAATAGAGAAATGTAAATACTTATTGAGTTGTTGTTAATTCATGTGAGGGGCTTGAGACACCTTGGTCATCAGCCCCGTGTAGTTGGGAGTGTGTTGAAGCTGTCTGGCAACCTGTATTGCTGTGATGATTGTAGTTGTGTGTGTAAAAGTATCTGGGACAGGGATGGAGTAGACGCTCCGGGACTTGAGCAAGTCACTATCCCGGCATTTTCCTGTAGGGTGTGTGGCAAAACCCAGGGAAAAACACACTCAGGATAACCGCTGTCAACACCGGGATTCGAACCTACGATATCCGTACTTACCACAGCTGCCCTCGCGACCATGGTGCACGTTTGACGAGTGCGGCTACGCCGCGGGACGAAATGTTTGTAGAATTTGAGTCGAGTACCCATAACCCCCCCCATTGGTCGATCCTGGCTACGCTACTGGTGCATACCATTGCCACCCAGCTACTGATGGTATATTAAGCAAGGTTACTTGTGCTGCTCTTGTTTCTGGCGGTGTGCAAACGAACTATATTCTCTGACGAGTATAAGCTCGGTTCACACGAGTAAGCAGGAACACTATTGAACAGGGAGAAAGCTGTATACGGAGCAACTTTCCCAGTGAGTAACCCGTGGTCAGTAATTGAATGTGCCATCGAAAGAGGATAGTTATGCGACCTTTAATAATAATTCTATATATCACATACCCGACCGAATATTTTCAGCTAATTACGAATAAAATTTGAATTGTTTCTCAGTCGGTCAACACGCTTGTGCCCAATTGGAACTAGGTGTTATTCCCTATACGTGAAACAAAAATCAATGAGATTAATAAATCCATAACACTTTATAGGTCCTTGGGATAATATTTTCCCTCCATGTATTCATAGAACGGTGTTAAGGAGAGAATCTTCCCACCCCTTTCATATCAAGCAGTTCCACATGCATCCACAAGCTAGCTGCAGATAAATATTGAAAACCCATTAATTTGATGTATACTGTCAACAGAAACCAAAGGTGGGAAGCATATATCCAGTGGTCTCCACAGTGGACTTGCTCGCCAGTTCGGTTGTGTTGAGTGAATGCAATGCATTGTTTTACAGAAGAATGTGTGTTTATTGAAGATAAGTGATTTGTAAACGTTGGTATATAATTGAAATGTAATGCTAAAAATGGCTTTGGTCAACTGAGTAAATATATTTCAGCTAGAAAGGAAATAATTATCTTGTTGAGGGTGTTTGCCATAGAATAGACGATTTAAAAATTAATTTTCTCTGTCTTTAGTAAATGCTATTTTGAAATTATTGAATTATATTCGAATATACTAACTTTTAACATTCCAAACTCAGTTTTATATTTTTTGTGCAGTTTTCGGCAAAGATGTTATAGGTCACTGACCTTGTGTTGCGTGGGTGGTACTTTTTTTTAAATTATAGGGCGTGATGGGTGTTTTGTATTTACTATATCCTGTTAAAAAACTCGTTATAGGGTGATAAACACAGTATCATCATAATTTGGAGGTGGGAAATTCTTACCCCATTGCTCATTTAAGAAAACATACTATCGGGTATGGGCAGTGGGATAATAATTTCCCACCCCATATTTCATAAATTAGAATCCACACCTATAACATTGTTGCATATTCCTACTCATCTATCACCCCCAATTACGAATGTGCAAAAAAAAAATCATATCCCCAGTCTTTTGCTCTATAAAGGGATTTAACCCATGGATTGCAAATATTGAAAGTAACATTGCTGAAACATAATTAGCATTTTACAGTTGTTGTTGTTGATTCTATAGGGGCTTTGCGATATCGTGTTTAGAAATTGTCTGATAACCTGTGTCACTGTGATGTCTCTACTAGTGCGTGTACTTGCAATCCAGGTAGGAAGCAGCCGTGGCTCTAAGTTCAGTACAATCCTGGCATTTGCCTGGAGTAGAAGTGGGAAACCCCCGAAAGAACTCCCAGGATGGCTGAGGTAGTAATAGAATCCGCTTCCTCTCAGTTTTGCCTCACGAGGCTGAGTGTTCCCCGTTCCAGCCCTCTGATCAGAATTAAGTTACATGCCTTAACTGGGGATGGAACCCAGGCCTCCACGAAGCCAGCTAAGAATACTAGCCCCTTTGCAACGAGGCGGAGAGCATTTTAGAGTGGTTGAAACACAATGAATATAAATAATCTTTACGTCTTAGTCTAGACAAGACGTTCCTTGAACTAAACCACCTAATTTTTAGCCTATTTATATTTATGAAAAATATAGGCTTATGAGATCACCTTTCGTCCGTGTGTGTGTGTGTGTGTGTGCCCCCACCCCCTCCCCATCCTCCCCCTAATAAAATCTAATCGGCAAAAGTGATTCCAATGAAACTCGGTACGCACATACCTCGTCCGACCTCGACATGGCGGCCACGCGAAATATTTCACTGGCATTATATATCTCCACTACGATAACAGATATCACCCTGAAATTGTGTACATTGATAGAGAATACTACCACAAGTTCACCTATGTGACATTTGAAAACCTGTTAAGTACAAAAGAACTTGGCGGAAAAGCGAATTTAAAACATTTAAATGGATTTTTCACGCAATTTTACCATCCGAGCTCAGTAAAACTTGGAACAGTAAATGTATATACACATTTATTGCACTGGCATCTAATATCATTCAATTGTTTTCATATCCTCAAATGGTGGCTGTGCAAAATTTTAAAATTATGTTTTTAATTTTTGTGTCCTAATCATGTGATCTAAGTGAAAGTTTGAATAATGTACCTACCCAATAATCTTCATCTATTAGTTCATAGCCCTATGACCTGCATACAGTATATAACAATCCAACATGGCGATCACCCAAAATATTTAGACGGTTCACAATATCTACGAATCAAGTACTGGAATCAAACTGAAATATTGTATGTTAATAGAGGCTGTTTGTATGACTTCACCTATTGAATTTTCAATAGCCTGGTGTGCATAATGCCAACATGGCGGCCAAGCGAAGTTAAAACATTTTAATGGAATTTACTCGTGATTTAATCATCCGAGCGCAGTGAAACTTGGTACGGTAAATGTTCATACAAAATGTAATCAACTGGCATCAAATCAAATTGATTTCATAAATCAAAGATGGCGACTGTGCGAAATTTTAAAATGAGTTTTTATTTCATGTGACCTAATCATGCGATCGAAGTGAACGTTTGAACAATCAATCTATGCAATAATCTTCATCTAATGGTACATTACCCTATGGCCTACATACAGAACAATCCAACATGGCGATTTTTTCGTAGTGACTGGCTGCGTGGCTCACCGTTTACGTTCTCGCCTGCTGAACCCAAGATACTGCGATCGAATCCTGGCGCAGTGAGTTGGCATTTGAGGGTGCGCAAATGCGAGGGATCCGTGTCAGTAGATTTACTGGCACGTTAAAGATCCCCTTCGGGACAAAATTCAGGGACCTCGACGTCTCTAAAAGCCTCAGTAGTTAAAAGGAACGTAAAACCAATAATATTATTATTTATTTTCATAGGTGGGAGAATTATTAATAGAGAAGACCAATAAGATATATGAATATATAGCTATATAGTTCTTCACGGAACTACTTGTTTCATTATTATATTCGTTCTTTGCATCTCAGATCTCATATGCATCAAGTATTCATCTGATGGACTATTAGAAACATTGAAAATAAATAGCACGAACATTTTAAGTGATTTTCTATTCCATAAACGTTTAAACTCCGTTTACCCCATCATACAATACACAAACAGTAGATATAAAAGTGAAAATTCAAGGAAGTACTGCGGTCATATTGGAATATACTCCGTCCTAAACCAAAACCGCAAACATTCTTCGCAATACCTGCCATCAATTCATCTCCATCCTTTAGCGGTATTATTATTATTATTAGTAGTAGTAGTGTAATAGCAGCATCAGTAGTAGTTGTCGTAGAAGTGGTAATATCAGTATTAAAGGGAGATTGTAACTTTTTAGCCGGCAAAATATCCACAAAACAAATTTTGATTACAAACATTCCTTTGAGTGTAATTTACTAGATACATATGTTTTCTCATGGCATTTTAGCCATTAAAGCCTTTATATATTAACTTACTTTTTGGTCTTCACAACTTGACGCACCCCCCTTTTGCGTACTGTCAACTTCTTGGACATTACACACTTCATTTTAGCTATTTTAGGCCACATGACAAAAAATAAATAAAAAAATAGCTATGTTGATTTATGAAGATATTTCGTGCTCAGTGTTGGCGCCTCTGTTGCCGCGGTGCAATTTTAATTTTTTGCTTGTGTTCCTGGTGCGTTTTCTGTACAGGTTTACATCGGACAGTGTGTTTTTGTGCCATAATGCCTCGAATTGAAAATATTTTCAAGAAATGAAACGGAGGGCCTGTAAGAAAGCCTAAAGCAAATGCACTTAATGATGATAATGCTGGAAACAATAGGAATTTGGTTATTGAAAGTGCTTCAGGTTCTTAGAGATTAGATTCAACATGTGCTTCAACTTCCTCACTGAGTGATATTTCTATCAGTAAAAATATTATTGCCAGTGCTTCCTGAAGAAAGATGAACACTGATTCGTGTGTAGGATCTTTCGTAAGTAATAATGCAAACATTGAGGAATAGACCAGTGACAATGTTGTCAGGGATATTGAATTGTCATCTGCCGTATCTTTATTTGCAGTTTGTAAACAATGACATGTTAGTGACAGTTTATTTTGTTATTAATATACCACAGCTAGATACGGACTTGCTAGTTAATAAATTCGAAAATGCAGTAACTAAAGTTTAGCATCCATTTCGCACCTGTAGGAAGGTTGACATGGGTATGAAAGTAATATTGGCTTCGTGTATTTATTGCGTTCTATAGGTAGAGCCCTGCGCTGATAAGAAAAACGTTATCCGCATTCGCCCCGCATCCACACGACTGATATCCGCATCCGCACGACTATATCCGCATCTGCACGTTTGATATCCGAATCTACAGTTCTGGCATTACAATAATATTTTTTATTAGATAAAGTATTAAAGCAA
Source organism: Meconema thalassinum (assembly GCA_946902985.2). Taxonomy (NCBI): domain Eukaryota; kingdom Metazoa; phylum Arthropoda; class Insecta; order Orthoptera; family Tettigoniidae; genus Meconema; species Meconema thalassinum. The sequence goes on along the minus strand of OX336389.2, from coordinate 801,663,207 downwards.
CATATTTAGACATTTGATGCGAGAGTCGTTCCCCCTAGGTTATGTATGTCATGTGTTATGTTCAAAATGCATGGTATACAGCCGGAATTGCACTTCTTTTCAGTTCGGAGTGTTAATTATGCTAAATGACATAATTTGAATGAGATTAGCCTAAACAAATAGCTTAATATGATAATAGTGGACACTCCCGCGAGAAACTGGCGACAACGATTCTGCGTGCCATCTAGCGGTTCGCGCAGACAACTACGAAGTCGACTTAAATCAGCTGGCAGGTTTATACTGTATGCTGTGCATGTTAGAAGTGTAACTTTTGGGCTATGTAGGGGTGTTTTTGCCACGGTGGGTGAGTGGTCAACGTGTCGGTCTACGAACCCCAAGCTTGCAGGTTAGCTCCTGGCCGAGGTTAGTGATTTTTGAAAGGCGGCAAAAATTGCGACACCATGTCATAAGATGTTGGCATGTCAAAGAACCCATTTGAAATCAGTAGGCCGTGTTCATAATGGCAAAATTAATCTCGGGAGTTTCCGCCAACACAAAGTTCCTCATTTCTCTACTAGAAAGCGCTATAGTGTTCAAGGAGCTTAAATATCTAACCTCCTTGACTTTCATAGTGCTTCAAGGAACAACGAAATTCGACAGGCAAGCTACCCTTTGGGTGTCAAATAACAAAGCTTGCACCAGGCACCCGAGGCCATACGATATTATTATTATTATTATTATTACAAAATACAAAGTGATCCCAAGTCATTTTACAGATTTCCTCAAAACAAACAGCTGTGAGTCGAATTGTGTTATTGAATAGTTCGTTCCAGTAGTTGTCTATTCGAGCCGCTAGATGGTAGCATTATGCGCTGTCGCCGCTGCTCTGCGTGTTAAGTGGCGAGAGTTTCCACTATTAATATATTTAAGAAAAGATCGTACAATGTACATATATTATTCAATTTCTTTGCTCCACCGAGCAAATTACTCTCTGGTACAGTACTCTGTAAGGGATAATTGTGTTTTCTCGCACACTTTTATGTGGTAACGATCACCAGGGCCGTCGAGGGGGCGGCGCGAGAGGTGCTGTCGCGCCAGGCCCCACGCTCAGAAAGGCCCCGCGCTTCACACCATTTTTTTCATTAGTGAAAAAAATAAAGATAGTGTGTTTGATTCAGTCCAGCCCAAATTAAAATAAACCAACAATGAAAAATCGATATCCGATCGGTTCTACTTAAATGACCCTGGCCAGTGGCCAGATCAAATGGATGCAGCAACTAGACAATATTTAATAGAAATGGGACCACCTAAAATCCCACAGGACTATCAATTTCCAAAAAAAAGGACGGCCGCCATTTTTACATGACTTTTTTAGAGTACAATTTGGTTAATGGCGAAACAGTGACAAGAAGTAGTTTATTCAAAAACAAAAAAACGCCGCTTCTTGTTTTTGTTGCCGACATTTTGGTGGAATTGATCAGTGATCTGTCACAAACCTGAGCAATATGGACGGTTAGACTGCAGCGACTGGGGTCATTGCGGAAGGAGCCTAAAGTCACACCAGCGATCGGTAGACCATACCAAGTCATTCGCCAAATGGATGGACCTTAGCGGAAGAATTTTCAAGTAGTTCCGTGAAGAAATATACAGCCTGTTTTCATGTAACTTACTTATGTTAATTGCCTCTATCAACGTACAAAATTTCAGTTTGATTGCTGTAATAGATTCGTAGATATTGAGAACCGACTAAATATTGCGGATGGTCGCCATGTTGGATTTTTTTATATGTAGGTCTTAGAGTTATGTACTGTTACATAAAGATTATTCTTCAACCGTATGATTAGGACACAAGAAGTAAAGACGAGATCTTAAAATTTCGCACAGCTGCCATCTTGTGGTTATGGAAACAATTGAAAACATTAGATGCCAGTGGATTAACAATTGTGACGCGTTTTAATTTCCCTGACGTGAACGATCCTTGCTAATATGTAACCGAATTGGTCTAGCGGTCGTATTTGTGCTTGAGAAAAACAGACTTGCCACGCTACCTGTTGAGCACGACTAGAAACTCGTTTGTCGCTGCGGGATGCTGCTTTCTGACGGAGAATATTTGTACTACTCCTATTGGACTTGCTGCTTGGAGCGCTGTACTCTCTATCTACGATTTCCTCCGATGGCTGCCGAAGTCAACAAAAGGTTGTTACCTTGGATACAGCAATAATATGAAAAATGATTCTCTATTGGAATCCTTACAAGCAAGATGCAAAATTTATAACTCCGGTATTAAACCGGGCTGGTTAGCCCTGAAGGCTAACATAGCCTCTATTCTGGAATATGTTCATAATTCCACTTGACTAGGAAGTACTTCCGACATATCCCTGAAGATATTTTGACTTGGTGTAATAATATTTTGGACTTCTCAACCAGTATGTTTTAGAAAAGGTTTGTAAATATTGTGAGATATTTTGGAAGCTGTTTTATTTCTATCGATATGTTTTATTTTCTTGGACGTATTGTAATTTCTTAACTTTGTGTTATTTTATGTTGGCGGACTGTTGTTCACTTTCGTGTTTCGGTCTAGCCTCGTGGTCGAAGTAACGGTAAAGTATCTGTCGATATATTTAAAATAGTTTCCAATTATCTATTTCCTTACTATATTTCTTTTGGGGGAATGTGGTTATTTAGTTTATTTTCTGAGCTACAAGCCATGTAGAATTCAGTCTTCATTTTGGTCAAGTGCAAGGACTTTCTTAACCTAATTATCTTTACGTAAATTTTCTTTTCTCCTTGTATCTTGTTAGTATGCCTCATATAGGCACTGTAACTTGTGTCGATGATTATGGCACTTATTTTATTCTGTGTATTGGGTTGCCTGGTGACTACCTAGGCGATTGTTATCGTTTCTTCCTTGCAGTAAAAACAATAGTTTTTGTTTCGTGTCGATAAAAAGGAGGCATGTTTTGAGAATTTGATTGCGATCAGACGTACTTTGAATTTGCTCCTGTTAACAAACTAACTTAATTGATTGCTTTAAGTTGAGACCGTATTTGAACTTAAACTATTTCGGTTCATACCTTGAATATCGTTTAAAGGTAATTTATCTGTTTTTATTTTACCGTTGGATATTTTTCCTTGGTCTTTGACTTTCATTTGCGCATTTAATATGATTAATTCAACCCTTTTCCTCCTCAATCGATGGGATTCCTTGCTTATATTCAATTAGCTGTTTATGCCAAGAACTAATTTCTTTTAAATTTTATTCCTGTCTTGTAAATGCATGTAATATTATTAATTGACAATTATATTTATATATCAATCGTGACCTCTGTGTTCTTGTATCATAGTTAGTTATTCTCTTATGTTCATACTATTTAACTGCCTGGGTTAATGGATTTGTTCAACACCTTCTACTTTCGTCTCTGGTATTTTTGGGGGTTTTCTTTTTTTTTTAGGTAAAATAGTTAACTCTCAGTACTACCGGTGACGCAATTGGTAGCAGAGCGTGGTTTCGATCCACGGACCTCTCGGTTATGGGCCCAGCACGCTTCCACTGGTAGCAGAGCGTGGTTATTGTTTTCACGGACATTATAATAAGTTTAAAAAAATTAATCAATTAAATTCTTGAACACAAAGGTCGCTTAAAGCTTGGGTATTATTATTCTAATCCTTGTGGAAATTTCTGTTTCATGTCCCATTGCATACACAAAATGGAACCGAGGAATACATTATCAGCCTTCTACAACCTAAGGAAAGAGGAAATTGAATATGAATTGTTCATTAGAAAAATTCCTTCTAACAACAATCGTGAAAAGGATTTGTTACGTCTGAAGGATGCGAAAGATGTGCCTATTATAATTCCTGACTTGGAAAGTTACCATCAAACGTTTGGTGAGTCTAATAACATTGTACCTGCTGTAACAAATTTAATTAATTTATCTATTTATTTAATAGGTGCTAGTAACCCTTCTACATCTCAATTAGGGAGATTTAAAACTCAAGCATGCCATTGGTTTTATAGACTTGGTGATCTCATTTATATTTGGGAACTCGAGGATTCTAATTTCGGTTCGGAATTAATGTCATTTCAAAGTAAGCTTCTTGATGCTTTTTTAAAATTATTTCCTTCTGAGTGTGGTGATATTCAGGGTTGCGTCCATGATGTTAATGATAACCCGTGTGAAATTATGGTGCCAAATGCGAGTAACTCACGTGTGATTATAGAATCTGAAGGTGACGCTGACAATTTACCTAATAATCTTGAAAGTTTATCCTTAACTGATCATAATGCAAGCATGGAGAACAGAATTACTTTGAATAAGAGCTTACAAGGGAGGTCATCAAGGATTTCCCAACCGACCTTATTAAACTCTTATAATATAAGTGTTAATGAGCATGGGGAAATTGATAATGCCATACCTTGTCCCTTGCCAAATATTTCTTCGTCTGGCGTTTCAAATGATTTTCCTAATGATAACTCTGCAAATTGTAGGTTATTACCTAGAAATGAAAGCCAATTTGGGTTACCCTGTACTAATGTTGTCACCGATTTTCCATCACGTTTGTTGCATAACGCTAATATTGGGGGAAATATGTCATCGATGCCTAACTGTGAAAACAGTTTAAGATTTAACGGTATTCCTCATCCAGTAACCTCTTGTATTCAGAATTTACAGATGTGTTCGGGTAATGACACTATGGAGTTGATAAAATTTTTGAAACAACTAGTTGAATTACTGGACAATTCCATTGTTTTTGGTTTATCAGATACTATGATTTTCCAATTAATTTTCCTTTCACCTGTGGCCTGTTGCGTGATAAGTTGATCAGCGCTATTTCATCTCACTCTTCGTTATCTGAGTTTCATGTCGAAGTAATTGATTATTTTATTCCTGAACGTGCAATGAGTTTACTGAAACATAATTGTTACTATCGTGGTCAGAGGGTAGATGAATCTTTGAATGATTATATTAAAGAAATTAGGAGCTACGCTAGGGTTTTGAATTTAAATTTGAGTGAATCTGCAATTGTTACTACTATAGTAGAGGGTATTAATCCAGAATATAGGTTATGTATGGCTATGGAAGATAAACCTAAGAGTTTTCTTGAATTATATGATATAATTAATTCTGCAGAAAATGTCAAAAGCATTAACGCTGTAAGAGTGATTAACTCTCCGCCTCCCTTGGTTAATATCCCTGTTAATCCTAATAATCATTTACAACAGACTTCTTTCCAAAGAAGGAGATTCAATTACACTGAAAATACTCGAACTGGTAAACGTTGTGATAGGTGCGGGTCTTATGATCACATAGCCAAGTGGTGTGATAGAAGATTTAATCGTAGGCAATGACTAGATGATAGGAAGATCTTGTCGGATTATCAAAAATCTGATGGTATTGCAGGTAACCGTAAAACAGATTTTGATAAGGATCTTAAGACAAATCGTAAGATACACACATCAAAAAAAGTTTTGCATCACCTCGGTTCCCAGATCTCCGGCATATAGACGTTGACTGTGTATATTGTATCAAAGATACAGTCCCTTTGACTGTTCATAGATGTCACTAAAACTGCTCAAAGATATAAACGACCATGCATGAGCAGGGCCTATTAGACGGAGGGGGTACGACAGCCGATCAGTTCCAGTCATTCCACCAGGACGAAGGTACGCTGCTCATGTTGTCTGTAGTTCTACCATGCCTAGAAAGTCAATACCGCAGTTCGATCGCGTCCGCATTGTTACAATGTGTCAAGAAGGGCTCTCAACAAGGGAAGTTTCCAGGCGTCTCAGAGTGAACCAAAGCGATGTTGTTCGGACATGGAGGAGGTACAGAGATACAGGAACTGTCGATGACAGGCCTCGCTCAGGCCGCCCAAGGGCTACTACTGTAGTGGATGACCGCTACTTACGGATTGCCACTCGGAGGAACCCTGACAGCAATGCCACCATGTTGAATAATGCGTTTCGTTCAGCCACAGGACGTCGTGTTTCAACTCAAACTGTGCGCAATAGGCTGCATGATGCGCAACTTCACTCCCGACGTCCATGGCGAGGTCCAGCTTTGCAACCCCGACACCATGCAGCGCGGTACAGATGGGCCCAACAACATGCTGAATGGACCCCACAGAATTGGCATCACGTTCTCTTCACCGATGAGTGTCGCATATGCCTTCAACCCGACAATCGTCGGAGACGTGTTTGGAGGCACCCTGGTCAGGCTGAACGTCTTAGACACACTGTCCAGCGAGTGCAGCAAGGTGGTGGTTCCCTGATGTTTTGGGGTGGCATTATGTGGGGCCGACGTACGCCACTGGTGGTCATGGAAGGCTCCGAAACGGCTTTACGATACCTGAATGACATCCTCCGACACATAGTGCACCCATATCGGCAGAATATTGGAGAGGCATTTGTCTTCATGGACGACAATTCTCGACCTCATCGTGCACATCTTGTGAATGCGTTCCTTCAAGATAACGACATCGCTCGACTACAGTGGCCAGCATGTTCGCCAGACATGAACCCTATCGAACATGCCTGGGATATGTTGAAAAGGGCTGTTTATGGACGTCTTGACCCACCAACCACTCTGAGAGATTTACGCCGAATTGTCGTTGAGGAGTGGGACAATTTGGACCAACAGTGTCTTGATGAACTTGTGGATAGTATGCCACGACGAATACAGGCATGCATCAATGCAAGAGGACGTGCTACTGGGTATTAGAGGTAGTGGTGTGTACTGCAATCTTGACCACAAATGCTGAAAGTCTAGCTGTATGATGGTACAACATGCAATGTGTGGGTCTCATGAGCAATAAAACGAGCTGAAATGTTGTTTGTGTTGATCTCTATTCCCTTTGTATTTAAAGGTTCCGGAACTCTTGGAACCGAGGTGATGCAAAACTTTTTTTGATGTGTGTATATGACAAATTTTCTCGTATTGGTAAAGCTAATTATGAAACGTGTAACCGTATCACTGATGCGACAAAAAATAATTGCCCATACATTGATGTTTGTATAAATAATGAACCTGTCTCCGCTCTTATTGATTCGGGCAGTGTTAATTCATTTCTTGATAGTAAGTGGTTCAGGACGATGTCTTCTGTTTGTAAATTGGGCAATTTGCTAAAGGAACCACATAACTTTATAGCAGCCAATTCTTCTTCACCCAGTATTTTAGGATATGTAAAGGTAAAGGTCAGCATATTTAACTTTTCTTGGATGTTTAGATTCTGGGTGGTTGACAATTTGTCGTATCAAGTGATTATCGGGTCGGATTTCATAACTCATGTTGGGTTATTGTTAGATTTAAATTCTAAATCCTTTTGGTTTCATTTCAAACCCAATCTCAGATGGAAATTCAATCATTCGGAGTGTATTAGTGGAGTCAACTCAACTCAGGAAGAAAAAAGGGTTATAACCATTGAAGATTTAGAGTTCGATAACTTAAGCGAAGATCAAGCTAAACAGATTAAAGACCTGTGTTATGAATTTCCTGAGGTTCTAACTGACAAATTAGGTGTTACTAATTTAATAGAATATGAAATTGAGCTTTCCGACGACATTCCTGTTCGTGCGTCTCCTTATAGATTGGCTCCTCCTAAGATGAAAATTTTAAAAGGTATTGTGGACGAGATGCTTGAGGAGGGGATTATTCGTAAATCTACTTCAGCATATTCTTCGCCTATATTTCTAGTTCCTAAACCCAATGGTCAATTCAGACCCGTGATCGATTACAGAGCATTAAATAAGAAAGTCATCTTACAATCGATTCCTCTTCCGGACCTTCAGTCCTGCTTTTCGTGGTTCAAAGGAGCGTCCTATTTTACGATATTAGATTTAAATTCTGCTTATTTCCAAATTCCCCTGGCGGAGAAGTCCAAGAGTGTGACGGCTTTTGCCACAGATTGGAATTTATTTGAATTCGAACGTTTACCTTTCGGGTTGTCGACCGGTGCTGCTGTCTTGAGCAGATTGCTAGATAACGTATTTGACGGAATTAAGTTTAAATTCGTTTACCATTATTTAGATGACGTAGCCATCTTTAGTAAAAACTTTGAGGATCATGTCCAACATGTTCGTGAGGTGTTGTCTCGAGTAAAGAATAGTGGTCTTACGGTCAAGTTATCTAAGGTCTCTTTTGCTAAACCCCAAATATCATTCTTGGGACATGTGATATCGTCATCCGGTGTCTCGGTTGACCAAAGCAGAACCCAATCTATTAGGGAATTCAAACAACCTAAAACGCCTAAAGAAATAGCACGTTTTATTGGGATGATTAACTACTTTCGTAGATTTATTCCTAATTTTGCTCACCGTGCAGCTCCTCTTAACATGCTTCGAAAGAAAGGTACTGTATTTTCGTGGGGTCCGTCACAAGAATCAGCTTTTCTTGACCTTAAGTTGGCATTAACCAATCCACCGATTTTGGCTATTCCTGATTTTGGCAAAAGGTTTATCGTCCAAACCGATGCATCTAACAAGGCTGTTGGTGCGGTATTGTTACAAGAGTACGATGAAGGAAGGTTACCTGTGGCTTATGCTTCGAGAACATTAAACGATGCTGAGATAAAGTATTCTGTGTAGGAATTAGAGGCGCTAGCAGTTATGTTTGCTCTCGAAAAATTTAAAATATATATCGAGCTCGTTTCCTTTGATCTCGAGACCGATAACCAGGCATTGAGTTGGGTATTGGGAAAACCCAGGAAAACTGGAAGAATAGCTCGTTGGGCCGCCTTTCAATTCAGCGTTCGTCATATTAAGGGCATGGAAAATGTCATTGCTGATTGCCTTAGTAGAATGTACGGTGATGAGAAAATAGAGGATAAGGGTGAAGATAAATTCGATGAGAGTAACAAGGCGAACACTATCCTGTCTAATTATCCTAAATTGTTTAGGGAGGTATCCGAATATCAAAGAGAGGACCCTGGCTTGAATGAAATCATTGAGAAATTAGAAAAGGGAGAAAATTTGAAGCCGTATTCGATGAAGAACAGCACATTATGTTGTTCCGCTAGGTACGATAGGTTGCCTAAAATTATCCTACCTTCTCTTCTTATACCGGAGATTTTTAAATATTTCCATGAGTCACCAATTGGTGGACATCTTGGAGTATTTAAAACAAGGCAGAAAATTAGACAGAATTTCATCTGGAAAAATATGGATAAAGACATCAGGAAATTGGTGAACGGATGTAACGCTTGCAACGTAGCTAAACCTACTAACAATTCTAAAATTGGGCTGTTATCCTCGGAAATCGCTACTAAACCTATGGAGAGATTGTTCGTCGATTTCGTAGGCCCTCTGCCATTGTCAAAGCATGGAAATCGGTTTGTATTTGTTTGCACGGACGGTTTTTCTCGTTTTAGTTGGATCATTCCTACTCGTATGGCAAACACTCAAACCGTTATTAAATGTTTAAATCAAATATTTGCTTCTTTTGGCCCTTGTCAGTTTCTGGTGTCAGATAACGCCAAATGCTTTTCATCTAATGTATTTCGAAATTATTTATTCGAATTTTCTATCTCTCATGTCACGAGCACCCCATACTACCCTAAAGGATCATATGCCGAAAGGGTGAATAGGAATTTACGGGCAGCACTTATTGCGTATCACCACAATGATCACAAGGGTTGGGACAGTTGCTTACATTTGATAACTTATGCTTTCAACACGGCTATACATGAATCTCACCGAAACACTCCTTTTAATCTGATGTTTTCATATTCGCCTAATTCTCCGATATCAAATTTATGGTCTCTCAACGATCTATTGCCTGAGAACATTTCTAACTTGGATGTTCAGGCGGTTTGGAAGAAAGCTAGGGAAAACATGAAGATTGCTCATGAAAAGTTGCAGAGAAGGTATAATGTGGGTCGTAAACAGTGTTCATTAAAGGTTGGTGATGAGGTATATGTTCGAAACTTCTCGCTAAAAGAAGCTGGTCCTAAAGAATCAGGGAAATTACTTGTTAGATTTAAGGGCCCTTGCAAAATTCTTAGTTTCATCACTCCAGTGACTATGCTAGTGAGTGATCCTCAGAAAAAACGTATTTTCAGGGTGCATTTATCACAAGTGAAGAAAAATTGTGATATTTCTGAGTAATGTTTTATTTGGTTGTAATTTCTTTTTTTTTTTTGCTGTTTATTGGTAGATGTTTTGGTTTGTCCTTCCTGTTGTGATTCACTCACCGTAAGTATTATACTTAGCTTGTAATTCTTCTAAATTGTGTGTGAAAAACTGTGTGTATCTAGAATGGTTGTGTTTAGTGTGATTGCGGTAATTTAGATTTGTATTAAGGGGTGGGAAATTGTTGTTTTGTTGTTCAAAATAAGGTTAGGTTTGCGCTAGTCAAAATGTTCATTGTTGATTGTATAATACCGAGTATGTAAATAAATATTTCGTTAAAATATTTTGCTACTTAAGTGCACTAGGTAGTGATTTGAATGATTGCGTTGTTGAATGAGGACAGTTTCTTATTTCGATTCTTGTTATCTCTGGTATGGAACTGGTATAATTAAGATGAAGGAAAAGAGTCGTTGGTATGAAAGGTAAGCATTCCTTACAAAAGATCCCAAGTTGGTCCAAGTTGGTGTACATTATGTCGCCTTATTTGCTTGTTTCATCAGGGATGTAAAAGGTATTGAATGTTATGTTTTGGCTGATAGTTGTTGAAAAGGTAAGTAAGTAATGCTATAAGCAAAATACCCGTATTGTTCTTTCGAGATGCGTTCCTTGGGTTCGTTAACTCTCAGTCTGAGCAGCGTAAGCATTGAGTGAAGTATGATATTGAACAATTATAATTGTAAAAGTGATATGCTAAAAAGGCTCAATAGGTTCATGTCATGTGCGTTCTGTGTACGTTTCATTTATTGTGTATGTTTCGAGTCTGCATACATGTGAGTGAGTATTATGCCAGGGTAAGTATGTTGTATAATTGGGTTTTCACGAACATTTATTTATATACTGGTAGATATTTTGGGGCATTTACCTTGCGGGTGGTAAATAGTAATCAGTAATTGTGGGAATTTTGTGGTTATGTACGAGTGTGTGAAAGATTTTGTGTATTTCTGTTTTTCTGCACGTGTGATCTGATACTAAAATATTTTCTGGTTTTCCTTGTTATTTTTTTGGTATTTGCTTTGCCTCTCCCCTTTTGAACTTTGTTGGTACTTCTCTATTTATCTTTTTTTTTTCTCTCGTTTCTGGGGTTCTGATATCATGAGACTCGCTCATGATTTTTCCTTCTTTGTTTTCGTATTTCGTGTTGCTTCATCGGGTATTTGTAAGGGATTATTGTGCGATGTTAGCGTCGGGTGTCTCTTAGTTTTTTTTCTCGTTTTGCTCGCTTGTAACTTTTCTTGGACCCCCTTTTATTTATGAAGTCTATAAAACTTAATGGTAATCTTCATTTATTTACGATGGTACAATGTCAGACTTAACCTACGTCATTTTCATTTTTTGTGATCTTCGGTTGGCTGATAATTGTTTCAAAGACCGTTTGTTCTTATTTTATCTTTTTCTTTTGAAATAGCTGTGGAATTACATCCCACAAAGTTTTGATTTAATTAATAATACTCACATAAAATATAATTCTGTAAAAGATGTAAACCGTATGGTTATTGGATGACATAACTTATGTTCCTATTTTTGTAAAAGCAAGGAATCTTTGAGATGGGAGGATTTTTTTGGGTCATTTGGAAAATGATACTTGGTTGATCATTTATTACTTATTTGGATGATTTTGAACTGGTTGTAAGGATGCATTATCTTAATATGTCATGAAGAAAGAACATGGACCTTGCTGTCGGAGTACAATTTGGTTTCAGATCAAGAGCTGATATTGTCATCCTGGTTGGCGAGTTGGCGACTGTGGCCAATGTTCTGGGCCAGGACTTCGTCGAGTAAAGCCGTGTCCTCTACGTAGAGATGGAGTGTGTCTTCATCAGCCAAGAAAACTTCTAATTTGTATTTAATGTTAAAAAAAAGAAAAACTGTTATTTTGTTGCCACGTAAGGAATTGAAACTCTAAGCATGTTGGTATTGGTTAGATGCATGAACGCTTTGGTGCGTGCCTATTTTGAAGATGGTAAGATTGTCGAACCTTGGACTATTAAGAAAGAATGAACTGATATTCATATGCCGCTCTATTTACTCCCTCTCTCTCTCAACACATAGACTTGGTGTACATTTGTGTCCTATCGTCCTGTATAGTGGGGAGGAGAGATGACGCGTTTTAATTTCCCTGACGTGAACGATCCTTGCTAATATGTAACCGAATTGGTCTTGTCGTACTTGTGCTTGAGAAAAACAGACTTGCCACGCTACCTGTTGAGCACGACTAGAAACTCGTTTGTCGCTGCGGGATGCTGCTTTCTGACGGAGAATATTTGTACTACTCCTATTGGATTTGCTGCTTGGAGCGCTGTACTCTCTATCTACGATTTCCTCCGATGGCTGCCGAAGTCAACAAAAGGTTGTTACCTTGGATACAGCAATAATATGAAAAATGATTCTCTATTGGAATCCTTACAAGCAAGATGCAGAATTTATAACTCCGATATTAAACCGGGCTGGTTAGCCCTGAAGGCTAACATAGCCTCTATTCTGGAATATGTTCATAATTCCACTTGACTAGGAAGTACTTCCGACATATCCCTGAAGATATTTTGACTTGGTGTAATAATATTTTGGACTTCTCAACCAGTATGTTTTAGAAAAGGTTTGTAAATATTGTGAGATATTTTGGAAGCTGTTTTATTTCTATCGATATGTTTTATTTTCTTGGACGTATTGTAATTTCTTAACTTTGTGTTATTTTATGTTGGCGGACTGTTGTTCACTTTCGTGTTTTGGTCTAGCCTCGTGGTCGAAGTAACGGTAAAGTATCTGTCGATATATTTAAAATAGTTTCCAATTATCTATTTCCTTACTATATTTCTTTTGGGGGAATGTGGTTATTTAATTTATTTTCTGAGCTACAAGCCATGTAGAATTCAGTCTTCATTTTGGTCAAGTGCAAGGACTTTCTTAACCTAATTATCTTTACGTAAATTTTCTTTTCTCCTTGTATCTTGTTAGTATGCCTCATATAGGCACTGTAACTTGTGTCGATGATTATGGCACTTATTTTATTCTGTGTATTGGGTTGCCTGGTGACTACCTAGGCGATTGTTATCGTTTCTTCCTTGCAGTAAAAACAATAGTTTTTGTTTCGTGTCGATAAAAAGGAGACATGTTTTGAGGATTTGATTGCGATCAGACGTACCTTGAATTTGCTCCTGTTAACAAACTAACTTAATTGATTGCTTTAAGTTGAGACCGTATTTGAACTTAAACTATTTCGGTTCATACCTTGAGTATCGTTTAAAGGTAATTTATCTGTTTTTATTTTATCGTTGGATATTTTTCCTTGGTCTTTGACTTTCATTTGCGCATTTAATATGATTAATTCAACCCTTTTCCTCCTCAATCGATGGGATTCCTTGCTTATATTCAATTAGCTGTTTATGCCAAGAACTAATTTCTTTTAAATTTTATTCCTGTCTTGTAAATGCATGTAATATTATTAATTGTCAATTATATATATATATATCAAAGGTGACCTCTGTGTTCTTGTATCATAGTTAGTTATTCTCTTATGTTCATACTATTTAACTGCCTGGGTTAATGGTTTTGTTCAACACCTTCTACTTTCGTCTCTGGTATTTTTGGGGGTTTTCTTTTTTTTAGGTAAAATAGTTAACTCTCAGTACTACCGGTGTCGCAATTTGTATAAGGATTTACTGTACCAAGTGTTACTGCACTCGGATGGTTAAATTGCGAGAAACGACCATGTGAATATTGATACTTCCCGTCGCCGCCATGTTGGATTTGTGATCACCAGGTTATTGAAAGCCCTATGAACATTAAAAATTCAGTTTGGTTGCTGTAATAGATTCGCAGATATTGAGATCCATCTAAACATTTCGGATGGTCGCCATGTTGGATTGTTATATGTAGAGGCCATAGAGTCATGTACCATTAAAGGAAAATTATTGCGTAGCTTCATTATTCAAACTTTCACTTCGATCGCATGATCACGACTCAAGAAATAAAAACCTAATTTTAAATTCGCACAGCTGCCATCTTGAGGTTATGTAAACAATTGAACTAAATTAGATACCAGTGCATTACAATGTGTATAAACATTTCCTGTACCAAGTTTCATTGCGTTTGGATCATTAAATCGCGAGAAAGGTCTATTTAATATTTTCAAATTCGCTTGGCCGCCATATTCGTTTTGTAATTAACCGGTTTTTGAAAGTCTTATAGATGAACTTCCAGTTGTACCCTTTATCTCCGTACAAAATTTTAGGGTGATACCGCTAAAAGTTTCAGAGATATAGAATGCCGGGGAAAGAATTCGCACAGCCGCTATCTTGAGGTTATGTAAGCAATTAAACGAAGTTAGAAGTCGGTGTATTACAATATGTATAAACATATACTGTTCCAAGTTTTATTGCGTTTGGTTGGTTAAATAGCGAGAAACGTCTTTTTAAAAGTCGCAAATTCGCTTGGCCGCCATGTTGGTTTTGTAATTACCAGATATTCAAAAGGCACTTAGGTGATCTTCTAGTAGTTCCCTTTATCACCGTAAAATATTCCAGGGTGATTTCGGTAATAGTTTCGGAGATATTGAATGCTGGTGAAATATTTCGCACAGCCGCCATGTTGGATTGGTGAGACATAACAAAATTTTAAGGGCACGGTCGGGGTCGTACGGATCAGTGTGTTGAACTTACCGAGTTTCAATGAAATCGCTCCAGCCATTTAGAAGTTATTATGGGGAACACAAACCATCTCACACACACACGCACACACAGACAGACACACGGACAAAAGGTGATCTCATAAGCCAATTTATCATAAATGCATATAGGCTAAAAAACACTCCACCATAAATCAGGCGCATGCTGATATGATCAACGCGGAAAAGAAACACTGGAAAGATGTATTCGCAAGATTCATCGCAGCAGTACAATACTTGGCTGAGACAAATTCTGCCTTTCGGAGGAGTTCGTGCAAACTGTTCGAGAGAGAAAATGGGATTTTTCTAAAGTTGATGGAAATGCTCGCTATTTTTGACGGGCCGATGAAGGAACATCTTCGGCGGGTGCGTGATGACGAAACTCACGTGCATTATCTCGGTCCCGAAATACAAAACGATATAATTTAGATATTAGGTAAGTTAAAGTTAAACTAAATTTAAACATTAGGTTAGTTCTTTACATGGAATTAGCGAAAATGTTAATAATTTTCTTTTTTTCCTTTTCTTAAGGCGCTGCTAAGAAGGAAAAACTACTGAATGCTGTTCGTGTCGCCAAACATTACGCGGTTATCCTCGACTGTACGCCCGATGTGAGCCACAAGGAGCAAATGACCTTGGTCCTCCGCTATGATGATATGATGACAGATGTCGAATCGTTCATCGAGTTTTTGGAGGTACACGACACTACGGGAAAGGGGTTAGCTGAGGTTTTAGAGGGAGTATTGGAGGATAATGATCTTGATATCATGGACTGGAGGGGACAAGGGTATGACAACGGTGCTAATATGAAGGCTAAGAATAAGGGAGTGCAGACGCGAGTAAAAGATATTAATAAACGAGCAATGTTCATGGCATGTGTTGCACATAATCTTCACTTACTTTTGGGTGACATGGTTAAAGGCAATAAGGACGCTATGCCATTTTTTGGTATAGTTCAGCGTCTGTACCCTTTGTTTGTAGCATCCACGGAAAGGTGGGAGATTTTGTGCGAACTATGTCATGGCCTCCTCACACTAAAATCTTTATCTAGCACGAGATGGAAATGTAGAATTGACAGTGTCAAGCCCATCAGCTACCAGTTAGGCAAAGTAAACGAAGCTCTAGAAAAAGTGGCAGAAACTACTAAAGATCCTGTTACCTGGTCCGAGGCCCAATCTTTGTTGCTTCATACAAGTTCGTACGAATTTGTTTTAAGCCTCGTTATCTGGTACGATATTTTATTTTCTGTGAACTCAACAAGTAAAACTCTCCAATCTGAGAAAACTTCGTTAGATACGGCTTTAACCGAACTTCAGGGCCTAAATTCATTTTTTTCTAAATTATCGCAACACTGGCTTTAACAGTGCAATGTCCACCGCTAGAGAATTCATGGAAAATTTGGGCTATGCAATGAAATGTTAAATTCGCTGTCAAGGCAGTCGCAAAAGGTTCTTTAATGAATTAAATCAGCAAAATGATCAACGATGAAAAAAAACGAAGAGGAACTTCAAAAAGAATCTGAAAATAAATGTCGGGTAAATTACTTTATGTCTGTCGTAGATACTGCACTGAGCTGCGTAGAAAATAGATTTAACGAAGGTTTTTTTTCGGAATACTTAGGATTTCTTTTCGATCCTTCCAAGCTTTCCAACTTGAAGGAAAAGCAATTGAAAGACCATTGTCAAACACTCTCTAATTTTCTAAAAGACGGGGAACTTGAAGATTTGGGTGCTGAAAGTCTTTTTCTGGAGCTACAATTATTTAGGTACGCGTGTTCCGTCATCTGTAAAAAGTGCTTTAGGTGCACTACAGTACTTAGCCCTGATAAAGGAGTCCTATCCTAATATAACGACGGCGTATCAAATTATGCTTACAATTCCTACAACGGTTGCGTCGCGGGAAAGGAGTTTTTCCATTTTGAAACTAATCAAAAACTATTTGCGATCAACGTTGCTGCAGGAGCGTCTGAACGGTTTGGCTACTCTGTTAATCGAATGTAAAACGGCCAAAACATTAGAAATGAACGATTTAATCAGCACTTTTGCCCTAGCAAAGGCCCGCAAAGCGCCTTTTACATAAATAAAGAGCTCTAAATTCTAAATAAAAACAGACATTAAAAAAAAGCACGCCTTGTAAAACAAGTTATTTCTCGAACAAAGGGGCCGTTCAGCTTATATTTATCGGTGAAAGTGGACTTACAGCACTTTTAGTAGTTTAGTTTATGAAAAACTGTATAGCTGTAGAAATGTTAAATATGTAAACGTGATTGCGTATTATTGTTAATTATGTGCATTTGAGTAAGAAAGTACATCAAGCACATGCTTCGTTTTCCATAATATATTATTTATGCAAAAAAATCACCTGTGTTAGCTCATTATATCAGGTTTCCGTTGATATTGCTTGTTGATTTTATCTGATCAGGTGCTGCCTGTATCCAATTTTATGCTTATCCTATTTGTTGAGGTTTGTTTAGAAACTGGAAATGTAATAAAATGAGTTTTAACTAGCCTAAAATTGTAATATCTTTTAAAACATCACTCTCCGTACAACACAGCCACTTACAGTCTAAAATTTGTATTGACTACCCCCCTTCCCCCGCGAACTCATGCCTACTAGGCCCCGCGCAATTCTCGAGCCAGGCCCCGCGCACCTCGCGATGGCCCTGACGATCACAGTGAATTTTGTATAGTTCACAAACACACTGTCCTCCTGGGTCATGGTGTTTCTTGTTGCTGCAGCATTTGAAGTGAAATCCATGTACAGCGAACCTTGTCATCCTGTGTCGAAGGTCGTAGTCGGATTGCTTCCATTCCGTCGTGACGATTGCGTCGGTGGAATAGAATTCGTCCCATATTTCTTCTTTCTTCATACGAAGTTCCTTGATTGCCTCATTGTATGCACCTTCGGTGGTTAATAACAGCTGAATATGTAGCTCTTCGATGTAGAATTGTTCTCTTGTAAGTTCGTAGACAAGACGTGAGCGAGTGTACTTCGAAAGACTTACGGCCTTCTTCAAATATGTCGCCTTTAATTTTTCGATCTCTAGAAGATCTCTCTTTGTCAGGTGTGTCCAAATAGCTGGTAGCCCATATGTGACGACCGGAGTGATTTTTATTTTTAAGAGTTTCAAGGCAATATCTAATGAGAGTCTATGTAATTGTCTAATGTCGTTCATTGCAATAATCGCCGCGGTGGTTTTTTGTTTTATGTGTCTTCTAAATGCTGTGCCATGTGTTTGAAAGGTTACTTCTAGGTACGTGAAATTATTCACCTGTTGCAAATTCTTGCCGTTGATTATGACATCGTCTTTATTTGTGGGTCGTCCACGCTTCATGAAGACCATTAATACTGTCTTGTCCTCATTTATGTGAAGATCATTTTCATTTGCCCATGATGTTAGTTGGTTACAAGCTTCTTGTAATTTGCCTCTTAATCGTGACATTAGTTACATGTCATCCGCGTAGGCGCATATCTTTACGTCTTCCGTAGCAACTCCCTTTACCGCATCCATAACGGCGATATTAAATAGAAGAGGACTCATTGGGTCGCCCTGTAGGATCCCGTTAGTCTGGGCTAATGGTTCGGATCTTTCTAATTGGTTGTCTATTTGGACGTAGTTGTATGCTAGTATGTTATTGACCATTCTTGTGAGGTAATGCTCGTTTCCTATAAGTGCCTTCAGTTTGTTCATAATATTTTCTCTATTCACAAGGTCGAATGCTTTACTATAGTCTATGAATACAGTATAAAGCATTCCTCGCTGATGTCGGAGGGCTTCGTGTATTTCATCTTGGAGATATGTCACTGCGTGCATTGTTGATCGTCCTTTTCGGAAACCAAGTTCTTCCTCCAGAAGTCTTTCGTCTATCAGATCTGTTAGTCTGTTGGTAATGATCTTTTTGAATATTTTAAACGGTGCGCATTCCAATGCAATGCCTCTGTAACAATTAGGATCTCCTATGTCCCCTTTTCCTTTATATAAGACTTTTATTATCGAGTTTTTCCATCTGTCTAGTATACTTGAGTGTTTGAGGCATTGGTTCATGAGGCTGACCCATGCCTCTTTTAATAATGTCGACGTCATTTGTAAATGTTCAATAAATATTTGGTCTTTCCCGCAGGATTTTCCTTTCTTTGACACTTTGATGGCATCTTCTATCTCGCTTGTAGTGATTGGTTTGATGTCCTGTATGTTTCTGTTCAGTTCTTTAACGAGGGCGGGTCTGGTTTCTTTAGACTGTAATATACCTTGGAAGTGTTTTTCCATGTCTCCATCGGGATCTCTCTTGGGTATTTTGGTTGCATAGATTGTAGTGCCTAGAATGGATGACATTCAGCCGCTTCTATCAGTTTGGTTTCTTCTAACGCTAGGTACGCTTTCCTAGCGTTCTTCAGCACTTCCTTGTGTTCTTTATTTGTCATGGCATACTCTTGTAGGTCTTCTAATGAATGTGATTTCTTGGCCTTATGTTGGGCCTCTAGAGTTATCTGTCGTGATTTATAACATACTGCGTTGAACCACGGTTTGGATCTCCGTTAGTTCCACTGCATTGGTATTATTAGTTGATGAGTTGTCTCTTCTATTGCCTGGAGAGATTCGTCAATGTTGCCTTCGGGTCTATGGTTTGTTGCACATGGGTTTTCCTCTATCGCAATTTCCAGTCTCTCCACATCTATTCTTCGTGAAAGGTGATTTTTCATAGCGCATGTATTAGCAGGCAGTAGATACCTTTCGATGACAACGGAGTGGCAAATAAGTATATGCTTCCTAATTGTAATGTTATCAACTCCTGCTTGGCTCGTGTGGCATAAGTTTTTCATGTTACTGAAGAGAATATCTATTGTACTCGAGCCGTTTGGACCATTGTACGTCTTCCTATTAACATATAAGCTATTTGGCCTAAATCATCATCTAACATTATTTGTCATGAGAAAAACATAACGGAAAAATATATGGCATAAACATCCGGGTCCTAGTTATGATATTCAACAAGTTCGGATTGTATTCTAAAAACTATCCGAAAATTTACTACAAACAATATCCGCAGCATATCCGCTATCCGCACAGCCAGGCAAACTATATCTGCAGGGCGAAAATATTTGCTCAGGACTTTACCTATAGGTAAAGGTGAATTAGCAGTTGGATAAGCATGTTCAGAATTGAATGCTATAACTGAGGAAAGATCAGATTATGAAGTGACTATGATGGCAAGAAAGGCAAGAATGCACTCAAGGAATGCTAAGAAGCCTAGGGAGGATCTAAAAATAAAAACAAGACGTTCCGTGAAGAAATATACAGCCTACTTTTCATGCCAATGATTATTCTACAGTATATGAACCTATCTAGAATAATGATGAAATTAAGTTGGTAATATCGAAATATCTAATTAGTTCAAAATATACCTGGTATAATGTAGCCTAATAGAGCACTACAGTTGGCAGCCCTGGTGACTGAATATATTATTAGTTCCACCTCTTAAGGTACAGAATACAAAATTTGGTTGAAGTCCAATGGACGTTACATGCAGTTAGACACTGGATCTATTAGCACGCGTAAAAGCATGTTGCCAACAATACCATGCGTGTGCTGGTTAGAAATAATCTGAATTATTATGATATCTTGTAGTGCCAATTTTGGATGAAATCCATTTGTTAGTATAGAAGTTACATGTATTTTAAAATTGGACATATCAGCAGGCATAGAATCATGTTGGAAGCACTGCCTTGTATTAATTACTCCAAATTAATCTAGAATGTCAGGTGCAATACGTGTGCAAAGTATAGAGCTGTTGGCTTGCATACGTTCTGATATATTGATATTAGGGTAAAAAGAATATAGACAGCATTTATTAACAGTTGGCAGCCCTGATTGCTCTTAACAATACGTATAGTATTATCTGTTATGGTACATATAGCACATACGAAATTTGGTTGAAATCCAACTGATAGTATAGAAGTTACATGTATTTAAAAATTGGTACTATCAGCAGGCTTATAATCATGTTGGTAGAACTGACGTATATAAGTTACTCCAAATTAATCTAAAATGTCAGAATATACGTGTGCATAGTTTAAAGCTGTTGGCTTGCATACTTTCTGATATATTGGTATTTGGATAAAAAAATAGAGAGAGCAATTATAACAGTTGGCAGCCCTGGTGGCTCTAAATAATACGCTCAGTCATATCTGTTTATGTACAGATATTATATACAAAATTTGGTTGAAATCCAGTTGATAGTGTAGAAGTTATATGCATTTAAACATTGGACCTATCAGAAGGCTTAAAATTATTTTGGCAACATTGTCATGGTTGGCCTCCTGGAAATTAAACTGAAATAGTATTATCTACATGTGTGCCAATTTTGGAATACCTCCCATGCATACCTTGCAAGATATCCAACATGGAGCACAAATTTCTAGTGCGTTTTTTCAGCAGTTGGTAGCACTGACTTAATTTTCAAATATGGACGTGAGCTATTCCGGTGCACATCTTTACTCATACTAAATTTGGTTTTGATTGCTGCAGCCGTTTAGGAGTTGATAGGGGGACACACATACACTGCCAGCCAGACAGACAGAAGGACAGACAGACAGACAGACACAGACACACATTTTCCCGGATCGATCTCATAAGTCTACTTTTTCCTCATTTTTGCAAAATGTGAAAAGTAGGCTAATAACCATAGATATGGTGCAGGGATATTCTAAGGAGAGCACTATACTATGTTAAACTTAAAAACCTGATTTCTAAGATTTTTTAATGTTAGGGTACATTTTTCTCAGGAATTAACAATCATAGAACAGTAAAACATTAACATATTACGGAGACTGGGATCAACATCATATTTGAATTTTTAAAAGATGTTGCATTTAATATTTTATGAATTAAAAATTTATAAATCTGAAATATATAGAACTTCTTTTACAACTTGCAAAGAATTCTCTAAAACATGCATCATACAAGCTATGTACTTAATAAAATAGATTTAGGAATGAAAAAACCTTTTCTATCAGACATTCACATTTTATTATATTATCTTGAACGGTTCACGAGAAAAATGTACCTACATTTGCCAAATTTAACATAGTTAGTATACAAGGTACAATCTCCCCTTAATGATAGCTTTCCAGTCGGTCAACACAAATTGTGCACAACTACATTAGGCGAGATACAAGTATTTACATGCCTTAACCTGAAAGAAATAAGTTTTTTTTTTTTACGAAATATCGCGCTTCTATGTACAAAATGGGGTACTTATTTGGATGGCATGTTTCGAACGTCAAGCGTTCATCTTCAGATCCTGCTCACTTTGGCTTTGTTAATGTGAGATGTTTACGAATTACACTTATGTAAAAATATACTGTATATATACAATGTTTGGAATACATAAGCCTGTAAAAACTTGTGTAACACGTCAAACTTACTTACTGATAGCATTGCTCACTTCTACGGTTGTTTCGTTATTATTAATGTAGTTTAAGTATGTTGACCTGTGATCTATTGAATTATTATTGTGACTAACTTCAGCAATGATGCTGTCTACACTATTTTGTTATTTATGTTCTAAATAAACCTTTCCTATTTAAACTGGTGGCGCCCAAGGTTGCAGGTTCGAAACCTGGCGCAGTCAGCTGGCATTTGAGGGTGCGCAAATGCGAGGGAGCCGTGTCAGTTCATTTACTGGCACGTTAAAGATCCCCTTCGGGGCAAAAATCCGGCACCCCGGCGTCTCTAAAAGCCAGGGTAGTTAAAAGGGACGTAAAACCAATAACATTATTATTATTTATTAAACTGGTGGCCTAGTTGTATGGCTAGCCTATATCTTGACGTGGCGAATACACTGCACTATAATGGAATAAGTTTATGTCAACTTATCTGGTAATAGAAACTTGAGTCTTATGTGCGTCCACTTTCGTATAAAACTCCCCCTCGGACTGAATGCTACGAGGGCCATTATTTTCATATCCTACCACCAGTGGTGCTAACTACCTGTTGTTCTGTGTACTACGTTGTAGACGTAGAAGTGGTAGTAGTAGTAGTAACATTTTAGGTATATGACATACCTACACATTATGGATACAAATACCAATCATTTACACATAGCAATGAATGGAACCTAAAAATGGAAGATGTGTAAATGTTTACCCAATGAAATGAGCCAATGCATGAGAAAGCGTAAAGCATCAGCAAGATAACCCTGAGCGCCCTAAAATCACGAAGAGGAGGAACTTCCATATTAGGATGCAAAATCTGAAGTGCTTCACCACAGCCTCATTTGTGTGAAACACTGAGGATCCCCTGGTGCACCTCTTCAACAATAATTACAGCGGCACTTTTTGATGAGTGACCAAGATACTAAACATTGTAGAACATTATCGTTGCCATTCAGTCATTACGTTGAAACCAGGAATGATGAACAAGAGGATGCTTAATTGGAGGACCATGATATTACAACCTATTTCTCTTCGGGTCATCAACATCTGAAATAGATTTTTATAATTAACGTGTCTTCTATGTTTATTTTACATATATTTTCTGTAATCATGAGTTAAAGCATTTGAGCGAAGTTAATCACATCCACTAGACTTACCTCGTTATTTTCCTGCACTCTAAATTGTGTTTATGTGCGAGTATAATTAGGCTATATTGTCTGTCTGTCCATCTGTTATTTTATAACTCTAGAACGGCCCAACAGATAGCAGTAACATTTAGGAAATGGCTATAAGGTTATCCCGGATTCAACCTTGGCAGTACAATTCATCAATACGTATAATGCGCGTACGAAAGGTTTTTATATCTACAAACGGCAAAATTATATTAAAAAATTCCTGCATTCAAGAAACATTTTTTGTGTATTTTAAATTGTTACCATGGGAGGCTAATAACCTAATTCTAATTCCCCACGACTTTGGGGGTACCCTCCATAATCATCTTCATTTTTTCTGGCGCTACAGTCTGGGGTTGTACGTTGGCCTTTCCAACGAGCTTCCGCCACCCATCACGGTCGAAAGGTGTCCTCCAGTTTCTGCATCCCAGCTTCGGTAGAACCTCTCCCACTTCGTCCAGCCATGTCGTTCGACGACAGTCTCGTCGTCTACCTCCTGAGTTTCCAAAGAGTATTGTCAGTGCCACCACTTCTCACTTACCAAGTGCCCTGTCCATCTTAGCCTTTCATATCGTATGACTCTTGTTATTGGAGCATCGGAATAAATAGTATAGAATTCTTCATTTCCTTTGTAAATTTCCTGCACTGAAAAAGAATTATATATATATTTAACATTTGGTTCCATGGGAAGCTAATATCCAAATTGCCATGCCCCACAAGCCTTACTTAAAATTTATTAAAGGGGTCTTCCAGTGGCTGGGGATATATACGGCGTTAGGTGCAGTGTTGCTTGACTTCTAGGAGACTTTGACTGGCTGCGTGGCTCAGCGGTAACGTTCTCGTCTGCTGTTCCCAAGGTTGCAGGATACAATCCTGGAGCGGTCTGTTGTCATTTCATGGTGCGCAAATGCGAGGAAGGCGTGTCAGTAGATTTACTGGCAGGTTATAGATCCCCTTTGCGCAAAATTCCGCACTAGTTAAAAGGGACGTAAAACAAACAACATTATTATTAATATTATAGGAGATTTTTTTTGAACATCCATAAGAAGTAGGAGGTATTAGGGAAGTTTAGCTTAGAGCGCATTCGTTACTAATTGTTTTCGTCGCCAAATAGGCTGATCAGATTGAAGGTGGAATTTTGCGCTGTGAGATTTACAGGTACACATTGGACTACTCGACTGATATGGTATAGTCAGTAGAGTTAACTTGCCTCGTGGTCTCAATGTGTCTTGGTTCTCGTATGAACTTTCCCGTCTTTTAATCTATCGGTGACGTCGTGTATAGTATATTTACGGCAGATAGCTCTCTTTCAATTTCTCGTTTGCTGCCTTGTACAGTAGCCAAATTGGAAAGATTTATACGTTGGAATGTGTCCGTTTTAGGGTCAACTGTAGCCACAGACCACGCGTATTAACTATTGTGGCATAAAAAGTACAGCTTGGATCTGGATAGAGGAGTATTGTCTTTCGATTTGGCAACAATCGAACTTGGAATATCTTAGGAGACTCTCACTAAATGAATGACTAATAATCTACTTATTCTTCGATACAATGCACTTTCCAATCGTTATGTATCAGCTTTAAGGTGGCAATTTTGAGTGGAGTTTCTCCACGGTTTATTGAAAACTCACTGCAGGCATATGTTGAGACGGCAGGTTATATTAAGTGTCACGGTGTATACTTAAATCCTAGGCATAGATAATTGCAGTTAGCACTGACATAATATATTTGGTCATCTAGCGAAGAACCCAAGGAAATCTAATTTTTCAAAATCGCAGATGCATCATTTTAAATATCAGCGCTTACACCTTCATGAATGTCATATTTGCAGAAGCTTTCGAAAAATTTACACAGAGAAGGTGCATTGGGTTTACGATTAAGGTAGCCCTAGTATATTAATTAAGAGTCTGCCTCGTGGTGCAGTGGCTAGCATTCTTGACTGTCATCAGTTGACTGTCATCTTCGATTCCACCTCACTCATCCTGGAAGTAGTTGTCCATGGTTTTCATTTCTACTCGCGGCAAATGCAGAGATGGTTGCTAAATTAAGGTCACGGCCACCTCCTTTCCCATGCTCATTTCAATTCAAATAGCATACACCTCTACAAATAACATAATAACACAGGCTATCAGGCAAAATCCACGTATACACAAACCCAAGTAAACAGGTCTGAATGACACGATGTACAATCCCCTTGAAAGAAACAACAACAACAACAACAACAACATTAAGAACTCTTAATGAAGTATTCCGCAACATAAATTCCTGACAAGTTCATTACAATTCAAGGTGGTAATTCGTAGAATAGAAGTTTATGGTTCTCTTTAAACTGGAACACAAAGTACATGTTTTTCATTGAAGCTCGCCTCATTATCCTTACCAATCATCCTTTTGACGCTTATAGCATTCCTTGAGGATGATAGATGATTCTACTGCCTTAGACGTCATAACTGATCTAAAATACTTCAATCAATCGAGTGTAACCAATTCGCCATTGAAAACATGTGAATGGTAAATATGATTCTGTTCTGACGACTATTGACGAAACTGATAGTTTCTAATGTTCCTCTCTTACGATAAACCGGGTCAGGCTTGCAGGTCCATTGTGTGTTCCTTTCAACAGCCATGGCTGGAGTTCTGAAAAGGCTTTGTAAAGCCATTCAAACGACCAAGGAATGTTCTCATCCAGTAAATGTAACACTTTGTAAGTCAGCTATATTATCGACTGCATCAAACTTTTGAGCTCAGCCGCTGCGTGAGAACACACAGGTTAATTTTCCTTTGATGTTGCTTCCTCAATGACTGGGAACATCGTCTAATCAACTCACTGTACAAATATACATAATTATTTATCTAACCCCCAGTGACTCACAACTAGTGGCACGTGAGTTGGCAACCACGGGGCAACAGCTGAGTCCATCATTTGCGTTAACATACGGAGCCAAGTTAATAAGGATCTGCAATTGTGCTCTAAGTATCGTTAGGTTGGCTGTATGGCGTTGTGTGCTCACCAGCCTCTAGGTGGCACCGTTGTCCACGTCTGTGGTAGGTTTCAGCGTTACCAGATCAGTACAGCTTGCGCTATTGCGACGTAAAGATGGCCGCGCCACTCTCTGTTTGCACCAAGGAAGAACCTCGTTCAGTAATCCGTTATTTTTGTGGTCTGAGGGCGTACCAGGTGCGGAAATTCATAGACGACTTTCAGCACAATCCGGGGAAAATATTTTCCCA
Source organism: Meconema thalassinum (assembly GCA_946902985.2). NCBI lineage: Eukaryota > Metazoa > Arthropoda > Insecta > Orthoptera > Tettigoniidae > Meconema > Meconema thalassinum. The sequence continues at coordinate 801,636,606 of OX336389.2, read as the reverse complement.
TAGAGAAGTGTTGACCAGTAGATTGAACAGTTCAAAAGGGGTCGCACGAGCGTGAAGGATGGTAAAAGATCCGAGCGTCCATCTGCAGCCGCAACGGATGAAAATATTGAACAAGTGCGTGATGTGATCCTTCATAATAGACGAGTGACTGTTCATGTCGTGGCAGAGCATTTGCACATTAGCCATGGTTTTGCATATGAAATCAAGCCTAACTTTGAAAAAATATGTTCGAGACGGGTTCCAAAGCAACTCATTGATGAGCATAAGCGCAATCGTGTGCAAATCTCTCAGCACCCACAGGACCGTCATGCTTACGAAGGTGAAACGTTTCTGAAAGGGATCATCACTGGAGATGAAACATGGGTTCACTACTTTGAACCGGTGAGCAAACGTCAGAGCATGGAATGGAAGCATCTCGGATCCCCCGTCAGAAAGAAATGTAAGCATCAACCTTCTGCAGGAAAAGTGATGCTCAAAATGTTTTGGAACTCTCACTGGCCAATCTGACGTCGTGGGGGTAGCCAACATTTTGTGGAGATTGGTCCTTAAAAGGCACTTGCCTTTACTGGTAGATTTTTCTGTTCCGGCATAGTCGTAGAACGTGTCGGGATAATCTTCGTGTACAGTGATTGTGATTTTATAAGAAACTATAGTACGATTTAATGTGGTCAAACGAACAGTGAAACATTAATCCCCGAGCAATAAAACCAGTAAAAGGTTTTTGTAGATTATTCTATGCTAACGATAAATGAGATTTTTTCGAATACGTGGCATACAATTTGAAACAGTCTCAAGTCCGTGTGAGGAGCTACACACATAGTTCAGTAAATTATGTGGGGTGGATAGTGAATGGGCAATTTTGTATATACCAAAAATCCACACAGTGTAAAGCCAGTTTATCTTTGCAATCTACAAGATACGGCTAAATTCTGTGAAAATATATAACACCTGCAGGAATGGATTCAAGAATGGATTTCGAAACACGAACCGCATGCTGGAGACCATTTCCAATGGATATTGAAGGGATGAGCATGCACTGAAATCAGTAACTGTGGGAGCTTAATGGGAACCTGCCAGGATGGACCCTGAAATTACTAGACATGGATAGACGGAATGGATAACGTTGGGAGATTAACTTCGAACCCATATCCTGCATAGAACATGTGAGTTCATATTACATCATTATGTAGCTTGTTTTATACAAGTGGTATAACGATTGAGTAGACTTAATGGATCGAACGAAATGTGCACAGTTTCAATTTGGGTAGTCTGTGAATACTTCATTTGTTAAAGTTAACTGTAAGATTATGGAATTAGTTTTAGCGTTTCATTTCACGTCCGAAAGTAGACGTAACATTTTGTCTATTATGGAAGTGCAGACAGCACGAATGCAAGGCTAGTTTGTTGAAAGCCAAAGGAGACAGTATTCATTTGTTCGCGAAGGAAAGCGACAAATCCTTTTATTTTATTTAGGCTGCAGAGTACCACATTAAAAACTGTACAATATCGTGTGAGTGTTCGTTACACGTTATTTTGAAGATTTAGAAGGTCGTGAGCATAGGTCTTGTTTATGCAGGTTTGATAAGCCATTTTTTTACACAGCTGTTCTATGGAAGGAAAATACGTATTGAATTAAGAATAAGATGACAGAATGACATAGCATTTAGAAAGGCCTAGTTTGTGGGTGGCCTGGGTTCACAATTCCCTATGGTCGCAGCGATCAGTTAATATTTAAGAAAGAGAGAATACATTCAGCGATGATTAGTTAGAATGATGATTGTAATTTAAAATAAGACGAAAGTTTCTATTGGAAACATTAAATTGAATAGAATATCCCATTTAGTGAGAACATTGTGTCAATTAGGGTAGCGTGATTGTACCTTCCATCTAGTGACGTATTCTGGAGCATGGTGAAGGTCCTAAGTAAAGATAGGACAGCTTTAGTAGGGTGTTGGAATTTATTCCACCTTTATTTGGGTGATATTGATGTTTCGTGTGATGAATGTTTTTGAGATTATTCTACCTTTTATTGAGTGAGATTTTTTTGTGTGTAAGCGATGGCTACAAATGGGTATTTATGCATGTGAGGATGGATTATTGTCTACGAGGTTCTACGATCCTTTAATAATGACTGAATTAAGACCAGGGATATAGATCGAAGCTAAACATTTTTTAATAATAATTGAAATGGAGTTTTGCCTTAATAGAATTTGAATAATCAAAACACTTTAACTGAAACGCTGAATGATAAACCGTAAAATTGCTTAAGAACCATTTGGAGGTTGAATATGGATTCCTTACATCGTTATGCGTGTCTAGATCAGGAACTAACCATTTGCGAGATGACAGTTGCCACAACGTGAAATTTGCGTAGAATCACGGTTGTGCGTAATAATGCGACTTAAGGCATGAAAGGGATTTCATGCAGTCGCTAACATAATTTTCCTCCATAACAGATGACCGTGTATCACAAACAGTGATATGGGTGTGTACTATGAGGTCAAAGCGAGCAACAACTAGGAGTGTATTTTGTAGGGTTTTTTTAAATATATTTTTCATATTTTTCATAGGGTAAACCGTGCTTACTTTAACATTTGAATTGTTTTCTTCTTGTTCACCGCTTGGCGTCTGTTTAGCGTAAAATTGTACTTCATTACAGGTTTAGGTAGAAAACGCTTAACATAAAAATAAATGCCAGACATGGCACCGTCATAAAATCGATATACTTATTTTTTCCATTATTAAATGCAACGGAATTTATTGTACAAGAGAGATATTTGATTTGATTATAATTACAAATTAATTGAATTGTATTTACGTAGGGAATATTTTTCGTGTCACGATTCTTAGCTTGATTTGCCATTTTGTTGTAAGTATGATTTCAAAAAGGGATTTTTAGGGAATTGTCAGCCGACGATTTTGTCCTTCAGATTAGATTAACTTAGGGCCGAATAGCCACCCCTTCTGAGAATCAGGTTAGGGATCTGATTTCTGAATAAACGCAGAGAATTTCTACTTAAGTCTGGGTCTTCCTAATTGTAGATTTGTTTTTCCTTCGGATGTGTTCTTGGGGCTAGTTCAAACTACCCACACCCTTTCTCCTAACCCGATACTCCCTGAGACAGCTGTCTCGTTCTGAGATGGTCTATAGAACACGTCCCATCCTCTCAGTTATGTGTCTTGTTGAAAATAGGCCTCGTGTGGGCTGGCTTCGATCCCCAATACCCACGATATCCCGGTCTAAAGGGCACATTATATCAGCTGATTATTTCATGATGACAACCTTGCAAATTATTCACACATTATAATCAACTAATATTTCTATGAAGCAATGGTCACAACAGTTGGTATGCAAGGAGATTTATATAACGAGCCTATGATGACGATGTGATGAATGTATCGGGTTAAATAATACGCGTCGACGGGAGTTTCAATTTCTAGAATTAAAAAGAACAAATAACGATGAACATTTTAAAGCCATAATAACGAATATTATCATGAGGTTTGAAACATATAAATGGTTTTATATGCTCAGGCCAAAAGAACACAGACTTCATTCATTCAAAATGTCAGCTGGGCGTACTATTTAAATACTTAAATCAATAACTTAGGATCTAATTGTGTAATTAAAACATAACTTTTTCGAAAAGGAGTGCCATATAAGAGACCTTGCTACCATTCGTTAGAAGATTTACGTGACAAATAGCCAATAGCGCGCTTCTGCTACTCATTATACAATGTATAAATAGGTCAAAATAGGCCTATTAAAGAACCCAATAATGTATATCGGAGACTGCATAAATTAAAGATGGTCGTTGGTCGTAGGCCTACCATTAAATCAATAACTCAGGGTATAATTGCGCAATTTTTCACATTTTGGTAATGGAGGAGTATCGTACAACAAGCATTAGTATCTGGCATTAGCCGTACAACTGTGAATCTTAATATAGCACGTAGCTGCCATCTTCATAATATGAAGATAGCTTTGGCGGATTTAACACAACAGCGTCAGCAGTTTTTAAATTTGTGACTATTCCCCGCCATAATAATGCTAGAGACTTGTGTGGGGTGTCAAATTACTTAAGGTGACCCCCCCCCTTTACTGTAGAACACTTATTTTGTGGATTTAACCAAAGACCAAAAACGAGTAGGTCATCGACCCGTTATATTTCGCAAACCTGTAAACGCACAGACTTATGCAAGGTGTTGAATGAATTGGCATGTTACTTACTCCCTTTCCCATGGACCATTGATTTAGCCAAATTTTGCCCAAAGGGCCTAACTACATGAGAGGGGATCCATTTTATTTTTACCCCACTAAACCTTGCTCTGGGCACGTGACTAGTGTTGAGAATTTCGCGGTCTTTTTAAATGATTATTTATGGATTATTGAATGTAAATTATGTATTTATTTATTTAATTATTCTTATTATTTATTAATCAATTTTTATTAATTAGATATTATTATTATTATTAAGTGAGTCAACTAGAATTTTTACCCAGCGAGAACGATGCCGGCCACGGTGATCATGCCTGACTTTTATTGATATTTCTATAACCCGTAATTGGAGGTGGTAAATGCAAGGTGTTAAATTACTCAGGATGAGGGAGAGGGGGAATATTGTTAAAAGCTAGATTACAGATGATCACCCGCTAATTATTATTATTATCGTTATTTAACTTGCACTTACGCTTTAACACTCATAGCCCTCTTCACCCAGCATTTCTTATCTTTACATTTCGCCCAAAAGGGGCCTAACTAGAAGAGAAGACACTACTTTATTTGTACCTGACTATACCTTACTGTTTGGTGTTTGTTGATATCTCGCGAACCAGTGATTGGAGGAAGTAGTGTAAGCGGTCCAATTAAATGGCGTGACAGCCCCTTTTCTGCGGTGCATTGATTTCCCCAAATTTAGCCAATGGACCCAAAAGTAGTAGGCAATTATTATTATTTGATATTTATTTATTTGATTGTTTTGTATAGCTAGCCCAAGAGGGTAGCCGAATGGGAGAGGGGGAATGATGTTAAAAGCTAGATTCAAGGTGATCACCCGCTAATTTATTATTATCGTAATTTAACTTGCACTTACGCTTTTACACTCATAGACATACAGGCAACGAGTTTACATTAACGTTTAAACAAGAAAAATCTTGTTGCGTGACGTAAGAGTTGAGCTCTACAGGTGCGCTTATACCACATGAGAGAATAGAATATTGACTATTTAGTACGCACGGCAATACATGTAGAAAGATGATTACACTATAGGTTAAGATTTTTTTATTATGCCTTGAGTGGCATCTTGAAATGAATTTGCTGACCAGACACGAGTTAGCTGTGAGGTAACAATTTGGCAACTATGCTTGTTTTTAGCCAGTGAGTAGGGTTCTAGAGACCGGCATGCCATTTTGGTTCATGTACAATAGATGCTTATATAGAAACCGAGCGACCATGTTGGTTCTTTACAGAAACGAGACATTATACCAGATATGGATCTGAGAGCCAAGTATAATATCTAAGAGACAGTTATTTTTATTTAGTTATTTATTTATTTAAGTATTTATTTATTAACTATTAATTATTTAATATTTATTTTATTGAAAATTATTACTTAGTTGCATTATTATTTTATTTCATTATTATTATTTCCTGTTAGGCAAACTAAGGACCAGGTTATTTCATTGTTTTATCTGAGCATTAAAATTAGTTAACATCATCATCATCTTCATTTCCCCTTTTCCAGTTGACACTGGGTGGGGGAAAATATGTTTCCTCTCCACTTTGTTCTGTCGTTCAACCATTCCTCTTCCGACACAGTGTTCCAATCCAGGTTCCGTTTTCGAATACTCTTCTCCACCAAGTCCATCCAACGCATTCTTGGTCTTCCTCGTCCTCTTTTCCCTGTCATCCGTCGTTCCAGTGCTCGTCTTGGTAGTGTGCTCTTATATGGATATGAGCTAGGAAATTATTCATCTCTTCAAAATTTTTCTAAATTGTCCCATTTTAAAATATAGCTATGCTGGAACTCACCATAAAACAGGTTTATACATCGCAGAGTTAACCTAGTTAACCCAGCCAACCAATGAGAATATTAGCAGTCGCGAGGGGGAAATTGCAGTCAAACTGCGTCACTCATACAAAGACCGGACGAGCATGCACAAGGAGAATCAAGGACTCCCGAAGAGAGCCGAGGCTAGCGCGAGATGTAAGCGTGTCTCGAGTATGGTAAAGGTAGACTCGAGCGACACGCGTGTCTCACAGCCAATGAAAAGCGGCCTTACTTAAACGACACCAAGTAATGTAATGAGCTTTGCTAATTACCAGGATGATTTTAACACATCGTAATATCATGGAAGATATAAAATAATAAATAAGAACTATTTATTAAATTTGCGACTAATTATTTATTTAATTAAGGATTATTACGATCATCGACAGTGAGCGACCAATCAGATCCTTGGTCTGAAAAGGACGCGGACTTGGAAATTTGATGAGGGGGAAGTAAGAGAAGAATCAGGGCTCTTATTACTTACGACTTCCGCGGAGAAAGACGTCTCAACAAGTTACTCAACAATTCAACAAAGCAAATTGAAATTCACGAACGAAGGCACTCAGTTTGTGCAAGCAAATATATAAAGTCGACATTCAACGAAATATAAAGTTATTAGAACCAATCTACATCATTCACCATGTCGAAATTCCTGAAGTTGAGGAAGGAATTTATTAATGAATCTACAGGAGTTATGGTGATCAACTAAGAAGTTATAGGGACAGAGCTATGATGGCAGCAAGAATATTCGAAATGACGTAACATCAATCTCGCGGGAGAGATTAATATCTCATCTCTCCCATGCAGAGAATTCTACACCTACAAGTCATTTCAACAACTAAAATGACGATTTATATCAGAACTTTGGCGAAAGAAGATAGAAGTATTTCCAGAACGAGGGCAGCCACGGAGGACCCGGTGCCATCAAGAGAGAAAGGGCTCTCCCATCTCATACATGAAGAGTCATCGCAGAAGGAACGGTAACACGATGATGATAGAGTTAGAATCCCGGACCTGAACGCATGGGAACTTCTGTAGGAGACCGGAGCAGACAGAACTACATCATTCAGTCCCGCGCTATTGGAAATAACCCGTTTCTAAAGGATAACGAGGAAAGCCCACTTCTAGTCATCTTTAACAACAACACAAGGTAGTCTTCGGACCAACGATATACATCCCAACTTGTAGAGTATTGTAGAACATTTGAGAATATCCGACAACTATTTATTGATGCTATTTTTCTACATTTTAATGATAGTATTGTAGTTTTCTGCGCTATATTTTCATAACTACATCATGCGAATGTTTATTCACGTTTTTCGTCAATTTTGAGTATTTGGAATTTTTATTTAGAATATTTGGAATTTTGCGACTTTCGAAATTTGAATGGGGAGGTTTTACAGCTTAGTTCAGAATATATTTATGGCAAAGATTAAATGTGTTTTGATCACATTTTGTTTATTTTTGTATTGTAAGATATCGTTTTTTGTCAACGATAGTAATAATGGAAACTTGTTCCAAGAATGTTATATAGAGATATATTTGAGAGAATGCGATTATTAAAGATCTTATGTAGAGATCTATACTAAGTCACGATCTGATAACTTAATAGACAGATTTGGTTATACATATTTGGTGACTAACAAAAGTATTGAAGTTTGTGAGAAAATTATATTAAAGAAAGAATATGTAAAGGAATACAATGTTAAATTAACAAATACGAATTACAGCGTATTTTTGAAGTAATATGAATGTGAAGAAAGATTTAATGAAATATTACAGCTATTTGAAAGCTTTTATAGAAATGTGAGTGATACAAAGAAATAAGATTGTTATTTGAAGATTAGTATTTTATCGTATTAACTGTTAAATTAATTCATTGATAGAATCAGTATTTTTATTAAATCTTTTTATTAAGATTGTTGCAACTACGAAAAGAATTAATTAACTACGAGAAGTGAGTTAAGAAGTATATGTTTTTGAAAGGAACTACGAAGCATCTCTGAGAAGCTGGTAGTTTTACGTGACCGTTAATCTAGAGATCATGAGCCACGGGACCTCCTTTTTACGTGGAATCCGAACCACAGGACATGGCATTTCACTTCGAAAATCTCACATGCACTGACCGGGAGTGAGATTTATTATTCCCATAGCAGACGGAGGTATTTGTTGTTTGACAAAGGGCAAATGTGAAGCCATTGGTCAATTATTGAAGGAATGTCTGTAGTGACAGACTTGCGCATAATTCGGGGTTGAAATAGGATGTTTTATGAAGATGCAGTATTATTGATGTTTATTCGTATTGGAAGTTATTGTAATAGTCTCCTTGAAATTCACAGGACAGCGGATCCTAGATGAAGTTAAATCTGATAGAAATTATAGGGTTTAATGGATCTTTGTTGAAACTGAGAGTAAACTGAGATCTATTTAAATGGTTCTTAATTAGATATTGAATTTACGGTAATTATTCAACGCAGTGGAATTTTATATTTTTATTAAGTATTTTTATTATTGATAGGTTATAGGAGGTTTTGAACTTTGGATTATAGAATCCCGAATTGTCACACTTTCACAAATAAGACATAGTATGGTGAATGATTATTTTCTAAAGTCAGTAGAGAAGCAGTAAAGAAATAAGAAGACAATTTCAGTCTATATTGTCAGTAGAGAAAGCATATTTTATTTTGTATTGAGTAGTTGCTGAACTACGATGTTAATATTTGTGCTGTACACAAATTATATTAAGAATTTGAAAATAGGTTTATAATTACATTTACGAGCATTAATATTTTAAAATTGTTATTTAAATTTAGATAGACAGTTTTATCGCTTCCATGAGAAGAATTTCAGTGATAGGAGGCGGAGATAATTGTATAGGGAAATGAATAGTTTTTGTAATGACGGAGATCTACGTCAGTAGTAACTTCATTTATTCATGGGGATATTTTTTATTAATTTAATAACATTTTTTCTTGTTATTAAAACTCCCGTTACCTAGGACTCAGCAGTTGTTTACTGCTATTTAAGTCATGATTTTATTTAAGCTTATAAAAGCGTTTGAAATAATTGTTTTATGGTTTCTTAGGAAACGAACATGTACTTAATGCAAGTGAAGCAAAGACATTTGGTCATTTGATTTTATTCAACATAATTAAGGCATATAATCAATGCCAGTGTTAGGAAACGTGTAATTGTTTAGAGAATAAATACGACAGGCTCGTTATTACGATTCCCTGATCTTTTATAGGAAATTGGCATTATCTTTAAAGTTAAATGGTAAAGTAATGTGCTGTAGGGTGGAAGTTCTCGAGGGACCTAATTCGCATCCCTACGCCCGAGATTTTCACAGATTCTCATTGTTCCTAATTAGATAGAGAACCCTCCTGTTCTGCAGTTAGTTATTATAGCACAGTCCGCTTTGAAAAATTCCTATTCCTTACTCTGAGTGTTTTCGCCAAGTATCATCGTGCTGTTTTTAGCCGGGACTACAAGATGCTACAATCCATTATTATTTCTAGTCTGGGATTTTGGTGGATCATCCAGAGATGAGGGTGCAGTATCCTTACTTCATTCATCCGTTTGACATGTCCAAACTATCTCAATCTGTTTTGCTTCAGTTTGTCATTTAGTTTTTGTACTCCCAGTTCATTCCGTATATCTTCATTTCACACTCTGTCCCTCCTGGTTTTCTGGACCATACTTCTCAGGAATCTCATATCAGCTGCTTGTACTCTGCTCTTATCCCTCTAGGGGCAGATAACCTCGATGTTAGGCCCCTTAAAACAACAATTATCATCATCATCATCTTATCCCTCTTAGTCATTGTCCAAGTTTCTGTTGCATATGTCATTATAGGAACATAATATGCTTTGTACATAGCTTCTTTAGCCTTAATTGGTTTATCGTTGTTCCATACTATTCCCCGTACCTGTTGGTAGAAAGCACTCCCGAGTTTTATTCTTCTGCTAAATTCCAAATCTAGTCTTCCATATTCAGTCAGTTCACTTCCCAAGTATTTGAAGTGTTTCACTACTTCTAATTCCTTATCTCCTACTTTGATTACTCCTTTTCCTTCTTTGTTATCTCTAGCCATCACCACTGTTTTACGCTTCTCCACTTTTATCTTCAATCCCCATTGCTCAATCTTTTCATTTATTACGTCCAACTGTCCTTGTACCTCCATCTCATCCTCGCCCCAGATCACAACGTCGTCTGCAAACAACATTACCTTCATCTTTGCCCTACTATATTCTTTCATTGCTGCCTTCATGATGGCATCCATCACCATTACGAACAAAAATGGTGACAACACACATCCTTGCTTTAGTCCAGTGTCAATTTTATACCATTCCGATGTCCCGACTCTAGTCTTCACACTACTGTAGCACTCCATGCACATTCCTTTAATCATGTCTCTCAGTTCCTTGCCTATCCGCCTATTTGTTAAGCGTTCCAAAACTTTTGTTCAAGGGATGCTATCATAGGCCTTTTCTAGATCAATAAAAGTCATTACCATATCCTTCCCATATTCCCAACTCTTTCCAATGTTCTGTATGTATTTTTTTATTCGTAAACCATCTTGTTCTTTTCTCTCCTTTATTCACGCTTTTTTATGATGATGATGATGATAATTGTTGTTTTAAGGGGCCTAACATCTAGGTTATCGGCCCCCACGCTTTTTTAGTTTACAGATTAGGCTTAAGTTGGAAACTCGGACGTTTGTCGAAAGTTATAATTAGATTTATCTGGAATTAACACTTTCTCTAAAAAATCCCCAAATTTCAAAAACTATAATGAATGTAACCGAAAATTCACAGTTCCTTAAATGTTACTAAAATTCCCAACGCATGGAGACCTCAACGAGTTTGAATGCAGGTTAGTGACCAAGGGAACCCCCCACCCATATATGGTATTGCTTTGACTTACTTGGACCGGGCTCGTTGCTTTTACTTTTTCTGTAGACTCTCATTAACTCCTCACATGAGGTTGATGTCAGTTAGGATATCTGGCAATGGAAACCATCTGCTACATATAATTTCATAGCATCTCATCGCTGACTCCGTTGGAAACGGGTTTATTAGGGGATAGACATGCATACATAATAGTCTATTAGTTGATTTATATTTACTTTTTTCTTATTCATTTACCCCGAGACGTAGCTATACGCACTCGTCCGATATTAATGTCTCGACTGTTATCACCCTATTACACTCTCAACATGTTCCAAATATCTGTTCTGACGACACTACGGAATCGGATAGCTCTAGCAAGCCTCTGGTCTCCATTTATACAGAGATGCATACACTGGAAGTGTATAATGTTTCTTTTTTTCATCCTGTAAATCATTACTTGTTGATTGTCCGAGCAGTCTAACACGTTTGATCTAGGTATGAATCTCTTACTAGCCAGGCCAGAAGAAGGACCATGACTCTACATAATATCCAAGATGTCAACTGTCATTTCATAGTATTAAACATTTTGATTGCCAAGTTTACTTACTAGACCACTCAACCATTGGTAGAGGCTTATTTCGTTGCTTATTTTTATGTTGGCTTATTTAGTAGCTAATTTTATGGCAGCTTATTTATCAGCTTATATTTCTGGCTACTAATTTAGCAGCTTATTTTTATGTTGGCTTATTTAGTAGCTAATTTTATGGCAGCTTATTTATCAGCTTATATTTCTGGCTACTTATTTAGCAGCTTATTTTTATGTTGACTTATTTAAGGGGCTTATTTTTATGACGGCTTATTTTATATGTAGGCTTATTTTATAACTTACTTTTTGATGGCTTGGGTGGGCGCTTTTTATTTCAGACACCCCATATACCTCTTATGGAACTAGTAGTAAGGTTAGTAATATCATCAAGAGAGTTGCTAGACCCTCCTAAGACCTAACCAGCCGAGACATTTGGAAACGGACGAGTGCTCACAGATACGTCCCGGGGTGAATGAATAAGAAAAAGAGTCAAGATAAATCAAATAATAGGCTATATGCATGCACGTCTATCCCTCATTAAACCCGTTTCCAATGGGGTTAGGGATGAGATGCTGTGATGTTCTATGTGGTAGATGGTTTCTATAGCTAGATATCCTGACATCAACCTCATGAGAGGAGTTAATGAGAGTCTACAGAAAAATATAATAGCAAAGAACCCGGTCCAAGTAAGTGAAAGCAATGCCATACATGGCCTGGGGGATCCCCTTGGTCGCTAACGCACATTCAAACACGTTGAGGTCCCCATGCGTTGGGAAATTTAGTAACAAAGGAAATTGTGTGCCGTCGGTTAAATTTACTATATTTTTTGAAATTTGGGAATTTCCTAGAGAAATTGTTAACTCCAGATGAATCTTGTTATATTTTTCGTCAAAAATATAAGTTTCCATCTTAAGCCTAAGCTGTAATCTAGAAAAGCGTGTCTGAATGAGAGAAGAGAACAACATCGTTTACGAATAAATAAATACCAAACTAATTTTAAAGCTCAAATAAAACAATTAAATAGCCTGGTTCTTAGTTTGCCCAACAGGAAATAATAATAATAATAATAATAATAATAATAATAATAATAATAATAATAATAATAATAATAATAATAATAAAATCAAATAATAATGCAATTAGATAATAATTTTCAATACAATTAATATTAAATAATTAATAATTAATAAATGATTAAATACTTAAATAAATAAATACAAATATCTGTTTCTTAGATATGATACTTGGCTAACCTAACCGTCCATGGTATAATGTCTCGTTTTTATAAAGAACCAACATGGTCGCTCGGTTTCTTATAAGCATCTATTGTACATATCCCAAAATGGCAAGCCACTCTCTAGAACCCTACCCACTGGTTAAAAACAAGCATAGTCGCCAAAGTGTTACCTCACAACTAACTCGTGTCTGGTCAGCAAATTCTTATCGCAAAGCCGCTCAGGGCCTAAAAAAAATTATTTTTAATCTTTACCAATAGTGTAATCATCTTTCTTGATGTATTGTCGTGCTTAATAAATAGTCATTATTCCATTCTCTCATGTGGTATAGCACACCTGTAGAGCTCAACTCTTAAGCTGCGTTTAAACAAGCGAAACTCCCTCGCGAAAGTCAGTCGGGCGAAAGTTACTCACTTCGAGTGAAATTTCGCACTACCCAAAACAGAGCGCAATTCAGAGCTAAAAATTGCGCGAGTAGGACGAACCGCCTTCAGTTCTGGTTTCGCGGCCTACATGGCAACTAGTTTTATCCCTCCAGCAGCTGCAGTCGCATTTTCTGTCATGTCAATTGATTTTTTTTTATCAAGAAAGGGAAAATGAAAAATCGCCGCCCTTGACGATGGTGGAGCAAACAATCATTCCTTGGAAGAAACCAATATGAAAACAACCTCATGAGAGAAATGGTAAAGGAATCCATTGATGCCCCCCAGAGGCTCACATCTTGTGGGACGTGGGCTGGCGACCACGGGGTCCCAGCTGAGTCCGGCATTGCTTCCACTTACTTGTGCTGGGCTCATCTCTGTCTTCTTTCCTGTCGACCTCCCTTGGTCAACTCTTGTTCTTTTCTGACCCCGACGCTATTAGAGTGTCCAAGGCCTCAAGAGTCTTTCACTTTCCCGCCTTAATTGGCCCTTGTCTCATCATTCCTGATCCCTCATTCTTCGAGGGGTCAGACCTCTTGTTTTCTTTTCATTCTATTTCCTCTTCTCTTTAAGATTCTCGCACTGTTCTTGTTTATTGTCTCCCCGTGAATCCAAAATTACCTTCAGCGAATTTGTTGAATCTACACTACATTTTGTGTTTATATTCAATCTAAGTTGCATTTGTGAGTCTTTTCGATCTAAATTGCATTTTGCGAGTATTTCCAACCTCAATTGCATTTTGTAGGGATTGAAACAGCCTTCTTCAATCTATATTGCATGGTATATTTTCAATTTCAATTGCATTTTGTAATAGTATTTTGAACCTCAATTGCATTTTGTACGTATTTTCAATCTCATTTGTATTTTTTAAGTATTTTGAATTTCAGTTGCATTTTTGTAAGTATTTCGACTCTACATTGCATTTTGTACGTATTTTGAACCTAACCTACATTTTGTGCGTGTTTTTCAATCTCTTCCTTTTGTGAGTACTTTCCTTCTAAATTCCCTTATGAGAATCAACGTTCTGTGTTACATAATTGATATATTGAAGAATGAGTAGTGGGCCCAAAACCAATCCCTGGGGCACTCAAAATTTAATAATACCCTCATTGGACAATGTTTCATTAAGTAATTTGGTTCCATCATCCGTGTGACTCAATCTTACTATTTGTATACGCCTTGTTAAGTAAGACTCGATCCATTTATTAGCTAGATCTCTAATGCCATATTGATTTAGTATTGTAAGGAGGATTCTATAATGTATGTAGTGTTATGTATTGATTAAATAGGCCATGTTACCGTATTCTAAATTCACGAAAACTTTTACTGGTAATGTCCAACCCTAGGTCTTCTTAGCATGCCACAGTAGAGAGGCAAACTTATCTGTTTACAGGAACTATGCTGAGATTGCTAATTATGGACAACATAAACACAATGGTTCAGTAGCATGGTTTACCACAGTCTCAAATGAAATTATGGATACATTGTGATATAAAGATAAATAATCCTCTGTGGAATTTGTTACACCGGACTACATTTAATCGCGAGGGAATAGCGCTATTGTTAGTTTGTAATAATAATTTGTCTTTTTTAGGTTAGTGTACATAAATACTTATATCCCGCCCTATGTAATTGGGCACTATTTGTGTTGACCGACTGGAAAGCGTTCCATAAAATTAGGCAACACTGACAAATGGTTTTTATAACTTCAATTTACAATAAGTAACACTAAGCCGTTCATTAGGACCAGTTCCTGCATACAACTTTATATTGCCATTGTGAGATCCAAGCACGAGTACGCCAGCCAAGTATGGAGTCCTTGCAGAAAACCTGCATTAAATCCATTGAGCAAATTCAAAAGAAATTCCTCAGATATTCACACCTCAAAATAAAGGGCAATTACCCACATATGGTACCTTACGGTGAACTTCTGTTGAATTTCGGCATGACTAGTTTGGAGTCTCGAAGGCCAGTAAATGATATGAAATTCCGTTATAAAGTTATTAACTGTCAAATTGATAAATCTTTCTTCCTATCGCTCCTAAATTTCAATAAACCTCGCTTTACTACAAGATCAACCTTAACATTCAAAAATGATATAACAAAAACTACATTACATAATAATTCACCTGCTTTGCAGTATTTACAACGATGCAGTTCGTGTAAACTGGGCACTAGATTTATCTCTCTCAATTAGACCGTTTTTGGAAATTATAATCCAGTCACTGAATTGTTAATTGATATAAAATTATCTACCGGTAACACACAAAACAATACCATCAATGTATATATGTGGATAGACCGGTTCTCTATATATTAAAGTGTTAGTTTTCTATCTAATAACCAATTTTTAAACCTGTGTTTATTTTTGACATTAGTCCAAAATTAGATTTATATTTTATATCATATTTAGATTAAGCTGTTTACTACTATGCATTTAAACATCTATGTGAACTCTTCGAGTTAAGAATAATTGTCTTTAGATGTTAATACTTAATAATATAGAAATGTATTTTGCTGTGTAGGTACACCCTTATTTGGGCGCACACTGGGCCCTGTTGCGAACCATCAACAAATAAATAAATTAATCAATTAATTTCTTGCCAAGTTTCATAGCCACCCTCTTCATTCAGATAGAGGCAGAGGTCTCTTGAGCCAACAGTGTTGGAGGTATAACCATGAGCATGAGGAGAAAAATAGTTCCTTCCTTGTCGCACTTCAACCATGCAGTATTATATTCTTTCAGTCAAAAGGAGACTCGTTGTTCAACGGAATTCCACGCACAAAGTCAACCGTCTCTGCAGTTGGAGAATCATAGCTATCTCCCTGTTCTGGCTGTTCATTGTCCACAAAATGGATATGATATTTTGCAATCCTACGTACGCCAGATAACTACACAAATTCAAAATTACTTTTGAATGAATTTCTACACACATTAAAACAGTTTTTTTTATGTCGAGACAGTATGTTGCCATCGCAGTTAGTCCCAAGCTAACCGGAAAGCTGACCCTTAAGTTGTTTGTAAACATACCGTATTGAAAACATACAGGCAGAAAGTCACTCCAAATTGAGGGCAACATCTCAGTGAAGGTTGTATCACCAGTAAGGGTAAATTACAATCGTGTTGTGAGCAACACACTGAAGGTTAACCCGGCAGTGGTCGCGGAGAAATTTCGACGTAAGTGGTCGCGGATGAGATTTCCACTCACCTTCGTAATTTGAAGCTTTATACACAAATAATTGTTTCGAAAGTTACGGTGATACGTTTGTTTGCTTTCGTGAAGTATATAATAGATATTTACATAAAACGCTAGCCTACTTTAATTTTGCCAGACAATTATGAATAATTGAACGTTCTAAATAAGAGCATCCTAAATATGGCATCTAAATATATTCTCTGGCGGACGCTCGCATTTATTAAGCATAAATACAAAATTGAAATTTATATGGGAAAGCAACCCTCTCGACCTTACTCTGTCGTGAACAAGCCTGCAGAGGTTCTCAAATGACTAGCACATCATATTGAGAATACTGGAAGGAACTTCACTGTGGGTAATTATTTTTCGTCGGTTTCCCTGGCTTATAGTTAAAGAAAGGATTGACAGTAGTGGGAGCTGTTAGAAAAAAAAGGCAGAGATTGACCAATGGTCTTCTGCATTCACATGCAAATCGTTCAAAACGCCAGAGAGATAGAATAGGCCAAATAATGCAGTTATTTTATTCACAGTGTTTCGAGCACCCTCTTCTCGTGCGCAATTTTCACGCAATTTTGACATTTGTATGTGTGTGCAGTCCCCAATTTCTTGAATAGTTTCCGGAGGGAAGATAGTAGGTAATGTAGGCCAGTTCTGGCGCAGGGGCTAATGTGCAAAATGGCGGCCGCGTGAGTCCAACCCCATGCTGGTCTTATAGAGGGAGAGTCATAGTTGGCGCAGGGGCTAATGCGCAAGATGGCCGCCACGCGCAACAGCACTCTTATATTGTGGGCATTTCTAATAATGTTTTATTTGTTATTAACAATAAATTATTTATTATTTATTATTTAATATTATTAATTATTTATTTTTTATTTAATTTATAATTTCATTTCATTTCAATATTTTTTATTTTAAAATTTAATTTTAATTTATTTTTATTTTTATTTATTACTTTTTATTCCGTTAAAGCACTAAACTACAAGGTGATTTACCCACAATTCTCTAACCCACAGAAACCTGATTTAAGTTTAAATTAATGCTTGTAATATTTATTTTACTATTATATTTTTAATTTTATATTTTAGTTTTTACATTTTTTAATTTTTTAGATTTTATTTTTAATTTTTACAATTTTTTAAGGTTTTAAAATTAAAATTTTAGATTTTTAGATTTTTTCATTTTAGATTTTTAGATTTTTCTTTCATTTTATATTTTACATTTTAATATTGCGAAAAAGACCAAACTAAAAGGTCACAGACGTAATATTTGTTTTTATGTTTTTAAACTTATAAATGTTTATTTATTTAATATTTAATTTATTATTTTACACACAGGGCTAATGCAGAAAATGGTCACTGCACGCAACAACGCTAACGTAACAATCCTAACCTCACCTAACCTAACTTCACCTAACCTAACTTAACAAACCCCACCTAACCTAACCTAACAACCTAACTTCACCTAACCTAACTTCATCTAACCGAACTTCACCTAACCTAACTTCACCTAACCTAACTTCACCTAACATAACTTCACCTAACCTAACTTCACCTAACCTAACCTGTAAAGCTGAGCCAGAGGCTAATGCACATACCCAAGTATATAAGGGCACACGCAACTATCTTTATGCTAGTCTTATAGAGGGTATGGTAAAGCTAACACTTGCACAGTAGCCACAGTGTTCGCAACGCACAACAAGCTTACGATCACAAAGTCAGTTAAGTTTTAAAAAGTAAAAGCTTTTTCCATATTTTTCTTTTCCTAGGTTTAACACTAGCCCTAGGCATAACACTATAGGCAGAGTTAACACCCACACCGGCTTACATACAAATTATTTTTACTCTAAAGGTTTCTCAATTATAAGTACAAGGCCACAGTTTACATGTAAAAGGGTGGCCACTTTCTTTACACTGTTTATCCTACCACAGCATTCTACAGCTTTCCATTAATTATATTAGGACTGTATACCCTACCCCAAAGCATGTAGGTAATAAATGTGTTATACTATACTTTTGACTACCTAGTTTTAGCTAACTGTGGGCAATTTCTTAAGAAAACTATAGGTTAACGGTTGGATTAGGAGTGGGAGGTGGGTAGTAATAAAGAAAGTACAAGCAGTGCCCATACATTTTTTAAATTCATTTAAATACATTTACAATATTTACACATAATACATTTTGTTTTTCTTTATTTTTTGTTATTTGTTGTTTTGTTTTGTATTTAACTTTTTATTCTTAAGTATGAATACTATCTTTATCTTTTTTGCTTCATTGGTGCTGTTTACTATTTTTGTAGTGCTATTGTTTTATTTCCTAAATTGTTTTGGTTTATGAATTTGCTAGATGCAGGTAGAGGACTTTGATATCCATAACTTAACTCTTTAAGCAAGGTGAACGGTTGAGTAATGACCATAAACATGTGTACCTATACCTTTTCATCACCAGGACACAAAACAATTTTGTTTCGTTTGGTTTTATAGATGGTATGTCATGTTTTTACAAGCGATAATCTTCATTGGTATTCTTTTTACCTCGTTTTTCATGATACAATCCTTATAATCTTGAAACCTTATACAATTTTTCACAACGCATCTGCTAATACCTTTAATCTTTTTTATTTCTACGCCATTTATGTCTAAAGCATACATTTTAGCTCTAGGTCCAACAAATGCTTTAATAATACGCTCACAAGCCTCGTCTTTAAATTTTCCCAACGTTTTCTTGTTGAATGTTGAGTAACATATGTGATTAGTAGGATAATCAGATGTGTCCAGGTGTTCTAGGAAATTCAACTTGTCTTGATAAACATCTTGGGTGTTAACCAAATAAATGAACGAGTCCGTATACATATACATTAGTTTAAGATTGTCAATGCCATAATAGGGTAGCAGGACATCATAGTGGTGGGAATACATGAGAGTTTTTGAAATACCCAGTATACATATTCCAATATATATAGGCTTATTGAATACAATGTTACGATTAGCCATGTGGAAAGCTGCTAGGTTAGGACCATACATTGTTCTGTCGATAAATGTTGGCTTTGCTATTAGCGTTTCAGCATTTTTGCTGTCACTCGGAAGACGTATGTCTATTCGTTTACGAATATTTCCCATTATTTTTCAAAAAATTGCATTGTTAAACAATTTTTACAGATTTTTCTCAAAATCATTTTTGGCTTGTTTTCGTAGGTTGTGATTAAATCAACGTATGCCTTTAGCCAAGGTCTATGTTGAAACATTACACACGATGGATTTTTATCAATTTTATTCCGTAATTTAGAGCCTGTTTGAGTGCTTGTTAGTTTGTTAGTTTAGGTT
The DNA here is from genome assembly GCA_946902985.2 of Meconema thalassinum. NCBI lineage: Eukaryota > Metazoa > Arthropoda > Insecta > Orthoptera > Tettigoniidae > Meconema > Meconema thalassinum. The sequence continues at coordinate 801,616,905 of OX336389.2, read as the reverse complement.
AGATGGGGTTTGTTAATTTCGGTTAGGTGAAGTAAGGTTAGGTGAAGTTAGGTTAGCATGCCATATGTGTAAGTGGTTGCGAGCTGTGACCATTTTCTGCATTAGCCCTGTGCGTAAAATAATAAATTAAATATTAAATAAATAAACATCCATAAGTTAAAAAAGTAAAAACTAATATTGGTCTGTGAACTTTTAGTTTGGTCTTTTTCGCAAAATATAAAATGTAAAATATAAAATGAAAAAACTAAAATCTAAATTGTAAAATCTAAAAATCTAAAATGAAAAAATCAAAAATGTTATACAGGGTGATTCAAAAAGAATACCACAACTTTAAAAATGTGTATTTAATGAAAGAAACATATTATAACCTTCTGTTATACATCATCACAAAGAGTATTTAAAAAGGTTTTTTTTTCACTCAAAAACAAGTTCAGAGATGTTGAATATGGCCCCCTTCAGACACTCGAGCAATATCAACCCGATACTCCAACTCGTTCCACACTCTCTGTAGCATAACAGGCGTAACAGTTTGGATAGCTGCTGTTATTTCTTTTTTCAAATCGTCAATGGTGGCTGGGAGAGGTGGCCGAAACACCATATCCTTAACATACCCCCACAAGAAAAAATCGCACGGGGTAAGATCAGGGCTTCTTGGAGGCCAGTGATGAAGTGCTCTGTCACGGGCTGCCTGGCGGCCGATCCATCGCCTCGGGTAGTTGACGTTCAGGTAGTTACGGACAGGTAAGTGCCAATGTGGTGGCGCTCCATCCTGCTGAAATATGAATTGTTGTGCTTCTTGTTCGAGCTGAGGGAACAGCCAATTCTCTAACATCTCCAGATACTGTAGTCCAGTTACAGTAGCCCCTTCGAAGAAAAAGGGACCAAAAACTTTATTGGCTGAAATGGCACAGAAAACGTTCACCTTAGGCGAGTCACGTTCATGCTGAATTGTTTCCCGCGGATTCTCAGTGCCCCATATATAGACATTGTGACGGTTGACTTTCCCGTTAGTGTGGAAAGTTGCTTCATCACTAAACACAATCTTTGAAACGAAAGATTCATCTGTTTCCATTTGAGCAAGGATAAAATCACAGAAATCGATTCTTTTAATCTTATCAGCTGCAGACAGTGCTTGAACCAATTTCAGACGATAAGGTTTCATAACTAACCTTTTTCGTAGGACTCTCCATACAGTTGATTGTGGAATTTGCAGCTCTCTGCTAGCTCTGCGAGTCGATTTTCCTGGGCTGCGAACAAATGCTTGCTGGATGCGTGCTACATTTTCATCACTCGTTCTCGGCCGTCCAGAACTTTTCCCTTTGCACAAACACCCATTCTCTGTAAACTGTTTATACCAACGTTTAATACACCACCTATCAGGAGGTTGAACACCATACTTCGTTCGAAATGCACGCTGAACAACTGTCGTCGATTCACTTCTGCCGTACTCAATAACACAAAAAGCTTTCTGTTAAGCGGTCGCCATCTTAGCATCAACTGACACTGACGCTTAGTCAACAGCGCCTCAAGCGAACAAATGTACAACTAAATGAAATTTATAGCTCCCATAATTCGCCGACAGATAGTGCTTAGCTCTGCCTTTTTTCGTTGCAGAGTTTTAAATCCCTAAAGTTGTGGTATTCTTTTTGTACTTAAAATCTAAAAAATTTAAAATGTAAAAACTAAAACATAAAATTTAAAATTTAAAAATAAAATAAGAATATTACATGCATTAATTTTAATATTAAATCAGGATTCTTTGGGTTAGAGTATTAGTGCTTTAGCGGTATAGAAAGTCATAAATAAATTTTAAAAATTAATAAAATTAAAATATTAAAAAATATATAGTTAATAACAAATAAGCCATTATTTGAAATGCCCACCATTTAAGAGTGCTGTTGCGCGTGGCGGCCATCTTGCGCATTAGCTCCTACGCCAGCTATGACTACGACCAGCATGGGGTTGGACTCACGGGGCCGCCATCTTGAGCATTAGCGCCAGAACCGGCCTAAATTACAATACAACCTCCACGTCTCACTGCGGGAGGTCACAATTTTTGCCTCGCCTTTTAATCCAGGAAGGAGTCGAACAAGGTTATTTTGTCTGATTTTTGCAAGGTATTGTGTACAATGGATGTACCAGGTTGTGCGTCCATCTTCCTCCTAGTGCTGTGCATCAGGATTATCCAGTTTATCGCCAGACATATCTGAAGCACTGAATCCCTAAATTCTACATTATCCCCGTCGTCTTCACTAGCACTGCAAACTTCCAACAAATCATCATCTACCTCAAAATTTCTTCTTAATTCTTGCTTCATCTCGTCCTGTTCCTCTAGTTTATTGACCATTTCTAAATTCACTAGAGAACAAACTATGCAACGAAAAATAACACAAAAATAGTTACGTTTATTGTTGCTGGTGAGGGAAAGTCTCACTTCTCTGCAAGCGTTTACATTAATAGTAACCGTGTGAATGTTGCTATTGTTGCGGCAGGCAACTCGTTATGCCCCTTACTAGGAATACCTAGGAGGGTAGGTGAATCCGATACGAGCTGGGAAATTACATGCAAGACATTTCCAAAGTGAGATAATCCCTCCCCCCGTGACCACTGCCGGGTTAATTATGGCACGACAGACACTGTCGACATTTTAACGGGTATGCGCCATCCATCATGGATGGTGGATAGTGTTGAGGATTTAGTCCGTACAAGTCGTCCACACTCGAAAACTGCAGTTGACGACTGACATTCACCAACTTTTGGTTCTGAGGAACCACAGGATATGCTACGGAACTCCTTTTGGCTCTTCCGGGAGTTACATCACGTTATATCCACTTAGACTTTTAGGGATAGGGTTTACGGTGCCTATTTTCTTTCCCGTGAGGTTCGACTCTACATCCACAACTCAATAGAATCTGGAAAGACTGGTAAGCAAATCATGCTCCAAGACTCCTCATCACTCGCGGTAAGTGCTGCTTACCGACGAATATCGCATGCTTCACCTAACACAGTCGCAACGTCGTTCCTTTAGGGAATGCGTTAACACCGCACGCCTCCGACACTGTGTGAACGTGAGCTGCACATTGATGTTCTGAGAGGACAACTCATGGGATCACCTTACACCTGTCGTTGTTGTTCAAGGTACATCAAATGCTTAACAATACTGCGATGAGATCATTCAACAAATGGCGGAACCATGTAGTCAGCAGTTTGGTGAGGTCACCATATTACTTCAAGATAATGTTTGCGTTCGCCAAAAAATTATCGTGAACACGCGCCTGTAGCGTGCGATGTCATCCAATTGGATTAGCCTTCCTGTTCTTTTGATATGAATCCTATTGAGCATATCGATCGAAGAAATTGTATAAGACCAATCTCGCAATCTCAAGGAACTATGTTAAATCGCCATTGAGGGAGAGAGCATATTGGACAATAATTGGCTTGGTGGCCTTGTGGAAGGTATACTCTCATGGATTTAAGCAAATGTCCGAACAAGGGGCCGTTTTACACCACATCATCGCCATCAAGGTTGATTTTCTACCCTCACAATGCGAAACCACGGCCGGATCAGATGTGGAAGTGTTGCCCTTTTCGACTTTCTGGAATGTGCGGAGGTGTGTTAAACCTTCATGTCTCAGGGCGATTTGTATAGCTCCAAGTCGTGCACTAACATGATTAATTCATAGGGGATGCAATCCTACTTTTATTGTGTGTTAACCGAGAGTAAAAACAGAAATCTTAGTGTCATGATGACTATCACAAGCCATCGAACAGTTGAGCCAATCGCGCTCTAAGAGTGCGATGGGAACCTTTAACAAGTGTCAGTGAATCAGAGGCTGGAATAACAGAGCCAACAGCGGCCTTACAATGTGTGTTTTACTTTTATTCCTTTAGAAATTATTCTGCATTCCAGCAGCCAGTAACTTCCAATACAGGAAACTAATTGTTTCCTGAATTTTCGAAAGTAGAATCAAGATGGATTCGTGAAAGTATTAGCTTTTTATTCATAATCTCAGAAAGAAAGTCTCATGGGGAATCAATAAGATCGTCATTGCATCGTGGCATGCACTCTTGGATGTAATATTCTTGCCTCATTTGTTACAAAGTGAATGTGTCATTGATTGAGTTTTGATCTGCCTTCCTAAAATCCAACTAGATTAATATACCTGCCACTTTTCATGTTGGTAAACAATCGCCCACCTTCTGACGTGCCTTCAAGATTGATCTAAGGTTTCCGATTTCCAGGAGGGAGGGTGGAATCACGCGGCCAAACAACACGCTCCCTTTACAAACAAATTTACCTGTCTGCTGTACCTCTACAACAAGACCAGGCCATCGCTTTACCTACTTAGTTCCAGCCGGAAGCCTGCAGACAATAGAAAGAGGCGAACGGTGTATGGACCTACAAACTCCCTAAGGAACAAAGGAAAACAAGCGTGGTACAGCCGACATGTACTGTAGTTCATTAATGTTACATCATCAAATACCCATGACAACAGCTCCATGATGCAGAATACTCATGGCTTTTATGGAGGTATGATGGATTAGAACGTTGCTATATTTGTATTTCCTTCTTCCCACTCATTTCTATCATTTCTTTCAGATTCAACTTCATCTAGGATCCGCTGTCCTGTGAACTTCAAAGAGTTTCAACTCTGTGAGACTATTGCAATAACTTCCAATACTAATAAACATCAATAATACTGCATCTTCATAAAACATCCTATTTCAACCTCAAAATATGCGCAAGTCTGTCACTACAGACATTCCTTCAATAAGTGACCAATGGCTTCACAATTGCTCATTGTCATACAACAAATACCTCCGTCTGCTACGGGAATAATAAATCTCTCTCTCAGAGAGGTGCTTAGCAGTTTCTTCCAAAAACATATACTTTTTAACGCACACCCCATAGTTACAACATTCTTAATAAAAATACTTAATAAAAATACTGGTTCTATCAATGAATTAATTTAACAGGTAATACGATAAAATACTAGTCTTCTAATAACAATCTTATGTCTTTTTATCTCTCACACTTCATAAAGCTTTCAATTAGCTGAAATATTTCTTTAAATCTTTCTTCACATTCTTATTACTTCAAAAATACGCTGTAATCCGTATTTGTTAACTTGACATTGTATTCCTTTACATATTCTTCCTTTAATATATTTCTCACAAACTTTTATACTTTATAATTGCTAGTCACCAAATATTTATAACCAAATCTGTCTAATAACATATGAGATCGTGACTTTACATAGATCTCTACATATGATCTTTAGGAATTGCATTCTCTAAAATATATCTGTTTAACACTCAAGAGTTTGGTGCTTTTCAGTCGGTCAACACGAATATACCCAAAAAGAGCTGGGTTGTTCCCTAATCCAGAAATAAATTACATGAGATTAATAAATACACTAGGATGACCAGTTTCGATCGTCAAGCGATCATCATCAGATCTATTACACTTAGGCTATAACATTTATGTTTGAGAATACTGGTTAAAAATATACAAAATCAGCAAAGAGCTTCTAAACACCTTAATACACCGCCTTTCCACCGACAAAAACAACTCTGTAAAGAACACAACGGAATTAGTAACAGCATTGAACACCCTACAAATGAAACCTAGCTTGAGGCTAGTATCGTTCGATGTAACTAACATGTACACCAATATTCCTATTATTGATGCAATCAACACTACCTAAATTAACTTAAAATCCAACAATTCGCCAAAAGAGACTGAAGAGAATGTGAGATTACTGAGGGTCGTCCTCAGCCAAAATGTGTTTCAATTCGACAATAAAATGTACACACATACAGAAAGCCTAGCGATGGGGTCACCACTAAGCGGACTAATCGCTGACATCTTCATTAATGCACTAAAAAATTAGTTCTTAGAAAAGACTTCAACAAAGGGAATAGTAATATGGAAAAGATACGTAGATATGTAATTTGCATCTACGATATTGAACTAACAAGCGAAGAAACAATTCTCCAATCCATTAATAGCCTACACCACTCAATCAAAATCACTAAGGAATCCGAAACAGACCGAAAAATAAATTATCTCGACATAACTATTGAATGTAAAGATAACGAACTGTCATATTCCATATTCCGAAAAGCCACACAAACCTCGCATACAATCGATAATCAGTCTAATCACGCCAGTACGCACAAATTAGCGGGTTTCAACTCAATGGTGCACAGGGCTTTAAACATACCCATGTCAAAAGACAACTATAATAAGGAAATAACAACCATTAAGCAAATAGCAAAGGAAAACAATTCTCCGCCAAGCAAAATAGACCAAATTGTAGCCAAACATAAAAATAAAGATAAATCGATTCCCAAACCGGACAGTAATGAGAAAAAAAATTGCGCGCTTCAACTATGTGAATACGAACACATATAAAATCACTAATCTTTTCAAAAAGCAAGGCATAAAAATAGCATTCATAACGAACAATACGACCTGGAGGCACCTGAAAAATAGTAATCTAAATAAACGAGACCCGTATTCAAAGTCAGAGGTATATTCTATTACATGCCAAGACACGGGTTGTTAAGCTAATTACATTGTACAGAGTGGAAGACGAGTAGATACACGTTATAATGAACATAGGAATGCGATACAATACGGAACACATTCAGCCATATGCGAACATATGTGTGACACGGGGCACAGCTTTAATAAAATTGAGACTGCCCTAAAAATAATTCATCATGAATCGAAAGGCAGAGCTCTCGACTTAAAAAAAAAGCCATCTAGATTCACCTAGCCAAACGAAACAATCCCAACAATCTCGATGAACACACTTTTATGGAGAGTTCACCACATTTCACTCTACTAAAAAAAGCACACCCTGTCGGAAACAAGACACAACTTAGCGATACAGCCAAGCTAGATAAAAAAGGGTGGGGGGGAAATAGCGGTGGTTATTGGTAAATGTTATCTGGATCAGGTGTACTATGTACTTTTTTCTGCAGTAAACCTAGACTGGTATGCGCGGCAGTACTTACGGTGCCGGGACGTCTTCAATAGACCGTGTACCGCTTAGTTTGAATGGCTTTTTAGTCCAGGCGTGGGGAAGACAGTTCCTCGGTCTTTAGTAGTTGTAGATCTTCCTATATTCAATAACATACATTCTTATCTAGACTTGGCAACGTCACACAAATAAACATTCCACTGACCTCAGAAAAGCACATAGGAACAAAAGGGAAGAAAAGGAGAAAAACCAGTTTCGTCCAGTTAACACCCGGGTTAGTCGACCAAAACTGGTGCCACAGTAAACACGAAACGGCTCGAAGTTCCAGTAAGGAAGACTAACCGGATAAGTATCAGCCTGTATTATTACAGTATAACCATAGTTGATTTTGTATAACCATATTAACACCCCAAAGAGACAAACTCCGGATTTATATCACCATTCTAGCATTTCACCTAACATTAGATATACTACATTTAGCATACACTGACAGTTGCATTACCAATACTGCTACTAAATAAGTTTACATATTGTAAATATTTTTCACCTGTATTCTCAAACATAGATGTTATAGCGTAAGTGTAATGGATCTGATGATGATCGCACGGCGATCGAAACTGGTCATTCTAGTGTATTTATTAATCTCATGTAATTTATTTCAGGATTTGGGCACAATAGTGTACATTCGGGTTGACCGACTGAAAAGCACCAAACTTTTGTTTGCTTAGACAACACAGAAAAATAGCTTCAAATATCACAATGTTCACGGCCAGTCAGGCAAATCGTGAATCCAAGGGTTTCAAAACACTCAGGCTTAAACTCATGAACATAGACAAGTCAATTTGGTTCAACAAAAAATGTATAGAACTAAATCTCACCCCTAAATACGTACCAATTAAAACCGCACCGATTACACCAGCCTCGATCATTTCAACTAAACAAGCCAAAGCGCTTTGGATAAAAAACGAACTAAGATTTGCATACATAAGAAAGCAAAAAAATCAACCAACTATACGATATTCAATTGCAACTAAGTAACTACTGGCACGCATCCCAATGGGACAGTTTTACCGAGCCCCTATATTTCACCATGAAAATCAGAGCAACGAGGAAGCACGAAACGCTAGAATATAAACTAAGAAAACTAGGAGAAACACAGAACAATCAATATAATGAACAACACACGAATAATAATGAATTCAATTTCCACAGCAGGGTAAACAACAGAACGAACGTAAACTTTTCTCAAGACGAAATGAATATGTTAGACAAAGGTTTGAAGTACAACTGCGCAGACGCACACACGAACCATAATATAAAACAGTTAAACACAGATATCGAGATAGCCAGTCACAAGCTCCCAGCAGCAGACAGGGAATTAACGAAAAATCTTGCCACCAACGAAACCAAATAAATTCTCAAACGAGAGGGCGAAAGCAATAACATTCAAAAAAACAAACAAGTAAAAGAAATAAAGTCATTGAAACAAAAAGAGCATGACTTAATCCACACAAAAGCAGTTAAGGGAAATACCACAGTAATTATGAACAAAACAGAATACATTAAAAAAAAACAGTTGAATTCCTAAAAACAACGAAATCAAGGAATTAGCAAAAGACCCCAACCAACAAATTCCAAAAACAAATAAAAAGTGCATTAAAAGAAACAGAATACATATTGACCCAAGCCGAAAATCAAAACTAATAAACATGAACCCGGAAATACCATCATTGAGGGGACAAACTAAGATATAAAAAAGGAGTGCCCAATGAGACCAATAGTCAATTGAGGAATGCTCCTAACAACAAAATAAGCAAAGAGCTACTAAAAATCTTAAAACACTGCCTTTCCAACGACAAAAACAACTCTGTAAAGAACACAACGGAATTAGTAACGGCATTCAACATCCTACAAATGAAACCTAGCTTGAGGCTAGCATCGTTCGATGTAACTAATATGTACACCAATATTCCTATTATTGATGCAATCAACACTATCGAAAATAACTTAAAATCCAGCAATTCGCCAAAAGAAACTGAAGAGATTGTGAGATTACTGAGGGTCGTCCTCAGCCAAAATGTGTTTCAATTCGACAATAAAATGTACACACATACAGAAAGCCTAGCGATGGGGTCACCACTAAGCGGACTAATCGCTGACATCTTCATTAATGCACTAAAAAATTAGTTCTTAGAAAAGACTTCAACAAAGGGAATAGTAATATGGAAAAGATACGTAGATATGTAATTTGCATCTACGATATTGAACTAACAAGCGAAGAAACAATTCTCCAATCCATTATTAGCCTACACCACTCAATCAAAATCACTAAGGAATCCGAAACAGACCGAAAAATAAATTATCTCGACATAACTATTGAACGTAAAGATAACGAACTGTCATATTCCATATTCCGAAAAGCCACACAAACCTCGCATACAATCGATAATCAGTCTAATCACCCCAGTACGCACAAATTAGCGGGTTTCAACTCAATGGTGCACAGGGCTTTAAACATACCCATGTCAAAAGACAACTATAATAAGGAAATAACAACCATTAAGCAAATAGCAAAGGAAAACAATTCCCCGCCAAGCAAAATAGACCAAATTGTAGCCAAACATAAAAATAAAGATAAAACGATTCCCAAACCGGACAGTAATGAGAAAAAAATTTGCGCGCTTCAACTATGTGAATACGAACACATATAAAATCACTAATCTCTTCAAAAAGCAAGGCATAAAAATAGCATTCATAACGAACAATAAGACCGGGAGGCACCTGAAAAATAGTAATCTAAATAAACAAGACCCGTATTCAAAGTCAGGGGTATATTCTATTTCATGCCAAGACACAGGTTGTCAAGTTAATTACATTCGACAGAGTGGAAGACGAGTAGATACACGTTATAATGAACATAGGAATGCGATAAAATACGGAACACATTCAGCCGTATGCGAACATATGTGTGACACGGGGCACAGCTTTAATAAAGTTTAGACTGACCTAAAAATAATTCATCACGAATCGAAAGGCAGAGCTCTCGACATAAAGAAGCAATCTAGATTCATCTAGCCATCTAAACAATCCCAACAATCTCAATGAACACACTTTTATGGAGAGTTCACCACATTTCACTCTACTAAAAAAAGCACTCCCTGTCGGAAACAAGACACAACTTAGCGATACAGTCAAGCTAGATAAAAAAGGGGGGAAATAGCGGTGGTTATAGGTAAATGTTATCTGGATCAGGTGTACTATGTACTTTTTCCTACAATAAACCTGGGCCGGTGTGCGCGGCAGTACTAAAGGTGCCGGGACGTCTTCAATAGACCGTATACCGCTAAGTTTGTATGGCTTTTTAGTCCATGCGTGGCGTAGACATTTCCATGGTTTTTAGTAGTTGTAGATCTTCCTGTATTCAATAACATACATTCTTATCTAGACTTGGCAACGTCACACAAATACACATTCCACTGACTTCAGAAACGAACATAGGAACACAGGGGAGCAAAAGGGAAAAACCAGTTTCATCCAGTTAACACACGGGTTAGTCAACCAAAATTGGTGCCACAGTAAACACGAAACGGCTCGAAGTTCCAGTAAGGAAGACTAACCGGATAAGTATCAGCCTGTATTATTACAGTATAACCATAGTCGATTTTGTAAAACCATATCATCACCCCAAAGAGACAAACTCCGGATTTTTATCACCATTCTAGCATTTCACCTATCATCAGATATATCACATTTAGCATACACTGATAGTTGCATTACCAATACTGTACATATTGTAAATATTTTTCATCTGTATTCTCAAACATAGATGTTACAGCCTAAGTGTAATGGATCTGATGATGACCGCTTGACGATCGAAACTGGTCATCCTAGTGTATCTATTAATATCATGTAATTTATTTCAGGATTTGGGCACAACCTAGCTCTTTTTGGGTACATTCGTGTTGACCGACTGAAAAGCACCAAACTTTTGTTTACATAGACAACACTGAAAAATGGCTTCAAATATCACATTTGTATAACAATCTTGGAACAAATTCCCATTATTATTATCATTGACAAAGCGATATCATACAATTCAAAAATTGACAAAATGTGATCTGAACACATATAAACTTTACGATAAAAATTATATAAACTGAAATGTAAAATCTCCTCATTCAAATTTCGAAAGTCACAATATTCCAAAAATTCCTAATAAAATTCTAAATACTAAAAATCGACGAAAAACGTGAATAAACATTCGCATGATTTAGCTATTAAAATATAACTTCGAAATGTACAATAATATTTTTAAAAACGTAGAAAAATGGAATCAATAAATAGTTGTCGGATATTCTCAAATGTTCTACAATACACTACAAATTGGGATATATCGTTGGTCCGTAGACTACCTTGTGTTGCGTTATAGACGACTAGAAGTGGGCTTTCTTCACTATCCTTTAGAAACGGATTGTTTCCAATAGCGCGAGAGTGCATGATGTCGTGCGGTCTTCTACGATCTCCTACAGAAGTTCCCATGCGGTCACGCCCGGGATTCGACTCTATCATCATCGTGCTGCCGTTGCTTCTGCTGGTGAATCTTCTTGTATGAGATGGGAAAGCCCTTTCTCTCTAGATTGGCGCTGGGTCCACCCTAGCCGGCCTCGTTCTGGAATTCTTCTGTCTTCTTTCGCCTAAGTTTTGATATATGTCGTCATTTTAGTTGTTGAAATGACTTGTAGATGTAGAATTTTCTGCATGGGAGAGACGAGATGTTAATCTCTCCCGCGAGATTGATGTTATGTCATTTCGAATATTCTTGCTGCCGTCACAGTTCTGTCCCCATAACTTCTTAGTTGATAATCACAACTCCTGTAGATTCATTTGTAAATTCCTCCCTCAACTTCAGGAATTTCGACATGGTTAATAATGTAGATTGGTTTCAATAACTTTTATATTTCGTTGAATGTCGACTTTTTATATTCTGCTTGCACAAACTAAGTGCCTTCGTTCGTGAACCGCTATTCGCTTTGTTGTATTGTTCAGTAACTTGTTGAGACGTCCTTCTCCGCTGAAGTCGTAAATATTAAGAGCCTCGATTCTTCCCTCATTTCCCCCTCATGAAATTTCCAAGTCCTCGTCCTTTTCAGACCAAGGATCTGATTGGCCGCTCACTGTCGATGATCGTAATAAGCCTTAATTAAATAAATAATTAGCCACAAATTTAATAAATAGTCCTTATTTATTATTTAAGATCTTTCATGATATTACGATGTGTTAAAATAATCCTGGTAATTAGCTATGTTCATTACACTGCTGCTCTTGTTTAAGTAAGGTCACTTCTCGTTGGCTGCGTGCCACGCGCCGTGCCCGCGTCTTCCCCTACCACACTCCAGACACACTTACAACTCGTGCTGGGGTGGGCTCTCCTTCGGAGTCCTCGATTCTGCTCGTGCACGCTCGGCCCGTCTTTGTTCAAACGACGCAGTCTAGCTCCAAGTTCCCCACGTGACTTCTAATATACTCATTGGTCGGCTCGGTTAACTAGGTTAACTCTGCGATGTACAAACCAGTTTTATGTCGACTTCCAGAGTCGCTATATTTCATCATGGGACAATTTCGAAAACTTTTGAAGAGATGAATAATTTCCTAGCTCATATCCATATAAGAGCTCAATCATCACTCAACTTCCATTACAAAAGCGTACAACAATGCTTTTGAAATGCATTTTTCAGAATTTAATTTGACCATGTATTTTGTTCTCTATTCTATCTTTCTATAATAACGTTTCAGGTTCTTTGCGTTGTAATTTCCAATCACTTCATCATCGTGAATGTTCACAATCTTGTAGCAGTTATTACCAAAGCTAAGTAACAGAAATCTTTTTCATTAATTTTCTTCCACGGCCGTATATATTATTGGCAACTCAGCCATTCTCTTTCTTTCTGGGATCTCTTCCTCTCTTCTTCTTTCCCTCGTTGATAGAGTGTCCTTAGGTATTCTCTATCCTTCTTGATGTATTCAGGAAAGGTACTTCTTCATATCCTATTAGGTGAAAATTTTCTGCCGTCTATTGCTGCTGTCTTTCTGACGTTTTACTTCGTCCTGAGATCTCCTCGTCCTTACCTATGTTTTCCTGTCTACTTGTACCTGAATTCGGTTCGTCCTGTCTTGGCCTATCTTCTCTCGTTCTCTGGTTGTCCTCCTGTTGGTTCCGAACGTAATTCCGATTTTCCTGGTTCCTTCGCTGCTGGAAATTCTGGCAATTATAATTGTCATAATTCCAGTTTTTATATCGCGAATATCCTTGGAGAGTATTGTTGTTATTATTGTTATTACCCCTCTGGCAATAATTATTTTGGCGATAGTTGTTGTTGTACTGGTAACCCGATCTTCTGTTTTGGGTATTATTCCGTGAATATCGCTGATATGGCCTGCTGTCTTGCTGCCTACGGTTTTGATACTCGTTTCTCTGGTTCTGACTATATACATTTCTAATAGGTCCTCCTCTCCTATTATCTCCTACGTTTTCTTCCGTCTGCTGTATTTCTCAATCATAATGGTGTTTACTTCGTGGTTATCTGTCCTGGAATTGCGAATGCTTGGATTCGTTGCGCTAGACGTGTAATCAATTTCTCTAAGCAAATTATCCATTTCCTGTAGTCTAGATACTCTAGACGCGATTATATTTCTTCTTACATCGGCTGGAAATTGCCGTGATATCGTCTGGATCATTTTTATGTCTGACGGTGCTGGATGCAAATATTGAAGACGGGTCAATTGTGTTGCGAAGTAGCTAGCGTAGCGAGGAGGATGTGAACTAGCGTACTTCCGCGAGTATGCCTCTGCTCTAACGTTGTGTTGTTCGCCCATCGACCAAAATCGTTTTATGAGGAGGTTAGCAAAGTCCTCAAAACATAGGAAAGTACAACGGAAAGTTCTATACCACTGAAGAGCGGTAGTATTCAGGTAACGCTCCACTAGTTTTAGTTTTCTCTCCTCGGGAACGTTATTTTCCAAAAAATATTCAGGGACATCGTTGATGAATTCTATTGGTGTTATACCATCGTTTCCTGACGTGGTTTTTGGTCAATATTACGGATTATCCTGACATTAGGAATACCTAATGATGTACTCCCTTGTGGCATGTTCTCGTTAGGAGTTGATAATCACACTTGACTATCTCTAACTGGCGGTAAATTTAACCTTCTTGCATGAAACAGTTCCTCTTCTAATCTCTCGATTCGTTCTTGCAATCTTTTCAGTTCTTCTCTGATACTACTTTCTGCTACTCGGTCTGGCATCGACGTATTCTCGTTACTTAATTCGATAGTCTGGCCTTTAGTTATATCCTCCAAATTGTGAGAATCGCTTACTTTCGTATCCTGCAATTTACTTTTAATAGACTCGATTTCGTTGCTTAAATCGGAGATTTTACTTTCTAATTCTAGATTTACATGTTCTCTAATCTTATGGCTCAGTTCTGGTTCTAAATGTACAACTTGTTGTGACTGTAAACTCTGTATTTTCTTAATACAATCGTTCCTAACTTCATAGATATTTTAGTACTGCGATATTCGGCCTTTACAAGTTTCTTAGAAAATTCATCTTCTAACCTTTTTACAGTTATGCATGAGGCTTCAAATAACTCATTTTTGAGTTCATCAATACTTTCATTAACAACACTTTTTATATCAATTTCAATATCAGCCCTTACATGATCAGCTTTCTGATTCACCTGTATCTGTAGCAGTGCTACAGTTGTTTTCAACTCATTCAGGTTGGAGTTGATACCTAGATTTTCAGATTGGAGCTTGCCTAATTGGAGGGTTATATTATCTTGGAATTCTGTTAGCTCTTTACTATTATCTTCTGACTGAATTTCCAAAGCTGCCAAAGATGTTTGGGTTCTAGCTAAAGCATTCTGTGTGTTAGTAGATTGGGTTTCCAAATTAGCTAATGTTGCTTGGGTAGTAGTTGATCTAGATTCTAATGTAGCTAACGTGTTCTTAGTCTGTGTATTCTGAGTTTGCAGGGTAGTTAACGTTACTTGGGAGTTAGCTACAGTTGCTTGTGTATTAGTTAGAGTAGCTTGTGTTTCTGTTAATTTTCTTTGGGTTTCCTCTGCACGCTTCTGACATTCCCTAGCTAATCCATCTGTATGAGCTTTAACCTATCTTTTAATTTATTCTGCATTTCTCTTAATTTCACGTTCAATCTTTTTCTGATTTTGGTGTGTGGCTTGATGTAGGGCTTCTAAATCTTTGTCCAATTTGACCTGGGTTCCTTGCAATGTAGCAAATATTGCCCTAATAGCATTTAGTTCTCCTGGCATCTTCTTTTCTTGAGAAAAAGGGAACATACACTATGACAACAATCAAGAATATCCGAAAAAACTACCATTTATACCACTACAAAAAATGAAGGAGATTCTACCGTTTATCAGTTAACTTAACATATTTTACGAATATCTGACTTCTTTTAAATTACAGATTCCAAATCTGTATTTCCTATCTGACAAATCATCATTTGTAGCCAACGGTCTACTAAAATGTAAATCTAACAGCACTCCTAATTTACAATATTAATTTTACATTACTTATGGCATAGAAATAGCCATAAAACCGGTAAATTAAATAAATAAGATCTAGCCATTGCCTTCCTAAGGTTATTCATTGTACTAGTCTTTCTTTAATAGCAATACATAGTTAATAATTCAGGTTAGAGTTATTTCATAAATCCATTCTCACCTCGATAAACGTTCGTTAACTTTCTTTACAAATTTTAAGTCTTCCACTGATTATCTCACTCTCTCGTGTAACAATTAACAATGTTTTCTAAGGTGATCACATCATGTCAAGTTTCCACAATGCGTCTACCTTCAACCTGACTATCCAAACAAGTTGCTTGCCAACAAAACATTGGACTTACTCCTAGCAAACATGTTGGTAGTTCCATAATAAATACTAGGCTGACAACTGAGGAGCCAAAATCACTAGCACACACGTTGGAAGCGCCTTAAAAATACTGGGCTTACAACTGTGTGACCTCAAATCACAAGCATCCACGTTGGTAGCACCATACAAATACTGTACCCCTATATCTGGATGATCCACCAAAATCCCAGGCTGGAAATAATAATGGATTGTAGAATCTTGAAGTCCCGGATAAAAACAACATAGTGCTACTTAGCGAAAACACTCAGAATAAGGAACAGGATTTTTTCCATTGGAATGTGCTATAGTAACTAACTACAGAACAGTAGGGTTCTCTATCTACTCAGGAAAAATGAGAATCTATGAAAATCTCAGGCGTAAGGACGCGGATCAGGTCCCTCTCGAACTTCCACCCTACAGCACATTCCACTAACATTTAACTACAAAGATAATGCCAATTTCCTGTAAAAGATCAGGGAATCGTAACAACGTGCCTATCGTAATTATTTACTTAACAATTACATGTTTCCTAACACTAGCATTGATTATAGGCATTAATAACATGAAATAAGATCAAACGACCAATTGTCATTGCTTCAAATACATGAAATACATGTTCGTTTGTTTACGAAACCATAAAAAAATATTTCAAACGCTTTTATAAGCTTAAATAAAATCATGACTTAAATAGCAGCAAACAACTGATGTGCCCTAGGTAACGGGAGTTGTATAGCAAGAAAAATGTTATAAAGTTTTAAAAAATATCCCCAAAAATAAATGAAGTTACCCCTGACGTAGATCTCCGTCATTACAAATCTATGCATTACTCTATACAATTTATCTCCCGCCTCCTATCACATAAATTTCTTCTCATGGAAGCGATAAAAATCTCTATTTACATTTAAATTACAAGTCAAAAATTATAATGCGCGTAAATGTAACAATAAACCATTCTTTGAATTCTTAACATAATTTATGTACAACACAAATAATAACATTGTGGTGTTTGAAGCCATATTTTTAGTGTTGCCTTAGTAAACAAGAGTTTAGTGCTTTTCAGTCGGTCAACACGAAGTACCCAAAAGAGATAGGTTATGCCCTAATCCTGAAATAAATTACATGAGATTAATAAAACACTAGGATGACCAGTTTCGATCGTCAAGCGATCATCATCAGATCCATTACACTTAGGCTATAAAATCTATGTTTGAAATACAGGTGAAAACATTTACAATATGTACAATTATTTAGTTGCAGTATTGGTACTGCAACTGTCAGTGTATGCTAAATGCAGTATATATGATGTTAGGTGAAATCCTAAATGGTGATAGCTATCCGGAGTTTGTACTTTAGAGAGATTAAGGGTTGTAAACTATGGTTAAACTATAAAATTGTAGGCTAACTACTTATCTGATTGTCTTCCTTACTACAGCTACTCGCAGTTTTTGTGCTCACTGGAACTCACTGTGCGGTCGACTGCGGTGGTTATCTTAACGACTGGTTTTTCCCTGCCTTCTCCCCCCTGCCCATACGTGCTGTGGGGAGTGATAGCGATGAGTTTATGTGAGGTGTTGCCAACCTAGATAAGATGTATGTTATTGAATGAGGTGGGTCTACAACTATTAAAGACCGTGGATTAGCCCTCGCCACGCGTGGACCATAAGCCATTCGAACTAAGCGTTGACGGTCTTATGAGGACGTCCCGGCACCTTGAAAATATGGCTTCAAACACCACAATGTTCACGGCCAGTCAGGCAAATCGTGAAGCCATGAAATTCAAATCACTCAGGCTTAAACTCATGAATTTAGACAAGTCAATTTGGTTCAACAAAAAATGTATAGAACTAAACCTCACCCCTAAATATGTACCAATTAAAACCGTACCGAACACACCAGCCTCGTTCATTTCAACTAAACAAGCCAAAGCGCTTTGGATAAAAAACGAATTAAGATTTGCATACATAAGAAAGCAAAAAATTAACCAAGAATTATACGACATTCAATTGCAACTAAGTAATTTCTGGCACGCAGCCCAATCGGACAGATTCACCGAGCACCTACATGACACCATCAAAATCAGAGCAACGTGGAAGCATGAAACGCTAGAAAATAAATTAAGAAAACTAGGAGAAACACAGAACCATCAATATAACGAACAACACACGAATAACAATGAATTCAATTTCCACAGCAGAGTAAACAACAGAACGAACGTAACCTTTTCTCAAGGTGAAATGAATATGTTAGACAAAGGTTTGAAATACAACTGCACAGACGCACACACGAACCACAATATAAAACAGTTAATCACAGATATTGAGATAGCCAGTCACAAGCTCCCAGCAGAAGACAGGGAATTAACCAAAAATCTCGCCACCAACGAAGCCAAAAAAATCCTCAAACGAGAGGGCGATAGCAATAACATTCAAAACAACAAACAACTCAAAGAAATAAAGTCGTTGAAACAAAAAATAAAAGAACATGACTAAATCATCACAAAAGCAGGTAAGGGAAACACTACAGTAATTTTGAACAAAACAGAATACATTGAAAAAACAGTCGAATTCCTAAACAACAACGAAATCAAGGAATTAACAAAAGACCCCACCAAAAAATTCCGAAAACAAATAAAAAGTGCGCTAAAAGAAACAGAATACATACTGACCAAAGCCGAAAAATCAAAACTAATAAACATGAACCCGAAAATACCGTCATTGAGGGGACAACCAAAAATACACAAAAAGGAATGCCCAATGAGACCAATAGTCAATTGTAGAAATGCCCCTAATTACAAAATCAGCAAAGAGTTACTAAAAATATTAAAATGCCGTCTTTCCAACGACCAAAACAACTCTGTAAAGAACACAACAGAACTAGTAACAGCATTGAACACCCTACAAATGAAACCTAGCTTCAGGCTAGTATCCTTCGATGTAACTAACATGTACACCAATATTCCGATTATTGAAGCAATCAACACTATCGAAGACAACGTAAAATCCAACAATTCGGTAAAAAGAAACTGAAGAGATTGTGAGATTACTGAGGGTCGTTCTCACCCAAAAGTGTTTCAATTCGACAATGAAATATACACACAGAGAGAAGGCCTAACTATGGGATCGCCACTAAGTGGTTTAATCGCTGCCATCTTCATCAATGCACTTGAAAATGCGTTCTTAGAAAAGACTTCAACAAAGGGAATAGTAATATGGAAAAGATACGTAGATGATGTAATTTGCATCTACGATACTGAACTAACAAGCGAAGAAACAATTCTCCAATCCATTAATAGCCTACACCACTCTATCAAATTCACTAAGGAATCCGAAATAGACCGGAAAATAAATTATCTCGATAAAACTATTGAACGTAAAGACAACGACCTTTCATATTCCATACTCCGGAAAGCAACACAAACCTCGCATGCAATCGACAATCAGTCTAATCACCCCAGTACTCACAAACTAGTGGGTTTCAATTCAATGGTGCACAGGGCTTTAAACATACCCATGTCAAAAGACAACTATAATAAGGAAATAAGAACTATTAATCAAATAGCAAAGAAAAACAACTTCCCGCCAAGCAAAATAAATCAAATTATAGCCAAACATAAAAATAAAGATAAAACCATTCCCAAACCGGTCAGTAATGAGAAAATATTTGCGCGTTTCAACTATGTGAATGCGAATACATATAAAATCACTAACCTATTCAATAAGCAAGGCATACAGATAGCTTTCACGACGAAAAACACAACCGCTAGGCACCTCCTAAATAGTAATCTAAATAAACGTGACCCGTATTCAAGGTCAGGGGTATATTCTATAACGTGCCAAGACACCGATTGTCAAGCTAATTACATCGGGCAGAGTGGAAGGCGAGTAGACACACGTTATAATGAACATAGGAATGCGATAAGATACGGAACACATTCAGCCGTGTGCGAACATATGTGTGACGCAGGGCACAGCTTTACCAACATAGAGTCGGACCTTAAAATAATCCATCACGAATCGAAAGGCAGAGCTCTTGACATAAAGGAAGCAATCGAGATTCACCTAGCCAAACGAAACAATCCCAACAATCTAAATGAACACACGTTCATGGAGAGCTCACCCCTCTTCACGCTACTAAAAAACACACCCTGTCGGAAACAAGACACAATTTAGCGACACAGCCAAGCCAGATAAAAAAGTGGGGAAATTAGGGGTTTTTTAATAGGTAAATGTTATCTGGATCAGGTGTACGATGTACTTTTCTTCTGCAATAAACCAAGGCCCATATTCGCGGCAGTATTAAAGGTGCCGGGACGCCCTCATAAGACCGTCAACGCTCAGTTCGAATGGCTTATGGTCCACGCGTGGCGAGGGCTAATCCACGGTCTTTAATAGTTGTAGACCCACCTCATTCAATAACATACATCTTATCTAGGTTGGCAATACCTCACATAAACACATCGCTATCACTCCCCACAGCACGTATGGGCAGGGAAAAACCAGTCGTTAAGATAACCACCGCAGTCGACCGCACAGTGAGTTCCAGTGAGCACGAAAACTGCGAGTAGCTGTAGTAAGGAAGACAATCAGATAAGTAGTTAGCCTACAATTTTATAGTTTAACCATAGTTTACAACCATTAATCTCTCTAAAGTACAAACTCCGGATAGCTATCACCATTTAGCATTTCACCTAACATCATATATACTGCATTTAGCATACACTGACAGTTGCAGTACCAATACTGCAACTAAATAATTGTACATATTGTAAATATTTTCACCTGTATTTCAAACATAGATTTTATGGCCTAAGCGTAATGGTTCTGGTGATGATCGCTTGACGATCGAAACTGGTCATCCTAGTGTTTTATTAATCTCATGTAATTTATTTCAGGATTAGGGCATAACCCATCTCTTTTGGGTACATTCGTGTTGACCGACTGAAAAGCACTAAACTCTTGACAAATAATAACGTTGTAGTTCAGCAACTACTCAATATAAAATAAAATATGTACAACGGTCCAACTGCATCCTTTACCGACAATATAGACTGAAATTTTCTTCCTATTTATTTACTACTTCTCAACGGAATTTAGAAAATAATCCTTCACTATACTATGTCTTAATCGTGAAAGTGTGACAATTCGGGATTCTATAATCCATACAATTAAGTAGAGACATAGTTCATAGACCTCCTACAACTGGTCTGTCGTCATAATGAATGAAAATCCACAGCCTGCTTCCAGTCTCCGACCGGGTCAGGAATGGAATGAATGAAGCCCCTATCTAGCGGCGAGGATATGAACTGTGCCGGCTGCCGAGGCCTGACGCACTCCTCTGGGGCAATGATTAAATGAATGACGGATGAAATGAAATGATAGTGGAGAGTGTTGCTGGAATGAAATTTTTGACAGGGAAAACCGGAGTACCCGGAGAAAAACCTGTCTGCCTCCGTTTTGTCCAGCACAGATCTCACATGGAGTGACCGGGATTTGAACCACGGACCCAGCGGTGAGAGGCCGGCGTGCTGCCGCCTAAGCCACGGAGGCTTCCTGTCGTCATAATAAAAATACTTAATAAAAATAAACTTCCACTGCGTTGAATAATTACCGTAAATTCAATATCAGTTTAAGAACCATTTAAATAGATCTCAGTTTACTCTCAGTTTCAACAAAGATCCAATAAATCCTATAACTTCTATTAGATTTAACATCATCTAGGATCCGCTGTCCTGTGCAATTCGAGGAGTTTCAACTCTGTGAGACTAATGCAATAACTTCCAATACTAATAAACATCAATAATACTGCATCTTCATAAAACATCCTATTTCAACCTCAAAATATGCGCAAGTCTGTCACTACAGACATTCCTTCAATAATTGACCAATGGCTTCCCAAATATTGTCCATTGTCATAAAACAAATACCTCCGTCTGCTACGGTAATAATAGATCTCACTCTCAGGGAAGTGCATCGCAGTTTCTTCCAAAAACATATACTTCTTAACTCACTCCTCATAGTTTCAACATTCTTAATAAAAATATTTAATAAAAATACTGGTTCTATCAATGAATTAATTTAACAGGTGATACGATTAGTCTTCTAATAACAATCATATTTTTTTTTGTAACTCTCACACTTCATAAAAGGTTTCAATTAGCTGAAATATTTCTTTAAATCTTTCTTCACATTCGTATTACTTCAAAAATTCGTATTTGTTAACTTGACATTGTATTCCTTTACATATTCTTCCTTTAATATATTTCTCACAAACTTTCATACATTATAATTGCTAGTCACCCAATATGTATAACCAAATCTGTCTAATAAGTTATGAGAACGTGACTTTACATAGATCTCTACATAAGATCTTTAAGAATCGTTTTCTATAAAATATATCTGTATAACACTCTTGGAAGAAATGTCCATTATTATTATCGTTGACAAAAACGATATCATACAATTCAAAAATTGACAAAATGTGATCTGAACACATATAAACTTTAGCATAAAATATTCTGAACTAAATTGTGAAATCTCCTCTTTCAAATTTCGAAAGTCACAAAATTCCAAAAATTCCTTATAAAATTCTAAATACTAAAAATCGACGAAAACATTGGTAAACATTCGCATGATGTAGCTATGTAAATGTAACTTCGAAATTTACAATAATATTCTTAAAAACGTAGAAAAATGGCATCAATAAATAGTTGTCGGATATTCTCAAAGGTTCTACAATACTCTACAAGTTGGGATATATCGTTGGCCCGTAGACTACCTTGTGTTGCGTTATAGACGACTAGAAGTGGGCTTTCTTCGCTATCCTTTACAAACGGATTGTTTCCAATAGCGCGAGACTGCATGATGTCGTGCGGTCTTCTACGATCTCCTACAGAAGTTCCCATGCGGTCACGCCCAGGATTCGAACTCTATCATCATCTTGCTGCCGTTCCTTCTGGTTGTGAATCTTCTTGTATGAGATGGGAAAGCCCTTTCTCTCTTGATTGGCGCTGGGTCCGCCCTAGCCGCCCTCGTTCTGGAATTCTTTTGTCTTCTTTCGCCTAAGTTCTGATATATGTCATCATTTTAGTTGTTGAAATGACTTGTAGATGTAGAATTTTCTGCATGGGAGAGACGAGATGTTAATCTCTCCCGCGAGATTGATGTTATGTCATGTCGAATATTCTTGCTGCCGTCACAGTTCTGTCCCCATAACTTCTTAGTTGATCATCATAACTCCTGTAGATTCATTTGTAATTTCCTCCCTGAACTTCAGGAATTTCGACATGGTTAATAATGTAGATTTGTTTCGTTGAATGTTGACTTTATATATCTGCTTGCACAAACTAAGTGCCTTCGTTCGTGAACCTCTATTCGCTTTGTTGTATTGTTGAGTAACTTGTTGAGACGTCCTCCTCCACTGAAGTCGTAAGTATTAAGAGCTTCGATTCTTCTCTCATTTCCCCCTCATCAAATTTCCAAGTTCGCGTCCTTTTCACACCAAGGATCTGATTGGTCACTCACTATCGCTGATCGTAATCATCCGCAATTAAATAAATAATTAGCTGCAAATTTAATAAATAGTCCTTATTTATTATTTAATACATTTCATGATATTACGATGTGTTAAAATCATCCAGGTAATTACCTATGTTCATTACATTGCTTGCTCCTGTTTAAGTAAGGTCGCTTCTCATTTGCTGCGTGCCACTCGCCGTGCCCGCGTCTTCCCCTTCCACATTCCAGACACACTTACAACTCGTGCTGGGGTGGGCTCTCCTTTGGGAGTCCTCGGTTCTGCTCGTGCACGCTCGTCCCGTCTTTGTTCAAACGACGCAGTCTAGCTCCAAGTTCCCCACGTGACTGCTAATATTCTCATTGTTCGGCTTGGTTAACTAGGTTAACTGTGCGATGTACAAACCAGATTTGTGTCGACTTCCAGAGTCGCTATATTTTATCATGGGACAGTTTCGAAAACTCTTGAAGAGATGAATAATTTCCTAGCTCATATCCATATAAGAGCACAGTATGTTATGTGGCTTCATGTATCTCGTACTTTAGTTTTGTATAGCAGTGTACTACAAGCATATGTAGAATAAAATCTGGCGTCGTTAGTTGCATCCGTTTCGGAATTGTTACATGACACACACACCAATACACCGACTGACACACACAACGACCCCAATTTATCTCATAAGTATACTTTTTCATCATTTTTGCAATATATATAAATTTTGTTAAATATGGCAATGCCGTATTTCGTTCACATTTAGTGTGAGTCTTTGTTAGTGGGAATACAAATATCAGTGGCGCGTCCAAACATATCACACCTATTAAGCAGTGTTTTCTTTCCTACACAAAATTGCTCTTTCGAAGAATATTTCATTTGACAAAAAAGGTGTATATATGCAAATTCATAGACAAAGAGTAATTGAAATTACATTGAGTGGAAACAATGTTTGGCTTGGTGAAGAATTACAGATTGTGTTGAAATAACAGGATATAAGTGCAATCTTTTATCTATCAAAGCAGTTGCACTGAATGGCTGCAGTACGACGATCGGTGATAAAAGTGTCATATTTCAATATAAGATCGACTAACATATTGTGATGATGGCATACAACCCTGTATGCGTTCAATATGTGACTAATTAAACAAAGGTAAGATATTCATGTAAATTTGGTCACGGCTTCCCACACGAGTATCATGAAAGGTCAGATCATCAATATACTCTGAGTGAAATGTTAAATAATTTTCATCAATGAAATGAGACAGAGAAGCGACTAGTTGCTTCTTGATTGTAAAATATAATTCAGCATTCTTATCTGTTACCTAGTAACCAATAAATAACTGATCACTGGACCAGCTTATCATGGAGAGTGCAAATTTTGTTAACGATTGTTTCATGCCAGACACAATGATTCATTAAAATATGTTGGATATACAAAAAACGGCTGCTCCCGAGGTGTTGGTATAGTTCGCCTGCCGCACACCAGGAGGCCCCAAGTTTGATTCCCCACTTCATCAGGAATTTTAGAAACTGACGTGAGGTCTGCAACGGGGTGCACTCAGCCTCGTGAGGACAATTGAGTCGTTGTATGACAGCACCCCGGTCACGGAAACCAACAATAACGGCCCAGAGGATTCGATGCGCTGACCACGTGTCACCCAAAATCTGCAGGTCAAATGGCCGGGCAGCAGTCACTTGGTGGGCCTAAGCCCTTCATGGACTGTACTGCCACGGGGTTTGTTTGGTTTGGTCTTTGATACAAAAAAGAACAAAATGTCAGATTGTTACTCAAAACCCAATGTGATTTTGAAATTAATCAAGCAGTTCCGTGAAGAACTAAAGAGCCTATTTCCATATATCCTACTGGTCTTACTTAGGACACGAGGAATGAAAACGAGATTTAAAAACAATCACATCCGCCATTTTAATGTTCTCATCAAATTCCATTAAATGGAACGCCAATATACACACATCAAAAAAAGTTTTGCATCACCTCGGTTCCCAGATCTCCGGCATATAGACGTTGACTGTGTATATTGTATCCAAGATACAGTCCCTTTGACTGTTCATAGATGTCACTAAAACTGCTCAAAGATGTAAACAACCATGCATGAGCAGGGGCTATTAGACGGAGGGGGTACGACAGCCGATCAGTTCCAGTCATTCCACCAGGACGAAGGTACGCTGCTCATGTTGTCTGTAGTTCTACCATGCCCAGAAGGTCAATACCGCAGTTCGATCGCGTCCGCATTGTTACTTTGTGTCAAGAAGGGCTCTCAACAGGGGAAGTTTCCAGGCGTCTCAGAGTGAACCAAAGCGATGTTGTTCGGACATGGAGGAGGTACAGAGATACAGGAACTGTCGATGACAGGCCTCGCTCAGGCCGCCCAAGGGCTACTACTGTAGTGGATGACCGCTACTTACGGATTGCCGCTCGGAGGAACCCTGACAGTAATGCCACCATGTTGAATAATGCGTTTCGTTCAGCCACAGGACGTCGTGTTTCAACTCAAACTGTGCGCAATAGGCTGCATGATGCGCAACTTCACTCCCGACGTCCATGGCGAGGTCCAGCTTTGCAACCCCGACACCATGCAGCGCGGTACAGATGGGCCCAACAACATGCTGAATGGACCCCACAGAATTGGCATCACGTTCTCTTCACCGATGAGTGTCGCATATGCCTTCAACCAGACAATCGTCGGAGACGTGTTTGGAGGCACCCTGGTCAGGCTGAACGTCTTAGACACACTGTCCAGCGAGTGCAGCAAGGTGGTGGTTCCCTGATGTTTTGGGGTGGCATTATGTGGGGCCGACGTACGCCACTGGTGGTCATGGAAGGCTCCGAAACGGCTTTACGATACCTGAATGACATCCTCCGACCCATAGTGCACCCATATCGGCAGAATATTGGAGAGGCATTTGTCTTCATGGACGACAATTCTCGACCTCATCGTGCACATCTTGTGAATGCGTTCCTTCAAGATAACGACATCGCTCGACTACAGTGGCCAACATGTTCGCCAGACATGAACCCTATCGAACATGCCTGGGATATGTTGAAAAGGGCTGTTTATGGACGTCTTGACCCACCAACCACTCTGAGAGATTTACGCCGAATTGTCGTTGAGGAGTGGGACAATTTGGACCAACAGTGTCTTGATGAACTTGTGGATAGTATGCCACGACGAATACAGGCATGCATCAATGCAAGAGGACGTGCTACTGGGTATTAGTGGTAGTGGTGTGTACTGCAATCTGGACCACAAATGCTGAAAGTCTAGCTGTATGATGGTACAACATGCAATGTGTGGGTCTCATGAGCAATAAAACGAGCTGAAATGTTGTTTGTGTTGATCTCTATTCCCTTTGTATTTAAAGGTTCCGGAACTCTTGGAACCGAGGTGATGCAAAACTTTTTTTGATGTGTGTATTAAAACTTGAATGAAGATATACCGTGCTAAGTTTCCCAGCGCTCGGATGACAAGTCGCGAGAAAAATCATTTTAAATATTAAAATTTCGCGTCGCCGTCGTGTTGGTTTTGTACACACCAGGTTATCGAATGATCCATAGATGAACTTATTTTATAGCCTCTATCAAAAAACAGTACAAAATTTATTTTCGATTGCGGTAACATATTCGTAAATATTGAAAGCCGTCTGAATATTTCGGATGGTCACCATGTTAGCCGTGGTCGTTATGCCGTGGCTGCTGGCAGTCTCTCACATCCGGGAGGCGAGGAGGTCCAAATCCCTCCCCCGGCAACCTTGAAGGTGGTCTTCAGTGGTGTTCCATCTTCCTTCCAGGCAAATGCCGGGGTTAGTCCCTAACTATAGGCCACAGCCACTACCCTCAAATTCCTCGTCCTTACATTCACACTTTCCTCCCCAGACAACACATCACACGTGGCGGTACTTGTAGATCACCCCATGGGTGTCCGCATAGAAGCACTAACAAACTCGGGTGAGCTAAACATGTCCTCGGACACTCCCGGCACTAAAAGCCTTACGCTAAAAAAAAAGAACATACAATATTTCAGTTCGATTCCTGTAACTGATTCGTAGATATTGAGAATCGTTTAAGTATTTCGGATCGTCACCATGTTGGATTGTTATTTGTGTAGGCAATAGAGCTATGTTTCATTAAATGAAAATAATTGCGTTGGTTAATTATGCAAACGTTCACTTCGATCGCATGATTAGGACACAAGAAATAAAATCTTAATTTTAAATTTTCGCACAGCCGCCATTTTGGGATTAACAAAACAATCGAGTTTAGTTGAATGTCAGTAGCTTAAATTTTATTTGAACATTATGGTGTTTGAAGGCTTCATTCAGTGTTGCCTTAGTTAGCAAAAGTTTGATGTTTTTCATTCGGTCAACACGAATGCACCCAAATGAGATGGGTAAATCCCTAATCCTGAGAAAAATTACATGAGATTAATAAATTATTATTAACCTCATGTATTTTTTCCGGATTAGGGAATAACCATTCTCATTTGGGTATAATTGTTTTGACCAACTGACGAGCATCAAACGTTTGTCTTTTTGTTCTATTTGAACATTTATGTACCATGTTTGACTGCGCTCGTATGAATAAATCTCGAGTAAATTCAATTTAAATATTTAAATTTCGCTTGGCCACCATGTTGGTTTTTTGATCACCAGGTTATATAAAGTTCCATAGGTGAACGTATGTTAATAGCCCCTTTCAACATACAAATTTTATGTTTTATTGCTGAAATTGATTCGTTGATATTGAGAGCATTCTAAATATTTCGGTTGGTCGCCATGTTGGATTGTGATTTATGTAGGCCATAGAGTTATGTACCATTAGATAAAATTATTGCGTTAGTTCATTATTCGAACTTTCACTTCAATCGCGTGATTAGGGCACAAGAAATAAAAACCTAATTTTAAAATATCGAACGGCCACCTTCTTTGGGTTATCAAAACAATTGAGTTAAATTAGTTGTCAGTAGATTAAATATAATATGAGCATTTACATACAAAGTTATACAGCGCTCGGATGAAGAGTCACGGGATAAATCCTTTTAAATATTTACATTTCGGGCTTGTCCTCATGAGGTTATTGAATGATACATAAGTGAACTTATGTGCATAGCCTCCATCAAAAGACGGCAAAAAATTTATTCTCGATTGCTGTAACAGATTCGTAAATATTGAGAGCCGTCTGAAGATTTCAGATGGTCGCCATGTTGAATTTTTATATACGTAGGCCATAAATTTATGGGCCATTAAATGAAGATTTTTTTCGTAGGTTCATTATTCAAATTTTCGCTTTGATCGCATGATTAGGATACAAGAAATAAAAACTCAATTTTAAAATATCTCACCGCCGCCTTATTGTGGTTATATAAACAAGTGAACTAAATTAGATATCACTGCATTACAATGTGTATGAAATTTTCCGTACCAAGTTTCTTTTTGCTCGGATGGTTAAATCGCGAGAAAAGTCATGTTCGGTTGGTACTTAACAGGTTTATGAACATATATGAACTTCAAGTTGTACCCTGTATCACCGTACAAAATGTCAGGGTGATATCAGTTACCGTTGTGGCGATATAGAATGCCAATGAAATTATTCGCCCAGCCACCATGTTGGATTGGTGATACGTATTAAGCTTTTAGAGGCACAGTCGTGGTAGGACGCCGTAGTATTATGCACTCACTGAATTTCATTGGAATCACTTCGACCGTTTAAATTTTACTGCGGACACACACACACACGGACGAAAGGTGATCTCATAAGCCTACTTTTTATATATTAAGAGAGGCTAAAAATTCAATTATGTAACACCTTGTATTTTATTATATATTATATTTGTTCACCGATGTATAGTGGTCCATTGGACGAAGTTAAATAGGCAGATGCAGTAAGTTTTACTAATTTTAGTATTGCAAAGCGATCTAGTTGTAAGAACTTACTATGAAACAAGGTTGAAAAATAATTTATGATTTATGAAAGAGCTACATAAGTTGAGTAGGAGTTATTTCAGACATGATTATTATATTTTTCTATTATATAGAATAATGTATGAATAACATCAAATGATAGGTAGCAAATCATAGTTTATAATATAATAAGGCTATATCCTCACTCTATATTTCTAACAACTGAAGAAGAAAGATGGTATTCAATTAGCAAAATTTCAAGCGAGGAGAATATTTAGACACATTTCGAAATTAATAACAAATGTTTTACTATGGAACAGTACATCTACAAAGCAAAGTGGCACGATTATGTTATTACAAGCACTGTTATATAATTGAGTGGGGATAAAACATCGCTGACAAAACGAGGACAGGAATACATATCCGGAGTAGTGTACCCGTCTTTATCTGCGGAGAACATATGGTCATCTTCCAGTTAGCTCAGTGTTCGGGGTTGTACCGTTTAATCACTCCATATCACCCATACATTCGGATTGTGAGCAATTAGGTTATACTCTGTGAGCTACCAGAAAGGGATTGACAGTTCTCGCCTCGCCATGTGGTCTGAGAACGAGGTTGCCAAACTGCTCGCTCCTACCGGGCGCGCGTGGGCAAATGAGTTACTGCAGTACATTCAACTCGCTATAATATATTTAATAATATTATTTCAGTGATAAGCTACAGAATTATTTAGAATCTAGAATAGTTGCTACAGATGTAGAAGATACAATATCTCCTTATTTTTTGCGATAATAGTAACGGCTTTAAGAAAACGCTGAGTTCGATAACTTTCAATAATGTTAGCCTACATTTTTTCTGTGACAATCTACTGCTTCAGGCTTAAAAGAGGATGTTGCTCCTATATTGCGAACGAAATAGTTAGGCCAGGTTTGCACTTAAACCCGAGAAATATTTATTCACATGCTTTCTATGTGTTTTTCTTACAGCTTATTAAGTACCGTATGTTCGAGTAGAAGGTCTCGGCATTTCATCAGCTCTCACTACCATTATAGCTATACGCACCAGTCATAACGCTGTCGGTAATCTTGCTAGTTTTCATTGTGGCATCATTAACATTACTCAAGTCGGCTACTTAGCTTAACGTCTCAAGCTACGCCTTAACTTTGGAGAGAGGAATTTGTTACTCAAAGCAAAATCATGTTTAAGAAAACACACACACAAAAAGTGAACTGTCAGTTCAGAGATTTAAAAAAAGGAAACTTACCATTTGAAGGATAGCATCAAGGACCTTCACACTGGTAGCTAGATGATGGGTGACCCACTAAGATTGACATTACTGGAAATTCTCGTTGCAGGTGTATCCGTAGATTTATTTCCTACTAGTCATTTTAAACGAAGGTTCAGGTAGGTAGTTATTGGAGTTTGACAAATTTATTTTGACTTTCCTCGAGCTGGAATCTCTCCTTGCAGATCTTCACGACTGTATTCTTATTGATGTTCAGGGCATCAGAAGTTATCGAGATAACTTTACTAAAAGGCACTAAAGGACCGCTGTTATATCTCTCCTTCTCGAAATATTCCCGTAAAATACATACCAATTCACGGGACTGACCTCGCAGAACGATTCCTCGCCCAGTGGTTTTCAGTTTACCCTTTCCCTTAGCCAACGTACTCGCCTCCGACATAGTAAAATATAATAAGAAAATAGACTGTTAATATCAATGAAAACTGAATAAAGTCACAAATATAAGTTTCTAATTACTTTTAACTACTGCTGTACTACACAAACAATTATTAAAGCACTATTATTATCACTAAAGCACCAACACACAGTTAGAATAACAAGTGTTCACACTGTACAAGTCAGAGACACAGCTAACCATGCACTGACGAACGTGGGCTGTGATATTGCAACGCAGAGAATTATGACATCAACTATGCGATCATGGATTGGTCAAGAGGCAGAGAGGTGATGACTGAGGTGAAACATCCGGCCAAATGTCAATCCTATTCAGGCAGCTCCCAGAGTATAACACGCTACACAAAATAACAACTGGTTACTTTAAAATGCTTTAATTTACTAAAAAGCACCCAAAATGCTATAAATATAGCAACAATACAATGTAAACAAACAACAATAGTTAACCCTTCAATCACTTACAACACATCTTGCTTGATCACTTGGATTCTAAATAGATTCTAACAATGACACTTTAGTGAGGTCCTTCTTACTTTAAAAATTTTCATCTCCGGGTATCAAAATTTCATGCTCGACTTAGTCGCCATCATGCTAGGTTTTGAACGAAGGGCATTTATATTATTTATTCACATTCAATATTTACGTCGGCCTCATATCGGGCTCTGAACTCACATAAATAAACAATAAATCAAAATTATCCACATATCTATGTGTTTCTCCACACATCGTACTGTACCCGAATCGCGTACACGTCAGTGGTATAGTGACGTCGTGATATAGAGACGAAGAGACGTTAGTCTATGTTTGCAACAGAGCAGCTGATTTTGAATCGCGCGCTGAAAGACTTCGAGCAGTGAGTGAGGTATGACGTGGAGCCTGTGAAGTGCACACTGACCTACGTGACTGCATGATTTTTGGAATTCCCTCAAGACATTGTATTTGAATTTTGAAAAGTAGTACAGTTTTCTGGCTATTGAATTTGGAGAAGATAGAGCTATCAAGCAAGGAAAGCCGAGATACGGAATAGAATGTTCTGGAAGTTTTGATCGCTGTGTGTGACGTATCACCGGAACCAGTATATAAGAGGCGAGAAACTTCCTTGAGACATGTATTTGCTCCAAGCGACTGCTTGGGTAAGCTTCATCGCTAAGCCATGAGTCGAGTATAATACTGTCATTATTGTCTACGGGAGAACATAGTTGTGTTATGTATGTACGGAAGGTAAGCAGTTCCTCTTACATCTCTTTTCTCAACACACACCAATAGATATCTCCACGCAAGTTCTCACCATCACCCTGCCCAGAAACATGGTATCCTTACAACTCTAACTACCAGGGCTAGGAGGATTTGTTAAGTGTCTTCTTTACAAGAAGAAATTAACACCCTGCGAACCACCTTTGAGAGCAAGGGTTATAGCAAGGCTTTGATTTCTACGGTTCTGAAACCAACAAATAATAATAGGACGTCAGTTGAGAAAAGAGATGTAGGAGGAACTGCTTACCTTCCATACATACATAACACAACGGACCGTATTGCTAAAATCCTACGTCGGTACAACATACGGACTGTATTTGGAACTTCTGTTAAGATTAGGCAACTCCTGCGACCAACTAACGACAGTTTGCCTAAATTGCAACAACCGGGTATCTACAGAGTTCCCTGTACTTGTGGCAAGGTTTACATCGGGCAGACTTCGAGAACAATATGCACTCGCATTAAGGAACATAATAGATGTATCAGGCTCATTCAACCTGATAAATCAGCTGTTTCCGATCATGCTTTAACACCTGGCCATGATGTCATGTTCCAAGGAGTGGATGTTCTTGCCCGTATAAAGCAATATCGTCCCAGAATCATCAGGGAGGCGGTTGAAATACGTAAACACCCAGATAATTTCAACCGCGTCACCGGCTACAATCTTAGTGAATCCTGGCTACCTAATATCAGAACCCTGAGAAAGTAATTCACTGCTGCTTTCCGTTGTCCCTAACATGGGGCTATAATGGCGTCCATCTTTGGGCACCTTCTATATGTTCTTCGTTGCTTTCTCTTAGCAACATTGTCGTATTCCAGATTATTCCTGACGATGAAAGACATGGTTTCTTTCGAAACGCGTCGAATTTCTATACAGTAAAACACGGCATAAGCCCAAAATTCAACATTATGAATAGTAACACGGGCCGTGAAAGTCTAAATGACAATATAGGGGGAATGTTTGTGTACGCGCTGTTATTACCGCAAGTATGAGCCGTTAAAACCGTACGAGGATAGATGCGAAATGGAGGGCAATGAAGATGAGAAAATGGAGTCGTTGATGACCAGGTGAGATCGCTATGTTAGTGGCGAACGCCGAGGACACGCATTACCATCACATCAAGAATGAAGTAAGCTGAAATTCTACATGTTTTACTCACTAGTCTAATGTAGTTGTTTGAGAATTCCTTTTTAACATTCATGATAGAAAATCAACACCATCACCTCTATGTCAAACTTCATGTGTATTTGTCCAGTACGACAAATGGAGCACCATTGTGGAGTCCGACAATTTAATATATCATATTTTTATGCTGTCAGAGCAACAGTGATATTAATGTCGTCCGACATAAGACATTTTGAATGTATTTCTAGATATAGGAATATTTTTCTTTCTTATAGCTCTTAGAGGCTTGAGCGAAACTTGGAGTATTTAAATTAATTCTTAATTATTCAATCATAATAAATTACAGTGATATAAATAAATAAATAAATAAAAATATTCTAATAATCATTTATGTGAGGATACACCGTTAAATTATTAATTTAATTTAATTAAAATATTTGAAAGGTGATAGCACCATTATGGTAATTTTATTTACACTGTTAATAATTATTGAATTTATTACATTAATAATCATGAGGTGAGAAAGCTATAAATAATGTGTAATGCTTGTTAAATCAAGATGAGGGTTTAAACATTTTGTTAAATTTTTTATATTTAAATAGTTGATAAAGTAGGGTCATAATAATAATTTTAGATTTTGTAAAAATAATAACAATGATTAAATAGGATTTTGGCTAGAACAATAATAATTATTGCATGTGGTTAGAAAGATATTATAATAATAAACATAGGAATGGTTTAAATAGTTAGAACAGTGATGAATCAAATAATAGTAACCTTTGGTTATTTAAATATTTGTGAAGCAGAAGTTTATATTTATGAACAGGTTTAAAAATAACAAGGATAAATGAGTTTGTGTTAATAAATTTGAATGGCTATAATTTTGAGTTTAGAAGACTTTTCTAAAAAGCACCAAGTGAGAATAGGGAAGGAAGTAAAATGACGGCAGGTATTTAAAATGTATCAATCAGGTTGAATTTGTGTAAAAAAGAGGCAGGGAGATGTTGACGAGGAATAATTACATCTTTTCATTGGAAATGTATAAACTTGAGAATACACAGTAATTTTTATGACGGAATATTACAACGCCTATAAATAAGTATAGTTTTGTGGGGAAAAAATATTATCACATGTGGTGATTATTTCTGAATATAGTATGCGACTTAGATGTCAACATTTATATTTTTGTGGAGGCCAAGGGTCATCCATGAGGACGTTAGTTCCTGTGTGTTATTGAAGTGGTTGATGAGAGCATGTGTTGCTCAGAGTTGTTAAAGAAGGGTGAGACAAGTGGGCCGCCCCATATTCCCGTCAAATTCAGATCCTGTAGGTTTGAGTATTTATTTTTCACCAGGATCAATTTTCTAGATTCCCAACTTTGTGCCTAAATAAATGTATAAAATATGATTGTAGATTTGATGGACCTAACCGAAAATTCATTGAGAAAATAAATAGTTGCTAATGCAATAAAAGTTAAGAAAAATAAATATCTGAGAATGTTTTAATAAATACTTGGGAGTGCTTGGAATAATAATAATATTATTTAAGACAGTCAACAAACTTAATGCCAATCTTCATAAACTAATTGTGTTATAAATAAATTTGAAGGAAATTTACAACAACTAATAATAATAATAAATTCTGTTATTAATATTTTGAATTTGGAATATTGTGAAGATTAACTGAGTGTGAGAATAATAATTATTTGATGTTAAATTGAACTAATTAAATGATAGTAGATGAAAACAATTTATATTGTTAATAATAATTTATGTTGGTTCAATATAACATCCTTTCAGATGATTATAAATTAATTTATTGGTGATGTGAGACCAATGGTGAATGACAAAATACAAAATATTTATTTTCATATTACTATTTAAAAGATGAAAAATTATGAACAATTTGTTCTTAGAAACCATTTAACTAGATGCAAACAATATTAATATTCGACCAATATGTTAGGCGAATAATGATATTATGTTGATGAAATACTACAAAAGAATTTAGTGAAATAATTTTCCATTTTTTAAACATGATCTGCATGTGAAAGTGATACAAATTTTCAAAATATTTATCAAATACTTGAACAATCATAATCACTCTTCTGAAAGTTGAAACTACAAAGAGTACAGAGAGGGAACATTTGAAATCATCATCGAATAATGATCGCCTGAAGTGGTGTAAATAAGAGATTTTTTTAATGATATCAGGATGGACTAATAATTTTCTGGGTATCATCCATCGAAGAGTTTTAGGGTATGTTGATTTTTATGTGTGATTATTTTTGCTCATTTTGATGATTTTTGCCAAATATTTAATCTTTTCATTATAAATAAATTGAGTTATTTTAGAAGTTGTGCTATTTTCGATTAATTTCTCTTCCTACCTTCCTGGCATATTGCCGATATCAGGGATGCCAGATTGTACCTAGTTTTCGCCCAGATAGACCCTGAGATAGCTTTTGTCTCGTGCTGAACTGATTTCGGTAAATTGCGAAATGTGGTCGTTGGACTCTGGTCAAAACGGGCACATTACATCGAACACAAATCCTCTATTGGCATTCACATTATATATATTTTTGTTACCATCATGCATCGGATGTCATGGGATCCGCTATTCCATGAAATCCAATTCTAATTGAAATTCATAACCCGTTCAATGTTCAAGGAAGGAACCGATTTTTCATCACAATAACTGGGTGAAGTATTTATTTTTATTATTATTGGCATATGTAAAAATTACATATGCAATATGCAATATCCAACATTTCAATTATCTAAGTTTCAGTTATGTAACTTTTACCTTCAATTTAATTTTAATTTCATTGATTTAATTACCAATGGGCGTCCGCCCTTCTGAGACCGCAACATTCACATAATAGACCTATTCATCTCTCGCGTCAAGTGGCTCGCAGCCTGGCCGAGGAAAGGACATTAACCCCCATCCCAAACCATCCGGTCCTTAAGTTTAAAGAGTATTTCTTATTATTTTACCACATTGAGTATCCAAGTTCCATTCGCTTTCACTAATTCATATTAATCACGACCTTTACTAGAATTGTTCCATTACAACACAACGTATTCGTATATTCGTGAATTACGGTTCGGAAAGGCTATTTTACTGTCGGCATTTATCACAATATAAGGGGCATCCTACATCCCTCTACAACACGCTGGAGTGGGCATTCAATAAACAAAAGAGCCCGGGTCAGAAGCACCATGCTTTGTGCGTCTGTAATACAGAGTCAACTGGGTGAGGATTATTTCACCGTGGCTTGGCCGCCCGTATACAACCATAATCTTTACAAACGACGTTTCAATCACGAGCATCCCGCTCCGTGAGACCAATAATACAATCGGAGATGAGAATCCTGCTTTCATCCCGATACAACAAACAATATAATCCGACGATTTCCTCGACATATTAACCGTTCCCCGAACTTCCACGTAAACGAGATACATATTCAAAACTCCCTATATTTTGAGTTTATATTTACAATCTGCTTTTACAGGCGACAATAGTTTCATCTGGATAGCCAATCGTTTATTAACTTCAATATATTATACTTGCCAGAATAACATAGCTACTACGTTTATCTTTCATAGTCTTTTTTAATATTCATTTACTTTGGTCTTCATACAGCATTTATTCTTACAAGGTCTCTTTGGATTTTATGTTTTATATTCGACGTTTAAATACTTTTAAAGAATCACTGACTTGAATTCATTGCAATTTATAACTTTCAACTATAATTCAGTATAATTTATTTCATTAATCGGTCCCTCCTTCCTTAGATTCTGACTACATTTTTATAATTCATTTCGGGTATTATTTTTACCAAACACCTAATTCATTTAGACAGACCACAAGAAATATGGTCGACTTCTACAAGATATACTTAAACACTGACATTTACCGTACTTTAAATTCAACAATGGTGTTTTCTACTATGATGCATGATGTCACAAATATAATTATATCATCGGTACTCACCTAGTCCGGTGGTCTACTACCCATTCTGTGAAGTTTTTCGCCCACATGTGCCATACTTAATACATCATACCGTCACAGTGGTGCGACATAATTACACTTTTAACTGCACATGATTTTATAACATTTATCATTAACATATTGACACTCATAAAACTTATTTTTGCCACTACACTTGGGACACTTAAATGAAATATTTCCTTTAACCTATTTAATTCACTAAAAACACACGCGTACGCAATCGCTTGGGATACTAGTCCTATACACTTGTTATTTACTTAGATGATTACAGCACACACGTGTATTAGCCTTTGTCGTATCTCAGGTCGCATATAATGTGGCGTCCCATAGACGTTCCCTGCACGACGTCTATTTCTTCTTCCTTCGTACTATTTTTATGTCTGCTTGGTCCCGCTGGACTGCAAACTGGTACTGAATTGACCGCTCCGGTCTCTAACTAATGTGTCTGCCTTTGTAGATTGGCGCAGTTTAAATCCTCTAAGTTACGGAACATAACTGTCTTATTGTTTGCCAACGCCTGGTCGCGAACTTCTACTACTTCGAATGAATTTGCCCCCACCAGCATTCAGATTGTCCGTCTAATCACGATTGGTCCTCACTTGAGTCCAATGTCTCATTCGCAATGTTAATTAGCGTGTTCTACTGTGGACATAACTCAGGTCCGAACGCGATACTTCCTACCAGCGTGATTTTCTCCATCGTAGTTCAACTCAACTTGAAGTATAGCGTATACTCTAACTTCGGCGTATCAACCCGCCTGGGTTTCAAACTAACGGAGTGTAACGTAACGTGCCTCTCTCTGGCTCTCCGCTGAACAATGAATCAGCGTGGTTCTCCCTCGGGACTCAATAGATGACTGACTTCGACATCGCCTCACAAGGCTTATATGAGATTTGGCTCAGAACATAGGTCCGTAATTACTTCTGGAGACGAACTCACGTTTCCTTGGTCCAATCAATTTACAAAAATCACTACCTTGTGCGGAATATTCTGAATGTTCGAAAACACTCCTGTGAGAAAGTATCTGTTCGTTCAATTATTCTTAACTAATTATTTAATGTCCGGTCTTCTTCTGTGGCTGGTACTTTTCACCCTTTTTCCTACGCGTATCAGTGCGCTAATTGCTTCCTTACGTCATGCAGTGTCAGCACTCTTCTGCATTCGTAATGTTATAAGGTTTTACAGTTCCAAAAATTCACATTTTAAATTTCATCCTTCGTGGTGTTTGTCTCATAAAAATCCAATGATTGCTCTTCAAGTAATGAGCATTTCTCTCGTAAATAGGCCACGCCTATTCAATGCCCACGCTAATTTCTGGCTGACGTTGCGTTCAAAAGGTAGATCCCCGAGTCTTATGCGCTCCATTCATCACAAAAATAGTTTCTCTGTAATGACGACTTTAATCACCTCGCGCAATCGCTTAAGAGTGCTGAGCAGTGCTTGTGACTTCATGGTCTGACTCATGGCAATACCTTTCCCCATAAACTCTCTTTAATAGGGCCCGAGTGTAATATTATGGCCCCATTTAATCTTAATACTTTTTTAAACATCCTGCTCTGCCTTGCAGCTGCCTCTTACTCACTGGCTTTCAATTTAATATTTCGAGCTTATAGTATGAACTTCCAATCTTCACGTATCTGATCCTGGGTTCAAATACCTAGTGCGGTCTTATAGACGGACACAAATCCCCCCTTCTTAAGTCAATAAATATTTTCAAGCTGAGAATATTTATTTATATTTCATTCCTTCGTTAGTACCTTCTGTTTCCAATCTTGAAGATTTAATTATCCCATTACATGTTCTATTCACCTTACATTTGCTCCTCAAGCTTAATTTCCGTTTTCTTCACACGAGTTGGGTCGACCCCCTACCCGTTTCACTTCCATTTTTATTTCCAGGTGTCTCCGCACTTTTATTCATTTACATAGACCCTGCTCGACTGGTTCCATCTCCCTTTTCATTATCTATCGGGGATGGACTGTCCCTATCGTTTTATTCATTTGGTTTCTTGATTATTTGCTTAGGTTTAGATAACCATCTGCTCTTCTCCCATCATCTCTTTCAGTTCTTATCATTTCTTCCTCAGCTCACTATTTTCTTTTTCAGTTTGTATGGCTATTTCCTTTAATTCATCATAGATTTCCTTCAATGCACATTCACATTCAAGTTGCTGCCATCTTCTCTCTCTTTCACCTTCATCTCTCTTCTCTACTAATGTGACTAGATCTCAGTCGTCACTCTTCTCAATGTCTTCTGGAGGATGATAAATCTTTACATTTTCTGCATTCATAATCATTTCATGCTCGGTTTCCACATGTTGTACTTAATACGCATTATTATTTAGGTCTCTTATGATCCTATAAGGCCCGTGGTAGTTCTTCCTTAACTTCTTATACACATGATTTTTAGGATCTGATATCGCTGGTCACTTAATCAAAGCTAGTTCCCCAACTAGCAATGGTCAATTATACCATTTATGACGACTTTTTCGCTGCCTTTTATCCCCTTGGGTTTTCAAATGGTCATAGGTTCTCCTGATCCTCAATTCTCTTCCTAACTGGGCGTCCGTAGGTGTGGGTATTGTTTGATCCCATGGCCTTTCTGGACGCTGGTCTAAGTGGACGCTAATGGACACTTTTCTGTCGCTTCATGCACAGTGTTATTTATACAAAATTCAATGATTTGTAACGTATCAATCCACTTCCAGTTTTTCTCTGAACAATAGGTTTTACAGTACTTCTGTACTTCCCTCATAACTCTTTCAACTGGGTTAGCTTCTTGACGCTTTATACTCGAGAGTATCTGTCGTATACCCAAAGTATCCAACTCTCTGCGAAACTCTGCACTCGTAAAACAACTCCCATGATCTGAAAGTATGTTTTCCGGTTTTTCCAGCATCGGAATTACTCGTTCCTTAAGTCTCTTCAGGGCCTGATTTGTCGATGTCTTTTGAATGAGACATAACCCAATCTTCTTCGTGAATACGTCCATCGCTACCATGATGTGTTTTTCCCTCTCCTAGTTTGGGGAGTGAGCCAAAATTGTCCAATGCCAGTATCTGACACGGCCTTTCCGGCGAAAGTGGAATGGGTTTTTGCCTCATCAAATATGAGTTTGGCTTTATTCACTGACACATGTCGCATGCCATCAGGGAATTTCTTACTGTTTCTCTCATCTTCGGCCAAATAAATGTTTCCTGTAACATGATCACTGTTTTGTCGACACCCATGTGTCCAAACGTTCGGTGTGATAACCAGACCAGTCTCCTCTGCAATTCTGCCGGAACAACGATTTTTTCGCTGCCTTTTATCCGCTTGAGTTTTCAAATGTTAAGAGGTTCCCCTGATCCTCAATTCTCTTCCTAACTGGGCGTCCGTAGGTGTGGGTATTGTTTGATCCCACGGCCTTTCTGGACGCTGGTCTAAGTGGATGCTTATGGACGGGTATGGACTGAATCAATAAATTTTTGAAGAAGTCCCTTTTAAGAACTATATTTCGTTGACAAGACTTCGGCCTCAGCGGATGCGGGTGATGCTCTATCGAGTTTTCCCTCGAAGTTAGTAATTATCATCCTCATCCATGGGTATTGACGTTGTCTTTCGCTGATCTTCCTTAAATCATCTATAGTTTCTCGATGTTTATCTTCAATCGCTATGATAAACACCTCTTCTGTGGTATCTGGGTTCCTACTTAGAAAATCTGGAACAATATTCTCTTTTCCTGGGCAATAGTTGACCTCTACATCGTATTGCTGGATGTATAATGCCCACCGCATTAATCTTTGGCTAGAAAGATCTGTCTTCATCAAAAAAGTCAAAGATTTATGATCCGTTCTGAGTACTATCTGAAAACCATATATTATCTTTCGCCAATATTGTTGAGCGTACAATATCGCTACGAGCTCGATCTCGTTTATCGTATAGTTCTTCTCGTGTGGCTTCAGTCTTCATGACGTAAACGCTATATAGTTCCTTCCACCTGGTTGATCCTCAATTTCCTGAAACAGCATTGCTCCTATGCCGATCTGTGATGCGTCTGTCTGAATGATACATTTCTCATCGTAGTTTGGATATCGAAATTTCACGTAAGTCAACACTATATCTTTTGTTTCTTGAATGATTCCTCGCATTCCTCTGTCCACTTTCATTTTCCCCCTACTTTAACAAATATTGCGAGGGTGAAACTGCACTAGTGTACGCGCGACAGTGACTGTCAATGAAACCAATAAGGCTCAAAAAGTTCCTTATATTCTTTACTTTAGTTGGCCTTGGAAAATTCTTAATAGCTTCCAGTTTACATGGGTTTGGCTTAACTCCATGCTGGTCTATAACATGACCCAAAAAACGTTACTTGTCGTTGACAAAAAATCGACTTCTTAAGGTTGATTTTAGAATTTGCTTGTTGCAAGTCCTTCAGTAATTTCTCCAAAATTTTTAGGTGCTCTGATACCTACTCTGATGTCAATAGGATGCCATCGACATATCTAATGGTATATGCATTCACTTCTTACGATAAGTTTCTATCTAATGCTCTTATATGGGCTGCCCCAGCCGTTTTCAAACCGGATTGCAACCTTCGAAAACATAGTGTGTGTTGCTGAAACTTGAATCCTGTTAGCAAACTAGTTTTCCTCTCTAATTCCGATTGGTGATATGAATTGGTTAAATCCACATTGGTAAATATTTTATTCCCTTAAAATTTTCTTAAAATTTCCTTTATCGGATGTGCTGAATCATTTTCAGGAATTATTCTTTGGTTCAAATTTCTGGCATCCAAACATATTCGTACTGATCAATCAGGTTAGTTTACTACCACCAAAGGGCTTACATATGGTGTAGCTACCTTCTCAATTAAGCCTGCTTCCTTCGTCTTGTGTAAAGCTTCCTTCGTTTGCTTAAAATGCTTCTCAGCTACTGGATATGGCTTTTGGCGAAATGGAGTCCAATCGTTTACTTTAAAGGCATATTTAAAATTCTTAATCTTGCCAGGTTAAGAATCAAATACGTTTCTTTGTTTCATTATCTTCTCTTTCCAAATCTTTCTATCTTCAGGGGAAATTTTTGCTTCCTCAAGTTTCTCTAACAAACAGGTCTCAAAATCTGGTTCCATATCCTTTTCAATGTCCGTGGTAAGTGTATTAAATTCCTCTTCTGTGGATAACACTTCCTCCCCGGTCATATCCTGACACTGTTCCTCCTGGACATGCCATATCTGTTCACCATTTCTAGATTCAACCTTTTGCAATGTTACTTCTACTCCCTGAGCACCATCTTCTTCCCAAAATCGAATACAGTTTTGGGATGGATCAATAACATCTCTGTACTATCTATCTATCGACTTTGTTTACCAATGCCTGGCTCACTAGACATATGGTCGATCCAGTATCTAACAAACTTCGATCTAAAATCCCTTCAATTCTCGTCA
This sequence comes from Meconema thalassinum, assembly GCA_946902985.2. Lineage (NCBI taxonomy): Eukaryota > Metazoa > Arthropoda > Insecta > Orthoptera > Tettigoniidae > Meconema > Meconema thalassinum. The sequence goes on along the minus strand of OX336389.2, from coordinate 801,574,038 downwards.
TTATTATTGGCAGCTCTCGTCTAACTGCAACTGGCCCTTACGTAATCTCTTCGATAAATTATTCTGGCCTAGCAATCCGATTTACTACTTGTACTGCGTTCCATCCTCCAGTGTAAATTCGTTCTAGCCCTTCAAATCTTGGCGTTTTTTGCCGGATCTTCCATTTCGGATCCCCTACTGTTTATATTGTGCTCCTGCAATTCCAAACTTTGTGCTCCTCTTTCATCGTGAATGTCAGGTGATGTTCGATTCTTCATCGCATTGCCCCATCTGACTTGCGGCTGTCTACCCTGTTCTTCTCCTCTTTCACCATAGTATCTCTGAGTAGCTCTCTGCCTTTCCTCAATTTCCGCCTGGTAGTCTGAGTTTTGATTTCCAGGTCATTCGTTCTTTTGGTTCCATTTATGCCAACCTCTTCCTGCGTACGGTTTCCGATAAGGAGGTCCCCTTTCGCCCGACCTCCTTTGGTCCCAGGGTTTCTTTACATATTTTCCCTTGTTGTAACTTCCTCGGTATGGTGTATGCCATTCCGTATGTTCGTTCCTCTGAAAGTTTCCTCCTCTTTCTATAGTGTCCGTATTGGTCGACTTATTCTCACTTGGCTCTCTTATAACCTCCGTCTGCGTGTTCTTCATGTGCGTATGCTCCATCGTCCTACTCTGACGTGGTGACATATATGACGTCGTCATATCTTATTGACTTAAGACACATTCAACCTCTACTGCTGTCATTGCATTTGATGAAATCAGAAGTCCTTGGAATTTATATGGGAGCTGGTTATTTATAGCTAAACATAGATCGTTTTCGCTTGGAGCACAATCAAGTTCGCGTAACCGGCATAACTGTGCCGTAAAGTACTCTGAGTACCTTGTCGAAGTATTAGTACTGTATTTCTTTGAATATAAATCTAACCTCAAATTTTGCTGTATGCCCGCCGCCCAATATATTTTCAAGAAAACCTCCTTGAACTCCTCTACGATATTGAACGTATATCTAAAACTGCGGAACCATAACAAACAATCGCCATCTAGGAGTTTATCAATGGAGCGTAATTTCCTTTCGGGTGGTACTTTAGTATCCTGAAGATACTCAAATATCTCCTTTAACCAGTACTTCTGTTTTTCTGAGTCTGGTCGTACTACAGTGATCACCTGGTTCTGAATAGCGTTCTCATGCGGGGTTGATGCAGCTATTGGTGGTCCTGGCGTCCTATATTGACTTTCGCCTTCTGGAAAATTTCTAAATGTGCGCTCGGGGTCCGATTCCCCCCACCTATTCCTTCCTATGTCCTCATTGCTTCTTATACTAGCTTTAGTATTCCGTAAAGCTGCTTACTCGAGTGCAATCATCCTCGTATCACGCTGGTTGGTTCGTCCTTCCATTCTTTCTATTCGAGCGAATGATTCCTGTTCAATTTTATCTACTCGGTCTATATTTTTCTTTGTGATCTTAAATATTTCCTTCTTCTCTTCAAGTAAGCTCTCTTTTATGAGGGCAATTTCTTCTTCCACTTCTCTCTTTATCTCAAGGATTTGTTGATCCTTGGCTTCATCCTTCACCTGTACTCCTGCTTTCACTTCTTTTTGAAGGATAACTATCTCTTTACCTAGTCCTTTCCGAACAAGTTTAGATCTCGTTTAACTGTCTTTATTTCTCCTGGGGTTTCTTCCTGTATATTTTTCAATCGAGCGAAGTCCCCTTGAGTGTGGTTCAGTCTGTTATTGGTTTCCCCGATGCTTACCTTTAATGGAGTTATACTTTCGTGTATCTCATCTATTTGCGACTTTTGCTTTGCAATTTCGTCCCCTAGCTCGGATATGTTCTTATCATGCAATTTCAATCTTTTATCCACTTCTTTGGTGCGCTTATTCATACTAGTTTCCCACGCCTTATCATTATCCTCTAAGGGTTGATCTACCTTTTGGGTGATCCCTGCTAACTGAACTTTTATCTGACTTACATCAGCCTGACGTTGGTTCTCTATGTCCTGGATATCTCCCGATAATTTGTCGATTTTCTCATCAAAATCACGTTTTGATTTCTCGCATCTTTCGAGATTCTGCGCTGTTTGCTCACCTCTAAATGTGCCTCTGAAATACGGTTGACCTCCTCTTCTATCTTTACAAACTTATCATTGACATTCATGTATATGACCTCAGCTTTACCGTCTAACTCAATATCAAACTTCTTTTCCATGATATCGAACTTGCAATCTAGCTGTTATAGATTCTCTACTTTCATCGCCTCAAGTTTACTATCTATATTATCGAACCTATTATCCATCATCTCGAAACTTTTGCCTATCTCTGCCTGCGTATCTGAGATACGACTTACATCTGTTTTTATTACATCAATAGCCTACCGTACCATGAAAGCATTACAGTCTGCCTTGTCTTATGCAGCCTCAAGCATAGTGTCTATAGCCTCAAATTTGCTATTCATATATTCAAACTTATTGTCCATCTTTCCAAAGTTTTCTCTACACTCGTCTTGGGGTGCTTTTGCATCCTCCCTACTTTCCTGAAATATTTTGTCCATAGCTTCCTTCAAAGCCTCAAGGAGCTTCAGCATCTCCTCACTCATAGCCTTTCTGTTCTTAATGTAATTGAAAATAGATGGGCTACTTCACCTCACAAATGGGTTTCATGCATATTAGAAGAGACAATTTGGTTGTGTCCGATATGGGAGATTTTTCAACACAGAAGTTTATTGCTTCACGGGTACGGCCTGTCCGTGCCCATTTGAACATTCATTCTACCATCATCAAAATCAACTTCCAAATATCAAGCAAGATTTTTCAGAAAAAATATTGTTTGTGGAAAATTCCGCGTTTTTCGAAAAATGAAAAACCATGGCTTTTCCTGATAAACCTTCCCCTAAAGATGGGGACCATTTTAGTTTAATAGGGGGGGGGGGGGTTATTTAGGCAGGTTCACATGCAGTCCTGGTTATTAATACTGATTCTACTATCATTCCTACACGTAATCTTGACCGTCTTTCTTGCTATCCTTTGCCCACATCCAGTACATACTTATACTCTCCCCCTCAACCCGTCTTTATCTGCAGAGAACATATGGTCATCTTCCAGTTAGTTCAGTGTTCGGGGGTGTACCGTTCAATCCCTCCATGTGACCCATTCATGCGGATTGTGAGCAATTAGGTTAACAAGCTACACAAAATAACAACTTTAAAAATGCTTTAATTTACTAAAAGGCCCCCAAGAATGCTATAAACATAGCAAAAAATACAATGTAAACAAACGACAATAATTAACCCTTCAATCACTTACAACACATATTGCTTGATCACTTGGATTCTCAACAGATCCACAACTATGACACTAAACCTTTACATTACTGAGTTCCTTCTTACTTTAAACCCTTTCATCTCGGTGTGACAAAGTTACAACCTTGCCAGGTTTTGAACGAAGGACATTTACGTTATTTATTCACATTCAATATTTACGTTGGCCACATATCGGGCTCTGAACTCACATAAATAAACAACAATAAATCAAACTTATACACTCCCCCTCAACACGTCTTTTCTCTTTGTTTTCTCCACATATCGTACATCAAACGAAAAATCCTCTCTTTGCATTCACATTATATAATTTTGTTTACCATCATGCATCATATTCCGATCGGATGTTACGGGATCCACTATCCCATTAAATCCAATTCTAATTGAAATTCATTAGCCATTCACTATTCAAGGTAGGAACCGATCATGCATCATATTCCGATCGGATGTTACGGCATCCACTATCCCATTAAATCCAATTCTAATTGCAATTCATTAGCCATTCAATATTCAAGGTAGGAACCGATTTATCATCACAACAACTGTGCAAAGTAACTTATTTATTATTATTGGCATATGTAAAAATTACATATGCAATAATAATTTTTAGCAGGGCATGATCACCTGCTTCCCAACATTTCATTTATCTAAGTTTCATTTATGTAACTTTTACCATCAATTTACTTTTCATTTCAGTGATTTAATTACCAATGGGTGTCTGCCCTCCTGAGACCGCAACATTCAAATAATTGACCTATTCATCTCTCGGATCAAGTTACTCGCGGCCTGGCCGAGGATAGGACATTAACCCCCGTCCCAAACCAGCCGGTCCTTGCGTTTAAAAAGCCATAACTTTGGCCACATATTCATTGGTCTGGCATACATTAATACAGCATTTCTTATTATTTTACCACATTGAGTATCCAAGTTTGATTCCCATTCCCTAATTCGAATTCATCACGACTTTTACTTGAATTCTTCCATTACAACACAACGTATTCGATTATTCGTGAATTACTGTTCGGAGAAGGTTATTTTACTGTCGGCATTTATCACAATATAAGGGGCATCCTGCAACCCTCCACAACTTACTGGAGTGGGCATTCAATAAGCAAAACAGCCCGGGTCAGAAGGGCTATGCTCTGCCCGTCTGTAATACAGAGTCAACTTGAAACAGGATTATTTCACCGTGGCTCGGCCGCCCGTATACAACCATAATCATCCACCCAGTGTTTACATACGACGTTTCAATCACGAGCATCGCGCTCCATGAGACCAATAATACAATCGGAGATGTGAATCCTGCCTTCATCCCGATACAACAAACAATAACCGGGTGAGTTAGCCGTGGTCGTTACGGCATGACTGCTGGCAGTCGCTCACATCCGGGAGGCGAGGAGGTTCGAATCCCCCCGCCGGCAACCTTGAAAATGGTCTTCTGTGATTTCCCATCTTCCTTCCAGGCAAATGCCGGTGTTGGTCCCTAACAATAGGCCACAGCCGCTACCTTCCCACTCCTCATTCAACTTTCCTCCCCAACGGTACTTGTAGCTCACCCATTGGGTGTTCGTCTCGAAGCAGCTACAAAACTGGCGAGCCGAACTTGTCCCCGGACACTCCCGGCACTAAAAGCCATACGCTAAAAATAAAAAATAAAAACAATACAATCTGACGATTTCCTCCACATATTAACCGTTCCCCGAACTTCCACGTAAACGAGATACATATTCACAACTCCCTATATTCTGAGTTTACATTTACAATCTGCCTTATTCCGGTGACAATATTTTCACTTGGATAGCCAATCGTTTATTAACTTCAATATATTATTCTTGCCAGACTAACATATCTACTACGTTTATCATTCATAGCCTTTGTTTAATATTCATTTATTTTGGTCTTCATACAGCATTTTCCCTTACAATGTCTCTTTGGATTTTATATTTTACATTCGACGTTTATATACTTTTAAAGAATCTCTGACTTTAAATCCATTGCAATTTATATCTTTTAACTATAATTCACTATCATTTATTTCATTAATCGGTCCCTCCTTCTTTTAACTCTGACTATTTTTTAAATTCTTTTCGGGTATTATTTTTACCAATCACCTAATTTATTTCGACAGACCACGAGCAATATGGTCGACTTCTACAAGACATACTAAACACTGGCATTTACCGTACTGTAAATTCAACAATGGTGTTTCCAACAATGGTGTTTTTCTACTATGATACAAGATGTTACAAGTATAATTAAATCACCGGTACTTACCTAGTCCGGCGGTCTACAACCCATTCTGTGAAGTTTTTCGCCCACATGTGCCATACTTAATACATCATACTGACACAGTGGTGAGACATAATTGCACTTTCAACTTCACAGGAATTGATAACATTTATCATTAACATATTGAGACTCATAATACTTATTTCTCCCTTTACACTTGGGAAACTTAATTGAAATATTTCCTGTACCCTATATTGTTCAATAAAAGCACACGCATATAAATACGCTCTACATACTAGTCATATACACTTGTTATTTGCATGGATGACTACACCACACACGTGTAATAGTCTTTGCCGTATCTCAGGTCGCATATAAGGTGGCCTTCCTCACACGTTCCCTGGACGACGTCTATTTCTTCTTCCCTCGTACTATTTTCATGCCTGCTTGATCCCTCTGGACGGCAATCTGGTACTGAATTGACCGCTCAGGTCTCTACCTAATGTTTCTGTCTTTGTAGATTGGCGCAGTTTAAACCCTCTAGGGTTCGGAACATAACTGTCTTATTGTTTGCTAACGCCTGGTCGCCATCGACCAGTACTTCGAATGAATTTGCCCCCACCGGGATTCGAATTGTCCGTCTAATTACGATAGGTCCTCACTTGAGCCCAATGTCTCATTCGCACTATTAATCAGCGTGTTCTACTGTGGACTTAACTCAGGTCCGAACGTGATACTTCCTACCAGCGTGATTTTCTCCATCGTAGTTCAACTAAACTTGAAGTACAGCGTATACTCTAACTTCGGCGTATCAACCCGCCTGGGTTTCGAATTAACGTAGTGTATGTAAAGTAACGTGTCTCTCTCAGGCTCTCCAATGAACTGTGAATCAGTGTGGTCCTCCCTCGGGGCTCACTAGATGACTGACTTCGACATCGCCTCTCAAGGCTCAGAACATAGGTCCGTAATTACTTCCGGAACCGAACTCACGTTTCCGCGGTCCATTCAATTTATAAAAATCACTACCTTGTGCGGAATATTTCAAATGTTCGAAAACACGCCTGCGAGTATGAATCCGTTCGTTCAATTATTTTTTATTAATTATTTAAGGTCCCGTCTTCTACCGTGGCTGGTACTCTTCACCCTTTTTCCTACGCGTATCAGTCCGCTAATTGCTTCCTTTCGTCATGCAGTGTCAGCACTCTTCTTCATTCGTAATGTTATAAGGTTTTACTGTTCCAAAAATTCACATTTTAAATTTCATCCTTCGTGGTGTTTGTCTCATTAAAATCCAATGATTACTCTTCAAGTAATGAGCATTTCTCTCGTAAATAGGCCACGCCTATTCAATACCCACGCTAATTTATGGCTGACGTTGCGTTCAAAAGGTAGATCCCCGAGACTTATGCGCTCCATTCATCACACAAATAGTTTCTCTGTAATGAAGACTTTAAACACCTCGCGCAATCGCTTAAGAGCGCTGAGCAGTGTTGGTGATATCATGGTCTGACTTACGGTAATATCTTTCCTCATAAACGCTCATTAATTAGGCCCGAGTATAAAATTCTGTCTCCATTTAATCTTAATGCTTTTATAAACATCCTGCTCTACCCTGCAGCTGCCTCTTACTAACTGGCTTTCAATTTAATATTTCGAGCTTATAGTATGAACTTCCAATCTTCGCGTATCTGATCATGGGTTCAAATACCTTGTGCGGTCTTATAGACGGGCACAGTCGATATTAACTTTATCCCATTCTTTCTACACTTCATATCTACTGAACCGTGACCGCTATTTCCTACAGCGCCACAGACAGTCACTTTAGCGAGTCAAATCCTACATCGAGGCTCACAAGCGCCTTTCGTGTTACACCATCTACTCCCGACGCAACCGAGTGTTTCCTTCTCTCTCTACTTACTGGTGACACCTAAACCGATTAAGCGGCAAGACCTCCACACCACACTATCCCGTTCTATACAGGGTGATTCATAATTCCTATGACGAACTTCTGGGGGATGTAGAGGGGAAAATTAGATCACAGTTTAAATAGGAACTCTTGTTCGGACATTTATCGATTCGATACCAAATCGGTTTGTAGATCACTTTCATTTTACATCGCCCGCTTCACGGAATGCAAATAACATTGGCTGAGGGCAGCCCCCTGATGTTATACAGTAGGCTACGTATGTCTACTGTTTACAAACCTTAGTGACAGTGAGTCCCATTTGACAGTAGTTGTGATCCAGTCAGGGCGCAGAACAGGACGAGACCGCAGTCCAATGATATCGTGTCGTCTTATCGTTTTCAAAAAGTAGTGACTGTGAGTCTGCTTTGACAGCAGTTGTGATCCAGTCATTCGGCGGTACAGGATGGTGGCATTCACATTTGATGAGTACACCAAGATGTTACTAATGTACGGCGAAGCTGGATGTAATGGTCGGGTTGCACAACGCATGTATCATGAACGTTCTCTGGATCGCTCCACAGACACGTCGCACTGTCGACTTTGAAGAGAACGTCCTTCATGACGTAGAAGATGACCCGTCGACGAGTACGCCAAACATTGCCGATGCCGTGAATGGGTCTCAATCAAGCGTCTGGAGTGTTTTGCGCGACCAGCAACTGCACCCTTTCCACCCACAGAAAGTTCAAGCAATGGGCCCGGCAGTTTTCACGCCACGTGCCAACTTCTGTGCTTGTTTTCTACGCCAGTGTGTTAATGCACCCCACTTTTCGCTTCACGTTCTTTTCACCGATGAAGCCCAATTCACCAGGGAAGCTGTTTTTAACTGTCGAAACTGTCACATTTGGGCTGAAGAAAATCCACATTCCCACAGCCACGTGGATTTCAGCAACGGATTGACATCAATGTATGATCTAGTACGGTATCCTCTATGGCCATCGGATTGGGTCGTACCTTGTTCCGCACTGCCTAACGGGTGCTCTTCCTGCAAGAGTTACTGGTTGAGTTCCTCGAAGATTTGCTATTGGCACTACGTCAGCAAATGTGGTACCAACATGATGGCGCACCAGCGCACTTTGCACGTGCAGTCTGCGAACATATCGACCAAACATTCGGGGAAAGATGGATAGGTTGAGGTCGTCCAATTTCGTGGCCACCACGATTGCCAGATTGAGCTCCCATCAACATTTTCCTGTGGGTCACATAAAGAATCTTGTTTATGAGACCCCTGTCGATTCGGAAGAAGATTTTGATGCATGCGTTCTTGCGACAGCGCACATTATTGAACACACACCAGGTCTCGTGGGACGTGTGTATGACAACATGCTGTGTAGGTACACGTTGTGTAATGAACAGCAGGGTATCGCCACGTGGAACAACTCTTGTAGTTCATACGTGTCTGTAGTGAAGTAGGATATGTGCAATCGAGTCAAACTGATTTGGTATCGAAACGATACATGTCCGGACATGGGTTCCTAATCAAAATGTGATCTACTTAGACCCATCTACAAGCCACAGAACTTTGTAATAGGATTTATGAATCACCCTGTGTAATGGGACGGCACCCCCAGACGATGCAGCCAAATGGGAGTTGTTCACTTATCTTCAATGTCTGTCCGCAAGGCACATTCGTTTTCTTGTCCGCTATGGAAAAATTAGATATACTTGTTCCCTCATTGTGCACAAAGTACTGCGTTATTAACGCCAGGGAAGGCCGGCCCTTTGTCCGAGGTTCAGTCAACGATGATGCTGATGTTGATGCCATAGCACTGACTTTCTCCTACACTGGAGTGATGACCATTGAATGGTGGACGTTGCTGTAGCGGCCCAGATTTTGTGCAGGTGGTCGGCGCTAATACTGTTGCCAACGTCGGGTCTTTGAACATCGTACCGAACATAATTTAACTCTCGAAACGAATATATTTTAATTTCAACAACGAAATGAAATGTTTCATGCATTTTAAATTTACATCAGGGGTCGAAACTAAATACAGTTTGAGAATTTTATTACGCTTTGGGAACGAAATTAAAAGTCTGTAACGATTTTTATTTCGCACCGGGAGTGAAATTAAAAGTCTGTAACGAAATTAATTTCGCGCCGGGAGCGATATTAAAAGTTTGGAACGAAATTAATTTCGAGCCGGGATCGAAATTAGAAGTCAGGAACGAAATTAATTTCGCGTTGGGAGCAAAATTAATAGTCTGGAACGAAATTATTCGCGCCGGAAGCGAAATTAAAAGTCTGGAACGAAATTACATAATTTCGCACCGGGAGCGAAATTTAAAGTCTGGAATGAAATTAATTTTGCGCCGGGAGCGAAATTAAAAGTCTGGAAATAATTTATTTCGCTTCGAATTAAGTTCCGCTTTGATTTCATTACGCGCCGACTATCGTTATTATTTCGCTCCAGAATATCGCGCTCCGGGCGAAATTAAATTATTTTCGCCCCCAAAACCATGCATTTAGTTTCGCATGCCAGCCCTGAACAGAAGACGACTTGAAGACATTTATTGAAGAGTCTAAGCAGATGTTATCTAAAGCTCGGATTGACGTTCGAGGATGGGAAAGCTCTATTTCCGAGTAACGGACAGAAACATTGAAACAACCAACTTCAGTGTTGGGACTTACCTGGGATTTCAAAAAAGATTTTCTTTCTTGTGCAAAATTAAATCTCATAGGTTTTGATAGGAAATGCACCCGGAGAAATTTACTTAGTATTGTCCAAAGTATATTAGTGTCCTGTCACTTTGATTCCAAACGTGTTGTCACAAAGTACTTGGGACTTGAAAATGAGCTGAGATTCAGAGATGGATCAGGATTCAAAGCATACATTTGGAAGATGGTTGAAAGATATTGAAGCATTGGCAGAGAAAATGAATCATTGACAGTTTGTCAATCTTGCATCAAAAACAACCTGAAGTCTGCATACGTTTTGTGATGCAAGTCAAGCGTATTTGAGGGCTGGAAAAGAGCAGGAAATATCTGTACATTTGGTGCAGGCCAAGTCTCGTGTAGCCCCAGTAAAATAAAGTGTATAACGATTCCTAGACTAGAGTTATTGTCATGATGCATTGGAGCTCGACTTGCATCTTCAGTGAAAGATGCCCTACAGATGGTTGACATACCATCTTTTTACTGCAAATATTCTTCTACTGCTCGTTGTTGGATAAAAAGGGAAGAAAGTTGGGGAACCTTTGTAGCTAATCGAGTGAAGGAGGTAAATACACTGTCTGATCCAGAAGTTTGGGACCACGTCACTGGCGTTTGTAATCCAGCAGATCTTCCGTCCAGGGGATGTAATCCATCACAGCTGTTACATTCTAGATGGTGCGAGGGTCATGCACGGCTGAAACAAAACAAGGTACAATGACCCTGGTAAACCCAATGAGGAGGAGGTCAATCTGGAGAAGAAAGAGGTATCACGACTACACTCTTGTCTTTGACAGAAAAACCTTGGTACTTGAAGTACTTCTGTAAATACTCCAAAATTGTTAGGATGATCGGGTGGATATGTCGATTTTTTCACAATATCAGAAACAAAGCAAAACAAAACAAAGCTTGTTACGAATTGTGCAAAGTGAGACTTTCAATGGGGTGGAGAAACCGAACTTGAAATCGTTAGGTATTTTTGAAGATGAGAAAGGTTAGGTATGAATACAAACAAGAATAACTAGAATAAATGACGAAGAAGTCTTTCGAAGCCCTTCTGACCATAAGGTTACCAATATGTTGATCGTGGAGAAACATTTGAAATCCTCACATGCTGGGACACAAATCTTACTTTCTATTCTACCTGAACGTTTCTGGGTCCTTAAGGGAAGAGAATCTAGTCTCAGAGTTCTCTCTATGTATATCAAATACAGAAAATATGAAGCAAAAAGGACTATGACAGATCCTGTACCTCTCCCTGAATACCGTGTAGGAGACGCCTCTGTGTTTGAAATAGAGGGAGGTGACTTAGCTGGTCCCTTGCACCTAACGGAGAATAACAAGTCCTGGATTATCATCTTTACATGTACAGTCTATAGGGCTATACACTTTGAATTAGTCATGTCCCTATCCAGATCTGGTTTTATTCTAGCCCTCAGGAGATTCATCGCAACGCGAGGAAGACCTCAAATTATATACAGCGGTAATGGAACAAACTTTGTTGGGACTAATAATTTGTTCAAAACGTTTGATTGGCAGAAGTTGACTAAAGAAACTACAGATATGAGAATCGAGTGGAAGTTCAATCCCCGCACTGCTGCATGGTAGGGTAGATGGTGGGAGCGAGTGGTGCAAATGGTGAAGAAGCTGTTGCGACGTGTTCTGGGTTGTGCTTCTATAAATTATCAGGAAATGATGACAATATTGACAGATTGTGAGTCAGTCATTACTGCCAGGCCCTTAACGTACATCTCTGAGGACCAAGAAGATCTAAATCCTTTAACGCCTGCCAAGTTCATGCAGGACATTCAGAGGGTGGGAGTTTCTGAGCTTGATTGCATTGATAAAATCAGTCTCTACCAGAGATGTCGCTATCAACAACACCTTAAAGAAGAGTTGAGAAAGAGGAATCGGTCAGAGTACCTGGGTCAGCTTGTACAACGACACCATGAGAAGGAAGGCCAACGACAAATTCAAGTTGGAGAAGTCGTGCTTATTAGTAGCGATAACAAGAACAGGATACACTGGTCCATTGGCAGAGTGCTGATGGTGTTCCCTGGTAAAGACTCCAACGTGCGGGTGGTGCAGAGGAAAACATCTGTGGAGAGATGATCCGACCTGTGCAACATGTCTACCTCTGGAAGTGTGTTCTTCATCCAGTAGTCCAAGTAAGGGTAAAACAACTGACCGAGGCACCAATTTCTAGTGTAATTCCACAGGACATCAAGAACGTGACCAGAACTGGGAGAAGAGTGAACCCACCTTCGCGCCTCATTTGTGATACGTAACTTGCTGGGTTAATTAGTTTTCATTCATTGTTTTTGTGTGTACTTCGTTCATGCATTGGATATGTCATATTCAAATGGTGGGAGGATGTCATGAAAATGGACCAATGAAAAAGAAGACTGTGTGGAAGGGACAGTTTTATCTTTGTGAGCGGATATTTTTGGAAAGCAGTTTGAGAAAGATGTACACGTTTTGAAAATGGTATTATAAAATTAAATAACGAGTGTCCCGTGAAAATTCTGGTCGATACTAATTTCGGGTAGAAGTTATGTCCCTCGATACAAGGAGCTTCGGGTAATTTCTGCGTGTGACCGCTTATGGGCGAGTTGCACAGTAGTACCTACAGACAGCAGCTATCTATGATCCGTTTGGCAAAATTCTCGTTGTTCTAAAGGTTCGCGGCCGGTACGGAAAAATGTCACGATGTTACACATTCAGCCAGATTAGCAAGGTTCCAACTCTTCTAGCGGCCACATGTTGGTGCGATTGTACGCAAAGAAAGGTATAAATATATCGCAACGTGATTATACAAAATCGACATCGATTGCGGGCTTATTGATGGAAGTCCCACTGTCCCTACAATTTCAAGTTCACGGCCATGCATGTAAAAATATGTTGTCTGCGTAATCTACGCCCCTTTAAGTGAACAATAGCTTTCTGGAGGCGTGCAGTGTACGGAGGGTGTAATTCAGGCCGAAAGTCTCTTTTGTATTGGTTATGTTTTTCTGAATCATGACTTGACCCCTCTCTTTCAGGTCATCGTGAACATGAATCAGAATGTCTATTTCAACACTTTTAGGTGATCAAATGGTGCCTTATCTTCAACATCTCACTGGTAATAGTGTTGTGTAACTACAATAACACAGATTATCAGATAAATTCTACCCACATCTAAGTACTCCAGGCTAAAAGGGTACGATGTCCAAGTCCCTCACATGAAAACAACAACAAAATGACAATGCTGTATTCACGCCCATTATCCAAGATGACAACAGTCGTGTTCACAGGGGTGTACAGAAGCGTGACTGGTTTGACGAACACACAGATACCCTGTTATACCTCGACTGGCCCGCTAAATTGGACAACCTTAATGTCATATAAAATGGAACAGTGCATGAAACGCAGAAATCAGCATCCCCGCAATTTGATGGCTGTACGGGATTTTGTAATCAGTGAGTGGCTTCAAATAGATATGGCAAATTTACACAAACTTGTAGACCCTTTTCTTCGTTGAATCGAGACACGGTATTATAATGATGTCTTCAGGGGGGTAACGAGTTATTGTACGATGAACTTATACAGGGTGGATGGAGTTAGATCCGTTATCCGAGAACATACGATTCCCTAGGTTATGTAGCAGTGAAAGACCCGAAAAGCATTTAGTAACGGTGGCGTGGTTTAGGAGAAAACAGAAGAAAAAGTATGTCTCTCTTGGCAACACTGCTTGCTACTGTGTACAAGACCGGATGGAGGAAGTGTAACTGGACGACAGAACAGCCGGTATGCATCGGAATAAGTCTCGCAGACAACTGATATGTGAAGGGCAATTCTACGGAAGGGAGGTAACTTGCCCAAGCAGTTTCCACAGACTAGGTACAACAGAGTACCGAATATGCTTCCTTTTCCCTCTAAGATAAGAAAACGTACAAGTGGTAGCTGATGCGGTGTTGCTAGCCTGGACATGGCAAATAGCCTTCTTGAAAGTGACTGTCGTAACATGGAATCGCTTGAGGAACAATCGCCGAATGCAGATCCACCCCAGACATTATTTCTTCGTTTTATTATGCTACACAGCATGGCGCATTCCCAAAGTTGTAAGACCAACGATTCGCCTGCTAGACATGTTTAAAAATTGTCACTAAACCATTTTTTCCGCTACACCAAGCATCGTTCATTATACGCATTTCACGTCTTTCGGCGCGTCCCGACCTAAGGAATAATATTTTCCCGTCTATCGAATTAAACTCCACCCACTCTGTATAGGTAGGGTACACAAAAATTGTTATGGTAAGTCAATTGACTTTTATAAAACGACGCTGATCAATCCAAAGAGGCTCAGATACAACCCACTATATTTTCGACACAGTTACTCAGTATGTACATAAAACATAAATAGGAATAGACTAAACGTTCTACCGATATTTCCGTACTTAGACTTTATAAATCATCGTTTAGAGTAAAGTCCAATCATTAGGACCTTCCTCCAAATCCCATAACAGTTATGTTGTATGTTTTTTTTCACACCCCAATGCACCCCACTCCTCCACAACCTTCAGTTAATTCAGCAAATGAATCACCATACTTCAACATTAATTGACGCAGTTTATCATTGCGGTGTTTGCTACAACGGTAATTCTGATACGTTATATATTAGAAATGGAAGTTGTAACACGTTCCGCTCTCTGTTGAGAGTTTGATCATTCCTCACATGTGTCAAGATGAACTTCGTAGCTGGCCAATTCCGAACTTTCTCGCAGCACTATATCTCCAGAGAACTGGAGGAGCGTCCACCTCTCATTCAGAACGCCACGAAAAGTTACTCTGTGGTAAAGTAGGTTAACAGTCGTTTCACATAGGAATTGGTCATTATATTTAACATCGATAGAAGGAAGGACGTGTCCTTCATCAGCTAGATACTCTCACCCTCGGGTATTAAGAAAATTCCTGCGGCGAAGCCTGGTACAAATTAACAGCTCTACATCATCCATACAAAGCAAAATATTTTGAAGTTGACAGTTCAAGCCTGAATGCGATTGTGTTGAAGTACCTGTAAGTTTCATTTACTAAATAAGGAGGGTTAACCTAATAATAATGATGATGATAATAATAATAATAATAATAATAATAATAATAACAATGTTATTAATTAGGCGTTCCTTTTGAATACTACGGCTTTCTAAAGATTCCCGGATGCCAGAAATCTGCCCTGGAGGGGATTTTTAATCTACTGACACTGATTCCCCAAATTTGATAACCCTCAATTGCCAACTGACTGTTCCACGATTTCATCCTCCAATTTTTAACATAGCAGGCAAACAATTTTCTGTTTAGTCACGCAGACATCCACGAAAACTTATCATGGTTTGAGTAAAAATATGCTAGATAGGCTTGCTTTTAGATAGTTTGCAATAATTTCTTCTTACTGCTCCTATACTGTATTCATCAAGAATATAGTGGAAGGTAGTATGGTTATTTGTGAAGAACTTATACGCCATGAAAGAAATACAATAAAAATTAAGAAAGAGGAAATGAAATAATTACCCCGGGTAATAATAACGGCTCAAAACAAACATTCTACAGATAAAAACGCCCTTGATTTAAAAAAGAAAACTTAATAATGTAATTGAACAAAGGTATTGTTTTGCCCTGAATTGGTCAGCATCACGTGATGGCAGATGGTTATACCTTGTAGGAACTCCAGGGTATAACAGTATAGTTTGGACACCGTGTATCTCAATAATTAATGTGAAACTGGCAAAACTACAGTGACTTATGGAATCAGCAACCACTAGTTTTATACAAATAATTGAAACATCTTTGACACCAGAATCTTTTTATTACTATTAAACTAGAGAATTCCTGTATTTACTAGTGGATTAAGATGATAGATAGGGTTGATTTTGCTTGCTGTGTTAGTTTCCTAGAAATTAAATAGCAAAGAAAGATTTTCCATGACCACCATTTTAGAATAGTGCCACTTATCAAAATGTGAAAGCACAGTCAGGGTTTTATGGAGTTAAGTAAAATATATATCACGTTTTGGAAGAATAAATGGAACATTTCGTGATTAATTGGAGGAGTTCAGTTCTAGGGATTCACATGCAGGCCATCTAAACTTAGTTAAATCTGAGCTACTTTATTTTGCATTAGTGACTTGAAATTTATTGTTGTTTCATTTGGGGGATTTGCGACATCGTGGTTATGAAGATCCCTGCATTGGGTATTTGCGGAGAATCTGACTGTCTGATAACCTGTTTCATTGTAATGATTGTAGTAGTAAGCCTATTTGCCATTGGGGCTAGGGCTTGCTTAGTAGACGGCAGTGGTATTAGTTTAGGAAAAATCCCGACATTCGCCACGAGTATGAGTGGGAAACCACGGAAACCCACTTCTAGAATGGCTAAAATCGGAATGGAATCATTCATATTTCTACCTCACAGCCCTCAGGCCAGAATTAAATTTCTTGGCAGAGCCTGGTATTGGATCCGGACCTCCGTGGTGATAGGGGCTTAAATTATAGTACGGCTTTGTTACACCAAGTTTCACCCGACCATTTAATTCAACAGAATGAATAAAAATTAAAAAATGTCAAATTTTGCAAATCCAACAATTGGAAATTTTTAAAACAATTCTAATACATTACAAGCCTCCGTGGCTTAGGCGGCAGCACGCCGGCCTCTCCCCGCTGAGTCCATGGTTCAAATCCCGGTCACTCCATGTGCGATCTGTGCTGGACAAAACGGAGGCAGACGGGTTTTTCTCCGGGTACTCCGGTTTTCCCCGTCAAAATTTCATTCCAGCAACACTCTCCACTATCATTTCATTTCATCTGTAATTCATTTAATCATTGCCCCAGAGGAGTGCGTCAGGCCTCGGCAGCCGGCACAGTTCATATCCTCGCCGCTAGATGGGGGCTTCATTCATTCCATTCCTGACCCGGTCAGAGACTGGAAGCAGGCTGTGGATTTTTTTCTAATACATTACACTGCGCTACAATACGGACTTGCTTATATTATATAGCTCTAAATACACATTTATTCATGTCAAGGTTTACTTCATTTGTATTGTTAACGCTCCATATAAAGCAAATCATTTGCTGAAAAGTTCATAGCCACCATGTTAGTGTTGAGCACTTCATAACCATGTAAGTTGTACGAATGAAATATTTTCACAGTCTTCCATCATTGAGTAATGGAGTAATGAGAATACGAGTCTCTCTATCCAATTAAAACATCTATGGACTCACACACACATGAACAGAACTGATCACATGAGGCTAAAATATCTTCAATATCTAGTTTAGTATTCACTAAGTATAAGTACATACTTAATATTACTCGTGTATTTATTTTTCTCTACCTCCTCTTCATGTATGCATTCATGTTTATACGACAGGACTGGGACAATTCTCAAATCCTTCTCTGGTTTGGAACTGGTGTGTTTGTCCATTTAAGGCAAGCAATAGTGTATAGTAAAAATATGTGCTTCCAGAATATTTCACAGCGTTTGCGAAAATCAATTTCAATTCCGGACACTTATTATTTTTAAGGCTTCTCAATGCATTTCCTAGTATTATGACGACTTTACTATCAATACATCATCAAAGACTTCGTCCATATTCTCGTCATCGTTGAAAAGAATAACTGTACGGAAATAAGGTTGACTATTAAGACATTACATTGGACCAAACACCTGGACCAGATTCAAATTCCAGCAGCATCCTTAAATTGCGAACCAATGCTCCACACGACACTGCCAATCTATTCAATAAATTGCTAAAAGGTAAATTTATTCCGGACAGATGGCAAATTGTCAATGTAGATATTCTCCATGAAGAATAGAAAGATTTCTAAATCCCAGGAAATAATAACCTCAGAATTGCTTTTGTAGAGCTGCAAGAATCTTCAAAATCTCATAATCTCAGGGCTACTAACTCAAAGCACTATTTTAATAGTTCTTCCTGATTATATGTTTCGATATTTCTCAGACCATTTTTTGATGCACCAACTGATTACAATTATATATATCATATAAACCATAGTTTCACCTTTTGAAGAACACCTGTAGCCGTATTACTCGACAGTGTACATGCGTTTGATAGAGTGTAGCACAAGGAACTTATGTGAAAACGCTTGATTTTTGGACTACATGAAGCTCCTCAGTGGATTACTTAAAACAACTTAAGAGACCGCACAGTCTCAGTAGCACGTGGCAATACAAAATCTGAAATCAAACACTCCAATGCTGGTGTGCCTCAAGGATCAAATTTGGACCTGTTGTTGTTTGAGGCTTTAGTGTTTTGACTGGTTTGTTGCAGCTCTCCATGCCTGCTTGTCCTGAGCTAATTGTTTATTCTCTACATAGCTACCACACCCTCCATTCGAATCAATCTGTTTAACATATTCTAACCTAGGTGTACCCCTACAGTTCATGTCCTCGACCCTTCCTTCCATAGCTAAGATTGCCATTCCTGGGTGTCTTGGTATGTATCCTACCAACCTATCTCTTCTCTTCACTAGCAGTTGCCAGAAACCTCTCTCCTCTCCCACTCATCTTAATACCCCTTCATTTGTTACCCTATCTACCCATCTGATCTTCATCTTTCTTCTGTAACACCACATTTCAAACGCTTCTCTTCTCCTCTTTTCTGCAGCACCAACAGTCCAAGTTTCATTTCCATAGAGTGCCACTCTCCAGACAATGACTTTCAAAAATGACTTCCTAATACCTAAATCTATATTCGATGTCAACCGATTCCTTTTCTGTAGAAATGCTTTCCTTGCCTGAGCCAACCTACTTTTATATCCTCTTTGCTTCGTCCATCACTGGTTATTTTGCTCCCTAATTAACAGAAGTCTCCTACTTCCTTTAGCTTTTCGCCTGCCAAATTGATGTCCATAGGGGTTTCTGATTTATTTCGGCTGCATTCCAACATTTTTGCTTGACATTTATTGATTTTCATCATGAATACTTTCCTCTTGACGGAGTCCATACCATTTAAAAACTCATTCAAATCCTCTCAGGTGTCGGCCAAGATGACGATATCATCAACAAATCTCAGAGTTGAAATTATTTCTCCTTGAATCTTCACTGTACTTTAAATTTGTCTACAATTTCCTTCATTGGTTGTTCAATGAAAAGATTGAAAAGTATGGGTGATAAGTTGCAGCCTTGCCTTACACCTCTCTGAATACCAGCTTCTCTCTTATGACCTTCAGCTCGAATGACTGCTGTCTGGTTTCAGTATTGATTGTAGATCACCCTCCTATTCCTGTACTTTATTCCAATCATTTCAAAATGTCAAACAATTTACCGCAATCAACGTTATCGAAAGCCTTCTCTAAGTGTACAAATGCCTAATTCTACCTTCCAAAATCAGCCTAAGACATAGTACAGCTTCCCTTGTTCCTACATTTCTCCTGAAACCAAACTGGTCTTTACCCAACTCCGTTTCTATCTGGCTTTCCATCCTCTTGAAAATTATTCTAGACAGGATCTTTGAAGCATGAGTAATGAAGCTCATTGTACGGTCACCTTCACATCTGTCAGCTCCTACTTTCTTTGGTATAGGGATGATAACATTTTTTTTTTAATCAGAGGGTACCTCACCTGTCACATAAGTCCCACATACCGAGTGAAATAACTTGACCAGATCATCATGACCTATGCAGCGTAGCAACTCAATCGGTATATCTTCTATGCCTGGTGCTTTGTTCCTCCTTAAGTCTTTCAATGCTCTGTCAAATTTGATCTCAATATTAAAGCTCCGTTCGCATCCTCATCAATTTCTTCTTCCCTTTCTATTGCATGATTCTCAACCTCCTTTCTCTTATACAAACACTCTATGTAAGCTTTCCATCTCTCAACCTTTTCTTCCCTGTTAGAGGCTTTCCATCTGCGTATTTAATATCACCGCCCTTAGTCTTCTTTTCGCCAAAATATTCTTAATCCTTCGATAAGTTGTATCTACTTTTCCTAATTTCATACAATTTTCTATACCTACACATTTCTCTTTTAAACTTTATTCTTTCGCTTCCTTGCACTTCTTGTTTACCTCATTTCTCAGACGTCTGTATTCTGCTTTCCCCTTTTCATCTCTTACATTTTTGTGTTTGCGCCTTTCATCCATTAATGCTAGTATATCCTGAGTGATCCATAGTTTTCTACCTATTCTTTCTTTCCTACCAATATTTTCCTGTGCGGATTTTGTTATTTAATTCTTCAAAAGTGTCCATTCGTCTGCAATTGAAGTTTGTTAAGGGTTTTGCATTAGTCCTTCCTTTATACTTTTTTGAATCTTTCGTTTACATCCTTCTCCTTCAGTCACTCTATTGCCCACCGTTTTGGCTATTGGCTCTTCTTTAGTTTCTACAACTTTAATCTGAATTTTGACCTATTACCTGATAATTATTTATCCACGAATTTCTAAAAGAAAGTCAGAGTAATATAACTTAGTACTATATGCAGATGATAAAGCAAACATTGATGAAACTTGGAAGCCTGAAGTAATGACAGGGAGTAATGACAGGCACACCAAATAGCTCAAAAATGAACACTCTGCAGTAATGTGGCCCTCTGACGCCTTTTATCGTACCATTTACTTCTCTTCATGCCTCATTCTGTCGTGTTGGTTCCTAACTTAAGATTACGATTGCCTCCAAACCAATCCTTACCTCAACTACAAGTAAACAGCCAGTGCAAAGACACATGTTAACAGACAGATTTCACGCACACCCATGTATACGGAGCTTCATGCCCACTAAGTCACAAGGCCACTAAATGAGTCAACAGAACAATAGTTCTTCCAAGAAAGACAAGGTACTGCTTTCTGTCAATTAACAGGCGAGTGTCTAGGACCTTCGCATATATTTTGCGTTCAATACAGAACCAAAAATTCAAATAAGCATGAATGGGATGCACCTGTGAAATTTAAAACTCCCACAGTTTTGAAGATAATAAATCTAAATATTTATAAAAATTTACATCTTTCTGAGAAACATCTGTGTTCAAAGTATCAATATTGTAGCATTAATGGTTTTTGAGATATTCATTATTTATTTTTCAAAATCACGGTTCCCCAAAAAAATGGTCCACAAGATGCAATTTTCATTTGATTGATTCAATAACTTTTGAAATTATTCTCCGATTATAGGTTAAAAATCTGACATTTGCTTTTTGAAATTGATGATATGAATGCTTCATAATTATTTTTCAAATTTAAGTCAGAGATTTTTCTTGAGATTTTGAAGAAAATTCAAAATTCAATTGAATATTGCTAAGGAACTGTGATGATTCGACTAATTAGCATATGTCACATTTTTATATGTGTAATTAACAATCTTAATTTTGAATATCAAGCCATTTGAGTGAAAATTGCATCATGTGAACTGTTTTTAAAATTGTCCAACATGAAGAATTTCACAGCTGAGTAAAAGCAGTTTAAAAATGCAATGTGCCTAAAGAGGTGTTTATCAATAACTTTCCAATTCAAGAGTTCCCTGAAGCATACATTGGACCTTCAGATGCCCCTTTCCTACCTTCTTGAACAATTCTTCGCAGGTTTTGCATCTTTCTTGATTTTTTTAATGACGCCTTTGCTGGACTCGACACTACGCTGTACATGACGCTTGTCCCTAACATCACGAAGTTTTTTAGAAGATTCACTAAGCTGTTCCTCTTTGACTGCTCCTTTCATTTCATCAGTGATTGTACTCCCCATATTAAAGTCTCATACAGCCGAAATCATAGAAATATCAATTTATTTCTTGGAAACGAAGGTTTCTTTAGGACACTTGCTCCAAATTACACTAAGTAAACTCTCATTTGCATTTTGAGTTGTTCCTCTGGTACAACTTAGCAGTATTTCATCAGATGATAGCCTCTGGTATACTGGCATCATTTTCACAACCACAGGTGGAGTTAACACAGATTTCATATTTGATTTATCATGCAATGGGGGATTGTCAATCTTTGACAAGGCACGGTTTTAAATACACCATGATGACTCTCCACTAGGACATTTTCTTTGTTGTGGGTTGTCATCTGTAGACATGCAGTGGTGCAATGTGGTAAATACTGCTGATTTCATTTTATTAACTTGTGACACATTGTTCTTTATTGCAATTCTATAGTAATTACCAAGTTTAACGATGGTCTATTCTTTCAGACTGCCAGGTTTTCCCCCGAAAATTTACACCCTTCACTCTCCAATCCCTGACAACATTTTCTAAACCTGTCCCAATTCACTTAGAAATGTGGTTTAAACATTCATCCTTCACTATATTCACTTTAGATCCATTAACTTATTTTCTGAAGAAGAAGGAATGTATTTGTTGTGTAATGCATACCACACAGTTCAACAGTGCTAGACTACAGTATATAATTTCAGCTGCGGCTACCTCCATGGCATTTGATGATATACTAAAATGACACTCACATTCACCAGTTTCTTTATGAATTTTACCCATTCCTGGATGTACAGATCTCCTGCACTTCTTAATTTAGTCACACAAGTCCCACAGTATTTGGAAAGTACTATAAAATCTACCACCAACCCTGTCAGAACATCAATTGCATGTCCTACACCATAATTGGGTGTATGACCTTTTTTATGCCAAATTCCATCACATGATACAGCAATATTGATCACATCCTGGACAATAAGAGATGGATCTGCCTCTTCATGAGCTTGGCGGATCAGTTTATGTGCCCTGTCAAGAACCTGCTCTTTGATGAAAAAGTTTTTTACAGACAGGTCTTTCAAATGTGAGCTGTAGTTTGAAGCACTTATACAATTCTTACCCATTGTTATTGAATACTTCTCTAGAGCTGCAAGAACTTTCCATATCTCTACAATTGATTCTATCATTCTGCGATTACTCTCAAAAGGGGGTCGAGATGAAAAGCTACATGTTATTCTGGGGCTTGTAAAACTATCTGCACAACATTCCCCACATGCACCACAATTTACTGTAATTTTGAGGCAAACCCAACAGGATTTAACTGGGAATCACACACTAAACATTTCACATTTTTGAACAATTCCTGCCATACAATGTTATGAACTACCATGTAATCTGCCTCGTTACCTGTTACACTAGAGCTGGAGGTGGTTGGATCTCCTGCAGTGCCAATAAAAAGTCAAACCCACTTTTCACTAGCTGAGCAAGCACTGGATACTGAGGCATTTATAAGGTGCGTTCAAAAAGTAACGAGCCGGAGACTATAATGCGCAAACCGGTGACGACATCGGCTAATTGTGGCGTGTGTAACGAGGTGTGGTTCCGACCAGAGCGTGGAAGGTCACAGCCCGTCGCTAGAGGGCACGCGTGCACGTCACGTGACGATACAAAGCAAGCAGCAACATGCATCAATCGTCCAACGCTGCCAGTCGCATTGCAAACAGTGACATGGAGGCGTCAACCGAAGAGCAAAGAGGTGTTGTTGGTTTTCTGACAGCGTAAGAACTAGGGGGAACGGACTTCCATCGCCGAATGTCACAAGTGTACGGCGAACACTACATGTCCCTTGCAAGGGTCAAAGCGTGGCACAAGCGCTTTAGGGAACGACGGGTATCGTTAGCCGATGATGCCCGGTCTGGGGCAACCCCCTGCATTATCGATGACAACGTCCAGCTGGATGATGCACTCATTACCCAGGACCGCCGAGTGACAGTGAACGCCATTCCCGCCATGGTCGCTACACAACAATGCACGACCTCATACGGCCAACACAGTCGCAGCACTCCAGCAGAAATTCAAATGGGAGGTTCTCGGCCAGCCTCCATACAGTCCGGACCTCTCTCCCTGTGATTACGCCATGTTTGGTCCCCTGAAAAGGGCCCTGCGGGGCCAACGATTCACTTCGTACGCCGACGTCCAGCTGTACGTGCTGAACTGGTTCACATCGCAGCCCAGGGAATTTTATGAGACAGCCATTCACCGCCTCGTGTCACAGTCGGACAAGTGCCTCAACAGCCAGGGCCAATACTTCTAAGATACAGGTAGGCCTACTGATTTCTGTAATTAAGCCTCCGGCTCGTTACTTTTTGAACGCACCTTATACATCCTCCTTTGTGTCCTGACACTGAACAGTGTCACCACACAAAGGCAAATAACGAACTTGGTTTGACACATGTTCCAGGTTATGTTACCAGTGTTTCTGCACTAAATTCCTAACCTTATTATAACCACGTGTCTTTCCTTTCTTGCTGATATTACATATTCTTTTCACTTTCAAGTATGTTTATATCCCGGACTAAACTATTGTCTACATCAACAATTGACCTAACCACGTTCTTATGGAAGTTAAAAATACTATCACTAATACTAAAATAAACACGTAAAGCTACGTAAAAAGAACTAAACTAAATAATTACTACTAATAATAATGATCGTGTGGCCCCCGGAGAGGCCGAGTGCAGGTCTTTCTTTTTGACGCCCGTGGGTGACCTTCGCGTCGTAATGAGGATGAAGTGATGATGAAGACGTCACACACACCCAGTCTCCGAGCCACGGGAATTAACCCCAGGAGATTAAAATCCCTGATGACTCAGCTGCGAATCGAACCCGGGGCACTTTGGCCCAAAGCCTAGCGCGCTAACCATTTAGCCATGGATCCGGACAATAAATGCCCTAATGGCTATATAAATACTACGTATTTGAATGGCAAACTAAGCCTATAATTCTACAAAATTGCTATCCAAAGCGAAAACTCAACGAGATGCAGATGTAAACTTTGAATACAAACAACCATCAAACTTCCCTCCAATTGAGAAAAACAATGCACAATCAGCAGCCTTGCCAAACTTGCGTGTCCCATAGCACGAAATTTACTCCTAAGGTAAAGCATAATACTGCGGATGTGAGAGAACAAAAATAGAGAACAAAATAAGAAACAATGTTGGGCGTGGACCATGTGGTATCCAAGGTAGCGAGAATCACGTGCGCGCGACTCTTTAAATATTGACGTCACGACGTTATATGGCTCAGAAATTAAAAAGTGAAATAGGATTATAATAGTATGAGGTCTAACGATAATGAAAACAAAAAAATTAGAAAATCACATTTTTCATCACTTTCGATTATATTTTCCCTGAAACTACAAGATTTGTCATCTTCCAAATATAACTGGAATATCTGCTTAACTAGAAGCCAGGAATTGCTACCCATTCAATTGCAACCACACAATACATTTTACAAAACACGCTCTGAAAATAGACTACTCACAATTTTGCAGACTGTACATTACTAGCTCAAATCCTTTCTTCAAACAAATTTTCAAAATAATTAGTATTGGTTAGTATAATATAGACATCTTGGTGTATAATCATTCTTCTAGGGCCGAACGGGAATGAAGCTTGAGGTCGGCCATTAGAATGAAATGGGCGAAGACTTCAGCCACGTGGGCAATGACGCGTTTGAGGATGGTGAGGTAGGGATGAATGTTGATGGTGGCTAGTTGTAGGACGCGGTAGGGGAAATAGACGGGCCTAATAAGGTTTTCGGGGAAGAAACGTGACAGCTTTAATTTCAGACATGACATGAAATGTTCCATGCATTTTAATTTTAGGTCGGGGAGGGACTAAATGCCGGGAACGAAATTAAAAGTATGTAAGGAATTTGATTTCGCGGCAGGAGCGAAATTAAAAGTCTGTTACGAATTTTATTTCGCGCCAGGAGCGAAATTAAAAGTCTGTAATGAATTTTATTTCGGGCCAGGAGTGAAATTAAAAGTATGTAACGAATTGTATTTCGCGCCATGAGCAAAATTAAAAGTCTGTAAAGAATTCCATTCAACGCCTGGAGCTAAATTAAAAGTCAGTAACGAATTTAATTTCGCGCCAGGAGCGAAATTAAAAGTCTGTAAGGAATTTTATTTCGCACCAGGAGCAAAATGTTATTCCATTGAACAACATAATTTCGCGACGCTAAATTAAATTGATAATACATTTCGTTTCGCATGCCAGTCCTGCTCCTGAGTCTACAGTTGTGACACAGTTGCCGACATAAAACGACTTCTTAACTTGGACGCTGTTTCCTTAAATTTGGGAAAAGTTTGCAAATGTAGTTCCAATATTGCCGCCAGCAGGAAAGGACTGCAGTTCACTCCAAACACCACACACAGGTGACGGAAAATCTTTATCCTTCTTTCTGCCAAGTTCTCACACCGCAGTAATCTCAGGAAGTCACTGTCATTCTTGTTTACCGAAATCTGGAGAATGCGTTTCTGATGTCGGAGATAACTCCTATTCTTTTTCACCAAATCTCAATAAATCAGAAGGAATTACCTCCATTAGATTTAGTTCCTTTTCAAGGCTATCATTCAGCGATGGAGAATTCTCAGGCTTACACGATGCATCAAAAACAGGTCTCCTTTGAATGGTAGAATTTTTCGTGAAGACTCCTCGGTGGGGCAGGTAATATCCAAAGTTCTTTGATTCTTCAGGTGGCACTACTTCAATCACTCCCTCCTCCAACCAGGTTTCAAATACAGCATTACAGTCTTCATACTTCCCTTCTTTGACCAACGGTTGGGTGGCTGAAATACACCTTTTCATAGCCAACTCCTAGTCTTCTTGTAGGTACTGTCGATTTTCTAGCCAAGGAAGTGCCACTAGATATCTGCCCTCGTCATCTATACGGTCTGCTGAAAATGCTTCAGTGCAGCTAGTTCCATTTCCTTTCTTGACTTTGTTTCAACCGGATCATGTATCACAATGGTGTCCAAATTCCAAATTTCTGACACAGAAGCGCTCTGAATAAACAAGGCATACACCATCGAAGCAGAACGGTCAGATGTTTCTCCACTGAACAAGTTGCCCATTACAGTCCAATCAAAGATTGTTCTCATGGCCATCCGACTTCAACATTTGGATATCACCCACAATCAGTCTGCCAGGCACATCTGAATCAATCAGCAACTCGACCTCTAGTGGTCCTTGTCAAAAATCTGAGATCCATATTTTCTGCTCTTTCAACTCTTGCATCCAATAGACATATTTCATTCTTGATATTCTGCCGCAGATGGTTTTCTGATCTAACACTCGAAATTTTGTTGAGTAATCATCATTCAGGCTGATAACGGACACTTCATAGGTGTGATGGTATTGCTTCCTGGTTTCCACACTCCCAAACAGAGAGTGAATCATTGTCTCTCTTTGCAGAGGCGAGTAACCCATCTCGGAAACGGTCCTCTCA
The DNA here is from genome assembly GCA_946902985.2 of Meconema thalassinum. NCBI lineage: Eukaryota > Metazoa > Arthropoda > Insecta > Orthoptera > Tettigoniidae > Meconema > Meconema thalassinum. The sequence goes on along the minus strand of OX336389.2, from coordinate 801,546,689 downwards.
AGGATGTATGACCTCTGAGATCCACTGTAAACTAGAGCCTTCTTACCATTTTTCTGCTTAACCAATATTGTCTGAAGCAGTACTTCATGAACAGCAGTTTGAGAATTCATAAAAGTACTGGTAGACTTAGTTTCTTGTTTCCCCCATTCGCTGGTCTTAACATCTTTAAACCAATTAACATCAAGATTGGGACACATCTATCTTACCACACATAAAACAACGAATATTTTCTCTACAAGGCGCAGCCCGGTGACCCAATCTCAATCAAGCAAAGCAACATTTTTCCTCACCGTGTTTCATTTGTTTCTCAATCAAGTTTATTTGTTGTGCTAGGAAGCATTCCTTACTTTCATGACTCTTCTTGCAAAAGACACGCTTACTAGAATATTTCCTAACCTGTTTGGATAAAAATAGTGAACTTGCTGTTGGTATATTCTCCTTCTCTACTTCCCTTTCTCCTCCTTTAATTTGTAATTTGCCTTCAGTCAGTCCAAACCCAGCTTGTGCATATCGTGTTCTCTTTTTACATTCAATTTCATTTTTCAGAAAACTCAGTAGCAATTCAAGTTTATTAGAATGCGAATTAGCATTATGTACACCTGTTTGATTTCTCAAACAAACTCTAAGAACTTCCTCTGGAAGACAAGACTCTACCATTTGAAATACGCAAGAAGCATACCTATCTAGTCATTCCAAGGGACTCCAATGATCAGAGTTGAGATTTCAGCTTGTCATACAGAAATGATATGTTTGTCTTTTCTTTCTTCGAAGTGTTCCGTACCACTAGTGCAAGAAGTTCTCGGATGTAGTGTTCTATTAGCAATTCATCCCTCCCAAATCTGCTTGTAAGAGAATCAACCACCTTAGGATAATTGCTAGTTGTTGGAGGGAAGCTGATCACAATATCTCTAGCCCTAATGCCAATTACTGTGCACTGCATGAGATACTGGAATTTATCATCCGCTTCAATATACTCATCCTCATGAACTCTTTTGAATTGGCACCAAAATCGCAACCAGTCTTTTAGCTAATCCTAATTTCGGTAAACTCGCAAGCTTCCTATTGGCCACCGACAGAGTTTCGGAAATAGAATTTCGATTGAATTCCATAACCTTACTTCTAACCTTATATTTGATATCAATTGGCGCACTTTATTAAGTATATCACAATAATCTTCAATAACAGAGCATTTATTACCGTATGCATCATCTTCTTTTTCATCCAACAACAAGTCTTATATCTTCTCATCCAGTGGCAATAGTTCCGTACATGACCTCTTGAGTTTTGCCAGCATCACTTTTATCTTCTCATTATCAGCTTTTTCAGACCATATTAACTGTAATATTTCTCTGCATGTCTTCGTAAATGATGATCGGACAGGTTTTCTTGCCTTTACTAGACCTTCCATGCTTTCAGCGTTTCCGTTAGTCTTAATATACTGTATGTGCAATAACTCCTAACAGTTAACACTAAATCACGAACAAATACAATCATATTGAATATCAAGTCGAGGTCACCACAGTATATCGAGGGACATATTTTCTACACGAAATTAGTATCGACCAGAATTTTCATAGAACTCTCGTTACTTTATTTTATAATACCACTTTCAAACGAGTACACCTTTCTCTAACTGCTTTCCAAGGATGTCCATTCACAAAGATAAAACTGTCCCTTCGACATAGCCTTCTTGTTCATTGGTCCATTTTCAGAACAATATTTGTTTCCTGTGGCAGGCGAGACATTTCTGGCCGCCTAAGTGGCCACGTGCGTATACTGTTCGCAGTACATTTCTTCTGACGATGATTAGGTGACATTTTCGGCGTAATGTTCACTGCGAGTACTGCGTCTTCTCTCACGTTTTCTGTACGGGATGTCCATGGGATAAATTAATATATATAAAAATAAAAATTTGTTTAGAAAATCCGCAAATCTGGAAACACAATCCGTGACTTCATTTCAACATCTGAAAATCCGTTAAAACGGCAGCCATGTTCTAGATTACTTTATCATTGTTTAGAATTTTTCGAGGGACTTAAACTAGGATATTTTATTTTCAAGAGTGTATTACAGTTAATATTGATATTTCAAGGTATAGGGCTGGGACTATATTTGTGTGTTCTTGAAAAATGAAGGTGAAAACAGTTTCTAGAACCCCATTTTCAACTACAAGGAGCTATATATGTAAGTTCTTTGCTTGGGAAATGATTCTCCAAATACATAATTCCTTGTGTTGTGAGGGGACTTATGGAAGGCTGGTTTGAATCTATATGAGTCCCAGGGTCACGAATGAGTAGAGTTCAATCCCTGGATTTTCATGGAGAAAAAGTTAGAAGCCAAGGGCCACCATGCAAGGGATGGCAGAGGGGAACTCAACCCAAAGTTTTTATATTTTTTCTAACGACGCTATTACATTTTAAACTCAGGCCTCTCAGGAGGCCAAACGACCAAAAAAAAATCAGCCAAGAATTAAATATCTGTAGGTCTAAGGACATAGAATATTTAAACCAGGAGAGATGAACATGACCGGAGAAGTAAATAATCTCTGCTAGATAATAACATTAATTTCCATGACCTTTGTAATAGGAGTTTCAATTCGTAACTTTTAATACTTCGAAGCATGCCATCCGGTTAATTATCCTTTCCTTGTTTGTGTGCTAATTAAGTGATAAATAATTCATTTATTTCCTCTTTCAGGTTAGTGCGTTTAATATCCGTACTGTGATCAAAAATGGATATGAGCCAGGAAATTATTCATCTCTTCAAAAGTTTTATAAATTGTCCCATGTTAAAATATAGCTATGCTAGAACTCGACATAAAACAGGTTTATACATCGCAGAGTTAACCTAGTTAACCCAGTCAACCAATGAGATTATTAGCAGTCACGAAGGGGAACTTGCAGTCAAACTGCGTCGTTCAAACAAAGACCGGACGAACGTGCACAAGGAGAATAGAGGACTCCCGAAGAGAGCCGAAGCCAGCGCGTGCTATAAGAGTGTCTCGAGTATGGTAGGGGTAGACTCGAGCGACACGCGTGTCACACAGCCAATGAGAAGCGGCCTTACTTAAACGAGACCAAGTAAAGTAATGAGCTTTGCTAATTACCAGGATGATTTTAACACATCGTAATATCATGGAAGATATTAAATAATAAATAAGAACTACTTATTAAATTAGCGACTAATTATTTATGTAATTAAGGATTATTACGATCATCACAGTGGGCGACCAATCAGATCCTTGGTCTGAAAAGAACGCGGACTTGGAAATTTGATGAGGGGGAAATGGGAGAAGAATCAGGGCTCTTAATATGTACGACTTCAGCGGAGAAAGACGTCTCAACAAGTTACTCAACAATTCAACGAAGCAAATAGAAATTCACGAACGAAGGCACTTAGTTTGTGCAAGCAGATATATAAAGTCAACATTTAACGAAATATAAAGTTATTAGAACCAATCTACATTATTTACATGTCGAAATTCCTGAAATTGAGGGAGGAATTTATTAATGAATCTACAGGAGTCATGATGATCAACTAAGAAGTTATGGGAACAGAACTATGACGGCAGCAAGAATATTCGAAATGACATAACATCAATCTCGCGGGAGAGATTAACATCTCATCTCTCCCATGCAGAGAATTCTACACCTACAAGTCATTTCAACAACTAAAATGACGACATATATCAGAACTTTGGCGAAAGAAGATGGAAGATTTTCCAGAACGAGAGCGGCCAGGGTGGACCCGATTACATCAAGAGAGAAAGGGCTTTCCCATCTCATACAAGAAGAGTTACCAGCAGAAGGAACGGCAACACGATGATGATAGAGTTAGAAACCCGGACCTGAACACATGGAAACTTCTGTAGGAGACCGGAGCAGGCCGAACTACATCATGCAGTCTCGCTCTATTGGAAACAACCCGTTTCTGAAGGATAGCGGCGAAGGCCCACTTCTAGTCATCTTTAACGCAACACAAGGTAGTCTTCGGACCAACGATATATATCCCACTTTGTAGAGTATTGTAGAACTTTTAAGAATATCCGACAACTATTTTATTGATGCCATTTTTCTACATTTTAATGATATTATTGTAATTTTCAACGTTATATTTTCATAACTACATCATGTGGATGTTTATTCACGTTTTTCGTCGATTTTGAGTATTTGGAATTTTTATTTAGAATTTTTAGAATTTTGCGACTTTCGAAATTTGAATGGGGGGATTTTACAGTTTAGTTCAGTATATATTTATGGTAAAGTTTAAATGTGTTTTGATCACATTTTGTCAATTTTTGAATTCTAAGGTAACGTTTTTTGTCAACGATAATAATAATGGAAACTTGTTCCAAGATTGTTATACAGAGATATATTTGAGAGAATGCGATTCTTAAAGATCTTATGGTTAGATCTACGCAAGGTCACGATCTGATAACTTATTAGACAGATTTGGTTATAAATATTTGGTGACTAACAATTATAAAGTATTGAAGTTTGTGAGAAAATTATATTAAAGAAAGGATATATAAAGGAATACAATGTTAAATTAACAAATATGAATTACAGTGTATTGTTTAAGGGGACCTTGTCGCCTAAAGGGGTCAAATTTGGGATTTTTATTTTATTGTTTAGTTTAATTAAGCACACTTTTCTGAACAAATCTTAGTTGGTTTCATGAAGATCGGACTGTTAGTTTTTGAAATATAAATTATTTTGTGCCGTAGTGCCACGCCCCTTTTATACATGCCGAAACTAAAAGCATTGTCACAGAAGCATATTTCTCATAAAGGTAATATTTTAATATGTGTATTGGCAGTACTGTATGTGCAGTTCGCTTGAATTGAGTTAAAAATTTAGATCTTACAATGCCTAGGATAAAGAAGGTTTCCCTCAAAGCTAAATTGAGTGGTAATCAGTACTTCTCTAACATAAGTCAGTGTAGTGAGTCTAAAGAACCTATTACTGAAATAAGGAACAGTAAGAGCAAAACCGAATTGAACGAAATTTGGTACAGAGGGAGCACTAGCAAAGAGCACCTGAATGTCATGTTTTATGTCACCGCTATCTTGACGGAAACGTAACGGTGGCAACCGAAATGTTCAAAACTTAAATCAGATTACGACTAAACTAATCATCTGATCTCTACCGAATTTTGCAACAACATACCTTTATGTAGGAAGCATGTTTTGACCAAACTATAAGGTCATCAGCCCAATAATTTGCAGATGGCAGCCATGTATGTGCGCAAATCAATTCCCCCTATCAATTCACGGTGAAACCGAATTGAACGAAATTTGGTACAAGCTGTTAGGTATTGAACCGGGTGTCAACACAAAATCAGCCCTCAATGATATAGACCACCAGCAAGTGAACGAGGCTGAAAAACGAACCAACGTTACTTGCCAAGATGCCAGAAAGCATCAGAGGAACACTAAACGGAAGATGGAAGAAGCCAATGATGCAGATGATCCCAATTATGGGGCAGGATTGTTCTAATTATGAAAGCAATACACTATTTTCATGTGTAAAACTTTTAAATTTAAATTACCAGAAAAGTAATTTTTTCAGTTTTAGGTACATATTTCTGGAAAAGTAAGAGAGCTATTACCATGAAACTTACTAAACTTACTTTTTGTACCCAAATAATGAAAGTGATGCAAATTTAGATCAATATGTTGTGCAGAAGTGTAAATACGCGTGTGAAGAGCATTAAAAATTTAGTTTTTTTGAAAATAAATGCAACGCGTATTTATTTATTTTTCAGACCCCATTATTCCAAATGTTTGTTTAACATGAGATACACTACATCCATGAATTTTTTTAAGATATTCTAATGGTTATTTTGTCTACAGGGTGTACCTAAATATGTGCACTTTTAACATTGAATTAAATGGGTCATTCGTTACCTACAAGGTCCCCTTAAGTAATAAAAATGTGAAGAACGATTTAAAGAAATATTACAGCTAATTGAAAGCTTTTATAGAAATGTGGGTGATACAAAGAAATAATATTGTTATATAAACATTAGTATTTTATCGTATTACCTGTTAAATTAATTCATTGATAGAACCAGTATCTTTATTAAATATTAGCCTACTTTTCACATTTTGCAAAAATGAGGAAAAAGTAGACTTATGAGTTCGATCCGGGAAAATGTGTGTCTGTCTGTCTGGCTGTGTGTGTGTCCCCTACCCCCCCTTATCAACTCCTCAACGGCTGCAGCAATCAAAACCAAATTTAGTATGAGTAAAGATGTGCACCGGAATATCTCACATCCATATTTGAAAATGATGTCAGTTCTACCAACTGCTGAAAAAACGCACTAGAAATTTGAGCTCCATGTTGGATATCTTGCAAGGTATGCAGGGGAGCTATTCCAAAATTGGCACACATGTAGATAATACTCTTTCAGTTCAATTTCCAGGAGGCCAACCATGACAGTGTTTCCAAAATAATTTTAAGCCTTCTGATAGGTCCAATGTTTAAATGCATATAACTTCTACACTATCAATTGGATTTCAACCAAATTTTGTATGTAATATCTGTACATAAACAGATATGACTGAGCGTATTCTTAAGAGCCACCAGGGTTGCCAACTGTTAATAATTGCTATCTTTATTTTTTTATCCAAATACCAATATATCAGAAAGTATGCAAGCCAACAGCTTTAAACTATGCACACGTATATTCTGACATTTTAGATTAATTTCGAGTAACTTATATACGTCAGTTCTACCAACATGATTATAAGCCTGCTGATAGTACCAATTTTTAAATACATGTAACTTCTATACTATCAGTTGGATTTCAACCAAATTTCGTATGTGCTATGTGTACCATAACAGATATGACTATAAGTATTGTTAAGAGCAATCAGGGCTGCCGACTGTTAATAAATGCTGTCTATATTTATTTTACACTAATATCAATATACCAGAAAGTATGCAAGCCAACAGCTCTATACTTTGCACACGTATAGCACCTGACATTCTAGATTAATTTGGAGTAATTAATACAAGGCAGTGCAGCTAACATGATTCTATGCCTGCTGATATGTCCAATTTTAAAATACATGTAACTTCTATACTAACAAATGGATTTCATCCAAAATTGGCACAACAAGATATCATAATATTTCAGATTATTTCTGACCAGCACACGCATGGTATTTTTGGCAACATGCTTTTACGCGTGCTGATAGATCCATTGTCTAACTGCATGTAACGTCCATTGGACTTCAACCAAATTTTGTATTCTGTACCTTAAGAGATTGAACTAAGAATATATTCAGCCGCCAGGGCTGCCAACTGTAGTGCTCTATTAGGCTACATTATACCAGGTATATTTTGAACTAATTAGATATTTCGATATTACCAACTTAATTTCGTCATTATTCTAGATAGGTTCATATACCGTAGAATAATCATTGGAATGAAAAGTAGGCTGTATAGTTCTTCACGGAACTTCTTGTTTTTATTGAGAACGTTGTAACTATGAAAAGTGAGTTAAGAAGTATATGTTTTTGAAAGGAACTACGAAGCATATCTGAGAGTGAGATTTATTATTCCCGTAGCAGACGGAGGTATTTGTTGTTTGACAATGGGCAAATGTGAAGCCATTGGTCAATTATTGAAGGAATGACTGTAGTGACAGACTTGCGCATATTTTGAGGTTGAAACAGGATGTTTTATGAAGATGCAGCATTACTGTTGTTTATTAGTATTGGAAGTTATTGTAATAGTCTCACAGAGTTGAAACTCCTTGAAATTCACAGGACAGCGGATCCTAGATGAAGTTAAATCTGATAGAAATTATAGGATTTAATGGATCTTTGTTGAAACTGAGAGTAAACTGAGATCTACTTAAATGGTTCTTAAATAGATATTGAATTTACGGTAATTATTCAACGCAGTGGAAGTTTATATTTTTGTTAAGTATTTTTATTATTGACAGACAATTTATAGGAGGTCTTTGAACGATGTCTCTACTTAATTGTATGGATTATAGAATCCCGGATTGTCACAGTATCACGAATAAGACATAGTACTGTATGGTGAATGATTATTTTCTAAAGTCAGTAGAGAAGCAGTAAAGAAATATGAAGACAATTTCAGTCTATGTTGTCAGTAGAGAAAACAGTCGGACAGTTGTATATATTTTATTTTGTATTGAGTAGTTGCAGAACTACGATGTTAATATAGTGTTGTACAGAAAGTATATTAAGGATTTATAATTAGGTTAATCGTTACATTTACGCGCATTATAATTTTTAACTTGTAATTTAAAGTTAGATAGAGATTTGTATCGCTTCCATGAAAAGAATTTAAGTGATAGGAGGCGGGAGATAACTGTATAGAGTAATGAATAGCTTTTGTAATGACGGAGATCTACGTCAGTAGTAACTTCATTTATTTTTGGGGATATTTTTTATTAACTTAATAACATTATTTTTCTTGTTATTAAACTCCCGTTACCTAGGGCACAACAGTTGCCAGTTCTTTGATGATTAAAGTCATGATTTTGTTTAAGCTTATAAAAGCGTTAGAAATAATTGTTCTATGGTTTCTTAGGAAACGAACATGTATTTTATGCAAATGAAGCAATGACATTTGGTCATTTGATTTTATTTAATATTATTAAGGCATATAATCAATGCCAGTGTTAGGAAACGTGTAATTGTTTAGAGAAGAAATACGACAAGCTTTTTGCTACGATTCCCTGATCTTTTATAGGAAATTGACATTATCTTCGTAGTTAAATGGTAGAGGAAGGAGCTGTAGGGTGGAAGTTCCCGAGGGACCTGCTCCGCATCCTTACGCCCGAGATTTTCATAGATTCTCATTGTTCCTGAGTAGATTGAAAACCCTACTGTTCTGTAGTTAGTTACTATAGTACATTCCGCTTTGAAAAAATCATGTTCCTTATTCTGAGTGTTTTCGCCAAGTAGCACCATGTTGTTTTTTGCCGGGACTACAAGATGCTACAATCCATTATTATTTCCAGCTTGGGATTTTGGTGGATCATTCAGATATAAGGGTGCAGTACTTCCCGCCTATTATAATTCGGCACAATCGTTTTGACCGACTGAAAACCATTCTATAACAGATTTAAAGGCAACACTGAAAATTGGCTTCTAATATTTCAATATAATAAATGGTAATAACATAGGATATCAGATGAATTCCCCCACACTCGAGTCTAAGAATGTGGTGATGCAGAATTCCCAGGATCTTATTATGGTAAGGAATTTCAGAGTCACACTGAAATTCGCTGTGATATGTTGCAATTGACACTTACAGAAGTCTTGCGCTGACTTTGAGTTTGACGTCGCCAGTGGGTTCTGTGTCAGCGGAAGGATTCTATGTCCTTTTACCCACAGTAATGTATGGTTTTGTTTTTTCAGATAGGGGCTTCTTGATCGTGATCATCAGCCCCAATGTTCTTGGATTCATGTAGAACTTGGCTGATAATGCGTGTTAGAATGGTATCTGTTGTAGTGTGTGTTTTGTAAAGGGAGAAACCGTAGACTTAATTTAGGAACCATTCCCATATTTGGGTTGAATATAAGTGGGGAAAGTGTAAGAAACCACTTCTCGGGTTGTTGAGGTGGGAATTGAACCAACTTCTTCCCAATGTTGTGTGACAAAACAGAGTGTACCCAGTACCAATCCTCAGATAAGAATTCAATTTATTAGCGGAGCCCGGATTCGTAATTAGGATCTTTCGAGCCAGAGTAACAAGAAGCACACAGAACGCCTATTCCAGTAAGTGGTTGATTATTATATTAATTTGACACCCCTGTGTATATGATGTGCGTCGTATGTTTCCTCAGAGTCCAATCTCAGAAAAATAGTCACTTGTTCATTGTTAGTAAAACTAAATCTGTTATATTTACTTCATGTTGACCATTAAGTAAGCATAGAGTTTCTCTTGCAATGAGTTATACCAATGTTCACTAAATACACTATTGCATTGTGAAGTAGTTATTATTGGGTAATAGCATGAAAGTTTACTTTCACATGTGCTCAATTACGTGGAACATAAAGTACGTCTAATCAATTGTATCACAATGTTATGACTATCAGCTAGCACTAATTAGGACAGCGTCTGTGTTAAAGGAGAGAAGGAAAAACTGAACGCGAGCGAGCAAGCCAAACCCGCTTTACAAATACAGAGCTGTTTTCATACCGCGTACTTAATCCTTGAAAAGTTGATTCAGCAGTTAGCGGGGCTGTGGCGCCAATTAATACGCACCCCCCCCCCTCCCAACCCTTCTCTGCCGATATTATATCAACTTCAGCAAACTGCTGCGTAGCGTAGTCATCCTTTGTTTTCAAAATTCCCTCCTCTGAAAGTTCATACAGGTAGGAGGCTCTGTAACCATAATAATTCAAGAGCTGTTCGTAAATTATAGAATTGCTGTAACAACATTCAACTTTTTATTGAGTGTATTGTTAACATAGTTGCATTCATTACCACAAGCATCGCGTGCTGAGCTTAGGTTCCATCCACAATTGAACAGGATAGATTATTGTTGGGAGGTGTGGGTTTCTAACCCCGGCGATAACAGTGCTCAACCTGTGTATCACTTCTTCCCGGGATTGTATTCATTCTCACCATGATAACGATGAGAAGAAATTATTTAGTGAGACAGTCCCACTCTTATGAACCAGTCCCACTCCACTGTTGATCAGATGCACTTTCACTGTCAGGATGGCACGGGACATACAGTAGGTGAATAAAACAATACAATACATTTTATATCAGATCCAAACGTTTGTCATAATATCGTTGCATGAATGCACTAGTCTTCATATTTGTTTACTCTTACAAGCTATTCTCTTACATATTCGTTAATAAAGAACTCCTGGCTTTTAATAAATAATTTTACAAGGTATGAGCATCGCGTGCTGAGCTTAGGTTCCTTCCACAATTGAACAGGATAGATTATTGTTGGGGGATGTGAGTTTCTAACCCCGGCGATAATTAAGTAATGTTTCAATACAGTAGTATATTAGAAGTTATGTGATTCATCTAGAAATATGATTGTAATTTACTTATATGTGAACTTGTGGAGTTCTTTGCTATCTTCACTTTTTAGCCTATTTTCATCATAAGAAAAATGGCCTTATTAGTTCACATTTTGTCCGTGTGTGTGCTCACGCGCATGTGTGTGTTAGCCTATGTGTGTGTGTTCCCCCTTAATAAAATCTAAATAGCTGGACCACTTTTAATGGAACTTGGTAACTTTATAATACGATATTGTGCCACCACGACCGTGCCCTTCAAATTTTGACACGATTCACCAATCCAACATGGCGAATCCACGAAATATTTCACCGGCATTCTATATCTCCGAATCTATTACGGATAACACCCGGAAGTTTTGTGCGGATATAGAGACGATTATGATAAGTTCACCTATGTGACGCTTGAAAACATGTTACGTGCAAAACCAACTTGGCGGCTAAGTGAATTTAAAATACTTAAACGGCATTTTATCGAGATTCAATCAACCGAACGCAGTGAAGCATAGCACCCTAAATGCCTTTACAATATTTAATCTACTGGCATCTAATTCAATTCAATTGTTTTCATAAAAGCATGATGGTGGTTGGCGAAATTTTAAAAAGTAAGATTTTATTTATTTGTGTCCTAATCATGCGTCGCATCGATCGTTTGAATAATGAATCTACCCAAATAATTTCTACCTAATGGTTTATAACTCATGATCTTCATGGTCTTCATGTAGTACAATCCAAAATGGGGATCATCCAAAATATTTAGACGGTTCTCAATATCTACGAATGTATAACAGCAAGCAAACTGTAATATTGTACGTTGATAGAGGCTATTAACATTATTTTATTAATGGGCCTTTAGATAACCTGCCGAAAACAAATGTAACATGTTGGCGATGCAAAATTTAAATATGTATATATATTTTCTTCGTGATTTAATTATCTGGGAGCTGTGCAACTTAGCCCAGTACATCTTCATTCAAGGTTTAATATATTGGCGTCTATGAGAACTTCAAAATGGTGGCTGTCTTATTTTTTATAAATCACGTTCATGTATCTTGTGTCCTAAGCAAGCGATGGAAATGTAGGTTGGTATAATGAAACACGGTCATAATATTCATCTTGTGGCATATAAATCTATAGCATATTGTGCCCGTCAGAGGAGGTTAACTGGTCACCACCAACCGTACGTGGCCTCCCATCCTTCAAACACATTGCCGAAGAGGATCGGATGCACTCCTTGTGGGGCATGGTGTATTCTTGGAATACACGGTAGGATAGAGTATATTTTTAATGCTCTTTGCTTGTTCATTCCTTCCTTTTTCTCAAACACCAACAGTGATCTCCTATGTTCTCCTATGTTCTCTTGTACCTTGTTTCTCCCTTCTAATTAGGGAATACAATTCTTTCAACTCATAAGTGAGTTATTTCTAGGTTTCACGAAAGGGAAACTTGCCCCATTTGTCTCGTGATTCCTACTCAAACATAGGAGGTCTAGAACCTTCCTTTCGACTTTCTCTTCAGGTTTCACAGTAACTGACCTGCCTTATTTGTATAACTACTAAAAAGAAAGTAATTCAGCTTAAATACAAGAAGTTATAGGAACTTCTCTTTTATTCTACCTGCTTTTTGTTGTTGTTCCTTTCGAAATTGTTACTCCTTTCAAGATATTTACCCAGAATTTCTTAAAAGTACACATCTTGTACTCGATCTACTGTCAAACTTTAATCACTTTAATTGTCTTTAAATTTTGTATTTTATCTTCGCTATTTCAAAATCTTGCGAGGATTTTATAAAGGTTTGAAACCTAATGAATTATTAATTGCCTGGCGCAAACTTTAAATGTTTTCTGAGGTCTGCGACCCCAAATTGTTAACATAATTGAAAATATATATTTGTTAAATTCATCAAATTCTTTTGAATTGTTAAATAAATTAAGAGTTCCTTTTCGCTTTTTCATTTTTCTAGTATAACAGTTAGGCAAGATCCTGTCTTCCTTGACTCTTCCCACTTAATGCCGTTAAATCTATTGATAGGGCTTACACCACTTGTTGCATTTGAGCAAGAACTCTTAGTGGTCATCTTGGTAAAGTCTCTCTTAGCTTTAATAGCTAATTCTAACTGGCCAGTAAGGCAAGCATAGCGCGCTACGCCAGCTTCTTGCTTGTGGAGATCCTCTCCAAAAACTTATGGTTGGTTTTCCAAAAGTGTTTCTCCTTGCCTAAACTTTTAGTCGGCTCCTTGCTGGGTAAAAGCTCAGCCATTTCCAAATGCAACTATTGGTGCACTTACCAAAATTATTCCCAAAGGTATAATTCTTTTATCACTATCCTTCTTGGAAGCACTTGGTCGCTTTTCAGGAACTCGACAATTTTGAAAACTGGAAATATCGAAACCGATTCAAATTACTGGTATTCTTCGAATTACTTGTTAAAAAACGAATTCCTTTGAACAGACATACAATAAGTCTGTTACTCTTTGTCTTGCCAGACCATCACCCTTCCCCATAGTAGGCATATGCATGCTTGAGAGGGAATACGCTAAAGCCATTCTCTTGCAAACCGCCCAAGTCCTAGCTGCGTCTCCCGTTAGCTTTGCCCAGGTCCCTACTCACTTTAGGTATCTGAGAGCTGATTTGCAGTGGCAGTCACCTTTTAGGACATTTAAAGTTAAACTTATAACTTTTGGAGGACTCTCCTCCTATTTCTCCATCCTTTTTCTCCAGTCCAAAACCCACTCCCTTTTCTCTATCATCTTCCCTTGGTGGTTAGGTTATTCCTCAGCCAATAATCTACCCAGGGCTAGCCGGCACAAGACTCAATATCACGAAGGATCGGGTTCCCATCATAAGCAATGTCAAAGACACCCAAAGAAATGCACCCCAAAACACAAACTAATAAATGAAAACATCCAGGCTTAAGTAAGATTCGTCCAATTATTTATATAAAAATCCAAACCCCTATCCTACTATCGGAGGGTTGGAAATCGGCTAGTCCGCAAAGCAAATAAAAAAAACTAACTGAATGTTATTAACCCTCTCGACAGGTCCTAATTACATAAGAAAAAGCAAGGCCATGTTTGGGCCGTGGTACAAAAAACCAGTAGGGTACTCTACCCGAATTCTTGATAAGAGATATGCCAGAGTCATGTATGAAATTGAACCAAAGGAATGGGGTCATTGGAATGAGATTGGAAAATGAACTTTGAACCGGTTTTGTAACACAGAATTGTAGTCAAAAGGTATTGTAGGAGGATTAGCGGAGTCCTCACTACAATGATTGCTGTTGACAACTGATTATTTTGATGATTAAGCAGATTTAGATTTCCACTTTTTGGATCGTGAATTTAACTATTTCTGGATTTGAGTGAGATTCCTGATGAACAGTTTTCCACGCATTTAATTTCTGCGCATTTTAGTTTTCTGCGCAATTTTCGACTTCTCAGTTTTAGGGAATTTTCGGTGCGACGAATTTTCAGTTTTTGAATTTAATTATTTTTGAAATTCGATGATTTTTCATACTGTGATTTTTCACAATTCTACGTTTTTACCATTTGAGATATTATTCTCAATTTAGGAATTTTCACATTTCAGTGAATTTTGGAATTTTCTTTTTGAAAATCGATTTCATTTTCGAAATATTTTTTATGGATTTTCATAAAATCCCGATTGGATATTTTTGAATTCAATCCATATTTTTGGATATTGAATAATTTGGGACTTCAATACTGATTTCATATTTTCTGGTAATATTTTAATTCTTTAATTGGAAGTGTAAATTTTTCAGTTTTGGATTTTGAGTGAATTTAGCTCCTATTGAAAGTTGGTTGCAATATTGAAAGTTCAGATGCATGATTATCTCAAATAACAATGTTGAATTGTAGAATATAATGATAATACGGGAAACGTACACGACTATTGTTATAGCGTGAGACAATGAAGATATAAATAAACAGATATTTCAATACGAAGTACGTCCAGAAAGTAAGTTCCGTTTGGTAATAACATTAAATTGTGTACAGATACAGAAAAATTATTTATTGCACAAAATTCTACAACCCTTAAACTACTTTTCCACATAACTGCCGAAATGTTGCAGGCATTTGTCGTAACGTGGCACGAGTTTTTGTATACCTTCTTCATAGACGTGTGCCGCCTGTGTCTTCAACTAGTTGTACGTTCCGCTGCAGCGCAGTTCCGCATATGCGCGGTAGACGCTCTGTATCAAGGAGAAGAAACGTGCGCCATTTGGAGAGCGCTGTCAGCCACGTATGCGTTGTTGTGCATGTTTACTCGTACAATGTCGGTGATGATTGAAAATCCCGCCGCTTGTGAAATCAGATCTGTGATTCGTTTTCTGAATACTAGGAATGTGAAACCAATAGAAATTTATCGGCAAATTTTCGAAGTGTATGGACAAAATGCGATGAGTGATTTAATGGTGAGAAGATGGGTCCGACTGTTCAATGAAGGACGTAGTGAAGTGCACGATGAATTGAATTGGCAGTTGGCAGTCAAAGTGAAAGGTCGTGTTTTTTCCGAGCTCTCAGGTGTGCTGAAATGGGTTGTTCTCTGGAGTGTTATCGCGCGAGGATCGGACTGTGGTATGTGAAGGGTAGTCGGGATTTCCGGTGTTTGTGTGTGCGTACGGGACCTAGTAACTTGTGGTTTATAGCCCTAGTGATAGCTGCGTTTTTAGTTATTGGTGGAGTGGAAGTGAATCCAGGCCCTGTTACTCCAAATGTGAGTCAAGCAAATGATCCAGTGGCAGCATTAAAGTGTTCGACGTGCAATAAAACATTGAAGAACGGTGTTCAGTGTGGACTATGGGAAGAATGGTTTCACTTCGGCTGTATTAAGGTCAAGAAGGAGGATTGTGAAGTCGGGAATTGGTTTTGTAAAGTATGTGATACGCCGGACTGTTTGAGGGTGCAAATCAAAGCAAGGGATAAAATAATACAGGAACTTAGATCAGAGCTTCGTGAATCAGAGGAAACAGTGAAGGATGTGACTGAACGGCTTTCTACTGGGATCAGTGTGGAAGAGGGCGTGCAGGAGCAAACTGAGGATGACGTTATCTTAATGGGTGATTCTATGATACGATGGAGTGCAAATATCTCTAGGAAATCAGGTGCGAAAGTGCGGTGTTATCCGGGGATTAAATTTGACCAGCTTGTCCAACAAGTGGAAGAAGCAAATGTAGAGGACTGTGACAAAGTTAAAGTGTTGTTGCTCCATGTTGGGACGAACGATTTGAAGAAGAGGGCTACAGCTGATTACATCATGGGGGAGCTCTACGAACTAGGCAGAAAAGCTAAAAGCAGTTTGGAAATGCAAAAATTATAATGAGTGGCATTGTTCGGCGGGGAGATGTTCCGTTAAGGCGAGTTATGACTGTAAATGACCGCATGGACTGGGTTTGTGCACAACTGGGATTAGTGTACGTAGATGCTGACTGCTGGATTGGTGGCCGTGACTTCGCCCGAGACGGGCTGCATTTAAATCGTCGGGGCGCTTTCAACCTAGGGAGCCTACATGACAGGGTCATCGGTTCGTGCCGGTCATTGTGAGGAGGAGCAGGTCCACAAGTTGCCAGCCGACGGGAACAGAAGGAGCTACTTCGGGATATTTGCTGCGGAGGTAAGACTCTAAGATTACTGCAGGTTAATTGTCAGAGTTTAGGAAATAAATTAATTGAATTTTGGAATCTTGTAGAGACGTATTCTCCGGACATTGCCATTGCTACTGAATCTTGGTTATATGAGGATATAAATAGTAATGAAATAATTCAAGGAACCTACGAAATGTACAGAAGGGATCGGGGGAAGCGAGGTGGTTGGCTATTTATTTGTGTGCGCAAAAATATAGCTAGTTTCTTAAAGTGGGCTTATACGGATCATGAAATGTTACGTGTACACATTTCGGATAAAGGAAATAAATTCCCTCTTCAGGTGATAGGGGCGTATAGAGCACAGAAAGATAACTCTTCGCTTCTCGACACACTGTATGATAAAACTTGTACGGGTAATGCTATGAAAAAGAGCATAATAATTGCCGGAGATTTAAACCTCCCCTAAGTACACTGGTCTGGTGAGTCAACTAGCTGTGGTCAAGCTCAGAGCACTGAAAATAAATTCTTAAGGGAGTTGGGATTTTCCCAATTAGTTGACTTCCCAACTAGAGACAATAATATCTTAGATGTTTATCTCGTAAGGCCTGTAGAGCTGTATATTAACTGTCTGAAAGTACCAGGAATTAGTGACCATTCTGGGGTTGAATTAAATAATAGATACGATGACATTACAAAATTAGACTCTGATGTAGCAAATAAGATCATATTCCAGTATCGCAGGGCGGATCAGGACAAATTTCAGGGGTATTTGAATGAGCTATTTGTAGGTTGGGCATTGGAAGGAAATCACATTAATATCCTGTGGACTAACTTTTGGAAAATTTTAAATAGCGCTATTGATAAATTTGTTGCATTTAAATTACTGAAACAAAACCCAGATCCTGAGTATTACACACGGCAAATCAGGAGTCTTAAACGGAAAATTAGGAAATTATACAATAAAAGACATGATAGTGACAAATATATGTTGAAATTTAAGTCCTTATCAAGAGGGCTCGTCTTAAAAAAGAGGGCTGCTCATGACAATTATATGCAAGGTTTACTTGGTTCGGGAGGCGATGGGTGGAAAAAAAATTACAGTTATGTTAAGAGAAGAAAGGGAAATTCAAATAATTTGTCAATGATAATGTCCGGTGACTAAATTAATTACTGAGAAGCAGGCCATTGCTAATGAATTAAATGTATTTTATGCTAGTGTGTTCAATAAATCCAATAGCTGTGTGTTGGACCTTAACGGTGAATCAGGGGCTCCACTTCTTCAAATAAACCAGACAGCAATTGTAAAGCTAATACAAAAATTACGTTACAATATATCGAAGGGTCCTGATAATATTGTTAGTGAAGTACTTAAACTAGGAGGCAGGGCCGTGGCACGATACTTAGAGGTGATGTTTAATGTGTCCATAAACAATGCGCAAATCCCGGATGACTGGAAAAGAGCTACGGTAGTCCCAATATTTAAGGGAGGGAGCAGACTTGAATTGGGCAACTACAGGCCGGTTAGTCTTACGTCCATCGTTTGTAAACAGATGGAACATCTCATTTGCGACTACTTGAGGGAACAGTAGGAAACATTATCATGGTTTAATGATGGGCAACATGGATTTCGGAAAGGTTACTCATGCGAGAGTCAGATGCTATCACTTTTTTAAGATATTAGCGAATCGTTAGACGAAGGAGTTTCAGTCGACGCCGTAGTTATAGATTTTGCGAAGGCATTTGATGTCGTGCCGCATGACTTGCTACTCCATAAATTAGCTTCGACGAAGATTGATAGAAGAGTAATTTTATGGATCCAAGAATTTTTGACTGGTCGTTCCCAGAAAGTGAACGTTGAAGGCCGATTCTCGGATGAAATTACCGTAACATCGGGTATCTCTCAGGGCAGCGTAATCAGAACTTTGTTATTTTTGGCGTTTATAAATGACTTACCAAATGGGATTCGCAGTGACTGTCGATTGTTTGCGGATGATTGTGTAATATGTCGAAAAATACATGTCTCACAAGGCAATGCAGTACTTCAAGATGACCTGAACCTGGTCTATAAGTGGGCGATTGAAAATAAAATGAAAATAAACACAAGAAAATGTAATCTAATAAAAATAGGGAAAGTGCGAAGGCAAGATTTTCAATATAACATTGGCTCGGAAATACTTTTAGAAGAAGATTCTTGCAAATATTTGGGCGTTCACGTAAGAAATGATATGAAATGGAGTAGTCATGTAGGATGTGTAGTTTCTAAAGCTAACAAATCCCTTTACTTTGAAATTAGGGTATTAAAAGGAAGTAGTACCTCTGCTAAAGAATTAAGATATTTGTCACTTGTAAGACCTATTCTGGAATACGCCTGGGCGGCTTGGGATCCATATCAAGTAGGGCTCATAAATGAGTTGGGAATGGTACAAAGAAAGGCCACTAGATTTGTGCTCAGTGACTTTAATCCCAGGAGCAGTGTGAGCCGTATATTAAAGAAACTTGGGTGGAAATCACTTGAGGCTAGGAGGATGAAATCTAGACTCTGCGCTATGTACAACACGTATACAAATCAACCAGCATGAGGTGAGCTTAGCAAACGTTTGGAAAAGCCTACTTACATGGGTAGGAGCGATCATCCTTTCAACGTTAAGGGCCGACCACATCGAACAAATTATGGTAAATATTCTTTCGTAAACCGTGCCAGTGATAATTGGAACTCTCTATCTGCCGCAGTCTTAGAGCCTTTTCCCAAACATATAGGTTTGTTTAAGAAAAGACTGACTATTTGTGTAAATACTCCAGTTTAATTGTTAGTGAATTGTTATGTACAATTATTTATTTCTTATGTATATCTAATTTGCCACCGGGGGACACACCCCCAATTGCAAATAAACGAATGAATGAATGGATGAAAAATGAAGAACGAAGTGGGCGTCTATCTTTGGTAACAGAAGAACTGGTTCATGCGATTGATGACAAGATCCGGGAAAACCGTAGGTTAACAATTAGTGCTCTCGCTATGGAATTTCCCCAAATCTCACGATCACTAATTCATGAAATTGTTACCGAAAACTGAACTGTCGTACACTTTGCAGTCGTTGGGTACCAAAGATTCTTACCGAGCAACACCCAAACCAAACGGATGGGTAGTGCACTTCAGTTTTTGACCCGTTACAATGAAGGCGGCGAAGAATTTCTGACATGGATAGTCACAGGAGATGAAACTTGGGTTTCTTACGACACCCCTGAAAGTAAGCGGCAATCAATGGAATGGAGGCACACTTCATCCCCAGCAATGGTTAAGCCGAAACAAATCGTGACACCTCGGAAAATGATGAGCACAGTGTTCTGGGACTGGAAAGGCATCTTACTCATTGATTTCTTACCGCGTGGTCAAACAATCAACGCAGATGCTTACTGCAAGACACTTAGGGAATTGCGCCGCGCAATACAGATTAAGCGCCGAGGGTTGCTGTCAATAGATGTTGTTTTTATTCACGACAAAGTACGACCACACACTGCAAATGTGACGAAATAGATTAACAAGAATGGAGCCCACGTTTCAAAATTTCGTGCATTTTTAAATCTTTTAATTTCTTTAAGCATTTTATATTCATGTATTTTAAGCATCCTGACGATGTAAAATTGATTTACAATTTTTTTTATGAGAGACCAACCTTTAGAATGATCTAGGAGAATTTTATTGATTTTGACTGAAGAAGGCTCACAGGGCCGAAACATGTATCAAAATGTATAAATAAAAAGATATTTTGTATTGTAAAGTGGACAAGTACATTACTTATCAAAATCAATACGGAAAAACTTGAAAAAATGACTAAAGTCATAGATATTCGGCAATCTTATCTTAAATGATTGGAATGTTAAGCCATATCTCGACAGATAACCTCGATGTTGACACCATACAGTTAGTGATAATCAAACCAATGTCCATAAAACATTAAGGGAGGAATATTTGTGTAGATAATGTTCTGGAATGATATATCTATGTAAATATATTATGATTCTTACTTATTATAATTTTATTTAGCGAATATTTAAGCAAGTGAATTAAGATTAGAATTCAGGATCTATGTATAGGGTAAAATATTGTTATTGTAAATAGTGAGAGGCCGTCACTATTTAAATTCATTAAGGGGGATTCTTTTTAATTTAAAATATGTTTCTTTCGATCCTCAAATCGAAGCCACAGCGAGATGTTGCCAAGTTGTCGGTTGTCAGTTTATTTCGTTGACATCGTGGAACGAATGGTGCTATGCCAGTATGTCAAATTACAATATGTGATAATTACATTTATTTGTGTTGATATTCAAGTATTTTTAGCCAACTATGATGTGTTTACTTTTTGAATAAATTTTGAGCATGCATTTGAAAGAAAATCCACTGCCTGCTTCCAGTCTCCGACCGGGTCAGGAATGGAATGAATGAAGCCCCCATCTAGCGGCGAGGATATGACGTGTGCCGGCTGCCGAAGCCTGTCGCACTCCTCTGGGGCAATGATTAAATGAATGACAGATGAAATGAAATGATAGTGGAGAGTGTTGCTGGAATGAAATTGTGACAGGGAAAACCGGAGTACCCGGAGAAAAACCTGTCTGCCTCCGTTTTGTCCAGCACAGATCTCACATGGAGTGACCGGGATTTGAACCACGGACCGAGCGGTGAGAGGCCAGCGTGTTGCCGCCTAAGCCACGGAGGCTCTTGAGCATGCATTTGGGTATGCTTAAATCATATTCATAGAATATTTGTGTTATGATTTATTGATAGTGGGGGGTTAATAATTGCTATGGGCATTATAGCGGCTAGAACCATTTTATCCATTTCCTTTTCCCCTTTACGCTCGAGTTGTTTGAGAGTTTCGAGCTCTATTGTTGTTGTTGTCGTTGATCCTGTTGAGTATAGACCATAGTGTTTTTGATAGATACCACCGGATATGTGTTCACGATTTGCAGAGTGTGAGATGTCAGCTGATTCGGGAAGTATTTTTAGCCGGGGTACTGCCGGATATTTCGATCCATTGTCATCTTGGGTTTTTGGCATTCACGACACTGCTGAAATCGGGCACAGTACAATTGGTTTACACACATAATAAATAATACAACTTAAAAACATTATTATCAGCCTGCCTACAACAGAATGATAATTGTTAGCATTCGTCAACTAAAGTGTACGAATGAAACAACTAAATGCACTGTCAAACAGAGTCTCACCATGAGGTCACTGCGGCCCCCGAGTTACAAACTACTGGTTAACCGGTGATCTCTGTCAGTCGAAAAGTAAAAACTAACTTCCAATCAATGCCTTCAGGAATAACCTCACAAACACAAAGCGTCGGCCAGCTGTAGATAAGAAAATCAAGATTTATCAAGTGGTTATGATTTATCGTGTATTTTAACGTAGTAGATTTACATAAATAAATTTCCATGATTTAGGGTATGATTATTACAATCGTCTGATTAAGATTTCATTATTTATGACGAATGACCATATGACACAAGGCTTCCAAACAGATGAGCTACATAACAAACTAATCGTAAATCTACAAGAGATGCTTACGAGGCGTGTGACCCGATAAGTCACCACAACGCCTTGAGCTAACTTAATGGCTCCAATAACACATAAACAGGTGACATGCAACATCACTAACAATCTAAAGCAATCCTCGTGGCTTCTAAAGCACACAAGCGAAAGTCCTCGGTCAGTATAGCACAAAGCTATGTACCGCCGGCAATCAAATATAACACTACGGGCTATAAAAGACTCCGTTACCATTCAAAAATAATCTATGTGGCTCTCTAAGCTTACAAGAAAATCTTCGGCCAGTATAGTCCTAGAATTAGATCTGCCGTCCATCAAAAATATCATAAAACTTCACGTGTCAACACACGGACATAACAATTCACACAATGTGAGGTAAACCGCCTAATGATAAATGTGTGGTTCATCTAATGAAAACTCTGATCATATAATGTCATAGGGATAATCAACTATCATTCGCTTACAACATGTGCGAAAAATGTAATATGGGTTCGTGACTTGAGTGTCACCCTGTATCAAAACAATTGATAACTGTTGTTACTTGACCTTCATAAACATCTAGCATTCACAAGCTAGGCTCGATCGGAAAATACCTTACAAAATACGTGTAAGAAGTGTGTGTCATTGAGTCGTGGTCTCACTGGAAATCAACGTTGGCTTTACGGGTAATATTTGCAACGATATTCATGGCCTCCAGAACGCCTTTCATATGTTCAGGCACAGTTCCCAGCATTCCTCACTGCATATGAGTCAATTGCATTGTAGCAAAGTCTTTAACTGTTTCAAAATACATGTATGGTTCACAATATCACAGTTCACTGGTGACACTAGAACCCACTTGAGTAATGTTACTCTATAATAGTTCATAATGCGATGTTGTAGACCTTCAAAAATAGAATACAAAGATATAAATGCGTGGTTAAAGCAAAGAGGATAAAATGGAAGATATTCCTCTCATATGAAAGTCTTAGAAAGATATTCCACGCCACTGCGGATTAAAAATCGATACAATCTCGGGCATACAACGCACGTAAACGATTACAATTGTAATAAACACCTTAACCTTCTGTTGACAATTATAAATGATACGATTATCATGCAATCGGGATCAAAGTGAGCTACACTTATTAAATGATATGAGATTCAGCTCGAATCCCGTGGCTTCCAATACCGCTCAAAAAGTATTTGCAATAATCACAGGTGAGATGAGTAAACCTCCTCATCCAAACAATACTCCCGTCAGTGGCGTACTAATAATGTACAAAAAGGGAGCTCAAAATATAACATACAATTCAGCATCAGCTGTACAAGTAACATTACTGCTCCTCATTTAAAGTCATAATCTGGGTTTCCATGAATTGGAAATTCACATTTTACAATATTGCATCAGTGTGCGAACACACCAAGGGTGGCTAACCAGGAGCTTTTGAAAACAATTGTGAGGAAGCTCATGAAAACGGAAAATCACCAAAAATGGTGTCTTCAAGAAGGGAAACCTACCTAAATGACGGTTATCAAGTACGGTTGCTAAAACTAACCAACCATGACCGATAACCTTAACAGAAGAATTAAATGCATGATTCACAGCGTAACGTAGTTCACCTCGTCCATAAGGAAAATTATGAGGGGTACTTCCTTTCCTTCAGACTTGGACAAAGTCCTCCGTTCTTTGGCCATGAGCCAGTGAATTCTCTCCTGTTCTGAATTGCTGTCAGATGATCGATGTCCCCCTCATCGGAGAGCTTAGACCATGTTCAACAGTATGGTCCAATTGAAGAAGATTCTCAGCACGTGGTGCAGTAAGAGCATCTTGTAGATGTTGGAAATACGATGTTTTATCACAAAAATTTTCTTGGCTTCGCAGATCAAAACTGATTCTACACTTTTGCAGACTTGTATAGAAAATGACCATGTGTCTGCTCACTGACTTTAGGATACGTGTAGTATCGTACAGCACAGATTCTATTATCTGTAAAAGTGAAATCGTAGATTACCACTTCAATCTGCGCACTAAAAACCTCGGCCTTTGCATGGCTCGGATGTGTGTTGTAATATTGTAATTTTAGATGTATAATTCACAGTATAACATGGATGATTTAAACACTTGAGAAATTTATTGAAAATGCACTTCTGCCATGTGGCAGGAAAAATCGACCATGTGCTCGGTCGTAAAATGTTGCGTTTCGCAATTTTTACTCGAAATATAGTACTTCTTGTTGCTACTGACAAATTACAAATTTCACCAGCACATTTGGTGCTAAAATGATACTCGATCACTCGGATATTTGGTGAACATTGACACCTCGGTCCTACAGATACCCTGGTCTTACAGACCAATTGATAAGTACGTGCGTACGTGTCAAACGCACAAGAGGGTATGCCTCTGCATGGAATCTGCTGTTCCGGCGTCAATGCTTCTTGAGTCGTGTAGCGACTATTTACTTCCTGTTCGCATTTCTGCGATGTTATACCTTCATCAAATGACAATTAAATAATTATTCGGCCAAAACATCGTGGAAAATTATGCAGAGTGACTGAAGATGATACGTTCTAATTTGCATATTGAAGATAGGAAAAATATTTGGATCATCTGAGGATAGTAAAATCTGTATCTGATGCTGGACCATGCTTCCTGGGCGCGTTCTATGTCTCTCAGATAAGAAAATTTAATGACTCACATAAAAATCATCACCAGCATGAGCGAATACGGGCTCATATATATATAAAAATCCAACAAGGCGTCCATACGATACATTTCACCAGTTCTCAATATCTCCAAAACTATTTAATCAATCAAACTGACATTTTGTAAAGTAATAGGGGACTGTTAAGAAAGGACCAATATGTGACTTTCCCTTGTCCAAAGAAACAAAGAATCATCATTGCTGCGAAGTGATTTTCAAATATTTTAAATAACTTTTCTTACGGTCTAATCACCCGATTATAATAAAACTCGGTACAGCGAATCTTTATTAAGAGCTTAGTATAGATACATCTAATAATTTTCAACTGTTTAAAATAAAGATGCATCAGTTCGAAATTTAATAACCTTATTTTTTATTTCTCGTATCTTATTTAGGCGATTGAAATTTGATTCGTATGATGGGCTATGTAACAATCCTTAATAAATAATGGCACTAAATTCTGTAGCTTACGTTTCGTTAATCATAGTAGCCGTGCATTTGAAGTTTCTAATAAATAAACTCCCAGGTTCGTTACAGAAGGATGCCATCTCGAAGGAGAAGTCTTAATCACCGATATTGAAAGCAATACACATTTTTGCACATAACTTCACATTGTTATGGTGTTGGTGAAGACGTAGGTAGTGAATCAAAATCTCTGTAGTATATCAGATGGAAAATCCTTCTAATGAGCAGGAGAGTTTTAATGGAAAAGATCAATGGCATATATGAAGATAGGCTATTTAGTTCTTAACGGAACTACTTGTTCATTTATTTCAATACCAGTGGTTCCTAAATTTCAATCCAAAGCCTGCTTTCAAAATGAAATATTTTCGTAGACTGTTATTTAAATGCAAAAGTGGGCATACAACTCAACATTATTTGAACATTAGGAAGTAAAGCTACTTGATATGAATTTAGTATACGTGAAACAATCAATTAGGGACCGAAGATGGAAACAAATGTAAAACCGCAATATGAGAAATAATATAAATATGCTGTAATTTTGAGAAAAGGGCATTCAAATCTATAGATCGCACAATGAAGAATTGCAACATAATGGAACAATATTGGATGTGAACTACAATACTGTTATGCCTATATTAAGTTAGCGTTCTGCTTGAACATTTTGAATGTACGGCTGAATCTTTATACTTATCCCGAACGACCAAATATATCAACAGTTTAATTTGTGTCTGTTTGTTATGGGTTGGTGTCAAAACTACTGGAGCCAATGGCTTGAAATGTATGCAAGTAGAATGCATCCCTAAAATATAACTTCTGTCATAAAAATGTTACTTCCTCTCTCCAGTGACCGGGATGTTATCTAATGGATCTCCTCATAATCAGTCTTCCTTTACTCTATGACCCTCATCAATGTTTTTTCGCTCTTTTCCTCAAAGCGGTCAGTTTAATTTAGAAATTGTAAAAACATAAATCATTTGGAATGTCATTATGCCATTTTCCAGCTTATAATATTTATGGTGTAATGAATCATTACTGAGATACGACTGAATATTTGTCAGACGAGTATGGCAATTGTACAATCCGTAACCACTTCCTTTCCTCACAGGTGAACTGACATTGATTGCACGGCCCATGACTCACACCGTCCATCAGCACATCTTGACAGCTTCACTTAGCTGTTTAGTAAGGTGTTTTAATATTAATCGCCAAACATTTTTATAAGATTATAAACGTTTTTCAACAGAGCTGTACTCTGGGTGTGCTAATGCTTTAGTCTTGCAAACTCCCAATTTTTCAAAAGCACATGCCAATTCAACACTCTCTATGGCATATGGACCACATATATCGACACTACCGTTGGCTGGTAATACATCATTATTATTATTTATTTGTGATTCAGCAACCGCCAATGGCCTTGTGGTTCGGTAAAATGGATACACGGGTATGTTACCCACTTGTTTTCCAAGCAAATAAGGATAACAAGGAGACCATCACAATTGGTCTCTAAATGGATCATCCCCTTCTTCCCAGTGTGAAAGTTCAATACGACAAAACACACATCGCACAACATCTTCTCGGTTCAAGTAATAGAATCCTGCTCCAGCAAGTTTATGTGCCGACAAAAAGCCTACAGGCCAGGATTCAAATGTTAACCAACGATCGTTTTCTGATTTTAAATTTAATCTACGTGGTAAACCGACTTGCTCACTTGTTGTTTTTGGTACTAACGCCATGTGTTATAATAAAACTTTTTATTGCAAGTTATTAACGTTGCACAAGACCACAGAGTATTTTAAAGCACAATGTATGCTTGTACACTGTCTGTTCACTACGTTAATGGCGCATGACCACACCTACAAACAAACAAAATAACCCATCACTCAATCCATCAATCAATCAATCAATACTTGTAAATGAAACTTTAACGTTAATTAACATTAAATGATAAACACCATTAAAAATATTTTAAAAAATATACTGTTTGTCTGGACTAACAGTAACGCACCTACTTTTTTATAAAGCTGCAGTCATTTAACCCCCCCCCCTTTAACCAGTATATATAAACAAAAAAACACCAAAAATGAATGTCATGTCGTTTTGTCCAGATTATCATGTTCAAACCTGTGGATATTCGTTGAGTTCATAGGGAACCGCCAAGAAATTAAATTAAAATTTTTGTTTTAAAAATCCAATATGGCCTTGTACTTTTCCCGGTCAACAACCAATATGGTCTTGTACCGTTTGCCAATACATAGCCATTAATAAAGAAAGCAATCATTGTCCCATTCATGTACAGGTAATGATTTTTCAGTAGTGGTAAAATGGAAAAGCATTTTATGTTAGGCTTACCTGAGTTTAAAATAGTTCACTCTTTGGCAATGGTTTCGCTCTAGTGCGTCTCGAGTTTTCAGCGACTGCTACGGTGGTAAGGCTTTTCATTCCAAGTTTCTAAAAATAAATAAAATAAACCGCTATAATTACCTAAATTCAGGTTAATACATAAAATAAAATAAAAAATATCAAACAAAAAATTAAACAAGTTATTTAAAAAAATCTCACCTTGACTTGTACTGGCTTCATGCTGTTTTCTTCTAGAGGACTCGAAAGTGCAATGGTTTCTTCTCTCTCAGACATGTGAGGTATACCGGTTATCTGCAAACAATTAAAAAAAACATTAATTACCTTATCAATAACTACACATTTAACATTCATTAGCATTACATTATTAAAATAATAATTCATAAGTACTTACCGAATACATAAAGGCTTTTTCTCCCTAAGTTTAGTTCAGAGCTCTAACTATACGTCTATTTGTTGATCCTGTCAGTGTATTACTAACACAAACCTCATCAGTCTGCTTAGCAACAGAGAGAGTTGCATTTTCTCAGCGTTTTGACCTTGAAATGTTGTTTGTCTCTCACAAGCTCCCACGCCTCTCCACATTCCTCAATTGCGATGAGATTCATATACCTTATACTAGTTTTATGTTTTTAATAAAGAACCAACATGGCTGCCTCTTATTCATTGGTATTACCACTGCATAAGAACCAACATGGCGGCTGTTTAAACGCCAGACCTGTTAGCCTCTACCAGGCAAGTAAGCTGATATCGCACTTCCTGCTGACGAAGACCTTCCTGCCTTGTCAGCAGCAGCAACAGCTCTCACAAAGTCTCTGGCTAGGTACAATATTCAGTCTCCAGTGAGCAGGACTGTGTGTGTTAGCATTGAAAACATGTGTGTCTTATTATTATTATTCTTAAACATTTTACTGTAATAATAATTATTAGCAAGCGGCCATCCTCAATACATGGTCATATTAACCACATACTTTCACCACGTCCAAGAATCACTTGGCCATATCCTTCAACCGTATGCTGTGTGAGAGAGCGGTCTCGCTCATCACCCTTGAATAAAACGTTAAATATCCCCTTCAGGGTAAAAAAGAATCCTAGCATACTTAACACATTTTCAAATATTTACCTCCATCCGTTATAGGAAATATTAAAAAAACAACCGTCATAAACCGGCCCGCCATCCCGCCAAAATAGCAATTCATTTCTTCCGGGCACGGTCACCGAGAACGCCATGAGGGATTTATTTCGAAATATTCGCCTTTATTTGTTCGTAATGCGAAAATATTGAAAAGTGACCCCTCGTTCCATCGTTCTGCCATATATCGCCCCGTCGAAATAGCTATTTGCTGTATTCAGCATGGCCGGTCATAGCCTCGTTGTAACACATGACCAACGGTATTGTCTCTCTCTGTCTACTAACACTCGTTATTTTAAAAAAATTAAAAAAGTTTTAAAATGCATAGGTTTTTTGTCCTAGAGACTTAAAATTTAGTGTCGGGCGTAAAGGGGGTACAGACCTTTTATTTATGTAAAAAAACTCTTTTGTATAGAATTCCCAGTTTCCAAAATACAAGAATTTCAAATTGGACTGTTTTCAAAAAACATAAAAAGATATTATAAAAAATAAAGGTCATAGGCATCATTTGTTTGATCCATGGCATAACCTTCTATCAAGTTTGGTTTTCAAAATATCGCCTACTTTCAAAACCAACAATTTTCAAAAAAAAAAATACCAACACACATTCTTAGCAAAGAGGACGTCACCCCAACGCCAACAATACCTCATTCGTTAAAATCCGACCATCCGTTCGCCAATTATCGCCAATGTTCTCGAGAAAGTAGGCTATCATTTTTTTCTCCTACACACTTGAAACATGCTATCCACCTAGAGGGCATAGCCACCTTTCATTAATGTCAAACAAACTTTTCCCCAAAATTCACCGTTTCCAAAATAGCGCCAATGTCAAAAAACAAACATTTAAAAGAAAATAACACACATTCTTAGCAAACAGGACGACACCCCGTTCCTAAACAACACATCGTTCTAGCCTTACAAGCTCATTAAATATCACCAAAATGTCAAAAACGTACGTTTACGTCAAATTGCGTTTCCAAATTTCACACATTTAAAAAAATAACCTCACCATCAAATAGAGCGGGAAAAATACCATCTAAACGATCCCTCACTCAACCCTAGTCCTTTCCCACCACCTAAGCTTTTTCCAACATAGCCATACGTATTCAAGCACACACGCGACTATGAGCAGAACTCTCTGTACCCCACTACTATGTTATATTTATTTTTCGGCATCAACACACAGATGGGAAATTTTGCTGTCAAACCTGAAGTCAAATTGAACAGTCATGAAGAATCTTTCTCAGACAAGGTGGTCTGCTCGAGCTGACGCCTGCCGAAGTTTATGTTGCTCCTGGAATGAGATCATGGCAGCTCTTCAGTTAATTGCCAATGATGCAAATGAAAAACCATCTACGCGCTCTGAGGCTACAGGTCTTCTGAATTCATTACTCTGGATGGAAATTTGCTTTTTGTCACTTCTCTGGAATAACTTCGTGGAAAGATTCAACTAAGTAATAGCCCGATAAAATTAGACAAATCGAAGGCAAAAAGATCCCGGAGTTTTGAAAATGTGTTCAGTTGTTCCTTGGTATCCGAATTTCAAGAAAATAAAAAGTCCTTATGGTTGGGGGGTAGGCTCGAGGAAGGGGGGGGGGCCTTTATAGGGGCCCTTTTTTGGTTTTTCCCTTGTATCTCAGTAACTATCACTTGAAGCGACAAGTTGTTGGAATAAAACTTAAAGATAATGACATTTACTACAAACATGGTCCTATGCTGTTTTTATGTAGGACTAATACTTTCGAAGTTAAGGGGCTAAGAAAGTACAAACATTTCAAGAAATCGGGACTTATTTATTATAATAAAACAATAAAGTGTCAGAGTCGTTTATCAATCAGGCAGTCATCTTGTCAGGGTCATCAATCTCATCTTCATCCATGCTTGCGTCATCTACAACTGGAAGGCCATTGGTGCAGGCTCCCTCGCAGTTTCCATACACTGTTGTGCAGTGGATTCCTGCCTTGCGCCACCCACAACGCGTCCCACAACCTGTCGCACATTTGCAGAAAATTGTGTTGAGGACGGAGGCAGGGGCAGCAGGTTCCAATGTCATAACAGGTCGAGGATTGCCATCGACGCCCCTCGCCCAACCTTTAGCCCATTTTCACCAACGTTTTCATACATCTCCAGCGAAAGGACCCCTAATGTGCCAACGTCTTGATCAGAGAGGGCTGTTCTCACCCTCTCTATCGGCAGAGCAGGAGGAAGCATTCGTGCTGGAGTGAGGCACTTTATACCGCCCACGCAGTGGAATGTTTTAAATCCGTCTAACGTGGCAACGTTATAGTCAGCATTGTCAAACACATTCTGACCGAAGACACCTGGTGGTATGAGTTGTGAATGGCAGATACCTCCAATATTTTAGCATCATTATATGAGGCACTGAACCCCAGATTTGCTAGCAAGTTTTCCAAGTTCTTAGCACCAAATTTCCGGTGTATAAAGATGGTAATACCATGCATGATAGGGGAATCAAAAGAACGAGGGCGTAGAGCGCTTATGATGACATGGGAAAGGGACCCTTGTCTTTTCTTCGATTTCACTGGATCCTGGGTCCTTGAACGTAAAAGTGCTTCCAAGAAAACATAGAGAGTAGAAGGGACCATCTGATCTGCCTTATCAAGGAAACCATCACTTGCGGGATAACGACTAGTGTCGTAAGCTCGACTCTGTATCACTCTTTTTATTATAGCAGGTACAGTTCGAACAACTCTCAAGCGTTCTTCTTCTCCAGTTCTACCCCTCGAACTGGAATCATACCACGATGCGTTCAAAATTTTGTGACCCACTTCCCGAAAGCAAAGTACAGTCCTGTGCTGGGAGTGCAGGTGGGTGATTATTAAACGTTCACCGTATGTCTCCTTCAGCTCATCTTTGACTGTTCTCATCGATGGCTTTTCCCCAGTTATTGCGTCCATCACCTCATCCAGGGAATACTGACAGTCATCTTTGTCATTGAGAAAATTGTATATCTCTTCCATTGCACTTGCCACACAAACATTGAACAGGACGTCCTCTTTTCTCACCGGTTGAACATTTTCTTGAAAATAGATTTTTGCAGCAGTTGTAATGGTAAATAGCCTCAGCTGACACCAAATCACCGACAATACTGATCTGTTTTGATATTTGTTGTCCCCATGCTTCCTCCCTTTGAGTGGCGGCACCCAAAACGTTTTGCTTCATCTCTAGGTCCACAGATGTTTTCTTCTGTTTCTGACGAAACTCATCATCAATCGGTTCACAGCAAAGAAACACTTGGCTTTGTAAACAAATTCAGGTGCACTGGAGCGCCGAGATCTTGCTTGTGAGGTCGATGGCTTGTTTCTCGAAGAAACAGCAATGGTGTTTGGTCTGGTATATTTTTTTTCGGCAGGAAATGTTAACAACTCCGTTGGTTTCGTTTTTGAATCGGTCCTTCTTCCCATCGTGCCTTGCAATGCTATCCCTCAGTAGCCCTTGCATTCCCCTTTCACCAACAACCCCGGCGTCTCTAAAAGCCACAGTAGTTAAAAGGGACGTAAAACCAATAACATAATTATTATTATATTCACAGTCGCATCACAAATCTAACACCTGTCAGCCATTATAATGAGGCGAGAGTGAAATTACACGGACAATGAATGCACTTCACTCTTGTACTTCTTTACTTGTTTCCGATAAAATCAAACAGAGAAATCCATGCATTGTTTAATGTTAATATTATGCTGCCTGTTACCATCCCTTGTTAAAACAAACTGGTTGTTATTGCCATGACGACAATGTTTAGCTTTTCTCAGTAAACGAAATAATTAACCACCAGTTAATTTTTAACAATCGTTGGTGACAGGCAGCCTTAATATTATATCTAAAATACTCATAAGCAAGCCGTATAACAATGAGAATGTGAATAAATAAAGATTTTTTGAAATGTAGGTAATTTATCGGCCCCATAACTCCGAAAGTATTAGTCCTACGTAAAACAAGCATAGCACGATTTTTGTAGTAGATTTTATGCTCTTTAAGTTTTATTCTAACAACATGTCGCTACGGGTGATAGTTCTGAGATACAAGGGAAAAACTAAAATAGGGTCCCTATAAAGGCCCCCCTCCCTCAAGCTCGCCCCCCACCCATAAGAACTTTTTATTTCCTTGAAACTTAGATAACAAGGAACAATTGTAACAATTTTCAATACTCCGGGATTTTTTTCCTAAGATTGGCCTCTTTTTGTATAACTTTACTGGGCTATAAGCAAATCTCTCCAATCTGTTAACATAGACCTGGGTACGGTCGTTGAACTGTATCAGTCTTTTGTAACATACCTTGAACACTTAAGGAAACCCAGTACCTTTGATCATTATTAGTCGAAAGTTATTGAAAAATCCGCTGAAAATAGCTATGCATATGCCATGCAGAGGAAACGTAAGCGTTAAGTCCATTTCGACGAAGTAAAAGGAAACGAGACCGAACTCTCTGGTAGCGACAGATTCAGAGTTACCATTTTTAACGTCATTATAGACTGACTAATTACAGAACTACGGAGATGCGGATCTGCTTATGAGGAGTTATGTAAACAGCTTGACTTCCGTACGAAACTACATCGTTTGGAATCTAAAGACATCCGTGAAGGAACTAGAAACCTTATAACTTTTTATCCGGGGACTTGGATAGGACTTTGGAAGACGAGTGTCTACGCCTGTAAGCTCATTTGACGTCGAATGATGAAGTTATGGAGTTATCCTCACTGAAACTATACAAATACATATCGGAAAAAGGCTTTTTGGACATTAATCCAAACGTAGCAATTGCGCTCCGAATGCTGTTGTGTACACCAGCGTCAAACTGCTCAGCAGAACTGTCTCTTTCAGCGCTAATGAGCGTAAAGAATTACTTAAGATCTAACATAGAAGAGAACAGGCTCAATTCACTCTCTGTAATGTACATAGAATCAGAAATAATGCAGTCAATTGACTATGATGACGTCATTAATTCTTTTGCACAGAAGAAAGTTCGTCGAGTGATTCTATAAATTTTATAGAATGACGTAACTATAGTAACATAGACTGTATTATTCTGAGGTTTATTGAAGTCATTAAAGTCGATTCAAACGTATATGTTCTGTACTAGTGTATTTAATTTGCTAAATATCCAAAATAGCTTCGAGATGGTTGGGGGCCCACATGTCAAGTGCCTAGCGGCCCTGGATCTCTAAGTTCGGGCCTGTTAAGGTGAGTGCATAATGTCCCAATAAAGCTACTTTTTTGATGTGTAACATCTTTCCGCTCGGTTCCTGGATAGTTTTGTGGGAGTGATTTTGAAAATTGGGGACGGAAGTGGATCGGAACGATCGAGCTGGCAGTGGTGGATCGAACGGAAGTATGCACTGCCCGCTCGATCGATCGAACGTAAGTGTACTAGCTGGCAGTGGTGGAAAACGGAAGTATGCACTGTCCGCTCGATCGATCGATCCAGCGGGCAGTGGTAAGACCCAGCTGGCAGTGGTACGAGAAACAATGAGCGCGCGGTGTCGGAAATTGATACCATGACGTACTCTCGGCCATGTGGAGAGTATATGACATACTGAACGGAAAACGCTCATGCGAACTCTGGTGTCAGGTGATTGAAAAAATGACATGGTACATGTTCGAAGTCTTCGTATCAGTATTTAAATGATAAAATGCCTTAATATCAAACATTGTAAGTAGTCGGCATTTCCGGTATTGGGTTTCTGCACAATGGCTATTCAAATATTAACCCACATAACGGTAATGCAGTCATCAATATAATATAATCGTTGTGGTTATACGAGAATTGAGCAAGCCTTCATGCACTATTACTGAATACATTCTCTTTACTCACAAGAGGGCCTATTCATAAGGCATTTTAAACTCAATTTCACGCAGGAACATTATCGAAACAAGCAAATTATAAATGAAACTTAACTCCGTAATGCAGTATTATTGGAACCTGGAAATAAGTCACCATCTTGTGCACAAAATTTGCCTAGTCGAAATAGCCGTGGGGTTAGTGCTTATGACTGTGAATCTAGAGATCTTGGGTTCGAATCCCGTACGGGGTAGATATTTTTGCTACCAGATTATTCTTTTAAACGATATTTATCATATCAATATGACTCATTTTAACAGAATCCATATGAAATTACGTGTCGGTCTGTGAATCAAGAGGACCTGTTTATAAGGAATTTAAGGTAATGAGCGGTGTCGCGTCTATTAATCTAGTTGATCCATATCGTATTGTTTATTTTGGCTAGTGCTGGTGGAAGCTACAAATCATCTAATAAAATGAGTTCCGTATTATTAACTACAATATCTGTAAAATACTCCCTTTCACAATAGATTAATATTTGTGCCAATAATAGTATAAAATACCGGTGTATCAACAATTTCACGTGAGGTTTCTTCTATGTTAGATGTTGCACATCATGTGCGACTACTGTAAGTCCCGTAATTTATTTATTATTTATTTTGCCACCTGGCGTGAGCCAACAGTATGGGGTTGGTCGTGAAAATGAACTTGCGCTTCGCTGTGGGTTCCAATCCAGCCACGATGGTGGATGTGTGTGTTGTATCTAATTGTAGTCTTATTTCATTTCTATAATATAACAGACAGGGTGTTCCAGAATTCCTATTGCACAATTCAGGGGTTGTAGAGAAGACATATCTAATAGCATTTGGCATGCGGAAATCAAGCCCGGAGACGCTCCATTTTGCTGCTACATTGATGACAGTGTCGAATCAGAACACTATCCAATTCGTTATAAATAAATTTGTGTAATATGTTCATTTCAGTTATTAGTTAAATTTTGTGTGTGAAAAAGGATGTGCACTAAAGCAGAGAACATACTGATGCTAATGATACCATGCAAAGGTCACCTGAATGATCGAGCTCGTACCTTAATGAACTACAAGAGCTGCCTTATGTGACGACCCTGAACGTCGTTGCACACAGTGTTCCTACGAATTATGTTCTGATACACAAGCTCACAATCTTTTCTTTTTTCCTAGTCACATATGTAACATCGAAATAGCACCTTCTGATTCGACCTTATCTTCGATATGATAACAAACTGATGCGTTTCTGGGCATTAGTTCCGCATGCAAATATAACCCGCCGGGTCCTCTCCACAACCCAAAGAAGAGTGTAAAAGGAATTCCAGAACACCCTGTACATCATACAATCACCATACTGATTGTTTTCCCTTACAGTGCAAACCTGTCGACGACGGGTACGTAACGGTAGCATTTTATATGTATGGACTTCATTGAGCACATTAGTTAGGAATCAGTTTTAAAACTGAAGTTGGTCTGGATTAAAAGGACGTGAATTTAAAATTTCATCGAATCGCTCTCATTTTACCGATAACGACTGTTTTCTTTTCGTTGATTTTTGATCACCACGTTTTTCCTTATTGTGCTTCGATATGGCATATACTGATGCTTTGTTCTACCACGTGGTCCCTGTCCGCCGATATTAAGACGGTAGAAGTTGTTACCAATAGTTCCAAATGCCACTCGTAAGATATAGTCGTACTACCTTTAACCACACTTTCTACATTTTCTATTGAACAAGGACAATACTCAACTGCCATCTCAAACAATCGTGTGTTACATAACGATCGAAGTGCCCATTAAGGTCCAAACTGTGTGCACTTATGTACCACCTTGTTTGCTTCTGTCACAAATTAATAAGCCCTTTGTTTTATACTGCGTTTATACTGCGTTTTATACTGGCTGCGTGGCTCAGGGGTAACGTTCTCGCTTGCTGAGCCCAAGGTTGCAGGTTCGAAACCTGGCGCAGTCAGCTGGCATTTGAGGGTGCGCAAATGCGAGGGAGCCGTGTCAGTAGATTTACTGGCACGTTAAAGATCCCCTTCGGGGCAAAATTCCGGCACCCCGGCGTCTCTAAAAGCCAGTGTAGTTAAAAGGGACGTAAAACCAATAACATTATTATTATTGTTTTATACACACGCTATCAGGTGTTTGGCAGTAGAAATTCGATCACACAATATTCCATATCACCAGTCGGTTGGGAAAATAGTTTTGTTTTTCTTGTAGTTTTCTTTCAGGGGTAAGTGACATCGTAGTCAACAGCCCCGTATCCTGGGGTGGGTGGCGAATCACTCTAATAGCATGTGCTATTGCGGTGTATTTCTAATTATAGGAGGTGGTCATTGCATTAAGTGAGGTACCGTTCCGGCATTCGACTGGTGCAGAAGTGGGAAACTACAGAAATCTGCTATAAAGATAGCTGAAGAGGGAATGGCACACAACCTTTCTCCGTTATCCTCATGAAGTTGAGTACCCCGCTCCAACCCTCAGACCAGAAATTGAATCCGGGTCCTCAGGGATGTCAGTTAACAATGCTAATAATTCAATTCTGTACAGTTCCATTGTTCTAGTGTGTTATGTAAGATATACTTTAGAACCTAGAATGTAAGAGCTGCCTTCTAGGGCAGCTGACCTAGAAAGTCCACAGCTCCTGAAAATCAATCAAATGCTTATTTTCTAGAGCTATATGCAGACAGGACTACTACATCTAGTAAAACATAGGTACATTGCAACGTGCCTCATTCCTTAAACCAAACGTAAACCTTAACCGTCACATAACAACAAGTAAAAGTATTAAATATTACAATAAAAACACCAGAAGCCTCCTCCACTTATGTTGAATATGCGCAACACGCACGAGCAGCCAATTTTCACTTTGAATTAGGAATGCCTTCCGAGTGAGAAAATGACATTATTTTGGACGGTTTGGCCACCACCTTCAGTTGTGCAATCCTAATCAGTGGTCTCCAAGCACCCGTCATTCGATCAAATAAAGTCTCAGAATAACTTCCTTCCAAGTATTTTTTCTGTACAGTATAATGCAAGGAGATACGCCATATACTCGTATTACTGCGGGATTTAAATAATTCGTATTAGATTTTCCTGTGGACAACTGATCCAAATTCTTTCAAATGAACTCTCATTTTTGAAAACGTTAGTGATCGTTAGGGCAAGAATGCCATGCAGTGTAAGTAATGATCGGTAGAATTGACGTCAAAACTACTCTAATCCGTACAGCACACATCGTGGTAAGAACACCATGATCACTGAACAGCTTGTTAAAAGGATTTAACATGTCTTGGAGAATGTCCAGTGAGATGGATCCGGTCATTAGGCGACCAAGTAGTCGTTACTCCAATCAATTGAATTAGAACCGAACGCCAGGAGCATAGTAGCCGTCACAGAGCCCAGATTGATTGTGGCTATAAAACCTCTTCGGGTTAATGCAGTTTTGCAGTTGCCAGTAAATGGACTTCGTAGTCGACATTTTACGATGCATTCGTAACCTCTAAAACTCTGAATAATGCTGTTGGAATCAATACATTAGAGTAGCACATTGGGCTTAATTAGAAACCATGTCGTTAATGTAACTGAAAGACAGCATAACAAACTTACAAGGACTCTGAGACCATTAAGTTTATAAGCAACATTTGAAGATTAATTTAACGCTATATTACTATAAGGTTGAGATTTAATCAGTAAGAGCGCATCATTCCACAGTCCACCGTGAAGGTACCAGAGTGAACGTAGTAGTCCCCTTATCAAGAAGACTTAAGTTTGATTCCCAGTTTGCCACCTTATTTTGGAACGGGCTGCATTAAATCTTGTAAGGAAAAATTAGAAAAAATGGGTTGTATAATAATAATGTTATTGGCTGTACGTCCCTTTTAACTACTCTGGCTTTTAGAGACGCCGGGGTGCCAGAAGTTTGCCCTGAAGGGGATCCTTAACGTGCCAGTAAATCTACTGACGCGGCTCCCACGCATTTGCGCACCCTCAAACGCTAGCTGACTGCGCCAGGCTTCAAACATGCAACCTTGGGATCCTCAAGCGAGATCGTTACCGCTGAGCCATGCAGTTAGACAAAAATGGGTTCTAATCCTACCCTAAGCAACCATAAGAGTAGCTTTCCGTGTGTTTCTTCCTTCATCTCCACGATGATACTACTAGGATAATACTTAGGTCAATGTCAACAGCTGCCTCTCTTCTGCCCTTTACCAAGTAGCCTAACAAGTAGGCACGCCAGTTGATACTGTACACCCAATAAACTTACCTAACAGTTTTCATATCTACTGTCCTGAAGAACAAAAAGATTCCCCATGCTCCTAAATACAACAACGGTACTTTATTCCTTGTAATGCATAATATTGACATTTCACAACACGCCGTCGTCCGTAATACGCTTTCATTGGTAGCTCAGGAAATCTGGAATTTAAATATTACTGACGTTCAATCCAAATGATTTATAGCCTACAGGATTTCAATCAGTCATGAAATGCACGGCTATCAGAAATTTTTACTGCACTTTTTCTTGTTGATTTGGGGGGGGGTCAGAAAATTATCAATGTTCGGTTAATTTTAATTTCTTGCTTGTTCGTTGTGTAACATTTTCAAGCAGGCACCTACGCCCCTTACGGATGGTGCATATTATAATTCAATATGATAATGTCCATTTGGCGGCATGTAATTCGCCATGCATAAGTAAATAATTTCGTACCTTATAGTTATTATGTTATTACTATTATTTTTATAATTAATGTGTGATATTTGATTTTGCTTATTATTATTATTAATTACTTGACTTTTTATTTTACGTATATATATTTATCCATCGCATCGCTATGGAGCCTGTTGATATCTTATTCTATATTTCGATCCAATTATTATTATTACAAGATATCAGATCTATTTTTCATACTGTACTAAATTCGTTTTGCGTTAGCTCGGGGAACATGGAAATTGGTAGTGAGGTGCATTTCATAATTTGGGGCTGAGAGGCTGGCGCCGAGAAAATTACGGGGAGCGACAATTCACAGCAGGAGAATTCCCAACGTTAGCCCAAGACAAGGAATTTTGCATGAATTCTAAGAATCAGGTCTGGTAGGCAGATAATCACCTAGGTCAACTATAGGACATCGGTGGAAGGGGGAAGCCAGTCGTGACGTAGTTCACAACTCGCTTCTTCTTTCAAGTAGTGTGACGTCACGACCACGCGTGATCTGGAAGAATATCATATGAGACTGATGGTCAAATTAAAGAAGAGGAGTTATGACGTATCACAACAGATCTGGGGTTGCCATGACGACTGACCAGTGATTGGCTGTGAGGTAGCAGAAATTTGAAGAACAAGATGATCTACATGGTGGGAGGTGTCCTAGAGTTTAAATTAGAGAGGCAGAGCTGATTCAGTCCTCATGATATTACTTAAATTTTGTCAGACAAGTTTTACAATACGGTGGTTGTCCACGAGGCCGCCAGTATAACATTACATTGGTCGAGTGTTTTGGACTAATTCACGTCTATATACACAAATGGAGGGCTATCAGCATAAGAGTGATATAGGAATTATTTCATCACTACCAATTAAACAGAGGACATATCACGTCTCTGCTCAACCAACTTCACATTAAAGTCAGCTCATCACGACAACGAACAGCAGATGAACGACAACAAAGCAACGCAACATCACATCACTACGGTGAACCACAAGGACGAGAGAAGATCATCACAAGTGAGCCGAATGACGATACATCACGCAAGGTAATTTTTCCGATGTTTGACGGCAAGTAATTTCAAGCATTGACAATAACGTAACTTTAACGTCACCTCCAATTTCAATCTTCGCCCAGCTAATTAGTAAATTCAGTGGAGAGATACCGTATCAATTATTCATATACATATTATTCTTTTTTTTTTATAATTAAATTCATTCTATTTGATTCATTCAGTCTTTCTCCTTCCTTGTAGATAGAAATAGCTATAAGCCAACCTTTTTTCCTGGGGCAAATGTTATCTTGGTTGGAGAATGAGTCTCGCCATGGTCTGAGAAAAGGAGCTCTCAATGTCTTCTACCAAATCTTTTATTTGGTCATCAACGTGGGTTTGCAAATATGGCGCCCAACACAATTATTCATGTATTGCAGCAATTTGGAAAGTGCTGAGGTAAAGCTGGCTGGGTGAAATCTGGCAGTTTCGTATCTGGTCACCCAAGAGTGGTCAGTTATAAGTAACGGCCTCGAACTCATTACATTTGTCACCACAACGTGGGAAATTCATAAACCCATTACAGTTGTTTGTTTCTTTGCTTGTTTGTTAGTTACAGGACAACGGGTGAAGGGTGATCCTAAATGTGTGAAACTCAGTATTGGAGTTCTAAGTAGAAGAGAAAGAGATTCTACACAAGGAATTTTATTAATCACTTAGATAGAAAGGCATAGTCAACATTCCAAGCACTGCAGCTCTCAAAAGACGTCTTTTATCCTGATTCTTGGAACAGTATACCTCTCACATCTGATTACTACATTGTGTTAAAATACTATTTTTAGTTCAATTATACCATCAGGACAATAGCTGACAACCTACCTAGGTTAATATATTTTCTTGTGTATGGTGTTAGTTTTTCAGGCTGATACTGTGTCTGTATACACTCTTTTGTATATAATTATTATTATTATTATTATTACGGTATTGTATTATTACTGCATTTTTATTACTATCATTGTTAGACTATTATTATTCATATTGTGAATGTAACTGAAATGTTTTATTTTTATAAGCCCCAATCTTCTTGTGTATAGGGCGCTATTGTAAAGGAGCTCTTAAGCTCTAAGTGTAGCCTTGGAAATCAATCTATCAATCAATTAATCAATCAATTAATAAATCAATCAATCAATCCATCATTTAGTTTGAAAACTGTTCATTAAACTTTGAACAATTAGTCACGTGAATAACGAATCCCCCGTTTTTCACATAGGCCTATTAAAGGGTGATAAACAAACTATGAATAACTGTATCTTACGTTTAAATAGGAAGCATCTTTCAGCACCACGAGCAGATTTCATAACCTATCAGGTTACATGAAGTTGAACCCGCAAACACGGGACATTTTTAAATAATCAATCAAGGGCTTTATCATCTAATTATTCTATCTTTAGCATACTCATTATTTCATTTCATGTATTGTATCATCTTTTCAATAATTAATACGTCATAATTAGGGTTTGTAATGGAAGGGTTTGCCTCTTAGGTTAGTTAGTTTTATATTACAATACTGGGTCAGTTAAGTTATACGTTATACGTTGCTCAAGAGTGTTGCAAGCCTCACTCACTTTTAGAACACAGTGAATTCGCTGGATATTCTGGCAATTCCAGTCCAGTAGGCTACGCTGTTAATGACCTGAGACAGAGTAGCAGGAAGTTCAAATGTGATTGGTTGAGCGCTATTCAGTAGGTATTTTCACGTCTGAAGACAGAAGTTACTTAACGGTGATCTGTGGTATGCTCAGCCTTCTACTTTGGCAGCAAATTCGGAACGTCCCTATGTCCGTCAACTCCGTGATATATTTGTTTGTAATAATAAGAAACGTTGTTAGTCAGCTCTGCGTTGTAAGTTATTTTGGAAATTGTATCACGTCTATTGTTCTTGATTATCTAATAGTATATCGCCGGCCAATTTTAAAGGTTACCGGTACGTCACAAAACCATTCATTGAACGTGGCTAGACATGTCTTACCGAAAATGTATATCACCGAGTGAAATCAGTTACGCAGGAACTACCAAAAGTCTAGTAGCTACTGATAAGTGAATTATTTTAGAAACATATTTCAGAATTCTTAGGCAGGATTGGTCATCATCACGGCCCCAGGAAGGCGTCGATCATCAGCTACGCAAGCCAAACTACCACAATCAAAATCTTCTCATCCAAGGGTTATGTCACCTATTTAGGCTTAGGCTGTCTTTTTAGTATTAAGGAATTCGAGTACTTGTAAAGGCAAACATCCTTGCTCGTGTGTTTTTTTAGAATGTACAGTACAGTAGTTTCGTTTTATCAGGTTTTATAGGCCATTCACAACCTTATAGTTACATGATCCTGATCATTCCATCTTTCCTGTAGTGCTACATCTCAGGAGTGGTGAACATTCCACAAATTGGATTTTTAAGTTTGGAAGGAGTTGATACAGTTACAATGGGCACCTAACTGTAAGTGTATCCTGCATATTGTTGTAGGAAAGTTACTAGGGCCAGTCATGCGCCACTGCCCTCCTCAGTGTGGTTTTATCGCGCATAAGTGCCCTCGCGTAGGCAATCTGACAAGAAACAGGTTTAATTCCCAGGCTGGTGCACCCTATTTGCTTTATCCTGCTTACAGTGGATGCGATATGGCCACACACTTCTTTTTCTTCCAAGTCATGTTTTTTAATTTATTTTCTATTTTGTTTGTTATGTCCGATATTATACACCTAAATCGGGCTACAACGTAATGGTATGGACGTAAGAAATTGAATGCCCTGTATATTCACCGCAGCAAGTGCTTAAAATGTTGACTACTTTGGTATATAGAGATATTAGTATGATGTTATAAAGAAATTCCTACTCGTTGCGACGTGTGTGGCGCAACATCTTTCCAGGCCTAAGTGGATCTCCAGGATCCTGTGTGTACACTAACTGTTTTAAGTGACCTCACAGCTAGAAGTCAATTGTTGTAAGATCTGTTAGATTGGAAAAGGGTCCTTCCATTGTAATCAATTTATAGGGATCTAATATATGTAGATGATCCCCGACGAAAACTCATCCGTGAAGCTGGGCCCAACGTGTTGAAATCGCATTCCTAACCCGCTCTCTAGCCACCGTTGAGGTGCAGCTGAAAGAAATTAAAGGTAACGTGCTACCGTTGGATGGCCATCAAAGAATATGGTTCAGTTACGTACTCGCCCTAGATCCCACATCAGACATTCACTTCCTATCCTGCCCATTTCGAATTCTCAAATAGTGTATATTGTGCTGATTCAGAGTGACGTGAGAACGTCATTTATAAAAATACAGGACTCTGGACAAAAACAAAGGCTTGATCATCAGTCACACTGTGTATTGCTCATTGGCTAAATGTTTCTCAAGCAACAAAATCATGTCCGTAGAGACTCTGGTGTAACTTCAGATGGTATGATTTAACCATAGCTACCTATAATGACAGAACTTCCGTTGTCAAGGCTTCCTTGTATTCTATATGGACCAATATACAAATCAAAATTTTGAATACACCATTCCTTCTACGTTCGATAGGGTCGGTTTCCGAATTAGAACAAGACAACCTTCCCGCAGCGGATTTCAGAATATCTTTCCCTGGATCCTCCAGTATCGTTTGTCTCCCTGTTTCCGCAACTTTTCCAGCACCATATTTTCTCTTCCCTCTCTGCTCGGTACTATTTCCGGTGGAATGGTAACTATTTTGTCCCATGGTCTAGCTGGTTTTATTCTGTGATGCAATAGTAACGGAATCTGTCCTCTGCACTCGTGGATGGTATTATTATTGGAACCAGCTGCTATATGGATGACCTCCGTCCATTTCCAATGTTCCTGAGAACTATAAAGTCTGCAAAATTTGCATATCTCGGCCATAACGCGTTCTGTCGGTTTGCTCTCTGGGTGTCTTACAGAGCACAGCACCTGTTTAATCCCTAGAGTCTCCATGGCGTCTCTAAATTCTCCTGTCGTGAATTGCGAGCAGTGGTCGGAAAGCAAGTATTATGGTTTTCCAGCTTCTTGTATCAGACAGTCCCTTATGCGTTTGATGATGCATTTAGAGGTCGCTTTCTGCATTGGGTGTAAAATGGTATACTTGCTAAAAATGTCGAAAGTTACCAAAATATATCTGTTCCCCTTTTTGACTTGGGAAGAGGGCCAAAAATATCCGACGCAAAAATTACCCTTGGTTTCGATGGCATGAGGGGTCTCGGTACCTGCTTTAAAAGAAGTGACGTATATTTGCATATTTGATATAAATCACAATTCCTGATTGTGGATCAAATGGCGATCCTCATATTCTCCCATGTGAATGTATCTCGTATTGCGTGCAGCGTCTTATCCACCCCGGCGCTTCCTATAGTCCTGTGGGTCAACCAAATGATGGGCAGCCG
The DNA here is from genome assembly GCA_946902985.2 of Meconema thalassinum. NCBI lineage: Eukaryota > Metazoa > Arthropoda > Insecta > Orthoptera > Tettigoniidae > Meconema > Meconema thalassinum. The sequence continues at coordinate 801,501,905 of OX336389.2, read as the reverse complement.
CAGTTTCGGTGGAACAACAATTCTAAGTTTAACATGCTCTGGATCCACAAATTTGCACAGAATTCCGTTGTTTATCAAATAATCCCTCGACATTCTCTCGGTTAAGGCATATTTCTCGTCATCTCGATCCATGTCTCGGTTTAAAAATCTACACAACCTCTTCAATGGGTGATGTCTCTTCTGTGATTGTGCCAAAAACTGAAACTTTCTCAACGTCTCTTGATCCTCATTCACTAATGTGAATTGTAGGACTTGAGGGTTCGATTCTGGAAATCTACTCAGTAAATCTGCGCATTTTTTGCTCCTGCCTGATTTGTGTTGAATTGTGATGTTAAATTGTTGTGGGAACAACGCCCATCTACTGACTCTCTCACTAGCAAAGTTTGTTTTCAATATGAATTCCAAAGCTTTATGGTCTGTACGACTGATTAACAATTTTTCCATGTTTCTAGAGCGTAAATTATTGCTAAGGCCTCCATCTAAGACGTGTAGTAATTTCGCTCAGCTGGTCTTAACTTCCTACTAATGAATGCTAGGTAATGGCGGGTATGGTCTTCATCCTCTTGCAGCAATATAGCTCCAATTCAAATAGTTGAAGCGTCAGATTCAACATGAAGTTTTTGGAGGAATCCGGATATTCTAATTTCATGCTATTTCTCAACAAATTATTTGCCTCTCGGAAAGCTTGCTCGCACTGGTCATTCCACTTCCAGCGATTATTTTTCTTTAAACTTTCCTGTAGAGATGCAACGGCTTCAGTGTATTGGGGACAGTGTCCCGCGATAAATTGGCATGTGCCCAAAAATTGGCGCACGTGCTTCAACTTACTCGGCTTTGGAAAATCCACTATTGCTTGAATTTTGGCCTAATTTGGTCGATAGCCTTTCCCATCGAGAATGTGTCCCAAAAATGTCATGCCTCTTTTGAAAACTTGGCATTTCTTTAGATTCACTTTGAAATTTGCCTTCCTTAGATCTTGAAATAAAACTTTCAGATGTAACAAATGTTCTTCTTCTGATTCTGAGGCTACTAAGATATCATCAATGTAGCATTAAACATACTTCTTCACCTCCGGACTTAAATTTCTATCCAAAGACCTGATTAGAACTGAACCCGAAGTTTTAATACCAAAAGTTAGGCGTTTGAAGGCGTAAGTCTGCTGTTCAGAACGAAAACCAGTAAACTTCCTGGATTCTGGACTCAATCTAATATGGTGGTAGGATGACGTCACAAAAATAGCTCTTTCCTCTAAAGTTTCTTAGTAGCTCTCTTATGATGGGTGGTCTGTCGTATTCGGGAAGTAGCCTAGCGTTGAGAGATTCTACGTCTAAACATATTTTTAAACTGCCATTTGGTTTAGGAACAACTGCCAACGCATAAACATATGGAGAGGGTGTCTTCTCTATTATGTCATGTCTTTCTAGAGCTTAGATGATATCCTTAACCTGGCTTCTATATATTTCGTCGATGGGATATACTTTGTTCTGATAAGGGCATCATCATTAACTTGAATATTATACTCGACATTATCAATTTCCCCTGGCTGTGTGTCGAAAATGTCCCCATAATTCTCCAAGAGTCGCTCAAGTTCGGGGATTCTTATCTCTCCCTTCAACTGTTGGTCTTCTACTGCTACACTCTCCATGCTTTACCAATCGAATGTCGCCCTCGATGATTTTCACTTCATCATCCGAGTTCCCTTCAAAAGACACCTTCTCGGCACGGCGAAACTGTATGGCATCTGTTCTCATGTAATTTTCCTTAATGAAATCCACACCCCGAATCATATCGTGGGCGATGATTTTCATTACTACAAAAACATGATGATCCTCAATTTTCTCTATATGGATTTATAAATACAGCTGAATTTTACATTTAGAGGTTTTATCACGGATAATTCCTTGAATTTTAATTGCAGCTACAGGAATTTCCTCCCATTGTTCGGTCTGTTTCCATTTCTCATATAGCCTTTCAGAAACAATATACAGCATGGACCCGGTAACAATTAATGTGTGAATTTTTCGCCGTAGACTTCACATAAAATGATAGGTAACCTTCTTCTTTGTCCTTCTTCTACGTCATTTTTTCCTCCTGTACCAGGTCCACGTCTTTCGTCTGACACTCAATAACTCGTATGATAAATTGAATTATTGTTCATTCACCTGGTTAGGTTGATTCGAAATTGGTGTTCTTTTATTTTCATTATTATTTTGCTGCAACCCTGATGGTCCAGGTTGTGCATTCTCATAATTTATGACTTGCTTGGTGACGTTGTTCTCGTTCCTGGCGCGAAATTTGATTTCTGCTATCATTCTGTTGTCGATTTTGATTGTTGCGTTGATTATCAAAATTTCCTCTGCCTCGGTTTTAATACCAATTGTTTCTATTCCTGTACTTCCTATCTCTTCTTCTATCGTAAGGAAAATCACGCCTGTAGTCCCTATTGTAGTTCCGGAAGAACTCCCTTCGTGGGAAATAAACTCCGTGGTTTTGTCACTGGTTCCTATTTTCCCCTGTATCTCTCGTCTGCATCTCACGGTCCGTTACGACGACGTTTTCAGAGTGTGCATCTGACTTCACATTTCTTTGAAGAAATTGAGCACAAATTGGTCTAGTTGTTGCACAATTTCATCAAACTCCCCCAAGGAATTTATTCCTGCTGCAATTAGGGTACCCTGTACATCAGCTGGGAATTGTCGCGTCAAGGCTGCGATCAATTCATACTCCTGCATTGGAGGTTCTAGGTATTTCAGTTTTGCAAGCAGACTGGTGAAATAACTCGCATACCTAGTAGGCTGAGATGTCGCATATCGTTTTGCATATAATTCGGATCTGACATTTTGTTGAATTTCCGGTAACGAAAATTGTCTCATCAGCGCCTGAAATAAATCATCATAATTGGATATGTTGGATTTGAAAGCACGGAACCAAACGAGAGCTGGTCCGTCGCAAAGCTTTCCTATAACCCTGAACTCTCTTTCCTAGTTACCTTCGTATCTTTCAGGTAATCTTTCACTTCTCTGTGATACTTAACCGGTGTAATTGTGCCAACACCAGTAAATCTATTGGGTTCGTCTTCAGAGGCATTGGCAATGGTCACATGGGTGGAATCTTCCAATGGTGAAGCACCGAGCCCTGTACTTGTGTTCTGTGACGTTTCTGTCTCTACCCATTTGGATCTCATCTCAGCGATTTTCTCCGCTATTTGACGCACTATTCCGGTCATTTGCTGAAGTTTTTCGGGAGTACAATATGAGGTTCCCTCGTTCATGTTCGCCCTGAATTCCTGAATTTGTACTGGTGTCAGTGTGATTTTATCGCATTTCTCCTGCGTTTGTTATAATCCTGACTTACGTTCATCAATGTCTTTTCTTATCTCTTCAGTAAATGATTCATCCAACCACACTTGTTGTGTAACATTATCTGCAACTTGTTCATTTAATTTCCGCGCGTCTAATTGTTACGCCTCCAAGTCTGTATTGATGACTTTTATGTTCGTTTCAACTGAGCTGCGTAAATCTTTTATTTCTGTGAGTGCCTCCTCATTTATGCTGGAACTAACTTCAACTTCGACTTCCTCTATGATCTCGTTTACTTTGGTTCTTAATTCAAGAACTACGCTACTCTTGAGTTCTTTATAAACAATATCGTGAAAGTCTCTGGTTAATTTCTCGGTGACTTTTAAACATGTCATTCGAGTCCTTCATCACCCTGATTTCCATGGACGCCATACTTTCCTGAACTATAGTCATGTTTTTATATATCCTGCCTTCCAACGTGAGCAAATCTTTTTTAATCGCTTCATGATTCATTCTAGTTATCTCTTGGGCCTGTTTAGCACTTTCAATTACACGGGCTTCTACACTCAATACATTTTCCTGAACCCTGTAAGTTTGTTCATTTAATCTTTTTTCTAATGCAACGACATTGTCCCCTAATTTTGCGCCTAACAATTCTGACAATCTTTCTTCTAAATCATCAATTTTATCCTGAATTTTACCCCCAATGTTGTCTACATGTAACTTGAGTTCATCAACAAATTTATTTTGTACATACATATTTGTTTCTAACGATCTATTTTGTTCTGCCATGAAAATGAAAATGAAAATGAAAATCCACAGCCTGCTTCCAGTCTCCGACCGGGTCAGGAATGGAATGAATGAAGCCCCCATTCTGTCATGCTGGTTTTCAAATTATTTTCTATTGATCTATTTTTTCAAACATTTTAGACTCAAATGATTTATTTTGTTCTGACAATTTAGACATTTTAGCTTTTAAATTATTTTTAAAACTTTATTCTGCTCTTTCATTTGAGCAACCACACTCTCCAGTAACAAACGTAACTCTTCCATTATGCGAAATATGACTGATTAGACTAGAAATTGACAGAAGAAAGACTTATATCTTGCTTACATGCTTTGAAGTAGTCATGCGTATCCCAAACAAAATAAATGTGGGTGTCACCCAACTAAACTGTCACAAAAAAGAAAGAAAAATCTACCTACACATTTTGTGTGTTCCTATCATAATTATAAAAATTTACATTAAATTCGAAAACATCAAACAAGGGGACAAACAGGAGTGACATATGGTCAAACCTCAAACCTAAGATGCTTGAACTTAGGACCGCTAATCCAAAGTGCGAGACCTACAAATGTCAAGTGCCCTATACAAAAATGTGTGAACACGATTGACACACATAAATGTACACCAATCGAGTCCCACGTATGGTTAAGCCAACTAACCTTTCAACATTCTATGTGCCCGTTAGTCTGGAGACTACCGCCCACATTTGCGAGAGCCACGAAAACAGTTCAGCACGAGACTCGGAAAGTCTCAGGGAACATTGTGTATGGGCTAAATGGTGCCAAACTGCATTCGAGCCTCCCGCCTGAATATAGGAAGGACGAAGAAACACACACAACGTTTTATAAAACACCACCACTTTTATTAAAAATAGAAAAATAAATCATACGAGCAGAAATATCCTCCCGCCTAGATCTTCAGGGTGTAATAATTGATAGTCTCTCACCCTGAGATTCCTAACTTTGAAAAATAAATAATCCGATTGCACTTCCTACAACTAAGATTCTAAATACAGTATGTTCCACGTGTTCATAATCACGAATTTCAATCATCACTATTTACAATTATCACTAGTTATAATTATCACCATTTGCAATTATCTCACGATCCACTGTTGGTTAATTGGTTTTACGTTTCATTGGTCTTCACTTCAATTATTATATAGCAAGCTGTTCATGAATTATCATTATAAATTATAAACCCTTGAAATATTTGCCAGCTGTTCAAAAATTGGCGTAATTAATTTTAATTTAATTTATCAATATATCAGATTATTAGCAATGGTTCTCGCTCCAATGAGTAAACCTCCCATTGATATTTCAAAACAGTGACTAGATTATTTACTCACTCATTATTCTGAATTTAACTATAACTGAAAGAAACAGTTAATATGCAGAATATTCAGGTCTCTCGTAAAATTATAATTTCAAAACCGTCGTGACTATATTAATGGCAGAAAATGCTATGCCTCTACCACAAACTATGCATTCATGTTTAATCGTCTATCATAAATCATTTATGATCAATATCACCAATTCTACAACAATAATCATTTTCAGATGATGGCACACTGCCTGATACCCAATACTAAACCATTTGACAGCGTTATGTCATCGACATGCCCGCTTAAACACAGAATGCCAAACTTCATCACTAAATTACCATCACGATCAACCTTAAATGATCACTCAGAAAAATAGAGATACGTTAATTAACTGATTCACATGCATAATGATAACCCAAAGGCGTCTTCAGCCATTCAGTTCTCAGTCTACTAGATGTTCTTAATATTGTCCATTATAAACCTGGGATTATTATCATCATCTGTTGTCACGCTGCATAATAAAATTTACAACAAGATTTGTTAACTGCCATAGCTTCATTTATCAAAGTCCATTTATCAACATTATTCTCTATTATTATTATTATTATTATTATTATTTATTATTATTGTTATTATTATTATCGTCACTTAGACCTAATTCGAATTATGCATTTTATTAATCATTATTAACTGCCCAAAATTTCTGTTCAAATAATAATTCTTCAAAATATTCATTCAGGAATATTTTTCAAAAATGCTTTCCCAAAAGTTTTATGAATCAGGAAGCGCATTCGAAAAATTGTGATAATATCCGCAAAATATTAAAATAAATTCAAACATGACAATAGTCCACTGAAAATCACCACTAATAAATCATACGATTTGGTTAATGCTACGGAAGACTACATCTAAAAATAAACTGACCTAAAAGTTTGGGGAAATGCGACTTGACTATACTACAGGTACTACTAAAGAATGTTGTGATGTTGATTATGCCATCAGCAAGGCGATGAATATCGCAGTATTTGTTCCTCCATGTGGTGTGAGCGTCTGCATAGAATCCATGACACGTCCTGGCCTGGATCGCCAACGACCTCGGGTAACGCTCCATTTGTCGGCCCCATCTTGATGTTCCAGAGGTTTCCAACATAGTCTGGAATCGACATCGTCCTTTGGTCTCCAACATGGTCTGGAATCGGCATCATCCTTCTTCCATCTTCCTCAGCTAACCCATCCGCGAGGTTTAGTGCATCATGACGTAAGAATGTCCCAACATTTAGTTCATCTGATCATCGTGATGTTTCGCACACATGTTATTACTGCTCCTATTAGAGTGTCCTTCACTGCCCTTAACACACATGGCTAATAGCTCCATTGAATACTAGGCCTTTACACTGTGCTTATCACACTGCTAGGCAAGATGGCGGCGCGTGCCTGCATCAAGGGAAGTGTGCTCCGTGTAATTTTAGTATTTTTAATGGTAAAATGTGCAGTGACTGTGGCAAGAAGTGTTCATTCTGTGACCGTTAATGGTGAACAGGATCTGAGGAATCAACCCCTTATGGAAAAACTTCTGGTGAGTGACAAATGCACAATACATTCCTGGACATGTTGTGGCAGTGAAGGTCTGGGGCTGGCCACCATTAGCCGGCCACGCCGAGCGGGAGGGGGAGATGTCGCAAGGCTACCTGCTACCGGGTTCTCGCTCTGCTGTCTAGCGCTTGCTCTAAGCGGCGACATAGAACTCAACCCTGGACCTTTGCAATGCGCAATATGTGAAAAAATCGGCCGAAAAAATCAGTTATATATTCAGTGCAGTAATTGTAACATGTCGAGTCACAGGACGTGTGCTATAATCAGTACCTCGGAGTTCCGGTGCATTAAAAAAGGCACGCAAACGTGGACATGTTGGCAATGTGCTATGCCGCCGTTTACCGACTCGTTGTGCAACAATACCAGTGATATTCCCAGTGACTCTGCAAATAGTGTAAATAACCTGAATAGTCCACTTGTAAATAAACACTTATCACTGTTCGCCTTCAATGCCCGGAGCATCACGCGGCCGGGACGGAAACAAAACATTCATGCTACAGTAACCGCCCTAGATCCAAGTATCGTGTGTTGCAGTGAAACGTGGCTCTCTGGGGTGGTAGGTGATCGGGAGGTGTTACCAGACACATACCAGCTGTTCCGGAAGGACCGACTGCAGACTTCAGGGGGCGGGGTTCTCATTGCTGTGAAACCTGAGTACAATGCAACTCGCGTCCATCAGCTGGAAACTGACGCTGAAGCCGTGTGGGTGGAGGTTCAATGCAGTAACGGTAAATATCTGATCGGATCAGTCTATCGCTCTCCGAAATCGTCCCAGCTGATGAATGATGAGCTGATTCTCTCCCTAAAACGGGTGCAAAATGTTCAACAAAATTATGACGCTGTCTACATTGTTGGTGATTTCAACCTACAAATCACATGGAATAGAAATGCCGCTCCTATCCCAAATAATCCTATATCCAACAACTTCCTTACAGCATTCTATGATCTATTCCTCCATCAACTCATATTTGAAGCTACCCGTATCACTGAGACCTCCCGTTCAACCCTCGATCTCTTCCTAACAAACTCTCCATCCTCAATTCAGTCTCTACAAGTCATCCCTGGATTTTGTGATCACCAAGCCCTCCTAGTTATATTTACCCACAAAAAGAACAGTCCAAAATTACAAACCAGAACAGTTTACAATTACTCCCGTACCAACTGGAAACTCCTTTCTGAAATTTTACTTGATAGATTACCGGTCATTACACCTTCAGTCACCAACAGTGTAGATATAGATGGTACCTGGCATACTTGGAAGGAAATCTTTTTTCAGTGCGTCGATGAAGTGATCCCTAAGGTTACAATTAAAAATAAGAAAAAAACACCTTGGATCTCAAAGGACATACTATCCAAAATAAGAAAGAGAAATCAGCTCTATAACAAGTGGAAACAGTGCCCAAGTGACAGCAGGTGGGAAAAGTATAGGCTGGCTAGAAATAGTACCAAATCTGCAATTCGTGAAGCCTACAGTACGTATATGGACAAATTAAGCTTTAATCCCAAGGCAATGTGGACATTCATTCGGAGCAAAAGTGGCAACACCGCACCACAGAGCTTTAAACATAACGGACTTTCAATTTCCAACCCACTAGACATAGCCAACTCGTTCAACTGAAAATTCCAAAGTAACTTCTCTCCACCTGACACCAGTGAAGGAATGTTCCTACCAAGGACATCATCCCCTCTCTTTCCCCTAACCTGTCTGTATTTCACACAACAGGAAGTTCGGGACAGCTTACGGAGAACTAGACCCCATGCCGCGACAGGACCAGACTTAATCCCTGCTCGGATCCTTCACTACTGTGCAGAGGCCCTAGCACCCTCATTGTGCGCACTTTTCAACCAGTCCATTAACACCGGGACGCTACCACAAGAGTGGAAACATGCTAACGTGGTCCCTGTGTTCAAAGATGGTGACAAGGAAGGCATGGACAACTACCGCCCGATTTCTCTAACGCCTGGTATCTGTAAATGTATGGAGCGCCTGGTTGCTAAGAACATACTGGAATTCCTGAGTGAGCGAGGCCTGTTAAATCCAAGCCAACATGGCTTCGTTCCGGGGAGATCTTGTACAACTCTTTTGACAAAAGTGATTGATGACTGGCAGAACTCTTTGGATCAGACTAACGTCTCCCAAGTGGACTGTGTGGCCCTGGACTTAAGCAAAGCTTTTGATCAGGTGCCTCATCAAAGACTCTTGTTAAAGCTTGGCAAATATGGCATCGGAGGCAAACTGATTACATGGTTGACGTCATTCCTGGTAGGTCGAACGCAGTGTGTCGTGTTTGGCGGGGCCAAGTCACCGAACATAGTGGTAACTTCGGGAGTATCACAGGGGTCGGTGATTGGGCCTTTGTTGTACATGGTTTTTACCCTCGACCTTCCAAGCTGTGTGACGTCCACGATGGCGCAGTATGCAGACGACTCAATAATTTACAGAGCCATAAAAAATAATGATGACGTCAAAGCACTACAGGAAGATCTGGACAGTGTGGCACTGTGGTGTGATGTAAATAAGATGACCTTGAATGTAAACAAGTGTAAATATATTCGGCTAAGTAGGGCCAGACAGCCTATTGCACATAGCCTTTCACTGATCGGCAAAGTTCTTCCCATGTGCAATTCACTGCGAATGCTGGGAATACACATTTCCAGCAATTTGAAGTGGAATGTACACGTTGAAGAATCTAGGTGTAAGGCATTTAGAATTCTAGGATTTGCAAGACGTAATCTTCTGGGATTCAGAAGCCGTGCACTCCGAGCGGTGTATCTCTCCACGATACGGCCCATTCTTCTGTATGGACTTCCTGCCTGGCATCCCACTACCGAGGAAAACATGAGGAAGCTAAGTGCAGTCCAACGTCGAGCAGAGCGACTCATTTACAATCAGGGTAACAAAGTTTTGACGAAACCATTAACATCCATCAATGACATATGTAGCCAAATAGACCTCACCTTTCTCCGAAAATCTCTAGCTGGCACCATTATACTCTACCCATTTCACCGCCTTCAGCTGGCATATCGTTCAGTCCGTAGAGCACAGGGTGTCACCCTTGTTCCTCCATTCGCTAGGACAACAGATTATCAATCTGGATTCTATAATCGCTCTGCTCGACTTTGGAATGACCTGCCTCGTGAAATAAAAGACCTTCCTCCACGACAATTTTGCCGCAAAGTGAAGGCTCTAAAGGGACTAAAACCCCATGTAAATTGAATTTATATACTGTATAATGTAACTTTGTGAGTGATTGGGAGTGTGCGCGTGCGTGTATGTATGTATGTATGTATGTATGTATGTATGTATGTATGTATGCGTGTGTGAGCGTGTATATGTGTGCGTGCATGCCTGTGTCTTCCCTTTTATTTATGAATTGTATGATATAGACGTCATGTACAGCAGATTATGTGTATATAGCAAATGTAAAGGTGTAAATTGTATAATGTAACATTTGAGATTTGTTTAGATTTAATGAACGGAGATGGAGACACTGCTGTGTATGTGGGGCTTGCCCTTTCTCTATCTGCCGTCCATAAATTGTAGGCACAATTTTTGGTAAATAATAATAATAATAATAATAATAGTAGCATGAATAATTCCTCAATGTCCTTAATACACTCGGCTAATGGCTGCATGAATAGGAATGCATCGCCAATGTCCTTAATGCACGTGGCCTACAGTCACAGAAATGTGTAAACCTCTCTAACGTCTTTAATGCACTTGGCTAAAGGTTGCATGAATTTCGTGTGTCGTGAACTAATATTTCCACAATGTCACAGTTTAATGTAAAATATTCAGCAATACACTCCTGGGTTTGAATATGTGCGCCACTCGTAACAAAGGGTTGATGGCTTCTAACACGTTCCTTTGCCTCTCAATTCTCACTGTCTCCACACGCAAACATATTTTACTGTTTAGAAATAGTGCTTCTAGCTCACATAAAATAACCACTTTAAACATAGAATACTCTCCTGAAATAACAGCTCAAATAGTAACAAAGTCGTATGTAACTCACATAAGTTCGATGAATTCGAAGTCCCAGCACATCACATTTGAGACGAACGTGGACTGCTCACACACGGTTTCGCACTTAGAACATTCTCGAACCCGCTCGCGCAGTCTGCACGCGCACTGCGGTAACTTGTAGCACAACTTAATCGAAGCAATCTTTCACTCCGGTGACGTAAACTCTGTGGAGACGTGAACTCTCACTGAGCAAAGTAAGCTCCCACTGAACGAAGTAAGCAGTTCTTAGGCTATTCCTAAACCCTTATATACTGCTTCAGCGTGTGACGCTAGTCCTCCGTGACGTAAAGCTCAAACCTTCCTTCATCAATATCTTGATAACGCGTAACGCTCTTTCATTATTCTGTCAGTATATTCCACGTAATTTCAGGGGCTACATCGTGCTGTAGTACTCTCATTTACAGGACAAAGAAATACATTACCATATATGTTCCAGCAAGTTCGATGTCTCGCCATTTGCTACAGCTTCGCGCGTTGTCCTTTGACTGGCTCCCCGCATACAAGTGCTAGTTTGAGATCCATTCGGTGCACCGTTCAAACTCTCTCAACGAAATGACGTGCTTGAACCACGGGTAGTGTACTAACATGAAGAATTTTCAGGACAGCGTCCAAGACAACGTTTTCATTGGAACCGGACTTTAGAGGAGCATCCCCAACAGAAGGTACGTTTCCAAGTGGTCCAGATGATCGTAATTACCGTTGAAGGTTTCGGAAGTTATTGGTGGTCCGTATTCTCCTACCAGAAAATCACTCGTGATACAGGTGCTGCAATTGGAAAGGCTTTCTATCTTTTCCCTCTATAAATTATTAATATATCGACGTACATTTCTGTAGAAAGCGTTGTTAGTTATTGAATGAATGTTGCACTGACACCTGATAGATGTAAATAAGCTTTGTGTCATCCTTGCAATGGGGCACGTTCTGCCGTTCTAGAAAAATTGCAAGAAGGTTTGATTCTAACAATTTCACTGCCGATTCTCAGCTGCTACGGGTGACCAGCATGTTACCAAGTAAGTAACTGAGTCATCATACGTGATACTCACTACATGTGTAGCACTAAACGACAGCCATCCACACCCAAAAATAATATCATCGCCAGAGTATCCAATCATGGTTCTCAGTGTTATTTTAAATTTCTACATATGCAGATCATAGGGCATTACCTATTCATTTCATCGTATTTCTGGTAAATGTGTTATTTTAGGGTGAAATAAACCGTACGTTTGTATAATGGCAATGGTCCGCAGGCTTGGACGGAAAATTGTGCAGGGATCTTTTCCATTTGTTAGTTCCTTGGCTCAATTTACATTAGTAACACACTGACAGAATGCAAATCAATATTGACCTTAAGAAGAAAAGTAATGTTGGTTGAGTTAAATTTTAAACAAGATATTCAGTCAAGATCATGTATCCTACTTTCTCCTAAATGCAAAATATAGTTATATATCTTTGTCCTTATCAAGGAGTATTCTTGTAATGAACGGTGTTGCACCCTATATTACACTCCCCATTTATTAATATGCATTGGTATTCCGATTTTGAATCCTCAGGAATTAATTGGAACAATAGATAAGTACGTCCATCCACCACCATGAATGTGCGAAATCGTTTGTTTTGCTCCTTCTGCATTTTCTGTGAGACTGCATATTTGCTGCAATTCGTCACTGTAACTGTGGTAAACAGTATATAATAAATACCATATTAATATTTTATATATTCACATAGGTAGCTGCGTGCTCTATGTATTGTGATAGTCTTATGAATGACTAATGCTACGAAGGATCTTATCAGTTTCTCCCCCCTTACAATGTTTTGTGTTGATTGCACAATTGGATTATGTGTTATAGATATTACAAATTTAATAGTAGTCTATGTTCAGCCACAAACATGAATATACGGCAAAGCTGTTCGTTTCCCTTTGGCATGCAAAGTCCATGTACTGAAACCTGTCGGCTCTTCTTAATCTGATCTTCCCACAGTTGGGCGTCAATTGTAACTGCCCCTGACAGATAATAATAATAATAATCTTCTCCTATGAATGACTGATAATAGATAAATATTCGGGGTTCGTGGGGGCTAAACACCTGCACGATTATAATAACACAATATTAATTCACACCTATCTACACTGGTGACCACATAATTAATAAAATTTCATAACTGATATACATTAAAATATATTCTGATTTCAAACATAAAAACACACTTGGCAGGATCCTCGTAGATACAGACTGACCTAACTTTCCCTATCATATTGTTACGAATGCTAGACAGCTTCGTCGCACCGCGCGTGACTCAGGCCGCCCCAGGCTATCCTGACTGTGTGTTACCAACGATTTGCGCAACTAGAAGACATGCAGTACAAAGATACAGCCTCGAATATTTGTGGCCCTACTAGTGTTGGAATACTCGAGAAGGTGTGAACCCTGGTCAACTCTGGAAACATCCTTTGAGTCACCAGCCATGTTATATAAAGCGACCTGGCCAACGAGGGAGGAAAAGTGTTCTTGAGCGAGTGCGACAGTAGTTGGTGACGTGGCGTGCGAAATTACGAAACCCAAGTGAAGCAGATTCTCTTGACAGCGAAGGAGTGTGAATCATACGGAGGGACTGTGTATTTGAAGAGTGTGTGTTTTCGAGTGTGACAGAGGTCATTGTGGTGAATTGCAAAACAGTGAGTGATAGACTGATTGCAGTTATTTCCAGCCAGGACTCGGGTCTACCTCATTAGCGAGATGATTAACTGCAAGACCGAGTGAAAGGGTGAATCGAGCTCCATATAGGAGGTAGCTTCCGTAATACAGCTAACTGTTTCTATTGGGTAGTTGTACGGTGTATATTTCTGACCTGCAATAAAGCTAACATTATTTTAAACGAACAATTGTGTTGTGCTTCTACCCACTGTAATCCAGTTAACGAACTTGCAACTAGGGGCAACACGTAACAACTGGTGTCAGAAGGCGGATTACGAACCCAAGCACAACATCTGAAGGTCTTGGTTTCGAAACTCGAGCAGGTCACTTTACTACAGTTCTCCAATTCTCCTGTGAGTGCATACCCATTACAAGGCAAACGACTAAAATGGATGCCCAATAACAACTACTGCTAGAAAAGTTAAGTGGCAAGTTAGAAGAACGCCAGAAGGACCTAACTTCCAAATTAGAAGACGGTCAGAACAAGTTAGCGTAGGACCTGAAGAAGATAGAGGACGGCCCGAAGAAGGTGGAAGACGGCCAGATTAAGTTAGCAGAGTACCTGAAGAAATTAGAACAGGGTCTGCGGGAGGAAGTCAACAGAGTCTGCCAGGACCTACATGAGGAAATCACGGCAGTGGAAAAGAAGTTCGACGCCTTACAAGCAGAAGTTGCCGAGCTACGTCGACGCCCGATGACGGGGGTTGAAGAGAGATTCAACGCTCTACAAAAGATATTTGCTGAGCTGCGCCAACGCCCGCCGACAGGGATGGAAGAGAGATTCAAAGCCCTACAAGAGGCAGTTGCCGAGCTGCGCCGACGCCCGCCCCAAGATTCACCGAGAACGTCAGGGACGGGACAGAGCAGGGTGACGCCGCCAACCTTCGACGGGAAGGTCCCGTGGAGCACTAATTTACGTCAGTTCGAGGCGGCCTTGTCCATAAACAACTGGAACAGCACGGAAAAGGCTACAGCTCTCATTGTAGCCATGAGAGGGGACGCCCTTAACGTCCTTCAGGCCATCCCGACTGGATCCCAGGACTACGCTTCACTAATTGCCCATATGGAGTCCCGATATGGAGATAGCCATCTTCAGCAGGCCTACCAGATGCAGCTCCGGGCCCGGGTACAAAAGGACACAGAAACCCTGCAGGAGTTCGAGACGGACATCGCACGGCCCGTAAGGTTCTCATATCCAACAGCGCCGGCCGACTTTCTGGAACAGATTGCGACGCAGACCTTCACCGACGGGCTACGGGACTAGGATACTACACAGGCGCTGCGACTCGCGCGCAATAAGACCCTATAAGATGCGCTGAGCCACGCACTTGAGTTCGAGACGGCAAAGCAGGCATCAAGAATGCACGCGCGGGTGCGTCAAGTCGACGAATCAGCCAAAACCAACGAGACCAGGCCCCTGGCCGATGAATTGATGGAGGCGCTAGGCCGTTTCTTCGATAGTCGCGGCTCCACCAACAACGACACAACCGGAAGACACCTGGAGAGGCGGCCCGGAAGAGGACTACCGACCTGCTAGACCTGCGGTAAGAAAGGCCACCTGAGCAAGGACTGCAGTGATCGCCGCCGCCGAGGGTACCCGTCGGGTAATCAGTCGCCTGAAAACCGCGCGACCCAGGAAACGAGTATTAGCCAGCCTTGGGGGGCAAAGGTTGGCTTGTGACAGTTGTCAAGCCCCGGTATTCCAAGTCCGTGTGACGAAGTTACGGAGGGACAATAGCAGACTGGTGGTCGACGGAGTCGTCAACGGAGTGAGCTGGCCCATGCTGATCGACACGGGAGCATCGAGGACCATCGTCAATTCCACCGTGATCCCAAAATGGAGATGCAACCCACACAAAAGAACCTCCAGCTAATAACCGCGACTGGAGAGTCCGCACCGGTACATGGCGAAGCATCACTGGAGGTCGTCATTGGTTGACGGGCGGTGAAGCATCCAGTACTCGTGGCTGATGTATCAAACGAAGTGTTTATCGGTCTGGACTTCCTGGATCAGAACAACATCATCTTGGAACTGAGTACCAACACTCTCCACTACGGAGGTGAAGAACTTGCTTTGCAACAAGCACACGAGGCCATCACCGCACGGCGAGTAAGGCTGAGAGAGGACGTCATCATTCCCACCAGGACGGAGGTCAGAGCTGCCGTAATTGTCGACTAAACTGCTCAGGGAGTGGCGGCTGTCATCGAGCCAAAATATGAGGACATCCAGACAAAAGGATTACTAATTACCAAGATCCTCATCAACACGACGTCTCGGCCGTACGTCCGCCTGTCCAACCTGAACGACTACGATATTACGGTTCACCGGGACACCACCCTAGGAGTCTGCGAGCCCGTTATCGGGATTGCCCGCATCACAGACTTTACGGACGGACACCTCAGGATCGACAACCGAAGAAGACGCGCCCTGACAGAAGAACTACAGAAGCTGTACCAAGGATCCCAGGACCAGCTAGACGAGGAGCAATCACGCCAACTTCAGGACCTGCTACGCGAATTCCAGGACGTCTTCTCCGTGGGGAGCAAAGACTTCGGCAGGACAAGCTTGGTCCAGCACAGAATCGACGTTGGGGACGGCGCACCGACCGACGTGTCCCACTCGCCAAGCAAGCCGATGTTGACCGGATGATAGGAGAGATGAAGGAGCAGGGGGGGATCGAGCCATCACATAGTCCTTGGAGTTCTCCGGTCGTGCTAGTGAAGAAGGAGGACGTTTCTACCAGGTTCTGCGTGGACTACAGGCGGGTGAATGACGCCACGAAGGATAGCTACCCTCTACCCCGGATAGACGACACCCTGGACACCATATCAGGGTCAAGATGGTTCTCCGCCTTGGATTTGAAGATTGGCTTCTGGCAGGTGGAGGTCCACCCTAAGGACCACGAGATAACGGCGTTCTATGTGGGCAGCGGGTTCTGGCAGTTCATCGTCATGCCATTCGGTCTGTGCAACGCCCCTGCTATCTTCGAAACGCTAATAGAGTCCATTCTGAGGGGACTACACTGGATGACCTGCCTGGTCTACCTAGAAGACGTCATCGTTCTGGGGAGAAGCTTCGAGGAGCACTACAGCAACCTGAAGGAGATCTTGTTGAAGCTACGGGTTGACCAGCTGATGTTAAGTCCCAAGAAGTGTCAGCTCTTCCAGAAGCAGGTCCAGTACCTTGGGCATATCGTCTCCGAGGAAAGGGTGCGCACCGAGCCAGAGAAGACCGCAGCTGTGAGGGAGTGGCCAGTTCCGAAGGACAAGTCCCAACTACGAAGCATCCTGGGACTCTGCACATTTTACCGTCGCTTCGTGAGAGGATTCGCCGACATCGCCAAACCACTGCATTGGCTGACCGAGAAGGAGCAACTCTTCACGTGGACAGCGAATGCCACAAAGCCTTCGAAAAACTAAAGCAGGCTCTGTGCACCGCACCTATTCTGGCCTATCCCAGACCTGGAACAAGATTCATCGTCGATAACGATGCCAGTGACTTTGGTATAGAGGGAGTCCTGTCGGAAGTAGTGGACGGCGAGGAGAGAGTAGTGGCCTACTACAGCAAAGCCATGTGAAAGCCACAGAGGAACTACTGCGTCACCAGGAAGGAACTGCTCGCCGTCGTGAAGACCATTGAACACTTCCACAAGTACCTGTACGGGCAAACATTTCACATCAGAACCGACCATGCATCCCTGCGGTGGCTCCTGAACTTCAAGCAGCCCGAGGGTCAAATCGCGTGGTGATTAGAGAGGCTGCAACAGTACAACTTTGAGATCCAGCACAGGAAAGGCCAACTGCATTCTAACGCCGACGCCCTGTCACGAAGACCGTGCCCCGAAGACTGCACCTTCTGTGCCAGAAGGGAGGAGAACACCGGGGTACAGTGCCGAAGGACTACCGTGTAATTTCAAGGGAGCTGGAGCCACGAATCTTTCACGCGGCCACAAGCAGAAGATGATGACCTGGGACTGAGAGCCGAATGGAAGAGGGGCTGTGTTCCCAGACCCGGGTGGAACATTGTGAGCGACTGCAGTCCAAAGTTGAAGTCCTACTGGGCGCAGTGGGACTGGCTGATTGTAAGGGATGGCCTCATCTGCCGTACCTGGAAGAGCACCGACGGGAAGACATCTCGGGAACAAGTCATCGTTCCAAAGGCTATGTCGGAGGAAGTCCTGAAGGAAGTCCATGGAGGATCGTCTGGTGGACACCTAGGGATAAAGAAGACCCTGGTGAAGCTGAGAGAGCGGTTCTACTGGATCGGATGTTGAGCAGACGTGGAGAACCACTGCGCGAGGTGCCACGATTGCGCAGCCAGCAAGGGCCCAGAACGAAGACAACGGGGCCCACTGAAGACCTACAACGTGGGTGGCCCCATGGAGAGAGTGGCCATCGATGTTGCTGGACCATTCCCGTTGAGCGAGGGAACCGTTACATATTGGTCGTCAGCGACTACTTCACCAAATAGCCAGAGGCGTATACAATCCCTAACCTAGAAGCCGCGACGATCGCGGATACCCTGGTGAAGGAATTCGTCAGCCGGTACGGAGTACCTTTGGAGCTGCACTCCGACCAAGGGAGGAACTTCGAGTCACAGGTGTTCCAGAACCTATGCCAGCTGCTGGGAATCCGGAAGACAAGGACGACGCCGCTACACCCCCAGTCCGACGGAATGGTGGAGCGATTCAATCGCACCATCGAGAACCATTTCCGGATAGTCGTCAGCGAACACCAGAGGGATTGGGACAGACACCTTCCACTATTTCACCTGGCCTACTGCGCCGCCGTGCATGAAGCCAGCGGGTGCACGCCAGCCCGGGCCATGTTTGGGAGGGAACTCCGTCTACCTGTCGACCTTGCCTTCGGCTGACCTGGGGACGATCCTGTCCCGGTAAGCCAGTATCGTCAAGAACTGGTCAACCGTCTGGAGGACGTGCACGCGTTCGCAAGGAGGAGACTGCGGATCGAGACCGACCGAATGAAGCCCCAATACGACCATCAGACGGATGCCAGCGGATTCCAGGAGGACGACCTGGTCTGTCTCTTCAACCCTTTACGGAAGAATGGCTTGTCACCGAAACTGCAGACGTCCTGGGAGGGCTCGTACCGAGTAGTAAAACGGATCAACGATGTCGTCTACAGGATCCAGCGGAGCCCGAGGGCGAAGATGAAGATCGTGCATCGAGATCGCCTGGCAGCCTACGGAGGGACACACATGGACCAATGACTGATCGGGACGATCAGCCTTTTAAGGAAGGGGGTGGTGTTACGAATGCTAGACAGCTTCGTCGCTCCGCGCGTGACTCAGGCCGGCCCAGGCTATCCTGACTGTGTGTTACCAGCAATTTGCGCAACAAGAAGACAGGCAGTACAAAGAGACAGTCTCGAATATTCGTGGCCCTACTGGTGTTGGAATTCTCGAGAGGGTGTGAATCCTGGTCAACTCTGGAAACATCCATCGAGTCATCTGCCAAAAGCTGACGCTAAAGTCCGTTGTTGAGAACCATTTCCTACCATTAAATTTCTGAACTAGGTCTTCAATACATTCCGGCCTCTAAGAATCACCTGCTATCTTAGAATTTAATTGAAGAACGTCAATACACAATCTGACTGAACCATCACTCTTCCCAACTACAAGAAGTGGGTTATAATACATGCTCGCGGAAGGCTCTATAATACACTGGTCCAACATACGGTTAATTTCATCCTCTACGGCGGCAGCATATCTGAAAGGAATGACATATCTGGGACCAGAAAATGGTGAACTATCAACCAGTTCAGATCGATGAGTGTATACGTTCTTTAATACAGGCGCGTCACTAAATACTTCCTTATTATTCAATAATACGTCAAATAAATCCTCCTTACTCACATCACACAACTTACTATTGTCCACGGCTTCCCGAAGTGGATCACTTCGATGTACCTCCACCGAAATATAACATACAGCCTCCAACTGTATTATCCCGTCAGACTCCCTTGCTGACATTCCCTCCAACACGTTAGTAACACAATCACCACTCATCTCCTCTACTAGCTCACACCTCATCCTAATATCCTGACTATTAATGCCTTCAATGGCTTCAAACACCACAATGTTCACGGCTAGTCAGGCAAATCGTGAAGCCAAGAAATTCAAATCACTCAGGCTTAAACTCATGAATTTAGACAAGTCAATTTGGTTCAACAAAAAATGTATAGAACTAAACCTCACCCCTAAATACGTACCAATTAAAACCGTACCGAACACACCAGCCACGATCATTTCAACCAAACAAGCCAAAGCGCTTTGGATAAAAAACGAATTAAGATTTGCATACATAAGAAAGCAAAAAATTAACCAACAATTATACGACATTCAATTGCAACTAAGTAATTTCTGGCACGCGGCCCAATGGGACAGCTTCACCAAGCACCTACATGACAACATCAAAATCAGAGCAACGAGGAAGCATGAAACGCTAGAAAATAAATTAAGAAAACTAGGAGAAACACAGAACCATCAATCTAACGAACAACACACGAATAACAATGAATTCAATTTCCACAGCAGAGTAAACAACAGAACGAACGTAACCTTTTCTCAAGGTGAAATGAATATGTTAGACAAAGGTTTGAAATACAACTGCACAGACGCACACACGAACCACAATATAAAACAGTTAATCACAGATATTGAGATAACCAGTCACAAGCTCCCAGCAGAAGACAGGGAATTAACCAAAAATCTCGCCACCAACGAAGCCAAAAAAATCCTCAAACGAGAGGGCGATAGCAATAACATTCAAAACAACAAACAGCTCAAAGAAATAAAGTCGTTGAAACAAAAAATAAAAGAACATGACTTAATCATCACAAAAGCAGATAAGGGAAACACTACAGTAATTTTGAACAAAACAGAATACATTGAAAAAACAGTCGAATTCCTAAACAACAACGAAATCAAGGAATTAACAAAAGACCCCACCAACAAATTCCAAAAACAAATAAAAAGTGCGCTAAAAGAAACAGAATACATACTGACCAAAGCCGAAAAATCAAAACTAATAAACATGAACCCGAAAATACCGTCATTGAGGGGACAACCAAAAATACACAAAAAGGAATGCCCAATGAGACCAATAGTCAATTGTAGGAATGCCCCTAATTACAAAATCAGCAAAGAGTTACTAAAAATCTTAAAATGCCGTCTTTCCAACGACAAAAACAACTCTGTAAAGAACACAACAGAACTAGTAACAGAATTGAACACCCTACAAATGAAACCTAGCTTCAGGCTAGTATCCTTCGACGTAACTAACATGTACACCAATATTCCGATTATTGAAGCAATCAACACTATCGAAAACAACTTAAAATCCAACAATTCGGTAAAAGAAATTGAAGAGATTGTGAGATTATTGAGGGTCGTTCTCACCCAAAACGTGTTTCAATTCGACAATAAAATATACACACAGAGAGAAGGCCTAGCAATGGGATCGCCACTAAGTGGGTTAATCGCTGACATCTTCATCAATGCACTAGAAAATGCGTTCTTAGAAAAGACTTCAACAAAGGGAATAGTAATATGGAAAAGATACGTAGATGATGTAATTTGCATCTACGATACTGAACTAACAAGCGAAGAAACAATTCTCCAATCCATTAATAGCCTTCACCACTCTATCAAATTCACTAAGGAATCCGAAATAGACCTGAAAATAAATTATCTCGATATAACTATTGAACGTAAAGACAACGACCTTTCATATTCCATATTCCGGAAAGCAACACAAACCTCGCATGCAATCGACAATCAGTCTAATCACCCCAGTACGCACAAACTTGCGGGTTTCAATTCAATGGTGCACAGAGCTTTAAACATACCCATGTCAAAAGACAACTATAATAAGGAAATAAGAACTATTATGCAAATAGCAAAGGAAAACAACTTCTCGCCAAGCAAAATAAATCAAATTATAGCCAAACATAAAAATAAAGATAAAACGATTCCCAAACCGGACAGTAATGAGAAAAAATTTGCGCGTTTCAACTATGTGAATGCGAATACATATAAAATCACTAACCTATTCAAAAACAAGGCATAAAGATAGCTTTCACGACGAAAAACACAACCGCTAGGCACCTCCTAAATAGTAATCTAAATAAACGTGACCCGTATTCAAGGTCAGGGGTATATTCTATAACGTGCCAAGACACCGATTGTCAAGCTAATTACATCGGGCAGAGTGGAAGGCGAGTAGACACACGTTATAATGAACATAGGAATGCGATAAGATACGAAACACATTCAGCCGTGTGTGAACATATGAGTGACGCAGGGCACAGCTTTACCAACATAGAGTCGGACCTTAAAATAATCCATCACGAATCGAAAGGCAGAGCTCTTGACATAAAGGAAGCAATCGAGATACACATAGCCAAACGAAACAATCCCAACAATCTAAATGAACACACGTTCATGGAGAGCTCACCCCTCTTCACGCTACTAAAAAACACACCCTGTCGGAAACAAGACACAATTTAGCGACACAGCCAAGCTAGATAAAAAAGGGGGGAAATTAGGGGGTTTTTAATAGGTAAATGTTATCTGGATCAGGTGTACGATGTACTTTGCTTCTGCAATAAACCAAGGCCCATATTCGCGGCAGTATTAAAGGTGCCGGGACGTCCTCATAAGACCGTCAACGCTTAGTTCGAATGGGTTATGCTCCACGCGTGGCGAGGGCCAATCCACGGTCTTTAATAGTTGTGGACCCACCTCATTCAATAACATACATCTTATCTAGGTTGGCAACACCTCACATAAACACATCGCTATCACTCCCCATAGCACGTAGAGACAGGGGGGAGGAGGCAGGGGAAAAACCAGTCGTTAAGATAACCACCGCAGTCGACCGCACAGCGAGTTCCAGTGAGCACAAAAACTGCGAGTAGCTGTAATACGGAAGACAATCAGATAAGTAGTTAGCCAAAAATTTTATAGTTAAACCATAGTTTACAACCATATAATCTCTCTAAAGTACAATCTCCGGATAGCTATCACCATTTAGCATTTCACCTAACATATATACTGCATTTGGCATACACTGACAGTTGCAGTACCAATACTGCAACTAAATAATTGTACATATTGTAAATATTTTCACCTGTATTTCAAACATAGATTTTGTAGCCTAAGTGTAATGGATCTGATGATGATCGCTTGACGATCGAAACTGGTCATCCTAGTGTTTTATTAATCTCATGTAATTTATTTCAGGATTAGGGCATAACCCATCTCTTTTGGGTACATTCGTGTTGACCGACTGAAAAGCACTAAACTCTTGTCTTAATGCCTATCTCCAGATATAAAACTCCGTTATCAAAATCCATAAAAACCTTATGCTTATTTGACCAATCAGTGCCAAGAACTACTTCATATATCAAATTAGGTATAACCAGACAGCATTGGGTACTCACTTCGCATTCAAACCTAATAGGCTACAATATCTGATTACTCACTTTCTGACTCTTACAACATACAGCTGTAATAATATGCAAGGTCTTCACAGGTATCTCTTCCAACACATGTCCTCCCCTAATAATCTCATCATACACTACCTTTCGAATGCAACTCCTATCAGTTCCTGAATCTCCCTAAAATATGTATTGCAATAATTGATGAAAACCCCTCGTTCTTACCTTCTACCTTTAATTCCTCTTAGTCGGCCAATAAATCCTCCTTCGTCATAGGCGTGAAACTAACATTCTCCTCTTTAATTACACACTGCCTTGTCTACCTGACCGATTTAAACAACCCTCTGAGAGTTTAAATTACTCGGACCTAGTCTCTCAGCTTGCTCAGGTCTCCTTACTGCCTCATAAGCTCTCTGAATTGTCCCCTGCTGTGGTACCCACTGAAAGTTTTCCCGCCGTTTGAAATTATCTCTCCTCTGATAATTATCCGCCTGTCTATTATTTTCTACCCTCCTATTATTGTCTCCTCCCTCCTTTGATTAAAATTGTCACCTCTGTTACACTGATTATACCTATTCCAGTTATAGTTCGATTGATGCTCATTCTGTCTGTTTTCACTCTTCACTACTATCCTGTTTGTTTGCTGAATGCCTAAATTATCGATACTAGTCAGTAACTCATCTAATTCCTCAATGCTTTTCATATTCTGCATGCAGCTAACCTGCTGTACCCAACTTGAAAAGCAATATGACTATGTCTACGTCAGAGGTGTCCCCATCTAAATTCTTCCACACTAATACGTGGCGTAAAAAGTATTCTGTGAGGGATATACCGTCGCGCTCCTTAAATTTCCCAAACGTTAGAGCTTCCCTTTCCCTAGCTTGAATTGATTCACCCAAAAATTTGGCCTTAAATTAACCCTTAAAATCCTCTAAATTTCTCATATTTGGCCTATAAATTTCGAACCAAGATTTCACATCCCCCTTGAACGAGTGTGAAACGATTTCCATCACTGTTTCCCATTCGATTAGTTCATCGTCTCATTCTTTCCTACATCTTTTCTCTACTAATATTAAATACTCCATCGGATTAAATTGTCGTGACTTAAATTGTGGCAATCCAGAATCCTTATACGAACAACCAAGTGACATTCCTCCTCTATGACTCATCGACCGGTCTCTCATATCTCTTCTCACCTTTATCAACTCTTCCTGAAGTTTCTCATTTTTCTGTGTCAATATCACCTGTTCTCCCTTAAGGCTCTCGATCTCCCCAAACTTATCTTTTACGACCCCTACTCTATGCAAATATTCCCTTGGAACTTTCCTTACGGTATTGCAAACTTCTTCACACGTTCCGCTACCTCGCTTTTCTATCTGTTCCCCGTTAATTTTAATATCCTTTCTGATTTCCCCCAGTTCCCTCTTCTGACTATCATGATGGCCCTCCATCCCTGCTAACATACCATCCAAGCTATCCTGATTATTTTCAATCTCAGCTCTCAGCCCATCTTCCCTCTCCACTATCTTACGGCTAAGCTCTTCCTCTAAATGCTCTAACCTGCTACTCATTACAGACTTATGTTCCTGAATGTCCTTGCTTAATTCCTCAATCATAGCATTAGTTTATTCTGCCTGCTTCTTTACTGCCTCATCTACATATAGCTTCTCAGATTCAACCTGCTTACCCACAGATTCTATCTTCTGACCCATATACTCTCTCACTTCTCCTATCTCATTACTTACAGACTCTCCCTGCTTCTTAATTTCTCATATTTCCCGACTCATAGGCTCCTTCACTTCTTCTATTTCCTTCTTTATAGACTCTCTCGATTCTCCTATTTCCTTCCTTAAAGACTCTCCTGGCTGTTTAATACCTCTCACATCGCTCAGTAGCATTTGAAGCAAACTAGCGGTCTGGCATTCCTCAGTATTGATGAAAATCTCCAACGGTTCATCTATCAATCCTTCACCTTCTTATCCACATCCATGCTTATGTTCTTAACAGACATCTTACTATTAAATTTACTTAGAGCTCTACTTCTTAATTCCACACTTTCCTCCTTTGACAACTAAACTTTATGAAAATTGACCTGATTTCACCTCTTTTAACGTGTGTATGGGCGTATGCGTACATGTGATGTTATTGTTGCTATTATATCGTACTTCGAACACCACAGTTGGGCTCCAATTGTAACCTACCGGGTCCTCTTAATCTGATCTTCCCACAGTTGGGCGTCAATTGTGACTGCCCAAGACAGATAATAATAATAATAATATAATATTAATATTAATAATATTAATAATAATAATACACCTCTCCTCTGAATGAGAGATAACAGATTCATATTCGGGATTCGTGGGGTTAAACACCTTTACGATTATAATAACAGCAATATTCATTCCCACCTACCTACACCGGTGACCGCATAAATAATAGAATTTTATATCTGACATACATTAAAATATATTCTGATATCGAACATAAAAGCACACTTGGCAGTATCCTCGTCGATACAGACTGATATAACTTTCCTTATCATATATACATTGGCACACTTTTATGACTTACACTGATGTACCCTTGGAAGATGTTGTTGACTGGTACTTACAGATGATGATCGCCGACTTGAAGACTAGTTCTTATGATTCTGGGGAATTAGCTCCCAGAGAATCAGTCATGATTACTTTTATATCGAAATTGCTAAATTGTTTCACTCGCATTGCTATTGACTCTTATAGATGACTGTTATGCCGACTTTCAGAATTCCTCGAGATATTTGGTTGCTCGTGGATCTGATTTTGTTATTGCGCTCTGAATTTGTTAGGTAAATTCTAGAAGCTATTTTGCACCTGGACTGAATAATACTTGGCATATTTTACCAGTATTGTGATGGCCCTCAAATATCGGTAAACAGACTCGGGTTTCCATTACCTTATGCTTTTTAAGACAGTGAATTGTAATGACTTAACTGAAACTAGGCAGATTATTGCCATATGAGAAGTAATCTGACCTGCAGCTCAGTATGAGATCCTCATAACACTATTGTGATTGTCCAGAAATACCGTTATCCCCAAGGACAGCCAAGCATAACCAAACTTGACCTCCTCAATTAAGTCCAAACATCTACCAACTGAATGACTTCGATCCCAGATCGAACCTCTCAACACGAAATCTATCGAATGAATAATTTTCCAACCACCGTCAACTATAATTACTAACGTTATCCCCTCCTCAGATCCCTGGTTCACACAATCAAAATCACGGCTACCTGCCAATTAGAACAATGTGCGCTTACATTCAACCTCTCCTCCAGTACATTGAGGCCTACTTCTCACCCACTTAAATTGACGCGTGACTCACAACGGCCACGGTCATAGGATAATCCCTGCCGCTCACAATAGCTTCAACCCGGAAACTTTGTACAAAAACTCAGTCACCACAAGACGTATTTCCTCAATTGTGCACATTTCCAACCTGCCAGATAATTATCATTGCAATGTTAAATTTTATTCTGACTTGGATCCTGCTACAAATAATATCATAAGTCTAAGCAAATTATATGAACATCAATCACATATTATAATACACTCTAATAAATAATTATGTAAAATATAAAAGCATCAGATAAAATATATGGACGATTATATCAAATAGAAAACAACCGAAAGTGTGGGTTCGATCCTTTGTGATTTGGGAAGGTTACAGTACGGCTCTACATTAATGGTAGTTTCAGATAGTGAATCTGTAAAATATATCGATTGATTTGTTTGTACTGTACCAGTATTTTCTGTATCAATAGATTACAGGTACTTAGAAGAAGCGATTATTTCACAAGACGCAAGCAAGACGCGAGCTTTGGGGAATCGATTAGGCAACCGTGCTTTGCAGAAGCAGTGATGTTCTAGGTCGTCCACAATGACCCTGCTCACATATGTTTTCGAAGGACGAACTTGTACACAAGATGGCTGCGGTACAACCACGACATAAAACCAACATATATGATACATATAGAGATCACAGGGAGGATCAACAACATGGGATCATAATGAATCATAATTAGGAGTAATCTGAAGACATTTACGGAGATATATATGCATTTATAAGAGTTAATATTTGTTAATCGCATCAACGGCACGCAGCTTCAATTTTTATCGATCGGAA
Organism: Meconema thalassinum; assembly: GCA_946902985.2. NCBI lineage: Eukaryota > Metazoa > Arthropoda > Insecta > Orthoptera > Tettigoniidae > Meconema > Meconema thalassinum. Next base: position 801,474,556 of record OX336389.2, on the reverse strand, counting down.
AGCGGTGCATCTTGGGAAGAATCCAGCACAGCTGTCCCGAGCACTGGATTAGAACACTCACTCACTTCTTGCAACTGTTCGCATAACAAGTATCAGTCTACATATTGAAATAGTGCGCTTTATAAGTACGACACGGGAGCGGTGTTTTCACTGCATACAGGCAGGCAAGATCGCGGAGACACGGGTCGGTCGCGTAACCCGATGTTGGCGTGATACGGAATATAACAGTGTCGCGAATGAACTTGGTGATTTTGATAAATTTTAGTAAGCTGGTTACTGTAACAAATGAACTTACATTATCATCGAGTTTTCTACAAAGTATACTGCCATGTCATAGGTTACTGAGTTGAGAGGAATTGCCAACCAGTCATTTTACGTGCAGTAATGAGTTGCTGAGCATTCAGAAGGAATACAACACAAAGCAGAATTGAGAATCTAAGTGTAACCGATGCTTGAATCACGGAATACATAAGCCGACGTCTATATAAGAACAGACTGAAGGATTCTCTAGAAATGATACTGAGATAATTACTTCTACTATATAATGAATCTACAAAGAAGAGTGGAGGTGTTTACAATCTCTTCGCTTCAGGCCCATCCAGGGATGTACGTGAGACAGGTCTTGCATCGCGAACAGCTCTTCGGACATAGACGGAGAAGGGTTCGATCGCTATGTTCCAGACCAGGCTTCAACATCTCGACACCCAGGATGAAGGTTCGATCCCAGGAACAATGTGTGTTCTTACACGCATTTATCCACTTCAAGACATCATAAGGTAGCTGCGAGATTTCTTTATTAGTAGATAGTATGAATCAAGTTATATCTGTAGATTGCCTTTTTGACCATATTTCTTTAATATTTTGCAAATGGACTTGATGATTAAACTTGACGCTTCTGTCATTTTTGTGTGAGTCAATTTTTGTGTACTGTAGATAGTCACTTTTGTTATTTTAGTTTTGCAACATTGACATTAATTTTTTGAAATTAAAATACGAGCATTATAATTAGTTGAGAAGAAATATTTATAGAGAAGAAGCATTTTTAGGAAGAAGACTACGATATCATTGTAAAAGAATATGTATTAGGAATAAAAAGATGGTTAATTGAAATTTACATAAGTTAAATTTAGGTGAGGAAAATTACATACAGCTATTGAAAGCTATATTTTGTATTGAAAGAAGCAATACAAGTATTAATGAAGTTGTTTAAGTATATTTCGATATCAGTGGATATCCGGAAATTGTATGAAGCTTATATAAGGAATCTCTAGTGTGGAGAGATTGCCATTTATGTAATGGAATTTTGTGGATTGCGCGAGCTAATAAGCAGTCGCTGAATTATATAATAATGAGTATTATTCGTCAATATGCTGGAATTTAAATATTACCCACCATTTAAATGTTTATTAAAGGGAAATTTGTTTATCTTGAATTAGATAGTTAAACTTAATGAATATCCAGTGTGAAACAATAATTGGAAATAATATAATAATGTTGTAATTAAATTAAGCTACGTTTGAAATTTAGTTGAGAGACACTACGTTTGATAAACTTTGTTGATTGTCAAATAAGACAGATTACGATTTCAGAAAACGTTAAAGGGGTAATATCCATGGATAATGAGAATCATAACGAGATTCGATGAGAAGATACTACAGTAAATTATTGTATATAATTCGTGATTAATATTTTTCTAGTGTATTTGTGTATATTTATTATGCGATATCGTAAAATCGTATATCAGCATTTCCATGAATAGGAACATTGCATATTGATGCAATAACTCGATTTATTCGTCAGAGATAAAACGAAACATTTATATTTTTGTCTTGCAGATTGTAGATTATCAACATTCTTCGTTTTCAGTTAATAAACTGAGTCATACATTTTAAATATTCAATGATTTAGTGATTTATATTAAGAACAGGATGTGTTAGGAGGACCAGTGGGCAATATTTCCAACGTCAGCCATATGCCCGAGATATTTTTTTCTTTTGTTCTTTTACCACTGGGGCTTTCTTAACGCATTCTATTTTCTTGATGTGTCCTTATCTCAGGTTGATCCGTGTTGGTAGAATTTTTGGGGGTTTATTTTAGCCGGGTACTTCCAGATTCTACGATCCATCTGTTCCATCGGATTTCAACAGCTAAGACCATGTGGATACGGGTAGACATTAATACGGCGCCCAACTGAGTAGCTCGATAAAACTGGAATACCAGTGAGTGGGCACATTAAGATTCTTAAGTTCAAGATGGGCGCTGCTTGCTATATTCATTGTGATATTACTAAGAAAAATGGCAGCGAAGTCCTTTGAATGGTACTCCTCTTTCACTAAATTTCGCATTTATTGTGCTATTATACCGTGAGTTATTGATATTCAACTCTTAAAAATACGCCAAACAGCCATCTTTAGCGTATGTAACCGCTGTTCTTTCGACTTTGTCCTAAGAAGCCACTTACAAGGTTCTACTTTACTGCTAATTGTCGTTGTTACTTAAATACAATTTCCTGACCCGGTCGGAGACTGGAAGCAGGCTGTGGATTTTCATTTTCACTTAAATACAATATGTTCAGTGAAGATGTAGCCTACACTATCTAAAATGTATGAGTTTAGATATAACTCTGTGTCCTTATCAGAGAGTGTAATAGAATGTTCTTGTGATGAAAGTTAAGAATTGTACCCTATTTAAGACTCCTCATTCCTACAAAGTTGTGTTTAAATTCCGCTTGTGCATCCAGAGCAACTCATTCTCACGCTTTGAACGATTTCTCATTCACTTTCATTAATATTATATATTTCTCTCTCTCTCTTAATTTTCATTAGCTTTGGCTTAATCAAATGCTCAATCGGCATCTACCGTTACTTATGTAACTTTTGTTTTATTTCACAAATATTTTCACATGTAATATATACGTTTCACTTTCACAAGTATACTGCTTTGCTTGATTCACTCTATATATTGTTATTTTCAGGAACACGACATTTACGGCGAAGTGCCCAGTGTGACAGGCGGAAACAAACTCCTCCTGTCCAACTTCCTGGTTCCTTCTTCCTCGCGTCTGCAACAAATCAGAATATTAGAACCTGGAGAACAATATGGAGAGTTGTAAAAATGTATATATGCTGTGCTACGTGGTTAAAGGATTCTCCAGAATTATATCGTATGATATTTTGTAATAAATGAAAACATCCAAAATAAATATTTTGTTTTTCTACAATGCTAATGCACTGCTCCCTTGTTGTTTGGTCATGTCATCAGGAATGTCTCATCAATGTAATTTCTCCATAACTTCGCTGATATGATCTCCAAGGTTGAAATAAGTGATTCAGTTATCTTGACGTCACATACAGAAATATGCACCAAACATGAACGGGGCAGAACATTAAAAGAGTACGCTCAACCACCATCTTGAATGTACTGAATCGTTTATATTGCGTCTTTCGCAGAGAAATCCTTTTATATGAGACTGCATAGTTGCTGGGTTTCGTCACTCTAACTGTAACAAGTAGTACATTGTCAATAATTATGCCTTATTTAAAGATGACGGCTGCGGGAAATATTCAGTGATATAATCTTACGAGTAATGCAAGAGAGGTATGTGATTTTTTCTCCCTTCTTTGAAAGTTTCATTGTAATTGCCCAATCGCATCATTTGTTATCGATTTTAATGTTTTATTAGTATGCTCAGCCACCTTTATGAATATATGGCTGGGGAGATCTTTTGCCATCTGCATACAAAGACAATAAACGGTTCTGAAAAATATATAGAGTAATTTATTTTTATGGTATATTAACTAATTTCAAAATGGCCGATGTGCGCTTATATTTAGTTGATAATCCCATAAATAATGGAAGTGAGATATTTCCAGGGGTAATCCTTTCTCATTAAATGTCACATTAATTGCGCTAATTTATCATGAGTTAAGTATGTTGAAGTCATATAATGTACACAGCCGCCATCGTGAACGAATGAAGTCGCTGTTCTTTTGATTTAGTTATAACGAACGGCTTATAAATTTCTATATTACTGCTAATTTTCTTTATTATAACTTAAGAAAACGGTAAGTTATTTATTATCACATTCAATATATTCAAGATGACCGCCAAATGTTGTATTCGGTGTGTTATTTTTATGGCTTGTATCAGCAAGGTCATCTTTCTTACTAAGTTAACTTTTAGTTGCCCAATTACATTCTTAATCATTTACTCATACGTTTTTGTCTAAAATGTAAATTTTCCAAAATTTTAAAGTCGAAGTTACAGTATTCTGTTTGGGACATACGTCACTACATATGATTTCCACCTTGTCACTAATTTCCGTAATGGAGTTTTAAGACTTTTATTAATGCAGCCAATGGCCATTGAAACATTAGAAAGTTATTTATTTTCAAATTATGAAATTTCAGGATGACCCCTCCACGCTGTATTCCCTGTGATAACTTTGCAACTAACGCTTCTGGCACCTCTATATAACACTGCTCTTCGACCAAGTTTCGCCTTAATTGCCCAAACACATCCTAAGTTACTAATGTGTACACTCTAATGCTACGTCTAGGCACTACCTTGAATTCAAAGAGTCACTGGTCGTTTGTTTTAAGCATACTAAGTGACTCATATAGTTCCATGTTATAACTAATTTTCGTTCTTATGGTTCTAGGATATCGAATGTAACCACTTTATTCGAAAATTTCAAGATGGCCGCAGTGCGCTTTATTCAGTGTGATAATGTTCTGTATATGGTAAGTGAGCGCTTTTGTATGATACTAACCTCGAGGCATGATTCGTTTGAATTACTCATTTAATTCTGAATTGCCGATTTTAATGTTCTAATATTGCACGCAGCCACCACCCCTGATATATGGAGAGTCTGTTCATTTGCCTTGTCCGTACAAGGCCACATAAAACTGTCAATATTTTCCACTAACTTTTGTTATTGTAGATCTTAAGTATTTATAATATTTGTTTTTCATAATTCTTATAATTTCGAGATTGTGGCTGCGCGCAATATCAACTCTCATATATTCAGTACGTTGGTAACCGATAGTGTTCATATAAAAATATCAGACTGCGAAGTACAGTGAACATTGCTTCATTGCATCGTATGTTATGGATTATAATGCTTCTTTGGTTCGCACGGCCACCACACTAAAATTTTCTGGCTGGATTAGGGTAATATGAACCGATTGTTAAGATTTCTGAGGATTGAACTCACTGAAATATCATTACATCGGTCGAGGCAATCAAACATTACTTGCTGGGGACGGAGACGCAGGCATAAATCGGTCTCATATGCCTAAATTTCATATGATGAAAATAGTCTAGAAACTTAATTCTAATTTTTTTTATTCGTTGGAAATGTTTTGATACAACGATTCATCGCTGAGATTAATGTGAAACATATATTTGATGGATGAGAGCTGATCGAGCGCTGATATCAGCGGAGCACCGTACTATTATTATATTTGACAGTGAAAACCTGGCAATGACGAGCACGTGGAGCTAGTTGCTCTCTGTGTCATGCCTTCCCTGTTCTCCTTGAATTTTCAGTGGACGAGAAATAATCTAAACCCTTGTTATTCATATGCTACCGATGTACTAATAAATGACGTTCTCTTCTTATAGGAAATTATTTGACGTCACAGACAGTTGAAATTATTCTAGCACTGGTTCTTGTAGATAATTGGAAAATTCAAAAACATCTTCTTTGTTAATTCCATCCATCTGAGATTCACGTGCCGCACGTGAGATTTAAACTTATCTAACTCAGTAGGGTACTTAATGGCCCAGTTAAACATTTGCTTAGTAGGACGTAATTTATCTCAATAGCTTCCTTGGGGACTGTCATCACAGCTCCCCTTTATATCAAACTTCAGCGCTGTTCCATATCTTGATATCTGGAATACAGCCTAGCAAAGAGAAGTTACTGGCCACCAGCCCAGCCTCTTTAATTGCAGCAAAGGATATAAATCAATTACTCGGCGAGACTGATAACCCAATTACGGAAATGGAGAATGAGAAAGAGGGAGGGGGTACAGTCTCCGCCCGACACTGTGCAGATGGAAATGGAGACGAGACGAGTGGAACTTCTAAAGAAAGAGTGAGACTGGATTGTCAAAGGCGGGAAACATCAATGGACTTACATTGAGGTGAACTGTTGTTTTATTCCCACCATCCTATTTCCCGAACGAGAGCAAAAGGGCCAATAAAAGAACAGGGGAAGAAGCAGGAAACTGAAAGTGAAGGGAATGAATTTGGAAAACTAGTCACAGCATGAAATGTTTAGTGCTTTGAGGTGTACAGATATCATTCTATAGAAAATATTTATATTTAAGGCTCATGTTTGAAATGAAGATACAGAGCCTAAGCGTCATTTTTCAGTTCGTTTTCCTTAAGACGTACGTAGGAAGTAGGGTGCCATGTAGTCGTATGTGTGTTTGTCTGTCGGCCGGCCGACTACTAACGCTTGCAAGACTGATCCATATTAAGCGAAATTTTGTGTGGTGGTACCGGTATGTTTATGTCCGGACATCCAACTTAAGCACACCTTTCTTCCGAAAGTACAGCTGACCATCCTGATTAATAGTCAATGCCAATAACTCATAAAAAAGGCTGGCCCAATTCCAATATTGTCCAAACATTGTAGAAATAAATCATACGGGTCTGAAATACTACTTATTAAGATCATGGTGGCTTTAATTCCATCAATTGCTAGTATTGAACGATTCTAACGTTACATGCTTGTAAAACTCGTACATTACGAACCCAATTCCGGACAAACGGTGTATGAACATAGCATCACTAATATATAAATTTTAAACGTTTCAATGCAGCCAACCATTACTAATAGCAGGCACCAACATGAGAGTTACCCTTGATTAACTGTGACAACCTGGATGTGTTTTTTTTTCTAAACATTGTACGAATAAAGTACTCTGGAGAAATAAGTCATTTGCAATACGTAGGTTATTCCGTGCTTTCAATTGTAAGATAGTAGAAACGTTTCATTTTCTATAACCTTTGAAGACCTCGCAAGTGACTAAGTCAATTTCGAACATTCAATGTACGAGTAAAATACTTACTATCAAAACGTGATTTCTGAAATTTAATGAAATCTGTTAAAATCCAGCCAACGGTTTATGGTACTACTAACTGTACTTTAAACTGTAAAATATCACGAAGGGCCGGATGGCTCTATATTAACAAAACTTAGCACGCACAATGTACTTAGGAGAAACACGCAATTCACAACATTGTAGGTAATTTCAGTGCTGCCAAAGGTAATAAATTGGTTTCTTCATAGCGTATGGCTTTTAGTGCCGGGAGTGTCCGAGGACATGTTCAGCTCACAAGATCGTGTAGCTGCTTCAATGCGGACACCCATGGAGTGAGCTACAAGTACCTTCGCGTGTGGAGTGTGGTCTGGGGAGGAAAGTGTGAATGTAAGGACGAGGAATTTGAAGGTAGCAGCTGTGGCCTATAATTAGGCACCAACGCCGGCATTTGCCTGGAAGGAAAATGGGAAACCAGTAGATGGCCACTAGTGGGGCTATCACACCAGTAGCCGTGAGTGATAAAGCACGAACCACGATTGCATTTTGCAGCCCGACTTTTTCCTAATATCTGGCGAACCAACAATGCTAAAGACTTGTATGAGGAGTCAAATGACTTGAGATGAATCCTCTTTACTAATGGACCACTGATTTTGCCAAATTACCTAAAACAACGAGGTCATCGATTTTTTCCCTTGATATCTTTAGAACCCGTAATGTTAGAATGGTGAGTTAGGGGTCGAAATAATCCTTGCACTGCCCTCTTTACTGCAGAGTATTTACTTTTACAGATTTGTTCTGAAAGGGCATAACTGTTAATTATTATTAGTTAATTATTAATTGATTGGTCGTAATCGCTAGCGTGACAGAGATAGCTTCCCTAGGCGTAAAAATGACAAAGGAATATTTTTAATAAGTGGAGTCAGGATGGGCAATGGCTTATTAGTTAATAGTTAATATTTTACGAGCAGGTATGCTTTAACACGCATTGTCATGGTGGAGGCTTCACGTGGCGATTGATCAAGGTCACGTGGTCGTTTAAACAAGATTAATCCTGTTTAGAGACCTTTGGAAACATTTCCCTGAGACTGTGGGATAGTAGGGGTGATAGGTTACATACCGTCAAAGTCTTGTTTAGCGTGAGTTATGTTACTGAGAGAGAGGAAGGCTTATTACAGGCTACAATTATTCTCTCTGACAAGTCTTTGACCATTTCACTACTTGTTCTTGGGCTTATTGGTTATTAAAAAACAAACGCTATACACAAAATCTGATTTATTAATCCAAGAATATTAAAGGCTGATCTAAATCCCAGCTATTTGACATACAATTTGTTTCCACTTGTTTTAAACACTTTTTCGACAAGTTAATGTTTTGGAAACTATGTATTTTGGAGTTCTTGGAGATTATACCGTCCTATTACGGGTTGATTGTTGAAGTCTTCCAGAAAATAAGTTGCTGGGCAGTCGAGGTTGACTTGTCGAATACGAAATATTCTCGTGCCCAAATTCGGCATGTATCCTTTGTCAAAAACAGACTTGAACTTGCTGATACGGACGTGGTTGCCGATTTTAAGTCGGTGGCGTTTAGGATCAGCAGTTTTGATGGGATAAAGAACTTTACAGTCGTGGAATATTTTTTGTTACAAGTCGTGGCATTTTCCAAATAGTTCTGAGTTTGGTATCATTGTAACGTGACACTAGCTCGGGTATTATGTCTATCCAGCGATATGATCCCCAAGCCGTGAACTCTTTCCACATATTTGATTTAGCGTGCGAATAAAACGCTCTTCCACACTAGCTTTTAGGTTGCTGTACGTGGTGGAATGATGAATATCCAAAGATTGGAGAAAGCTAGAGAAATCTTTGTTGAAAAATTCTTCGTCCTGGTCTGTTTGCAGAAGCTTAGGTTGAAGTTTGGAATGTTTAAAAATACTCTTGAATGCAGTGGTAACCAGAGGACCTGACTTAGGATTCACTGGTTGTACAAAGACCATTTTGGAATAAACATGAAATACAGTGGACATGTAGCGTACACCATCGTTTCGCTAGCATGGGGAATCATTTCATCCAAACCAGCCTGCCAAAACACATCCACACTACGTGAAATAACTTTGAGTCGCTGTTAGTTACGCCTGGCAGGGATGTGTAACTCGTGAGCTATGCTCACTTTGCTTGGTGAAGATTTAAACAATAATTTTGGCATTTCGAAGTTCTCGTTCAATTTTCTGGATTTCCCAATCGTGACCAGTATGACCGGCCTGTCGCTGAAGCACCCAAGAGCTGGATTAGCTTACCGGGATTATGCCAGTGGGTGACATCAACGAGGGGTTTTAATGGTTTAAATGTAACCCCCAAAGCTGAGGGTCCACGACAAATACTGTCTGTGGATGGAAATAATTTTGAAATGATGGTTCTATACTTGGTACTTTCATTGGCATTGCCATTAAGATGGATTTATACGTTTAGAAATAATTACGTTTATAGTCTTATGAAATCGGAGTACGTGAAAATAACAGCTCTAAAAGACCAGTATGTCAATTTATAGTTAATATTTTTTAATGATAACCACTTGCGAACCGAACTTGATATCAGAATTACCAATCCGGAAACAATCATCTTTATAGTAAACACCATAAGTAGTATCTGTTCTTTTAGAAAATAGGTCTTTGAGGTAGGGTGACACTAAAGCACCGTAATTTTGGATCAGTATGCTTTTTAACTGGGCTTTACACTCAGGTGTATAATAGATTTCTGAAAGTAGGCTGTTTGGAAGTTGTAGGTAATTCTGCAATCACTGATGTTATCAGAAACTGAGGAAGTGGCAAAGGTTTTAGTGGTGTAGAAACCTTATGCTCTGGTTTTGCTGGTGTAAAGACCTCATCTCCATCATCACTAAAACTATCTAGTTCCCTTTGTTCCTTTTCCAAAAGGACCTATTTCGTAGTCTCAATTGCTTTTGAAACTGTTTGTGGCTTTTAAGACGTGGAAGATTCTTTAAACATGGCTTTTAGAGGAGGTGTTTAATGTCACTGAATATACACAGCATTATCTGCACGCGACCGTTTCAAATGACGAAACTTATGGCGAATATTATTTGGCACACAATTCAGTAAAGATTTGAAAGGTCATATATGGATTGACATGTTCAGTATAAATGTGGCGCATATCCCGCTCATCTTGGCGAAATAAGACAATCACATTGGCATTATCACGAATGACTTGTTTTGACATCTTGGAATAAGTCTGTCCGAGATATAAGCAGTCGATATGTTTTCTGACGACCCATGCTGAAATAGGCTTGGATATTGCCTTGTCGTTCTGTAGAGACATCATCGAAAATCATAAGTGAATCAGGCCTTACCGTATCCAGTGAAATAACATTTAATTGCATTGAAAACGTGAAATAGCCCATATATTCTGTCCGTAGTTCATACATGACCTGTGCCAGGAACTCATAGAGTGATTGATAGAGGGATTTTGCGAAAATATAGACATTTTGAAAACGCAGACCATTTGGAGCCCTGATGAGGGTGAGTAAAAGATTTGTCTTTCCACATCCTGAGGGTCCCACAATGAGGCAGCGAATGGAAGAGGGAAACAGTGACCCGTGACGCTGTTTGGACGTTGTAGGAAAGAGATGTGAAACCATGTCCCCAAAGGGGAGTGAATCTTGCTGCTTAATATTCTGTATAGTAACTAATTGTAAAAGATGCTAGTAGGCTGTCTATATACAAGGAACCAAGCCCTGGGACAGGGACAGTATTACCATGGATGTCTCTGGACGTGCATTAATGGCCAAGACCGCCCCATTAAATTATCCTAAAAGAGACAGATCCTGCTAATAAACACTATGTTGATATATCGGTTGTACCACGCAATAAACAGGAAGATTATCATTTCAATGGAAAGCGGTTAACCCATGTGAAACCTCCACAAGTCGCTACCGATGCCTCTAAAAAAACGTATGTGGATGAGAAAGTAAAATATTTTTATGGCGACCCAAGCCTAACCATATATGTCTATACCGCTAATAATAACCGAATTATTGACGTGTCTAATCCTGTGAACCCTTAAGACACCTGTACCAAACAAGTTTTAACCTCTGAAATGGACAACGTTGTGAAATCGAACAGAATAATTTACACATGAAGCGAAAACGACTATCCGACGTTTCAGACCCCATAGACCCTCGTGAGGTAACATTAAAACAATTTGTGGAAAACTTAGTATCCTCGATTATTAAACCACCTCCCCACGTATTCCTAGTTTGCATGACCAACCGATGGTCTGTGAAAGATAGTCAATACGTTATGTATGTTTTACCTTCAGGATCTACCGCTTACAGCTTACGGATTGATGGAAGTATTCGAATAATGGACTATACACCAGATATAAGCCATTTATCGATACGATTCAACAATAATGTCATGTCACTATTTATTGATCATGACGTCAGAGTGGATGATATACAGGGTGAACAAAAAATGCCGCACTTGGAGGTCGGCATGCGATTCCTCATCCAATTGCAAGACAAAAGTTTCAATAGCAAAATCAGATCGGGGGCTGTTTGAAAACACAAGTATCAAAACGAGAAGCTGGCAACACTGTCACATCCTGCAGTGCATCGGAATGTACAGAGAAAGCTCCGGCAGAGCGCCAAGTTCCTGCGACCTCCTTTCGGCCACGCTGCATGCAGTTACAGCGTCGCCGGAACCTCGTATCTTAACACGCATTTCAGTTAACCCTATTGGCGGAACTAGGTTTTGCAACATAAACTTTTGTCGTGAATTTGGACGAGGAACCGCATGCTGACCTCCAAGTGCGGCATTAATTTTTCATCCTGTATTATCTTTCTATTTGGTTCTAACATTGGAAAAATACATGCAGGAAAAACTATAAACGATTACCTGCTTTACGTAGAACTCGACGATAAAACCACTGGAAATTAAATATGAATGGGTTTATTCCCTACAAATGTGATAGTTGTGACTCAAACTTTCTTGTGAGAGGTTGTCCATCATGGTGAAACAAAGATACGTGGTGAAAATGACTAAATAGACCATGTCATCGCAAAAGCGTAGCTTTAAAGCTGTTCATAATGCAGCCCACAAAGCCTCACGAGATGAAAATAATAAAGTGTTGGCTGTTAAAAAAAGCACGATTGCATGTGAATCCGAAAAGTAAACGACGGTTTTTCAAACAAGGCCGAGTGATTCCAGTCCCGAACTAAGCAGGGGTTTTACCTGCTTTGTTTGCTGGGCTCTCGGCACTGGGTTCGCGTCTCGGCAGTGCCAGCACTTTTGCCAGAGCAATCAAGTCAACTCAGGAAGCCAAGCAACAATTGGGTGAAAGTAAACGACATATTGAGACCATGGAAGCGATTGCCATAGGCACAAGAAATGCAAACATGAATCTAGCACCCTGCAAACAAGGACTAAGTATTTTCCTGTCACCGAAAAAAGAACCTGGTATACCAAGATATTCTATGACCCATGTTAGTAGGGGAGCAAGGCGGTTTCAAACCAGTGTCATGGCCGCCGCGTGAGTCCAAGCCGATATCTCGCGAACGCCTGGTCGGATTTTTACAAATGAGGTGTCGTTGGACTCGAGCTGACGGAGGCTTTGCTATGGACCACTCATTATATATTTTTTTAAATTTGGAAACTCGATTTGGGGGTAAACAAATGTTTTTTTGTGATTTTTGCTGATATCTCACGAACCAATAAGGCTAGAGACTTGTAGGAGGTGTCATGTTTTTTTGCCGCGTTGCCCTCTTGTCGAGAATGCCTGTGTCGAGTCGGATCAAAAACCCATTTCGGGGTAAAATGTGATTTTAGACTGGTTATATCTCGCGAACCAAAGCTGCTAGGGACTTGTACGAGTACTCGTAGGACTCGGGTGACACCACCTTTCGAATGTGGTAATTATTATTTTCCAAAAATATAATTCACAAAGGGTCTAACGCCATACATGTTGAAAAAAATTGTTTACCTCTTTTTAAATTTTAAATGAAGCGTGGTTGTCAAGACAGACGGTACCACTGCCATTTGCGTCAACGAGCCTGTCGCCACTTATGGTAGCGGTATCCCAATAGAACAATGAATATTTTGGCAGGACGGTGGGACGGTTTACGACGGTTCATTTCCGAAATTTGTTATGGCGGACGGATGGAGGCTAATATTCCAAAACGCGTGAAGCGTGCTAGGATTTTTTACCCCTAAACGGGTTGTATAGCGTGCTTGTCGATGTAGTGTCACGGCTCATAGGCCAGCGAATAATTTGTAGGAAATGAAGTTATAACGTCCGATGACCAAGCAATTTGTATGAAGGCAAGTCATTAGCGTTAATGCAAATGATAATTCTGTGATGAGATAGATTCAGGTTGAAACGCAAGCTGTGAATGGTTAAATGAAATGTATGATTTAACAGTTGTAGCTGGTAGCCTGCTAGCAAGTCCCCATGTGTTTTGTCACTTGAAGGCTGAAAAGATCAAACCTTCTCTACTAGCTAGCCGAGCTCAGTTCCCACGTTCAACGCTTCATAACGCTATCTCAGGAATTTGCGGACCACACTTGGCAACACTGCTGTCAGGTGACAACCGACAACTCTGTAACGGAGATAAAATTTCACATTCTGTCAGACAGCCGAGCAGAGCGGCTTGCATGAGTGGACAAAAGCGGTGAAAGGGCAGAGGAGGAAAAACTCTACACAACAGGAATACACGTGACCACTGCAGAGCGGTGAGGGGCGGGGTCAGAGGGCCGGGGGAGAGGTGAGGGGGGAGTGGAGAACCCATGACAGCCAATAGCTGAACGAGTTGTAAGTCAACATGGAGTAAAGGAGTGAGACACAGGTTTAGAGAGGGAAAGAGAAACATGTGTAGACATGCATAAAGTGTTGAGCGCCGTACACAGGCCTCTTGTACAACATGATTCAATAAATAAATAAATAAAAAGTGCACAGGTTCACAACATGTAATGTATTGATCCTAGGATTACAGGTAGAGTTAAATCCCAACCATTTCACATACAGTCTATTCCCTTTTTATTTCAATAATTTTTCCACAAGGTAATGTTTAGGAAACGCTGTTTTCTGAAGTCCAAGGAGATAAAATCTACCATTTATGTGTTGATGGTTGAGGTCCTCGAGTAAATCGGTGACAGAATTGTCCAAGTTGACTTGACGAATTCGAAATAGTTCGGTCCCCCACTGAGGTGTGTAGCCCTCATTTAAGGCAGACTTAAATTTGGTCAAACGAACAAAATCCCCTATTTTCAGTCGGTCACGATTAGGGTCTGCTGTTTTAATGGGGTTAAACAGTTTATCCAATCGCTGAATATTTTTGGTCACGAGCCGTGACTTGGTCTCAATCGTTCTATGTTTGGTGTCATTGTAACGTGACACTAGCTCTGTTAAATTTCCAACCAGCGATTAGTGCCCTGAGCGGTAAACGCTTTCCACATATGCGTTTTCAGTGTTCGATTAAATCGTTCAACTACTCTAGCTTTGAGGTTGCTATACGTGGTGTAATGGTGAATATCCTTAGATTTGAGAAAACTGGAGAAATCCTTGTTGAATAATACTTTCCCCTGGTCGGTTTGTAGCAACTGAGGTTGAATTTGGATTGTTGAATAATATATTGAAAGGCCTAGGTGACTAGTGGACCAGACTTGCGACGCACAGGTTCAGAGAAGGCAATTTTGTAATACACATCAATGACAGTCAACATATAGTGTATCACCGTTGTTAACGCCAGCATAGGGTATCATTTCAAACAAGTTAGCCTGCCAAAGTTCATCCACACCTCGTAAAATCACCTTGAGTCGCGGTAGTGACGGCTAGTTGGACGATGCAACTCATGAGCAATACCCATTTTAATGGGTGAAGGCTTAAGCAATAACTTTGGCATTTCGAAGTTCTTGTTCAAATTATGAATTTCCCAATCGTGACCGGTGTGTTCAGCTTGACGTGAAGCATGCAACAACTGTAGCCGCTGGACGAGCTTATTGGGATTGTGCCAGTAGGTAACATCCACAAGGGGTTTTAATGGTGTAAATGTCACTCCCGAAGCGGACATTTTACGACGAACACTTTGACTGGTGGGAAACAATTTTGCAATGATGGTTTTATATTTTTGAGATATATTGGCATTCATTTGTTGAGTGGGATCATACTGTCTTTTGTGGGCATGGGTGTCCAATAAAATGGATTTATATTTGCCAATGTCCTCTTATGTATAATCATGGGAAGAGGGTGTTCGAGAGAATAGCAGCTTTAACAGTCCTGGCGTTAATTTATAATTGATGTTTTAATGACAACTTTAGTACGAGCAAATTTAATGTATGAATCACCAATTTTAAAACTATCATCCTCATAGCGAACACCATACGTGGTATCTGTGTTTCCAATAAAAAGATCGGTGAAATAGGGTTCTAGTGTTGATCCATAATATTTTATTAAAATGTTTTTCAGCTGAGTTTTATGTTGAGGGGTGGTCAAGAGTTGTGAAAACGGAGACGATCTGGAAGGGCAAGGTGTTTCGACCATGACCAAGGATTTCGTTTTTCTTAAAAACTCTGGAAGGGGTGAGGACTTTTTCTGAGGCGTAAACACTTGTTTACACGCCGCTAACACTAGCCAAATCTTCCTGCTCCTCTTCCTCTTCCTCAGGGTGCTCGTGTAGCGTCTGAGTGGCTTGTGAAACGGTGGGTAGCGTTTCAGATGGCTTGAAAGAGGGTTTCAACATGGCTTTTAGCGGAGGTGCTAAATGTTGTTGAATAAACAACGCATGATCTGAACGTGATCGTTTCAATTGACGAAACTTCTGGCGAATAGTATTTTTTGCTCTAAAAATATGTTTTTTCAATAGGCTCTCTGCTAACGCCATGGTGTCTTGACAAATGACTTGATAGGGAATGAGTCAGTGCCTTAGTACCAATAAAATGATCAAACCCTAAGCGATACCGTCCATGGTTGAGTTCAATTTGTTTTTCAATGACCAAACAGGCATGATGTTCAGTGTTCCAGCACTTGGCACACAATTCACTAATCATTTGAAAGGTCATATACGGATTCACATGTTCATTATAAATGTGACGACTGTTCCTTTCGTCCTGGCGAAATAAAACAATGACATTGGCATTGTCACGAATCAACTGTTTGGAAATTTTAGAATACGTTTTTTCTAAGACAGAAGCAATCGATATGTTTGTGACGACCCATGCGGAAATAGGTTTGAATGATGCCTATTCGTTCATTGGATATATCATCGAAAATCATGAGTGAATCAGGCTTTACCTCATATGGTGAAATAACATTTTCTTGCATGGAAAATGTGAAATAACCCATATTCTCATTTTGTAATCCTGACATGACTTGATCTAGAAACGTGTAGAGGGGTTGGTAGAGAGAGTTTGCAAAAATATAAATATTTTGAAAACGCAGACCATTGGGCGCTCTAATGAGCGTCAGCAAAGATTAGTCTTTCCACATCCCGAAGGTCCCACAACGATGCAGCGAATGGTAGATGGAAACAGTGAACAATGGCGTTGTTCACGTGATGTGGAACAAAGATGGGAAACCATGTCCCCCACGGGGAATGACTCTTGCTGCTTAATAATCTTCATTTCAACTAAGGCTTAGAGAGGCTAGCAGTCTGTCTATATACATGGAACCGAGCCTTGCCATAGAAACAGTCGACTCTTACTACAGGTTGACGATGGATGTCATTGGACGTGCGTTGGTGGCCAAAGCTAGGTCTGTTTCCATACATGATCCAAAACAAGAAACGATCCTGCTAATAAACACTAAGTGGATAGGACTGTAGTGCCACGCACAAAACAGGGAGATTATGACTTTAAGGGACAACGGTTAACCCATGTGAAAAATCCTCAAGTGTCTACAGACGTCACTAAAAAAAGTATGTGGATAACAAGTTGTATGAGTTTTATGACAAAGTGTCTCAGCTTACAGGGAATGGCTATACGGCTAATCATCACCGCATTATTCATGTGGAAGACCCACAAGACGAAGACGATGTCTGTACCAAACGTTACGTGACCTATGAAATGAAAAGCCTTTATAAATTTATCCCATCTGTATTTTTTGTGTATCTGACAAATGAAAAACCTGTGAATGACAGAAACCATTTACCGCTAGTCCATGACCAGCACCTGACCTATGTTCTTGCTTCGGGTTTAAACCACTATTGATTACACTATGATGGAACCATTCACATGAAAGACGCCATGCCTGATGAGAACCATTTACAAATAGAGATAAATGGTCATAGGATGTTGGTCCATAACCTTGAAATGGTCAATAAAGGTGACGAATTATCCTTTCAACTCATGTTGACATGGAATGAAAAGCAAGCGGGAAAAACCATAAACGATTTCCCACTTTATGTGGAATTGGAATATACAGCTATGAAATAACAATCAGACGTTAGTTGTGACTTAAACTTTCTTTTGAAAGGTTGTAGGTCATCATCATCATGGTGAGACAAAGATATGTGGTGAGAAAGACTAAAAAGACTAAAAATAAGACTCTGTCCTTGGCAAAGCTTGGGCTTAAGGCATTATTGGACAAGCCCTTGCAAAAGAAAAAAAAAGAAAAATAATGTGTTGACCATAAGAAAAGCCCTTCGAGCAGCACAGTGGCGTGTTATTCCAAAACGTCGGCGACAGCTTTCAAAACAAGGGCGAGTGATTCCCTTCCCCAAACGAGCGGGATTTTTACCTGCTTTATTTGCAGCTTTGGCTGCTCTGGGTTCACGTTTGGGCGGTGCCAGTGCGGTGGCTAAAACCATTAAAGCCGCGCAACAGGGCAAGCAACAACTACAAGAAAGTCAGCGACACAATTAAACCATGGAAGCGATTGCTATGGGGGCTAGAAATGCCAATTAAACCAGCCTTTTATCAACAAGGATTGGGGATTTCACCATTTCGAAATAAAAAATAATTAACCTTAGCCATGCCAAGACATGCCCTGACACATGATCAAGTGGAAAGCTATGCTAAACAACTAAAGCTTTCTCATTTTCGAGGTGTGTTTATGCGAAACCAATTACCCCACGACCCTGGAAACAGGAGTGTGCTGTTGTCAATTTGGATGATCTTCGAGGACCAGGAACGCATTATGTAGCTTATGTCAAAGAGGGATCCACCGTATGGTACTTTGACAGTTTTGGAAATTTACCCCCGCCCATGGAACTAGCGACCTATTTTGGAAACAGGATCAGGATATATTATATTGTGAAACGTGAGCAAACGTTAGTAGTGGTTTTGTAGCGGTTCTACAGCCACCTCCACCTCCCCACCTCACAAGATGGCGGCGGCGCGATATCTCTCGAACGCATGGTCGGATTTTGACGAATGAGGTGTCATTGAACTCGGGCTGACACCCTCTTTCCAATGGACAATATATTTCAACCCCAAAAATAAAATCTACCCTACTAGGGGGTGAAATTGTAATTTTTTAGAGAATCTCTCTTTCCAATTGCAACATGTGAGAGTTTGAATGCCGATATGGATTTAAACGTTGTTCTACATAATGTGCATGTGTTCGGTGGATAGCCACTATGAATTAACAAGCTTGTTTTTGTTTTTTACGCATGCCCACTCATGGCTTTTGTAAGAGGGTGGGAGAGCGGATCCCTATGGATGGGTTATTGTTGACGGGTCATTGTTGGCAGGTCATTGATGACAGGTCCTTGTGGACGAGTCCTTGTGGACGAGTCCTTGTGGACAGGTCCTTGTGGACGAGTCCTTGTGGACAAGTCCTTGTGGACGAGTCCTTGTCCCTTTGGAATGATCCCTTTGGACGGATCCCTCTGGCCTGGTTCCTACGGACTAGCCCATGAATTTATTTAAATTATGTCAAAGGGCCTAACTACATTTGTGTGTGTGTTGAATTGACGTTGTTCACTAATCCTCCACTATTATAATGGGATAACGATATGAAAGGAAAGTGACGAAATACATGTGAACATACAAGGGATCTAACTTGGTGGATGGATGTGTTCTAACGAGTCATTTGTAGTTGAAAGAGAATAATACATGTTCTTAAGATGTTAAAACTGAGGAGATGGCACGTGCAGTAAGACGTCTTGTTACTTCCTGTGTCATATTACAGACATGACAGAGAGCGCGCAGATCTGTTGCTATGACTAACACTGCAGTAATTTGAAACCGCAAGTGTTCATTAAGACAATGGATGATGATCATGCAAAGTTAGCAGTTATTGGATATTACACAGGTGTTCCTTCCGTGTCATGTTGCTGACATACCAGAGAGCGCACACTGCTGTTGCTATGACTGACGCTGCAGTAATTTGAAACCCCATGTGTTGATTAAGACAATGGATGATGATCATGCAAAGTCAGCAGTCATTGGATACCACACAGGTGTTCCTAGTGTACTTTGGACTCTCAACTGTATTGGGAAAGGAATTGCAATGATCTGCAAAAAACTGCTGACACGAGCGATGAGTGTTTATATAAGAGGGGTGCCATATATCTCCCTACTGTCAGTCTTTATTACTCGCTTTGAGTGAACAGTGCTCTATTACTGCTCAAGAGTTGTAAAAAAAGCGGTTTTGGTAGAAAATCATTAAATTATTTTGCAAGGTAAGTACTTATTATTAATGGATTGTAGTCTTTTATTACTAATTGATGTTGAAGTTATTGATTGGAATGTATTTATTGATTGATTAATTGAATGATTGATTGATTGACTTGTTTACAGATAATTGGGTACCTGTAGGTTACCAGATTCCTACAATCTGTTCATTCAGTGACAGCAGTTGATAAATTATAAAAAGGTAAGTGCCCCCTCTAATAACTTTTAAACAGTTAGAGTGATATTTTCCAATGTTCACCCCTACATGTTAGCGAAAATGGTATATTTGGCAGTCAAAAGATGGAACTACTTGACCATGGTTGTAAAGCTAATTTTGTAGGTTAGATTTTGATTACCGCTCTATTAAGTCTGAATGTTCATTGCTAGGTGTCAGTGACAGAGGGAATATTTAAAGACTTAACCTCAGTTCACCTAACATAACCTAACTTTACCTAACTTAACCTTATCATGTGACATGTTTTACAATTTTAAACTTGTTTTAAGACTGGCTATGACGTTACACTTAGCTCACTTAACTGGCGATCGCTGGTTTTTATCACGTGACATGTTCTACAAGTTTAGACTTGTTTTAAGACTGGCTATGACGTCACACATAGCTCACTTAACTGGCAATCGCTGATTTCTATCACTCTATCATGTTCCAATGTTCACCGCTAGATGTCAGTGACAGTGGTATATAGTAACCCCCAGTTAGAACTACATGAAGTTAGACTTGCTAGGAGTTCACAGATGATCGATTTAAATACCCTGCTATAACCATTGACTGGAATGTAATTAAACTATTTATATTGTACTTTTGTTTATCATTTATTAACATTTATGATTTCTTTCTTTTATAGGTTATTTCGAAAGGGATCATCATGTTCAAGTGTGGTGACTGTAGGAAACAGTTCTCAAGACCTGACAGCCTTCAACGACACGCAAATGTTAAACATGACATTAAAATGTTTGTGTGCAGTCATTGTGCTACCACATTTAACAGACGAGATAATCTTGCACGTCATATAAATTTAATGCATGTTAGTTCAGCACCATTTTCATGTTCAGTTTGTGAACTTGGTTTTTCTGCTGTAAAGCGATATCAATCCCACATGGTTGAAGTGCATGGTGAACAACAAGAATTAACAACTGTAAAACCAACAACTAGCACGGAACCTTTAAATGAATGTAATGCTCAAAAGCGTAAACGTTCTCAAGATTGTGAAAATAGTTGTGCAACAAAAAGAAAGAAGAACGGTGAACCTTCGATAACACATTGTGATGTATGTAATATTGATATACCTTCTTCATTCATTCATGGACATTTACGCAGTATTCATCATAAAAATAACGCTTGCCATGAAAGAAATTCTGGGAATGTTCAACAAATTGGTAGTGCATTTAAAAGTCGAATTGCTAGTTATAGACTTTATAGTAAAGAAAAAACTCAAAGTATTGAATCATTTTAAAAAAATGTTCAACCAACTGTGTTTGGCTTAGTAGAAAATGTTTTATTAGAGCATAAAACATTTAAAATGAATTTTGAACTTTTTAGCCTCTATGTAAAAACTGGGAGCGAAGGTGAAATTACGGATATCAAATCTTTTAATACAAAAAACGTAATTTTTTGTGAATCAACTAATATTAGTGATATATATCAAAATATTTCAAGTGCTATCATCATGAAGAGTGAAGAGTTCCAGGAAAGGGAGTCGGGCTGGGCATTGGTTGAAGTACTTTATTTAGAAACCAACATGAATAAATATAATCCCCTTCGAGCATCATCATACATTGATTTACCTGCATGGATTAAACGGAAGAAAGCTTGTGTAAACGTTATGAATAGTGACCATGCATGTTTTGCATGGGCTGTAACCTCAGCTCTCCATCCATCAGCGATGAATGAAAAGAGAACGTCATCTTATCCTCACTATTCTTCAGTGTTAGATTTAAAAGAAATAGAATTTCCTATGGCGATAAAAGACATTCAACGTTTTGAAGAGCTGAACAATGTAAGTATTAATGTTTATGGAATTGAAAATAAGAGTATAGTTGGTCCTCTATATTATACTCAGGAAAAAAAAGGATGCTCATGTAAATTTACTGAACTAACTAAAGGTGAAAACGCCCACTATTGTTGGATAAAACATTTAAGTAGACTTGTTGGTAGTCAACTATCAAAATACGAAGGTAAGAAGTGGTTGTGTGAAGGCTGTTTGCTACATTTCAGAAAAGTGGACCAACTAATTCAACACCAAAAATGGGGGTGTAATCATGTTTGTACGGTATTACCTACTCCTAAAAATTAAACATTCTAAAATTTAAGGATTATGAGAAACAGCTTCGAGTACCATTTGTTATATATGCTCACTTCGAGGCTTTGCTATAACCATTTAATACATGTTCATCAAATCCAGCCCAACCTTTCACCAACACAACTCACATTCATGAACCTTTTAGCTTTGCATATTATATTAAATGTAGTTATGATGACTCTTTAAATAAGTTTGAGCTCTATAGAGGACCTGATGCACCTAAAGTTTTTATGGAAAGGCTTGAGAAAGATGCCATTCGAATATCCTCTATTTTAAATACGATCATTCCAATGGAGCCACTAACTTCATCAGAGCAAATGAATTTTGAAACTGAAACTAATTGTTTTATATGTGGTGAATGTTTATATACAGACAGGGTTCGCGATCATGACAGGAAAATATCGTGGTGCTGCTCACCAAGAATGTAATTTAAATTATAGAGTAAGTAAATTAATTCCGGTCATTCTACATAACGGTAGCAAATACGATAACCACTTTATCGTTAAAGAATTTGGAGCTTCAGATGTGAAAATTGATGTGATTGCAAATAATAAGGAACAATACATATCGTTCACAAAATACATCAAAACTAGCAATAAAAAAAACATTAAACTGCGATTTTTAGATTCATTCCGCTTTATGCCGAGTAGTCTTGATAAGCTGGCTAGTAATTTAAAATCAGATCAGTTTCATGAAATTCATCGTGTCTTTCCTAAAGAAGATGATTTTAATTTAATTCGTCAAAAGGGTATATACCCTTATGAATATATTAGCTGTGTGGAACGTCTTGAGGAGTGTTCTTTACCACCGAAAAATACATTTTACAGTTCCTTAAACACAAGTCATATCAGTGATCAGGAATATTTACATGCACAACGCGTATGGACACAGTTCCACATTCAAACTTTAGGAGAATTTTCAGACATATATTTGAAGACAGATGTGTTATTATTAGCAGATGTTTTTGAAAATTTTCGAAATGTTTGCATGAAAACTAATGACCTTGATCCTTGTCAGTATTTCACTGCTCCTGGGTTAAGTTTCAGTTCAATTTTGAAAAAAACGAAAGTAAATTTAGAATTAATGACTGATATAGACATGATCAATTTTATAAAATCATCAATTCGAGGTGGATTAAGCCAATGTAGTGGACGGTACTCTAAAGCGAATAATAAGTACATGCCTAGCTACAACCCTTGTGAAGAGTCAAAGTATATCGTCTACCTCGATGCAAATAACCAATATGGTTGGGCTATGAGTCAATATCTACCACTGAAAGATTTTCGCTGGCTGACACAACCTGAAATTGATGTCTTACATGTTGACACTCTTAATGATAACGATGATAAAGGATATATTTTAGAGGTAAATCTTGAGTACCCTAAAGAGTTACATGATGATCATAATGATTTACCATTTTGTCCTGAGAATATGAAATCTCCATACATCACATCACGAACAAAAATGTTAATTGCTAATGTAAATGATAAATGTAAATATGTAATACATTATCAAAACTTGAAACAGTGTCTACAGCATGGATTGAAATGAACTAAAATTCATCGCGTATTGCAATTTCATCAGTCAGCATGGCTCAAACCGTATATTGATCTAAACAATAATTTAAGAACGCAGTCAACAAACGCGTTTGAAAAAGATTTTTATAAACTCATGAATAATAGTGTTTTTGGAAAGACTATGGAGAATGTTGATAAACGAGTTGATGTAAAGCTGATAACAAAGTGGGAGAATGATGGTAAAAGGTATGGTGCGAGCAACTTAATAAGCAAACCTAACTTTCATAGCTGTTCAATTATTCATGAGGATTTAGTTGTAATACAAATGAATCGTCTTAAAGTAACTTACAACAAACCCATATATGTGGGTTACACCATTCTGGAATAATCAAAAACACTTATGTATGAATTTCACTATGATTATGTAAAGAAAAACTATCTTGATAATGCTAAATTACTCTACACAGACACAGATTCTTTTATTTATGAGTTTAAAACTGATGATTTTTACGAGGATATCAAAACTGAGCTAAATATGTTTGATACAAGTGACTACCCCTAGGATAATATTTACCATTTACCTCTAGTAAACAAAAAGGTTCTTGGGAAATTTAAGGATGAATGTGCTGGTGTTATTATAGACACCTTTGTAGGCACAAAATCTAAATCATACAGCTATATGACAATTGATGATGTAGTGGTAAAAAAATTAAAAGGAGTGAAAAAGAATGTTGTTAGTAAAGAGTTAGATATAAGTGATTATAAAAACTGTATAGTTAGTAACCCACCTGTATTATATAAGAAAATGTGTGTATTTAGAAGTAAAAATCATCAGCTACATACCAATTTGTTGAACAAAGTTGCTTTAAGTAATGAAGACAACAAACGATTCATTATACCCAACACATTTAATACTCTTGCTTGGGGAAACAGTCGTATTGACGACTATTACTTTACTTAAGTCTAATGATCACTATATTGTAATATTTGTAGTGTGTTTTATATTGTAATATTTTTTGTAAAAAACTGTAAGTAGAATGTATAATGTTAGGCTACAGTAGTTTAGTAAAAATAAGATAAGTAATACATTTTAGTGTAAAATGTTTGCTTTTGTACATTACGAAAAAAAATATTTAAAAAAAATAACTGAATGTGTGAACTAAACAAGGGGAATGTAAAAAATGTAAAGTGAAAATTGTAAATATCCATGTGTGAAAAAGTGAAATGGCTATCACCATTTTAAAATTAAAAAGACATTGTAATCTGGTAAACCTCGTTTTTTTTATTTCACAACAACAAAAATGTACAGAATGTGAAAACTAAACAAAGAATGTAAAAAATGAAAAGTGGAAATTGTAAATATTCATGTGTGAAAAAATGAAATGGCTATCACCATTTTTAAAAAATAGAAGATATAGTGATTTAGTGAACCTTATTTATTTTTCACAAAAAAATGTACAGAATATGTGAACTAAACAAGGGGAATGTAAAAAATGTAAAGTGGAAATTGTAAATATTCATGTGTGAAAAAATGAAAATGAAGAAATGACTATCACCATTTTTAGAATTAAAAGACATTGTGATCTGGTAAACCTTGTTTTTATTTCACAACAACAAAAATGTACAGAATGTTTAAACTAAACAAGGGGAATGTAAAAAAATGTAAAGTGGAAATTGTAAATATTCATGTGTGAAAAAAATGAAATGGCTATCACCATTTTTTAAAATAAAAGACATTGTGATCTTGTAAACCTTGTTTTTATTTCACAACAAAGAGAGCTTTACAAAAATAGAATACAAAGAAATACCAATTCCTCAATCCTTTTCAATGCCCATGACCACTCATTATTAACTTTCCTTTTATAACACTAATCACAATGACGACTGCCAACCTCTCTCCCACTGAGACATCACAGAATGTCAAAAGTTGTTTAGCTTTTCAACGATACTTTATCCGCTACACGTCTTAATGCAGAATGACTGTGGTGATAAGAAAGGTGCATGCTTGATCCAAAGGATTAATAGGTATATCACTATGCTGCAAAGGTTCTTCAAGACAAGTTCCAGGACTATACAAATAATAACTAGGTAGGTAGATTTCGAAAGTCAAGTATTGAATTACTTTGTTAATGACGCCATTGCCAGTACAGGACTGGCATATCCTTTTCCATCGATGGTAAAAAGGTTTGATCTTCCTCCTCCTCTGTGGATGATGTTTGTTGTTGTTGCTTTTTTTCTTCATCACGCCCGTGGTATGAGGAAACAAAGTCTTTACACTGACTTTTATGACCATGATACAGTTTGACTAGCTGACAAGTAGCACACTGTCGCATAGAGGGTATTTTTGCCATAGCCACTTGCTTATGGTGATCATAATCCGTACATGGTTGCAATTCACTTAACACAGGGTCTTGAGTCCATGATTTTGGTACATGTTGCCAGATTTCTTTCACTTCATTTGCTGCGACATAATAAATGAATGATTTTGGAAGAGCCAATAATTCTTCTTTAGTAAAACTGTCTAGTTTCTTTTTACACACAAAGAACTTTCCAATCGCTTTATCGATAGCATCCCCTTTCTCCATGGTATCACGTTGATGTTTACACGTCGCTTGTAGAAATCTCACTGGTGTCATTCACAGGTAAACATTTAGTTTTAATTTTATTTAACAACTCCCAGCAGGCATTGGTGGATAGCCAATGAAACAATTGCCACACCTGTGCCAAGGCTTTATGGGTAATATTGTCACAGGGGCAGCGATCCATGAGTGTTTGCAGCGATGGACAGCCCATGTCCATTAAATCGATACATTGACAGTAAGACGCTAAAAATGGTTGTAGCCATTGACGTTTTTCACTACCTTTAATAAATATTACATGGGCAGAAGACAAGTGAGCTTTCATGACCATGTCCAGGTGCTTATGTGAAATGGTTCCTTGCTTCCATTCTAGTTGCATATGAGTTTCAATCCACTGGGTTTGTTTACGGTCTTTATCACACAACAAATCAAACGCATAAGGTGGTTTAAACACCAAATGAGTAGCTTGTGATATCCAAAAAGTGGAACAAACGATGATGGCCACTTCTTTAAATATAAATTTGTTATCTCCAATTTTAAACCCTTGACAGTCGACAATCAGTGTACGCAACATGTTCACTCTTGTCTGGATCAAGTCCAACTGACCACAGACTGACAATTGTTCAGTAAGGTGTACCCATGTCATTTACTTACATTCCATTCTAGTAAAAGAAAAGAAAAACATCGAGTAGTCACTATAGAAGTTAGGATATGACAGGGGGGCATAAGAAATAATAATATAACAACAACAACCAATTTTTTTATTTCATAACTTTATTAGCATAACAAGTTTCACATTCTTTTTTCATTCTAGGATAGAGGCGGTACCATCTCATACAACAAAAAAGTATTTTGTGTTTATAGTGTCCATAACACCGATGATATCCCAATGTCTCTAAACTGGATGTTTTTAACTGTGAGCTGCTCACTGAAGCACTGCCGGCACCATAAAGTCCACACGTATCATAATTTTTTCATCACTCAGAGGCATGAGTGAGGGTTAACTTGAATGACAGGGTATATTACCCACCTCCATTCTGCACAGGTAGGGGCAGGCAGGTGACCAGCGCTGATGTTCCTGCATGGGTTCATCGCTCTCTTGCCATTGGTCTAAGATGATGGGACAAAACACACATTTCACTTCATCTCTTCTTTTTAAATAGTAGAATCCAGCGGCTGCTAAGGCTTGAGGGTTTATAAAAGGCACCGGCCACGTCGCAAAGGTCTTCAAACGTTGTTCCTCAGATTTTAAATTCATGGATGTAACTTCTCTTGAGGCTTGAAAGCAAGACATGACTGAGTGCTTTGATGTGTGTTGACCTGCTATTTATACACTTGTCACTTGGTTGGACAGTGGATAATAGTTGACTTGTTTGTGATGAATAATCAAACAGTAGGCCGTGGTATTGGCTGCAACATTGTCATGCGTTTCAAAATCTAGTCGAATGTCAATATTGGATGGTTTGACAGACTCTTCCAAGTAGGAACAGTCAAAGACAATCAGTGGCGCCCTTGTCTTAAAAGCTTGGGGTGATAACATTGGACAATTCACTTTTTGATAATACGACCGTCTAAATTTAGAAAACAAGTCGTACAGGGGGGCAAACTTATTTTTTGAAAAATCTAAATCCAGCCCTGCATAGGGAAACACAGCACCGTTGAGGAAAAGACGTGCATTTTTCAATTGCAGGTGATCAAATTGCGTGACATCTTTGGTTTGTTGATACTTGCGATTCGTTTGAAAACCCACAATCATGTAGAGAGGTCTCTCTGTATAGCGGGCTGTTTTTATAGACCAACTGTGTGGGTTGGTGGTGGGCAATAACGGGTACTCATGGAGTGCCCAGCTTCTAAATTCCATGGGTAGAGGTATATCTCTCTTTACCATTTTGAATATGTCCAGTTTTTTGCTATCGTTAAGGGTCACACGAGGCACTTTCCATAGCAAGCGTTGTAGTTGAATTTTTGAATCAATGGGGACATTGTCGACTCCCTTGAGTGCATTATTATCACTCCTGTCTCCCACCAGATAAAGCACTTGCCTTGCGTTGACCACAATGCGTTGGTGATCTTCAGCAAAGCCTAAAATCAGTTTAAGAGGTAAATATCCAGTGAAGGTGCCATCGATGTGTACCATCCAGTCATTGGTCGAGTCAGGGCACCAACCCACCATGCAAAGTGTTTTAGCTTCTTCCTCACTATAAGAGGGATATAGTTTCATGACACTGGAAATACCCACATTTCGAGTGCTATCCACCACGATATCGTTAATGACATAACGTACTTCAGAAAACAGGAAGGCGAAAGCATGGTTGGCTAACTTGGATGTAGTGGGTGTAGAACCACCGGCTTTGGTGAGCCGACCTTCAATCTGAATAACACTTTCATGCGGTAGAGTGTAAATATCTTGGTTGTTGATAACAAATTGAATTTCATCATTGTTATTGAGTCCAGGTGTTTGAGCTTGATGAGAATGCAGATCAATTCTTACCACTCCTGGTTGCTCCTCGATGTGGTTCGCTACCTCTAGAATAGAATTCATCGCGGGGGTTAATGTGGTAACCCAAATGCTGTAAAATCTGCTTGTTCTGAGATGTTAACGTGTATTCACGTGGTAAACAACTAACACCATTCCTAGACGGTGCTGTTGCTTTATATACAAACTTCAT
Source organism: Meconema thalassinum (assembly GCA_946902985.2). NCBI lineage: Eukaryota > Metazoa > Arthropoda > Insecta > Orthoptera > Tettigoniidae > Meconema > Meconema thalassinum. The sequence goes on along the minus strand of OX336389.2, from coordinate 801,445,802 downwards.
AGTGGTTTTAGCACCAACTTGTAAGTCACTAGAGTGGTAGAATCTAGATCAATGAGTTGTTGCTCTCTATTGATCAGTCTTAATGTTATATTACTAATACCATCGACAGCCACAGAATGAAATAGCACCACTGGAGGGTTTTCACGAATAATATAGCCATTGGGCGATGTTACAATAAAGTCATAAAGCGAATGCGACGGTTCTTGATTGGTGTACACTTGACTAATAATATTACACGTCACCAACACATGATGGTCCTCAATGAATTTCACTTCATGGTCTAATTCATGTTTTTTGTTGGGCTCTAACACACGTGGTTTAAATCCTAGTAATGGACCAATGGAATCGGGGTGAGTTTTAAAGTCAATTTTGAATGTAGAAAAAATACTGCAGCGATGAGTGTTGGTATTTCCTACAAATTAAAACTTGCGCGTTCCATCGAGAAATGACTTTAAACCATATTCATTGATCAACACCACATAAATGTGTTCATAAATGTCATCTATCGTGTATCCACCAGAGTTCAGGGTGAGGACAGAATCATCATAGTAAAACTTGTTGTTCTCATTTTCACGTATGTTGTATATTCGATTGTACGTTTCAAGAGAAACAAGTCCTAAACCATAAGTTTTTTCACTCAATTCGATAGGTGGGTAAAAGTCTAGACTCACTTCAGGTCCACGTCCATGCAGTGTAAACGTCTTACTTTCCACCGACATACTGTTGACGTTTTTGCTTATGTTGCGTCTTATATAAAAAAATTAAACACAAACGTCCACACTGTTGGCTGTTAAACGTTTGCTCACGTTTCACATTATAATATATCTTGATCCTGTTTCCAAAATAGGCCACTAGTTCCATGGGCGGGGGCAAATTCCCAAAACTGTCAAAGTACCATACAGTAGATCCCTCTTTGACATAAGCTACATAATGTGTTCCAGGTCCTCGGTGATCATCCAAATTGACAACAGCACATTCATGTTTCCAGGGTTGTGAGAGTAATTGGTTTCGCATAAACACACCTCGAAAATGAGAAAGCTTCAGTTGTTTAGCATAGCTTTCCACTTGCTGATGCGTCACGGCATGTCTTGCTATGGTTGAGGTTAAAGATGTTTTTTTTATTTCGAAAAGGTGAAATTCCAAATCCTTGTTGATAAAAGGCTGGCTTCAAATTGACATTTCTAGCCCCCATAGCAATGGCCTCCATTGTTTCATTGTGTCGCTGACTTTCATTGAGTTGTTGCTTGCCCTGTTGCACGGCTTTAATGGTTTTTGCCACTGCACTGGCGCCGCCTAAAAGTGAACCTAGAGCAGCCAGACCAGCGAATAATTCAGGTAAAAATCCCGCTCGTTTGGGGACGGGGATCACTCGCCCTTGATTTGAACCCTGACGCTGACGTTTTGGAATAACATGTCTCTGTGCTACTCGAAGAGCTTTCCTTATGGTCAACACATTATTTTTTCTTTTTTTCTTTCGCAAGGGTTTGTCCATGAATGTCATAAGCCCAGGCTTTGCCAAGGACAGGCTCATATTTCTTGTGTTTCTCACCACATATCTTTGTTTCACCATGATGATGATGACCAACAACCTTTCACAAGAAAGTTTAAGTCACAACTAACATTAGATTGTTATATCATGGCTGTATATTCCAATTCTACATAAAGTGGGAAATCATTTATGGTTTTTCCAGCTTGCTTTTCATTCCATGTCAACAGGAGATGAAATGATAATTCGTCTCCTGCATTGACCATTTCATGGTTATGGATCAACATCCTATGACCATTTATCTCTATTTGTAAATGGTTCTCATCAGGTATGGCATATTTGATGTGAATGGTTCCATTATAGTGTAGTCGATAGTGGCTTAAACCCGAAGCAAGCACATAGGTCAAGTGCTGGTCATGAACTAGCGGTATATGGTTTCTCTCATTCACAGGTTTTACATTTGTCAGATGCACTAAAAATACAGATGGGATAAATTTATAAAGACTTTTCATTTCATAGGTCACGTATCACTTGGTACAGACATCATCATCTTCTTGTGGGTCTTCCACGTGAATAATGCGGTGATGATTAGCGCTATAGCCATCCACCGTAAGCTGAGGCACTTTATCATAAAACTCATACACCTTGTTATCCACATACTTTTTGTAGTAACGTCTGTAGACACTTGAGGATGTTTTACATGAGTTAACCGCTTTCCTTTAAAGTCATAATCTCCTTGTTTTGTGCGTGACACTACTGACCTATCCACATAGTGTTTATTAGCAGGATCTGTTTCTTGTTTAGGAACATGTATGGGAACTGACCTAGCTTTGACCATCAACGCACGTCCAAAGACATCCATCGTCAACCTGTAGTACGAGTCTACTGTTTCTATGACAAGGCTCGGTGCGATGTATATAGACAGCCTGCTAGCCTCTCTAAGCCTTAGTTGAAATGAAGCTAATTAAGCAGCAAGAGTCATTCACCGTGAGGGACATGGTTTCCCATCTCTGCCCCACATCACGTGAACAACGCCATGGTTCACTGTTTCCATCTTCCATTCGCTGCATTATTGTGGGACCTTCCGGCTGTGGAAAGACCAATCTTTTACTGACACTTATTACAGCGCCCAATGGTCTGTGTTTTCAAAATATTTATATTTTCGCAAAATCTCTCTACCAACCCCTCTACGTGTTTCTGGATCAAGTCATGTCTGGATTAAAAAATGAGAATATGGGGTATTTTACATTTTCCACGCAAGAAAATGTTATTTCACCGGATGAGGTAAAGCCTGATTCACTCATGATTTTCGATGATGTATCCACTGAACGACAAGGTATCATTCAAAGCTATTTCAGCATGGGGCCACACAAACATATCGATTGCTTCTATCTTGGACAAACGTATTCTAAAATGTCCAAACAGTTGATTCGTGACAATGCCAATGTCATTGTTTTATTTCGCCAGGACGAGAGGAACAGTCGTTACATTTATAATGAACATGTGAATCCGGATATGACCTTTCAAATGTTTACAGAATTGTGTGGCAAGTGCTGGAACACACAACGTCATGCCTGTTTACTGATTGACAAACAATGTGAACTCAACCAAGGGCGGTATCGCTTAGGGTTTGATCATTTTATTGCTATTTAAGGCACTGTATCATTCCATCTCAAGTCATTTGTCACGACATCATGGCGTTAGCAGAGAGTCAATTGAAAAAGCAAATTATTAGAGCAAAAAATACTATTCGCCAAAAGTTTCGTCAATTGAAACGATCGCGTGCGGATCATGCTTTGTTTATTCAACAACATTTAGCACCTCCGCTAAAAGCTATGTTGAAACCCTCTTTCAAGCCATCTGAAACGCTACCTACCGTTTCACAAGCCAGTCAGACGCACCACGAGGACTCTGAGGAAGAGGAAGAGGAAGATGAACAGGAAGATTTAACTAGTGTTAGCGAAGTTGAGGATAATGAGGAACAAGTGTTTACGCCTCAAAAAAGGCATCACCCCTTGCAGAGTTTTTAAGAAAAAGGAAATCCTTGGCCATGGTCGAAACCCCTTGCCCTTCCAGATCGTCTCCATTTTCACAACTCTTGGCCACCCCTCAACATAAAGCTCAACTGAAAAACATTTTAATAAAATATTATGGATCAACACTGGAACCCTATTTCACCAATCTATTTGTTGGAAATACAGATACCACATATGGCGTTCGCTGTGAGAATGATAGTTTTAAAATTGGTGATTCATCGATTAAATTTAGTCGTACTAAAGCTGTCATTAAAAAGATCAACTATAAATTAACACCAGGACTGTTAAAGCTACTATTCTCTCGGACTCCCTCATCTCAAGATTATACGTCAGAGCACCTTAGTAAATATAAATCCATTTTATTGGATACCCATGCTCACAAAAGACAGTATGATCCCACTCAACAAGTGAATGCTAATATATCCCAAAAATATAAAACCATCATTGCAAAAATGTTCCCCACTAGTCAAAGTGGTCGTCGTAAAGTGTCCGCTTCAGGGGTGACATTTAAACCATTAAAACTCCTTGTGGATGTTACCTACTGGCACAATCCAAATAAACTCGTCCAGCGATTACAGCTGTTGCATGCTTCACGTCAAGCCGGCCATACTGGTCACGATTGGGAAATTCAAGAAATTGAGGAAGAACTTCGAAATGCCAAAATTATTGTTTAAGCCCTCACCCATTAAAATGGGTATTGCTCACGAGTTGCATCGTCCAGCTAGACGTCACTATCAGCGACTCAAGGTGATTTCACAGGGTGTGGATGAACTTTGGCAAGCAGACTTGGTTGAAATGATTCCCTACGCTAACGTTAACGATGGTGTACGCTATATGTTGACGGTCATTGACGTTTATTCCAAAATAGCGTTTGTTGAACCTGTGCGTCGCAAGTCTAGTCCACTAGTCACCAAAGCCTTTCAACATATTATTCAACAATCTAAACGTCAACCTCAGCTGCTACAAACCGACCAGGGAAAAGAATTTTTCAACAAGGAATTCTCCAGTTTTCTCAAATCTAAGGATATTCGCCATTACACCACGTACAGCAATCTCAAAGCCAGCGTGGTCGAGCGGTTCAACCGAACATTGAAAACCCATATGTGGAAAGCGTTTACCGCTCAGGGCACTTATCGCTGGTTGGGCTTGTTACCTGAGTTAGTGTCACGTTACAACGACACCAAACACAGAACCATTGGGACCAAGCCACGACTTGTAACTAAAAATATTCCACAACTGGATAAACTGTTTAACCCCATAAAAACAGCAGACCCTAAACGTCATCGCCTTAACATTGGGGACCATGTTCGTGTGAGCAAATTCAAGTCCGTCTTCGACAAGGGCTACACACCAAATTGGGGGACTGAACTATTTCGAATTCGTCAAGTCAACCTGAACAGTCCAGTCACCTATTTACTCGAGGACCTCAACCATCAACCCATAAAAGGCAGGTTTTATCTTCAAGAACCTCAAAAGACAGCGTTTCCTAAACATTACCTTGTGGAAAAAGTGTTGAAACAAAAAGGAAATAAACTATATGTACAATGGTTGGGATTTAGCTCAGCCTTTAATTCTTGGATTAATAAATTACATGTTGTGTGAACCTGTGTGTCTTGTATTTATTTATTTACTCATGTTGTACTTAACCTACAGTCCTATGTACAGTCCTCAGCTATACATGTATTATGAGCAATACATATTTCTTTCTCTCTTCACCTGTGTTCTCTCTTACACTAACCCCCCCCCCCCTTCACCTCCCACCACTGTCAAAACAGGTTGTGACTTGTTAGCTCTTATCGTGCGCGTGTACAGGTGAACACCTGTGAGTTAGATCATATTACACATGAACTCACATTTTCTCACGTATGAAGCAAAACAGGATGTGACTTGTTTCACAAGGAGGACGGTAATAAGGTCATCTCACACGTGTTCACATGTATTTCGTCACTTTCCTTTCATATCGTTATCCCATTATAGTAGTGGGGGATTAGTGAACAACGTCAATTCAACACACACACAAATTTAGTTAGGCCCTTTGACATAATTTAAATAAATTCATGGGCTAGTCCGTAGGAACCAGGCCAGAGGGACCCGTCCAAAGGGATCAGTCCAAAGGGACAAGGACTCGTCCACAAGGACTTGTCCACAAGGACTCGTCCACAAGGACTCGTCCACAAGGACCTGTCATCAATGACCTGCCAACAATGACCCGTCAACAATAACCCATCCATAGGGATCCGCTCTCCCACCCTCTTACAAAAGCCATGAGTGGGCATGCGTAAAAAACAAAAACAAGCTTGTTAATTCATAGTGGCTATCCACCAAACACATGCACATTATGTAGAACAACGTTTAAATCCATATCGGCATTCAAACTCTCACATGTTGCAATTGGAAAGAGAGATTCTCTAAAAAATTAAAATTTCACCCCCTAGTAGGGTAGATTTTATTTTTGGGGTTGAAATATGTTGTCCATTGGAAAGGGGGTGTCAGCCCGAGTTCAATGACACCTCATTCGTCAAACTCCGACCATGCGTTCGAGAGATATCGCGCCGCCGCCATCTTGTGAGGTGGGGAGTTGGAGGTGGCTGTAGAACCGCTACAAAACCACTACTAACGTTTAACAACCAACAGTGTGGACGTTTGTGTTTATTTTTTTATATAAGACGCAGCATAAGCAAAAACGTCAACAGTATGTCGGCGGAAAGTAAGACGTTTACACTTCATTGACGTGGACCTGAAGTCAGCACTGGACTTTTACCCGCCTATCGAACCTTCTGGTTTATGACTTGATTCTCTTGGAACGTACAATCGAATATACAACTTACGTGAAAATGTGAACAACAAGTTTTACTATGATGATTCTGTGCTCACCCTGTACTCTGGTGGATACACGATAGATGCCATTTAGGAACACATTTATGTGGTGTTGATTAATGAATATGGTTTAAAGTCATTTATCGATGGAACGCGCAAGTTTGAACTTGTAGGAAATACCTACACTCATCGCTACATTATTTTCTCTACATTCAAAATTGACTTTAAAACACACCCCGATTCCATTGGTCCATTACTAGGATTTAAACCACGGGTGTTTGAGCCCAACAAAAACATGAATCAGACCATGAAGTGAAATTCATTGAGGACCATCATGTGTCGGTAACGTGTAATATTATTAGCCAAGTATACAGCAATCAAGAACCATCGCATTCGCTTTATTGTGACACCGCCCAATGGCTATATTATTCGTGAAAACCCTCCAGTGGTGCTTTTTCATTCTGAGGCTGTTGATGGTATTAGTAATATAACGTTAAGACTGATCAAGAGAGATCTACAACTCATTCAACTAGATTCTACAACACCAGTGACTTACAAGTTGGTGCTAACGCACTATGAAGTTGGTGTATAAAGCAACAACACCGCCTAGGAATGTTGTTAGTGGTTTGCCACGTGAATACAGGTCAACACATCAGGACAAGCAGATTTTACGGCATTTGGGTTACCACGTTAATCCCCTTGATGCATTCTATCCTAGAGGTAGCGAACCACATCGAGGAGCAACCAGGAGTAGTAAGAATTGATCTCTATTCCTATCAAGCTCAGACATCTGGACTCAATAACAATGATGAAATTCAATTTGTTATCAACAACCAAGATATTTAAACCATATCGCATGAAAGTGTCATTCAGATGGAAGGCCGGCTTACCAAAGCCGAAGGCTCTTCAGCCACTACATCCAAGTTAGCCAACCATGGTTTGGCCTTTGTGTTTCCTGAGGGGCGGTATGTAATTAACGATATCGTTGTGGATTGCACTCGAAATGTGGGTATTTCCAGTGTCATTTAACTATACCCCTCTTATAGTGAGGAAGAAGGTAAAACACTTTGCAAGGCGGGTTGGTGTTCTGACTCAACCAATGACTGGATGGTACACACTGATGGGACCTTTACTGGATATTTACCTCTTAAACTGATTTTAGACTTTGCTGAAGATCACCAGCGCATTGTGCTCAACGCAAGGCAGTGCTTTATTTGGTGAGAGACAGGAGTGATAATAATGCACTCAAGAGAGCCGCCAATGCCCCCATAGATTCAAAAATTCAACTACAACGCATGCTATGGGAAGTGCCCCATGTAGCCCTTGATGATAGCAAAAAACTGGACATACTCAAAATGATAAAGAAAGATATGCCTCTACCCATGGAATTTAGAAGCTGGGCACTCCATGAGTACCCGCTATTGCCCACCACCAACACACACCGTTGGCCTGTAAAACAGCCCGCTATACAGAGAGACCTCTCTACAGATTGTGGGTTTTCAAACAAATCGCAAGTATCAACAAACCAAAGATGCCACGCAATTTGATCACCTGCAATTGAGAAATGCACGTCTTTTCCTCAACGGTGCTGTGTTTCCCTATGAAGGACTGGATTTGGATTTTTCAAAAAATAAGTTTGGCCCCCTGTACGACTTGTTTTCAAAATTTCGATGGTCGCATTATCAAAAAGAGAACAGCCCCATGCTGGTACCCCGCGCGTTTAAGGCAAGGGCGCCACTGATTGTCTTTGACTGTTCTTACCTGGAAGAGTCTGTCAAGGCATCCAATATTGACATTCGACTAGATATTGAAACGCATGATAATGTACCAGCCAATACAACGGCCTACTGTTTGATTATTCATCACTATCAACTCAACTATTATGCACTGTCCAACCAAGTGACGAGTGTATAAATAACAGGTCAACCCACGTCAAGCCGCTCAGTCATGTCTTGCTTTAAAGCGTCAAGAGGTGTCACCCCCTTGAATTTTAACTCTGAGGAACAACGTTTCAACACCTTTGCGACGTGGCCGGTGCCTCTCATATGCCCTCAAGCCTTGGCGGCCAGTTGATTCTATTATTTAAAAACAAAAGATCAAGTGAAATGTGCCTTTTGTGCCATTACCATAGACCAATGGCAAGAGAGCGATGAACCCATGCAGGAACATCAGCGCTGGTCACCCGCCTGCCCCTACCAGTGCAGAATGGAGGTTGGAAATATACACTGTCATTCAAGCTACCCCTCACTCGTACCTCTGAGTGATGAAAAAACAAGTTACGATAGATGTGGACTGTATGTTGTCATCGGTGCTTCGGTGAGGAGCTCACCGTCAAATACACCCAGTTTTGAGACATTGGGACATCATCGGTGTTATGGACGTTATAAACACAAAAGACTGCATTGTTGTATGAGTTGGTATCGTCCATATCCCAAAATGACTAAAGCCTGTAAGACGTGTTATGATAATAAAATGATGCAATACAACTTAGGTGGTGGTTCATGTTATTCTTATTATTGTTTTCATGTCCCCCAAGTCCTAACCTAACCTCAATTTTTTTTTAAACTAACATTGTAGAAGGTCCATGTCATGGTCACACTTAAGTGGTCGATCGTCAGTCAGTCGTCAGTTGAACTTGGTCCAGACAAGCGTCAACATGGTGCGCACACTCATTGTGGATTGCCTAGGGGTTAAAATTGGTGAAAACAAATTTACATTTAAACAGGTGTCCATTATCGATTGTAACACGTTTTGAATATCGCAAGCTACGCATTTGGTATTCAAACCAACTCATGGTTTTGATTTGTTGTGTGAAAAATACCGTAAACAAACCAAGTGGATTGAAAATCAGAGGCAACTTGGCTGGAATCAAGGAACCATTTCCTATAAATATTTGATCGTGTTCATGAAAGCGCACTTGTCCTCGGCCAATGTGGTATTTGTGAAAGGTAATGAAAAACGTGAATGGTTGCAACAATTTTTGGCGTCTTACTGTCAATGTATCGACCTCATGGACTTGGGCTGCCCATCCCTGCAAACGCTCATGGATACTTGTCCATGTGGCAACATTACCCATACAGCCCTAGCGCATGCGTGGCATCTCTTTCATTGGTTAACCACCCATGCCTGTTGGGAGTTGTTGAACAAAATTAAAACTCAAGAATTACCTGTGAATGACGCCAGTCAGATTTCTACAAGCAACGTTTAAACATCTACAGCACGTCATTCCATGGAGAAAGGAAATGCTACAGACAAAGCCATCGGCAAGTTCTTTGTGTGCAAAAAGACTCTAGACAGTTTTACCAAAGAGGAACAATTGGCGCTGCCCAAGTCGTTCATTTATTATGTGGCCGCCAACGCGGTGAAAGAAATCTGGCAACATGTACCAAAATTATGGACTCAAGACCCTGTGTTGAGTGAATTGCAATCCTGTACGGATTACGATCACCATAAGCAAGTGGCCATGGCAAAAATACCCTCTATGTGGCAGTGCGCAACGTGCCAGCTGGTCAAACTCTATCACGGACATAAACGACGGTGCAATGACTTAGTTGAATCATTCCACGGGTGTCATGGCGAGAAAAAGCAACAACAACAACAACAAACACAAACATCGTCCACAGAGGAAGAAGAAGACCAAACTTTTTCACTATCCATGGACAAGGATATGCCAGACCTGTACTGGCAGTGGCGTCATTGACAAAGTTATTCAATACTTGACTTTCGAAATCCATTTTCCAGGTTATCGTTTTTGTGGCCCTGGAACTCATCTTGAAAAACGTTTGCAGCGTGGTGATGTACCCATTAATCTTTTGGATCAAGCATGCAAATAACACGATCTTTCTTATCGTCATAGTCATCCTGGTTTAAGACATGTGGCAGATAAATTGTTATTGAAAAAACTAAACAACGTTTCACTTCCTGTGATGCCTCAGTTGGAGAGAGGATGGCAGCCCTGATTGTGATGAGTGCTATGAAAGGAAAGTTGATGATGCATGGACATAAACATAGAGGAATTGAGGAGTGAGGAATTGGGATTTGTTTGTATTCTATTTTCATTTGTCAATCCCTATGGTTATGAAATAAAAACAAAAGGTTAACCAGAGCACGATGTTATTTAATTTTAAAAAATCATGATGTTGATGGGCTGATTTTTCATTTTCACATTTTCACACATTGCCATTTCCCAATTTTCAATTTACAGTTATAAAAAATGTCTGTTTCAAGTTTTGCGTTTTTGATGAAATGGTTTTTTCCATTTGTTGATTACACTTTTAAAAAATGTCCTTTTGAGGTTCTTTTGAATTTTCATATTTTAATCATGGCCATTCCCAGTTTTTAAAGAGACAGTTTTATGTTTTTTTGAATTTTGCTGATATCGAAATATGGATTTTCCATTTTGTTGTTTTCACATATTTTTTCCCATTTGATTTATGTCGAAAGTTTAGATTTGTCATTGATGTTGATGCTAGTGCTTGACCACGATGATGATAATGATGCACTGCGTTTATGGGTGTTTGGAGAAACGTGGAGGTCTACGACTACTGCGGGTAAAACTGTTTTTACAAAAGTAATGTCTATTGACCGCTACATTTGAAAGAAAAAAAAACTGTTGACAAAACAAAATGACTATTGACCATTTGATATAACTCAAAATTTCCCCCTCCCCACACACCCTACCTCACCGTGTTTGCTCTGGTCATACATACACGCCAGCTTTCTCTCTACTCATACATTCACACCTGTCTTTAGGAACAAACACAACCACTTTATTTATTCCCAAAAGCACATTCTCGACATGCACATCCCAAAAGAACTTATTTAGTTTACCATTTACATTGCAAAAAATCAGTACTAGTCATTAAAGTTCTCCAAAAAATATCCTACTCACTGAATATTTACACACAAAAAACAAATAACACTTTTGTACAGCTTAAAAAAATTCAAACTATTTACCATTCACCATGAGATATTTTCAAATTCCTAACCAAATCAAAATTTAAAAAATAAGGTTGCACCGAACTTTTTAAAGAGCAAAAGGCCTAAGTGAATTGCCACTATTTAGAAAATCTACTATTTACAATGACAAAAAACAATATTTACATAATACTAAATCTACGAGTTACAAAAAGCCATGTCCCTAAACGAACAAACAGAAAAATCACACCTCCTCCTCCTCCTTGCGATCATAACCCCAGGGCAGGCTGGTGAGCAGGTCATCAGCCCACAAACGTTTGTTATCCATGGAGGCGTGGGTGCGTTTTCTCTGTTCCACAAGATACAAATGATGGTAGCTGGATTGTATTCTGCACTGTGTATGGGACATACTATTGCCAGTGCGTAAAACCGCTAGGTAGTCGTCTACACGTAGCGATTTTACCACTGCCCAACCTACGCCTCTTGCTCTTTTGGCTTCCTTACAGTCTAGTGTGCGATATGCATATATTTTCGAGGCCAAACCCACGAATTCCATCGTGACGGAATCACCGCATTCATCTCTTAAAACGCCCATTTCCTTCTTGTTTTTATGGGCAGCAGAAACACGTTGTCAGCGCTATACGTAGAGGTGTCGAACCAGTTACTATGCTGCCTCATGACGTCATAGGGGTTGCAGTGGAGAATGTGGTAAATGAATGAGTCCGTATCCATATACAAAAGAGAGAGTCCTCAAAATGGCGTTTGGCAAACTCGTAGTGTAATCGATACATGACCGATTTGGAAAAGTATAAAATGACTTGCCCCAAAGAAATGGGCTTATCCATGGTCACGCTGGTCTTACTCAATTCAATAGTAGCCAAATCCTCATCGATAATGTTGATCGATTTAAAATTTGGCTTGGCAATGTACCGCCGGGCACCCCACCGCCCATCCCAGACATTCACCAATTTAATGTCACTGTATTTGCGGACATTTTCCATGGCCTTCCCATAGATACAGTTGTTCATTAATTTAAAAACATTAATTTCAAACTGCTGTGTTGCCATTTGTCGATGCTCTGTGTTGAGTTGCATGTATGTCTTGAGCCATGGTTTTTGGGAGGAGCTTGTAGTTTAACGTGACCGTTAATCTTGAGATCATGAGCCACGGGACCTCCTTTTTACGTGGAATCCAAACCACAGCAAATGGCATTTCACTTCGAAAATCTCACATGCATTGACCGGGAATCGAACCCGAACCGCCTTCGTGAGAGGCATACAGCTAGACCACTGAGCCACCACGCCCCTCCCATGGTTTTTTGGCGAAGGAAATATCCCTATGGATTTTCTTCAACACCAAGCCTTGGGCGAGGCATTGCAACAATATTTGGATATGGAGCACATACCGATTTTTGTTGTAAAGTGTGCCCATGAGTTTTTGAATTTTCACTTTACTGTCAGGCAGAACGGGAAATCGGCATGTTGATCATACAAGGATGAGGGATATTCAATATCCACTTCTAAGACATATCCATGGCCTGTTTTTTGACTAGCCATGTTCACATTAAATTCTGACACGTTTTTCTCAGTCAATCAAGCAAACTCTCCATAGGGCAAAGGCTGACTCATGGCGTAGCCATACAAATGATTCATGTCATAGTACATTAAGCACGATTCTGGTTTGTCTGGTGAATAATCAGGCATGTAGACATTGTTCGCTTCAGCATCGCGCTGGTTGCGCGACACAAAGCCCCCGCGAATGCCCTTTATCAAAGAATAGAACCATGTCTACATCAGTGAGTAAATCCAAATCCACTTGAGTGTATTTCAAAGTGGCATTAAACGAGAGCCCAGGACTTCTATAATAGTGAGCTGGGTCAAGACCATAAATGTGCTGACACAACTCACGGAATTTTTGAAACACATCGGTGAGCAGCAATACATCCAGTTTTAGGTAATGCATAGCATATTCGCCTAGCGTGTTAATGCCAAACACTCGCCAAACTTGACATGCATGTGCATAGTCTTCATCGGAAACGGTACTGCATGTTAGTTTAGAGTAAAATTAGACTTGTGGCGGGAGTTTTTTTTTGCTTTAACACGTCCCAGTTGTTGCAGAAATCATACGGGATAATATATTTCCCAATGTACAATTGAAATTGCTCAGGATTTTCAAACTGCTTTCTGGTGTTTTTTAATTCCTTCTCATCCAAGCCATTCACAAGACTATCTAGCGAGGATGTCATAAACTTAAAGGAATCCAAAAACCTAATGGAAAAGTCGCTCAACCGCCATGTCAAGGCTGTAAAACGCTCATGGATTTGGGGGATAATTGTAAACGAGCCCTTGTTGACATGACCCAATTCACGAATCAAAAACTGTTTGTCATAATTCGCAAGATTGTGGAAAAAACACTGATAAAACGAGGAGCTGGAAATTTCAAATTGCATTTACTGTGCGCAGCTCCACGAAACTCTCCCGTAAAGTGTGAGTGATCACGAACGGTGTCTTCAGCACTGATCAGTGGCTTTTCGCAAATATGGCATGTCGTGGCATGCTCATACTGCTTCTGCTGTTCTGGCGTTAGGCTCATGGGTCTTGGGTGGTCCAGTAATTCCTGTACATGATGAGCCAACTTTACAAGATCATCCAAAAACCATTTCGCACAATCTGAGCCCTCACGGGATTTGTAACAGGATTGTGTGGGTTCATAGGCACACACCACATTAAATCCTATGGCAAAAGGTTCATGTTTTTCAATGGGTGTGGTTGAGCTAATGGTGGGATCTGGTTCACATACTGCCATGGGTGTGGTGAGGGCTTCGAAATCTGCATAAACCACATAGGGGACGGTGTCACGCTTCTAAATGTTCTTGAAATTCATCACAGCCTTGTCCCCTTGTGGCAATATCAATCTCACCGCTTTCTGAGAAATGCAATCTACCCTATGACGTTCTAAATCGTAGGGGTGGTAAAATATTGCAAACAACGATCACAAATGTGCTTCTTACCATCATGTTTGGACGTTTGACTGCTTAGCAATCTACATAAGCTTTTAATCAGTCAATAGTGATTCACCTCTCCCTCAGACAGATATAAAAGATGAATGTGGTGTCGTTTCGGTTCTTTTGTGGCATACAGAGGACCCTCAATCTCATCACCATTAAGGCCATACACAATGAACGAAAGGTCATGGTTATCTTGTTCAAACCTGTGGATCTCAGTTAAGTCCATAGGGAACGACACTCTAATTAAATTTAAATTTTCAATCAAATGGTTAAATACATCCTTGTACATTCCTGGTCGACAACTATTATTTTGTACCGGCTGCAAATATGCAGCCACAGACCACAGAAAACATTTATCGTCTTTATTTTCAATGTTGACCACAGTCTCTTTCGAAGCTATTGCTAGTGGTGTTTTAATAAAGCTCGACCCAGCATTCAACGGATTGAATTGACACATGTTGATTTGCAGGTAATGGATTTTGTCTAATGCAAAACCTCTGGGTTCTTGTTGCAGTTTATCAAATGTTGATAACAAGGCATTCACCACTTGGCTTTGATAGCAATCTTTCAGATTGTCAGCTATCAAAAGCTGTTGCATTTTAGTGCCAATAGAAAACGGGGTTTATGCTCACCGTCCTTTTTTATAGATGAAATCGCACAAGAATTGTGTATTGAACTTTAAAGCCGTATGCAACCTTTGCGCTGTACAAATTTGTTCCTTAAATATTTAAAAACATGATTCGATAAAATTTTTGGGATTAAACTCTCTCTCTAACGTTCACAACGAGGCCAGAAC
The DNA here is from genome assembly GCA_946902985.2 of Meconema thalassinum. NCBI lineage: Eukaryota > Metazoa > Arthropoda > Insecta > Orthoptera > Tettigoniidae > Meconema > Meconema thalassinum. The sequence goes on along the minus strand of OX336389.2, from coordinate 801,430,743 downwards.
AGACAGGACTCGAGGGGCTACCATGTTAATGTATCGGTTGCAGTGAAACACATATTTTTTATTTAAAAAACTATCTCACCAGTGTTTTCAGCCGTAGACTGCTGATAAGCTATGGTTCCAAGCACTCACGTTCCTGGTTTTCAGCAGTGGCTGTAGTGGACAAGTGTTTTCCAACACACACTAAAAATATATAAAATAAACCACCAAAAGTATATCCATTTCAAATAGCATCTTTCATAAACAAACAAAAAACAACAAAATAAAACAGGTTATACACATAGCATAAAAATAAATCTTACATCAGTTTTGTAAAAAAAACTCTGCTTTTCCCTTCTCCTAGGCTCGAGTGGAATGGTTTGTCTCTGACTGTCCGTCTCGTCCCCTTTTACCCCAACAGGAATGCAGATTATCTAAAACAAAAATAACAATCCATCAATAAAATTGCAAACCAATAATAATTTAAACATTAATTAGCGTTAAAATAAACTAAATAGTGTTAATCCCAACACTTACCTCAAATATGTAATGTATCCAATAGGGTCACTAATTGGGTGTTGAGCACACGAATCTGTCCACCTTTCACACAGTATAACACGGATAATACACATTCTATGTGCACAATGTAACATTAAAAACAGAAATGACGCGCTATGTGCAATGACAAGCCCAATACTCTCTCACCTCACCTCTCTTCGGGCCTCTGGCCCCGCCCCTCACCACTTTTGCCCACAATTCGCTGTGGCATTGGTAGGGAGAGGAGTTGTCGTCGCTTACTCTGTTATCTCTCTAACACGGTTGTCTGTTTGACTTTCATCTGCCCTCTAACGCAAGCCAGTGGTGTTGCCGAGTGTGGTCCGCATATTCCTGAGATAGCGTTATCAAGTGTTGAACGTGGGAACTGAGCTTGGCTAGCTAGTAGAGCAGGTTTGGTTTTTCAGCCTTCAAATGACAAAACACATGGGGACTTGCTAGCAGGCTACCAGCTACAAGTGTTAAATCATACATTTCATTTAACCATTCACAGCTTGCGTTTCATCCAGAATCTATCTCATCACAGGAATATCATTTGCATTAACGCTAATGTCTTGCGTTCATACAAATTGCTTGGTCAATCGAACGTTATAGCTTCATATCCTACAACTGTCCGCTGGCCTATGAGCCGTGACAATACATCTACTAGCACGCTAAACAACCCCTTTAGGGGTAAAAAAATCCTAGCACGCTTCACGCGTTTTGGAATTTAGCCTCCATCCGTCCGCCATAACAAATATCAGAAAACGATCCGTCGTAAACCGTCCCACTGTCCTGACAAAATATTCATTTTTCTATTGGGATACCGCTTTCATAAGTGGCGACAGACTTGTTGACACACATGGCAGTGGTACCGTCTGTCTTGACAACCACGCTTCATTTAAAATTTTAAAACAGGTAAACAATTATTTTTTTCAACATATATGGCGTCAGGCCCTTTGTGGATTATATTTTTGGAAAATAAAAACTACCATATTCAGAAGGGGGCGTCACCCCGAGTCCTACGAATCTTCGCACAATTCCCTAGCAGCATTGGTTCGCGAGATATAACAACAAGTCTAAAATCACATTGATACCCCAAAATGGGTTTTCGATCCTCCTCGACACAGGCATTCTCTGCAAGAGGGCAACGCGGCGAAAAAACATGACACCTCGATCAAGACTAGCCTTATTGGTTCATGAGATATCAGCAAAAATCACAAAAAACACTTGTTTACCCCCAAATCAAGTTTCCAATTTTTTTGGAAAAAATATAATGAGTGGTCCATTGCAAAGCCTCCGTCAGCTCGAGTCCAATGACACCTCATTTATTAAAATCCGACCAGGCGTTCACGAGATATCGGCGTGGACTCAGCCGGCGGCCATGACGCTCGTTTAAAACCGCCTTGCTCCCCTACTAATGATCAAGTCATAAGCTTTGCTAAACGATTAAAGATTCCACATTTTCGAGGTGTGTTTATGCGCAACAAATTACCGTCCATGCCATGGAAACTGGAACGTGGTCCAGGAACACATTACGTTGCCTATGTAAAACATCGTCCCACAGTATGGTACATTGACAATTTTGGATATCTCTCTCCACCCATGGAACTGTTCAAGCATTTTGGAGAGAGTGCAAAGCTATACTATAACTTGAAACGTCACTAAAAGTTTAACACACAAGAGTGCGGACGCTAATGTCCAATATTTCTATTTACGACAAAGCGTGGGCATAAACGTAAACAGTATGATAGCAGAAGTTAAGACATTTACACTGCATGGACGTGGACCTGAAGTCACCCTAGACTTCTACCCTACTATTGAATTGAGGGAATGACCTTACGTCCTAGGGCTTGTTTCCCTTGAAACCAACAATAGAATTTACAACGTACGTAAAAATGTCAACGACAAGTTTTGCTATTGTGCCCGATTTGGAAGGCGATCGGGAGATCATCTGTCGCTAATGATCGAACCAACACCCTTAACAGTCAGGCCCACAAGCTGAGAGTATAGGTTGTGTCCTCAGACCACATAGACCGATAATCTCGGTTATCTGGGCAAAATGAGGATCAGTCATAGACAGGGCAAGGAATCACATCCCTGAACAACAAAGCAAAAAATGAATATTCCAGGCTTAGATAAAAATCGTTAAAACATTTATTCAACTCAATAAACCCCTAGCCTACTTTGTAGGGTTAAAGTATTGGCTAGCCCGAAAGAAAAAAAGAAAAGAATCCATGAAGTTAAGTTCCCTCTCAAAGCCCTTCTACAACAATAGTGAAAATCAAAAATCAAACTAGGAACATGACACATAAAAATGTCCCCTAAGCAATTGCAGAAGGCATTTAAAATGCGAATACTTACATGCCTTGCTTCTACATAAGGGAAACACATTTAACTCAGTCAAAAGGCTAACAGAAATTACATTTACTGCACGAATAAATCATAAGCTACGCTATGATGGTGTCAATTCCAACATTTACGTTACAATTTATTCGATAGCTAAGTCCTAATTGAAATTAAATCACTCGATGAAAAGCATCGGTGACAAATAAAGCAAAGCACAAATAAGCAACCAGGCTAACCTGAAGTTATAAAAAAGAATATAAAAACAACAACAACAACAAAGCTAACTTGATTACACACATGATACATTTTTTGTAAATCAATCACACACAATATAATCTTTATTAACACTGCAAAACCCTTCCTACACAAATGCGTTTGCTCTTTGCAATGATCGTCATCTAAATGTGTGAAGGAAATAATAAGGCAGCATGGCTTGTCAAAGCGGCTTGCCCCTTAATATTGTCAGATTACCACTATATCCTGACATTCAGTGGTATCGCAACTTGTCGTCTGGAAGTTCATGTCAGCTGTTCTAAAGAATTGGCAAACTCTCGTAATGCTCCCAATGACGGTCATGACAATGCGATTATTATTATCTTTCTTCAGAAATATCAGCAAAGTTCCTATTAGTCTAATTCGAATCATATTTTATTTAATATCGTCGATTTAAGTTATTTACGCTTCTTATTTATTCATTCGTTTAGATTCCATAATTATTATTATTATTCTCTAAAGATTTATTAGAATCATGGGTTAAGTAATCAGCTGTAACCTTCAGCTATGTCCATCAAGGACGTCCACGTTAAATGTGCACTGCGCGTGCGCGCTCCAGTCTCGCTCAACAAAGCATTCACATTTCAAAAGTGAACAGTTAATCTTACAAACAATATCGCTCTTCCTGCTCGGAATAGTTCATTAATACACAATCTACACTCCAATAGCACTATCCTATCAACGTTCTCGTTGCAAAGTTTCACGCTTTAATCAAAGAAAAGGCAAAGAAACTAAAACCGCAGACATTCGCACACAACTGTGGAATTTTGCCATACGATTCAAAGATCGGGGAAACTCACAGATATTGCCTCTACTGCCTTTGCTCATATACATCATACAATCAATTTAAATAGCTATGACCATCTCGTGTCATCATAATACAGTAAAATAAAGTAATATGTAATGGTCTAAACTCTTACCATTAACCGATACGCTAAAAGATGTATCTCGTGCCTCCTGCACGTCTATCAATGCTCAACTCGAACATATTAACTTTCATATTGACAAGATTGTCTAGCATAAAATGATGGCCTCAGAAGCTTTCTGAACAGTATTATCTTAAAGTGACAGTGTCTAATCTCTACACTATACCAAACGATACGACTATCCAATGATACATCTGGCGTCAACTGCACGTCCTAACATCAACTAAAATGGTAAATAAATATTGTACACTAAACAACAGTGGCGTACTCGTTCATAATGGGTATTACTAACTTGTGGCTATTTGTGTGCTGTTTCAAGACCTGATTGAGTGCATGAGTGTACACGTGATTCACATTATGTCCGACAAATGACATTTTCTGGCCTCCTGGATACCAGAATAATTCTCGTGCAAGCTGTAAATCATCCTGCAATACACTTATAAAAATCCCTACCAATTGGTTGCTTAAAGTGCGAAACTAATCAAGTCAAATGTTACATATAAGGCCTTGACAAATCTTGTTGACTTACATATTCAATGCTACTTCATATTGGATTCCAGGGTTTCCGAAACATCGACTCCTGGAATGAGAGACGGGTTTACCCTTATTTCCTTATTTCCTTCCGTCTCATTGTGGACATTAAGCATCTGGCATCTCCCTCAGCATGGTCTTTTAGTACTGCGTCATCTCGATCTGGATACGGTGATACTCCTCATAAACATCTCATCAATGGGATAAATCATGATGTTCTTGAATTTCTCGACGTTCTCTGATGTGATCACCAATTATATAACTTCGTGATAGTGTGGTCGTGAAATAATGGTGACCAACCACGTGCTAATGGCGTCTGCCTCATTGTACTATATAAATTACCACCTTGAAAATTGTTAATACCCGTTGCAAGACACTTGGTGATAGATTCCACTGTTTCAAATACTTGTAGCAATTTAAATAAAAATGTACCATGATGCCTGCTATCAAATAAGTATCTCTTTAACCTTCTTTATCTCATCTCGTGGTCATCCACGGTCGACACTTGACTAAAGTCAATCACGTTTTTACTGGATTACTAAATCGTGTAATATCAATTATAATCACCTAATAAACATTTCAAACTTGCAGTGCACAATTGCCATTGTGCAACTCACAAACTCTTAAACTCATTATTTCACTCCGCCATTAATATAAAATTGCCTGTAGCTCAGAAAAATAAGAACACGCGTGCCTCCCTCGGGCAATCAAAGTTATCTTGTTTTCACCCTTCTTCATGCAGATCAGGGTTCCGGAAAACTGCGCTAGTCAGCTAGCGACTTACCACCCCTTTCAATCATTACTTAATACAAATATCACCTTTCTTATTCAATAGATTTTCTCAATATTCATCAAATAAATCACGGTGATTGAGACAATTACCAGATTTCTTATTTCAACAGTGGCTTAAATATTACTCCTTGAAAAAGTGTTTCCTCGTGGTCAATAAATTCCCAGGGTTGTGACAACTTAAGTAAACAAATAGCAAGGTTCATCCTGGCCTGCATAATGTAATACCACCTTCTGAGTTCCAAAAGATATTGCCACCATGAGCTACTCGGGCTCACTATGATGTTTCCATGCTAGCCGTGCCCCCTAGTGGATATACCTTAGATGATATTTATGAACACATTTTCTTGGTGCTGGTGAAACAATACGATTTAGAGATATTACTTGATGGAACACACAAGTTCAATCTTGTAGGCCACACCATAACTCATCACTGCAATATTTTATCCTCATTTAAGATTGATTTTAAAACACAACCAGATTCCATCGCCCCTTTATTGAGGTTTTTACCTCAAGACCTTGAACCAAACGAAATACACTATTCGGATCACGAAGTGAATTTAATCGAGGACCATCACGTGTCTGTGACGTGTAATATTATTAGCGACGTGTACACGAATCAAGAGTTATCCCATTCGCTCTACTATTTTATTGTGATATCACTTAATGGCTATATTATCCGTGAAACCCTCCAGTGATTCTTTATCATTCTGTGGGTGTAAACAATATTAGTAACATTATCTTAAGACTAGTAAATAGAAACCAACAACTGATTCAACTGAATTCCCGCACAACTGTGTATAAAGCAACAACACTGTCTAGGAATGGTGTTAAAAGGTTGCCACGAGAATACAAGTTAACACGTAAGGACACGCAGATTTTACAACACCTGGATTACAACCTAAGCCTACATGATTAATTCAATCCTAGAGGTGGTGAACGAGATCAAGGTATAAGAAGGCATTCTGAGAATTGATCTTCATACCTATCGAGCCCAAACACCGGGATTAAATACCAATGATGAGATTCAATTTGGTATGAATAACCATGATATTTACACCCTATCGAATGAAGGTGTCGTTCATATTGAAGGTTGGCTCACAAACGCCGATGGCTCTAAACCCACAACATCCAAGTTAGGCAACCATGCTGTAGCCTTTTTGTTTTCTCAGGTGCACTATGTGATTAATGATACTGTAGCGGACAACATCTGAAATGTGGGTATTTCAAGTATCATGAAACTATACCCCTCTTATAGTGTTGAAGAATGTAAAACACTTTCCATTGCTGGTTGGTGTCCCGACTCGATCATTGACATGATGGTTCCTTTACAGGATTTTTACCAATTAAATTAATTTTAGGCTTTGCTGAACATCATCATAGTATTGAGGTAAACGCAAGGCAAGTGATTTATCTCGTCAGAGACAGGAGCGATAATAATGCGCTCAAGGGAGCGGATGATGAAGCCATAGATTAAAAATCAACTACAACGTATTCTATGGAAAGTACCACCCGTTACCCTTTCGGATGACAAAAAAATGGATATGCTCAAGATTGTGGGAAAAGATATGCCTCTATCCATGGAATTTAGAAGCTGGGCGGTACATGAATACCCACTATTGCCAACGATCAACACACAGTTGGTCAGTGAAAACAGCACGATACACAGAGAGACCTCTCGACATTATTGTGGCTTTTCGAACAAATCGCATCTATCGACGAACGAAAGATATCACTCAATTTGATCACATACAATTGAGAAATATACGTTTTTCCTGAATGGGGCTATTTTTCCCTATGAAGGATTAGATTTTGTTTCAAAAAATAAGTTTTGCCCATTCTACGACAGGTTTTCTAAATTTAGGTCATCTTATTATCAAAAAGAGAATTTCTACATATTGACACCCCAAGAGTTTAAGGCAAGGACGCCACTGGTGGTCATTGATTGTTGCTCCTTAGAAGAGTGTGTAAAACATCCAATATTGACATTCGACTTGATTTTGAAACTCATGACAATGTCCCGTTAAACACTCGGGCCTATTGTCTCAATATTCACAAGAAACATGTAAACTATTATCCGCTGTCAAACAAAGTGATTTGTGTAAAATAAAAGCGGCTCTGCCATGGTTTGTCTCAAAGCAAAAAGAGGTGTCACACGAATGAATTTAAAATCTCAGGAACAACGTTTCAAGACATTTGCTACGTGGCATGTGCCATTTATTAACTCTCAAGCATTAGCAGCTACTGGTTTCTATTATTTAAAACAAGAGGTAAAATGAAATGTGTTTTTGTCCAATTACCATAGACCGGTGGGAAGAGAGTGATGAACCTCTTCAAGTACATCAGCGCTAATCACCAGCGTGTCCCTACCTCCGTAGAATGAATGTAGGCAATATACCATGCCATTCAAGTTCCCAATCTATAGTGTCCCTGAGTGATGGCAAAAGTTATGATTCGATTGGACCTTAAGGCATTAACGGTGATCCAGTTGGCAGTACCTAACTAGGTGAAGAAAAATGAATGTGGAAACTCCCTGTCTTGATACAATGGGACATCACAGGTGTCATGGATAATATCAACACAGAAGACTGTGTTGTATGAGTTGGAACCGTCCCTATCCCAGAATGTTTACAATCAAATGTAAAGCTTGTTATGATTTCTATTCAATTATAATGGTATAATAAAATGTATGTTGATATTATTTATAAACTTTTAAAAATACAACTAACAGTCGTGCTTGCCATGCCTTGCTCATCAGGTGGCCTTGGTGCAGGCAAGCGTAAACATGTCACGTACACTGGTGGCTGATACTCAAGGTTTTAAGGTGAACGATAACAAGTATATATTTAATGAGGTGGCCATTATCGATTGCACGATACACTAGTTCCCAAACCTATATCATTTTGTGCGTAAACCACAATTTCCCCTCGAGTTTCAGTCTGTTAAAGATCTAAAGGAGACCCATTGGATACAAACCCATCTAGGATGGCAAAGGAACGAGGGAACAATTCCCTATATGTACTGTGCCCGTTAGAGGAGGTTATCTGGTAACCACCAACCGTGCGTGGCCTCCCAGATAACCCCATCCTTCAAACACATCTCCTGAGAGGATCGGATGCACTTCTTGTGGGGATAGCCGGCACAAAACTCAGTATCCCGAAGGGATCGGGTCCAATCGAAAGCAATGTCAAAGACACATGAAGAACTGCACCCCCAAAACACAACTCTAGTAAATGAAAACATCCAGTCTTATATAACCTTCGTAGAAATTATTTATTCAGGAATCAAACTCCTATCCTACTATCGGAGGTTTTGAAATCGGCTAGTCCGCAAAGCTAAATAAAAAAACAACTAAAATAAATCCTAACAGAATTATATTATTCCTCTCGACAGGTCCTAATCACATGAGGAAAAGCAAGGCAAGGCTTGGGACGTGGTACAAAAACAATCCTGATTGAAGATACACGAATATTATGATGAGTCTTGAAATAAACATCAATCAACAAGAAAGTCAAACATGACAGCAAAGCTAAATTATACTGGTACCACTCTCGTATGTAAAGTTAACGTTACCTATTATAGCTAATCCTAACTGACGATAAACTACGGCGAGAAGCGTCCGTGTACACAAAAAAAAAAACAAATAAAAAGATAACAGTCATAGCATTACAATAAATAGAATAATACAATAACTGTACAACAAAAGCTAAATATGTAACAGTAGGGAGGATAGGTTTACATACATGAATAAAAAAGACACTAAAAAGTATTCTTATTACCCTGTGGAGAAGTATAAGTTCTGCCCTAAAACTTCCCCATATGGGAGAACGAAACGCATCAGGCGAAAGCCTGGACAAAATAACTACTGTGGTCAAGAAAATTAGACTGAAGCGGTGCGGGGTATTGGGCATGAAATACGTGACTAGAAAACCAATATAGGGAGCAATACATTAACAATTTTTATTCCTAATAATACATTTATAATGAACAAACAAATTGCACTTAAGTGCTTATCACAGAAATTAACAATTATAAATGTAGCAAAGTGTGAGGGCCTGATGACAGAAACCCAGATTATAGAAAGGTCCATGAAACAAGCTTGCTTGATTGGAGAAAAGTTGAGCTTAACATATAAAAATGCAGTTTATAAAAAGAGAGAACCATAAAAAATAATTAAGAGTGTAATAACTGGTATGATATAAGTTCTTCATAAAAGTAAACTTATCTTTGAAGAGGGTTGAAGAGCCAGCTCCTTAAAAAGTTCCAGCTAGCACACGTTGATTTAAAAGTCTTCACGGTTTTCTCGGAAGGAGGCGTACATGGCCTAAAGTTATGTGCACCATCGATAAAATGTCAACTCTCTCTTCTTTTCTTGCGCAGGAATGACATTTATAGTTTCCAAGAGCTGATCCAGCAATATTTCGAAAGAAGATTCCAAGTATCCTCTCTAAGGTGAAGGTGAAGAGTACAGCGGCTGGCAATTATTCTTGCCATCTTGAGCAATACGTCATGGTGCAGATCTTGTGACGTAACTGCTCGGTAGCGTAGATATCAGCGATGGTGTCATAAGATGCAGTAGCGGTGACCAGCAAGTTGAAGTGATCCAAAGTGATGATGGATCAGAAGTGGCGGATCAGAAGTGGCGGTTGATCAGAAGTGGCGAAGAACGCCAGCAAGCGGCGTCTTAAATAGGGACCATGGAACTCTCTCGAAGTTTGGAGATCGCCCGACCAGACAAAGACCTGCCATTGGTCGAACGAAAGTCAGGGTGACGTCAGTCGACACTACTCAGCGGACAGTGGATCAACCAGTAGATGTCCTGTATATCGGGAGTGAGGACGCCTGAGGTAGCGAGCGACTGTAACACTCGAGGTGAGAACTATAATATCTATGAATAAGTGATTGATAACAAGATTATGCATATGGTTTAAGCAATTAACATTTGTAAAGAAATAATTACCATTCGGGGATCTCAGTAACAATAAATAAAATTTGACCGACAAATGGGCCAAGCTAAACATTGAAAGTATCACAAAAGTGATCATGCTCCGAGAACTCCGAATGAAAACAAACAAAAGAATCAGTCAAAGCAAAACATGGATAACAGACGAGGAGAAACTAAGACTCGAAAGGCAAAACAGAAATAGCAGAGATGGGTCTAGTATAAAGACCTTTACTAGTTAAAATATCAACAACTCTGACGCGTTTATCACGGCCAAAGTGGCAGTGAATAACTCTACCTAGGTTCCACACGAGAGGCGGAGATGGGTCTCGAAGAAGAACCATGTCCCCCACTCGTACATCTGGTTGAGGAAGCCGCCATTTCTCACGCCTATGTAGCAAGCTGAGATATTCTAACTTCCATCGGCGCCAAAAAGAACATCGCAAAGATTCTACTTTTCTCCAAAAGATAGGTAAGTTAGGATCCCAGCGTCGAACCAGCAAAGGCGGAGTAGCAGCAAGCGAACAGCCAATCAGGAAGTGACTGGGTGTTAAAGGTAAAAGATCCTTAGGATCGTCTGAAAGAGGGGTCAGAGGTCTGGAATTTACAATACCTTCAATTTGAATAATCAAAGAGTTGAATTCCTCATAAGAAAGTATGGTAGGACCAAGAGTTTTCTTAAGCTGTCTTTTAGTAAGTTTGATGCAGGATTCCCAACGGCCCCCATGATGGGGAGCATAAGGCGGGGTGAAATGCCATTTGAAACCTTTAGAATAGGAAAAGTTGGAAATTTTTTCTTTAGCAGAAGGGGAGCTTAACACTTTTTTCCAGAGATCAGAAGCGCTTACAAAAATTTTTGCATTATCTGAAAAAAATTCAGATGGAACACCCCTTCTAGCAGCAAATCTAGAAAAGACGGCCAAAAAGTAGGATACAGAAGCGTTCGTAACCAACTCAATGTGGATACCTCCCGTCACCATACATATAAATAACGAGTTGTAGAGTTTACCTAAGATTTTGCGCTTAGATGAAGAGGGATTGGTCTGATATACGTAAGGACCTGCGTAATCGATCCCAGTAAGAGCGAAGGGCTTACTAGGTTCTGAACGAAATGGAGGTAAATTACCCATAATCTGCGTGGCGGGCCTTGGTTTAACCTTGAAGCAAGGTATACACTTTTTGACAACAGAAGAAACCTCATGAACGCCATTGATGATCCAGTAGAGTTCACGAATTAGACAGAGCAAGGTGCGAGTGCCAGCATGAAGGTGTTTATAATGAAACTTTTTTATTATAAGGGTAGTGATAGGATGCTTTGAAGGAAGGATGATGGGATGCTTTTTCCCATCCTCACAACTAGACATAGCTAATCTTCCACCCACACGTATTATGCCGTCCTGGTCTAGAAAAGGAGTGAGTGGTGAAAGCCTGCTAGACTTGGGTAAATCTTTACCACTTATAAGAGCTTGCTTTTCAGGAGCAAATACTTCCTGCTGAACAAGTAACAAAATCTTGCAAGTAGCAAATTCTAACTCTACTCTGGAAAGAAAGGGTTGAGGCTTCAATGGTTGATCAATTACTAAATATTTCCATCGGAAGATATAAGACACTACACGAATCAATTTATCAAATGAAGAGTATCTATGAAAAAGGCTAGTAGAAGTAGAAGTAAGATGCGACGTGACAGGGTCATTACGGGCATCAGGTATTTCTTCTGCAAATTGATTAGCTAAGCGAGGCCAGCAAGATGATTCCTGACTTAGCCAAGGAGGACCATTCCAGTACAGGTCTGAAGAAATCAATTTTTTAGGCGTGCAACCACGTGAAATTATATCCGCGGGGTTTTCACGGCTAGGAACATGTCTCCATTGTTCAGAATGAGAGACTTCATGAATCTTAGAAACGCGATTTGCCACAAAGGTATTCCAATGAGAAGAAGGCTTGGAAATCCAAGCTAATACAATAGAAGAATCGCTCCAAAAAAATGTGCGGGAAAATTTTAACTTTAAACTGACATTTAGTTTAGTAGCTAATTCTGTTGCCATTAAAGCAGAGCATAATTCTAATCTCGGCAATGATACTGTTTTAAGTGGAGCAACCTTAGATTTAGCGCACACTAAATTAGAAAATCCAGGGAAAGTAGCTGAGGAACGTCCTACTATGTATGCACAACAGCCATAAGCTCGTTCTGAACTATCAGAAAATACATGCAGGTCATACTGCTGGTATAAGGGATTAGAAATTAAAGGGCGGGGTATAGAAACCTTGGAGAGATCCAGCAAACTGCTGCGATACTCTAACCATTCTTCTACAAGAGGAAGGGGGAGATTTTCATCCCAGTCTGATTTTAATGACCAAAGCTTTTGCAAGAACATTTTTGCAACAATAACTATAGGAGCAATATATTGCAAAGGATCAAAGATCTTTGCGATTTCTGACAGAACTTGTCTCTTAGTTACAGGGGGAGATTCTGACAGATGTACCTGATAAGAGAAGGTATCAGAAGAAGGACACCAAAAAACACCCAATGCTTTTACGGCTGCTTCATCAGTAGGAATGGCAACAAATTCATCAACTGGGACCTCTGATGAAAATTTTGATATAAATTCAGTGGAATTTGAAGTCCATTTATGGAGCGGAAAACCACCTCCTAGGAGTAGGGATTTCAAATCTTCGCACACAAGGAGCGCTTCAGAAATATTAGGGAAAGAGCACAAGAAATCGTCGACATAAAATGCCGTTTTTAATGACTCAGAGGCCAAAGGATGATACAGATGACCATCTTGCTCGGCTAACATGTGGAGAGACCGAATCGCAAGAAAGGCTGAAGGCTTCAAGCCATATGTCACAGTCTTCAATCTAAATATCTTTATGGGTTTGGAACTCTCATCGCGCCACAATATTCTTTGCAGATCTTGCTGCTCAGAATTTACGAGAATCTGCCGGTACATCTGCTTAATATCTGAGATTACAGCAATAGGAAACCTTCGAAAATTAAGCAAAACAGAGGTGAGATCTGTTTGAATCGCGGGACCACATTGCAAGGTATCATTTAAAGAGATTCCATTGGAATCTGGTGATGAGCCATTGAAAACTACTCTTATATTGTCTTGTGTTATGGAATTTTTCCATACCGGGTGATGATTTAAATAAACTATTTCATTTAAAGGATGGTCAATTTCTTCTGATTTAGAAATTACCTCCATGTGATTGGATGATTCGTATTCCTCCATAAAGGAAGCATACTGAGTTTTGACAGAAGCATCTTGTTTGAACCGATTTTCAATAGGAAATAGTGCCCTAAGTGCTCTGGAATGCGAGCCCGTAATGGCGGGAGGATTGGGAATACGTGGAAGAGTTACTATAAATCTGCCTTCAGCAGTACGGACAGTGGTTTCCTTGTATAACTTTTCACAAATTTCGTTAGAAGAGGAAGAAGAAGAAGAAGTAGCCTGAACATTCTCAAGATCCCAGAACTTGGTTGGCTCTTGGCTCAAATCGGTACCAAAAAAATAACAATTCGATACAGTTTGAATAGGATTACGGTATATTTGGCCAGTAGCAATCCAACCAAAATCAGTTTCGCGAAAGAAAACATTAGGAGCAATTTTTACTTTATTGGAATGAAGACATTGCCAAAATACGCTTGAGCTGAAAAGAAGCTCTACGGGTGAAGCTCTGTTGAAATGAGGGTCAGCTAGCTGGACAAAATTCGGGATATTCCAACTTTGAATAGGATAAGAAGTGCCAGGAATATTGTTGCCTATAGACTTGATAATCAAACAATCTAATTGCAACTGCGTACCAAGATTATTAGAGTCCTTCAGATCCACTTTAGCAAAGCTTAAGGATTGCGATTTAGAGCAGTTTATTCCTGTAACCTCTATTGAGGTAGGATGTTTTGGAAGGCCTAACTTTTGTACCAACGATTCATTAATAAAATTGTTGGTAGCGGCATTATCCAATAATCCCCTGACAGATACCCATTTTCCGTGAGAATTTTTCAATAGAACCTGCACGGTAGATAATAAAACCTGGACTTTGCCAAGCGAGGTAGAACTTTGAGCATACGACTGCGCACTATTTTGAGAAGTCTCAGAATTAGACTTGGTATTGGAACTGCTTGGTCCTGATAACCGTGATCTTTCATGCCTGTGCAAAAGTGAATGGTGTCTTGCCCTACAATGAAAGCATAAACGTTGTGAACGGCAATTGTTTAACATATGCGTTCCTGACAAACAGTTGAAACAATGTTTTTTGTTCGTAATGAACTTTCGTCTTTCATCTACTGATAAAGATTTAAATTCATCACAATTGTATAAAGTATGCGATTGCTGACACAGACCGCACGTTTGCATTTGGTTCGGTGACCGAGCATCAACAGGAAGAGCCTGTGATCTTAAAATTCTTTGATTAGAACTGCTAACCTTATGTTTTGAGAAGGCTTTTGAATCTGAACTACTAGTTTTTTGATTAGCTATGGCGGAAAAAACTTGGCTTCTGGCCTTCAAAAAGTTAATAATCGCCTCATAAGTGCATTGCAAATTCTGGGAAAGTTCTGTTTCCCACGCTTTTAATGTATTTGCATCCAATCTTGCAGAAATGAGGTGAACTAGAAATAAATCCCAGTGATTTACAGGTTGGTTTAAATTGGACAATGCTCTGACGTGTAGCTCTGCAGTGTCAATCAACTTACGAAGTGATAAACTGTTATCTGCTTGCACGTTAGGTAACTCGAATAAGCTTTGTATATGGCGTTGAATAGATAGACGAATGTTCCCATATCTATCCTTAAGAAGATTCAGAGCAACTTCATAATTATCACTGGTCAAAGAAAGTGCTTGAATCAGGTTAAGTGCGTTGCCTTGAACTGCCAGACGCAAGTAGTGAAATTTTTGTATTACTGGTATAGAAGTATTCTCATGTACTAAAGAATTGAATAATTCAAAAAATGGTTCCCATTCTATGTCTTTACCAGTGAATTTGGGTATTTCTAATTTGGGTAATATAATGCGTGAAGAAGATGTAGAAGATGCTGCAGAAGTTTGATCTTCTTGTTTTTCTTTTATAGTTAAAGCCCTAATAAGCTGTTTAGCTTCAGCAAATCCCTGATAGTATAATTTTTCAACTTCCAACCTATCACTTTGCTGGTCCGGATGCTGAGTTTCTATACTACATTGTATCTCATCATATTTCTCAAAGGCTTGTTCATAATTCTTAAGTCTCTGCGAAATTATGTCAACATTACGCTCTTGGGGTTCGAGCTCTGTTAAGAAAGTACGAAACCGTGTGAGCTTGCCCTTACAAGAGGCTCTGGCGTTGCTAAGTTTTTCATCAAGGTTAGGCATATTAAAAGTTGTTTGTTACTCACGTCAATATTGTGACTTCGAGTACTGGAAGCCAGAAGATGACAGCTTGCTAGGTAGTAAGGTTTAGTCTGATGCGGAAGAAACCGACTTAGCTTACGTTTCTCTCTTCTGCTGCACATGCGCCTTAAGCTGAAACGTACAATATGAATTAGTGTTGAAACAAAATGAACAAAAATTGTTAATGTAAAATCCACAATATTAAACTTGTATATGGATCCAGGGTGCAACAGATATGTTTCCCGGGGGTGAGGCAACAGAAAATGGATAAGTATAAGTTCTGCCCTAAAACTTCCCCATACGGGAGAACGAAACGCATCAGGCGAAAGCCTGGACAAAATAACTACTGTGGTCAAGAAAATTAGACTGAAGCGGTGCGGGGTATTGGGCATGAAATACGTGACTAGAAAACCAATATAGGGAGCAATACATTAACAATTTTTATTCCTAATAATACATTTATAATGAACAAACAAATTGCACTTAAGTGCTTATCACAGAAATTAACAATTATAAATGTAGCAAAGTGTGAGGGCCTGATGACAGAAACCCAGATTATAGAAAGGTCCATGAAACAAGCTTGCTTGATTGGAGAAAAGTTGAGCTTAACATATAAAAATGCAGTTTATAAAAAGAGAGAACCATAAAAAATAATTAAGAGTGTAATAACTGGTATGATATAAGTTCTTCATAAAAGTAAACTTATCTTTGAAGAGGGTTGAAGAGCCAGCTCCTTAAAAAGTTCCAGCTAGCACACGTTGATTTAAAAGTCTTCACGGTTTTCTCGGAAGGAGGCGTACATGGCCTAAAGTTATGTGCACCATCGATAAAATGTCAACTCTCTCTTCTTTTCTTGCGCAGGAATGACATTTATAGTTTCCAAGAGCTGATCCAGCAATATTTCGAAAGAAGATTCCAAGTATCCTCTCTAAGGTGAAGGTGAAGAGTACAGCGGCTGGCAATTATTCTTGCCATCTTGAGCAATACGTCATGGTGCAGATCTTGTGACGTAACTGCTCGGTAGCGTAGATATCAGCGATGGTGTCATAAGATGCAGTAGCGGTGACCAGCAGGTTGAAGTGATCCAAAGTGATGATGGATCAGAAGTGGCGGATCAGAAGTGGCGGTTGATCAGAAGTGGCGGTTGATCAGAAGTGGCGAAGAACGCCAGCAAGCGGCGTCTTAAATAGGGACCATGGAACTCTCTCGAAGTTTGGAGATCGCCCGACCAGACAAAGACCTGCCATTGGTCGAACGAAAGTCAGGGTGACGTCAGTCGACACTACGCAGCGGACAGTGGATCAACCAGTAGATGTCCTGTATATCGGGAGTGAGGACGCCTGAGGTAGCGAGCGACTGTAACACTCGAGGTGAGAACTATAATATCTATGAATAAGTGATTGATAACAAGATTATGCATATGGTTTAAGCAATTAACATTTGTAAAGAAATAATTACCATTCGGGGATCTCAGTAACAATAAATAAAATTTGACCGACAAATGGGCCAAGCTAAACATTGAAAGTATCACAAAAGTGATCACCCTGCCTACAACAGAATGGTCAGCTCTTTGCTACCAATCGTCATCTACTGTGTAGGAATGAAATCATAAATGCACTGTAAAAACAGTGTCTCACCATGAGGTCACATCGGCCCCCGAATTACAAACTATTGTGTTGCCAGTGATCTCTGTCAGTCAAAACAAGTGTAAGCTTCTAACATTTCCTTCAGGAAATAACTCATAAGCACTATGCGCCGGTCAGCTGTAGGCAATCAGATCAAGTATTAACTAACAATCATTATTTAACGAGCATATTAGCTTCGAATGTAGCCTCCGTGGCTTAGGCGGCAGCACGCCGGCCTCTCACCGCTGAGTCCGTGGTTCAAATCCCGGTCACTCCATGTGAGATCTGTGCTGGACAGAACGGAGGCAGACAGGTTTTTCTCCGGGCACTCCGGTTTTCCCTGTCAAAATTTCATTCCAGAAACACTCTCCACTATCATTTCATTTCATCTATCATTCATTTAATCATTGCCCCAGAGGAGTGCGTCAGGCCTCGGCAGCCGGCACAGTTCATATCCTCGCCGCTAGATAGGGGATTCATTCATTCCATTCCTGACCCGGTCGGAGACTGGAAGCAGGCTGTGGATTTTCATTTTCATTAGCTTCGAATATTTATAAGAAATGAGTTTCATGATTTAAGAGTTTATTATTATTATCGGTGGTTTAGTTTATTATTTATGAGGAATGACCATAAGACACAAGGCTTCAAAAGGTAAGCTACCTGAACGGCACTCACAACAAAGTAAAAGCGTAACAGAAACTATAACAATGCGGGCTATGAAAAAGCTCCGTCAACAAACAACAGTAATTTTTGTGGCTTCCTGAGCTCACCAGAAAAACCTCGGTCCGACTAGAACACAGCTATGACCTGCCGGTCATCAAATACAGAGTATAACACTCCTCGTGTCAAAACACGGACATAACGATTCACAATAAAGTGATAAATAGCCTGATTACAATGTCTGGTTCATCCAATAAAAACTCTGATCATCTGTTAGATCATGAAAATAATTAACATTCATTCGCTTACAACATTTGAGAAAATATAATAATACGTGACTTCTGAGTCACCCTGTATCAGTGCAGTTGTACCAGCCGCTTCTTGACCTACATAAGCTCGAGCATCTACAAGCATGGATCGATAAGGAATCCCTTACTAAAATATGTGTAGGAAGTGCGTCAATCAATAGTCGAAGTCTATCTGGGAAATCATACTGGGCTTAAGGGTAGTATTGTAATGGGATTTCTGGCCTTGAACGCACCTGCATGTGCTGTGGTTCTAATCGAGTGTTCCTCACTGACATGCCAGTCAATTAAACTAAGCCAATGTCCTTAAAATGTTTCATTACATATCGGGTTCACGTTATCATAGTTCACTTGAGACCCTCACAAATACACTTGAGTAAAGTAGTTAAAGAATTGTTCATAATACGATGTTGTTGACTATCAATAAATATATAAAAAGATATTACTGCTTTGTCAGAAGCAAAGAGGACAAAAACGAAGATATTCCTCTCATTCAGATTTTCTTTGGAAGATATTCCACACCACTGTGGTTAAGTTTTGAAAATCTTAGTGCTCACAAGGCACGGAAATGAACATAAAACATACATCACCTTATCCTTCTGGCGTTATTTAAAAATTATACGATATTATAGTGCAATCGGGATTAGAGTGAGCTACACCTGCTATACTCATTACACTTACGTTAGAATCAACTCGAATCTTGTGGTCTTCCTAAACCACTTAGAAAAATATTTAACAAAATCCTTATAAGATTTCAAATGAGTAATACTCTCTGATTTAAATGATACGCCCAACAGTGGCGTGCTAATAATTTCATAAATGGGAGCTCAAAATTATTAACATGAAATTCAGCATGAGCTGACTAGAGAAAATTATTGCTCCGAATTCAGTGACATATTCAGGGTTCCACAAACTGTAAATTAACATAATTTAAATATGCACCAGTGTGTGACCACACCATGGGTTTCTCACCATGAGCTTTGAAACTAAACGGCGAGGAAGCTCGGAAAGTGAAAAAATCACCAAAGTGGTGGCTACAAAGACAAAAACCTACCTATATGACTGTTATCAAGTACGGTTGATAAAAACTACTCCACCGTGACCGATAACCTTTACAAGAGAATTTTATGCATGACTCACGGCGCAACGTTGCAAACCTCATCCAACAAGGAAAATCTGAGGGCTAGATCCTTTCCTCGTGGCTTTAGCAAAGTCCATCGTTCCATGGCCATTGGAGAAAAGATCTGCCCTAACCTTTCCCATAACGGGAGAACGCGTATCAGGCGTAAGCCTGACCAAAATAGCTACTGTGAAACAGAAAATAAACCTGAAGCAGTGCGGTACAGTGGGCATAAAGGTGCATCGCTAGAAAACCAAATTTAAATAACAAGGTATTAATATGTTTATTGTAATAACAAGTTTTTTAAATAATGACATCAAAAATGCACATTAAATGCACACACATAGTAATGCAGAGATGACTAGTTATAAGCTTAACAAATTGGAAGGGTCTTTTTACAGAACCCGAGTAAGTAAAACCAATGATAAGGCTTGCCTTAATTTGAAAGGAATTAGTTTGAATTATAATATACAATAAAGAATTATAAAAAGATGAATTATGTGATAAGAGTAAGAAGTTTAGCTTCTTAATAAAACTTGAACTTATCTCCCAAAGAGCCAGCTCCATAAAATCTCAGCTGACATAATGTTGTTTAAGAAGTCCTTTACAATTTCTTCCGCAGGAGGCGTTCATGGCCTCGAGATACATGAACGTTCATTTCTTCTTATCTTGGTGGAGATGACACCTGTAGTGTCTAGGCGATGACTCAGCAAAACAATGAACTAGTTTGCAGCCAGGAAACTGCTGTTGCCGTGAATACCGTCTGAGGTGTGACATGTAGAGTACTGCAGTTTGCAAACATTCCAGCCATCTAGAGCGATGTGTTCAGCGTGAAGCCCCGTGGTGACGTAGTGCCATGGGGTGTGGCAGCGTGCGAAGTGATCCGAAGCAATGCGGTGATCAGAAGTGAGGCGTTGATCAGAATGACGATGTGAATGACGAAGAACTCCAACAGGCAGCGTCTCTTATATACGGGGGCGATAGAACAATCGTGATCAACGAGCCACCTGACCACAGAGTCCTGCCATTGGCTGAATGAAGGTCAAGCTGACGTCAACACCGGCACGCAGCAAGCCCAAAGCACAATGGTAGATGCTCTGTATGCCGAGGGTGAGGATGGCTGAGAATGTGAGCACTGGAACACTTGAGGTAAGACCTTAGAAAACGAAACTTACATATATATATAAATACATTAATAAAAATCGAATAAAATGTTTTACATATTAACTTGTTTTGAAGTTTTCGGGAAGAGAAAAAGCGAACAGTAAAACAGGGCTGTCGCGAAGAACATATACAAACGTATACTCTCACGAAAGTGACCAACAATGAGTGCAGCCATTTTCTACTCTTCTTACAATTCATAATGCAGTTGGTTCTTCGACGTCATCTTCAACAGAATGGCGTAGGCCATAATTAGCATCGTGGTCAAGTTGTTAAAGGTCATCATCACGTGGTTTAGCAGTAGCATCTTGTGTTAAAGATGGTTATTCACTGATTTTATCGCTGATTTCATTTGAGCAACACTGATTCTACACTGTGCAGACTGTAGAAAAGAATGACCATGTGTCTGCTCACAGAATTTAATGATACCTTTCGTATCTTCCAACACAGATTGTAATACTTCACAAAAATAGTAGTCGCCAAATATCACCGTAATCGTGATTTGAAAAATATCGGCCTTTGCACAGCTCGATTATAACTTGTAGAATTGGCGTATTAATGTTACAATTCACAGCTTTGCACTAATATTCTCAAAGATTTATAACTTGGCTAGAAAATGGATGTCTGCCATGTGGCAAAAATGTGACCATGTGCAGGTTCCAAAAAGAATTACAACTTCACAGTTTCACGCGTAAATATTACACTGGCGTAAATATTACACTGGCGTTGCTGTAACACGCAACTTAATTATTCACAAGCACTTTATGTGCTGAAATATACTCAATGTACTCGGATTTTCATTAATCGTGTACACCTTGGTCCTCCAAAACCCTGGTATACTAGACCTTTGAGACAACATATTTGTACGTTAGCAACGCACAATTGGGTATGCTTCTCCTCGGAATCTGGTGTTCGGGATTGGACAATCCTTGATTCTCGTAGCAACTAATTACATCCGGTTCGCATCTCTGCGAGGGTATACCTTTATCTTCATGAAAAATAAATAATTGTTGGACCACCACAGCGTGGTAAATTATGCATAATAACGATCAATAATATGTTCAAATGTGCATATTAAAGATTTCATATTTAATTCCTCAGGAAAAATATTCGTAGGTTCTGAGTAAAGTCAAAAGTGCGTCTGAAGAAGAAGATTCTTGCAAATATTTGGGCGTTCACGTAAGAAATGATATGAAATGGAGTAGTCATATAGGATGTGTAGTTTCTATAGCTTACAAATCCCTGCACTTTGTAATGAGGGTATTAAAAGGAAGTAGTACCACTACTAAAGAATTAGGATATTTGTCACTTGTAAGACCTATTCTGGAATACGCCTCGGCATTTTGGGATCCATATCAAGTAGGGCTCATAAATGAGTTGTAAATGGTACAAAGAATGGCCGCTAAATTTGTGCTCGGTGACTTTAATCCCCGGAGCAGTGTGAGCCGTATGTTAAAGAAACTTGGGTGGGAATCAGTTGAGGCTAGGAGGATGAAATCTAGACTCTGCGCTATGCACAACACGTATAAAAACAAACCAGCATGGGGTGAGCTTAGCAAACGTATGGAAAAGCCTACTTACATGTATAGGAGCTATCATCCTTTCAAAGTTAAGGGCCGACCACAGCGAACAAATTATGGTAAATATTCTTTCGTAAACCGTGCCATTGATAATTGGAACTCTCTACCTGCCGCAGTCTTCGAGCCTTTTCCCAAACATATAGGTGTGTTAAAGAAAAGACTGAATATTTGTGTAAATACTCCAATTTAATTGTTAGTGAATTATGTACAATTATTTATTTGTTATGTATATCTAATTTGCCACCAGGGGACACACCCCCAATTGCAAATAAACGAATGAATGAATGAATGAATGAATGAATGAAGCTCCAGCATGTTTCCTGGGCCCGCGTTCAGCATATCTCTGATATGAAAAATTCATGGTTCTCAGAAAAATCATCACCAGGATGAGCGAATACGGGCTCAATACCTAGCCATGATATTGAACGCTCTTCTATCTATCTAATGGCAAATATTTTATTTGTTAAAGGAACTGAAAAACGCGAATTGCTTCGCCCGTTTCTGCCTCCCACGTGTGAATGTGTGGATTTCATGGATATGGGCTGCCCTTCACTGCATACACAGGTTTAAGAAAGAGAAATTTAATGAAAAAACATCTAGCCACTTTTCAAGTATGGAATCTGTTTGATTGGCTAACATGAAATGCATGTCGTATCGTCATGGACATGGTATTACGTTTTCCTACCAGCAGTGGGATTATCAGTATTGAGTGATAAACCGTCTATAGAGCATCATGCCAGTGTCAACAATGTTTGAATGTGAGAATAACCACACTGAGCAAGCCATCGGGGAATTTTTCGTGTGCAAAAGACACTAGAGGAATTAAATACCTTACCAAAATCTTCTATTTATTATCAGGTTGCGAATGCAGTGAAACAAATCTAGCAACATGTACCGAAAACATGGAATCAAGACCCTGTGTTAAGTGAATTGCAATTCTGCACCCATTACGATCACCATAAGCAGGTGTCAATTACCAAAATCCCTTCGGTACAGCAGTGTCGAACATGTCAGCTTGTCAAACTCTATCATGGACATAAAACCTTAAACCAAGACTTTGTTTCCTCATTCCACGGTTGTCATGGCGAGCAATAAGCAACAAAATCCTCAACAGTGGGGGAAGATCAAAATTATTTGCCACCGACTGAAAAAGATACGGCAGACCTGTATTGGTCGTGGCGTTATAGATAAAGTGATTAATATATTACGATTTGAAATGCACTTACCTGGCTATCGATACTGCGGTCCTGGAACAACGCTGGACAACGTTTGCTGCGTGGTGATGTACCTATTAATCCTCTGGATCAAGCTGGTCGTGAACTTGAAATTTATTACCGCCATGACCAGCATCAATTATGACGTATGACTGATAAAAGGTTATTGAAAAAGCTAAATAACGTTTCATTGCCCGTGATGCCTTAGTGGAAGAGAGGTTGGCAGCCCTAACTGTGATTAGTGCTATGAAAGGAAAGTTAATGATGAGTGGATATAAACGTTCAAAAGAATATAACTGAAGATTTCCTTTATATTTAGTAATGTCCTATTTATTGTAAAATAAAAAGAGTATTGCCAGAGTACGATTTCATTTAATTATTATTTTGACCATTGCCATTTCCCATAT
This sequence comes from Meconema thalassinum, assembly GCA_946902985.2. Classification (NCBI taxonomy): domain Eukaryota; kingdom Metazoa; phylum Arthropoda; class Insecta; order Orthoptera; family Tettigoniidae; genus Meconema; species Meconema thalassinum. Next base: position 801,406,985 of record OX336389.2, on the reverse strand, counting down.
TGCACTTTTAAAATTCCCATGTCCATCTTGCATATTTAACAGTTCATTTTAATGTTTTGTGATTGAATATTTTACATTTGAAATTTGCATTTCTCATTTTTAATTTTGCTATTAACCCATTCTCACCTTGCATAAATAGTTCATTTCCACGTTTTGTATTTCGCAAATTGTTGATATTGAAAAGTTAATTTTTCATTTTGCTGTTAAAACATTTCAATCTTGCATATTTCAAAAGGTCATTTTTAATTTTCCGCAAACATGTTTTTACCTTTTACCTATCAAAAATGTCTTGATGCCAGTGCCCGCTTATTGCAGTGGTGCAGTCTCTCTCTTTCCAGTCACGTAGTTGCTTATTCATGTTGTATACACACTACAGGTAAGACCGTCTTACAAATAAAGAATATACACCACCACATTCGAAGAAAACATTAAAGACCAAAATACTATTTCAACTTTACCTATGCACGATTCCCCCCACTCTCCCTCGCAGTGTTTCCTATGGTCCAATGACTAATGTTAAGTACTCGTGTTATCTTTCTCTCTCTTTCTCTTGCATTCTCTCACACTCTCTCGTATTCACGTTCGGTCACATGCTCTCTCCAGTCATACATCCACACACATGCATGTCTTTGCGAACAAACACAACCACCATATTCATTCCCAAAGAACACTTATTTACATTCATGCCAACCCAAGGAACTTTCTGTTATAGATTTTCCATTTACCGTAACTAGAAAATAAATACCGAACATTAAATATACAAATAACAAATTGATACTGCCTTGTAATGAAAACAAATATTTATATTTTATAAATTACTATTTAATTTGCGGTAAAAATAAAATAAAATATTTACACTTTACAATTTACAATTTCAAACAGGTTGAAACATAATATATATATAAAAAAAAAGTTGTATAGGGCTTCAAAGAGCAAGAGGCACAGGTTGTTTCCTCTATTTACAAAATCTCATATTTACAAATCAAAAAAATTATATTTACAATTTACATGGTTAACAAGGCAAAATTACTAAATCTAATATTTACAAAAAGCTATTCCGTGCCCAGTGGGTGAGACCATGGGTAATGATGCTGCGTCTTATATCGGCCAATACGGAGGAACTGTGCTTCGTTTGTGGGTTCCAGGGATTAATAGTGGCTTTACTTTTAGTGCTGAATGTGTGTTAGTGTTATCTAGTGTATGTGTTCCTGTGTAATAGTGTTTTAAAGTAATATTTAATATGAATTTTGTGCTAAAAATGTCCGCCATCTTGGTAATTGCGACAATATTATTCCTCAGATAACACTATCTAGAGGTCACTCCGTATATCTGACTAACACCTTTGACCTAACTGTCTCCATTTTGTTTTCTTTTGTCATTGATCCCATGGAGCCCATGAATAGGATACGCACATTTATGTATAGTCTCGGCGTTATCTAGTGAACCCTTTATCCACAGGCAGTATAAAGGATTCTAATAATTATTCATCATCTTTTGATACATTTCTACAGACAGCAGATATGAGAGCCAGACGGTGTTGGGAAATATTGAGAAATCAGAGGCCGAGAGGACACAATGGTTTAAGCTCCTGTGGTATTTTTAGGAAAAAGCATAAATATTCTAGAGACATAGGACAGGTGAAACTTTTAGCGCGGAAGACGGCTTGGGCACGCACATTATGGCCTGTTGCTATGAAGGTTGGCCCCAAGAAGAAAATCGAATGCTACGAGGCTATTGGTCAATCATCATGTTAACCACTCCCTACTGCAGAAATACATGTAAAAGCGCGCAAAGACATACAAGACTCTGGGCCAATAATATCAAGACGCCTTGTTTTAGCGGCAACTCGGCTTGATAACGCACCCTGGTAGATTAACGCGGGAGTTATCTACAGATTAATTCCACGATCGATTCGAGCCGGCTACAGCATAATCGTAACCTCCAAATCGCTACGAACTCAATGATACCGATCGCATGCTAGTCTGATAATTATTATGGAATATTTTCTCATAAATCCCCTTCCACACCTACCCTAGTCAGTTTCATTTATAAGGATCCATAATGCTACGAGAGAACACTTATTTTCGTGCGTCTGAGGATGTAACGTCATACACTTATTTTTGTGCGTCTGAGGACGTAACGTTCACACTCTTCATTTGTGCGTCTGAGGACGTGACGTTGATTTTTATTTGAACATGGAACAATTTCGTCAAGTTATAAGTGTAACTTCAGTGATTTATTTGTAGTCCCAGCACTACCAGTAGGACTAGTTCATCGAGATAATTCACCAAATAGACTGTCAAGGAATTTAGTACTTGATAGGTGAATGTAGTAGGAAATATATCGTGTGTGTATCTGACAAAACTTTATTTAATTCAGCACGAGATGACGTCTAAGAACGAGACCGGTTCTTGGAACCAGCAGGACATTTGCCAGAAGATGGCGATGATGAGATAAACATCTTAAAGGAGAAGGCTGCAGACGTTTCATTGATGCTGTTTTAAAAGGATTGAGTACAAATGAGTTTATTTATTTATTAAATCAGCTATGGTATTATGGGACATATTTTGTAGATATTTGTTTGCCTGTTTGGTAATGTAGATTCTTAGTTCTTGTTTTACTGACACATTAAATATGGGACAAGCCGAGCGTTGTGTAATTTGTAAATATTGTGATTGTGTGTTTTGTTCAACTTCACGGGGCGACGCGCAGCTCGGGCTCACGTTCGCTTGCGTATAACACGGTCAAGCATTATTATTCGGAGGTATGCCTTATAACAGAAATGGAACTGAATTAAATTTGAGATTAAAAATAGAATTTGGAGGGTAAAGATTATTTGTGAGTAGAATTTTATGACGGATCAGGATTATTTTGATAGTTGCTTTCCAGCAGATCTGAACGGGATGGCACTTTGCACCCGAGTTTTTGTTGTGTATTTTTTTAAAATGTGTCATTGGACGAAATATTGTTGATCTGTTTTGAGCCGACCCAGTGATATATGTATGAGAGTCAGTCCAAGCTTTTTGTGCGTTGTGTGATTTTTATGATGTGCTAGCGAGAATATATCATGGTGATTATTCTGACTTGCTCCACATTAGCCCAGTTCATGACCTCGCGAGGCTGTAATTGTGGTACATATTTGTGTTTTCCTTGCCATCCAAGGGGATGAGTGAGATAGTTGGCGTTTCCAGAGGGAAACTGCACCTGGCTTGAGCGACTGAGAGAGATAATTGAGGCAGTGTTGACTCATACAAGAGGGGCGCGCTCAAATCAGATAACGTAACTTGTCATTAGTAACAGGCTTGTATTCTGTTCTTCAATTTAAGACGTTGTTTAAAATTCACAAAACCTGATCGGTTATAATGAGTATTGATTGATTAAATGGGTGCTGCCCATCGTTGTAAGGTAGCTTCCGAAACTCATGTTTGTCTGGCGTTTTATATAAATGTAAACATATTTTTTCAGCTGTTAGGATTGTATTTTGTTGTTGTTGGTTCAATTTTTGTGTGTTTATTTTACGCGTTCTATGACCCGTGTCAACTTAGGGTGCGCGAGGCTATGTTCCCATGTTATGATGAGAGCGTTTTGGCCTATTTCTGGCATGCTCTTTTTGTTCATTTATGTGCTCTGGCACCAGCTGGAATCTCAGGGAGATTCGTCATATTTTTGTATTATTAGATCTTGCATGTGTCAGTAGTAATTATAGTGTATTAATTAAGGGTGGGTCCTATAGCCCTAGTGTGATTTAAAAGATGCAACTCCGTGAGTAACATGACTGTTTCAGTTGTAAACGGACTCGCATCAGTACTCAGTTTCTTATTAACGAGCAGTACACCACACATTATATAACTTCTTGACCAGGATAAATGGACTTGTATCCATATATTGTGACGAGTGAGTTCTTACTGCTCGAAGTTTATGTTATGATTAATTATTTGTGTGAAGCTGCATTCACATTGTCTTGTTGTGACTAGCGAGTTCCTACCGCTCAGTGTTATATTTATTTTATTAGGGGGTGAAAGTCAGGGAGGATTTCTTTCATTTATTATTATTATAATGCACATATTTTCAGTCATTAAATATATTTTATTCTACTTGTTATTCATTTTATTTCTAGTATAGCCTCTGTCATGAAACTTTCTATTCAATAGAGCATGTTGTTTTCAGCGAACTTTGCTGCGTAACGCAGTCAGGAGTGAACACGACCCCGTAGATGAATCTTGAGAAAACCATGCTTTATTGAAGGGTGCATAGACAAGCTGGCGCAGCCATCGTGGGGGCGTTTCGCTGTTTTGGGCTTTTCTATCGGATCATAGACAAGCTGTTACCCTACATGTGGTATTTCGCTGTTTTTGACTGTTTGAAATCACCGGAAGTGTTATTTTGTTAACGTAAATAAGGCGAAGAGAAATACCGCCAAGAAATTGGAATATACAGTAGAATCATGAGTTTGCAAGTTAAAATACGATGCACGTTTTGTTTATTGATGTAATTAGTAAAGTAATGTACGTGAAATCGGGCGCCGATTGATTAAATATAAAATTAGAATTGTTTAGAAAGTCAAACTCATGAATTTATTAGGAGGCTGGTAGCCTTAAATGACAATTAATACTTTGTTAATTAGTCAGTGTTAACATCAGATCTGGATAGTAATTTTATGACTGAATATGTGCGGGGTTAAAAAATTTATTAAGTAAAGTTAGAACCATTCAGTGATGATTGATTTGCGGGAGTAAAGGGAATAAATTTAAATGAACTGAAAGTGGTCAAATGAAGTAAATGTATGTCAAGAATTATATATGTGTGTGTCAGGGAGACATTTGCATGCCATCCTCCTGTTTTCTCAGTGATATATATTTTTGTGTGTGATAATGCCAACAGTAGCTGAAATCCAGGCGATCATTGAAGGTGCCACGGCACGAACCCAGAAACTATTAAAGGAACAGAGTGAAAATTTAGACATTAAATTAGCGGAACAGAATGAGTCATTCCAGACTCAAATGAATGACACTATAAACAATTAAACGAACAGTCAGGCGAGTTTAAAACACAATTATCTGAACAGAAGGCACAATTATTAGAGCAGAGTGAATCATTACAAGCGCAAGTAAATGAAAATATAAACAAACAATTAGAAGCGCAAGAAAGTAGAAATATGAGTCAGTTAGCCACGTTATCTGCAGAGATGAAAGAGTACACTACACAGCAGATGATTCAATTCGCGCTTGATATAAGTAAGAATAACGACAAACAGCTAGGTCAGATACAAAAATTAGAGGACACCTTCAACTGTAAATGAAATGATTTGGACGAAACTGTATTAGCAAAACTAGCTCAGATAGAATTAGCATGCACGGTAAATAACAGTGAGGTTGAAACGGCACAGGATGGTCTTGAAAAGCGGTTTGATAAAATGGAGGAGGATTCTACGTTTATCCAGGGACAATTGTCAGCAGTAAATGAAAGTATTACGGGCCTGATAAAAGACATGGATAAGTTAGAAATACAATCAGCAGAGAGATGGCGAAACATAGAATCGGACCAGGATAATTTGAAGAGTACGATAGATGAGAATAATCTACGTCTAGAAGACAGGCTTGAGAAGATAGAATCGAATCAGGAGGACACGAAACAGCAGATGGAAGAAAAACTGGGAGCGATTAAAATAGCATCAGAAAGGATTGGCGTAAGATGAGCAGCGACTCTAAAGCAGAACGGTTAACAATCATAAAGACCATAGGTGATAATCATACGCGCATTAAAGCACTTGAGGAAGAAATCAAGAGTAAAATGAAAGAACAGCCGGACAGAATCATATAAGCAGAGTTGCGTTCTCTAGGACAGAGCACGTTATTTCAGACAGAGCACGCTAAAGATAAGGAAGTTGACTCAACAAGCCAGGGGGGCAATTAGCGCGGAGAGTAGCCACGGACTGACAGGCAGCCCATTAACGACTAACACAGAAGGATTTCACAACAACGTTGGCGGAACCTCTACTCCTCAACATGGCTATCAGCACCCTCAAGTCGTACAAGTAATTCGATCAAATGAATTTAAACCTAATAAATTCACAGAAAATTCTGGTGTCACGCCGAAGGCGTATCTTAAAGAGATGGATCACTATTTTAATGATAATAATATACCGCCCGCGCGTCGTTTATAACTGATGGAACGATTTCTTTCGGGAAATGTACTTACGTAGTTCTTGAGCTTCAAGTATACTTTCGGAGGGATGGACGAGTTCAAGAACACGTTCCTTAAAAAGTATTGCTCGGCTTCTCTACAACAAAGCCTTAGAATGGAACTTTATTCGAGAAAATATCAGTCAAATCTGCAGACGAAATACTCAGATTTCTTTTCGCTACAATTGTTGAAATTTAGGGAACTTGATCACCCTTTAGAAGAATCGGACCTGGTTATGACGATTGCACGGCAGTTGCCAGTCAATGTTCAGCAGGTGTTAGTAGCAGAAAACGTGGACACAGCGGTTCGAGCCGAAAAAAACTTACGTCAGATTGACGAGACAACATCTCACTTGCAGCAAAGAGGGGGACGACAGCTGGAACTTGTAAACACAACGGAGGTGGTTAAACCCGCTCAAGTACACACCAGGTCGCAGGCCACAAATACAAGTGTGTCAACAACACCGAGACGAGGTCAGGAGGGTGACGAAAATAGGTCACACCAGCGTCATGAAAATAATAATGATAGGCAGAACCAGGGCAACAATAGGTATCAGCAGCGAGGATACCAACAATGGAGAAATAAAAGGAGAAATGAGGGACCCTACAGACGTTACGAAAATAACAATAATGAGAATCGACAGTGACGTGAAAGAAGATATCAGAACCAGGGGGACTATCAAAATTATAGGAATGAATGGAACGACAGGCACGCCGAATCGCAGCGTTACCTGGAAGAATTACACGCTAATGGAGGGGACGAACAAAAACATTGGGAACATGCAATTAATAGGAGGTCGAATCCAGACACTCACATTGAGGGGGCCGAGAGTTTATTGAAGCAGGAAGAACGCCAGGGAAATACGCGACAGAAGGATGATGGTAGTCGCGGGGGTTGTATAAAAACCAATAATTGCAATAGGACTCACCCTGAGAGAGCAACAGCCGGATCGTGAAGAAGGATGGGTCGTGGCACACATACAAGAGTGGATAGCTTTGCCGGAAAATTGCCTGGAGGTGATTGTAAAACCACGGAACGATGATATCAAACAATTACCTATTATTTATGCCAAGATTGGTGGAATTAACGTGAGATGCTTAGTTGACACGGGGTCACAAAGCAGTCTTGTATCGGAGGCTTTGGTTCGAGAGTTGGGACGGAGTCAGAATATTCCTGTGATTCCAGTACCGCAACTCAAGGTGAGGGGCGTTATTCCCGAACGCACCGTCACTTGCAAACGTCAGGCATTTATAGAATTGGATATATTAGACCATATATTTGGACAGACTTTCATCATAATGGCTAAAATGAATTTTAACATTATTCTGGGTGCAAATTTCATTTGTGACTACCAGGCAGCCATAGATTTGTATAATAATACAGTCCGTTTTAAGGAGTTTGATAAACTGAAGGATGTGGGCTTACACATGGATGAAATCACTACAGGGAAAGACGTGAGTTCATGGGCATTGGAGGCAATAGCAGAGGAGACAGAAGAGGAGATACGAAAGGCGGAAGATGAACTTATAGATGTGGCTGTTGTGGAATTAAATGAAGAGAGTGACTCTCAGGAGATATGGGCTTTACTAGCAGAAGGAGAAGACAGCGATACTCAGTTTGAAGAACTATTACAGAAGCGGCGCAGTGACATCCAACTAGGGGTTGAACATAGGAAGAAACTTGAGGAGATCTTAAGAAGACACAAGGCAGTGTTTGACACAGTTCCAGGGAAGATAATAAACTTTCAGTATTCTATGCAGGTTGAGGATTGGTCCCCATTTCGAACCAATTATACCCTATACCAGAAAAACATCGGGAGCAGGTGAAAAGGATTATAGATGATATGTTGCAAGCTGGAGTGATTAAGAAGACTCCTACACCTTATTTAATTGCCATTTTGGCAGTAACAAAACCAAATGGATCCATTAGACTTTGTCTAGACGCCAGAAATCTAAACATGCGCCTTATTTTTCCCGAGTATGACAGAGTGCCAATCATCAGAGACGTTTTAAAAGGATTTAAGAACAAGAGTATCTATTCATCTGTAGATCTGACGAGTTCGTTTCACCATATCGAACTGGATGATAAGTCACAGCTTCTTACTGGCTTCTTGTTCGATAATCGGACACATTGGTTCGTCCGCATGCCCTTCGGCGTTAAAACAGCTGGATGCGCATTAATTTGAGCCTTGGATCGGAACCTGACTGAAGAAGTGAAGGAAATGACGGTACGATATATTGTCGATATAGTCTTGGCTTCAGATAACATCGAGACACATATGGAAAATTTGGATAAGCTTTTGGACAACCTTAGAACTGCAAACTTTAAAGTCAACTTGAAGAAATCCCATTTCTTCAAGAAGGAGATTTTATACTTGGGGCACATCATTGACCAGGAGGGAGTGAGACCAAACCCTGCGAAGTTAGAGGCGATAAAGAATTTCCCTACACCAACGAGAGTGAAACATATCAGAGCTTTCCTTGGCGTGACGGGCTACTTTAAGGAAAACTGCCCAGGATATACTGAAACCGTAGCTCCTATGCAGGAGATGCTGAAGAAGAACAACAAATGGCTTTTGGAACGCTGAGTGTGAGAAATCATTTCAAGAGACTAAATTATTATTGGAAAATTGTATCAAACTAGGTTATCCAGATTTTCAACGGAATTTTATTATCCAAGCGGATGCTTCCATGGTTGGTATAGGAGCAATGTTATACCAAGAAGATCCAGCTAACCTTCAACAGCGTGATTATTTAGCATTTGTGAGCCGCAGTTTGCGTAAAAACGAGCGCAACTATACGGTCACGAAACTCGAAATGTTGGCAATACTTCATGCTTTGCAACAATGGAAACGAATTTCATATGGTTACCCCATTGTTATTAGAACAGACCACAAAGCACTAACGTTCTTGTTCAAGACGTCTATAGCTAGCGAGCGTGTGACACGTTGGTCCATCTACATACAACAATTTAACATAGAAATTGAACACTGCCCAGGAAAAATTAATGTAATTCCGGATGTATTAAGCAGGAACCCTGAGCCTGATACCGAAGAAACAGCGATAGTACAGCATATTGAGTTAACAGCAAAGGACCATGCATTCTTGGAGGAATTACGGGAGATACGACGAGAGCAGGAAGCAGAACCTTGGATGTACCAAATGATCCAGTATTTTAAGAAGGAATTACCAGCAAGAACCCCAGCCTACAGAGAAGCAAAAGCCAGAGAAGGAAGATATGTCTACCTCAACAATTTACTGCATAAATGGATAGATGAAGAACACACCAAATTACGTATCATGGTACCTGCATCATTACAAAGAGGACTTACTTGGCACATACAAGAAAGTTTCGGTCACGTGGGATTAGACAAGGCACAGGCGACCGTAGGAGAAACGTTTACATGGCTGCGAATGAGGACTACCATCTGTGACGTAATAAAGACTTGCGATCCCAGTCAGAGGACGAAGCCGAATAATTATTTAATGAGGCAGTATCATAGACCATTGCTACCTCAGAAACCCTGCGAGCTTGTGGCCCAGGACTGTTTCGGTCCAATCCCGAAAAGTAGGCGAGGTTGCCGTCACTTGCTAGTATGTATTGATGTGTTTTCTAAGTTTGTTGTATTGTGCCCCATTCAGAAAACTACATCGAAACATGTACTCAGTCGTATTCGGAATAGAGTTATTCCAATCCTTGGAAAACCAGAGTTTATATTGTCGGACCATGGAAGCTATTTTACGAGCGCCGAATTCAAAAAAGGTATGGAGGACTTGGATGTAAAACACATGTTTAGTAGCATTCGCCACCCTCAAGCTAATCCTAGCGAACGCGCAATAAAATGTGTTACTAAATACTTAAGGATCTTCATTCCCAATGTCCCGTGGCTCATGATCTCAAGATTAACGGTCACGTTAAACTACAAGCTTCCTTCCTTCATTTTCATTCCCAATGAACATCACAAGTGGGTAGACAGGATCAAAGACGTAGAGACCTGTATGAATACAACTAGACATGAGTCGACAGGCCAGATTCCCATGGTCTTGCACATGATCGAATAACCAGTAAGATCGTGGAGCAACATCATCAATTGCCCACAAGATCCCATGGTTGGTCATGAGTTGAGAATTGAGAGAACGAGAGTCCATATAAGAAACCAGGCGGATCGCAGATTACGTCGTGTCAGAAATAAGAGGTATCACAGAGAACTATTAGTCAACGAGCTTGTATTAGTACGGAAGCCAGCGACATCTGATCCAGAGAAGAAGGTATTTAACAAGTTCTGTCCAAAATTTATCGGACCCTTCAGTATTGTACGTAATCTTGGTAACAACGCATACAGAGTGAAAGAATTGAGTACAGGTACACTATCTGTCTACAATGCGGCGAATTTAAAATTGTATTTTACTAGCGAACCTTGGGAACGCAGAAATAATGCTGCAAATTGAATATATGGACGTACTTTTTGCACATCCAACTATACGTGGGTCAGTGAGACGTCAGTTGAACGAGGAAGTAGGGAGCAGCCTGCTGTGGTCAAACATTAATGAGCTCTGACGATCATGACACAGCGATCGAAGGAGCGAGAGAGATAAGGACACTGGAAAGGGGAGGTACTAGCCTTAGGCGATCAGACAAGCAGGCAGGCTTGGGAATGTCTGAAGGAATGAGGAAGCTGGAAGTAAACACGTGTGCGTGTTGACACTCCAACGACAGTGGCGGCTAGACTAGAATGATGATAGGGTGATTTCTCTAGGATTGGCAGTAATGGATTACAGATGTTATGTGTTTTTTTTAAATCGACTATATGCTATGTTCGATTTATTCCATGCAGGAGGATTGTGAACCCTTTATCCACAGGCTGTATAAAGGATTCTAATAATTATTCATCATCTTTTGATACATTTCTACAGACAGCAGATATGAGAGCCAGACGGTGTTGGGAAAAATTGAGAAATCAGTGGCCGAGAGGACACAATGGTTTAAGCTCCTGTGGTATTTTTTAGGAAGAAACATAAATATTTTTGAGACATAGGACAGGTGCAACTTTTAGCGCGAAAGACGGCTTGGGCACGCACATTATGGCCTGTTGCTATGAAGGTTGGACCCAAGAAGAAAATCGAATGCTACGAGGCTATTGGTCAATCATCATGTTAACCACTCCCTACTGCAGAAATACATGTAAAAGCGCGCAAAGACATACAAGAGTCTGGGCCAATAATATCAAGACGCCTTGTTTTAGCGGCAACTCGGCTTGATAACGCACCCTGGTAGATTAACGCGGGAGTTATCTACAGATTAATTCCACGATCGATTCGAGCCGGCTACAGCATAATCGTAACCTCCACATCGCTACGAACTCAATGATACCGATCGCATGCTAGTCTGATAATTATTATGGAATATTGTCTCATAAATCCCCTTCCACACCTACCCTAGTCAGTTTCATTTATAAGGATCCATAATGCTTCGAGAGAACACTTATTTTCGTGCGTCTGAAGACGTAACGTCATACACTTATTTTTGTGCGTCTGAGGACGTAACGTTCACACTCTTCATTTGTGCGTCTGAGGACGTGACGTTGATTTTTATTTGAACATGAAACAATTTCGTCAAGTTATAAGTGTAACTTCAGTTATTTATTTGTAGTCCCAGCACTACCAGTAGGACTAGTTCATCGAAATAATTCACCAAATAGACTGTCAAGGAATTTAGTACTTGATAGGTGAATGTAGTAGGAAATATATCGTGTGTGTATCTGACAAAACTTGATTTAATTCAGCACGAGATGACGTCCAAGAACGAGACCCGATCTTGGAACCAGCAGGACATTTGCCAGAAGATGTCGATGATGAGATAAACATCTTAAAGGAGATGGCTGCAGACGTTTCCTTGATGCTGTTTTAAAAGGATTGAGTACAAATGAATTTATTTATTTATTAAATCAGCTATGGTATTATGGGACATATTTTGTAGATATTTGTTTGCCTGTCTGGTAATGTAGATTCTTAGTTCTTGTTTTACTGACACATTAAGTATGGGACAAGCCGAGCGTAGTGTAATTTCGAAATATTGTGATTGTGTGTTTTGTTGAAATATACGGGGCGACGCGCAGCTCGGTCTCGCGTTCGCTTGCGTAAAACGAGGTCAGGCATTATTATTCGGAGGTATGCCTTACAACAGAAATGGAACTGAATTAAATTTGAGATTAAAAATAGAATTTGGAGGGTAAAGATTATTTGTGAGTAGAATTTTATGACGGATCAGGATTATTTTGATAGTTGCTTTCCTGCAGATCTGAACGGGATGGCACTTTGCACCCGAGTTTTTGTTGTGTATTTTTTTAATGTGTCATTGGACGCAATATTGTTGATCTGTTTTGAGCCGACCCAGTGATATATGTATGAGAATCAGTCCAAGCTTTTGGTGCGTTGTGTGATTTTTATGATGTGCTAGCGAGAATATATCATGGTGATTATTCTGACTTGCTCCACATTAGCCCAGTTCATGACCTCGCGAGGCTGGACTTGTGGTATATATTTGTGTTTTCTTGCCATCCAAGGGGATGAGTGAGATAGTTGGCGTTTCCAGAGGGAAACTGCACCTGGCTTGAGTGACTGTGAGAGATAATTGAGGCAGTGTTGACTAATACAAGAGGGGCGCGCTCAAATCAGATAACGTGACTTGTCATTAGTAACAGGCTTGGATTCTGTACTTCAATTTAAGACGTTGTTTAAAATTCACAAAACCTGATCGGTTATAATGAGTATTGATTGATTAAATGGGTGCTGTCCATAGTTGTAAGGTAGCTTCCGAAACTCATGTTTGTCTGGCGTTTTATATAAATGTAAACATAGTTTTTCAGCCGTTAGGCTTGTATTTGTAGTTGTTGGTTTAATTTTTGTGTGTTTATTTTACGCGTTCTATGACCCGTGTCAACTTAGGTTGCGTGAGGCTATGTTCCCATGTTATGATGAGAGCGTTTTGGCCTATTTCTGGCATGCTCTTTTTGTTCATTTATGTGCTCTGGCACCAGCTGGAATCTCAGGGAGATTCGTCATATTTTTGTATTATTAGATCTTGCATGTGTCAGTAGTAATTGGATACCTATCAGTAGAAAGGTGCTAAGTGCCATTTTTATGAACATTGAGTATTATAGTAAAAAGGGTTTAGTCAGTTTATTTGTGAGTATTTATTCTTCTAATTTGAATAACATACAGATATAGTATTCCTTGCTATCCAGTGGCAGATAAAGGTTCATAATATGAAAATTGTGGAATTCTGTTTGAGTGAAATGTTAGAAATTGTGAAAGGTGCAAAGTCCACTAGTCTTTACGAATGTGCTACGTGCTAATTAAACAAAGATGACGGCTTTCCGACACGCAAACACGTGACATACGTTTGTCCATGCACGAAACACTGAAACTCCAAGTTAATTCCACAAACTAACAACGGCTGACCTTGTGATTTGTTGATGGTCATTCCGAAGGCCATAAGCATGGGAAATTGCAACCGCTTAAAATCGAAAAGCACGTCCGGTGGAATCATTGGGATGCGCGGAATCAAAACAACTTCTCCTTCGATGACGTTGTTCATTTGCTTTTCCACAGCCAGTCATGTTCCATTGCATAGTCGAAGTTGATTGATGTTACGCAACATAATGATGACTGAGCCTACTTTCAATTGCAAATTGTGAGGTGGTAATCCAGGCAATTTCAGCGAATTCAAAAATTCTGTTAGATGGCTGACTACCTCATCCTGGTTGATAACTGTGTCAACCGATTTGAAGGAAAACAACTGTCCCGGAATGAAATGTTGAATGGGCTCGTTGGTATCTTTATTTTTCGCTGCCAATATGGCTTGTTCGCTCAGCCAAGTATGGTTTTTGAATTTCTGCGCTACGTTCGGAAAAACATTAGATCCTCCTTTGATTCGGTCAACGGATGTTCCATGTTCATAGGAGCATCGCGTCGCCGCAATCAGTCATGTGTCCATTGTGTCGTTGTGTTTAATATTCACGAACTCATTGCATTCTAAATCTATTCGCTGTTCGTTCATTTTCGGTCGCTCTCGAACGTAAGTCAGACATGCCCATACGACTATTTTCATTATCCGTCGCTCTTTGGTCATCAGTGCGGTTTGCACGTGATGTAGCTCGCCGCGCATTTAACTGGCTTCGACGACCTCTGTCAGCTCTTCCTTTCCTTGGCATTGTAATGGACACTAAAATGACAAGGAATTTTATTAATGTAATGGACGCTGTAAAACGACACGGAATTGTTTTCATAGTAATTCAAATCTATCGAACCTACCTTGAGAACTTGACAATATTGACATCCTTTCCGTTAGTAGTACATTCTCACATTAGATATGTTGGTCGAAACACATTAACGTGAAATATAATATTATTATAACATACTTTAATATGCTGTAATTTGATTATACAGTATGATTATGTTAAGTTAAGTATTATTTTGTTGCACGTATTGATCAAAGGGTATGGTACGGGATGTTATCTTTGCTCATAGAAAATTTTGAAGTGGATGCACTGTGTCACCATCTGTTAGTCAAGTTATTAGATTGAATATTGGCAAAGCTTTTTAATGTAAATTAATTTAAAAATACTGCCACTTCGATTTTGTTCAAACCACTTTCTAAACACTGTCTACCATAATGAGAACAAATTGTAAAATTTTCACTGAAATCGGAGCAGTAGTTTTCGAGATTTTGCGAGACTAATGCACGGAAAAGTCGCGTGTCCAACAGGAAACAAACTGTGCGATCCGTACACAGGTTCCCACCAGTAAGAACTGCTAATAATTGAGTATTCTAAGTTCCTTGAACAATTCTGTCAACGATGCACATATTGGAGGGAAATGAGAACAAATGATTGGGACATTGCACCTTTCTTCTGAAAGAGCTGCAGGACTTACCACCAGTGCCATCTTGTGATGCTCTTGGAAGGTCCTTCGAAACCACTGAGGAGTTAGCCCTTTTGATATGTAATGCTACATCGCACATAGCACCATTCTAGCAGAAAAACGGCTTTTTTCAAAAAATGGCACTTAGCACCTTTCTACTGATAGGTATCCAATTATAGTGTATTAATTAAGGGTGGGTCCTATAGCCATAGTGTGATTTAAAAGATGCAACTCCATGAGTAACATGACTGTTTCAGTTGTAAACGGACTCGCATCAGTACTCAGTTTCTTATTAACGAGCAGTACACCACACATTATATAACTTCTTGACCAGGATAAATGGACTTGTATCCATATATTGTGACGAGTGAGTTCTTACCGCTCAAAGTTTATGTTATGATTAATTATTTGTGTGAAGCTGCATTCACATTGTCTTGTTGTGACGAGCGAGTTCCT
This sequence comes from Meconema thalassinum, assembly GCA_946902985.2. Taxonomy (NCBI): domain Eukaryota; kingdom Metazoa; phylum Arthropoda; class Insecta; order Orthoptera; family Tettigoniidae; genus Meconema; species Meconema thalassinum. Next base: position 801,391,425 of record OX336389.2, on the reverse strand, counting down.
ACCGCTCAGTGTTATATTCATTTTATTAGGGGGTGAAAGTCAGGGAGGATTTCTTTTATTTATTATTATTGTGGGAACCGGATGAGGATCAAGAAGGCCGAGTATGGGATCTTGCGGGCGCAGGAGTAAGCTCAGCGCCATTGTCTGAGAATAAAAAGAAGAGAAGCAATATTCCGAGTTCCGACGAGCCGCGAAACACATCCCCTTAATTCTCTACTGTATTTTAATCAGTTTCATTGTTTAAATAAATAATTCAGTTCTATATTCGATGCTTGTGAGTGTCATGATCTGGAAACCGTTTCCCACAAATGGGGGCTCGTCCGGGATGGACTGAAACAACGAGTTACGACGCAATCCACGACACGAAGTACGACGCAAAATACAACGCTATTTTTGACGAAGTGGACGGCTAATCATATTTGTTGCTGTTGCCTACGACGCTGACGACGAGACGACGTGCAGTTTTGTGAGCCCACGACGTGCGAATCTACGACGAGGATTCATAGGCTAGCAAAATTTGTTCTTCAGTTTCAGTGACAATTAGTGGTGCCGTGACGACGACGACGAGGGTCGGAATCTAAACGACGACAGAGGATTGTGGATGTGGTAAGAGGATAGCGACTCGTCAGAGAGAAACGACTGGAAGCGGTATTCAACGATAACACCTACAAATATCACCGGTTTGGTGAATGAGGTTAAACAGGTTTGATAGCGAGGTTTTGAGGAAGCGATATTGACGGAAATCTACTTGATAGACCTGAGTAAACAAATAAGATGACTACACTCGGTGCAATAGAGAAAATAAATAAGAACATAAGTGATGCTCCGGTCAAAGCAATCAAAGTTTTACATAACCTCATTTTCGAGCATATACCAGACGACAGGAAGAATCGAAAGCGACTGCGAGAGTTTCCTGGATTCGATTTTGACGAAAATTCAATTGAAGAGGTAGCTAAGAAGAAATTTATCGGAGAAACATTTTCCAAGGCTGATCTGTTGCGTGTTTCTGAGATTCTTAATACCGAGATCGGGACTAAGAAGGTAATGATTAACACCATTTGTTATTACTTGAGAAATTTGGATGAACTCGCAACTAATATAGACGATGATGACGAAGATGAAGAAGACGAAGAAGACGAAGAGAGCGAAGAGGAAGACCAGCACAGAAGGTATAGAGAACAACATAAGTTTTCTTTGTCGTTCCGCGACGTAGAGGTCGCTATGAAAACATTTAACGGTAAGGATGGTTACCCAGTGAAGAAATGGATCGCAGATTTTGAGGAGACGTCAATCTTGATGGGATGGAGTGAGCTGCAAAAGTTTATTTTCGCTAAGAAATCACTCGATGGTTTAGCTAAGCTTTTTATTCAAGGTGAGAATGGACTGACGTCCTGGACTGCACTGAAGAAGGCCTTGATAGAGGAGTTTGACGTGGCGGCAAGCAGTGCAGAAATTCACAAGTTGTTAACCCAGCGACGAAGAAAGCGCGACGAATCTCTACAGGAGTACTTTCTTGTGATGAAGGAAATCGCCAGTAGAGGTGATGTTGAGCAAGTTTCTCTGTGTCAGTACGTGATTGATGGGATCGAGGACGATTCAGGATCAAAACTTCTTCTATAGAGAAAAATTCCAAGGATTTCAAGGAGAAAATGAAAAGTTATGAGATGGCAGTGAAGTCTTTGCCAAAGAAAAGCACAAAGTATAATAACAGTAATTTTCAAGGAAGTGCCAAGAGTGCCAACGAGAAGGACGGAAAGTGCTGGGGCAGTACAAAGAAGAAAGAGGCGAGTAGTGGAGATAGATGTTATAATTGCGGTGGATTTGGTCATAGTTCAAAGGAATGTGAGCACAAGGATAAAGGCAAGAGATGTTTCAACTGCAACGAGTTTGGCCACATTTCATCCGAGTGCAAAAATGAGAGGAAGAACGATAAGAGGAATAATCAAGGTATCAATCTTATTGATGAAAAGAAAAGCTGCCTCAAGTTCAAAGAGGTCAGTTTGGGTCAGCAGAAACTTCAGGCACTTATCGACTGTGGCAGTCCTTATAACCTACTGCGACAAAACATCCATAAGACCATGGGTTCCCCAGGATTGAAGAGCACGGATCTTGTTTTGAAAGGATTCGGTAATGGTTTTGTTGCTCCTCAAGGTTGCTTCACAACAGTCGTTGAGGTAGACGAGCTGGAGTTCCAAACCAACGTTTATGTTGTTTCTGATGATACTATGGAGTGGGACATGGTTATTGGTAACGATCTATTGGATCAGGATGAGGTCATCCTGAGCAAGCAAGGAGTTACCATCAAGAAACTAGAGGTCCCAATGATGTTGATCAGGGTAGCCGACGAACAGGAATTGGATATCGAGAACTGCGTTGATGAGGAACAAAGGGAACAGATCCAGGATTTGGTAGCGAGATATGTACCAAAGAAGACGAAATCTACTGATGTCAAGATGAAGATCACATTGAAAGAAGAAAAACCGATATTTAGCAGGCCCAGACGAATGGCACCGCTTGAGAACGAATTTATCGATGAGCAAGTCGAGGCGTGGCTGGAGGAAGATATCATAGAACCGAGTCAATCAGAATATACATGCCAAGTGGTGGTAGTCAAAAAGAAAAATGGAATTCCGTTCAAGATTGTGACTGACTATATGGCATTCCAAAAGACAATGCACAAAAGGGACCTGGTCCCACGAGTAGCTAGATGGGCTATGGCCTTGGAGGAGTTTGACTATACCATCGAACACCGAACTGCAACCAGGATGAAACATGTCTATGCCCTGAGCCGATGCCCAGCAGTGATGATTGGATTCCCTGATGGCCTTGCAGCGAGGATCAAAATCGCCCAGAGAAAATACGAAGGATTGACAGCGATAAAAGCGACACTGGAGAAAGGGCCTTACGAAAACTTCATCGTCAGAGATGGACTGCTATTTAAATTTGTTGACGGGCGAGAGACGTTGGTGGTTCCGCGAGCAATGCACCATGAAATCATCAGAGATGCACATGAGAAGGGACACTACGCTGTTAAAAGGACTGAAGAAGACGTGAAGCAGGAATATTATATTCCAGACTTGGCCAACAAGGTGAAACGAGTCTTAGCCAACTGTGTGAAGTGTCTGGTGGTTAACAGGAAGGCAGGCAAGAAAGATGGTTGGTTACATCCGATGTTCAAGGAGAGTGTGCCATTGCACACCTACCACATGGATCACATTGGACCACTTAAGTCTACACACAAGGGATATGAACACATCTTCTGTGTGATAGACGCCTTCACGAAGTTCACCTGGCTGTATCCTGTGAAAACTACCAAATCGGCCCAGACGATTGAAAAGATGGAGTTTCAGAGGACGAACTTTGGAAACCCAGTTCAAGTGATCACCGACAGGGGGCCATCGTTCACCTCCCATGAGTTCCAGGAGTACTGTAAATCGCAGAGTATCAAGCACGTCTTGATCACAGCTGGACTGCCAAGAGCCAATGGTCAAATCGAGAGAGTCAACTCAACAGTGACCAAGATCATCGCTAAACTTAGCATTGACGATCCAACAAAATGGTACAAGGTTGTACCATCTGTTCAACGAGCTATCAACTCTACGTTCCAGAGGAGCATCGGAATGTCACCTTTCGAGCTGCTGACAGGAGTCAGAATGCACAACCAAAATGATCTACGTATAGTGCAACTCATCGAAGAGGAGCTGATCGATTCGTTCAAACGAAAAACGTGATCAGATGAGAGAAGATGCAAAAAAGCAGATAGAAAAAGTACAATCTGAAAATCGTGGTGAATTCAACCGACGACGTAAGGAGCCTAAGAAGTATCAGGTCGACGGCCTGGTTGCCATCAAACGCACACAGATCGGTCCACATCTGAAACTAAAAACCAAAAGTCTAGGACCTTATCGAGTGACTCCAGTAAAACTCAACGACACATATGACGTCAGCAGAGAAGGAGACCATGCTGGACCAAGAATCACATCGTCCTGTGCGGAGTTCATGAGGCCCTGGCCGGGCGGATTTTCTTCATCCGGGTCGGATGAGGATCAGGACGGCCGAGTGTGGGAACCGGATGAGGATCAAGAAGGCCGAGTATGGGATCTAGCGGGCGCAGGAGTAAGCTCAGCGCCATTGTCTGAGAATAAAAAGAAGAGAAGCAATATTCCGAGTTCCGACGAGCCGCGAAACACATCCCCTTAATTCTCTACTGTATTTTAATCAGTTTCATTGTTTAAATAAATAATTCAGTTCTATATTCGATGCTTGTGAGTGTCATGATCTGGAAACCGTTTCCCACATTATTATAATGCATATATTTTCAGTCATTAAATATATTTTATTCTACTTGTTATTCATTTTATTTCTAGTATAGCCTCTGTCATGAACCTTTCTATTCATTAGATCATGTTGTTTTAAGCGAACTTTGCTGCGTAACGCAGTCAGGGCTGAACACGACCCCGTAGATGAATCTTGAGAAAACCATGCTTTATTGAAGGATGCACTAGGTCACACAAACGGCCACTATTGTCAGCCATCTTTACGACCGGCAATGTGACGCTTTTGTACTAGACAGCATACTACATTATTACCTAGTCGGCTCACGTGGGGGTTTAGTTCCGAACTGAGTACGAGCTAAGCATATCCCTGCGTGAGACACTGGGAAGGGGACCCTCAACCCCGACACGGCGCGTCCCGATGGCTGGTGGGGAATTTCCTGTAGATATACAGGAAAGGTGCGAATAAGACCTAGTCAAATAAGCACCCGCGGATCAACTGAGGTGAATAAAACAATGGCCAACGGCTTCGATGGCAGAGGAGGGCTTATGTCTCAATGGCAGCGAGGGCGGAAGAACCAAAATTGAAATCCACTTCGCGTCTGACTTGGATCGAGCGGCAAAGTGGTCAGCGTCTGCTTAACTAGTAGGTACGGCTGTATAGCTTATGTTCCAGGAACTAGCAACCCTGGTCCTAAACTCCCAGTGGAAACACTGGATTAATCCTTGATTACAAGCAGTTATGATTCGTGCGAGTAACTACATAATTACCCCAGGTGGTAACCAATCCACCCGTCCATGGACGGCAACCAGGTTTTCGGACTCTGGGGGACCTGGGCAACCACGATCACAGAGAAAGTCGGAGTTCTCTCGCAAACTACCATCAAAGACACCCACATACATCGGGACCTTCAACATCAACACATTACTAAAACCAGGCAAACTACACACCTTAACATCAGAACTAGATCGACAAAGGATACAGATACTAGCTCTTCAGGAAACGCGCTTTACAGATGAGAGCACACTAGACTATGGTAACTACCGTATTTTCAAAAGTAAAACGGACAAACGAATAGGAAGAGGTGGCACCCCCCTCTTGGGTATGACATTTGTAGTTCACAAGAGCATAGTTGATTCGATAAAAGAAGTCAATCCCATAAGTAATAGAGTAATGACTATGCGCATACAATGTGCGAACAAAAATACACATTATTTAACGCACATGCCCCCACGAACATTGAAAATAAAAGGGATTTGAAGAAGGTAGAACAGTTCTGGTCTAAACTCGAAAAGATCGTGGCAACGGGTCCTAGAGAAGACACAAGGATATTACTAGGTGATTTCAATGCACAGATTGGCAAAGAAAAAGAATACCAAAAGACTGTAGGCAAATACCCAGCTCATAAATTCACCAACAAGAATGGCATGAGACTCATTGAACTGTGCCAACAGAACAACTTGAAGATAATGTCCGCCTCTCTGAGGAAGCACCCTCGAAAACAGAAGACTTGGCGATCACCTGTGCAATCTCTTGGAGAATATTAGATCAACCATGTGGCCATCACACATCCTTTTCTGAAAGAAATTCGTGATGTGCAAGTTCGAAGAGGAGCCAATATTGATTCCGACCATTATCTAGTGCGAATCAAAGTGAAATTTACCCCGAAAAGAATCCACCCCAAGAAATCTCATCTTCAGAAATTTGACACGAAAAAGATAAAGGAAAGTAACATAACAGAGGAATACTAAAAGGAAAAGGCAAGCACCTGGAAGCAGTTCCATGACAATATCATTACGAGAGCTAAAGAGACTATTCCATTGAAGAAGAATACGAAACACCCGTGGTGGGATTCTGCATGTGAAGAAGCACTGGAAATGAGAAAGAGAGCTTTTCAAAAATACAACAGTAAGAAGTCACTCGAGACTCAAAACACTATCTTCAGACTAGGAAGGAAGTGTCAAAAGTAATCAGACAAACTAAGAGGAAACACATGAAGGACCAATTGGAATCTATTGATCAAGACTTCCGAGATCACAAAACGTGAGATTTCTACAGGACGTTCGCAGGAAGAATCCGAGGATACACCCCACAGAACTTGTGTTTCCGAAAACAAGACGGAAACCTCGCGTTGTCCAACCGGGATAATTGTAGTGAACTGGCTCGGTATTTCTCTGAGTTACTCAATTGCGAGGAGCCAACATCACGATGGCCCAAAGAGACTCCCGTACATGTAAATCCTGAATCTGCACCACCTACTAAAGAAGAAATCCAGAGACACATTTTCAGACTCAAAAGTAACAGGGCGTCTGGAGAAGATGGCATAGTTGCAGAACTATTAAAGAACATAGGCCCAAATACACTTGAGGAGCTCACGCTAATCATCATGGATATCTGGAAAACAGAAAAGCTACCTGAAGAATGGAAATGGGCACTCATCCATCCGTTATACAAGAAAGGTGACAGAACGGATGTGAATAACTACAGAGGGATTTCTCTCCTTCAAGTCACCTACAAGATTCTCTCCGCGTGTCTTCTTCAAAGAGTACAAGAACAGCTTGAACACAAAATTGGTGAATATCAAGCTGGTTTCCGACCTGAGCGTTCTTGTGTTGAACAAATTTTTAACTTGAAGACGATATAGAAATATAGAGCGACCCGAAACTCTCCGATCATTTGTAGTGTCGTCGACTTAAAGAAGGCGTACGATTCGGTCGATCGACAGTCTCTCTTTAACATCTTAGAAGAACTAGGACTTGATCCAAAGACATTAAGACTCATCAAGGAAACACTCACGGACACGAAGTCAAAAGTAGAATTTCTGGGTGAATTATCAGAGCCCTTTGCGATTAAGACCGGCGTGCGACAGGGTGACGGATTGTCACCACTGCTCTTCAACCTTGTTCTAGATAAAGTCATTCGAGAATGGGAGAAGGACTTGAATACCCAGAAGCTCTGGAAACCCATTCAAATTGGACGAAAGAATGATGACATCGAGGTCAGTTGTTTAGCTTTCGCAGACTACCTAGCGATACTAGCAGACAGCGATATTTTAGCGATCAAACAGATTGAAGTCCTCAAGGAATGCGCTGAGAAAATCTCATTCGAGAAGACCAAGTTTATTTGCACTAGGTTTGACATCCAGGAACTACAAACAAAATACGGGCACATCAAACGGGTTCCACACTTTAAATATCTCGATGAGATCCTAGAACCAACAGGATTGGAAAAGGAAGCTCAGGAAGTTCGATTACAAAAACTCAAAAGAGCGTATTGGAGAACCCGTGACATCTATAACAAGAAATGCATGTCCATACATACAAAAGTCAAACACTATAATACGGTGATTAAACCTGAAGTGCTGTATGCAAGTGAAACCTTGGTACTTAATAAGAAAAGTGATCTGGAAAATATCTTGAAGGAGGAAAGATCTTGAGGAAAATTCTGGGCCCAGAGAAAAGTGAAGAAGGGTATAGACTCAAATCACGCAAAGCCACGGAAAAACTATCCAACCTCGCCGCAGACATCAGGAAACGAAGACTGAAATTCTATGGACACGTTCACAGACTCTCATCTTCAAGGTTAACTCACAAGATTTTGACATACTCTGGAAAACTGAAGAACGTATCTTGGATACAAGATGTTAAAAATGACCTGGAAAAGGCCCGGATAGAAACGTCAGAAATACTAGACAGAAATGTCTACCGTCAGGAGATAAATAAATGGATGGTACAGCCAGAGAATGAAGTCCCCAGAAGATCGGGGACTAAGTGGTCAGAAGAAAGGAAACAAGTGCACAGTGAAAGAATGAAAGCAATATGGTCTGTTAGAAAGGCGAATCATAAATGTAATGCGTGATCCAATAGGGTCCATACGCACATAATAATAATAATACAAAAAGCTATTTCCCCAAACTATAAAACAAAAAATCACTCGCCCTCCTCGTTTTGTTAGCCCCATAGCAAGATGGTGAGCAGGTCATCAGCACACACACGTTTGTTATCCATCGAGGCGAGTGTGTGTTTCCCCTGTTCCACAAGATACAAATTATGGTTGCTAGATTGTATCCTCCACTGATTATGGGACATAGTTTTCCCAGTTTGTAATACCACTAGGTAGTCATCGACACGAAGCGATTTTATTTCTGCATTACCTTCGCCCTTGGCTATTTTGGACTCTTTAAGGTCTAGCGTGCTATAAGCATACATTTTAGAAACGAGTCCAACAAATTCAGTCATGATGGATTCACCGCATTCATTTCTTAAAACGCCCATTTTCTTCTTGTTTTTAATGGGCAGCTGAAACACATTGTCAGCATTGTAGGAAGAGGTGTCGAACCAGTCACCATGTTGCCTCATCACGACATAGGGATCACAGTAGCGAACGTGGTATGTGAACGAGTCCGTATCCATGTACAAAAGAGTCACTTGCCCGAAACGCTGTTTAGCAAACTCATAGTGGAATTCACACATGACCGATTTGGAAAAGTCTAAAATAACTTGACCTAAGTAAATGGATTTATTCATGGTTACATGGTTATTACTCAATTCAATGGTAGCCAAATTCTCATACATAATTTTCATGGTTTTAAAATTTGGCTTTGCTATGTAACGCTGAGCACCGTAGCGTCCTTCCCAGACATTCTCCGATTTAATGTCCCGGTATTTCCGAAAGTTTTCCATACTCTTCCTATAAATGCAGTTATTCATAAATTTGAAAAAGTTGATTTCAAACTGCTGTGTCGCCATTTGTCGGTCCTGGGTGTTGAGATCCATGTATGGCTTGAGCCAAGCTATTCGAACAAATTCTTTTTCAACACCAAGCCCTGAGATAGACATTGCACCAACATTCGGATATGTAACACGTACCGATTTTTGTTGAAAAGTGTGCCCATGGGTTTTTCAATTTTCACTGTACTCTCAGGGGGTCCATTCGCTCCAGGAAGAATGGAAAATCGGCATGTTGATCATACAGGGATGAGGGATATTCAAGATCAACCTCTATAACATATCCACGGCAAGTTCCGAGGCTGCCCGTGTTCACATGAAAATGTGAGACCTCGTCTTCTGAGAGCTAGGCAAATTCCTTATATGGTAAAGCCTGGCTCATGGCAAAACCATGCAGATTATTCACGTCATAGTACATCAAATATGACTCTGGTGTTTCTTGTGAATAAGAGGACATATATTAATTATTCGCTTTGGCATTGCGCTGGTTAGCCGACACAAACCCGCCGCGAATGCCTCGTTCAAAAAGTAAGACCATGTCTACAACGGTCAATTAATTCCATTTGGGGGTCTCTCAAAGCTGCATCAAAGGACAGTCCAGGACTCGTAAAATAATGAACCAGGTCTAATCCGTGAATGTGCTGACAGAACTCACGGAACTTTTCAAAAACATCCCTTAGCAGCAATATATCGAGGTTTAGGTAATGGACGTGTCTGCAAAGCTTAGACGTTAGTGTTGTACGTTTAGTGAGTATTGTGATTACTGTGATTGTTGGTCATGCCTAGACACCAATTCACATTGCGCGAACGTGTGTATATCAACAATTCGTATATGAAAAGCAGAAAAGCTTGTTCTGAAACGAGACGAAAATTTCGAATCAAGTTTCCAGGAAGATTTATGCCTAATGCCAGAACAATTAGGAGGCTCACTAAACGATTAAAGGAAACAGGCTCAGTAAATAATAAAAGAGTTGACAGACATTCTTTCATTAGATGATGTCAGGTGTGTGTTACAAGAGAGGGAAGACATTTTCAACATCGCCTATGACCACTGTAGGTACACATTATTGAATATGTTTGGTGAAAGTGCTCGCCAAACTCCGGCAGAACTGGGCACGCGCGCCCGCGATCTGGGCCAGTCACAGCCGGCTTAGCTTGCCGTGCTTATCGGGGGGCATATAGATAATGACCCTGTATTTAGGTACCAAACACTTAAATTTTAAATTCAACTAAATTTGTTTAATTTTATATTTGTTAAGAGAGGCAGTTTTAGTGGTAGTATTTTTTGTTGGTGGAACTTTAGTATTTTTTTCGTTAGCAGAATTTTGGTATTTAATTGCTTGAAGAAGGTTATTATTTTTGTTAGTAGAATTGCTCTTTACTTATTTTGAAAAGGAGTAGCAGCCTTTCAGAATAAATCAAATCTTTACTTGTCTTATAAATGGTTAAGGTATTGATAATATAAACCAACAAATGGCTAAACTGCGTTCTGCTGCACGGCTGAACGCAACGGAAAACTACAGCCGTAATGCTATTCCCGAGGATATGCACCTCTCTATGCATAATTACATATGATGATGGCCTCCTCCCTTGTAAAATTTCAATCCGGAGGTAAACTAGTCCCCCGTTCGGATTTCCGGGTGGGGACTACTCGAGAGGGGGTTAATATCACAGAAGTGACAAAGAGGAAATCTGACATTCTACGGATCGGAGCGTGGAATGTTAGCAGTATACTAGGAAGTGGAAGGTTAGAAAACTTAGAAAGGAAAATGGATAGGTTGACGTTGGATTTGGTTGGTATTAGTGAAATGCGCTGGCAGGAAGGACAGGACTTTTGGTCAGGAGACTATAGGGTCATTAGAAATAAATCAAACAAAGTCCAAGCAGGGGTTGGTCTCATATTGAGAAGGAAATAAGGACAGCGGGTGGAATATCATGAGCAATATAGTGAACGGATTATTGTAGCAAAAATCAATATTAAACCTTCGTGCACCACAGTGGTTCAAGTCTATATGCCTACCAGTCAAGCTGATGATGATGATGTTGAAAAGGTCTACGAAGAAATAGATGAAATTCTGAGGTATATCAAGGGTGATGAAAATGTTATAGTAATGGGAGATTGGAATGCTGTGGTAAGAAAAGGGAGAGAAGGGAAGATAGTAGGAGATTTCGGATTAGGTGAAAGGAATAATCCAGGAAGCAGGCTGATAGAATTCTGCACCGAGAATGAGTTGATCATAGCTAACACCTTATTCAATAACCACAATAGAAGAATATACACATGGATGAGACCAGGAGATACAAGGTGTTACGAAATCGACTTCAATATGGTCAAGCAGAAGTTTCGAAACCAGATTTTGGATTGTAAAACATTGTGATGACATAAACTCTGACCACAATCTGGTTGTTATGAAATACAGATTAAAGTTGAAGAAACTGAAGAAAAGTCAAAAGCCAATAAGGTGGGCAATAGACAGAATGAAAGTGAAGGATGTAAACGAAAGATTCAAGAAGAGTATAAAGGAAGGACTAATGAAAAACCCTCAACAAACTTCAATTGCACATGAATGGGTACTTTTGAAGAATAAAATAACAAAATCCGCAGAAGAAAACATTGGTTGGAAAGAATGAATAGGTAAAAAAGCGTGGATCACTCAGGATATACTAGAATTGACGGATGAAAGGCGGAAACACAAGAATGTAAGAGATGAAAAGGGGAAAGGAGAATGTAGACGTCTGAGAAATGAGGTTAACAAGAAGTGCAGGGAAGCGAAAGAAGAATGGTTGAAAGAGAAATGTGCAGGTATAGAAAATTGTCTTAAATTAGGAAGAGTAGACACAGCTTATCGCAGGATTAAGAACACTTTCGGGGAAAAGAAGACTAAGGGCTGTAATATTAAGGACACAAATGGAATGCCTCTAACAGATAGGGAAGAACAGGTTGAGAGATGGAAAGCTTACATAGTGTGTTTGTATAAGGGAAAGGAGATTGAGAATCATGTAATGGAAAGGGAGAAGGAAATTGATGAGGATGCAAAAGGAGATTTAATATTGAGATCAGAATTTGACAGAGCAATGGAGGACATAAGCAGGAACAAAGCACCTGGCATAGATGATATACCGATTAAGTTGCTACGCTGCATAGGAGATGAAGATCTGATCAGGTTATGAGGATTCATGGGACAGGTGAGGTACCCCTGATTTCAAGAATAATGTTATAATCCCTATACCAAAGAAAGAGGGACCTGACAAATGAGAAGATTACCGTACAATCAGCTTGATTACTCATGCTTCAAAGATCCTGTCTAGAATAATTTTCAAGAGGATGGAAAGCCAGAAAGGAACGGAGTTGGGTGAAGACCAGTTTGGTTTCAGGAGAAATGTAGGAACAAGGGAAGCTGTACTAAGTCTTAGGCTGATTTTGGAAGGTAGAATAAGAAAAGATAAGAGAACGTTCATGGTATTTTGTAGACTTAGAAAAGGCTTTTGATGACGTTGATTGGACTAAATTGTTTGACATTTTGAAATCGATTGGAATAAAGTACAGGGATCGGACGGTGATTAAACAATCTATACAGAAACCAGACAGCAGTCATTCGAGCTGAAGGACATGAGAGAGAAGCTGGTATTCAGAAAGGTGTAAGGCAAGGCTGCATCTTATCACCCATACTTTTCAATCTTTACAATCTTTACATTGAACAAGCAATGAAGGAAATTGGAGAAAAATTTAAAGTGGGAGTGAAGAATCAAGGAGAAATAATTTCAACTCTGAGATTTGCTGATGACAACGTCATCTTGGCCGACACGCCTGAGGATTTGAATGAGTTTTTGATTGGTATTGACTCCGCCTTACGGAAAGAATACATGATGAAAACTAATTAATGTAAATCAAAAATTCCGGAATACAGACGAAATAAATCAGAAACCTCTATTGACATCAAATTGGCAGGTGAAAATCTGAATGAAGTAGGAGACTTCTGTTACTTAAGAAGCAAAACAACCAGTGATGGACGAAGCAAAGAGGATGTAAAAAGTAGGTTGGCTCAGGCAAGGAAAACATTTCTAAAAAAATCGAATATAGATTTAGGTATTAAGAAGTAATTTTTGAAAGCCTTTGTCTGGAGCGTGGCGCTCTATGCAAGTGAAACTTGGACTATTGGTTCAAAGGAAAAGAGGAGAATTGAAGCATTTGAAATGTTGTGTTACAGGAGAATGATGAAGATCAGAGGGGTAGATAGGGTTTCAAACGAAGATGTATTAAGACGAGTGGGGGAGGAGAGATGTTTCTGGCGACTGGTAATGAAGAGAAGTGATAGGTTAGTAGGACACATACTAAGACACCCAGGAATAGCAAGTTTAGTTATGGAAGGAAGTGTTCAGGACAAGAACTGTAGGGGTATACCAAGGTTAGAATATGATAAACAGATTACCTCGGATGTAGGGTGTGGTAGCTATGTAGAGATGAAACGGTTAGCTCAGTACAGGGAGACATGGAGAGTTGATTCAAACCAGTCAAAAGACTGAAGACTCAAACACAACACAGGTAGTGCATAGCATAATCCCCAAGAGTGCCTGTATTATAATTTTATTAAAGCAGCCAATGTCCATGTATTTTATTTTCGGGACGGGACAGGGAAGGAATTTTGGAAGGAAATTGGCCGTGGACCTATTGAAAGGAATCTTCCCGGCATTTGGTGGTGAAAATAGATATCCACGAAAACCATTTTTAGGACGGCTGAGGTGGGGTAGTCTTCATTGAACACAGTACTATTTGTAAGCATGGAATAAAATGTACCTTGCGGTGGCTGACCCTTCAGCTTTAACACGTCCCATCCATTTAAAAAATCATACGGGAAAATACCTTTCCAAATGCACAATTTAAAGTGTTCTGGACTCTCAAAATGCATCCTGGTGTATTTCAATTCCTTTTCAACCAAGCCGTTAACTAGGCTGTCTAGAGATGAGGCCATAAACTGAAACCAGTCAAGGAATCGAATACTAAATTTGCCCAACCCCCATGTCAGTGCTGTAAAACAGTCATTGTTTTAGGGAATAATGGAAAATATTCCCTTGCCCACATGACCCAATTCACGAATCAAGAACTGCATATCGTAGCTCGCCAGATTGTGAAAAAAAAACACTGAAGAATCAAGGTGCTAGGTAATTCACATTTCACACTCGTATTGTGGCATCTCGAATCACCCCAGTAAGGTGCGAGTGGTCTCGGACCGTGTCCTCGGCACTTACCAGCGGCTTTTCACAAATAGGGCATGTCGTGGCATGCTCATACTGTCCCTGCTGTTCTCGAGTTACGCTCAAAGACACTTGGTTATCCAGTAACCCCCGTACATGGTCAGCCAACTCGATAAGTTCATTTAAGAACCAGTTAGCACAATCTGGGCCCTGATAAGATGTGAAATACAACTTTGTGTGGTCATACGCACACACCATGTTAAATCCTATGGCAAAGGGTTCATGTCTCTGAATTGGCATGGTTGAGCTCATGCTAGGATCAGGTTCACATCCCGGCATGATTTCGGTGAGAGCCTCAAAAACAGCATACACCACAAAGGGGACCGTATCACGCTTGGGTAGGGTAAACCAGCCAGTTATTGGCACTTTAAGCACACTCTTCTATATAAATTATTCTAGCTCACAGAGTTTCCATCTTACACTTACCTCGGGACTGCTGTAACATTCTGAGATGTGTGAGTATGTGTTTGAGTACTTACCAGGATTTTATACTCAAAACTATTCTCTCAATTAATTTTTGAAATAACAGGTTAAAACATACCAGTTATTGGCTCCTTTTGCCAGTAATTGGCAAATATTTTCCAGTTATTGGCACCGGTACAATATGAGATTCTGATGAGTTGTAGAGCACCATACTAATTTATTTTTCATTGTAACAGTGTCATGGACTTACACATTGAAATGCAAGTTTTATAAAATTATATACGATCAAAGTAACGACTGTAAATGAAATCCTATAAAATAATAAGCTATACAAACAAAATAGACCACATCGAAAACAATCTAAATTTTTCATCGGATCCCTTCTCTATCGAATTGGTCATTAGAGTCATCAATTCAGGGGCCGATGACGTCGTAGTTCCACCCCTGAAAACAACAATAATCAACTAACTAGAGTCATCAATGGAGTAAATGATATAAAGAAAAACATAGCAGAGGAAAAATTTCTTCATAATCGTCAGCAATTTGGCAATTCTTTTAGTCATGCAGGTGTGGTAGAGTAGACTTTAAAGGAGTGAAGATTATTTTGTAGTGTGACGTGTTGCTATTTGAAATGAATCATTGTAATTATCATCATAGTCATTCAGGATTGCAAAACAAACTAGCACACGAAAAGGTCTTCGTTAGAATCATCTGGATTATGAATATGATGATCCTTTGGAATGCATTTTTGGTGGTAGAGTCGTTCGCAACTATTGCCTTCAAATCCCTTCTTTAGAAGCTCCCTCAGAGCGAGTAAATTTGAAGCATATTCCATAGGTTTCTTTACCTCAAGTTCCTTCAGAAACGTCTGGTCTTTTGTTGTAACTAGTGGAAGGTTGATTATCATCCAATGGAAATAAACTGGTCTTAGCTATTTTGGGTTTTCTATTTCTGGTATTTCCTTTCTCAGAGAGCCTTTTGCCAGAGTTTAGGGAAGCTTATTTTAAAAACGTATTCTCTTCTCTTTTATGATTCCTCTGTCCTTTCTCTTTTAGGGCACCTTCTTTCTTTCTTCTTTGCTTCATATATTTCTTTCCATTTTTCTGATGTTAACACAAAATGAATTTTGTCCGTGATTCGTTTTCCTTTTCTTTTGGGGGTTTCTGGCCATGCAAGGGACCAGATATAGTTGGGGTAACGTTGGTTACATTGTAGTTATCATTCAACTCAAGGTGGTCACCTATAGGGTACTGATCTGTAGTCAGAGGGCTTTCTGAAGGACTGTTCTGGGAATCTTGGTGCATTCTATTACTTCCTTCACCTTGTGGTTCAATCTAGGGACTGTTTAGAGCCACATCATGTTCATCTTACTCCCCGTCAACATTTGGATCATTGACCAAGGTGCCGATTTCATGTTTCCCAACATCCTTCCGGTGGAAATTTTCCCAAAGTCTGTGCAGGATGATGAAGTCCTCTCCATTTTTATCTTGCCCCAAAAGTTCTTTCGTTTTGGTATAATCATCAATGCCCATCTCTCCTACAATTTTGCAGAACTCATCATACCGAAGAGACTGAGTGTAAGGTGGTGGAGTGATATTTTCACTGGCAGTGGAAACACGTTTCCAAAGACATTTGGAAATATCCACTGCATCAACATTACAAGGACAAAGACCCGTTGCCCTAAAGCCATTTTTGAGAGGAGCTTCAAGATTGGAGTTCATAAACATTCTTTCAAAATAGAAGCAAAATCCTCCTTGGTGTCAGTCGTATTTGGATTCTCGGTTCGCCAAGAGAGGACAGATCCATTTCACTTTACTTTAATAGGCTTAAATGCTGCGACATCAGCTCCTTGCACAGCTCACTGAAGTGGTAGGTGAGATGAGTTTTATGTCCATATACAAATGAGGGGCAATGGAATGTTATTTTCTACAATATAAGGGTAGAATACATTCCCTTTGTACTCATGGAAGAGCTCGGATTTCATCCAGCCGTTAACGCTGCATTTTTCTGGAATTTTACGGACAATATCTAGTGGAAACCTCTGTAGTGGATATAATTATGATCATGGGTAGGCACACCTTCCCCGTGGCCGAAAAGGTGCACATTACTGTTAGAGTTGACTTGTCCTGGCCAAGTTCAACTTCGTACACATTCTTACTACCTGAAGGTTCTAGAAAAAATTCTTCTTGGGACACAACATGAAGTTAGTGCATCACCATTAAATACTCTTTCGGGATCTGAAAGAATATGAAACACATTTTCTTCTTGAAGGATATCCTAAACTGAACCGAACCATCCCTCAACATCTTCTTTTGCTACGCAAGGAATAGCAGCTGCCACTCCTTCAGGCGTTCTACAAGAAATATTAGGATATCGGCGTAGAAAGCCAAGGTACCATTTATTACCAGGCATGTTCCATTTAAAAGGATTTGTTCTGGGATTCTTTTCAAGAAATTCTTTAAAAGTAATTTGAAAGTTTTCTTTTCCTCTTGGAAATCCCTTCCGAGAACTTTCAAAAATCCATCTGGAAAAAATACGATATTTAAAATTTATTGTCAACTGAGCCTATATTCTACTTTATTTTCAAATCAAACAAACGTAATCACTGCCTGGATACACTTTTATCACCCAACACCAAGTAAAGAGCACTGATGACCAATACGTCTCAAGCGTCTTTTTGAAAAATCAGCAGAATCAAAAATATGAGGTGATATAATATATTGGTGGTAGTGGTAGTTCAAATACATACCGAACAACGGAGTTTTCTTCCTATTCACTTAAAACTGGGGGAGGTCCATGTGTAGTTTTAGACAATTTTTCACCTCAACGAAATGGTATGGTAGATCTAGGAACTCCGAATGATCTTGTTGCGGTTTTGAAAGGCATACCGTCACTGCTTGAACGGCTCTTCTTCTATCGTCCTCACTATACTTGTTTGCCCGCCGAGGGCCCATTTTTAGCCTACTTTCGATTTTTGCAAAAAATGAAAGTAGACTTATGAGATCAACACAGGGCGAAAAAAGTGTGTCTGTCTGTGTGTGTGTGTATGTGTGTGTGTGAGTGTGAGTGTGCGTACTCTGAATGTCTGTCCCCCCCCCCCCCTATCAATTCGAACACGGTGAATGCGAATTGAACGAAATTTGGTACAAAGGTAGCACTAGCAAAGGACACCTCAGTTTCATGTTTTATATCGCCGCCATCTTGACGGAAACGTAATGGCGGCCACACAAATGTTCAAAGCTTAAATCAAATTACGACTAACGTAATCATCCGATATCAACCAAATTTTGCAACAACATATCTTTATGGGGGGAGCATCTTTTGACCAAACTAATAGGTCATCAGCGTAATAGTTTGCGGATGGCGGCCATCTTTGTGTGAAAATCGATTCCCCTATTAATTCGAACACGGTGCAACCGAATGGAACGACATTTGCTACAGACGTAGTACTAACAAAAGGCACCTCAGTGTCATGTTTTATATCGCCGCCATCTTGACGGAAACGTAATGGCGGCCACACAAATGTTCAAAGCTTAAATCAAATTACGATTAACCTAATCATCCGATCTCTACCAAATTTTGCAACAACATACCTTTATAGAGGAAGCATGCCTTGACCTAATGAATAGGTCATTAGCCAAATAGTTTGCGGATAGCGGCCATCTTTGTGTGAAAATCAATTCCCCCCATTAAATCAAACACGGTGAAACCGAATGGAACGATATTTGGTACAGAGGTAGCACTAGCAAAGGGCACCTCAGTGTCATGTTTCATATCGCCGCCATCTTGACTGAAACGTAATGGTGGCCACACGAATGTTCAAAGCTTAAGTCAAATCACGATTAACCTAATCATCCGATCTCTACCAAATTTTGCAACTACATACCTTTATGGAGGGAGCATCCTTTGACCTATCTAATATGTCATTCGCCTAATAGTTTGCGGATGGCGGCCATCTTTGTGTGAAAATCGATTCCCCCTATTAATTCAAACACGGTGAAACCGAATGGAACGAAATTTTGGTACAGAGATAGCACTAGCAAAGGGCATCTCAGTGTCATGATTTATATCGCCGCCATATTGACAGAAACGTAATGGCGGCCACACAAATGTTTAAAGCTTAAATCAAATTACGACTAACATAACCATCCGATCTCTACCAAACTTTGCAACAACATACCTTTATGGAGGGAGCATCCTTTGACCAATCTAATAGGTCATTAGCCTAATAGTTTGCGGATGGCGACCATCTTTATGTCAAAATTGATTCCCCCTATTAATTCGAACACGGTGGAACCGAATGAACGAAATTTGGTACAGAGGTAGCACTAGCAAAGGGCACCTCAGTGTCATGTTTTATATCGCCGCCATCTTGACGGAAACGTAATGGCGGCCACACAAATGTTCAAAGCCTAAATCAAATTACGATTAGCCTAATCATCCGATCTCTAGCAAATTTAGCAACAACATACCTTTATGGAGGGAGCATCCTTTGACCAAACTAATAGGTCATTAGCCTAATATTTTGCGGATGGCGGCTATCATTGTGTGAAAATCGATTTCCCTTATCAATTCGAACACGGTGGAACCGAATGAACGAAATTTGGTACAGAGGTAGCACTAGCAAAGGGCACCTCAGTGTCATGTTTTATATCGCCGCCATCTTGACGGAAACGTAATCCCGGCCACCCAAATGTTAAAAGCTAAAATGTAATTACGACCAACCTAATAATCTAGTCTCTACCAAATTTTGCAACACCATATCTTTATGTGGGAAACATATTCTGACCAAACTTCAAGAACATCAGCCCAATAGTTTGCAGAAGGTGGCCAAGTATGTGTGCAAATCGATTCCCCCTATCAATTCAAACACGGTGAAACCAAATTGAACGAAATTTGGTACAGAGGTAGCACTAACAAAGGGCACCTCATATTCATGTTTAATATCCCTATAGCACGTTGTATTTCAACAAGCTACTACAACCAACATTCAATCATACTCCTTGAAAAGGACAAAGAGTTATAACAATACCCATGCATTTAGGAGACAGTAGGCTATATGTTCTTTCCTGAACATCTTGTTTATTTTAGATCTTAATGCCCAATAACAAAATATAAGAAATGAGTACAATTTCATGCGACCAATTATTGGCACATCATATTCCAGTTATTGGCACCCATGACAATAATTGGTTTTGTGTGCCTCAAGAAAAACGAAATACACATAGCAGAATATATAGTCTACCCATTTCTTCCGATATTATGATCATAAAACAAAATATGGAGTTACCGAGTAATTGGCACTAGGTGCCAATAACTGGCAAAATGCTTATTTTTAAATACCAGTAATTGGCACATCTATAACGATGTGTCGAGTGAGGTTAGGAGGTCTGAGTTGTCGTTTAAGTATTCTACAATTCGCAAATGAAAGTACCATATACTCATAAACAATCATAATTATTTAATATATTAATAAATTAATGTCATACGTATACACTGTTCATAACTTACAGCTAAGGAAACTGTCCAGTGAGAAACAATGTTTGCAGTAAATGGCGGGATTGCTGCTTGCCTCTATTGTAGCAATGCTGACTGGCAGACACAATTGAAATACTACATGTGGAGTGTTGAGGCTTAAATTTAGTGAACTTGCAGGACTGCAAACATGACAGACACCTTATTATGCCCAGTTGCAGTAAGCAGTACCAATTACTGGAGGGGTGCCTACAAAAGGATCAGTGCCGGATTAAGACTCACAGTGGCCCTAGGAAATTGTAAATTTGAGGCCCCCTTTCCCCAGTTTTCAACACCGCCCTCCCATACTTCATAAAAAGTCAATCATAACTTTGAAAGAGATTTTATTTACAAATTTACAATGAATAATGAATGCAATTTAGATCATATGTACATTTTCAGAAAAACGTTTTTCAGCATTTTCTTTCGCAGAAAGTTTCAATAACATCATCGAAGTTAATTTTCCTTAAAATGTCTGATTCTATGCAGGGAAGACTTAACCTGTCCATTCGTTCTTGTCGCATAGTAGCTCTTCGAGGTGCTTTAATTCGTTTCAACTGTGAAAAAAAAACGTTCCGCAGTACAGTTCGTTATGATTTAAAGTTTAAAAAATCCGAGAGCTATTTCTACATTCGGAAATACATTTGCCAATTGGTCCTTCATTAAAATCTCATACAACTGACTATGAGATTTTTCGGCAGCGGTGTATCTGTTGTTTGTATAAGAATGAAAATGTTTCAGTTCAGCTAAAAATTCTTCCAAATCTTTATCATAAAAGCCAACCAAATTGCTTACCGCTTCACAGCGTCCTTCATCGCTCATTGAAAAATTATCCAAAAAATGCAAATTTCTTGGAAACGTCCATATAAACTTTTGCCCTTTTTTAATTTCGACGTTGAGTTTCTCGATGATTTCGAGAAAACCTGTTATTCTGAAATTCTCACGAGGTGAAAATTCGACTTCAGGAGCGCCTCCGTCGTTCGTTTTTTTTTTCTAATCAACGATTTGTTAGAATATATCAGGTAACAATTTCTTGGCTTTTTCGTCGAAAATATGGAACTTATCACGAAACTTGCCTAACTTTTCGTCTAAAGTTTTATACAAGGCAGCACAAGCTTGTAAGTCGACCTGTTCAGCTTGTAATGATTTACTAGTTGAACGCATAGAAGTCAAAATTGAATCCCACAAAATTAACATGAACCCGAATTCGAATATTTTCATTCTGTATGCGATGCACCCCGCTTCATGCCGAGTGTCATTATTTTCCGACTCGTCATCTTCAATGCTTTCTAAAGCCTCGACAATGTTGTGAAACGAATCATAAATCGCGTTTGTTGCATTAGCATGTGCTTTCCAGCGCGTATCTGACAATGATTTCAACATTTTTGCGTTTTTGATATAATTTTTCAACACGCCCCAACGGCGAGGGTTTGCAGAAAAGAAGTTTTACCATGATTGCATTATCGAAAAAAATCAACTGCGTAAAAACAGCATTTAACAGCAGATTGTCCAACTAAATCGAGGGAATGTGTACCGCAAGGAACATAAATTGCATATTAATTCAGTTCTAATATTTTGGCTTGCAGACCCTGATACTTTCCAGACATGTTTGGTCCTTTCTCATAAGACTGTTCTATACAATCTTGAATTTCCAAACCGCAATCTTCAGTGACGGAGTTCACAGTTTGTGTTTTCAAACTTTCGACAGTATGACCTTCTGTTTCAAGAAAAGATATAAACCTTTCAACTGGTTTGTGACCGTTTGGTGAAACATACCGGAGCACAACTGACAATGCGATACATTGGGAGTTGAATCAACGGAAAGGCTGTAATATAGAGCTAGAGACACCTTTTCTAAAATATATGATCCAACTTTTTTGCCCATGATGTTTATTAACTCTTCGCAGATAGTTATGGATAAATACGAAGGAACACCTTTTCCAGCATTTCCGTATCGTACAATATGATCCTGCAAACATGGATAAAACTGCCCAAGAAGTTCATGTATACCTAAATAATTCCCATTATCCGGCTTTCCAAAGTGCTCGTTCGTACCTCGGAATGACAATCTTCGTTCTGCCAGAGTGATGATAACAGCAACTACTCGTTTTATAACATCGCGCCAATAGTTTCATTCTTCATGTAGTCCATTTCTGAATAGATATGGCAAATTTTCATGTTTCCGTTTTTCCAGGTCAATTGCCACATTCTTCCGATGATTCAAATTCTTCTTATGCTGCTGTAAATGAATCCCGACGTTCTTCCAATCATCATACCCTTCACGCGCAAGTCTATTCGATTTTTCTGGCCACAAAAATAACTTGCAAATAAAAGCAATCGACTCGGCCTGAAAATAAAACAAAAAATATTAAAATTTGAGAACAAAAATGAATTAAACGGTATTCAAAACATAAAACCCGTAACTGAAAGGTTAACCGGTTTAGTGTGGAGATTGAAACGTAGCATCGTACCTGACCAAAAACGATGTTTTTTCGAACATTTATTGATCATAAAATTTTCGATCATTTATTGAATATCAATGAATTTAATACATTGTCATGATTTTTTTTACTTTTGTATTTTTTGTGCGTTGTGTTTTAAGTTAAATAAAAACGTTTATTAACTTGTTTATTCACTTTTGACTTTTTGTATTTTTTTGCGCTTCAGTTGTGTTTTTGTAAGATAGTATTTTTTTTTTTTTACCAAAAGAGCGGGTTTTTAACAATTTATTTGTAATTTCAAGTTACACAACTATGCAAAATTTGATTCGTTTTGGTAAGATAGAAATATTCAAAATTGTTGTTGCAAGATTTGATTTGCCACAAGTGGAGTTAAATAAAAGCGTTTATAATTACATAATAATTTAAAAAATTTGAAACGAATACGATTGACTAAAATTCCGAAAAAAGGAAACTGATCAACAAAAATTATCTAAAAATGTGATCATATTCTTGTCAAAAAATTCTTAAGTTTTGGTTGCGTGATACGCTCGTTGCTGTTAACTTGGACAAAGCTACCAGAAGTGCATATAAAGTGCTCAAAAATTCCGCGTTGTTACACATAAGGGAGAACTTTTTGAAGTCTGGAAACGAATGAAATTGGACTAGAATTCCAAAAACAGAAAGAAAAAAAACATAATTTACAATAGTTTTTGATAAAAATAGCATAACATTTCAAAAATTGTCAATGTATCATAAATACATGAAGCGCTCAATTGTTAATCAAAGCTTACCTTTCGCAGGTGAATAAATGAGCCAATCTCGTTTTGTATTCTCTCCATTCGGTTTCTTTCCAAAAAATTAAATTTTGGGAGCAATACCTTGACGTTGATTCCTTATCATATCCATGCTTGGACGATTCAATCTGTCCTGTCAAATTTTGACAATTTGACGGACCATGTGTAACCCAAAACTGTATGTCTTCAATGGTTAATTTTCCCCAATGTCCTGGATCAGTGAAACGGTTCAAATTTTCGGCACCTGGTTTGCAAGCTTCATTTCCATTCTCGGAAGAAGAACTGGTTTGAGACCTTGAAATGATCGGATCATTATCTTCTACGTGACCAGTTTTCGTTTTGTTTTGCTCCTTTTATCCATCGCTAGTGGCATATTCTTGATTTTCCGATGAATTTGAAGAGGTTCTATTCCAAAGGAAAAATTTAGTCAGTTTTGGCACTTTCTCTAACACCACACTTTCTCAGTAATTTTTGTCTTTGGCAAGTTTTTCTTTTTTGTGCACCACTCAAATATGTACGTGAAGACATTTTTGAGTTGGTATTTTTTTCAACCCGATACACAATTATACTGTTCATCGAACACTAAAGAATTAAAATTGTCAATCACAAAACCGTCGATTTGAAGTCTGAACTCCAGCGGGAGCACGTTACTTGTTTCCTAAATTACTCTACAGACCAGAATGCCAGAATTTGGAAAAACTCTTTCAGAGCTTATCTATGGCTAATAAACGTATCAGTTAATTCAAATAGTAATGGCATTTTGGGAATTTTGGGACCCGACCGTGAGAGTATGAGTTAATTGCTTCCAATCCATAAACAATAGAGCGAACAGAAAGTGAAATTTCGATTGACTAGGAATGTGGCAAACAATAGTTAAGTTATTTATGAATCGGAAGTATAATAAGAAGATAAAGTTTATGGGAAAGACCCCGGCAGAGAGAATTTACGAACAGCAATTTACGAAGTATAAACCAAGAAATTAAGCTGTAATATTAGAACTCTAATTCTAAGTTTCACCTTTTTTTCGGTAACTAATTTATTTGACTTTTTACCAAAAAAAGAAATTTCCATTTTTTCCCCCTTTTTTGGGTGGAATTGTTTTCATTTTTTGGGGGCCCTTTTGAGCCGGGGGCCCCAGACAATTACCTATTGTGCCTTATGGTTTATTCAGCACTGAATAGGATGGTTTAACCTACGTTCTTAAATTTTAACACAGCATCGTTCCCTTGCGGTAATATCAGTCTCACTGCTTCCTT
Organism: Meconema thalassinum; assembly: GCA_946902985.2. Lineage (NCBI taxonomy): Eukaryota > Metazoa > Arthropoda > Insecta > Orthoptera > Tettigoniidae > Meconema > Meconema thalassinum. The sequence goes on along the minus strand of OX336389.2, from coordinate 801,366,742 downwards.
TGTATCACATTCTTCCCTATATCATTCCAACTGAGTGGGGATCCAAAGGTATTGCAAGCATCAATCGCAAATCTGTTTTCTATATTTACCTTTAAACAGTTTACTGCCTTCCAATCTACATAAATTCTTAATGAGGCAATAGTGATTCACGTCACCCATAGATAAATATAAAAGATGAATGTTATGTCCTTTCTGATGTTTTGTTGCATATAGAGGACCCATAATGGCATCAGCTTCTAGGCCATACACAACAAAAGAATAGTCGGGATTATCCTGTTCAGACCTGTGGATCTTGGTTAAATCTATAGGAAACGAAATGCGAGTTATTTTATTTTTATAATCAAACATAGCCGTGTAGATTCCCGGTTGGTGACAGGCACGCTCTACTGGCTGCAAATAGGCGGCCACCCGCCAATGAAGGCAGTCATCGTTCCAGTTTTCAATGTTCACCCCCCCCTCCCCTTTCTTCAAAGCTATCGCTCGTGGTGTAGAGATATGACTAGACCCTGCAATGAGAGGGTTTAATTTACAAATATTAATTTGTAGGTGATGAATTTATTCTAAGTCAAGGCCACTGGATCCTTCTTGCAATTTATCGAATTTAGCAAGCAAGGCATTCACACTGTGTGTCTCGTACCTCTGTTCCAAATTGTCAGATACAAGGAGCTCTCGCATTTTAGTAGATAAATGAAAATGTTCTTTGTGTTCCACGTCATTCCTTTTGTAGAACAAATCACAGACGAGTTCCATACTTATTTTCAAAGCCTTGTGCAACCTTAGGGCTGTATAAATTTGCTCACTAAAATTTGGAAAACAAGACTAAAAATTCCTTGGGGATAATACCTTCCTCTATATTGTGCCCAAGTGCACACGGCTGACTGGCATCGAACCGGGTCTTGATAAAAGAAAGACCAGGCCCATGAGTCTTCGAAGAATCGAACCATTGATCTCTGAGGGGGAACAGCCACAGTGAACCCGAGGAACAATGAGATAATGACAGTATATAATAATAATAGCTTAATTCCACGTCCAGAACGGGAATTTTAAGCAATACAAGTTGGAATATTGTATTAAATTGCAAGGCAGTATATGCATATGTTAGCAAGAGCCACAGAAAAGAGCCAACTTGACAGTTTGACAAAGCGGAGTTGAGTGGAGGCGTGGTAGACGTGACGCTAAGGCAGTATATTCTGGCGACACTAGGGGAGCAGGCCGTGATTAACGACGGAGAAAATCCCCAGCGAACAACACAAAACTGGAGAGAAGGGAGAGTCCTCTAGACAAATTAATTAATTCCGGCCAATTGAAGTATTCAAATGAAATGAAACTTACACCCAGAGACTTCTATTCCAAGAGCGGTAATTTAGTAGTCTTTGCACACCTAAATTAAAGCCTGTATGTGTTTTTGAGCTTATTCACACACGTACTGCGCGGGGGCACGGATAAGTCTCGTAGCCGAAGGGGATGTCCCAACGCTATGGAAGAAAGTAATTAATTTTAATTAATTGGACGAAGGAATTGCCAGCACGCAAGTGAATTTGGAACTTCCATGAATAGACGAGTAAGAATCACACTTCACTTTGTCAGAAAACGGATTATTTAAGAAGAGAGTCGCTCCTGGAAATCCAGTGGACTACTTTTCGTCAGAAAGCTTTATATGGGGGATGAAGGAGAAGACAGTCAGTTCTTCTTGACTCAGCTCGTGGGGCGACATGCTGTTTGACCACGCGGGAAAGTGCGCGAAATGTATAAGTATTGACGTTCAGTATCTGTGTAATGAACAATGAAAGGCGCATCATGCAGCATAATAAAAGTAATTCTGCATTAATTTGATAACTAGTCTACAGCAGACGTATAAGCAGACAGTATACGCGACTAAATAATCAGTACAGCGTAGAGATATTTTAAGATGATGTTTATAGACATTGAATGTATCCACAGGGAGTGTTATAATATTTAAAATAACACATGTGGTTGTAATGAACACTACAGTTTTACGGGAACCAGGAAGGCATCACAAGTATTTGTGATTTATGATTGAGCAACTTTGCAGAACAGGAGATAGAAGCTGTAGGAGACGGGAGATGAGCACACACACGTGAGATAGACTTTCGAAGGAGACAGGCGGTTGTCAGGATTTAACTGCGTCGCATCTCTGAAGTCAGGCAATAGTGGAAATCCAAGCAAGGATCCGTGTGTAAAGTTGTGTATTAAGTTATGTTACAGTGATCATTAAAAGTGTTCATGTTGATATGTTAAAAGAATGTGTGTTGTTTAAAAAGTGTAAAATGCCAATAGCGCAAGATATAAGTACCATGTGAAAATCCTATGCAATGTGTCGCATGGAAAGTGTAATGATGGCTTAAAGCAAGCAGGATGGTGGGCAAATTGCTGTCATGTTGGACTAACCCAGCAAGAATGAAAGTGAGTACCATTCCAATATGTTGATATGATTTAATAGCTCACCATACAACAAATCATTTCCTCAAATATTAAAAATTAACAGTCATTTGTGTACGAGTTCACATCCCTCGTATTTTTATAAATATATTGCTTTGGGATGATTAAGCTTACGACCATTTAGGCGTAAGACGTTTGATGAGAGTAACGGTAACGTTAACCAATAATAAACTAATAGAATCTGAGGTCGGTGTCAATAATAAATATATACATCGGCATATGCATTCCTACAGAACGTGCAAAGTGTGTCATATCTATTGTAAGAAAAATGTGTTATTGTGAAAAGTAAGAAAGAGAGATAAATAGCGATATAAAGAGTGTTTTCAGTGTCATTGAAATGTTAGATAAATGATTTTTTATTATGTTATATTCTATATGGATGTATATGAGAGCCATTAAGATAGTCAATGTAAATGCCAATAAATTAACCCTCTTAGTGGTAGGCGAAAAGGTAAAGGTGAAGTCTGTAAGTGCCAGGCTGTTTTTATGGAAAATGTAGGCTTTCAGAAAAAAATATGTTTATCCCCTGTTTTGAAAGATAAGAAAGCGAAATTTAGTCAGGGAGTGCAAAACATAGCTATTTAAATTCAGGAAAATTTTCAGATCATTATGAAACTTATTTCTTTCGTTATTAATTAATTAAATAAAATAATTTCTTCTGTAAAATAAAAATTAGAAAGTTTGATTATTCCTATTAACACACGCTTATAACAAGAGTTTAGTGCTTTTCAGTCGGTCAACACGAATGTACCCAATAGAGATGGGTTATGCCCTAATCCTGAAATAAATTACATGAGATTAATAAAACACTAGGATGACCAGTTTCGATCGTCAAGCGATCATCATCAGATCCAATACACTTAGGCTATAAAATCTATGTTTGAAATACAGGTGAAAATATTTACAATATGTACAATTATTTAGTTGCAGTATTGGTACTGCAACTGTCAGTGTATGCTAAATGCAGTATATATGTTAGGTGAAATGCTAAATGGTGATGGCTATCCGGAGATTGTACTTTAGAGAGATTATATGGCTGTAAACTATGGTTAAACTATAAAATTTTAGGCTAACTACTTATCTGATTGTCTTCCGTACTAAAGCTATTCGCAGTTTCCGTGCTCACTTGAACTCGCTGTGCGGTCGACTGCGGTGGTTATCTTAACGACTGGTTTTTCCCTGCCTTCCCCCCCCCTGTCCCTACGTGCTGTGGGGAGTGATCGCGATGTGTTTATATGAGGTGTTGCCAACCTAGATAAGATGTATGTTATTGAATGAGGTGGATCTACAACTATTAAAGACCGTGGATTAGTCCTCGCCACGCGTGGAGCATAACCCATTCGAACGAAGCGTTGACGGTCTTATGAGGACGTCCCGGCACCTTTAATACTGCCTCTAATATGGGCCTTGGTTTATTGCAGAAGAAAAGTACATCGTACACCTGATCCAGATAACATTTACCTATTAAAAACCCCCTAATTTCCCCCCTTTTTTATCTAGCTTGGCTGTGTCGCTAAATTGTGTTTTGTTTCCGACAGGGTGTGTTTTTTAGTAGCGTGAAGAGGGGTGAGCTCTCCATGAACGTGTGTTCATTTAGATTGTTGGGATTGTTTCGTTTGGCTAGGTGTATCTCGATTGCTTCCTTTATGTCAAGAGCTCTGCCTTTCGATTCGTGATGGATTATTTTAAGGTCCGACTCTATGTTGGTAAAGCTATGCCCTGCGTCACACATATGTTCGCACACGGCTGAATGTGTTCCGTATCTTGTCGCATTTCTATGTTCATTATAACGTGTGTCTACTCGCCTTCCACTCTGCCCGATGTAATTAGCTTGACAATCGGTGTCTTGGCACGTTATAGAATATACCCCTGACCTTGAATACGGGTCACGTTTATTTAGATTACTATTTAGGAGGTGCCTAGCGGTTGTGTTTTTCGTCGAGAAAGCTATCTTTATGCCTTGCTTTTTGAATAGGTTAGTGATTTTATATGTATTCGCATTCACATAGTTGAAACGCGCAAATTAAAATGCCGTCTTTCCAACGACAAAAACAACTCTGTAAAGAACACAACAGAACTAGTAACAGAATTGAACACCCTACAAATGAAACCTAGCTTCAGGCTAGTATCCTTCGACGTAACTAACATGTACACCAATATTCCGATTATTGAAGCAATCAACACTATCGAAAACAACTTAAAATCCAACAATTCGGTAAAAGAAATTGAAGAGATTGTGAGATTACTGAGGGTCGTTCTCACCCAAAACGTGTTTCAATTCGACAATAAAATATACACACAGAGAGAAGGCCTAGCAATGGGATCGCCACTAAGTGGGTTAATCGCTGACATCTTCATCAATGCACTAGAAAATGCGTTCCTAGTAAAGACTTCAACAAAGGGAATAGTAATATGGAAAAGAAACGTAGATGATGTAATTTGCATCTACGATACTGAACTAACAAGCGAAGAAACAATTCTCCAATCCATTAATAGCCTTCACCATTCTATCAAATTCACTAAGGAATCCGAAATAGACCGGAAAATAAATTATCTCGATATAACTATTGAACGTAAAGACAACGACCTTTCATATTCCATATTCCGGAAAGCAACACAAACCTCGCATGCAATCGACAATCAGTCTAATCACCCCAGTACGCACAAACTAGCGGGTTTCAATTCAATGGTGCACAGGGCTTTAAACATACCCATGTCAAAAGACAACTATAATAAGGAAATAAGAACTATTATGCAAATAGCAAAGGAAAACAACTTCTCGCCAAGCAAAATAAATCAAATTATAGCCAAACACAAAAATTAAGATAAAACGATTCCCAACCCGGACAGTAATGAGGAAAAATTTGCGCGTTTCAACTATGTGAATGCGAATACATATAAAATCACTAACCTATTCAAAAAGCAAGGCATAAAGATAGCTTTCACGACGAAGAACACAACCGCTAGGCACCTCCTAAATAGTAATCTAAATAAACGTGACCCGTATTCAAGGTCAGGGGTATATTCTATAACGTGCCAAGACACCGATTGTCAAGCTAATTACATCGGGCAGAGTGGAAGGCGAGTAGACACACGTTATAATGAACATAGAAATGCGATAAGATACGGAACACATTCAGCCGTGTGCGAACATATGTGTGACGCAGGGCATAGCTTTACCAACATAGAGTCGGACCTTAAAATAATCCATCACGAATCGAAAGGCAGAGCTCTTGACATAAAGGAAGCAATCGAGATACACCTAGCCAAACGAAACAATCCCAACAATCTAAATGAACACACGTTCATGGAGAGCTCACCCCTCTTCACGCTACTAAAAAACACACCCTGTCGGAAACAAAATACAATTTAGCGACACAGCCAAGCTAGATAAAAAAGGGGGGAAATTAGGGGGTTTTTAATAGGTAAATGTTATCTGGATCAGGTGTACGATGTACTTTTCTTCTGCAATAAACCAAGGCCCATATTAGAGGCAGTATTAAAGGTGCCGGGACGTCCTCATAAGACCGTCAACGCTTAGTTCGAATGGGTTATGCTCCACGCGTGGCGAGGACTAATCCACGGTCTTTAATAGTTGTAGATCCACCTCATTCAATAACATACATCTTATCTAGGTTGGCAACACCTCACATAAACACATCGCGATCACTCCCCACAGCACGTAGGGACAGGGGGGGGGGGGGGAAGGCAGGGAAAAACCAGTCGTTAAGATAACCACCGCAGTCGACCGCACAGCGAGTTCAAGTGAGCACGGAAACTGCGAATAGCTTTAGTACGGAAGACAATCAGATAAGTAGTTAGCCTAAAATTTTATAGTTTAACCATAGTTTACAGCCATATAATCTCTCTAAAGTACAATCTCCGGATAGCCATCACCATTTAGCATTTCATCTAACATATATACTGCATTTAGCATACACTGACAGTTGCAGTACCAATACTGCAACTAAATAATTGTACATATTGTAAATATTTTCACCTGTATTTCAAACATAGATTTTATAGCCTAAGTGTATTGGATCTGATGATGATCGCTTGACGATCGAGACTGGTCATCCTAGTGTTTTATTAATCTCATGCAATTTATTTCAGGATTAGGGCATAACCCATCTCTATTGGGTACATTCGTGTTGACCGACTGAAAAGCACTAAACTCTTGTTTACTAAGGCAACACTGAAAATATGGCTTCAAACACCACAATGTTCACGGCTAGTCAGGCAAATCGTGAAGCCAAGAAATTCAAATCACTCAGGCTTAAACTCATGAATTTAGACAAGTCAATTTGGTTCAACAAAAAATGTATAGAACTAAACCTCACCCCTAAATACGTACCAATTAAAACCGTACCGAACACACCAGCCTCGATCATTTCAACTAAACAAGCCAAAGCGCTTTGGATAAAAAACGAATTAAGATTTGCATACATAAGAAAGCAAAAAATTAACCAACAATTATACGACATTCAATTGCAACTAAGTAATTTCTGGCACGCAGCCCAATGGGACAGCTTCACCGAACACCTACATGACACCATCAAAATCAGAGCAACGAGGAAGCATGAAACGCTAGAAAATAAATTAAGAAAACTAGGAGAAACACAGAACCATCAATCTAACGAACAACACACGAATAACAATGAATTCAATTTCCACAGCAGAGTCAACAACAGAACGAACGTAACCTTTTCTCAAGGTGAAATGAATATGTTAGACAAAGGTTTGAAATACAACTGCACAGACGCACACACGAACCACAATATAAAACAGTTAATCACAGACATTGAGATAGCCAGTCACAAGCTCCCAGCAGAAGACAGGGAATTAACCAAAAATCTCGCCACCAACGAAGCCAAAAAAATCCTCAAACGAGAGGGCGATAGCAATAACATTCAAAACAACAAACAAATCAAAGAAATAAAGTCGTTGAAACAAAAAATAAAAGAACATGACTTAATCATCACAAAAGCAGATAAGGGAAACACTACAGTAATTTTGAACAAAACAGAATACATTGAAAAAACAGTCGAATTCCTAAACAACAACCAAATCAAGGAATTAACAAAAGACCCCACCAACAAATTCCAAAAACAAATAAAAAGTGCGCTAAAAGAAACAGAATACATACTGACCAAAGCTGAAAAATCAAAACTAATAAACATGAACCCGAAAATACCGTCATTGAGGGGACAACCAAAAATACACAAAAAGGAATGCCCAATGAGACTAATAGTCAATTGTAGGAATGCCCCTAATTACAAAATCAGCAAAGAGTTACTAAAAATCTTAAAATGCCGTCTTTCCAACGACAAAAACAACTCTGTAAAGAACACAACAGAACTAGTAACAGAATTGAACACCCTACAAATGAAACCTAGCTTCAGGCTAGTATCCTTCGACGTAACTAACATGTACACCAATATTCCGATTATTGAAGCAATCAACACTATCGAAAACAACTTAAAATCCAACAATTCGGTAAAAGAAATTGAAGAGATTGTGAGATTACTGAGGGTCGTTCTCACCCAAAACGTGTTTCAATTCGACAATAAAATATACACACCGAGAGAAGGCCTAGCAATGGGATCGCCACTAAGTGGGTTAATCGCTGACATCTTCATCAATGCACTAGAAAATGCGTTCTTAGAAAAGACTTCAACAAAGGGAATAGTAATATGGAAAAGATACGTAGATGATGTAATTTGCATCTACGATACTGAACTAACAAGCGAAGAAACAATTCTCCAATCCATTAATAGCCTTCACCATTCTATCAAATTCACTAAGGAATCCGAAATAGACCGGAAAATAAATTATCTCGATATAACTATTGAACGTAAAGACAACGACCTTTCATATTCCATATTCCGGAAAGCAACACAAACCTCGCATGCAATCGACAATCAGTCTAATCACCCCAGTACGCACAAACTAGCGGGTTTCAATTCAATGGTGCACAGGGCTTTAAACATACCCATGTCAAAAGACAACTATAATAAGGAAATAAGAACTATTATGCAAATAGCAAAGGAAAACAACTTCTCGCCAAGCAAAATAAATCAAATTATAGCCAAACATAAAAATAAAGATAAAACGATTCCCAAACCGGACAGTAATGAGAAAAAATTTGCGCGTTTCAACTATGTGAATGCGAATACATATAAAATCACTAACCTATTCAAAAAGCAAGGCATAAAGATAGCTTTCACGACGAAAAACACAACCGCTAGGCACCTCCTAAATAGTAATCTAAATAAACGTGACCCGTATTCAAGGTCAGGGGTATATTCTATAACGTGCCAAGACACCGATTGTCAAGCTAATTACATCGGGCAGAGTGGAAGGCGAGTAGACACACGTTATAATGAACATAGAAAAGCGATAAGATACGGAACACATTCAGCCGTGTGCGAACATATGTGTGACGCAGGGCATAGCTTTACCCACATAGAGTCGGACCTTAAAATAATCCATCACGAATCGAAAGGCAGAGCCCTTGACATAAAGGAAGCAATCGAGATACACCTAGCCAAACGAAACAATCCCAACAATCTAAATGAACACACGTTCATGGAGAGCTCACCCCTCTTCACGCTACTAAAAAACACACCCTGTCGGAAACAAAACACAATTTAGCGACACAGCCAAGCTAGATAAAAAAAGGGGGGAAATTAGGGGGTTTTTAATAGGTAAATGTTATCTGGATCAGGTGTACGATGTACTTTTCTTCTGCAATAAACCAAGGCCCATATTAGAGGCAGTATTAAAGGTGCCGGGACGTCCTCATAAGACCGTCAACGCTTAGTTCGAATGGGTTATGCTCCACGCGTGGCGAGGACTAATCCACGGTCTTTAATAGTTGTAGATCCACCTCATTCAATAACATACATCTTATCTAGGTTGGCAACACCTCACATAAACACATCGCGATCACTCCCCACAGCACGTAGGGACAGGGGGGGGGGAAGGCAGGGAAAAACCAGTCGTTAAGATAACCACCGCAGTCGACCGCACAGCGAGTTCAAGTGAGCACGGAAACTGCGAATAGCTTTAGTACGGAAGACAATCAGATAAGTAGTTAGCCTAAAATTTTATAGTTTAACCATAGTTTACAGCCACATAATCTCTCTAAAGTACAATCTCCGGATAGCCATCACCATTTAGCATTTCACCTAACATATATACTGCATTTAGCATACACTGACAGTTGCAGTACCAATACTGCAACTAAATAATTGTACATATTGTAAATATTTTCACCTGTATTTCAAACATAGATTTTATAGCCTAAGTGTATTGGATCCGATGATGATCGCTTGACGATCGAAACTGGTCATCCTAGTGTTTTATTAATCTCATGTAATTTATTTCAGGATTAGGGCATAACCCATCTCTATTGGGTACATTCGTGTTGACCGACTGAAAAGCACTAAACTCTTGTTTACTAAGGCAACACTGAAAATATGGCTTCAAACACCACAATGTTCACGGCTAGTCAGGCAAATCGTGAAGCCAAGAAATTCAAATCACTCAGGCTTAAACTCATGAATTTAGACAAGTCAATTTGGTTCAACAAAAAATGTATAGAACTAAACCTCACCCCTAAATACGTACCAATTAAAACCGTACCGAACACACCAGCCTCGATCATTTCAACTAAACAAGCCAAAGCGCTTTGGATAAAAAACGAATTAAGATTTGCATACATAAGAAAGCAAAAAATTAACCAACAATTATACGACATTCAATTGCAACTAAGTAATTTCTGGCACGCAGCCCAATGGGACAGCTTCACCGAACACCTACATGACACCATCAAAATCAGAGCAACGAGGAAGCATGAAACGCTAGAAAATAAATTAAGAAAACTAGGAGAAACACAGAACCATCAATCTAACGAACAACACACGAATAACAATGAATTCAATTTCCACAGCAGAGTCAACAACAGAACGAACGTAACCTTTTCTCAAGGTGAAATGAATATGTTAGACAAAGGTTTGAAATACAACTGCACAGACGCACACACGAACCACAATATAAAACAGTTAATCACAGACATTGAGATAGCCAGTCACAAGCTCCCAGCAGAAGACAGGGAATTAACCAAAAATCTCGCCACCAACGAAGCCAAAAAAATCCTCAAACGAGAGGGCGATAGCAATAACATTCAAAACAACAAACAAATCAAAGAAATAAAGTCGTTGAAACAAAAAATAAAAGAACATGACTTAATCATCACAAAAGCAGATAAGGGAAACACTACAGTAATTTTGAACAAAACAGAATACATTGAAAAAACAGTCGAATTCCTAAACAACAACCAAATCAAGGAATTAACAAAAGACCCCACCAACAAATTCCAAAAACAAATAAAAAGTGCGCTAAAAGAAACAGAATACATACTGACCAAAGCTGAAAAATCAAAACTAATAAACATGAACCCGAAAATACCGTCATTGAGGGGACAACCAAAAATACACAAAAAGGAATGCCCAATGAGACCAATAGTCAATTGTAGGAATGCCCCTAATTACAAAATCAGCAAAGAGTTACTAAAAATCTTAAAATGCCGTCTTTCCAACGACAAAAACAACTCTGTAAAGAACACAACAGAACTAGTAACAGAATTGAACACCCTACAAATGAAACCTAGCTTCAGGCTAGTATCCTTCGACGTAACTAACATGTACACCAATATTCCGATTATTGAAGCAATCAACACTATCGAAAACAACTTAAAATCCAACAATTCGGTAAAAGAAATTGAAGAGATTGTGAGATTACTGAAGGTCGTTCTCACCCAAAACGTGTTTCAATTCGACAATAAAATATACACACAGAGAGAAGGCCTAGCAATGGGATCGCCACTAAGTGGGTTAATCGCTGACATCTTCATCAATGCACTAGAAAATGCGTTCTTAGAAAAGACTTCAACAAAGGGAATAGTAATATGGAAAAGATACGTAGATGATGTAATTTGCATCTACGATACTGAACTAACAAGCGAAGAAACAATTCTCCAATCCATTAATAGCCTTCACCATTCTATCAAATTCACTAAGGAATCCGAAATAGACCGGAAAATAAATTATCTCGATATAACTATTGAACGTAAAGACAACGACCTTTCATATTCCATATTCCGGAAAGCAACACAAACCTCGCATGCAATCGACAATCAGTCTAATCACCCCAGTACGCACAAACTAGCGGGTTTCAATTCAATGGTGCACAGGGCTTTAAACATACCCATGTCAAAAGACAACTATAATAAGGAAATAAGAACTATTATGCAAATAGCAAAGGAAAACAACTTCTCGCCAAGCAAAATAAATCAAATTATAGCCAAACATAAAAATAAAGATAAAACGATTCCCGAACCGGACAGTAATGAGAAAAAATTTGCGCGTTTCAACTATGTGAATGCGAATACATATAAAATCACTAACCTATTCAAAAAGCAAGGCATAAAGATAGCTTTCACGACGAAAAACACAACCGCTAGGCACCTCCTAAATAGTAATCTAAATAAACGTGACCCGTATTCAAGGTCAGGGGTATATTCTATAACGTGCCAAGACACCGATTGTCAAGCTAATTACATCGGGTAGAGTGGAAGGCGAGTAGACACACGTTATAATGAACATAGAAATGCGATAAGATACGGAACACATTCAGCCGTGTGCGAACATATGTGTGACGCAGGGCATAGCTTTACCAACATAGAGTCGGACCTTAAAATAATCCATCACGAATCGAAAGGCAGAGCTCTTGACATAAAGGAAGCAATCGAGATACACCTAGCCAAACGAAACAATCCCAACAATCTAAATGAACACACGTTCATGGAGAGCTCACCCCTCTTCACGCTACTAAAAAACACACCCTGTCGGAAACAAAACACAATTTAGCGACACAGCCAAGCTAGATAAAAAAAGGGGGGAAATTAGGGGGTTTTTAATAGGTAAATGTTATCTGGATCAGGTGTACGATGTACTTTTCTTCTGCAATAAACCAAGGCTCATATTAGAGGCAGTATTAAAGGTGCCGGGACGTCCTCATAAGACCGTCAACGCTTAGTTCGAATGGGTTATGCTCCACGCGTGGCGAGGACTAATCCACGGTCTTTAATAGTTGTAGATCCACCTCATTCAATAACATACATCTTATCTAGGTTGGCAACACCTCACATAAACACATCGCGATCACTCCCCACAGCACGTAGGGACAGGGGGGGAAGGCAGGGGAAAACCAGTCGTTAAGATAACCACCGCAGTCGACCGCACAGCGAGTTCAAGTGAGCACGGAAACTGCGAATAGCTTTAGTACGGAAGACAATCAGATAAGTAGTTAGCCTAAAATTTTATAGTTTAACCATAGTTTACAGCCATATAATCTCTCTAAAGTACAATCTCCGGATAGCCATCACCATTTAGCATTTCACCTAACATATATACTGCATTTAGCATACACTGACAGTTGCAGTACCAATACTGCAACTAAATAATTGTACATATTGTAAATATTTTCACCTGTATTTCAAACATAGATTTTATAGCCTAAGTGTATTGAATCTGATGATGATCGCTTGACGATCGAAACTGGTCATCCTAGTGTTTTATTAATCTCATGTAATTTATTTCAGGATTAGGGCATAACCCATCTCTATTGGGTACATTCGTGTTGACCGACTGAAAAGCACTAAACTCTTGTTTACTAAGGCAACACTGAAAATATGGCTTCAAACACCACAATGAACACGCTTATAAATGGAGTAAAAATGAACAGTTGAGAGCACACATACATATCAAAAGAACCAGGAAATGCAGTTTTATAGTTAAAAAAATATCAGCAGGGGTGTTAAAATTCCGAAATGGTAACATCTAGTATATTCATAAAATACCATTCAACCAACAATGGCATTGTTGATATTAATAAAATAAAAATAATTACAGTGAAAATAAATAAACAGAAGGGCACCCTGTAGTTTTATCTTTCACATTTGTGGTTGTGTAGCCTGTGGAGGATTGTCCTGGTCAACATTCCTTTCTTCCCAGTCACTATTACTATCAACATCATATGTCCGTATCACCATCACTTGTTTGGTTATGTACGATCGCATTCAGCGCAGGTAATTCATTGTCCGAAGCGGAATCGGAACTTGATTCGTCACACACAAGATCGCAATCACTGTCCACGAAGTCCAAGAGTTCACCACTTGACTCATCAATCATTAATTCTTCAATTTCTTCCTCTCTCTAACAATGCTTCCTTCCCTTGGACGCCATGCTTTTACGAGTCACGCGTAAACAAGTCAAGGAACTTCAAATATCGCTCGAGTATATCGATCGACAGAAAGCAAAAGATGTTTGCCAGAAAATGGTAGCTAGAACTCTCTTTAATGGTCACGTCAAGTTTAGACGCCATTTTCGATCTATAAGCCCCTCTAAGAATACAAAAACGAAGCGTCTCTCCGAGCGACACTGGCAAGTTTCGTTCATTTTATGAGGATCGCTCACAGCGACCCTGGCACTAAGAGGGTTAATACTTGTTTTGGAGCTACGTACTACTTTGGCTTATAAGTAAATATATGGAGGACATGAGTGTTTTAGGAATTCAGTCATCTGTAAGAAATGTTGTTTGAGCCGCGATCAGCGAGCATGTAACGTAGAATCAAGAGATTTACGTCAATAAATTGCAGGGACCATCCACGAATAGTTCGCGCGTTGACGAATCTAGAGTAGTAGGCCAATCTTCGAAGCTACGATATGGTATCGCCTTGGAGCATACATGTGTATTCGCAACAGAGTTGGGACAGAGTCTGTCTTTATCCACTGTTAGCAGAGTCTTCGTTGCCAGGGAAAACAATTAGACACCCAAGGTAGGCCAGTATAGTAATTGATCTGCTCTTAGAGGTAAGACAAAGGTTCTTCGAGTAGGAAACGTGGATTTCCTCTATTTATATTCATGCCCGTCCAGTGAGATAACAGTTTGAAACTCAGCTGGGAGGCGCACAAAGCCACTGATTACGTCCATAGAACGGCGAAGCTATTTTGTGATCCATCCCTCGCTATGAATACTAATTAGGAGCCGATATGAGCCCATTAAATACTCTAAGTGCGGGTATTAAATAATTAGATCGACTCAATTCGTAATGACACAATCCAATCATGTACCCCTAGCAGAGATGCACCATTGAGTGAGCACATGACCATTGGAGGGAGTCGGTCAGGAGGGAAGTAGAAGCCACAGACCCGGCAGCCAGCTTGCCTAGGACGGTCCGTGACGAATCTCTTGTTCACACTAAGGGATGTCAATTTGACCGGATCCTTTTCTTTTAATATTGTAGTGGATATGGCACTTCCAATGATTCGGAAAAGGTTAGGGCGTACCCTGCAGGCGACGCGCAGTTCCTTTGGTACTGGGGGAACTGTGAGAAATGGGCGACCAGTAACCGAAATGAAAGTGGGAATCATGAATGTCATGACCCTGACAGGCAAGGTGGAGGAGGTGGTAGACTTCATGGAGAGGGAGAAGGTTGGAATGATGGGGCTGAGTGAAGTGAAATGGAAAGGTAAAGGAAGGAAGAAATTGAGGAAAGGATATACATTATACTGGAGTGGTGGCCAAGAGGCAAAAAATGGCGTGGGACTGATAACCTCGAAACAACTGGAGGAGTATGTTGAAGTGGTAGAGTTTGTGAGTTGAACCACTTTTCAGAATTTATTGTAATTATTATTATTATCATCATGATTATTATTATTATTATTGTCATGTGTTGTGACATCTCTATATTACGCCTCGAGAGTTTAAAAGTGCGCAGTTTGTCTGTATGTATCTCTCTGTCTAACGTTGTGCAACCCCTGGCTACATACTGCCTTGTTCTCTCGTATTGGCTAGTGTTGTTGCTACCTTGCATTTTGTTGTGCAATTCGTTCTGCCATTGGCTCTGAC
This sequence comes from Meconema thalassinum, assembly GCA_946902985.2. Taxonomy (NCBI): domain Eukaryota; kingdom Metazoa; phylum Arthropoda; class Insecta; order Orthoptera; family Tettigoniidae; genus Meconema; species Meconema thalassinum. The sequence goes on along the minus strand of OX336389.2, from coordinate 801,351,307 downwards.
AATATTTGACGCGAGTTTGGGGCCACTCCCAAACTACGCATTTGATTTTTCTGAGAGGCTTCTCTCCCCTCTGGGGGGACAGAAGCTAAGTCAGTCTTAGACGCGCCGAGATGTAAGGCGAACGTGTGTATTCGGGCAGAGGCCCACCCTCATGGCGCAGCGGAATGTGAGTACGGCTCAATGTATTTCTATCTAACGCAATGTAATTGTTTTTGTTAAACGTTCCTTCTTTTGCTTAATTCTCTTTCCTTTTCAAGATGTTACTGTTAGTATTATAATCCTTGAACCAGATCTCCGAGACCTTGTGTAATGTCATACGGCGGAGTTCTTTTTGTTGCTTTTGTTATGTACCCTCCTCACAGTTTTATTATTTTGGTTAATACCTGTAAGATTCGAAAGTATTGCGTTTCTGCGTCTTGGCTTATGTATATTTTCCTGTCGGGCCTTGGTGCTCGTCTTTTGCGTCGGTGTCTCTTTTGTACCACAAATGTTTCATTTGATTGGTAGCAATTGGACCTTTGTTTGCGGACAGTATGTGTGAGGTAACGGGACTTATGTCCAACGTCCCACTAATACGTGTCCCCTTTGTTTATAGAATATATGTGACGGTGGTTAACTGGGATTTTCTCCAGCTCCAATGTCATATTATTCTTTTTTTTATATGTCGTGTTGTTGCGGCATTATGTTGGAATATAAGCCTATTTTATTATAGCGTGCTTTCGATTTTTACCGGTCTCTTTCGTCCCAAGTCAATTGTAATGTAATGTATCTCCGTATATCTCATTTTCCTTTTGTTTTGTTTTTCTCTTTCGATTTTCGCCGTATTACATAACTTAATTATAATTCCCCTTGTCTTCTCCTTCCTCCTATCTCCGTGAGATCTCTCTCCCCTTTGTTTTACTCCCCTCACTCCTCCCCCTTCCCTCCGGTATGTTTACATAACATCATGAAAAGCTTCGCGTCTTAGCAGTTCGAAGTTTGACTTTTTGCAAGTTTGTCGTTTCTCTCTAACTTTTGTAAGTTTCGTTTTATTTTCTTTCAAGTTTGTATCTTTTCGTTAGATTCATGTTGTTGAGCGGTACTCAGGTTCTGTCGTGCTTTTCAGTTTTTTTTTAGTTTTTGAATTCTTTATTCTTGGTATTGGGTTTCTTTTGTATTATTGAGCTTGTATTAGCTTGCCTTTTTTCTTTGTTTTAAATAATTTGTTTATTTCGTGTACACGCTCTTTCTTTTATCCTCAATACATTTTTATATTTTAAGTAATATAGCTCCCTTGTCTTTTCATTTGTTATATTTAAGTTCCCCTTCCTTATCCTTATCCTTATCTCGATTTCGTCAATCTTGTCTTTGTGACGTAACAAAGGCACGATTAGCACGCCTCTGGGATTTCTTTAATTAATTTTATGGGAATCTCGTTTTTGCACTTTTGATTATTCCATTAAGCAATTATTTGTTTGCATTTGGTTTTTTGGAAATCATCTTTTGCTCGCTCCGAAAACCTTGGGCCCAGCACCGGGTCGAGCAAGACGTCTTTTCCCCTGTCCATTTTGCGACCTTGTTGATTTTATCTTCCACTGCTACTCTGACGCGCATTATTATTATTATTATTACTAGACCTTTATCGGCGCAATGGTAGCAGATCGCATGGTTGCGTGCGAAATCGTTCCCTCTCTCAAGTTATTAACCTTTTATTCTTTTTCTCTTCATTTACATTGTATTAAAATTTGTTTTTCTTTGAGTTTAAGGAATTCAGTGAATTGTTTTTCCCCACCCCTGAAGAAAGGGTGAAGTTACTTTCTGTGTGAACTACGGGCATCCAGGAAACCCATCTCCAAGGAAAGGTGGTTTTGTCCCTCAAGTAAACAAGACATCCAAAAGACCCAGCTTCGAGGTGAACAGTAGCAACATATCAGTGAGTACATCGCATCGCTGGAACACGACACGTCACGGTATTGTAACCTACTTTTATGTATTTGCTTCCTCTAGTAGACATTTGTTTAGTTAACGGTGATTTTAAGGCGACAGGAAATTTTGTTTGCTTTCTCTTCCTTTTCATTTCGTCAGTGTTGTGGACGTTTTTATTTTACTTTCTGTGAAGTAGACAATGCATTTCTCTCAAGGGTTTGAGTCCTTACCTTTGTTGTAAATAGTCGCTTAGTTAACTGTGATATTTCTCAGAACTCTCCTCACCCCTCATATGTCTCAGTCTGGAACAGCTGCTGACAGGTTTCTTGTCAGTACCGTGCAGCCCCTCTTTCTCCGAAATTTTCCCCAATGAAGGTGGGCCCACTTATGGGAACCGTCTCTTTAAATCCTACGGTCGCCCCGACCCACCTTGAGCCTCGCGTAATTATACTAACGTTTGATGTTAGTATAGTGTTTGTTGTTTCAGTTATGAATGAATGGTCTGTTGAGCTATTATGTGTGTTATGATTGGGAGTTAAGTTTGTTTCATAATTAGGGAGGGTGATTGTTTTATTTTTGTCAGGGGATTTCAATGTAGGTTTTCATTTAAAATTGTTTATATACGGTAAGCTTGATGTTACTATATGTTCAGTATGGCAGTGTGTATTTCGTTGGGAAACCTGCTAGGTGAGGTCTTCGTCGGGATTAGGGTATGGGACCTGTCCCACGGCTTCGACGCCCACTTAGGATGTACATAGATTCTACACGATTCGTCAATCTTTAGTATGGGATGAAGTTTGTCACGATGACCTGTAGTCCGTTATTTGAGTTTCCATGGTGTTCCAACGACTCGTATTAGCATTCTGATGTAATGGGGAAATTTTGATTTGTTTATGGGAAGGAGTATGTATGTAGTGTTGTTGTTGTTGGTTGTATTTTGAGATGAATGTGTGTGTCAATGAGTTTAATGAATTTTTATCAACAGTTATTTGTGGGTGGTTTCAAATTTAGTTCAATTTTGATTTTATACCCTATTCAATTTAAACTATATATATATTACGTACGAACTATTTATTCGTTTTTATTGGCAAACCAAATATACGATAAGTATTACTCAGAGATACCAACCATTTTAGGTCTACGGCATCCTTGGTATGGGACATTGATGTTCGTGTGAACTACTCTGGCGTGCATTACCCAATTTTCTTATATTTGTATGGGATAGGCCATACCCTCTCTGTCTTTAATTTTTTTAATGCGGTACCTCTGAGGTCTACGGCCCGTATATTGACGCTGTAACCATTTTATTTTTGTGGGTTGGTAATATTTATTATTGGGTTTCGAGTTTGATTGATTGTATGTCTGGTCTTGATTGGTTTTATGCGAGGTTCCAGTCTGTTCCTTTTATTTGGAAGGTATTTTGTAACGTAATTATTTGGATTTTCGTTCTCTGTCCGGAATGGTATTTTTTGTTTCGACAGCTACTTTGAGTTATTATTCCTTTTCATTTGTTAGTATCTAATGTCTTTTGATGAAGGTTATTAGTACATTTTCCCCTTTACTCCTACTATGTATCTAGTTAGGCAGGAGACACCCGTGGCCGCCTGAGTTACACGGAGGATTTCGAAAGATGTGTTGAACTATACTTCTGCCTAAGGCAATTTCCGGTACCTGCCTGCTTTTGTTGTAGGGAGCCGGCCCGGCCCATTGTCCGAGCTGCAGACACGACTTGCTATTGTTCGACAGCGCCTGAGATGGTCTGTTGACTTACATTCTTTTCTTGTAGTGACAGTGATTTGTTTATTGATATAGTTGTTTACTATTTATCGTAACTTCTGTTTTACGTTTTTGTGATATCATGTTTTTATAAATCATTTCAAACTAATGTTTTCTCTAAGATAATGTGTATTATTTTCCTGTATCTGTCATATATTTGGAGAGTGTTTCCGGTAGCGATAGCTAGTCTCCAAGTACCTGAGAAGTGGCCGGTGTATCCTTTAGACCCCGTTCACGGCTCGTTTTCTCTTCTTTCATTTGGTCTGACGACCCTGCCTATTCATACTTTTACTTTCCAGCTGGCAGAATGAACCCACTTTCCCTCTCACGCAGCTTATGTAACCCCAAATATTTCCCCGACGCAAGCCTTATTTTGTATACAGGGTGCTCCTCTTTATATTTTTTTGTGATCATGATTTAACCTTTTTCTTTCTTTCTTTCTTTTATTATTAGAAAATTGGCTGATTTCCAGAAGGTCGCCATTAAGAAGACTTCGCTTTCTCCACGTCATCTGGCAGAGTCTAGCTCAAGATTGACCGTTTTATTATCATTATTTTCTTTTTGGTACATCCATTTTTTTTATATGTGTGACGTATTGACGTGCAGTAGAGGTAGGATCCGCCTTTATTTCACGCCTGTACTAATCCTTTATATAATTTGAATTTTTGTTGTTTTAATTTCATTTTAAAGTTTTTTTTTCTTTCGTACCAAAAAGGAATAATTTTCCTCATCAGTGAACATCTTCGTGAATACGTGTGTATGAAAATATATGTGTGTTTGAGAAAAGAGACTTGCGTTTCGTCAAGCCTTTTATGGAAGTTATGACGTTTAAAGAACTTTTAATTAAGCTGCGTCATATGAATAAGAGAAATGTGAGAACATTTTATTATGTCTTTATTTTCATGTATGTATCTAGTGTACATGATGGAATTTTCTTTCCTTCACCCTGTTCAAATGTATCTAATCGAAGAATGTTATTTTATATAATTTTGTTATGAAAAAGAAAAAAATTCTTTTATGCCTTTGTTATGTAAAAGATTTTTTTTTTGGAGAAAGCGGTGGAATTTGAACCACTTTTCAGAATTTATTGTAATTATTATTATTATCATCATGATTATTATTATTATTATTGTCATGTGTTGTGACATCTCTATATTACGCCTCGAGAGTTTAAAAGTGCGCAGTTTGTCTGTATGTATCTCTCTGTCTAACGTTGTGCAACCCCTGGCTACATACTGCCTTGTTCTCTCGTATTGGCTAGTGTTGTTGCTACCTTGCATTTTGTTGTGCAATTCGTTCTGCCATTGGCTCTGACAATATTTGACGCGAGTTTGGGGCCACTCCCAAACTACGCATTTGATTTTTCTGAGAGGCTTCTCTCCCCTCTGGGGGGACAGAAGCTAAGTCAGTCTTAGACGCGCCGAGATGTAAGGCGAACGTGTGTATTCGGGCAGAGGCCCACCCTCATGGCGCAGCGGAATGTGAGTACGGCTCAATGTATTTCTATCTAACGCAATGTAATTGTTTTTGTTAAACGTTCCTTCTTTTGCTTAATTCTCTTTCCTTTTCAAGATGTTACTGTTAGTATTATAATCCTTGAACCAGATCTCCGAGACCTTGTGTAATGTCATACGGAGGAGTTCTTTTTGTTGCTTTTGTTATGTACCCTCCTCACAGTTTTATTATTTTGGTTAATACCTGTAAGATTCGAAAGTATTGCGTTTCTGCGTCTTGGCTTATGTATATTTTCCTGTCGGGCCTTGGTGCTCGTCTTTTGCGTCGGTGTCTCTTTTGTACCACAAATGTTTCATTTGATTGGTAGCAATTGGACCTTTGTTTGCGGACAGTATGTGTGAGGTAACGGGACTTATGTCCAACGTCCCACTAATACGTGTCCCCTTTGTTTATAGAATATATGTGACGGTGGTTAACTGGGATTTTCTCCAGCTCCAATGTCATATTATTCTTTTTTTTATATGTCGTGTTGTTGCGGCATTATGTTGGAATATAAGCCTATTTTATTATAGCGTGCTTTCGATTTTTACCGGTCTCTTTCGTCCCAAGTCAATTGTAATGTAATGTATCTCCGTATATCTCATTTTCCTTTTGTTTTGTTTTTCTCTTTCGATTTTCGCCGTATTACATAACTTAATTATAATTCCCCTTGTCTTCTCCTTCCTCCTATCTCCGTGAGATCTCTCTCCCCTTTGTTTTACTCCCCTCACTCCTCCCCCTTCCCTCCGGTATGTTTACATAACATCATGAAAAGCTTCGCGTCTTAGCAGTTCGAAGTTTGACTTTTTGCAAGTTTGTCGTTTCTCTCTAACTTTTGTAAGTTTCGTTTTATTTTCTTTCAAGTTTGTATCTTTTCGTTAGATTCATGTTGTTGAGCGGTACTCAGGTTCTGTCGTGCTTTTCAGTTTTTTTTTAGTTTTTGAATTCTTTATTCTTGGTATTGGGTTTCTTTTGTATTATTGAGCTTGTATTAGCTTGCCTTTTTTCTTTGTTTTAAATAATTTGTTTATTTCATGTACACGCTCTTTCTTTTATCCTCAATACATTTTTATATTTTAAGTAATATAGCTCCCTTGTCTTTTCATTTCTTATATTTAAGTTCCCCTTCCTTATCCTTATCCTTATCTCGATTTCGTCAATCTTGTCTTTGTGACGTAACAAAGGCACGATTAGCACGCCTCTGGGATTTCTTTAATTAATTTTATGGGAATCTCGTTTTTGCACTTTTGATTATTCCATTAAGCAATTATTTGTTTGCATTTGGTTTTTTGGAAATCATCTTTTGCTCGCTCCGAAAACCTTGGGCCCAGCACCGGGTCGAGCAAGACGTCTTTTCCCCTGTCCATTTTGCGACCTTGTTGATTTTATCTTCCACTGCTACTCTGACGCGCATTATTATTATTATTATTACTAGACCTTTATCGGCGCAGAGTGACAGAATAATGAAAATTAGATTGAAGATGAAGAATGACGTGATGGACTTCATACAAGTGTATGCACCACAGACTGGAAACAGAGAAGAAGATATTGAAGTATTCCTGGAGGATGTAGAAAGAGTAATCTCAGATGTAGAAGTGGTGATCATGGGAGACATGAATGCGCAAGTCGGAATTGAGAGACAAGGAAAGGAAGAAGTCGTTGGACCATATGGATATGGGAAAAAGAACCGGGAAGGAGAAGAACTTGTAAACTTTTGTTAAAGGAATGGACTGATAGTGGGTAATTCATGGTTTCGGAAGAAAAACAGCAGGAAAATTACGAGATATGGGTGGGGTGATAGAAGAACAAAATCAGTAATTGACTACTTCCTGGTGGAAAGGACAAATCGCAGAAAGCTGATGGATGTGACAGCTTTACCAGGTGAAGCATTTGATGGGGACCTTAGAGCTGTGGTGGCAAAATTTAGATGGGAAAAATTGGAAAACCTAAAGGAGATCAGAGAAAGTAAAATAAAAGTATGGAAATTGAAAGACAAAGCTGTACAGGAAGATTTTCAGGAGAGATTGAAGCAACAAATCCCAGTTACTGAAGTGGAAAATGTAGAAGAGGAATGGTCCCACTTTAAAAAGGCATTTGCTGGTGCAGCAGAGAGTGCTTGTGGTAGGACGTCAACAAGAGTGAAAGAGAAGGAGACACCGTGGTGGAATGAGGAAGTGAGGAAAGCAGTAAAAGAAAAGAAGTCTGCATGGAAAGAATGGAACCGAGATCAAACAGAAGAAAGCAAAAGGAAGTACCACGACAGCAAACGGAGGTGTAAGAAAGTGGTAGGAGAAGAAAAGAAGAAAAGTTGGGAAGAATTTACACGAAGAATGGAAACAGATGTAAGTGGCAGTAAAAGGATGCTGTATGGGCTTCTAAGAAGTAAGAGGAAAGAAAGAGTTACTACAAAGCTAGTGAAAAAGGAAGATGGTGAGTTGTTAACACACCCAGAAGAGATAAAGGGACGATGGCAGGAGTATTTTGATAAGCTATTGAATGTAACCAATAGTACTGGTGAGATGGAAGTGACACAACCTGACGACTCTATAACAGAAGATGATATAACAATGCTGGAGGTGGAATTAGCAGTACAGAAAATGAAGATGGGAAAAGCAACAGGGGTGGATGAAATCAGTGTAGAAATGATAAAGGCTGCTGGACCTGTTGGTATGCAATGGCTGTATCGACTGCTAAAGTGTGTGTGGAAACGGAAATGTGTACCAGAAGACTGGGAGAAAGGGCTAATAATACCAGTGTTTAAGAAAGGGGACAAGAAAGTGTGTGATAACTATAGAGGGATCACCCTCATATCACAGATAGTAAAAATACTGGAAAGGATATTAGAAAGAAGAATGAGAAGAAAGGTGGAAGGAGAGTTGCAAGAGGAACAGTATGGCTTCAGGAGTGGAAGATCCACAGTGGACCCAATCTTTAGCTTGAGGCAGGTGATGGAAAAGAACTGGGAATATGGAGAGGATTTGATCATGACTTTCATAGATCTAGAAAAGGCATATGATAGTGTCCCCAGAGAGAAGGTATGGGAAACCATGGTTAAGAAGAGACTGGGAAGAGAAATGTTGGAAATGGTGCAAGCAATGTACAGCAACTGTGTTAGCAGGGTACTGACCCCAGTTGGAAAGACAGATTGGTTTAGGAACAAGACTGGACTAAGACAGGGGAGTGTGCTGTCACCTCTTTTATTCATAATGGTAATGGATGAAATTGTAAAGGAAACAAAGGAAGCATATGGACATAAAGAAATGAAGTTACTGTTATTTGCAGATGATATTGTGGTCTGGGGAAGGAACACCGAAGAAGTGCAAAAACAACTAGATGCACTGAACGAAAATATTCAGAAGTATGGCCTGAAAATCAGTATAGAGAAAAGCAAGACCATGGTGATGACAAGAGGGGAAAGACAAGGAAAGGGCACTGTGAAAATTGGAAGTCAGAGTTTGGAAATTGTGGACACGTTCAAATACCTAGGAAGTGAATTGATGCAAACTGGTAGGTTGGACATGGAGATTGGCAGGAGGGTACAGCAGAGCAATGCATTCTATCAAAGTGTAAGAAAACTTGTTTGGGATAAGGAAGTACCAAGGAAAAGCAAGGAGGTAATGTATAAAATGTACTATGTACCCATATTAACTTATGCAGCTGAGACTTGGACCCTGACAAGCAGGCATGAGAGTAAAATCCAAGCCAGTGAAATGAAATTCCTAAGAAGTATGATTGGTAAGACAAGGAAAGACAGAGTGAGGAATGAAGATGTTAGGAAGGAAGTTGGGATGGGAAAACTAAATGAGAGAATTGAGAAGAATAAACTAAGGTGGTTTGGACATGTAAAGAGGATGGAGGAAAATAGAATACCAAGACAGGTGCTGGAGGCCAAGTGCAAGGGTAAGAGAGCAAGGGGAAGACCTAGAACAAGGTGGATCGATTCAGTGAAGAACAGCGTGAGAAAAAGGAATCTGGACTGGGACAAGATCGTGGAAGAAGAATTGTGGAAGGAAAGAGGAAAGTGGAGAAGTGCCATAAATACCCCGACCCGGCAGGAGCTGGATAAGGGGAAATGATGATGATGATGATGATGATGATGATGATGATGAGTGGGACACTGAAGGATCTCGATATTTCGAAAAGTAATTAAAATGTGCTTGATATGATGGTATCAAATGAATTATACGTACTGTTTCCATACATGTCCAATGTTGGAATGAAGTAACTGGATAAGATTTGGCCAAGTTATAGTCCGAGGACAACTTAACTGCACCAAATAAATATATGCATTCTAGTATAGAGTAATTACCCAGTTCATGCTAATTTGTTCATACGGGTAGCATAATTTAACGATATGACACGTTTGTAATGATAATGAGACGACCAGACGCAGAAGATTGTTGTATGGTGAGGCTATAAAATGTCTATAACAATGTGTATTTTGGAGGGAAAGGTATACCAATTCAGCGTTTGAAACTTATGGGAAGAGAAGACGATATGCGTGGAAAAGCAACACATTTTAAGCATGGCATAAGCTAATGAAATCAATGTTATTCAAGGTAAAATGTTCCGTTTCGAAACGGATAAATATTTAATGATAGCATAACTGTTATTTAAATGTAATTTGTGTTTGTTGTGTTGTGATATGCAAATTTGTGTTAAATTGTGCCACGTGAAGAACACTATGGACATTCGCAAATGTCAAAGAGTAGAAACGATAGGATATCTAGGATATATATGGGTGTGGTGGAGCACCAAACGTTATGAGAAGAGACTCACATATTATTTTGATTTTTGTTGTGGGAAGTAATTGTAAAATATTTTTGTGTTTTGTGTTGTGTTTTGCCTTGAATTAATACCGTTAAATGTTATATTTAGGAATTTGTTGTTTCTTTCAAGTAGATTAGTTACCTGACAGGCTCCAATCCTGAATATGTGGTCGTATAGTGGGTTGAACGCCCCATGCCCCGAAAGACCGTGGACTAGCTGGGATACGAACACATGTTCCATATGATGACGAAGGGGTACCATATTTACCACGCGACCCGAGTTAACACAGGATTTGAAACGTGAGTCAAGGGGTTCCCATTTGAAACTATTATGGCCATAATTGTAAGTTAGTCTTACCTTGTACGTTCTGTACTAAAGCTAGTAGCACCTTCCGGTTTTCACTAGCAAAGCGTACTCGGACAGTCTTGATGTTATCTAGAAAAAAATTAAAAACATTATGAATACATGAATTATCCTCGCCGCTAGATAGGGGCTTCATTCATTCCATTCCTGACCCGGTCGGAGACTGGAAGCAGGCTGTGGATTTTCATGAATACATGAATTCAGGTTAATACATGCATTCCACAAAAGAATAGTACCAATGAACAATTCAAACAGTTATTGAAAAAATCTCACCTTAATTCGTAAAGACTGTTTTATCCCTTCTCGGGGGCTCAAGTGAGTAATTGGCTCTATCCCTCTATCCCTTTCTCTCTCTCACGTATGAAATATAAAACATAAAATAAACAATCAATCAATCAAAAAATAAATACCATTAAATAACATCATGAAAAAAATAAATTAATTAATACCGTTTTACCTTCAGCAATAAATCTATAATTCAAATTATAGCACCACCACCGTCTGGTTTATCTACAAAGTCCACAGTCAGGTATATCCAATTCAGGAAATATGAAATAATCAATCAATAAGTAAATAAATATTTGTATATAACACCATCAAATAAATTAATTAATTAATACAGTATTTACATACAGCAATAAATCTATAATGCATGTATAGCGCTGCCGCCAAATTGGTTTCTAGCTTTAGCCCACATCCAGGTATATCCAGTTTTAAAAACGTAAAATAAACAATCAATCAATCAATCAATCAAAAAGAAAATCCTGTAAATATTTTTTTAAAGTTAATTTGCATTAAATACATCAAAAACCATTCATAATGTACATACTGCCCCCGAAATTTGAATTATTTCTTACAAAAATGATGATATTTTTCCGAGCCCATGATAAAATTTAACATTGAGAAAGTGCCACAGGAAGTTGAAACAAACGAGTTTTGTTGGCGAGTTCTGGCCGAGTCAAGGCTTGATCACATGATTTGTGACGCTCGGAGACGCGTGGCAAGGTCATAGTCGCGTAGTAGCAAGGATTTTGCCGCGGAGTGAAGCCACTTTTTGTTATAAACTATGCTATTGGATATGAGAAGACAGCCAATGAGAAGAGGTTTAATTGATAGAAGGATTGCCAAAGCCTCATTAATATAATTAAATTATTACATTTAGGCCCTTAGAAAGACATTTTATGGTTTGGAATAATGTAGAACATTTTAAGAAGATATTATCAGCATTTTGAAATCGCTGGAAGTACGCAGTACACTGTTATATGTATCATTCATGTACGCGCGTTTATTCCCGCGGGGTCGAAAATAGCGCTTCCAAAAGTGGGAAAGTGGGAGCAGAGAAGAGGTGTTCTTATGTCTTCAGAGTTCGAGCGGGACAGACGTTGGTCCGGGGGAGTTGAATCCCTAGTGACCTAAGCCGAAGTGTGAAGATAGTGGGCTATCTGAAGCTGTGCCGATACGGGCAAAAAATATGCACGGCCGAGCTGGATCAATCTAGTAAATGATACTATATTCTGAGCCGATACACATTTCAGTATTTCGTGAGCATTTTACGAAAATATTTCAGTGAAGGTTAATACAGTATATGAGTCGTCCAGTTGCTAAACTAGTTTAATCCATTGTGAATAACAATCATTTTCATGACAAACGTTTCTCTGGACATTGCCTCGCGTATCTTTTTTGTTTGTTTTCCACTTTTTTCTGTTTACTTGTTTTTTGTTTTGTTTTTGGTTTTGTGTTTGCATTGTGGTTTTGCTTTTGTATTCTACTTTTGCATTTCATTCTTTGTTTTTGTTTTGTGTTTGTTTTCTGTTTTGCTTTTGTTTTTGATTTTTGCTTTTTGCATTGTGTTTCTTGTTTTTATCCTGCTTTTGATTTTGTTTTTGAATTTTTCTTTTTGCTTCTATGTTTTTGTTTATTGGTTTTATGATTGTTTTCTGAAAAATATAAATATAAATAAAACAAAATAATATAAACAAAATAAACAAAACAAAATCAAAATAAAACAAAGCAAAATAAAATTAAATTAATCAAAACAAAATAAAACAAAATAAAATGAAGTAAAATAAAATAAACTAATTAAATAAATAATTTTACGACATTATCCTTAATCACAAGTGGATTAAACGAGTTTTGAAACTGGACAACTCATATGTATTTGAATATCCACTTACAGTTTTTGGAACTTTTAAGTCGCAGATAGTAAAATGAAGACGTGTTTTAGACAACGTATTTCTGAAGTTGCGAAAGGAGCGATTTTCTAGCGGGTGAACATTATAAGACAGTATTGAAGGCTGAGATATACTACAAAGGACCGTGAGTAATTTAATATTATAACAATTTTTGTGGACATTGGGATCGATAATACCTTGAACTACAATATGACTGCAATTATGAAGAATGAAGAAACGAAATATTACACATTAGAGATGACTGTTATTATGGAGTGAAGATAGTATGCGACTGGGATACGTTTAACAGCGCTATGGGTTCATAACATGGAACAACGTTAGCTACAGAATTATGTATAACATCATGCATGTCTACAATGTCAAGTACACATGTAACATTATGTACTACAGCATCGTGTACATAAATGTACAACTATGTACAAGCACTATCTGACTACGAGCAATTCACCGAACACCTACACGAACTTTTCCAATTACAATATTGTGAACCGATCTACAATCTGCAAATTTTATTTGTAACAATGGAGATCGATCGACAATATTGCTCAAATATGATCTGGAATTTCGAATGAAGTCAGCGAATGAAGATTCATCACTGGAAGAAAAATATGTCAGGGTATTTCCCGGCAAAAGCTTGAAACTTGCTAACCATGAACGAGAAGAAAATGCAGTTCGATGCTCGAAGGATGTTTGGAGTTAACGGGGAGGAACCACTTCCTTACTCGAGGGAGCAGCTTCAAGATTGGGGCAGACCTGGTTTCAACATCGTCTTCATTGGAACATGAAACATCTAGGTATTTTCCTAATACCTACTATGCACTTCAAGAGTCTACAACAAGGTAGAATTGACCTGAATTCATTATAGTAGTTGGAGTATTTTGATGGCATTATGAGCAATTATTTCTCCTTATTTGATGTTGTAGTTTCACTTCCACTTGTATTAACTTTCATGCTTCGTTATCATGTGAGATGATTGTCTTTTGTCATCTGTAAATGAGATTTCAAATATACAGTTTCTGAACTGAGATGATTAAATTATTTGGGAATTTATTTCCACTTTTAAGATTTGCTTAAATTGGTATTCGACGTTTTCGATTTTAATGAACTGAATTTCAGACAATGTTATCATGGATGTGTATTAAATTCATTTTTGGTTAAAATGAATTGGGCATCTTATTATCAGAAGAATTTATTAGCAGAGTAAGAAAACTACGTGTTTTATACTGTTAAATATCATAAATGTTATAAACATTCGTCGATCTGGCAAGTAATATTCGTCATGGTTAGGCTACGAATTCATGTACACAAAGACATTCTTAAATGGAAGTACATTCATGATTTGACAAACCATTTATTTGAGAGAAAGCATTGAACTTTCTGTAAATGAAACTTTTTAGTGAGACACGTCTTCTAGTAAGATATTTTCATCCGAAAGTAGGGAAGTTAGAGATATTCTATTCCAGTCGTGATTGATTTTTATTGGACACTTAAATAACATTGTCGTTAGTTATACAAAATTTGTAATATTACGTTATATTGTCAACGTAATCCTGCAGCAGTGTAAATTGAAGATAGATCAGTATGGTGCGGCGTATTAATGTATTTTTATTACATGTTAATAACAAAGGTTTAATGACAGAGTTACTATACGGTATAAACCTTCGGTAAGGTCTTCCTTAATCAACTACAATTGTCGTTAGGAAAATTATAGATACGTAATAACAACATATATTTTCTGGTAAGAATGAAAGCAGTTGTGTAGACAACGCAAATGTAAAGGTAATGTTGAATAATGCAAGTACTACGTGAAAGTTGATGGAACAAATGTAATGAAGTTATAAACATTTGTTTATGAGTATACGAGGAATGGTAATGCCGTATACGGAAGTATAGAAGTCTGCGAGGATATATTTGATGAAATACGAGGGGGTTTTCCGTATTTGAGATGTTGATGCATTATAGTACTGTTATGAGGAAGTTTAAACATTGTTATTTTTGGAGTTGAGTTAATGATAACTCAGATATATAAGTTAGTCAACGATATTGAGGGGGAGATAGGCAGGGAGTCGGCGGAATCGTATTTGGGAAAATGAAATTAACCTTTGACTGCTAATAATTATTTACAATTTAATAAACCGGAGTTGAGTAACAACCATACGCACTTATCTTAGTTGATTGGTCATATTAGACTGATAATAGACATTTAAACCCTCATACAGACTAAAAGGCATAGTATTCTTATAGAAAGTCAGTAGTGAGGTGAGATTAATATTTTTAAATATTATTAATAATAATAAGGCTGATACACTATAAACAATTAAACTTGAAGTGCGAGTCCGTTGTAAATATTGTACATAATTATGTATTAATTATTTAATTACTGTGTTTTGTTTTAGTAATAATAATAATATTTCACATGTGATAAATGTATAGATCATTTGGGAACGCATGGATTGATATGAGAGTGCAAGTTTAAGTATTGGGAAGTGTATGATTGAGACTTCGTTAGTTGCAAATGACGTAAGAACTTTAATGGAGTGAAGTGTTTAGCAAGTGTATTTATGACACAATACTACATAAATGTGAAGGTTCCTAAGAAGTTAAAAGGATTGGAAATGGTAATAGTCAGTGTGAAAGGAATGTTACATTTTCACGTGTTAAAATGAACGGAAGTTTTGAACAGGTGTGAAGCGTGTATGAGCCTGTTGTGAATGGAGAAGCGTATGTAACAGAGGAATGCACCGGTGCATTGACGGCAGTGTGTCACAATGCAGAAGCATTGTCCAGCTGTATGCTCGTCATGTACATATTTTTTCAGTGTTAAAAGAATGCCGGATTCAATGGAATTATTTTAATTTTGTTAAATGATCAGTAAACTGCTGATAGGAGAGCGAATGTTACTTATAAATGTAGAAAGTCATGCGGGACTTTATTTTCAATAGTGGAGGAGGAATGCATTGTTTTATTATATGAATTTTAGTTTATCTATATTTTAGGATTTTTATTAATATATTTATTTCGTTTTTTTCTAAGTTTGGCGTTGCGTGACTTATTTTAATTATAGTGGAGATGGTGTTATGGAAGCCTGGAACAGGTAAGGTATCCCTTAACCTATATACGACCCGAGATTTCGGTAAGTGTCTCACTCTACCAACCTTATATTTTATTTTATCCATAACACGATCGTATATACTGTGTATGATCCTGAAGTGCTTGTTGGTAGGATTTTTGAGAGGTTTTCTAGCCGTAAACTTTCGAGATTCTACGATCCAGCCGATCTTCGGATTCCCAGCAAGTGGCTTCTTGATTTAAACGAGTACAGTCAGTAAAAACGGTCACCCAACTATTGTGCACGAAAAAGCTTCGAAAGGCATTCGAAGAAGCTTCGAACGAGGTTCGTAGATCCATTTTTGACTTCGATGAAAGGACAGCCCATTCGTGGTGAAGTTGAGTGCGATCATATAGTTATGTTTTTGAGTTAGATTTAATAGTGTTGCCCTCAAACAAAGATCAGATCAGTTGTGAACCCGAGAACTGAATAATTTGGGTTAGAATTACATGAAAATAACCTACGATCTGAATGTATTTCATTTCAGATCGGCTCATGGCCTATGCTAGTCATGTTTAACGTAAATATAACATGTTTGACGTTGGTAAACTTAAAATCATTATTGTAGTATAATATATTCAAGTCACGTAGGAACGAATGATATTATTAAGGTATACTAAGATTCTAGATAGACATTTAGATGACCAATACATGGTTGAAATTGTTGCTCTAAATGTTGTCACCTTTCCCTGTTTTTGACGTATTGTGCCCGTTAGAGGAGGTCATATGGTCACCACAAACCGAGCGTGGCCTCCCAAATAAACCCATCCTTCAAACACGTTGCCGGAGAGCATCGGATGCACCTCTTGTGGGGCTAGCCGACACAAGACCCAATATCCCAATGGATCAGGTCCCCATCATAAGCTATGTCAAAGCCACCCAACGAATTGCATCCAAAAAACACAAAAATAATAAATGAAAACTTCTAGACTTAAGTAAAATTCGTGGAATTATTTATTTAAAAATCAAACCCCTATCCTACAATCGGAGGGCTTGAAATCATTTAGTCCGCAAAGCTACTTCAAAACAACAAAAAACAGAAGAATGTCAAAACATGACAGCAAAGCTAAATTATACTGGTACCACTCCCGTATTTACAGTTAACTTTACCTATTCTAGCTAATCCTGGCAGATAATAAAATACGGCGAGAAGCATCCGTGTAAGCAAAACCTAAACAAAGCTATGATAACAGTCATTTGATTACAATAAGTACATTAGAACAATAGCTGTACAACGAAGCTAAAGAATGTAACAGTAGGGTACAATGGGTTTACACACATAATAAATACAGCACTCAAAAGCATTCTTATTCCCCAGCCTACAACAGAATGGACAACTCTTTGCTACCATTCGTCATCTACAGTGTAAGAATGAAACAAATAAATGCACTGTAATAACATTGTCTAACCATGAGGTCACTGCGGCCCCCGAGTTACAAACTGCTGATTGCCAGTGATCTCTGTCAGTCGAAAAGTGTAAGCATCTAAATAATTCAATTCAGAAAAAATATCTTACAAGAGCAATGCATTGGTCAGCTGTAGGCAATCAGATCAAGATTTAACAAGCGGTTATTATTCAACGAGCATCTTAACGTAGTAAATTTATAAGAATGAGTTTTCAAGATTTAGGAAATGATTATTAAAATCGGCGGTTTAAGAGATCATTATTTATCACGAATGACCATATGACACAAGGCTCCTAACAGGTGAGCTACCTGAACAGTACTCACCACAAAGTAAACACGTGGCATGCAACGTCACTATAACACTACGGGCTGTAAAAAAGCTCCGTTACCAATCAACAGTAATCTACGTGGCTTCCTGAGCATACTAGAACAATCTCGGTCAGACTAGTATAAAACTTAGATCTACCGGCCATCACAAACAGAGTATAGTACTCCTCGTGTCAACACATATAACAATTCACATAAAGTGAGAAAATAGCCTAATTATAAATGTCTGGTTCATCTAATGAAAACTCTGATCGTATAACATAATGAGAATAATAAAACTTCATTCGATTACAACATGTACGAAAATATAATATTAGTTCGTGACTTCTGAGTCACCCTGTATCAATACAAATATTACTGACAGCAGTGGCTACGCTGGCTAAAGCACAGCGTTAGGTCATGGGGCCAAGCTCTCTGCTGACTCGGTAGACGCGTGGGTTCGAGCCCCACCGTCGGCCGTCCTTGAAATGGTTTTCCGTGGTTTCCCCATTATCAACACAAGGCAAATGCTGGGACGGTACCTTCTGATAGGCCACGGCCGCTTCCTTCCACATCCTTGCCCAGTTATCTTCATCCATTCCGTATCCCATCCCGACGCGCAGGTCGCCCACGGGTCTCGACCCGAAAGATCTTCACTCGGCCTCTCAGGAAGCTACACGAAAAAAAAAAAAAAATAGGAACTGCTGTTACTTGACCTTCATAAATATCGAGCATTCACAAGCTTGGCTCGATCAGAAAATCCCTTACAAAAATATGTGTAGGAAGTGCGTCATTATAAGAGTCGAAGTCTCACTGGAAATCATACTGGTTTTATAGGTAATATTTCAACGGGATGCCTGGCTTTGGAAACACCTGTCATGTGCTTCGGCTCAGTTCTGGCGTCCCTCACTGTATGTGTGTAAATTGCTCTCAGGTAAAGTCTTTAAACTGTTCCAATACACGTAGGGTTCACAAAATCACTGTTCACTAGTGACCCTAATACACACTTGAGTAATGTTACAATAGAATTGGTTATAATGCGATGTTGTAGACTTCCCAAAATTATGTACAAGGATGTAACAACTTTGTCAAAAGCAAAGAAGATTAAAACGAAAATATTTATCCCATCTGAAACTCTTTGAAAGATGTTCCACACCACTGTGGATTAAATTTATTCAATCATATGCACACAAGGCACGGAAAATGACTATAAATGTGTTACAACCGCTTATCCTCCTTGTGTTAATTCTAAATCATACGGTATTACCGTGCAATCGGGATCAGAGTGAGCTGCAACTTGCTGCACAGGTATTAGATTCAGCTTGAATCTTGTGGCTTTCAAACCACATAAATAAATATTTACAATAATCACAATGGTGGGATGAGTAAACCATCACATCCAAACGATACGCCCGACAGTGGTGTGCTAGTAATTGACAAAAGCGGAGCTCAAAAATTGTGCATGAAATTCAGCATGAGCTGATCAAAGAAGATTATTGCTCCTTATTTAAAGACCCTTTCTGGTTTCCATGAGTTGGAAATTACATGTTTTACAATATTGGACCAGTGTGCGAACACACCATGGGTGACTAACCATGAGCTTTAGAATCCAAACGGTGAGGAAGCTCATGAAGCTGGAAAATCTCCAATGTGGTGTCTACAAAGATAAAAAACCTACCTACATGACTGTTATCAAGTACAGTTGCTAGAACTACTTCACCATGACCGACAACCTTTAGAGAAGAATTAATGCATGACCCACGACGCAACGTAGCTCGCCCATCAAGGAAAATCTGAGGGGTAGGTATTTCCCATAGGCTTTGGCAAAGTCCTATTTTCCTTGGCCATGAGCATAGCCATTTTCTCCTCTTCTTCCATCTCGTAATGCTGCTAGATGTTCGTTATCCTCCTCGTCAGGATGGCTTAGGTCATGGTGAACAGCATGGTCAAACGGGAAAGGATTCTCATCACTTGGTGTTGTATCAGCATCGTGTAGGTTAGTGAAAAATGGTGTTTAATCACTGATTTTAACGTAGTTTTCTTTGAGCAAAGCTGCTTCTACACTGTGCAGACTTCTAGAAAAATGCCCATGTGCCTGCTCACTGATGTTATGATACATTATGTATCTTGCAACAAAGATTCTATATCACTTATGAAAAATCGTAATCGCCAATTATCGTAGCAATCATGATAATGGGAATCTCGGCCTTTGCGCGGCTCGAATATAATTAGTAGTACTGGTGTTTTAATGGTGCAATTCACTGTATGACGCTGATAATTTCCATTATTTCGAACTTCGTTGAAAAATACATGTCTGCCATGTGGCATGAATAATGGCCATGTGCTTGGTCGCAAAATGTCGATTTACACAATCACCCTCTGAAATATAATACACTCGTTGCTACTACAGGCAACTTAATAATGCACATGCACACTAGGTGCCAAAATATACTTGATGTACTCGGATATTCACAGATAATGGACTCCTTGATCCTTCGAAAACCCTGGTCTACCAGACCATTATACAAACACGTCTATGCGTTACCAACGCACAAGAGGGTGTATTTCTTCTCGGAATCTGGCGTACCGGCGTCGATACTTCGTGAGTCTTGTAGCGACTACTTACATCCGGTTCGTATCTCTGCGAGGTTATTCCTTTTTCTCAAATAAATAATAAAATAATTATTAGGCCACCACATCGTGGCAAATTATGCAGAATGACTATAGATGGTACGTTCTAGTTTGCACATTTAGGATACAAACTTAAATCTTACAGGAAAAGTATTTGGAGCAACTGAGTAAAGTCAAAAGTGCGTCTGAAGCTAGAGCATCCTTCCTATGCGCGTTCTATATCACTCAGATATTAAAAATTCATGGTTCTCATAAAAATCATCACCAGCATGAGCGAATACGGGCTCATTTGCCTCCACGTCGTTTCAAATAAAAGTGCAGGACAGGCATTTTTATTTGTTTAGACAATCCAATTCTGTTTTGGTGATATTTTTTTAGATTTGCGGCGTTGAAGTTTCCAATACGTTCGCTGGTGTTCAAATCTCCTATTATATATCTCCCGTTGTTCAGTGTATCAAGTACTCCGTTCGGGCCATAATATTGGGATACAAATTTTGCATATACCCGTTTCATGGGGTTGGAAATTCATGGATGTCTGTTTAACACGAGGTATCGATGAGTGGTTGCCTAAATCTTTTGTGTCTCATCCTTCTCAGGCGTTTCTCTGCCTGACGATTCAGCTTGTTCCTGGCAGCATCTATGCGACTTGCATGGGATGGTTGGATACAAGGTGGTATGACGATAACTTGGTTCCATAATCGAACTGGTGTCTGATTCAAGTGCAATACGCACGGTATGTGGCCGGTACTCTCGTCTACAGTGGAATTTACACATTTCGTAATTATGCTCAATATCTCTGTCCATCGCCAATGCTCCTCTTGGCAGTAAAAACGACAGAATTTGGCAGAGTGGCCATAAAACACTCAGCTGGATTACATTCCGGGTGGCGAATTTATGATAAGACGTGGCCTATCTGGAGTTCTTCCATGGCATTAGCAAACTCTGCAGATGTAAATTGTGACCCGTGGTCAGTAAGCAAATGTTTCGGCTTTCCTGCCTCCGGTATCAATTGTTTCTTAATGCGTTGAATGACCTGATATGCGGTCGCCTTCTTGATCGGGTGAAGCATGGTGTACTTGGTGAAGACGTCTATGGTGACGAGAACAAACCTGTTGCCTTGTCGTCCCTGAGCATACAGCTCTCGAGGTTGAGTTGGCAAAATTGGTCTCGGTGGCTCCCGCATTAAGTGCGACGTGTACTTGTTACGCTGGCATTTGTCACAAGCACGAAGACACTTGCGTACGGAGGCTCGTAAGCCTTTCCAAGTAAACGATTCGCAGATAGTGGCAATCGTTTTGTCTGTACCGCCATGACCAATGGATAAATGCACCATCATAATCAAAGTGTCCTGGTATCGCCTCGGTACCACAGCACGAAGTTGGGT
This sequence comes from Meconema thalassinum, assembly GCA_946902985.2. NCBI lineage: Eukaryota > Metazoa > Arthropoda > Insecta > Orthoptera > Tettigoniidae > Meconema > Meconema thalassinum. The sequence continues at coordinate 801,329,971 of OX336389.2, read as the reverse complement.
ATGATCCGGGTCGATGAATTTATAAAGTGTTCTTCGATACAGAAGGTGATCCTAGGCTATCACAGCTGTAGCTGCGTAATCCACGTCTTGAGCATCGATTTAGTTTTCTAAAAACCTTATAATCTACCTCAGCTCCTCTTCACGCCGTTGACCTTTAGGCAAGTGGCGTAAACGTCGAAGGTGTTCTTGACAATCTCCCACGATGTCCATGGCGTGTATTGCGACTAAGGATGTCAGTAAGAAAGTTCTCCTTCCCTGGTCGGTGTACGATAGTGAGATCAAATTTCTGGAGAAAGAGCGTCCAACGCATAATTCGGTCACTTGCCAGTCTTGATTTCTGGATGAACGTCAGGCATGATGATCGGTGCGGACTAAGATCCTCTGTCCCCAAAGTAATTTTCGCCAGTGTCCCAGTGCATAAACAATGGCTAAGGCTTCCAGCTCAGCAGTAAAGTAGCTGGTCTCATGTGGTCTGAGCCTTCTGCTCAGGAACGCAATAAATGGCGTCCTTGCTCATCGTCTTCTTGTAATAATATTGCAGTTATGTCCATCCCAGAAGCGTCAGTTTCAAGGATAAAATTACTAGAAAAGTCCGGATATTCCAGAGTTATGCTTTCCAGGAGCATCTTCTTGGCCTTCTCAAATGCTGCAGTACATTCTTTATTCCAGGTCCAACGATTGTTCTTCTTAAGGAGATTCTGAAGTGGAGCAACAGTTTCAGAATAGTGCGGACAATGTGCCAAAAAGAACTGGGTAACTCCTAGGAATTGCCTTATGTGTTTAACACGTGTGGTTTGTGGAAACTTGGAGATGGTCTCAATCTTGGCCGGGCTCGGTCTGTAACCCTCTCCACTAATAATGTGACCTACGAATTTGATCTCTCAGCGAAAGAATTTGCATTTCTCTCTGTTCGCCTTCAAATTTGCAGTACGAAGGTTTTCAAACACGAGACGAACAGTTTCCAAATGCTCTTGTTCAGTCTCGGTTTCAATAATTATGTCATCAACATAACAAATTATCCTCTCCTTGACCTGGGGAGTTAAATTGGCATCCAAAGCTCGTATGAACGCTGCTGCTGCGTTCTTCAGACCAAACGGTAGTTTGCAGAAAACGTAAGTGGTCAGTCCAAAAAGAAATACAGGATATTTCTCCGTGTGTTTAGACAACTTTATATGGTAGTAGGGTTGAACAAAGACGAGTGAGGTCAGATATTTCTTCCCTTGAACCTCCTGAGAATATCTCGTATCTTGGGCGGTCGATCATGCTCTGGACTTAAGCGTTCGTTAAGGGCTCGTACGTCTAAACAGAGTCGTTAGCTTCCATCTGCTTTCACAACTGTAGTCAAAGGATTCACGTAGGATGTAGGACTTTCCGAATGATCCCTGCCGCTTTCATTTCTTGAAGTTTCTTCCCAGCTTCTTCCAGATGCTTTTCAGCGATCGGTTACACTTTCTTCAGGAAAGGTGATTCATCCATGACGACTAGGTCGTATTCAAAATTCCTGATCTCACCAGGCGTCGTGTCGAAAATGCCAGCATAATCTTCTAGTAGCTCTTCTAGTTTCTCGTCGACCATTCCATGGTGTTCTTGATCATTCGCGCACTCTTCCTTAGTGCTTTCTTTGTCCTCTGCGTTCAGCATGTCTAGGACATTTACATCGGCACTCAAATACTCTTCATCCTCGACGAGGTCCATTGGAACGGCATCATGCGGCTTGAATCTGATGGTATTCTCTCCCTTGTCGATGACTCAATCGTGCTTCCTCATTAAGTCGGCACCCAAAATTGCCTGATATTTCAGGTCCTTCAATACAATGAACTGAAGCAGATAAATATGGACCGCTATCTCAACAGTAAAGAGCACTTGTACTTTATATTTTACGGTCTTGTCAGGTCTAATCCCTCTGACTTTGACAGAGAATACTGGGAGTTTTGTCAGCTTAGTATGGGCTTTAAGTATACCATGGAAACCAGCTTATAAGACACTTATCGTTGTTTCTGTGTCTATCAGTAGTGTAACGGGATATCCGTTGATCTTTGACGAAATCAGTGGTAAACGTGTTATCTGGAAGTCGTTCGTCGTTCGTCTTTCGTACAGTAGGTCCTCTTGGAGTGGCTCCCAGAGTAGAATGACAGCGATTACTCCGGAGTCAATCTCCTCAGACCTCACTGAGTTTTCGGCGTTTTTTCTCTTGCCTTGCGAAGTCCCTGGCTGATTAGCGTCTTGGGGAACTTTTTCGGGCACTACCTGCATTTCCCTCGGAGTCTGAGCTCAGTCCCTCTCTGCACGATCGCGGAGTTGACGGATATAGCCCCTGCTCTCTTGAGCTCGTCCTCTCCAACCACGATCAATCTGGTATCGCGGGTCCCGGACTCTTCTATAACCCTCGGAATACCTATAGTCTCGCCTTATCGAAGGTTGCCGTCGATGTTGTTCATCGTAACTACTTTCGTTTGGATTGTTACGCCTTTCGTCATTGTTCCTTTCAAAACGACGTTGCCAATACGTCGGATTACTCGATTGTCGGTTCAGTTCGTCTGGTCTGGTCCAGTGTTATTCCTCTCATATCGTGCTTCAATGTTGGACGAAGGTTCAGTCGTCTCACTGACCTTGTCAACAGTCGTCAATTTCACCTGGCTGGTCTCATTTCGATGTTCTCCACGCGGTCTCTGAATTACGAATTGCTCATTACTCGAATCAAGCCGTCGTAGAATTTGGTCACACCCAATGAATGAGGTGGCGTCCGCTGCAATCAAGACGCGTTTGACGTCTGAAGGGTATTGGCGACTGATCGTCTGGATCAATTCGGCCTATGACAGTGGAGGTTGAAGACGCATAAGACTGGCAAGTTGCGAGCAAAATAGTTTGCGTAGCGAAACGGCTGAGTGTAGCTGTAACGCTTGGTGTACTTCTCAGCCCTTGTACTCTGCTGGATGTCACTTGACAAGTAGGTCCGTAATAATGCCTCCCTAAAATATTGGTATCCGCTGACTGAATACCTGAACGTGCGGAATCAAGTGCTGGCTTGGCCATCAAGCAGCCTTTCGTTTACCCTGAGTTCACGTTCGGGTGTCACCATAGCGTCGCCTAGGTAGCATTCAACGTTGTTCATGAACTCAACTGGAGTTACCCCTCATCCAGTTCCTGAGAAATGAGCAGGTTGCTCCTCCCTAGATCTGATAATGACCACATTCTGATTAGTCGGCATTCGCATCGGCGTGAATACGGGTGCGCTATAGTTTAACTGACTGGGTTGCTCCCTGGGTGTAGGATGGCAATTACCCCCAGTCGTTGTTACATTTGGAGTAGTGGACAGATACTGGGTTCCAACAGTCTGTCCTTGAGACGTATGTTGACCTGTTCCAGCGGTGGAAGTGATTTGTGAAAAGGTGGCCAGTATTTAGACGTACAGCGCTGCTCATTAGTGGTGGCAGGACATGCCTCAGTAGTCGAACTCATGTTCTGGTTCATTGTTCACAAAGTCACTGGTGCGAAAGTAGGCGTTGTCGTAAAAGTTTTTGCTTTAGGTTGAGCTTCGAGACTCTCCATCAACCTCTGCTCAAGATGTCGAATATCTGGAGTATTCGGCGGATCGCTTGGTACACTCAGAGTATTCACTTGCAACTCTAACCTCTCTATCTTCCCACGAAGACAATTGTCGAAGATCCGAGCCCCTCTTTAATCGCGACTTCCTCTATCCTTTTCCGTAGATAATCCACATCATCTTTAATCTATGTCATATTGCTTTCAACGCTGGCCTTCTGTTCTGACATATCCTTTTTAATGGAGTTTATGTCGACAGTAAGCTCTTTATGGTTCTCGTGCACCTGATCCTTTAGATCTTCAACATTCAACGTTAGTTCAGCGACGATTCTGGTGCTGTCTGTCAGTTAGTCACGAACTCTGACCATGTCTTTCGAAATCGTCTTAACATTATTGTGGACCGCGACTACGACCCCTCACATTAACCTCAAACTGGTGTTAATGATAGTTACTTCGTGTCGGACTCCTTCTGCAAAGCCTTGAGTTTCCTCAATCCTTCACTCGACGGCTGAACCTCTAAGGTCAAGTTGAGCCCTAACATTCTCTATAGTCAAATGCAACTCCTTCTTCTCTTCGTCGATCCTCTCATTAATGTTCTCAATACTATCGTCAATGATGTCGAGTCGAGTTGGCATTTCTCTTCTGCTTGCGGTTATGTCGGTAGACAGAGCTTGTAGGCGTTCATTCGCTTCCTGTTGATTTCTAATCATGTCGGCACGAACCATAGAAAAACCTCCTAACAAGTTGTTATTGGCTTCCGCATGGTTTTTTTTCTATGTCCTGTCTAAGCTCGGTTAGTGTGTTAGTGTTAATAACAAAAGTGGCATTAGTGGCATCGATGCCAACTCTCACGTTAGCTAAAGTTTCATTCAGAGTGGCAACATTCGTGGTTAAATCACCCCTAACATCAGTTAAGTCGCCTCTCACATTAGCTAAAGTTTCATTCAGAGTGGCAACATCCATTTCTTAATGTAGTGGTATTTCGATTTTAAGTTTTCGTATTGTCGGTGACATCCCCTCGGACTAAGTCCAAGTCACCTCTTAACGTCACAGTATTCTCCTTAAGATCGCCTCTCAAAACGGCGATACTCGCCTCCATGTTGGCTTTCATCTGGGCCATCATCTTGTCCAGTAACGCACGAAATCTCTCCTCCTCCATAATACAAGAATTCCATATGAGAAAAGAAGGAGACATCTAAATCTAACTAGCAATACAAAGAGGAAATGATCGTGGAGGAAACTTTGCCTTTCTAAACAAATATTCATGAATACCACGGGATTCGACGTCTAAAAGATTCTACTTGAAATCTAAAACAACGACAAGCAAGCAAAACACAAGTGACATTTACTGAGGACGAAGTACGGGCAAAGTCAAAGTCCTGATCTGAATTTTAATATAACTGTACTTCGCCCCAGGGTCTGATATCTAAAAGAATGCCTTGTGGCAAATGCATGGCTGTACGACCTCTGAAGTTCTTCACAGTCCAGTCAATTTACCAATGAATAGTCATATATGATCCTCTCTAAAAAACATGGAGCTAATGGCCTCCATGTCCAAATCTGCCACTGCAGTTGGCCGCCAAAATAGTAAAGAGAGTAGGTATGTGCCCGTTAGAGGAGGTTATCTGGTCACCACCAACCGTGCGTGGCCTCCCAAATAACCCAATCCTTCAAATTTATTGCCGGAGGGGATCGGATGCACTACTTGTGGGACTAGCCGGCACAAGACTCAATATCCCAAAGGATCAGGTCCCCATCATAGGCAATGTCAAAGACACCCAACGAAATGCACCCCAAAAAAAACTAATATATGAAAACATCCAGGCTTAAGTAAAATTCGTGGAATTATTTATTTAAAAATCAAACCCCTATCCTACTATCGGAGGGCTTGAAATCGGCTAGTGCGCAAAGCTAATTCATAACAAAAATACCCCTAGCTGAATGCTATTATCCCTCTCGACAGGTCCTGATTACATAAGGAAAATCAAGGCAAAGCTTGGGACGTGGTACGAAAAACAACCCTGATTGATGATACAAGCAAAAATAATGATGGTTCTAGAATGAAAACATCATATCAGAAGAATGTCAATACATGACAACAAAGCTAAATTATACTGGTACCCCTCCCGTATTTACAGTTAACTTTACCTATTCCAGCTAATCCTGACTGATAATAAACCACGGCGAGAAGTGTCCCTGTAAGTAAAACCTAAACAAAGCTAAGATAACAGTCATTTGATTACAATAAGTACATTAGAACAATAGCTGTACAACAATAGCTAAAGAATGTAACAGTAGGGTAAAATGGGTTTACACACATAATAATTACAGCACTCAAAAGCATTCTTATTCCCCTGCCTACAGCAGAATGGTAACTCTTTGCTACCATTCGTCATCTGAAGTGTAAGAATGAAACAAATAAATGCACAGTAAAAATAGTTTCTAACCATGAGGTCACTGCCACCCCCGAGTTACAAACTACTGGTTGCCAGTGATCTCTGTCAGTCAAAAAGTGTAAGCTTCTAAACAATTCAATTCAGAAAAATATCTTACAAGAGCAATGCATCGGTCAGCTGTAGGCAATCAGATCAAGATTTAACAAGCGGTTATTATTTAACGAGCATCTTAACGTCGTAGATTTATAAGAATGAGTTGGCATGATTTAGGAAATGATTATTACAATCGGCGGTTTAAGAGTTCATTATTTATCACGAATGACCATATGACACAAGGCTACTAACAGGTGAGCTACCTGAACGGTACTCACCACAAAGTAAACACGTGACATGCAACATCACTATAACACTACGGGCTATAAAAAAAGCTCCGTTACCAATCAGAGTAATCTATGTGGCTTCCTAGCGCACTAGAAAAACCTCGGTCAGTCTAGTATAAAACTAAGTTCTGCCGGCCATCACAAACAGAGTATAGTACTCCTAGTGTCAACACACGGACATAATAAGTCACATACAGTAAGAAAATAGCCTAATTATAAATGTCTGGTTCATCTAACGAAAACTCTGATCTTATAACATCATGAGAAAAATTTACCTTCATTCGCTTACAATATGTGCGAAAATATAATATTAGTTCGTGACTTCTGAGTCACCCTGTATCAATACAAATAGTAACTGCTGTTACTTGACCTTCATAAACATCGAGCATTCACAAGCTTGGCTCGATCAGAAAATCCCTTACAAAAATATGTGTAGGAAGTCGATGCCATACTGGTTTTATTGGTAATATTGCAACAAGATGCCTGCTTTGGAAACACCTGTCATTTGCTTCGGCACAGTTCTAGCGTCCCTCACTGCATGTGAGTAAATTGCTCTCAGGCAAAGTCTTTAAACTGTTTCAATACACGTAGGGTTCAGAAAATCACTGTTCACTTGTGACCCTAATACTCACTAGAGTAATGTTACAATAGAATTGGTTATCATGCGATATTGTGGAATTCCCAAAATTATGTACAAAGATGTAACAGCTTTGTCAAAAGCAAAGAAGATAAAAACGAAGATATTAATCCTATCTGAAACTCTTTGAAGGGTGTTCCAAACCAATGTGAATTAAATTTAAACAATCTTGTACACACAAGGCACGGAAAAAGACTATAAATGTGTTAAAACCGCTTATCCTCCTGGTGTTAATTCTAAATGATACGGTATTATCATGCAATCGAGATCAGAGTGAGCTATAACTTGTTGCACTTATTACACAGATATTAGATTCAGCTTGAATCATGTGGCATTCAAAGCACATAAAAAGTATTTACAATAATCACAAAGGTGGGATGAGTAAACCTTCTAATCCAAACGATTCGCCCGACAGTGGCGTGCTAAAAATTGACAAAAGGGGAGCTCAAAAATAGTACATGAAATTCAGCATGAGCTGATCAAAGTAGATTATTGCTCCTTATTTAAAGACACTTTCTGGTTTCCATGAGTTGGAAATTACATGTTTTACAATATTGGACCAGTGTGCGAACACGCCACGGGTGACTAACCATGAGCTTTAGAATCCAAACGGTGAGGAAGCTCATGAATTTGGAAAATCACCAAAGTGGTATCTACAAAGATAAAAACCTACCTACATGACTGTTATCAAGTGCGGGAGCTGGAACTACTCCACCATGACCGATAACCTTTACAAAAGAATTAATGCATGACTCGCAGTGCAACATAGCCCACCTCGTCCATCAAGGAAAATCTGAGGGGTAGATCCTTTCCTATAAGCTTTGGCAAAGTCCTCCGTTCCTTGGCCATGAGCATAGCCATTCTCTCCTTTTCTTCCAACTCGTAATGCTGCTAGATGTTCGATGTCCCCCACATGTGGATGGCTTAGGTCATGATGAACAGCATGGTCAAACGGGAACAGATTCTCATCACGTGGTGTAGTAACAGAATCGTGTAGGTTAGTGAAAATGGTGTTTAATCACTGATTTCAACGTAGTTTCCTTCGAGCATAACTGCTTCTACACAGTGCAGACTTGTAGAAAAATGACCATGTGTCTGCTCACTGAAGTTATGATACTTCACGTATCTTGCAACACAGATTCTATAACTTTTATGGAAAATCGTAATCGCCAATTATCATAGCGATCTTGATAATGGGAATCTCGGCCTTTGCACGGCTCAAACATAATTAGTAGTACTGTCATTTTAATGGTACAATTCACTGTATAACACTGATATTTTCCATGATTTGGAACTTCGTTGAAAAATACGTGTCTGTCATTTGGCATGAAAAATGGCCATATGCTTGGTCGCAAAAATGTCGATTTTCACAATTTTACTCGGACATATTATACACTCGTTGACTACAGGCAACTTAATATTGCACAAGCCACTTGGTTCCAAAATATACTTAATGTACTCGGATATTCACAGATAATGGGCACCTTGGTCCTTCGAAAACCCTGGTCTATCAGACAAGTAGACAAAAACGTCTATGCGTTACCAACGCACAAGAGGGTATATTTCTTCTCGGAATCTGGCGTTCCGGTGTCGATACTTCCTGAGTCGTGTGGTGACTACTTACTTCCGGTTCGCATCTCTGCGAGGTTATACCTTTGTCTAAAATAAATAATTAAATAATTATTAGGCCACCACATCGTGGCAAATTATGCAGAATGATTGTAGATGATACGTTCTAGTTTGCACATTAATGACACAATTTTTAATCATACAGGAAAACTATTAGGAGCTTCTGAGTCAAGTCAAAAGTGCGTCTGAAACTAGAGCATGCTTCCGGGCATATTCTACATCACTCAGTTATTAAAAATGCATGGTACTCATAAAAATCATCACCATCATGAGCGTATACGGGATCATTATCCCTATAGAAGTTTGTGTATTATATTATTGCAATGTCAATGTCAGCAGAGGATGTCGAGAAGCTGACGGACGGGATGATGGAGAAAATTGAGGTTGTAAAATACGATTTACAGGGGAGTTTTCAGGAGGTGAAGCAGGATCTGGAGAAGGTCAAGAAAATAGGAAAGAGGATATTGACACAGTTGTTGTCAAGGTTGTTGAAAATGTAGTAGAAAATATTACTGAAAGGGTAACTGAGAATGTCAAAGAAAGTCTAAAGGAGGAAATACAAGGTGTACAATCTTCCTTAAATGGATTGCAGACCAGTGCTACTGCAGTCAAAGTAAACGTGTCGCGTTTACAGGCCAGCTGTACTGAGGTGAAAAATAAGGTTGACGAGATTCAGACAGATGTCGGTAATGTCCGAACTGACGTCTATAATGTACAAACTAAGGTCGACACTGTACAACCAGATGTAGTTAAGGTACAAAGTGATGTCAATAATGTCCAAACTGACGTCAAATAGGTACAAATTGATGTTAGTAATATACAGGTAGATGTTAACTATGTACAAACTTATGTTAATGGTATTCAAACAGACATAAACAAAATACAAACAGAGGTTAACAACATGTTTAATGATGTCACAAATGTTCATACTGATATTAATAATGTTAGGACAAATGCAGAAGATATACACTCTGATGATAATGGTATTATAACTGACATAGGAAAGATGGAGACAGAAGCATCTAGTTTAAAGCAAAGGGTTATCAAAATATAAAACAGTTCTGTGAATATGCAAACTAAACTCAGCAGCATAGGGACTAGCAATTTATCTTTCCAATGCGACATCAGAAAAGATTTGGAAAGCTCTAAAACCCAATGTAAGGAAAATATAGGTGCTTTACAGTTACAATTTACTAATGATAACTTGAATACAACTAATGCATTCAAAGAACTTAAAGTAAACGTAGATTCTTTACGCACATGAGTTATTGATCACAACAACATTCTTAAGGAGGATATATATTTAGACATAGAAGAAATGTTGAAAGCTAATTTTGTGGTTTGAAAAGAGGAATGGAATAAGTCCAGTAGTGAACATGTAAAGAAAATTCAAGGTAATATAGATAAAAAGTTAGCAAGTAGGCAGGTAACGATAAATAGAGAAATAACTAGTGTAAAATCAGACTAATGTAAGCGTATTGATTTTCTTCAAAAGACACAAGTGGAAGATACAAATCAATTATCTGAAGCAGCGCCAATACGGGCAAAAACTATGCTCGGCCGAGCTTGATCAATCAAGTAAATGATACTATATTCTGAGCCGATACACATTTCAGTATTTCGTGAGCATTTCCACAAAAGTATTTCAGTGAAAGTTAACACAGTATATGTATTCGAGTATCCACGTACAGTTTTTGGAACATTTAGGTCGCAGATAGTGAAATTAAGACGTTTTTTAGACAACGTATTTCTGCAGTTTCGAAAGGAGATATATTCTAGCAGAAGAACATTATAAGACAGTATTGAAGGCTGAGGTACACTACAAAGGAACGTGAGTTATTAAATATTATAACAATTCTTATTAATATTGAGATCGATAATAACTTGAACTACAATATGACTGCAATTATGAAGAATGAAGAAACGATATATATTACACATTAGAGATGACTGTTATAATGGAGTAGAGATAATATGCGATATGGGATACGTTTAACAGAGCTGAGAGTTGATAACATGGAGCAACGTTAGCTACAGAATTATGTATAATATCATGCATGTCTACAATGTCAAGTACACATGTAACATTATGTACTACACCATCGTGTACTTTAATGTATAACTATGTACAAGTACTATCTGACTACGAGCAATTCATCGAACTTTTCCAACTACAATAGTGATCCGATCTACAATCTAAAAATTTTATTTGTAACAATGGAGATCGATCGAAAATATTGCTCAAATATGATCTGGAATTTCGAATGGAGTCAACGAATGAAGATTCATCACTGTAAGAAAGAAAATATCGGGGCATTTCCCGGCAAAAGCTTGAAACTTGGTAACCATGAACGAGAAGAAAATGCAGTTCGATGCCCGAAGGATGTTTGGAGTAAACGGGGAGGAACCACTTCCTTACTCGAGGGTGCAGCTTCAAGATTGGGGACAGACCCGGTTTCAACATCGTCTTCTTTGGAACATGAAACATCTAGGTATTTTCCTAATACCTAATATGAACTTCAAGAATCAACAACAAGGTAGAAGTGACCAGAATTCATTATAATCGTTTGAGTATTATGAGCAATTATTTCTCCATATTTGATGATGTATTTTCACTTCCACTTGTATTAATTTTTATGCTTCGTTATCATGTGAGATGATTGTCTTTTGTCATCTGTACATGAGATTTCAACTATACAGTTTCTGAACTGACATGATTAAATTATTTGGCAATTTATTTCCTTATTTAAAATTTTCTTAAATTAGTATTCGACGTTTTCGATTTTAATGAACTGAATATCAGACAGTTTTGTCATGGATGTGTATTAAATTCATTTTTGGTTAAAATGAATTGGCCATCGTATTATAAGAATAATTTTTAGCAGGGGAAGAAAACTACGTGTGATATACTGTTAAATACCATAAATGTTATAATTATTCGTCGATCTGGCAAGTAATATTCGTCATGGTTAGGCTACGAATTCATGTACTCAAAGACATTCATAAATGGAAGTACATTCATGATTTGACGAACCATTTATTTGAGAGAAAGCATTGAACTTTCTGTTAATGAAACTTTTTATTGAGACACTTCTTCGAGAAATATATTTTCATCCGACAGTAGGGAAGTTAGATATATTCTATTCCAGTCGTGATTGATTTTTATTGGACACTTAAAGAACATTGTCGTTAGTTATACGCAATTTGTAATTTTACATAGGTAAAAGCACCAGTCATTGACATGGTCACCTATAGTTGACACTCTGGGAAACAATCATTAAAAATAAGGAGTGATGCCTGCCTGTTGCGTTCAAATTTAGGCGGCAACTACTTGGGAGCCATCTGGTGGTACTGGATGAAAACTAGTCAGATGAGGTGTTATGGGTTGGAGAGGGACGGAGTTCAGTAATGGTCACTGTTGCAAGATAGGGCAGCACATGCTTTCTTTGTCAGTTTTCTTAAGCAGGTGAGTTCGTTTTAGTAATTATATTTCCTCGTGTTGGCTAACTTCAGATAATCCTGATATGCAGTAGAGAAGATAAACAGATGTTCTTTCCATTGTTGTGTTCACAATATAAAAAAAGGCGGGTAAAAGTAGGGTTAGGTTTGGGTGTCAATTATTGGTTCACTAAATCCTGCCTGTAACCCTTAATCGACACCCCTGTCAATAATGGGTGTTTCCCATATGATTTCAATTTGAAATCTTTTTGTTACTGTTATAATATACTTTAAATTTTGATCTTTTTGGTAGTCCTTTTGGATCATTTGAATGACCTATACCAAAGGATGACAGGGGGTGTCAACTTTAGGTTTTTGGGGTGTCAACTATTGGCGATTGATTCCAAATTCCTATATCTTTATTTACTTAGCCTATTTTATCAATGTGTTTGGTCAGTAAGGTTTGGTCTTTTGACTAATATAGAGCTATCTTTCGTTTTAGGCCACAAAATGAGTAAAAAGTCTAGGAAAATTCGGAATTATGCTCCGGAGCAAATGGAGGAAGCAATGGAGGACGTAAAAATGGCTCTTCTGTGAAATCAGCTGCTAAACGGCATGGTGTGCCAAGAATTACCCTTATGTATAAGGTACAGGGCAAAATTAAGGAATCCCGAATGGGCCCAAACCCCATTTTATCCCCAGAGGAGGAAGAGGTGCTCGTGCCTTGGATAACATCCTTGGCAAAGGCCGGTTTTCCAATTGTGAAAGAGGAGTTAATAAACAGCGTTCAACAACTTTTAACTCAATTAAATAGGAAATCCCAGTTCAAATCTGGCCGCAAGTGGTTTAAATCATTTTTGAACAGGCACCCAACGATTTCCCTACGAACGCCAGAAAACCTGACAACATCGCGGGCATTGGTGTCGGCAGAAGACCTACAAAAGTGGTACAGAGAAATATATAATTTCCTGCGTGATGAAAATGTTTTGGACGCCCTAGCTAATCCAATGTGGGTATTTAATGCCGATGAGACAGGAGTCTTTTTGAATCCAAAAGAGGGAAAATTTTAGCTAAGAAAGGAGATAAGAAGATTTACCAAAAGGTGAATCCAGATGAGAAGGAATGTTTAACTGTCATGATAACAGCTAGTGCAGCAGGTGTGATGGCCCCTCCATTAATTGTGTTTAAATATGAAAGGATCCCATCAGAAATTGCAACCAGCATTCCCGCAGATTGGGGAATAGGTCGTTCAGAAAGTGGATGGATGACCGGAGCACTTTTTTATGAGTTTGTCAGCCATGTATTCTACCCATGGCTGATCAGCGAAAACATCAATCTTCCTGTAATTCTTTTCCTCGATGGGCATTCCTCACACATGACTCTCCACACTAGTGAATTTTGTTCTGAAAAAGGGATAATTTTAATAGCTCTTCATCCCAACGCAACACATCTGATACAGACGATGGATGTTTCAGTTTTTAGATCATTGAAAGGCCGCTGGAAAGAGAATGTTCATTCATGGAGAATAGAAAATATGGATTCGCCGATTCTGAAAAAGAAAGATTTTGCACCAATTCTAAAAGCGGTTCTTAATGACATCCCTTTCACAGCCATTCAGAATGGCTTTAGGAAGTGTGGTTTGGTGCCATGAAATCCATCCACTGTGATAGACCATGAATTACCTTCTAGAAATGAAAATGCAAATGTCATTTCAGAAGTTGATGTGAAAGAGAACAATACAGCACTTACGGTATTGGAAAATATCATTGGGAAAGAAACATTATCAACTTTTCAAGGAGTCGAAGAATGGAAAGGAGAGGTAAAGGATACATCATTATTTTATGCATGGAGAGAAATCAAAACCAAGAGTAGGCCTGTTGGTTACAATGTGATCCCACAACTTGAGAAAAGCATCGATCATTTGACTGAGCTTGAAGAATCACCAGAACCAGTGCCATCAACCAGCAAAACTATCGATTTAACACCAAACAGATTCCCCGGGAATGAAGGTGTAGTGCCATCAACCAACAAAACTATAGATTCGACACCAGACAGTATCCCTAGGAATGAAGATGCAGTGCCATCAACCGGCAAAACTATCGATTTAACACCAAACAGGTTCCTCAGGAATGAAGGTGTAGTGCCATCAACCAACAAAACTATAGATTCGACACCAGACAGTATCCCTAGGAATGAAGATGCAGTACCATCAACCAGAGAAACTGTTGACACAACACACAAACGGATCCCCAATAATGTCCCCAGTCCATTTAAAAATGTACTTTTCTGGCCAGATATTTCTACGGTGCAGAAAAAGAGGAAAAGAGAAACATTACCATCCGTTGTCACTTCAAAGTCATGGCAGGAGTACCACAAGAACAAATTAAAGAAAAAGTTAGATTTAGACAAAAGCAAGAAACTGAAGGCTATTGAAAGGCAAAAGAAGAAGGAACAAAAAGAAGAAGCAATGAAATTAAAAAATATGGCAAAGAAGACTGCAAGGAAAAGGAAGAAGCGGTGTGAAATAATATCTTCAGAGGAAGAAGAAGAAGAATGGATTCCGTCTGGAAGCAGTATTGATGATGTGAGTCTCCATCTCACAGACCAGTCTGAAACTGAAGATTTCGACCTTCAGCACGAAGATGGTGTCGAAGATTTTCCATTGTCCCCAAAGTTGGATCCAGTGACTTGCAATGAAACTTCCCCTGAATTGGAAGGTGAAGGCAGTGTTTTAACAGTGAATGAGCCAGTGGAAAAACCTCTATTAGGTGAGAGGAAGTTTATCAAGATATTGTCTTGCCCTGATGATGGTACTCGTAAAACAATCCAAAAAGGAGCTTTTGTTGTTTATCAAATAAGAAAAAATAAGAAAAACTTCAAATATGGTCTTCAAATAACAGAGGTTCTTGATGAAAATTGTGCCACAGCGGTTACTCTCAACCCCCTCAATCGTTTAAGAAATGTTTTCATTAAAAATGAAAGTGATAAAAGGAATGTCTCTGTGGATGACATCCTTCAAATTCTACCTAACCCATTAACTTTTGGCAAGCCAAGCTCAACGATCCATTACCAGTTCCCTTGTTCAGTTGATGTGGATTGGTAGATCATTCCCTGAAGCAGCAGATAAGTCGTTTCTAGAAATACATTTGATTTAAGCTATGTAATTTTTGTACCAACAATTATAACTACTATTTATCTGTGTGGTTGAGATAGCCTATCTGTGATATATTAATACAATTTAAGGTATCAAGAGGATGCTGCTGTGTGTTTATGTAAGACCTATTCCTTATTAGGAACTTTTGTAATTTTGAGTTGAAGTATCTGATATCATTGACAATATAAGTAATTTAGTTATATTTTAGTCACTTATTATTAGTTATATTCTTGTGCTTATTTCTAATAAAATTGATAATGAATTTAGCCTAGCCTAGTTATTTTCCTTAACTGTCAACCATTGGTTCTCAAAGGTGTCATCTATTGGTGTTTTGAGATTTCTGGCGTGTCAATGACTGGTTCAATTTTTACATTTGAAACAAATGAAATATTCCAGCTAACAACTAAGGTTACAGTTAAAACAAATATATCCTGTAAAAGAGAACAGACTGTAGATTATATTAACACATCAGAAGGAGGTTCAAATGGAAAATGAACAGGAGTAGATTGAAATGAAGTAGAAATTTCTCTTAAGGGTGTCAACGACTGGTATAGCCAACGAAATCTTGCAACAGTGTGAATTTAAGATAGATCAGTATGGTGAGACGTAATAGTGTATTTTTATCACATGTTAGTAACAAAGAATTAATGACAGAGTAACTATACGGTGTAAACCTTCGGTAAGGTCTTCCATAATTAACTTCAAATGTCGTTAGGAAAATGAAAGATACGTAATAACAACAGATATTTTCAGGTAACAATGAACGCAGTTGTGTTGACAACGCAAATGTAAAGGTAATGATGAATAATGCAAGTACTACGTGAAAGTTGATGGAACAAATATAATGAAGTTATAAGGATTTGTTTATGAGAAAACGAGGAATGGTAATGCCGTATATGGAAGTATAGGAGTCTGCGAGGATATATTTGGTGAAATACGAGGGTGATTTCCGTATTTGAGAAGTTGATGCATTATAGTACTGTTATGAGGACGTTTGAAACATTGTTATTTTTGGAGTTGAGTTAATGATAACTCAGATGTATAAGTATGTCAACGATGTTGAGGGGGAGAAAGGCAGGGAGTCAGCGGAAACGAATTTGGGAAAACGAAGTTAACCTTTGACTACTAATAATTATTAACAATTTATTAAACCGGAGTTGAGTAATAATCATATGCACTTATCTTAGTTGATTGGTCATATTAGACTGATAATAGACATTTAAACCCTAATAAAGACTAATAGGCATAGTATTCATATAGAAAGAGATGAGATTAATATTTTTAAATATTAATAATAATAATAAGCCAGTTACATTATAAACAATTAAACTGGAAGTGATAAACCGTTGTAAATAATGTATATAATTATTTAATAGTTATTTAATTACGGAGTTTTGTTTTAATAATAATAATAATAATAATAATAATAATAATAATATTTCTCAAGTGATTAATGTAAAGATCATTTGGGAACGCATGGATTGATATGAGAGTGCAAGTTTATGTATTAGAAAGTGATTGATTGAGACTTCGTCAGTTACAAATGACGTAAGTTCTTTAATGGAGTGAAGTGATGATACAATACTACTTAAATGTGAAGGTTTTTTAAGAAGTTAAAAGGATTGGAAATGATAATAGTCACTGTGAAATAAATGTAACATTTTCACGTGTTAAAATGAACGGTAGTTTTAAACAGGTGTGAAGCGAGTAAGAGCCTGTTATGAATGGAGAAGTTTATGTAACAAGGGAATGCACCGGTGCATTGACGGCAGTGTGACACAATGCAGACGCAGAGTCCAGCTGTATACTCGGCACGTATACATATTTTCAGTGTTTAAAGAATGTCAGATTCAATGGATTTTTTAAAATTTTGTTAAGTGATCAGTAAACTGCTGATAGGAGAGTGAATGTTACTCATACATGTAGAAAGTCATGTGGGACTTTATTTTCATTAGTGGAGGAGGAATGCAAGCGTTATTATTTTATTATATGGATTTTTGTTTATTTATATTTTAGGATTTTTATTATTAAATGTATTTCGTTCATTTTCTACGTTTGGCGTTGCGTGACTGATTTTAATTATAGTGGAGATGGTGTTATGGAAACCTGGAACAGGTAAGGTGCCCCTTAACCTATATACGACCCGAGATTTTGGTAAGTGTCTCACTCTACCAACCTTAAATTTTATATTTTCCATAACACGATCGTATATACTGTGTATGATCCTGAAGTGCTTGTTGGTAGGATTTTTGAGGTTTTTATTTAGCCGGGAACTTTCGAGATTCTGCGATCCAGCCGATCTTCGGATTCCCAGCAAGTGGCTTCTTGATTTATACGGGAACAGTACCTTGCAAATATTCAACAGCCTTCCTCCAATAAAGATTTAAACTGTTGAACAAGTGTTGAAACAAAGATGTCGCCTCTAGACAATTAATTATACAAGTAACCACAAAAATATTTATTACTCACCTTTTATACACCGCGAATTAGTTGCATCAGCAGATTCCCACGGTACACAATTCTGCTATCGCACACCTGTTTAAAACATAACACCTCATGGTTTCATGTTTCACTTTAACTAGCATTTTCACACGTACAAACATTACAGGATTAAACTTGTATAGGCTACTTACCCACATTTTTCAACACTAATTATCTGTTCGCAACTGCCCAACACATCAGAGAGTCGAGTTATGCACTTCGTGGTGTCATCTCTTTTACATGTCACTAGACATCCGCTTAGTGCAAGTGAGATCCCAGATCACGCAGCACTTACGAAGATAACGCATTATCAACACAAGCTGTTAACTGGGATCTGCTACTCTGCTCGCCAGCTTTCTGTTCTGTCATCTAGCGAGAAATGTAATTGCTACCTATAATAATCCAGCTGTCGTGTCTTACAACAAATGAACCCGCGCAACGATTAAGGGACTCCGCGCCACCTTTGTCTGTTTTGAGATTATGATGGAAATAGTTACCTGGTCGCATGTAGCATGAAATGATGTGTCAAACGTGAACACAAGTGCCTCCTATGGGTAGATATGTGTAATTAAAATGCCACGTGCGTGGAAGAAGGACTCTGGTAATCCAAGATGGAGGGCGTCAGAAAGTTGGAGATCTCTCCGTCAGCTATCGAACGTGACCATATCGGCTGTAGACGTGAACGGTGCATGCAAAATTGGAACGATTTCAATAGAAAGATGTTGAAAGATGCTGGGGAAGCTTACGCAAATCGTCAGGGACATAAAATTCCAACAAAAATACTTCCAAAAAGGTGAGTACAAAAAGGACCTCCGTGATTTTATCTGGGAGTCTGCAAACCAGAATTTGTTATTCATAGGTCTCAATTTGGTAATGAGACATTTGAATATATCCCTGTTGGTAATGTTGAGAGTAAAACGACAATCATAATAAGGAAATAAGACCCATTAAGTAAATAGCAAAGAAAATTTCCCGCCAAGAAAAATAGACCAAATTGTAGCCAAACATAAAAATAAAGATAAAACGATTCCAAAACCGGACATTAATGCGAAAAAATTCCCGCGCTTCAACTATGTGAATGCGAACACATATAAAATCACTAATCTATTCAAAAAGCAAGGCAGAAAAATTGCATTCACGACGAACAACACAACCGGAGGGCACCTGCAAATTCGTAATCTAAATAAACAAGACCCGTGTTCAAAGTCAGGGGTATATTCTATTACGTGCCAAGATACTGGTTGTCTAGCTAATTACATCGGACAGAGTGGAAGACGAGTAGATACACGTTACATTGAACATAGGAACGCGATAAAATATGGAACACATTCTGCCGTATGCGAACACATGTGTGACGCGGGGCACAGTTTCACAGTTCACAGAGTGGAAGACGAGTAGATATACGTTACAATGAACATAGGAACGCGATAAAATATGGAACACATTCATCCGTATGCAAACACATGTGTGACGCGGGGCACAGTTTCACTAACATTGAAACGGACCTAAAAATAATTCATCATGAATCGAAAGGCAGAGCTCTTGACTTAATGGAAGCAATCGAGATTCACCTAGCCAAAATTAATAACCCCAACAATCTAAACGAACACACTTTCATGGAGAGCTCACCCCTCTTCACTCTACTAAAAACACACCCTGTCGGAAACAAGACATATATTAGCGATACAGCCAAGCTAGTTAATGAAAGAGGGGGGAATTAGGGGATAGTAATAGGTAAATGTTATCTGGATTAGGAGTACGATGCACTTTTTTCTTCAATAAACCAACTCCGGCATTCGCGGCATTATTAAAGGTGCCGAGACGTCCTCAAAGATCGGGCAGCGCTTAGTATGAATGGCTAATTGTCTACGCGTGGCGAGGACTGATCCACGGTCTTTAATAGTTGAAGACCTTCCTGAATCCAATAACTTACATCTTAGCTAGACTAGGCAACATCCCACAAATACACATGCACTGACCTGAGACAGCACATAGGAATACGGAGCGGGAGGAGGGGAATACCAGTTCAGGAGATTACATTCCAATTCAATTGACCGCAACTGGGGTAAGAGTGAAGTTGAAACTGCTCGTAGCTACAGCGAGGAAGACTTCCATCCAGGTAAGTAGTAGCCTGTACTATTGCAGTACAACCATAGTTGACATTTTACAACAGACAAACTTCAGATTTTTATCACCATTTGAGCATTTCACCCAACATCATATATACTACAATTAGCATACACCGACAAGTTGCATTACCAATACTGCAACTAAATAATACATATTGTAAATATTTTCACCTGTATTTTCAAACATAGATTTTATAGCCTATCGTGTAATGGATCTCATGATGATCGCTTGACGATCGAAACTGGTCATCCTAGTGTATTTATTAATTTCATGTATTTTTTTCAGATTTAGGGTATTACCCGACTCTTTTGGGTACATTCGTGTTGACCGACTGGAAAGCACCAAATTTTTGTAGAGAGTAAGTTGTTTTATTTAGGGATACGGGGGCATCGTTGTCATCAGCCCCGTGTACTTGCGTGTGGGAGCTGTCTTATAACCTGCGATATTGTGGTGATTGCTAGTGTGTGTGCGTGTTTGTGGGACTAGGATTTGTGAGAGTGTAACCTTGGCATGTTAGGTAGGC
Organism: Meconema thalassinum; assembly: GCA_946902985.2. Lineage (NCBI taxonomy): Eukaryota > Metazoa > Arthropoda > Insecta > Orthoptera > Tettigoniidae > Meconema > Meconema thalassinum. The sequence continues at coordinate 801,309,660 of OX336389.2, read as the reverse complement.
TATCATCCCGATATTTGTGTGGAGTAGAAATGGAAGACTACGAAAAACCATTTTTAGGGTAGACAAGGGAGGTGCCGGTAATCTACTCCTCGGTAATCCTCACAAATATAAGTGTACTTTGTTCCAACACTCATACCAGATTTAAATTCTCCATAGCAAACCCGGGAATAAACCAGAGCCTTCTAAAAAGTGGCAGTTACTACACTTAATCCTAAACCACTCACAGCTACTGTAGAGAATTAGTGGCTCGTAATGTCTTAGCATGATAGATTCTATGATAATCGATGTCCTCTCTGCCATTAGGATGAACCCGGAAAAACTTAACTTTTCAGGGGGAAGGTACCATAGTACAACCTTGTCCCCTGAAGTCCTAATTTATATAATGTTAGTGTAATATCCTCACTTCTGTGAGACCAGCACCGTAGGTTCCAGGTTCGATCCCCAACTCTACAATGGAGGATCTTTAATGTTGGTATGAGAATTGGAGCAAAGGGACGCAGGTAGCCAAGGGGTGCTGAAAGGTTCCAGTGCACACGCATCCATCACCTCCTCACCTTTCAGAGCACTCTCAAAGTCGTGGGGGAATAATCAAGGGAATATCCTAAAATATTAGAAACACATGTTCTTATAGTGATCCAAATCTGTTATAGTAGCCCATTAACGTTCTGTGTGTAGACGTGTGCATCAGACCCTCTGCAAGATGTATCTTTCCACATTATTCGGTGTTGTTGTCAGTTTCAATATCGCCACGTTTTCTTCATTGCAGGACAGCTTATAAGGAAGACATCATTTGAATGTGATAACCCGTTGAAATCCCGCATAGCTCACTATCTGATGTACGAATGACTAACTGTTTCCGAATTATCTGTGTCAATCTTCACTCTTCCTAAATCATGTCAGTAATATGATTGAGTTTCTTCCCACCCAAAAGAGAAAAACCACTATAAGATTGTTACAATAGATCTGGCAAAGAAAGAGAACTACCTTTGGAGTTGTTCCCCAAGAGTAACTTGAGCGTCCCTTTGGTAGCATGCTGATCTTCTCTGCCTAAGATCGCGAATTCAAACCCGGCCGAAGTCAACGGATTTTTAAGAGCGTTAGAATCGCACAGTATGCCTTCCTTGGGCGGGGGGAAGGCAAGTAGAGCTGGCGGTCCCATGACATAGATTTATGGCATGTAAAAGAACCTTTCATTAACTACAATTGTGTGAAGACGAATTTGTAGGTTAGATTTGATTAACGCTGTGTAGTTCCAACGTTCGGCCGCAAGGTACCAGTTACGGTGGCCTCCAGTAGCCAAGTTCGTGGCTAGGTGTCGTTTATGGAAGCATTTGGTAGAAAAAGTAGAAAATACTTGAAATTAATCGTCTTCAGTCCTTATCTGAATATTGGAGATAACACACACTAATACAGCCTTCACAATTAACACCGGTTATCAGACAGATTCTACACATACCCAAAGTACACGGGGCTACATGACTGCATTGTTGCAGCCTCTAAACTGAGGAACCAACCGACCAGTGTTTTGTCCCCCTCGTTGCGTAGTGTAAAGCATTCTCGGCTGTTAACATAGAGGTCCGAGTTCGATTCCAGGCTCTGCCAAGGAATTTAATTCTGGTGTGAGGGCTCAAACGGGGTACACTCAACATTTTGAGGCAGAATTGAGAAGAGACAGTTTCAATTCCCATCTCAGTCGTCCAGGACGTGGTTTTTCGTGGTTTTCCTCTTCTAATCCCGGCAAATGCTAGGATGGTACCTTACTTAAGGCCACGGCCGCTTCCTACCCACATCTTACCTCAGTTACTGATACACACCCTAGTACAGGCATCACAGTGACACAGGCTCTCAGACAAATTTTACACACACCCAAATACACGGGGATACATGACCGCAATGTCGCAAAGCCTCGAAAAGAATCAACAACTACAATAACAAACAACAAATATAGTTATAGTTTTAGTTATAACCTCCAGTCACAAGAAATTCATGCTGTTGACGAGTGGGCTCTGAGACAACAAAACCTGTTACGGGGCTCTTTCTTCCTATATTACAGACAATAATATCCCTATATCTACTATATGTTCAGTGATCAGTGAAGCACCACACATAAAAATTCAATGATTATATGATAGTAGGGAACACTCATATAAAAATTGAAGGAAATTCCAACAATAGCGCGCTTTCAAACAATAAAAGAGTACTTTATACAAAACTACAAAAATGGCGCAGAGTCCCTTATTCGTTGCGCAAGTTCAAATTTCAAAAATAACTCATCCACGCTAAACAGGGCTTCATTCCGTTTAAAATGAACTACAAATCGCCTCAATTTTCAACTCATTTTCATTTTTACCGATTACAGCGCCATCTATCATGAAACGAAAAAAATGTTTCTTACAAAAATCTACGCAATTTTTCACGGAGAAACCAAATCTGCAATAAAAAACGGGTTCCTATTTAAGATTTCAAAGTTCCCCTCCCCCTCCCCCCTCCCCCACACACAGGGGTGGTGCAGGGGGGTTTAGCTTTAAGTTAATGGATGTTCCTCTTCGAGGTGAACAACTTTTATTACATCTGTTTTTTAATCCGATCTGTAATTTTCCAAATATTCCGAAAAACATATGTAAGTGCCTCACCCTGTAGGTACGAATAACCTTTCTTCAGTCCCGGTTTCTGCATAACACAATTAAGCCAGTCACTTTCAAGGAAAGTAGGTGACTCGTTACTCAATGAACATCTTGGTTTTCCATTAGGTACAGCACATGTGTTCTGTAACCACCTGATGCCGTAAGGTGCGCCATAAGGAAAGACGTTGGTGACCCTTTGATGTTTGTCGTAGTCACATGTCTTTCTACGGTTTTCTAACGTTCTAACTCCTGAAATAATTATAAAGGAATTACCCTTTAACTGTGACTGGTTTTTGTTTGTTGTTTTTGTTGAATCATTTAGGGGGTTTGTGAAATTGTGATGATCTAGCCACGTGTACTTGGTTGTGTGTGGAATTTGTCTGATAACCATTTTTATTGTAATAGCTGTATTAGTGTGCGTATTTTTAATTGAGACCAGTATTTCGGAAGGAGGCGGCCGCTTCCTATCCAAAATCCTTCCTCAATTACTAATAAACAAACTAGTACAGGCAGCCCAGGGACACAGGTTGACAGACAGCTTCTACAAGCACACCCAAGTACACGGGGCTACATGAGCAAGATTTCTCAAAGTGCCTAAATAATCAACAACAACATCTTTATTTACTCGTGCATCAATATCTCATCCCAAATGTAATTCAACTACGTATTAGCATTAATTTTCCAACGCGAATTCGGTGAAATAACTGTAAGCGACTTTGTGTATTTGGGCGCCGAATATTTCATTGCACTTCAGATGAAATAATGTGCATTTAAATGTATGTTACAGTAGATATTTCAATTCGGTAGATTTTTCGTGCACTTACACATTTACCTTAATATTGTCGACCCATATTCGGCCGACACTGATAGAATCTGGCTCTATAATACGATGATCACTTTAAGATGGAGTCTCAGCATGGCGTGCAATTTCACCATCTGTTTGAAAAGCTGACGTCCGGTTTAAGAGAGCCAAACATCGTGCTACATTCAATAACCGAGTCGCAGAACAATCACGCACATGTGTGTCGCAGTCAATATGTTGAAAAAAAAACATACGATGCTCGTTACTTTCGGAATATCGTAAAGACAAAGGGCATTACTGGCGACCTGCAATACGATCAGGTAATGTCTTCTTTATCTCGCAACTCACAAATTGAAACATATTTTTACTCTCTTGTAATATGTCGAAATCCAGAAAATGTTAGCAATGGTGGAATAACGCTTGCCGCACGCAAATGCCTACTGATATTTTGAAACAAATCATATTACTATTAAAAAGCAGTTACAATAGAGAAATGGTCATATAAATGTTTGAATATTCGGATAAAACAGACAGTGATGATGGCGTGTGGCCTCCGGAGGCGACCAGCACGTTGTGATGGGGAAAACATGAATGATGTTGACGCCACAAACACCCAGTCCCTAAGCCAGGGGAATTATTCATCTGAACTTCGAATCACATGACGAAGTTGGGAATCGAACTCGGGGCCCTTTGGACCAAAGATTAGTAGTATATCCACGTCACCATGATGCCAGACATTCACAAGAAGGGCCGTAAATAAAAGGAAGACGTGTTTGAATATACCCTACATAAAAACATTAGTATCTGATACTATAGTGCCTTACAAGGGAACTGTCCATAAGGTCATATCGAAACCGTCAATGGAATTTCGTAGAGATGATGAGAAAACAATAAATTGGCGATGTACAAAAAATTAGCTGCCATTTCGAACTGGAAGGTATCGAAATCTTGAAACAAAATCCGTGTGACAACGCAACTACTGGACAACCCTTACATCTTGCTGGCTCGTGCGGCGCACAGCAGAGTGGAGTTGCAGTTGTGCTGGAGAGAGAGAGAACAAACTAGCAGGCTACCATGCGCCAAGGACACTTCATTGTTAGGGAACGAGTGAAACATAAATGAGGTTCGTTAATCGCATAATAAAAACAGAAATAATGTTTGCACCATGCACAACGAATATGCACTTTGAGGCCACATAGTTCTTCACAGTTTTCCTCACTTATTTCAAGGCAATATTTCGCAGGCACTTCGAACTCGGGAGGTCTCTCCGTTGTGTAATTGGTTGCGAACCACGAATATTTAACCATGTCCTTGAACCGTGCGGAAGAAAATTGAAAATGAATGAAATATTGCATATTCAGTGCGCTGTTTCTCTGATATACATCAAACTGAACGTCTTCACAAGCCGACACAATGTCTGTTGAACGGCTTTCCATTGCCGGGAGAAAAACTTATCCAAGGGCTATATTTTCCCTGTAGTAACGGCAGGAATCTGGAGAATTTCTATACTGTTGCCTGGAGGAGTGTCTTCAAGACAGCTTTTAGCACTAAAGTAGTCCGGGAATCTAACAGTAGCCAACACTTCTCTTCCGCAAATGGGAAAAAGGATTCTTTAAACCAATATTTGAATTCCTTTTTCCCCATTTTTCCTTATTTTGTGCCTATTACAATTATATTTCTGGCATGAAACATTTCTTTGGATACTCTCGGACCGAAAGTTCCAGTTGCCTCCTTTAGTACAATGAATAATTTCGGGAAACGTGTACCGGTCATACTAATTGTAGGCACAATTGTGTACGAATGGGTGAGTGCAGGAACTGATTGATCAACTGTTTTTGTATGTTTCTCACCATCAAACGATAGAGTCCTTTTCACTTTCATTTCGCGCACGTAACCACTCTGATCTGTGTTGTATATTGAAGAAGGGGTGTAGTCTAATAATCGCTCTGTAGTTGCTTCTACAAATTTCTTTGCGACTTGATCTTTTCGTCTTCTTCCTACAGATACATACGGGATATATGTAATATATATATACATATGACCACGATGTCGCAGCACCTAAAATAAGCTACAACAACATAGTTTCTCCCTCCCCTGTTTCATTGTCACATCACTACCATTGAGCTATCTGAATAACATGTACTGTATTAACCCTTTATACGGCAGAACTATTAATACCGACAGTAGTGGCTACGCTGGCTAAAGAGCAGCATTAGGTCATGGGGCCAAGCTCTCTGCTGACTCGGTAGACGCGTGGGTTCGAGCCCCACCGTCGGCCGTCCTTGAAATGGTTTTCTGTGGTTTCCCATTTTCAACACCAGGCAAATGCTGGGACGGTACCTTCTGACAGGCCACGGCCGCTTCCTTCCACATCCTTGCCCAGTTTCATTCACCATCATTCATTTCATCTCTCATGAACTCCTCTCATGAGGTTGGCGTCAGGAAGGGCATCCGGCCGTAAAAAGCATCGCCACAAAGACTTCCATCGCATCTCATCCCCGACCCCGTTGGAAAACGGGAATAATAAGGGGTAGACTTACATAGGGAAGAACTATTAATAATATGTATCATTTGTATTTTTTTAATTATTTTATCCTAATTTTAATTTTTACATTTTATTTGTGTTATGTTTTTAACTTTAATATTTATATAGTCTACTTTTATAATTTTATTTTTGTATAATTTTTATGATCTATTTTTATAATTCTAATTTTGTAACCTTATTTATTTTTAATTGTAAAAGTTTATTTAATTTTGATTGTAATTTTATAAGATTATTAATTAAATTTTTGCAAGCAGAGGCTAACTGATTTATCTTCATTTTTTTAAATTCGAATTGTTTCTGTAAAAGGAATAAAATTTCATCAACCATCTTTTTCACGGAAATAACGTAATGCATACTCTAGATCTCTAGAGCATTAGCCGGATTCATGACTGCTAGCACAGAGCGCTCATGGTTACGCGCACGCTTCAGCTGGTCTCCAGGGCTGTCAACGTCGAGCTATATGCTAGCGCGTGCAATCCTTTTAGAAATCTCCGTGCCGATTTCAGGACCTTCCAGTTCGAAATGGCAGCAAATTTTTTGTACATCGCTAATTTATGGTTGCCTCATCATCTCTACGAAATATCATTGTCGGTTTCGATATGCCCGTATGGACAGTTCCCTTGTTAGAACAACACTACAATTGGGCTCATGCTCGAGAATGTAGATGAACTCATCAGCGCCAATGTTATTTCAATGATGAAGACTTAAATAGACGTTTAAAACGATCACTGCTGTAAATAACACTACCTCATGTTTGTACCGGAAAAATCTATTAGGATTACGAACAGATTCCATACATGCTACTCATACCCCACTGTCACCCGAGGCTAAGGTGGCATAGTCACAGATCACTGCTGTTGCGGGATCAAACTTCTAAGAAACTGTTTCAACCCCCAGGGTGGCAAACCTTTTATTCGCTTCGTGCTGCTTACATTAAATGTGATCATCATCATCATCATCATCATCATTGGCTTTAACTCAAATCCGAGTATAAATCTTCTTCGTTCAGTCCAGTTTGCGGATGTGTTTACGGTGACTAAAGAGTCCAATCCTGGCATAGAACAAGCGTCTACACAAGTCACATAGTATTGCTGGAGGAGGACGTGGTTGGGCTGCTCGAAATTTCCTAGCTTGACGCTTGGCCTCTTCATGTGTGCGTCGATCCCTTTCAAACGTTTTTACAGTATCTGAGATGGTACGGCGCCATGTTGAGCGGTCTTCAGCCAGCATGTCTCAGGTTTGTGAATCAAGACCTGTCAATTTCAGGGTCTGCTTAAATTGGTCCTTGTAACGCCTCTTAGGACCTCCATGAGGTCTGGTGCCATAGCATAGCTCACCATATAGCATTTGACGAGGTAATCTCACATCATCCGTCCGATGGATATGACCAACCCATCTAAATTGGTGACCTATTGTACAGCCCAGGGGCAGTACCCCCTAAGACCCACCCCTCCATCTTTCATCAAAACCACCCTCATAGGCATACCATAAGCCTCATGTATTTCTTCAAACACAAGCAGGCCCGGCATACTGCTGACAGCCACGCTTACATAATACAAACACAAACACAGTAACTGGAGCGGCAGCAGTGAGGAAACGCTGACCAGGCAGCGGGGGAAGGCCTTAAAGGCTAGGCCCAGAAGAGCCCCATTATCTGTTCGTGGCCGGCGGCCCTGCCCCTACGAGGTCCGTTCCAGCTCTTCACCAGGTGAGAACTAGCCGTGTGCTCAGATTCCTTATCTTTGTAAACACCTACCCTGAACACATGTATAATTTTACACCTTGTACTTCATTTTATATCTGTCAAACACTTAAAAGGGACAGTATATCACAGCTACTGGCCAATAAACACTTGGTCAGTAAACACACACGTTTATTACTAATTACACCCCATTTTACATCCTTACACCCAACCTGACCTTAGTCATAAATGCCCCTGACCGTAAAGACCAGGAACTGCTTCTTCAGGAATTCTATTGTACCCGAGCAAGCGGCCCGACTGCTGAGTGTCAAGTCACCGACTCTGCATGGAGCTCGCTAAATCGCTCGCTCTACTTAATTGGCAGGCTAAGTCATTAGCTCACCTTAAACATTCATCCCCTAGCAGGCAAACGCATCCTGTAGGGACGCCCCCAATAGATTACGTACTCACACCAACACACTACACTGGTAGTCTCCCCCAATTACGGGAAACTACCCTCTTTCGGAAACATCCCTTAAATTAACACATTTACACTACTCTGTTTATCCCACCCCAACAGAGGGATAAAACATATGGTGGATGCGCGGCTACCACGCAAAATAAGTGTAAGGGACTCAAACAACGAGCCCTCGTGGTAGAGCGATCCATACCGAATGCAGCCAAGCGAAATTTGATTTTTTTTTCTCTCTGAGAGAAAGCATTATTTTTTCCCCTCTCTGGGAATGTAAGGGAAATTTTAACCCAGCCACCCACCCCCCACTAGGGCGGCAGTTTTCTTTCTGTAGTTTCTTTATAACCAACACTGTTAGAAATGCATTAATCCCGACAGGACACACTACACTTAAAACAGCATTACATTAAGATTACGCTATAAAGAATGGCACCACATGCAGAAGCAACAGGGGTTGTAAGCCATAGAGGCGTTAGGGGTGCACCAGTATTATTCACCTTATTACTAAGGTGCCAGAGGCATATACAAAGGCGACAGGCACAAATACGGACACTCCAGACAAGGGTTGGAGCAATAGAGGGCAAACAGCCATGTGCCCCGTCGGAGGGTAGAATAGCGCAATTGAGACGCGCACATAATCATTTAAGTAACATACACGAACACCTCAACAGGAGCCATGTCCGAAGGAACAGGATATATGACCGATTTATCACTACACATGGTCCTATAATGGATAACACAACCTTAGAGAGGATAAGGGTGCACTACACAATGTTATATGCCCAATACAGGGAGCTTATTCGCGAACAGGCGTTCCTCCAGTTGGCGGCCACAGAACTGTATAGGACGTAAACAAGTCAACGCAGCAATTTGCGAACTGGTCCATAACTATACACGTACCGCCACACAAGGGGAGGAGTCTGCCGTGGCCATAGGCCAGAAATCGGTCGGGCTAGCCTCCAATACACTACAGGGACAAACACACATAGACACACGTCCCTCAGCTCCGGTCCGGAAGGCAATTTTGCCAGACCGAGGGGCGAAACCTACGCCAGCCCCCTCAGAACGAATGAACGAGAGGGAGTTGACGCCAGGGCTCTCAAGCACACACCATAACACAGAGAGGAACTTGGAGCAACCTAAATAATGGGCTGAGAACGTAGAGAACGTGCCACAGCACGATAAGCCCATACAGACCTACACACATAGACAGACGCGAAGGAAGGGGTCTACCGTGGCCATAGCCCAGAAAAAGGCCAGACTACCCTCCAATACATTGCAAGGGCGCTCACAGACAATTACACGACCCCTAACGCCAGTTCAAAGGGCGATTTCGCCAGAATAGAGGCGGACACGAACATGTGCACCCCCAGTGCAAAGAAATACAGGGGGATTGCTTACAGTTCACCAGGGTGTAACACACACGCCTGCACGCACTATCCTGCCTCCAAAACAAACTACACGGGGTATAAGGGAAATTTTACCGCCCACCCCACGAGGTCAGGCAGACAGGAGGGCATACACGCGCACAGACATTAATAGGGTAGCGCGGAGCCAACAAAGCCCTTCAGGCGCCAGCACACCTACGCCTATTAACAGGCACTACGGTGAGCGAAGGCTTAGACTTACTTTACTCAAAACACCCCTGAAAAATAGTAAAGAAGCACCTCAATGGGAGGCGGAGGCCTATACCCTCATGACAGGGCGAAGGTATTCATCCCGTCGAGCGACAGCGCTCGGGTGAGGATAAATACATTTACAGGGGAAAATCCATTCCCAACAAGACAAAAACTGGCCAAAACTAAGACAATTCTTAAGTACATTAAAATTAAACCAGGAATATGGACACGGGGACAGACAATCACACGGGCGGCATCGCACAGACAGCATGAATACACAATCCCATAGAAAAGCCATAGGATCCCATATCGACACTGTACCCCGCAGAGTTACAGCTAAGAGTGGCTGTAGGGATAAGAAAGTTTATATTATATGTATATGACTGGCATATTAATACTGTGTACACGTTTTAAATATACACTAAGGATGGCATATGAATTGCACTAATGCCACACACAAGCACAAAAACGATTGAGCCACACAATCATGAACACGGGAAAGTTCTTTTACAAGGTAGATACGATCCTAACACAGACATCTAGCTGCCACACATGCAACCAGAGGGCAGGTCACACAAGCGCGAAAACGATTGAGCCACACAATCATGAACACAGGAAGGTTCTTTTACATACGGGGAATACATGTATAAGCACATAAACTACACAAATCTGACACAGATAGCGTCACCACAATGGTGGGGCAGAGTATAAGGCGCGGTCATCATGAAGGGATGTAGGGCCTCGTGAAAACATATTTTGGAAACACTCACACCATTCGTGACAGGGTCGCAGCATGAATGCTGTACACTTCAATTGTTAACTGCCGGACAGGACATACGGTCCCGGCAGCGCGTTATCACATGAAGTAACCCGACACCTTTGCATGCTCAGCGCGAATACGTGACACACTCGTCGGCTGAAGGCACTCACAGATAGCCCGGCATTACAATAGACAGAATATCATTCACTAGGGGATTCAAAACCACACTACGCCCACAAATTCAGAACAGGGTCAACCAAAATTCGCACACACGACATACATGGGACATACATACAGGGGCGTAGGCCCGTTCTAAGGTACTCGCTATAATAGCCTACTTAGGGCATTAGCGACCCCGGGACTGCCAATAGGGGACGTACCAGGAACGCCAGGCCTCTACGAAGACCACAAAATACTTTTTGGGACCATAGCGCCCTAAATCTGAATACGGGGACGCCACGGGCAAACAAACGCTCACACAAGGTAGGTAACACCACATTTCTACGTCCAAAAATCCTGGCAATGTAGATTACCCCGGACATAAAATAATAGAGCAAGACACAATGGGGAAGTGATCACGGAAACAAATTCCCAAACAAGCTTGTAGGCGAAAAAAGGTGACAAGTTAGCGCGTTTGGCCTTTCTAGAATGCAAACACATGTCAACGTACAGACAGTGGCGGTAGTCACGTATTGTTAGCCTTCCTGCATATCATTGAGGACTTTCCGTACACAAAGGGCACTAAACAAATATACAAAAAACACTGCGCTGCAAATAAGCGAATTCCAGCGTGTTGCTACACACTGTTGCCGGAAGGAATTCTTGTAGCAGCAAGACGTGACAGTGACATACAGACATGATGACACTAACATAAAAACAATAACAATAACGATATACAGTGACAACACGGATGTTGATACAGGAAATGAGAGCGGCATTACAATAGGCTCCGCATGCAATATCACACAAATATTGTGGACCGGATTGATCTCGGAAGACAGACTACTAGACGCCTATCACTAAACGTTACTAGGAACATGTATACAAAGGTGATAACACACAGTACATGGCGCGTGACCAGTGGCCACGCGGAACAAGATAAGCTCTCTCAGGTAACGGCACACGCCGCGGTAGGAGTTAGCAGCAGGCAGCTCCATACAGACAAGAGCGCATCAAATACAGCCACGGCCGCCTCTCTCCCCCACACGCGCCCAACACTTAGCGGCAGACAGGCAATTACACGCGAACATACACACTAATTGGGGGCGGATATAGACAGATTCCATGAGGGAACAACCCCCCCTAATAATTTCTTTTCTTGTTTTTTTTCTCTCTAAAATCCATGCTATGCCGATTTATACTCACAGTCACATGCTACCCTATCCCACGTTATGAACAGGGGAACAGATTAGGCCGAGAATGACACAGCGTCACCACACTTAAACATCCTAAGGGCAGCCAGAGGGCGGTGCCCACAGACACAAACATTTTCACACAACGTAGGTATCACAGACCCACGGGCACGCCACAGACTAGTATTTTTGGAGACACTAGGTGCTATATGGCATCTCAACCCAACCACCGTAAATCCCAAAGAGCGGGTAGAAAACACATAGCGACCAAGAGAGGATGACACACTAAAATAGGAGTAGAGGTGGATAATGCCATCAGGATGGCCATGGTACCAACCACGGTCTACCATCCCCATACCCTTCTTCCTACATACCCTATTACCTACAACACTATCCAACACAGACATACAGATACATAAAAACACCTACACTACATTGCAAAGTATACATCGGGGTTGATAGACTTCATGCTTCTCATAAATTAAGGTTTGCTACACCTTGGCCCCAAACGCCTACACCTGAGTATTAGAGGTGATTCGGAAACAAATATCAAGCGGCAATGCACATCTCTATATAGAGAGATGAGGCCATACTGATACTATCAAATATTTTATCAAATAATCCCGCATGCAAGGGACATAAACTTATCGTATCCTAGCACAAGCCTTATCCTCAAATGAAAGCAGACACGCCTCATATCCATCCCACTGCATGAGGTATCCTACCCACACTCCAGGGATGGTATTATTATTACACCCGCATGACATTTTCAAATCTTGACCACCTGGGAAAAACCCACCCCATCCACTCACAGTAAATAACTCCTGGCAGCATCATCGGCTCCCGGCCACCATAAACATGGAGTCCAACGATGTACGACCCCCTCTCACCACGCTTTAACCCCATTCAGCAAATAACACCCACGGATCCTAATAACAAGGGACCAAACGCCCTATAAACCTACTAATACCTCTAGAAAAGTACCAAGGCATCACCGCTGGAAATCCGACACGGCAATGACAGGCCTGAAGTAGTCACTGCATTTCGAAGATTCTACAACCCCAGAACACTAGAAATTTTACATAATTACATAATTATACAATATAACACTTATTTCCGAAGGAATCTGAAATCACACTAGATGGTGACGCGAAGGTAAACGGAGGGAGCAGAAGCTCCACGGAGGGGCAGAGACAGGGCAAAACGCCAACAGATCCTGACCCAGTTTAATGACAGATAGACGTAAGGTCGAAGCGCCGATGACTCAGTGCGGGCAAACTTCGGAATCCTGGGAACCCTAGCCTGTTCCCTGGGACGAAGAAACTCACACCCATTATGCACTGCGGTCGTCGAAGCCAGACCTGCAGGGGAGACTTTTTGACGGCTAGTAGGAGAATTAGCCAGCTCCATACTAGACTCAGGAGACGAACCTAGAGACGACCAACTTGGACTAGACCTTTAGTTAGTGTGTAATATAAGTAGCGTTCCTAAGGCGGGGAATGAGTCTTCCATTCGCGTGAAGTGAAGCAGTGCCTCAGGATTCAACGGAACCAATCCTAGGCACGCCAAGTCCTCATCCCGGACAATGAGGTGAAGACGATTTAACAAATGATAACCAATGAATGATAAACAATGCGTATGGAATGAATGCGGTCATTCGGTCCCATGCCCACATAAATGGTTGACACCGAGTCTCCAGAGCTTAAATGGTAACGCAGCGGGCGGCCGGAGATATTAAATGGGTATGCAACGGGCTGCCAAAAGGGGTTTGTGGGCAACCCAGTAATAAACATTAATAAACTCCAAATGGCGAATAATGCCAATATAAGCATGCATAAGACTAACGGAAAGGATATCCGCGCAAGGCGTTTGCTCCTTAGCAGCGCAGTCGCACAGGCCTATATTAGTTATTAAGCGGGGGAAGTCGACAATTAGTTATTAAGGGCGGGGAATGCAAAAGGGTATTTTACCAGGCAGTTTTGGAGGCAACCGGTGCTACCAAGATATGCACGTGTGGTGCCCTGAGGATGGCGACATACCTCAGGCGATCGCGCCGATCAACATTCTAGTATGTATGGCAGTTGCATTTGAAAGGCAACTTAGATTTAAGCAAATTTAACAAGCACTGTTGTAAAACAGTGGCTACAACATATTTCGGCATTAGGTTAAGGACTATCTCGGCATGTACATACAAATATTTTTTTATATAGTATTAATTAATATAATCTAGGTTAAGCAATTTTAATTAAGACGGAGCGTTCGGCACCTGGCAACTAAAACCGTTACCAGGGTAAGACCGACAACACATTGCAAAAACACGCATATGCGACGCGAATGCGACATATGGCGTTCGGCACCTTGTAGGGTACGACCGAACAACATTCAACGGCATATGTAATGTGAACGCGACACAGAGCGTTCGGCACCTGGCGGCTAGACGTTGCCAGGATAAGTCCGATAAATCGATAAAGTAACGATAAGAAAACATAACAGGGCGGAGGCACTGAAGCCGTCCGACCCACCAGCGAGGTAAACGGTACAGCCACTGCAGCTGACCGACCTCGATGGCACACGAGACGCCGAAGAAGTCTCAGGGACGGTAACACCGCAACCCGACCCTTAAACGGCACTGCGCGATAGGGGCGCGATATATATATTTGGCCAAGGGTATTGCTAACATGTTTTTATATTTCAGCAAAAGAGCTCCAACACTGCACCAAGGAGTGGAACCCAAAAATGATCATGGTATAAGGTAAGGTGGACCGCCGAACAAGCATACACTCATACACTGTTATACACTGAGGAGACATAACAATACACACAAAGTCATAGCCGGCATAAGAAGGTATAGTGTAAGGTAACATAAGAAGGCGCCAGACAAAGAACAAGACGGACGACACGAGCGTATTGACAAACTATAATACCTATAATTTTGATTTCAGAAAGTATACACGCCGACACAAGAGGCGATATGGAGATTACGCTAATGATTACATGTTTTTATTTATTTTACTTCTCCAGTTTACAGACGGCGGCACCAGATACATGACACTGTTGACGATCATTTGGCTGCCATACAGCAGCAACATGTTTTTTGGGCCATGCTATTATTATGTACCATCTTTACTCGCTATTGTGTACTCATTCTGACACATTCCAACACACTCACCACCATTCTTTTACAGCTACACTCCAGAACACAGAAATCTGAACAGCAGGGTTGATACCTGTGGGGTATCAGGCTTACTGACTGATCAACAAAACACAAAAGCGTCAAAGATGTGACGCAACATACGGCAATGAGGGCGCAACCAATTTGTGGCGGCGACTCTCAATGTCAAGTGTGGAGGCATTCGCCCACAGAGAATGATCCACAGAATAGGGGTATATCAGCGGCACGACCACTAAACTGCACCGGAAACGGCTGGACAGGATTAGCCGTGAGACGGCACATGAATATAAGGGTAGCGTGCACGCAAGGTACAGTAGATACGGCCGTCTAGGTATATAATAATTAAGATAGATATAAGTGACTAATGTAAAAGAAAATAATGTAATACTGTTAAGAGGCACCTCACACAAAATTTGTTACCAATGATGCCACACATTGTAAATACACATATTTTTATTTTTCACACACCTGTACACATTGACTTTCCTTTCTACCCTTCTAAATAAAATTTTGTAAAAATGTCTTACTTCACCTCGAGCAATAAAAGCATATTATATTTAACCATTAATCACACCTTAAGACATTTTTTTCTTTCTCTCTACACTATCTCTTTATTTTTATTGTTACATTTTACACCTCACGCAGAAGGCATTTTTTTCATCAGACTGCAAAGCAGCATCACAGCAACCACAGATTTTTTTTTCTTCTGCATAACCATGAATGAATAATTTCCCACACCATGTATTGTAAACTATGTATTTTTATGTATTTTATGTCAAGTTTTATAATGATTAATTTTATGTGAATAATGAACTATGTATATACCCAAAACCCACCCCCTCTGAGCACACGCTAAACTCATATCACCACCAGGACAACACGACATCGACACATCCACACGTCACCGAAGGAGAAGAAGAGGGACAAGAAGAAGATGAAGAAGAATCAATACAACGACACGCCTACTCTATTTCCCGTTCGCGAGGACGCGAACAAAGGATGAGGAGGTCTTGTACAGCCCAGGGGCAGTACCCCCTAAGACCCACCCCTCCATCTTTCATCAAAACCATACCATAAGCCTCATGTACTTCTTCAAACACAAGCAGGCCCGGCATACTGCTGACAGCCACGCTTACATAATACAAACACAAACACAGTAACTGGAGCGGCAGCAGTGAGGAAACGCTGACCAGGCAGTGGGGGAAGGCCTTAAAGGCTAGGCCCAGAAGAGCCCAATTATCTGTTCGTGGCCAGCGGCCCTGCCCCTACGAGGTCCGTTCCAGCTCTTCACCAGGTGAGAACTAGCCGTGTGGTCAGATTCCTTATCTTTGTAAACACCTACCCCGAACACTTGAATAATTTTACAACTTGTACTTCATTTTATATCCGTCTAACACTTAAAAGGGACAGTACATCACAGCTACTGGCCAATAAACACTTGGTCAGTAAACACACACGTTTATTACTAATTACACCCCATTTTACATCCTTACACCCAACCTGACCTTAGTCATAATTGCCCCTGACCGTGGAGACCAGGAACTGCATCGTCAGGAATTCTATTGTACTCGAGCAAGCGGCCCGACTGCAGAGTGTCAAGTCACCGATTCTGCACGGAGCTCGCTGAATCGCTCGCTCTACTTAATTGGCAGGCTAAGTCATTAGTTCACCTTAAACATTCATCCCCTAGCAGGTAAACGCATCCTGTAGGGACTCCCCCAATAGATTACGTACTCACACCAACACACTACACTGGTAGTCTCCCCCAATTACGGGAAACTACCCTCATTCGGAAACATCCCTTAAATTAACACATTTACACTACTCTGTTTATCCCACCCCCAACAGAGGGATAAAACACTATTATGGATGAATCTATGCTGTTGATTTGAGCCATTTCAAGAACAACAATGTTGGTAATGCGGTCTACCCATTTAATCCTCAGAATTGATCGAAGTTTTTGTAGGTGGAAGCGCTCAAGCTTCCTAAGATCACGTCGGTAAGGGGTCCTCGTTTCACAGCCATACAACAATATAGAAATGACTACTGCTTGGTACACCATAAGCTTTGTACTCATGGACAGATCTTTATTCATGAAGACCCTGTGCGCTAATCTTCCAAATGCTGCACGGGCTGCGCCAATTCTCTTATCCACATCCTGCTCACAGGTACAGTTCTCAGAAATGGTACAGCCCAGGTACGAGAAGTGGTTTACCAGCTCAAATGGCAAATTTGAGATGGAGATATTGAACTGAGGAAGAGGTGTGCCTGGTGAAGGTTGTGCCAAGACTTTAGCCTTATTGACATTTATGGTAAGACCAAAGCGATCACATGCACTTTTTTAACAATTAACTGACTCTTGCAGGTCTTCTGGTGTGGGAGTTGGTGCTGCAGCATCATCTGCATACAACATATTAGTGACATTATTAACCTGAGTTTTCCTCAAGGAGCGGAGACGAGTTAGGTTGAAAAGCCCTCCAACAAAACGATACTTGACCTCAACACCCGGAATGTTTGTGGGGGAATCATAAAGCATTGCAGCCAAGTACAGCGCGAAAAGCGTTGGAGCCAGTACGCATCCTTGTTTCAGTCCATGGGTAATAGGCAATTCATCGGATATCTCATTCTGATGGCAAACCTGACCTGTCATGCCATCATGGAGAGCCTTGATTAGATCTACAATACGCTGAGGGCAACCAAACAGCTTCAGCACTGCCCACATGGCTGGTCTTGGAACCGAATCAAATGCCTTTTCCAAGTCATAAAAGACTAAGAAGAGTGGATTCTGCTGTTCTCTACATTTTTCTTGTAGCTGTCTCACACAGAAAATCAAGCCAATTGTGCTTCTGGAAGCTCTAAATCCGCATTGTGACTCTGGGAGGATCTTCTCAGAGATAACCTTGAGGCGGTTAAGTAGAATCCTTGCACGAATCTTCCCCACAATTGATAGCAGTGATATACCACGGTAGTTGTCACAAACACTGCGATCACCCTTCTTAAAGATAGTGATGATAGTGGCATTATTTAGGTCTCCAGGTACCTTTCTTGATTCCCATATTCTGAGGATAAGGGTGAAAATCCTTGTTTTGAGGGAATGACCTCTGGCTTGAATTAGTTCCAGAGGGATGTTATCTGGGCCAGGTGCCTTTCTGGGTTTCAATTGGGTGAGAGCTGCAGTGAATTCATGAAAATTAGCAGGTACTGCCAACCACACTTGTTCAGGTTGTTGCGGCACATCACAAAGGAAGTCCTCAGCAGCTGTTGATGGACGATTTAGGAGATTGGAGAAGTGCTGCTTCCAGCGATCCAAGATTTCTTGACTATCAGTAAAGGTAGTAGAATTATCAGCGCTTTTCAGTGTACCTGATGACGAGCGAGATGGTCCATATATTTCCTTGAGTACTGCATAGGAGTTTTTCAAGTTCTTCAACTGTCTCTGCAGTTCCTGAGCCTTCTGCTGCCACCAAGTATTTTTAATCTGCCTTATCTGCGTCTGACATTTACCCTTGAGTTCCAGTAGTTTATCTCTCTTTGTGTTGGATTTTGGGTCTTGAAGATGGGCAAGATAGGCATTCCTTTTGGCATTGATGAGTGACAGAATTTCTTCATTGTTGTCAGCAAACCAGTATTGTCTTTTCCGCACTATAAAACCAATGGTTTCCTGAGCTGACTGTGTGATGATCTTCTGTAGTGTGGTCCATTCTTGCTGAATGTCATTCGTTACTGGATTTTCTGATAACTGGGTGACTATCCTGTTTCCAAAATGTTTATAGATGGATTCATCCTGAAGTTTGGATGTATTAAACTTCTTTCTTGGCAAATTTTTGATGTTATTAGGTGGTTCAGGTCTGAAGGATATCCTGAGCTTACATATAAGAAGTTTATGATCTGTCCAACAATCATATATATTCCTTACTGTTCTGGTAATAAGAATGTCGTTCTTATTACATTGCCGGGTAATGCTATAATCAAGAATGTGCCAATGTTTGGAACGAGGATGCATCCACGTGGTTTTGAAGCGGTTATGTAGCCGGAACTGCGTGTTGGTAATGAAAAATTCGTGTTGTGCACAAAGACCAAGAAACAACAGTCCATTGGGATTACATTTTCCAAGTCCCTGTTTGCCCATCACATTATTCCATAGCCTGTGATCTTTCCCAACTCTGGCATTGAAATCACCGAGGAGCAAGAGTTTATCTGCAGATGGTAGCTTGGAGATGATTTCACTTAGCTCATCATAGAATTGAGCCTTTACTTCATCATCAGAACCTAAGGTAGGAGCATAGGCCGAGATGAGTTTCATAAAGAAACCTCCTGAGAGTGGTATGCGGAGAGTCATGAGCCTTTCGCTGATTGCAATGGGCGTAAGTATATCTACCGTATTTACCTACTTGTTCCTACGAGCGATATCTTAATTTATTATTTTATTTTGTTCTGTTCCTTATATCGAATGTTAAGTAGCCAGATTGGGATCTGGCATGATGGTCTATAGGTTGGTTGCCAGACGTCCCGGATTTTACAAAAAAGACCCGTATTCGTGCTAAATGCCCCGCGTTCCGGACAATTCTTATCCGGGACGGTTATTGTCCCGTATTTCCGAGTGTTTTGAAACTCAATAGAAATGTGTCTGGGATACTATTTCTTTCAAAACGATCTCTCAATTTTTCAGTCTGAATTTGCCATTGCAAGGAGTACTTGCTCTGTTACATTCGTTCGTAAAGACTGAAGAAACTATTTTATGTATTGTGTTTTTGGTTAATTTATGTGAAATCATCTTGATTTTTAAGGGAAAATTTTTATATTATTCTTAAGAGAGACAATTGACTATTAAAATCTGTTCAGAGTTACGAAAATATGCTAAATGACGTGTTATCGGCAAGGAAAGAAAAAGTTAGTTTCAGTATATGCATTATTTAATAAAAACCTGCCGTGTGAAGTGAATATAGCTTCTGTTAAATCATTCTTGGAGGAAGTTCGCTAGTTGTCCTCCACCGATTTCTTCAACAACACACCTGTCCCTCATTATATTTTCAGGAATCTGGCAACCCTGGTAAGAAGCAGGGTACCCTACTCTGCATATTTAGCACAAATCCTCAAATTGTTTACACAAATGTCGGCACGATGTTGTGAAGAAACTTATTGTAATACGCGAAGTGTCACACCTTGGGATCCTTTGGTGATCGGTTGCCGAAGGTGATCACGACCTTCAGGCTCCTGTGCATACACTATCTTTTTCACGATGAAATCTAGTGGCGTAAAATGGGAATATCTGGTGTAACAGCGAAGTAGTCCCCTCCTCTCTATTCATTTATTAGGGAACTGTGAGAGTTTATTTTAAAGAAAATGAAGGTAGCGTGTTGCCGTCCGATCATGATTCATCTGACAACATTACTCTAGAAAAAAAATGCCTAAGGCTGCATCATTGATCACACTGTGTAATCCCCTTTGACAAAATGTTACTCAAGCTTCCAGATCATGTCCGTCGAGATGTTGATGTAACTACAAATATTACGGGTAAAATCATTCATCATGGAATAACAGACGAGCGGCTAATGTTGGTCTGGACTTCGGTATTAGGAAATTGGTGACATGTCAACGTACCAATCTAAGGAATACATCATAGTGAATGAGTAAGTGTTGTGATGTGAACTAGTAGGTTGTGATCAAGCACTGTATGAACGTTATAATGGAGCATGACCTGCCTTTCAAAACATGCACACGGTTCCACTAGAACCCCCACACTACCGATTCTTAATTACAAAAAGTGATCGACACCTCACTAAACAGCCATAAAGACAATGTAAATGTTAGTCGCTAGAAGTGTAGTGCTAAATTACAGCCCTTCCACGTAGAACGCTAACATCCGTGCCAGAATTTTCAATCATGGTTTTCATCGTTCGTTTAACCTACTACTATTACAGATAACGTGGCATAACCTATTAATTTGATCATATTACGGGTACACGCGTAATAGCGATAATTCGCATGCTCGTATTATGGACCGTAGCATTGGGCGGGACATTGTGCATGGTCGTTTTCACTTTGCTCTCCTCTCAATTAACATTGCTGACACAGAGCAATATCGACCTTCAGGAGAGGTGGGATATCATATACAGAAGCTGGTAAATACAGTATTAATACAGAGTATCGGCTTCGTAACAGTTTTTCAGAAGAATAGTTGGCGACTTCGGTGGCGTAGTTGGTAGCATGCTGAGCTTCTATGCCCAAGATTGAGGATACAAACTCGGCCGACGTCATCAGATTTTTTAAGAGCGTTAAAAATCCCGCAGTATACCTTCCTTCGAAGGGGAAGTAAAGCCGGCGGGCCCATATCATAGATTTATGGCATGAAAAAGAACCTCCCACTAACAACAATTGTGTGAAGCTAAATATGTAGGTTAGATTTGATTACCACTCTAGTAACTTCCAACGTTCACCACCAGGTGCCATTTGTGGTGGCATCTAGTAGCCAAGTTTCCAGCATGGTGTCGTTGGCGGCAGCATTTGGTAGCAAACGTGAAATTGATCGTCTGAAGTCCCCACCTGAATTACAGATAACACACACACTAATAAAGCCATCACAATTAACACCGGTTATCAGACAGATTCTACACACTACAAAAGTACATGGGGCTACATGACCACGTTGCCACAGCCTCTAAACTGAGGAACCAACCAACCAGAACAAATGATAGCATCTCCGTGTTTCGGATTTTCAAATTTAAGCTCCTGTTCCGCAAACGTGCAGAATGTATTCAAAATAAACAAGTAGTTCTGTGAAGAGCTAAATAGCCAATTTTCTTATATCCCACTGGTATTTTTAATCAAAACTCTCCTGGATATTAAAAGGATTTTCCATGTGGTATACTAAAGAGCTTTTGGTTCACGACCTACGTCTTCACCAACACAATTACAATGAGAGGTTATATGCCAGAATATATAGATTTCAACATCAGTGATTAGGACTCCACCCACGAGATGGCATCTTTCTGTAACAAACCAAGGGAATGAAAGTTTACAAAAGTCAAAATACACGGCTTCAATGACTTAAGACAAGTAAGGTACTGAATTCAGTACAATTATGTAATGATTGTTACTATAGACCATCATACAAATATTTTCTCCAATCGCCTGAATAAGCTACGAGAAATAAAAAAATAGGTTACAAAATTTCAAACTGGTGCTTCTTGAATTTTTAAAAACAACTGTACGGTACGTTATTAGATGTCTCTACACCAAGCTCTGAATATAGGGTCTCTATGCCAAGATTCATTGCATTTGACTGATTAGATCCAGAAAAAATATTTTAAATATTTGAAAATCATTTGGCCCCAATTTTTTGTGTATTTCATTGATTTGGAAAGACACATTTGACCTTACTTAACGGTCCTCAAACACTAAAAAATTTCCGTCTGATTGTTTAGTTTCCGAGATATTAAGAACCAGTGAAATGTATCGTATGGACGCTATGATGCATCGTATTATGTAGCTGTATATTCATTAGGATTATATTATTTGCCAGAAGATAAATAATATAATCGAGGCTCATTACACCAACATACTGGGACCGATATTCTTACTTAGAATTGGGGTGCCTGGCTCATCACCACAATCCGCGGCAAGAGTTCGGTACGACTAAGGAATAAGAAAATCTTGAACTATTAAAATAAATTCGATCTCAACTAAGAGTAAATGAATGATCTGGGAGGACGAGATCTAAATAATCCCAGGACGTGAAATGGGATTGGGTTCATACGTTCACTAACCCAAAGTTATTTAAATAATCGTCAAAGTGTCAATATGAAAATTATTAAGGATTGCGCAAGTAAAATAAAGCCTTCTGCATTCATTTTCGATGCACAGATTACACAGAATAAAATTGTATGGCTCTCCTCTACCTGCACATAGAGATCATCGAAATTAATACTTGCAGTGCAATAGAAATCAAATAATTAAGTCTCAAAAACTATTTGAAATCCATGCGTCCAAACTTTAGGGATAATCAAACTTACAGAAATCCATTCGATCCTTACAATTTAAGGTAAAACACATTCTTATTCCACTCATCTCTTATCATTGTGTTCATAGTGGAGATGATTTCAATTAAATCAAATAAAAAAGAAAAATATCTCCTGTACTGGATCTCTTTCTAACTAATCACTTTCAGTTTGACTTATAATTTTCACTGTTATCATAATGATTACAATTTTCTTTATCCTCGTCGATGTAACACTCCTCTCTAACATTTCCATTTCCATCAGATGCTATAATTAAAATTGGATTTTGCAACATTCACATTCTAGTAACCGTTAACATACGACATTATGCTGACTGATACCTTATTACAATGTTCACTTCTGAATTAGAAACCAAAAGTTTCCATAATTAACTTTCGTACAATTTTACTTCTAACAACTCTTAGTTTTTAGTGAATCTATTAGTTTTTATTTCATGAATCATTTACCATTTACTTTAATATGCCAATTTAACAATAATATGTAACATCATGTTATCATTTGTAAGATCTCATAGATCTAAACTACATTATATTTTATTACTAGCAGTAGTGCCCGGCTTCGCCCGGTGGATTTTTTTGTTTTATGGATGATAATGAATACTACTACAGAACAGGCACATGATACTTAAACTAACTGAAAAAAATTAAATATAATTTCTTGTGGTGGTGGTGGTGGTGGTGGTTGTACTGAGGGTGATAACCAGTACAGTATAACGGACGTAATATTTTGATCATTTGCCCCTAATGATAATAATGATAATAATGAATAGGGAAATGGCTATTTACAAACTACAGCACTGACACATGTAATTTACAAACATATTTCTCAAAATGATTAGAAAGAGGAGTAAGTGAAATAAATGACACTGCCTAGGGCCTATATCTCATTGTCTGTTAGAAATGTAGAGACCAATAGTGTCGTCTTTTATCGCATAGCGCCGTAGGAAAATAATCAGAACCCTTTGGAAAACTTCGGCTGTCCCGAGCTCCTGAGGTAGCAATAGTAACATTAATGGCCACAGAGCGCTCAACGATAAGTTACGGAATAAATTACGGTAAATTTTAAATGCTTATTGCAGCTGATAACCTCAATATATTGCACCAACACTATTGCACTTATACAGATGCATAATATGTTCATTATAACTGTTTAAGGGGCCTGAGAAATATTTTTGCACGAATTACTCCCCGTGACTACAATTTATAAGCAGCGTAAGATTTAACTATTTTCACAATTCTGTACCAGAACACTGGTAGGGGCGACGTGATGCAGCCCGAATTGCCAGACACAAATAGATTTATTGAAATACTCTTACAGTTACACTACTACAGACGTGAATGATTCTAGGGCCTTAATACATGGTTTTCAAGTTCAGTTTGTCTGTTATTCTAAATTTAGGGAGTGGAGAGCGTTGTCCAAAATATCAAGTGGACAGTGTTACCACCAGGGTTTCAAAGTGTATGTATAATTTGGTGCAATTAGGAGGAACGGTGTAGATTTGTGATTAAGGGCCTAAATGCAGGAAATGGAGTGGTCTGTCCGAAATTTCAAGCAGACAGTGTTACTCGTCGGGTTCCAAAGTGTAAGTTTGTGAAATTTGGTTCAGATCGGTGAAACGGTGTAGATTTATGCGAAAGGGCCTAAATGCAGAGAATGGAGAGGTCTGTCCGAAATTTCATGCTGACAGTGTTACTCGGAGGGTTCCAAAGGGTAAGTATACAAATTTTGGTCCAGATCGGTGAAACGGTGTAGATTTGTGCCAAAGGGCCTAAATGCAGGGAATGGAGTAGTCTGTCCGAAATTTCATGCAGACAGTGTTCCTCGTAGGGTTCCAAAGGGTAAGTATACAAATGTTTGTGCAGATTGGTGAAACGGTGTAGATTTGTGCCGAAGGGCATAAATGCAGGCAATGGAGTGGTCTGTCCGGAAGTTCATGTAAACAGTGTTACTCGCAGGGTTCAAAAGGGTAAGTATACACATTTTGGTTCAGATCGGTGAAACGGTGTACATTTGTGACAAAGGGCCTAAATGCAGGGAATTGAGTGGTCTGTCCGAAATTGAAAGTGGACAGTATTACCCGCAGTGTTTCATAGGGTGTGTATACAAATTTTGGTTCAGATCGGTGAAAAGGTGTAGATTTGTGCCAAGGGCCTAAATGCTGGGAATGGAGTGGTCTGTCCGAAATTTCAAGCAGACAGTGTTACTCGTCGGGTTACAAAGTGTAAGTATGTGAAATTTCGTTCAGATCGGCGAAACGGTGTAGATTTATGCCAAAGGGACTAAATGCAGGGAATGGTGAGGTCTGTCCGAAATTTCATGCTGACAGTGTTTCTCGGAGAGTTCCAAAGGGTAAGTATACAAATTTTGGTCCATATCGGTGAAACGGTGTATATTTGTGCCAAAGGGCCTAAATGGAGGGAATGGAGTGGTCTGTCCGAAATTTCATGCAGACAGTGTTCCTCGTAGGGTTCCAAAGAGTAAGTATACAAATTTTGGTTCAGATAGGTGAAACGGTGTAGATTTGTGCCGAAGGGCATAAATGCAGGCAATGGAATGCTCTGTCCGGAATTTCATATAAACAGCGTTACTCGCAGGGTTCCAGAGGGTAACTATACACATTTTGTTTCAGATCGGTGAAACGGTGTACATTTGTGTCAAAGGGCCTAAATGCAGGGAATTGAGTGGTCTGCCCGAAATTTAAAGTGGACAGTGTTACCCGCAGTGTTCGATAGGGTGTGTATACAAAATTTGGTTCATATCGGTGAAAAGGTGTAGATTTGTGCCAAGGGCCTAAATGCAGGGAATGGAGTGGTCTGTCCGAAATTTCAAGCAGACAGTGTTACTCGTCGGGTTCCAAAGTGTAAGTATGTGAAATTAGGTTCAGATCGGCGAAACGGTGTAGATTTATGCCAAAGGGCCTAAATGCAGGGAATGGAGAGGTCTGACCGAAATTTCATGCTGACAGTGTTTCTCGGAGAGTTCCAAAGGGTAAGTATACAAATTTTGGTCCAGATCGGTGAAACGGTGTAGATTTGTGCCAAAGGGCCTAAATCCTGGGAATGGAGTGGTCTGTCCGAAATTTCATGCAGACAGTGATCATCGTAGGGTTCCAAAGGGTAAGTATACAAATTTTGGTTCAGATTGATGAAATGGTGTAGATTTGTGCCGAAGGGCATAAATGCAGGCAATGGAGTGCTCTGTTCGGAATTTCATGTAAACAGCGTTACTCGCAGGGTTCCAGAGGGTAACTATACACATTTTGGTTCAGATCGGTGAAACGGTGTAGATTTGTGTTAAGGGCATAAATGCAGGGAATGGAGTGGTCTGTCCGAAATTTCATATAAACAGTGTTACTCGTAGGGTTCCAAAGGCTAAGTATACACATTTTGGTTCAGATCGATGAAAAGGTGTAGATTTGTGCCTAAGGGCCTAAATGCAGGGAATGGACCGGTGTGTCATCAATTTCATGCAGACAGTATTACTCGCAGGGTTCCAAAGTGTATGTATGTATACAAATTTTGGTTCAGATCGGTGAAACGGTGTTGATTTGTGCCAAATTGCCTAAATGCAGGGAATGGACTGGTCTATCATAAATGTCATGCCGACTGTGTTACTCGCAGGGTTCCAAAGTGTATGTATACAAATTTTGGCTCTGATCGGTGTAACGTTGTAGATTAGTGGCGAAGGGCCTAAAAGCAGGGAATGAAGTGGTCTGTCCGAAATTTAACATAGCCTAAACTATTCCTCTTGAATCTGGCTAACATATAAAAAAAGAATTTTTTGAATCAGACTGGTAGTTCCAGAGATTAGCGCGTTTAAACACACAAACACACAAACTCTTCAGCTTTATTATATTAGTATAGATAATTCACATTTAATTCATCATTATTCCATTATTATTATTAGTATTACTACATTACAAATATTGGCAATCACTCATAATCCACATTTCACTTTAATTACTTTGTACTTGATCTCATTCATAGTTGTTAATTGTTTCTAGAAAATACCTATCATGTTCTGTGTGGCCTACCCGTCTTAAATTTCTATGTTAATCTGCCCTAATTTTATATTAACATCACGAAAGTATTTCCATTTTATATGTAACTTCTGCCTTGAATTAGCTATCAACTGTATGATCATACAATGCCTATATAAAATACCAACATCCATAATTGTTATTATTAATTAATCGTGATAAACTTTATTCCTAAATTCTACTTTGTAACGATAAATTTTGATATATATCCAACTGCTATGTTGCTGTACTGATTAAACACCATGCTCTATATTAGTTTGTCTGTACCTTCATTCTCGCGGCCCAGGTACCTGTGATGTCTTCCACCCGGCGTTGGATCCACCATCTCCCTGGATTCATCTTTCACCAGTTTTGGTTCAACTCACGATCCCGTGGTCGTCGAACAAGTCCATTCGGTCCTCTTCCGTCGTCGTCCACTCCAGAAACCCTCAATGTTCTCCGTTTAGCCTTCCATCAAGTACTCGAACGAATTTATAGCATACTGTCCATAAAGCGTGTTGCTGATGGCCGTGATAACGATTTCCGTCATTATATTATTATTGCACATAGTCAAAGTTCCTTGTGCCGACAGATCATTCGCGTTGTCCGTTTCTGAAAATAGCAATTGATTCGCCTGTAATGTCAGTTTTACGTAACACAATTTTTACGTAAGTTATCTTATTATACATTTCATCATAAATTCTTCTCAATATTTATCTTTCTTGATAGTTCACCAAAATACTTCTTATAGCAATTATAAGCTTATTTAATTATTTCATGCCTATGACGTCTCAGTGGTGACGTTACTCACTGCTTCTTGCATCATCTCGCCTTCTGCCCGTCTTCGGGTACTTTCTAGAATCTTGGCGCATGTCATATCGGTAACATATTCCTCCCGACCAGTGATATTAATAATCGTATGCTGATTCGGTTATTAATATAGTCATCTCACGTTACTGAAAATTCATGCTCACCATATGGCATGCCCTTTACCTTCTTCTATAATATATTTTTAAATGGTACCTCCATCAATTCCTCTTTTCTTCTGTTTTATTCCTTTTCTTCGTCATCCACCTCGTAAATTATGTCTTCGTCCGTTATTTGGTGGATAGCATGTATTCGGATTGTCATTGGGCTAGAGAATTTATTGTTTGTTAATTCTGGTTCGTAAATGGTGTACTTTTTTTCTAGTTTGAGGCCACTGGTGCTCGATCTTGGCTCTTCACGTTGAGCCCGAATTTCTAGTTCGAGATTTGAAATATCTCCAAGTTTAACATGGTATAAATGAGATTCTATTGACACTGTAAAATGACATAAAGGCTTCAAGCAAGCAGACTCATGTGATACGCACTGAAGTGCAAACGCAAGGGTAAGCCATGCACAGGTTTTGGATGAAAAATAAGCAACTCCGTCTAAAAATAGAATACAATAAAATATAATTTGGCACGTGCAGGTGAAAAGAATTAGAACTGGAGCGTGGCTCGGCACGAGGCGATGGACAAGGCTTTGTTGTCACATGATCCGATCGCGATATTAACCAATTTACGAAGTTAAGCGACGTAATATTATTGCTACAGAAGTACCAGAAGAATTTCAAGACGAACATTATTATGGATTAGGATTGTTAAGATTGGAAGTATTTGAGAAAATATCACGAATTTCACGAAGCGTGAGCGCCAAATTTCTTTCTTGAGGACATGCGCCATTTCAGGAGAGGCTTTTTTACTCTGGTTCTTTGAAGGAGCTAGACGTACTGTCGTATTCAGGTCCAGGCACGGTCCTGCGTGATAATTGTTGACGGCGAACGCGAACACACCGACGGTCAAGTTTTCAGGAAAGGCGCAATAGGCTTGTATGGACTTGTAAAGTTTTCAGCTCTGTGAAGTTCAACGTTAGTCCAGTTTGCGGACTTAGACATTTTCCATTAGTGAAGCTGCCATAAAGACCGAGTGATATTATTGAACTTTGTCTATGTAAGTTTGTACTTGAATTGAGCATTTGAACTTTTTAGAAGGTGAGATATTACGAACATTCTTAAGAAGTGTAACCATATTCTTCGACGAGAGATTTTCATTAAAATATCCCAAAACTATTAGAACGCCGATTTTAATAATTCTTCGAAGATGAGTTTCATTCCTGCTATATTGGAAACTGTCTTCGATATTGAAATGGAAGTGGAGATGACCGAGTAAACATGCAACAGGGATCACTACAATGAGAGTAAGGAAATATCTATGGTAACCAGCTAACAGCAACTACAAGTATGGAAAGATCTGGAGTAACTTAAAACTACTCAAAACTAGTCGAAATTCGACAATAAAATTAAGTTAAAATACTATTGATGAAATACTACTTCACAATTGTTTCAAGAACTTCAAGGAGCAACAGCAAGGAAGAAAAATATGGTTTGAACAAGAGTAGAAGTTCACGATCCCAGTTCGATTCCAGAACTAGGGCAACGCGAGGGCGATGCCAGTTCAATTCCAGAACGAGGAAGCAGAGACGCAGTTCTGATGACTGGAGAGAACGAAGTGATACCGGAAGAAGAAATCAGAACGAACACCTGTATATCATTCCGATATATTCATTCCGTCAGCTGTTGAAGACATCGAAATGTAGAACCGAATCCTTTATGTAAAATTTTGTAGAATATTTAGAATTTCCAGGAGAAATCTTTTAAAATATTTTTATTAATTTGTCAATTTGTTATTTAATATTTGGACTTCATAAAATTTTTGAATGTAGATTTGATTTCTATTCTTCGACAAGCGAGTTTTTGTTGTAGTGGATTTTCATCGTAAAGTTAGATTTGCTGTGCGATTAAATATTTCGTTAATATCTTGATAGGAGATGTGCGTAACTTGACCGTATTTTTGTAGGATTTAGTCATAATAACGTAGTGTAACGTCATTGTATGAAAAATCTATGTCATCCGACTTATCCCATGTGCCAGGCATTTCTTTCAGTGGTTTATCTAGCTGGGGCCACGAAGAAGCTGCGATCCGTCCATCTGGATACTGGTAGGTGGTTTTGAAAGGGCACAATGTGGTCTCACCCAAGTTTCCTATTCTCTCTCGTGAAGCTGTTTATGATACCTCAGACTTTCCTGATGGCGATTCTCCAATGTCTGCCTATCGTATTCCCGGTCGTCTCTTCTATCACCTTGGTAAACTTCATATGGTCTTCTTCCCATCGACCATGATCCTCTCCTATCATACTCCTGTCTCCTGAATCCTCTTGGTTCAAACTGCTCTCTCCTGTCTTGATAATATGGTCTACGGTCATACGGCTGAATCTGATTTCTATACCTATTTGTGCCATATTCCTGACCTCCTCTATCGCTATCCCATTGTCTTCACTGTGGCTCAGTTTGGGCTGTATGGTCCATCACGACCATGTTCAGTTCTCGTGGTTCTATACTACTAATTCTAGGCTCTGTCCGCGCGCTAGTGCGGTCTAATTTTCTTCATACTGTATATGAAGCCTATTCGCTCCTGATGCGATCAATACCCGTTGAACCTCTACAGGATATTGGTGAATCATTGTCTGAATTAGATCTTCTTCTTCCAAAGGCGGTTCTAAGAATTGCAACCTTGCCACCTATGTAGTGAAGTAACTTGCATACTGCGTCGGTCTCGTGGTTGTATACTTCCGTGAGTAGAGTTCCGCCCGCATGCTTTGTTGGTCCTCGGCGTTTCAGAATCATTTCAAGGAGGCTCGTGCGAAGTTGTCATACGGTACCCCTTAATTAAGGATATAAACGCCCTCATCCAGTCCATCGCTTGTACTTTAAGAGCACGTCCTATCACTCTCAATTCTCATTCTTTCGGTACTTTATGTTCCTTCATATATTCCTTAAGATCTCGAAGGAATTCTATTGGGGTAATAACTCCAAACCCAGAAAATCATTTGGGCCATGTTCCAGACTCCTGATCATCGTGATAGACTGTGATGTATTACTGGTGAATAGGGTAGCTGTCATGCTGATTGTGCTCGGTTCCATGCTCTTGTTAGTGGCATTCATATCGAGAAACTTCCCTTCTAGTCTAGTAATCCTTTCTAACTGTGCCCCATTAGCTACTTTAATTTCATTTATCGAGGAAACAGCTGTCACTATATGTGTTTAATCTCTTGATTTAAGTCCTGTTTCATCCCTTGTAACTAGTCTCGAGCACCTTCGATTTTTGTTTCCACGTCTATGGTAATTTCATTCATACGGCTAGTTATACCTTTCTATTATGTCGACCATTCTTTCTTCCAACTATCGGTCTCCTGCTTTGTTTACTTTTTGTTCTATTTTTATTCCTTCTTTCAATACAATGATTTCTGCATTTGTCGCTTCATTTCTTTCTTCTATGTCTTTTCCCTGACTATTAACGTGTTACTTTCAATGTTGACTGTTAATGCTTCTATATTCTTGTCAATATTTTCTTGAATATTATCCCTAAATAGTTTCAATTGTTCATCTATTTTCCCCTCTTTGTCTGTCCTATTCTCTTTGAACTGTTCGCTTAAAAGAGTTAAGTCCGCTTGAGTTCTCGATTTAGGATATCCTATCTCAACCTTATTATGCTTGACTTGATCTCCTAAGCGGGTTTCTACTTCTTCTTGGTTCTTCCCCATCTCTTCCTTTATGTCACCTAGCTTGTCGTTTAATCTACCTTCTAAGCCTCCTAATTCATCGTTGTACTGACATTTTAAACCTTTGTCCAACCCTTCTAACTTATCGTTCAAATCTTCTATACCTTTCTCTAAGCCTTCTAACTGGTCGTTCAATTTACTTTCCACGTCTCCTAATTTATCTTCTAAGTCTCCTAACTTATCATTCAATTTTTTTTCATATCTTTCTCTATGATGTCTAATTGTGCTTCTAACCCTAGCAGATTAGTGTTCGAGAGTTCCTGATGTTCAGTTAACTGAGATCCTAAACCGTTCTGACTCTCCTTCAACTGTTTCTCCATATTCCTTTGACTATTAGTTAAGTCAATTATCTCGTAGAACAACTTACTTAATTCTTCAAACTCCTCCATATTCACACAATGCAATTACGATTAGACATTGGGAGTTGCCTGAAACAATGAAAATTCTAAGGACTAAGTGCTACGTAGATTTAACAGTTGGAATCAAAACTGAAAAGTGTTCGACCGTAATAAATGTGAATGTAGTTTGCCGAAATCTCAGCACATTAAATTAGATAAACTGCACGCCTTTATAATTTATAACCCAAAACAAATTTCACTAAAGGACGCTACAGTCATGTCAGAAAATGAAATTGGGTACCAGCTCTCAATTATGTTTCTCCCTATTTCATCGAAACACATGGCTGAACACATCCCGTTAGTCTCGTCTCTGGTATTCCAGTTTAATTGAGCAATTCACGTTGCTGTGCCATCCTGTTAGCTACACCATCGTATGGTACGATCTCCCTGTTAATTGACATTCACGTATGGGAGCCATCGTGTTGTGTCCGATACTCCTACATAGAATTGGTTGGCCCGGTTCATCACCACAATCCACGGCAAGAGTTCGGTCAACTTCGAAATGGGAAAATCATGAACGATTAAAATAAATTCCGTTTCAACGAAGTGTAAATAAATGATCCGGGAGGACGAGATCCGAATAATCCCAGGGCGTGAAATGGAATTGGGTTCATAGGTCCACTAACCCGAAATTATTATAATAATCGTCTGTGGCGATATGAAAATTATGGAAGATTGCAAAAGTAAAATAAAATATTCCGCATTTATTTTCTATGCACAGTATGCCAAGAATAAAATTATATGGGTCTCCTATCTCTTCACAGAGAGAACATCGAAATCAATATTCGCAGTGTATTAGAAATCAAATTATTAATTCTCAAAAACTATTTCAAATCAGGACAAAATCTCCACGCGTCCCAAATTTAGAGATAACCAAACTTACGGAAATCCATTCGATCCCTACAATTTAATTTACGTTAAATCACATTCTTATTCCATTCATATGTTATTATAGTGTTCATAGTAGAGTTGATTTCAATTAAATCAAATAAAAAAAGAAAAATATCTCCTGTACTGGATCTCCTTCTAACTAATCACGTTCAGTTTGATTTATGGATGTGCACTCTTAGCATAATTATATACATTCGGATTAACACGTCGTTCACGTTTGCTTTGACTGTTACAACTAATTTACAAAACATTATCTGCTTTTCCACGCTCAATAACTTTTGTTTTCATTATTTGATCAAGTTGTTTAAGTTTATATTTCATTATAATTTTTCGTTCGATTTTACATATTCCTTATACTCGTCGATATAACACTCCACTCTAACATTTCCATTTCTATCAGAAGTAATAATTAAAATTGGATTTTGCAACACTCAAATTCTAGTAACCATTATCATATGACATTATGCTGACTGATATCTCATTAGATTGTTCACTTCTGAATTAGAACCCATCGGTTTCCGTGATTAAATTTAGTACAGACTTTTTACTTACAAATCTTAGCTTGACGTGGATTTATCAGCTTTAATTTCAAGCATCATTTACCATTTACCTCAATATCCCAATTTTACTTTAATTGGAAATACCATTTTATCATTAGTAAGATCGCATGGATCGATCCTTCATTATACATTATTGTAAATCAGTTCTAATTCATCATTATTTCATTATTATTATTATTATTATTATTATTATTATTATTATTATTATTATTATTATTATTATTATTATTATTATTATTATTATTATTGCTCCACAAATTATTTCAATTACTTATAATCCACATTTCACTTCAATTACTTTGTACTTGATCTAATTCATAGTTGTTAATTGTTTCTAGAAAATACCTGTCCATTATGTTGGCAAATCACGTTCTGTGTAGCCTACTCTTATTAAAATTCTATGTTAATGTGTCCTAATTTGATATTAACATCGCGCAAGTATTTCCATTGAATATGTAACTACGGCTTTGAATTTGCTATCCATTTTATGATCACAAAATGCCTACCTCAAATACCAACATCCGTTATTGTTATTATTAATTAATCGTGATAAACGTTATTCCTAAATTCAACTTCGTCACGGTAAATTTTGATATATTTCCAACTGCTAAATCTACTCTACTGATTAAACACCAAGCTCTACATTAGGTGAGTTTGTCTGTACATTCATTCTCACAGCCAAGGTACCTGCGATGTCTTCCTCCCGGCGTTGGTTCCTCCATCTCCCTGCATCCATCTTTCCCCGGTTTTGGTTCATCTCACGATCCTGTGGTCGTCGAACAAGTCCATTCGGTCCTTTTCGATAGTCATCCATTCCAGAAACCCTCCATGGTCTTCGGTTAGCCTTCCATCGCGTACTCGAACAAATTTATAGCACACTGTTCGTACTGCGTGTTGCAGATGGCCGTGATAACGACTTCCATTATTATTTTATTATTGCACATAATCAAAGTTCCTTGTGCCAACTGATCATTCGCGTTGTCCGTTTCTCAAAATAGCAAATGGTTCGCTTGTAATGTCATTTTTACGTAATAATACTCTTACGTAAATTCACTCGTAATAGCTTGCAATCCTGGCCATATGTTATCTGACCTCGCTCCGAGTTCACCCACCCCCTTCGCCCTCACTTGTTATGCTTGAAACAAAAGCAAAATCACATGACAGTCGCCTTCAGTGTGCTTGGCCATAACTCGACTCGCATTCACACTCGTAATACTCTGAGCCACGCTGAGTTATTTCGCTAGGGACTTAACGCAGTATCTAATATTTGCGTCACCCTTTTCAGTTCGTACACTGAAATTACGTTGCGTTGAACGTCATGCCCACTTTATCGCGTGTGGCTTTAATTTTAGTTCAGGCCTACTAACCCACTATAGTTGTGGCACAATACTTTCGTACCTTAATTTTGCCAGCTACGTATTCCCGTACCGGAGAATGTCCGTACGTATCGCACTGTACTCTGACCGTATCTTATCACTGTGTTATGAGAAGAGAAGTCGCAGGTCCAACTGTGGACAATAAGTGACCTTCTCCTGGCTGACGATCTTACCTTACCTCCACACCTCGCATTCATTCATCCAGAGCGCTCTATAGCTTGTCAAATTGAATCAAATTAAGTACCATCTTCTTGACGTTTCGACGTAACACATCTTTCTCGTATTTTAAATTTCATCAAAAATTCTTCTCAATATTTATCTTTCTTGATAGTTCACCAAACTACATCTTAGAGCAATCTTAAGCTTATTTAAATATTTCACGCCTGTGATGTCTCAGTGGTGACTTTTCTCGCTGCCACTTGCGTCATCTCGCCTTCTGCCTGTCTTCGGGTACGTTCTAGAATCTTGACGCATGTCATATCGGTGACACTACATTTCTATCGTCCTTTTAGGACACGAAAATATATACGTGATTCTAAAAATGTTGCACAGCCGCAATTTTTTATCTCATAGATATTGAATTCAGATAGACACAATGTATTATACCCTGTATGAAGATTTACCGTTTTAAGTTTCACTGCCCTTGGATAATTAAGTTGTGGAAAAATATATTTAAATATTTAAATTTCACTTCGCCGCCACGTTGTATTTTGGTTGATCAGGTTATTGAAGGAACCATAGGTAACCTTTTGATAAAAACCTCGATCAACATTCAATAGTTCAGTTTGGTTGCTCTATTAGATTCAGAGCTAAAGAGAACCGTCTAAATATTTCGAATGATGGCTATGCTATTCTATATGTAGTCCATAGAGTTATGTACCATTTGATAAAGTTTATTGCGTAGTTAATCATAATCATTCCATCGTTCAATTTGATCGCATGATTTGGACACAAAAATTAAAATCGTAACTATAAATTTTCGCGCAACCATCTTCAGGCATTTATGAAAACAATTGGATTGAATTTGATGTCAGTAGATTAAAGTTTGTACAGACATGCAGGGTGTTAAGTTTTATTGCGCTCGGTTGTTTAATTTCGAGAAAATATTTAACTATTTTAACTTCGCTTGGCCAGCATGTTGGTTTTGTATTTAATAAGCTTTTAATCGTCACATAGCTAAATGTATTTTATTATTTTCTATCACCATACAGACGTTCAGGGCAATTGAACCCGAGGTGGTCATGCTGACTGGTCTCGAACGTGGATCTCGGAGATAAGTTGAGCTCTGAATGAAGGTTCCACCAGGGAACGAACCCGAGATCTGTGGAGGGTATTTCATTCTAAGAACCCCTAGAAGAAATTAGATATTTAATTACTGATGTGATATCAGTTGTTACTGACATTATTTAGTGAAATAATGCAGGAAAATAGTGGAGGATAGCATTATTTGGACTACATGAAGTAGGCTATGCTGGATTTGAAACACAGGAGTTTCAAAGCTTGACGTTTAGCAAATAACCCCAGAATTGTGGGAGAAGGCCCGTGGCGCCACGTCAATCTTGCTGACCCAGATAAGTCGTCTGCAAGGGGTCGGGAGGTTAAATAATGACCAGGTTATTCCCCGTTTGAGAATAGACTTGAGAATGGAACGGGAAGATCCCAAGGAAAATCATTGATTACTCATGATTGGAACAATGCAATGACATGAGAGTTGCGCACAGGTGAATCTTTAGCCAGGAGGCTAATTTTAGAGCCATAAAACGGCGAAATCAAGGCATGTTTAATGCAGTGCGTAATGTTACAGGACTATGGGTGTTCGCGGATGGACTTGAGGATGTTGCCAGGGATTCCCAGTGAAGTAGCGTCCCCAAGCCATGGATAAGATAATGAATATAAATTAAGTGGCCGATCGATCCTCGAACACACATACATTTTTGTGACCAGCGAAGAAAAAGGAACAATATGGATATTATTCCAAGTTCAGAATCACCCTAGGAGAGGAGCTGATTTATCGCGGGAATTCTTGCCCTACTTTCTGTGTGAAACAGATATAAGAGGGTGGACCCAGTCGAAGGGGACAGTTTTTACAAGTTACAGTTGACAGTACAGTTTTAGACCCAGTCGGAGGGAGAGTTGTTTTGAAGCAGTCGCAGTTGAAAAGGACACGCAGCGCCCAGGCGCACACAAAGACTTAAACATTTCACTGGTAATCAGCATGTTAGCTGTACAATGTAACACACATGTGAGAATATATTCATGCATGGTCGTGAACCAAGAATGAAGTCGGTAATTAACAAACTTGATTATGCGAAATGCATATTACCGAAGTTAGGAGAGGATGCTCGGACTTCAATGTGGGAAGCCGTGCAGTAAGATTGTTATATAATGTTTGTTAAGTGCCGTGTGATATACTAGGCAGGACTGTGAAAGGTGATAATTCATGTAAATACAATGTACAATGTTGAGCGCAGTAAAGTATAGTGATTGGTTATACATATTTGGAGTATACCAGTAAGTAGCGTTCATGACGAGATGTAAGCATATCGCTGCAATAGTAGGAAGATTATCAAGGGATGATCGAGAAACTGTTGGTGAATCCGTGAGCAGATGATCGGGAGATTCAATCAGGAAGGGGTAGGACCGAAGGAAGGGCCATCAGCACCTGTACTTTCGATACATGCTAGGGAATGTCAACCAATCAGGAATTAAAGTGTAACGTGTGTTTGTGCACCGATGTTATGTAAAATATCTCTTGAAGTGATAATATAACCAGTGTTATATAGTGTTATGTGTTTTGGAAGCATTAGCTTCATTATAAAAATGGAAAAGTGTCATGTGTTTCGGAAGCATTATCTTCATTATAAAAATGGAAAAGTGTCGTGTGTTTATGAATCAAATGTCATATAATATGTGTATTAGCAAGATGGCAATGTGTCACTAAGTAAGCCGATGGCAGGTGACACTGGAATATGGTGGTTGGGGCCACCTGGATAAAGCCGACGTAAGTACCCCACAAATCATGTTACTATAGAAGTATAGTCACTGCATGTAATGTGATTTCGGAAGTATAAAATATGCCAGTAAGAATCAATATTAGGAGGCATATCCTCATATGTTTATTGTTTGATTTCGGTAAAGTTAAGATGTTGTATACATCAGAGAGTGGATTAATCTTTACCACTATTAATGCTACTAAATAAAATGGCAATTCAGTTATGTGAAACTTAACGTGACGAACGCGAATGTTCGGTCATTGAAGCAGTTACGTTGTGTCGGAAGGATAGTTTATGTCAGTAATAATAATAATAATTATAATAATGATAAACGGTATAATTGAATACATCAGGATGAAAGGTTTTAAGCAAGAAATATTTACGCTAATGGGATTATTTATCTAGCCAAGCAGTAGATTACATTAAGGGAAGAGAAAAGAGTTAATATTAAATATATTGCATTAATGGGAATATAATTATGCACGGGAATGTTGGAGCTTGGCAGTGAATTGTGGCTTGATTAAGCATTGTAGAGTACAGTTAGAGTTCTCTTTATTAATATTAATGTCCTAAGGATAGGATTAAATATTCAAGCTCACCCAGAACCATTGCATAATATTCAGTTCAGATCATATGGGATCACGTGGATCATTGTGACTGCAATGTTATATTCAGAGTTGTAATACTGCTTGGGAGATAAAAGTCCAGGAAATCATAGATTTCCCTGATGATATAAAAATTTAGCAATCTAACGAATGGTTGGATGTTGTATTTGATACTGTCACTGACACCTAGTTAATGAAGTTGGTTACTCGTTGCCACAGGCCACGCTCGTAAGGGTAGCGTAATAGTATACTATCCGACACAACGATAACAGAAGTTATTTAATGAAATCACAATGACATGCAGTGTAACTATAAATAGAAGGGAGTGGAGGGGGTAGACTTACGTAATTGTGGTGTTTCATGTAGATGTAGTGCAAACCATGAGTTGGCTAATGCATGAAAGCATTTGGTGGGAGAGAGAGATGTAACACAGATAGTACACATGATGTAAATTCAGATGTATTGTAGGATACAAGTAACTTTGTGAATATAAAGAAGTCACATTAGATGACATGAATGTAATAGTCCAGTTTTGTGAAGCATTACATGTGCATCAGTGCATTTGAGTAAAGTTTAAAGTCCACATAATGGTAAAAGATTGAATAGTGATATGGATTTAATTTATTCAACTATGTGAATAATTAATGGATTGTGGGAGTAACTTTGTTTGTTTGTGTATTGTTTATGGGATTTGTGTTCTCATTATTTTGTTTGAAGCCATGAGTTTTACTGAATTAAAGTCTTTAGAGTAGAGTTGTGCTTTATCATTGTAGAGTTGATACCTTTTAGCCTCAAATCCAAAATATGCAACTGCTCAATGGGAGAACGGTACACGCCTGAGTCCTGATGCTAGCCGGAGGCAGAAGCATATTTTCCATAGAGATTACTCACATGGGTACATGGGAATTGATGTCATGTACAGTGATTTGAGCTATAGGTACAACTAAAGTCAGTCTAGATCTTGTGCACACAACTCTAGTAAAGTAACGATCAACATGAATTAGGGGAGGACCGCACCTAACCTTAGGTAAGCTCCGATACGAACAATATAAATTTTGATAAACACCTTCTAGTAGCATGACTCACTTATTTATCATGGCGCTGGTATGTGGGCCGGTTTTAAATACAGGTCACCATATGCGCAAGAGGTGTATTTCATTATCATGGCGAGACCCAAGTGGGGCATTCGACAGTACAACCGAGACCTTGGAGGGTTGCTGCGATGTCTTAACGTGGACCACCTTCCCATGATATATTTCATTTATCATGGCGCCCAACGTGGGGCTTATGGGATTTAGGGAAACCCCATAGATTTTTATGGTATTTCATGGGGAAAACCATAGTAATTATATTTTTGCCTCAAACTGTGTTTGAGTGATTTTTGAGTTCAGTAGGCTTTTGACGTAACGCAGAATCTCTCTATTGAGAAGAGGATTACCCAAAGGTATGAGCGCTACGCACCCAATCCATAATTAATCCATAGATTCAATGTTTATACAATATTACAGCATGTGTACAGTGTTTTGTGTCTTTTTCCAAAACGTATCCACGCATATTTCCAGGAAGCCTGCCTGCATCTCAAAGTACTGTATATTATTGTAAGAATGTCTGGCACAGAGGAGATTTTGCAGGTGATCGCAGTTTTTTTTTTTTTTTTTTTTTTTTTTTTAGCGTATGGCTTTTAGTGCCGGGAGTGTCCGAGGACATGTTCGGCTCGCCAGTTTTGTAGCTGCTTCGAGACGGACACCCAATGGGTGAGCTACAAGTACCGTTGGGGAGGGAAGGAGGGAAGTTGGAATGTAAGGACGAGGAGTTGGAAGGTAGCGGCTGTGGCCTATAGTTAGGGACCAACCCCGGCATTTGCCTGGAAGGAAGATGGGAAACCACAGAAGACCATCTTCAAGGTTGCCGGCGGGGGGATTCGAACCTCCTCGCCTCCCGGATGTGAGCGACTGCCATCAGTCATGCCGTAACCACCACGGCTAACTCACCCGGTGGTGATCGCAGTGTTGAAACAGCATTTTGACGCTCTTAATGAACAAAATAAGCTGGAAGCAAAGGCTTTCCAGAATGAAATAAACACTCGTTTAGATGCCAATCAGGAGGCAATTAATGCAAATCAGTTTGCAATGAATCATAATCAGAGTGAATTGAATAATCGTTTAGATGCCAATCAGGAGGCAATTAATCATAACCAGGTTGAATTGAGTAATCGGTTAGATGCCAATCAGCTGGCAATTGAGGCAAATAAGGTTGAGTTAAACGATAAGTTAGGTCAGATGCAAGAGGTAATTAAGACTGAAGTTACAGAAACTGTTGTAAGCATTGTATCGGAAATGCAAGTTAAGACGGATAAACGTTTCGAGGCTATAGAAGCCAAACTTGAGAGTAACTTACAAGCGTGTAAGCATGCGCAGGATGAAACCAACAGTAGGTTAGACGCGTTATCTAACGACATTAAGGATATTCAAATCCAAAATGAGGCGAATCTCGAACGCCAAGCGAAACAGTTCGCAGAATTTACCCGTACGGTAGATCAAAGGTTGGAAGAAAACGACAGTAAATGGGACACGAAATTGAAAAGCTATGCTAGAGCAATTAACGGTGATCTAAAGAAACAGGATCAGAATATATTAGGTCAATGCCAGGAGATAGGTGAAATCAAGGCTGTCGTTAACGAGAGTAAAGAGCTGGTAGGAAATATGAAGGGTCAGATGAGCAAAGTTCAGCAAGAACTGGACCAAGTTCAAAGTGACATTGTCGTAGTTAACAAAAGGCAAGAGGAGAATAGAGGTGGAATCATTAAGATCCAGAATGAAATGTCAAAGGTCAATGGACACATTCGAGAGGAAATCAAAGGATTGAGGGAAGAACTCGAAGTGAGAGAAGGCCAAAAGACAGAGGCAAACGACATGACCCTTGCTCAGATAAAGGAAGAAGTAGAGGATGAAATATCCCATATTAGACAAAGTCTGAAGGAAGACAAGCAGAAAATATTTCAAGTAGCCGAGGAAAATCGAGATAGGCTTACCAGAATAGAGAAAGAGGTAATTACTCGTCTGGAAAGGGCAGAGATGCGCCACAATCAAATGGAGACTAGGATAATTGCGCAAGAGGAAACCCTCATGAAAGATCCTAAGTCTAGCGAAGGCAGCATGGACGATATGAGGAGAACTAGGTGGGCAGATTTGGAAATCCAGCCTATAATAAGGAGTGCTACAGACCCAGGCGAAAGTCCTTATATGACGCCAGGTGCGCCAGTTGCAGCATCGACGCCACACGAAAATGCTATGCACACACAAGTGATAAATGTTATCAGAGCAAGTGAAGAGAAACCAAGGAAATTCTCAGTTAGCCACTGTAGTATGAAACCGAAATATTGGCTAAAAGAAGTGTCTGAATATTTGAATGATGCGCGAATACCGCAAGAGCGCAGGCTACGAGCTATAGAGAAATTAACAGAGGGGGAGTGCGCATTATGGTTTCGCAGTTTCCGCTACACTTTCGATACTGTTGAGGAGTTTCGAGAGGCATTTTTGAAGAGATACTGGGATCCAGCGACCTAACTGAATTTACGGTTGGACTTATATTCAAAAAGGTACAGCACTACTAGCCCAACGAAGTATGCAGAATTCTTCATATCACAGATGTGTCGGTTCAAAGAACTTGATCAAAAGCCTAGCGAGCTGGAATTATGTATTGCTATCGCCAAACAGCTTCCATACGAGATACAGAGACTGCTAATCTCGGCTAATGCAAAAACTGCTATGGAAATGGAGACAGTTCTGAGACAACTGGACCTCACAACAGCAAATACGATGCGTCAGAATCGAACCGTGGAACAGGTACATGTGACCAACACGCAGACTGACCAGTATCAAGCTCCAAAGAACAACAAAGCTACTAGCACAGATACGTTAGATTCCAAAGGACGTCAATGGGAACAGGAACCCAGAAGATGGCAGCCGAAATATAAAGGTAATGCTGGCAGAGGAAGAGGCCGAAATTCTTGGAACAAGCAGAATACCAGGGATAGGCCGTACCAAAACAATGGAGGTAACAATGGCCAAGAAGGCAACAATAGAAATTGGAGACCCCAGGGAAGAAGACGTAACTTCGATGATGAGGTAGAGGAGCGATACCACGCTTCATTGCAATACCTCAATGAAAGGGGAGATGAGCCCCAGAGACAACAAGTTCACTGGCAAGAAGTTATGCAGAACAGGACATCGCCAGATAGATATGGAGACGGAGCTAAGAGTTTGGAGCTACAGCGCAGCGAACAGGAGAGAAGAAACTCCAAGGGGACGGGCGCTATTGAAAAAAAAACGCCAAAATTAGAAGAATTTGGAAATGATGGATGGAAGTCAGTCAACGTCATCAATTGGATAGCCAAACCAGAAGAGTTAATTGAGGATACGGGAGGATCACAGGTCATGGTAAAACGAGAATTGCCCATTATTTTGATAAGAGTGGCAGGGTTGAAAATAAGAAGTTTATTGGATACGGGTTCAATAGTGTGCCTTATGACACAAGCTTTGTATAATGAGATAGCGCAGAGAGAAAATGTTTTGAAAATACCTATCTCAAGTGTCAAAATAAAAGGTGTAATTCCAGACAGAACGATGGTATGCAAATATCAAGTATTCCTAGAGTTACAGATAGGAGGCTCTACGTTTTCACAGAGTTTTCTATTAGTAAACAAACTGCCTTTTAACCTGATTATAGGGGCACAATTTATAAGGGAATACCGAGTGATAATCGACCTAGCACAGGACAGGGTTATGTTCCGTGTGAATGAGGAAGCTGAAGGCTTAGAGGTCGCACTCAATCAGAATGAACCAGGGTCAGATGAACAAGTATGGCATACATACAGAGATGTGGCTGAGGAAGAAGTGTTAGCTATTGAACAGTTAGAAGAAGAACTGAAAACACTAGCCGCAGACTTAGAAAAAGATCTGGAACCCGAACTGGAAGAACATATTTCGGAAAAGCTTGAAG
Source organism: Meconema thalassinum (assembly GCA_946902985.2). Taxonomy (NCBI): domain Eukaryota; kingdom Metazoa; phylum Arthropoda; class Insecta; order Orthoptera; family Tettigoniidae; genus Meconema; species Meconema thalassinum. The sequence goes on along the minus strand of OX336389.2, from coordinate 801,266,132 downwards.
AAGCAAAAATTGGACCAAAAGAGAAGGAAAATTTAAGGCGATTATTACTGGAACAGAAGGAAGTCTTTGATTCGAGACCTGGTCGTATAAAGAACTTCACTTATGCTTTCCAAGTCAGTGATTGGACACCATTTAGGCAGAAACCCTACCCTATAGCCGAAAAGCACTATGCTAAAGTGAAAGAGGCAATTCAGGAGATGTTGGAGGCCGGTGTTATTGACAAGACACCTACGCCTTACGTAAGTCCATTGGTGATTGTACCTAAGACAGACGGGACTGTCAGAGTATGTCTGGACCTGAGACATTTAAATTTGAAGGTTATTCCGGAGTTTGACCAAGTGCCATCTATTAAGGAAATCCTCAGGAAATTCAAAGGGAAAACCGTATTCACAAATTTGGATATTACTTCCAGTTTCCACCATCTTGAATTAGAGAAGAAAACTAGTCTGTTGACAGGATTTATGTTTCATCAACACACATATACGTTTTTAAGGCTACCTTTTGGGTTGAAAACAGCTGGTTCAGCCCTGATAAGAGCGTTAGATCGCAATCTATCCGATGATGTGAAGGAGAGAACCATCAGATACGTAGACGACATTCTACTCACATCAGAATCCCTGGAGGAGCACATGAGAGACCTGAAGAAGTTGCTAGATGACCTTCGAGAAGCTAACTTTAAGGTTAATATCAAGAAATCGCACTTCTGTCAGAGGGAAGTTAAATTCCTAGGGCATGTTATTGATGCAAATGGAGTTAAGCCTAACCCAGATAAATTGGAGGTAATTCGGAATTTCCCTCGACCCACGAAAGTAAAGCATGTCCGACAGTATTTGGGAGTAATTGGATTCTTTTCGAACCACTGCCCAAATTATACAATGACAGTAGCACCCTTGCAGGATTATTGAGGAAAGGCGGCAGATGGAATTGGACGGAGCAATGTCAGGAAGCATTCGTGAGGTCAAAGCAAATGCTTTTGGAATATGTGAAGCTGGGATACCCGGATTATACCCAGAAATTCATCATACAGACGGATGCATCACTTGTTGGTGTAGGAGCGATGCTATTCCAGGAAAATGTTGATAAGCCTGAAAGGAAAGTTTTTATTGCCTTTATAAGTAGGAGGCTGAAAGCCCATGAGAAAAACTATACGATTACAGAGATAGAGTTGCTCGCAATTTTATACGCGTTGCAAACATGGCATAAACTCGTGTACGGCTTTCAAATAGTCCTCAGAACAGACCATAAAGCTTTAACATTTCTGTTAAAGACGGACTTGTCTAGCCAGCGGTTGACAAGATGGTCCCTGTATATTCAACAATTCAATGTGGAAATAGAATACTGTCCAGGGAAAGAAAATGTAATACCGGACATATTAAGCCGTTACCCTAGAGAAGAGGAAACTCTCGCTGTCCAGATTGAGAATCGAGATCAGAAGACTTTGGATGATTTGAGGAATCTTACCAACCTACAACGCGAAGACCCGTGGTTGAAGATGATGATCGATTACTTCGAGGGACGCTTAGCAAGGGGAACTGCAATATACAGAGAGGCAGAGGCATTATCAAGAGATATGTATGGTATAATCAGATACTACACAAGTGGGATGATGTGGACCATACACGACAAAGAGTTGTCATTCCTGCATCTTTGCAGAGGAGATCGGTGTGGCTAGCACACAGAGCATTTGGACATCCCGGGATAGATAAAATTACCGCTCTGTTGAAAGAAGCATTCACTTGGCCAAAGTTGAGAGAAACTGTGAGAAATGCCTTTAGGACATGCAATTTGTGCCAAAGGGTAAAGCCAAATCCATTTCTAATGAGACAACGACCTATTCCGTTGTTACCGGAGAAGCCAAGGCAGCTATTAAGCATAGATAACTTTGGACCATTGCCTAGAGCACGTAGAGGCAATAGACACATTTTTGTAGCCATGGATGTATTTTCAAAAATGGTGGTATTATGCCCCATACAGAAGACAAGTTCAAAGCAGGTATTGAAACGCCTGAAAGAGAGAGTTATTCCGATTCTTGGGAAGCCGGATAACATCCTCTCAGATCACGGAAGTTGCTTCACAAGCGCGGAATTTCGTCGAGAAATGGAAACTCCAGAAATTAGGCAGATTTTATCTACCATTCGCCATCCTGAGGCAAGTCCAGTTGAAAGAGTAATGAGAGAGATCCAGAAGTAGATGAAGATCTACTGCTCTGAAGAGAATTGGCGTTGGATAGAATTCCTAGAAGTAATTGAATACTGTGTAAATAATACGGTACACGAGGCGACAGGTCAGGTTCCCGTGCCTCTACATTCGGATCAGAGACCGGAAAGACCTTGGAATGGTGTTATTCCATTACCAGTAGACGCACAGCCAGGACGAGAATTGAGGATCCAACGAACCTTCGAAAATCTCCAGGCGCAAGCGGAGAGACGTCAGAGGAGAAATCGTGCGAAGAGCTATCACAGACCGCTTCTCGTCGGTGACAAAGTTTTAGTCAGGAGGCCAGCCAGTTCAGATCCTGGAGCAAGAAAATATAAGAAGTTCATTTTTGGATATCACGGCCCGTTCGAGGTTATCAGAGACCTACAGAACAATGCATACAGAATAAGGCATTTAGAAACAGGAAATGGGGTCGTTATGAATGCTGCCAACTTAAAAGTTTATTATTCGCCAGAAGAATTTGACGAACAAGAAGAAATATTAGCAGCGCACACCCAAATGAACGTGGGCGGCAAAGTCAGCCAGGAAGTCAGACCTGAAGTTTCACGCAGCGGGACGGAACGAGAAGTAGACAGCTTGCCCAGTGAAGGAAGCGAACAACAAGAGTGCCAGTGCATGCTAGAATTTTACAAAGAAATGGTTGAAGTATCGAGAGAGGTTGAGGCCATAAATACGACCCTCCGCTTAGAGAATGAACAGCTTAGGGCTGAGCGCAGAGTGGAAAGGGGAACCAGACTAACCTACTCACAGCCAGACGAAGTGAAAGACCACTAATGTAAACACAGACAGTCGGACAGTCAGCTGGTTACTTACATAAAGTCACTTGCAATTGACTTTTATAAGTTTTGCAAGGGGAATATGAAACCGAGGTGGTCATGCTGACTGGTCTCGAACGTGGATCTCGGAGATAAGTTGAGCTCTGAATGAAGGTTCCACCAGGGAACGAACCCGAGATCTGTGGAGGGTATTTCATTCTAAGAACCCCTAGAAGAAATTAGATATTTAATTACTGATGTGATATCAGTTGTTACTGACATTATTTAGTGAAATAATGCAGGAAAATAGTGGAAGATAGCATTATTTGGACTACATGAAGTAGGCTATGCTGTATTTGAAACACAGGAGTTTCAAAGCTTGACGTTTAGCAAATAGCCCCAGAATTGTGGGAGGAAGCCCGTGGCGCCACGTCAATCTTGCTGACCCAGATAAGTCGTCTGCAAGGGGTCGGGAGGTTAAATAATGACCAGGTTATTCCCCGTTTGAGAATAGACTTGAGAATGGAACGGGAAGATCCCAAGGAAAATCATTGATTACTCATGATTGGAACAATGCAATGACATGAGAGTTGCGCACAGGTGAATCTTTAGCCAGGAGGCTAATTTTAGAGCCATAAAACGGCGAAATCAAGGCATGTTTAATGCAGTGCGTAATGTTACAGGACTATGGGTGTTCGCGGATGGACTTGAGGATGTTGCCAGGGATTCCCAGTGAAGTAGCGTCCCCAAGCCATGGATAAGATAATGAATATAAATTAAGTGGCCGATCGATCCTCGAACACACATACATTTTTGTGACCAGCGAAGAAAAAGGAACAATATGGATATTATTCCAAGTTCAGAATCACCCTAGGAGAGGAGCTGATTTATCGCGGGAATTCTTGCCCTACTTTCTGTGTGAAACAGATATAAGAGGGTGGACCCAGTCGAAGGGGACAGTTTTTACAAGTTACAGTTGACAGTACAGTTTTAGACCCAGTCGGAGGGAGAGTTGTTTTGAAGCAGTCGCAGTTGAAAAGGACACGCAGCGCCCAGGCGCACACAAAGACTTAAACATTTCACTGGTAATCAGAATGTTAGCTGTACAATGTAACACATGTGAGAATATATTCATGCATGGTCGTGAACCAAGAATGAAGTCGGTAATTAACAAACTTGATTATGCGAAATGCATATTACCGAAGTTAGGAGAGGATGCTCGGACTTCAATGTGGGAAGCCGTGCAGTAAGATTGTTATATAATGTTTATTAAGTGCCGTGTGATATACTAGGCAGGACTGTGAAAGGTGATAATTCATGTAAATACAATGTACAATGTTGAGCGCAGTAAAGTATAGTGATTGGTTATACATATTTGGAGTATACCAGTAAGTAGCGTTCATGACGAGATGTAAGCATATCGCTGCAATAGTAGGAAGATTATCAAGGGATGATCGAGAAACTGTTGGTGAATCCGTGAGCAGATGATCGGGAGATTCAATCAGGAAGGGGTAGGACCGAAGGAAGGGCCATCAGCACCTGTACTTTCGATACATGCTAGGGAATGTCAACCAATCAGGAATTAAAGTGTAACGTGTGTTTGTGCACCGATGTTATGTAAAATATCTCTTGAAGTGATAATATAACCAGTGTTATATAGTGTTATGTGTTTTGGAAGCATTAGCTTCATTATAAAAATGGAAAAGTGTCATGTGTTTCGGAAGCATTATCTTCATTATAAAAATGGAAAAGTGTCGTGTGTTTATGGATCAAATGTCATATAATATGTGTATTAGCAAGATGGCAATGTGTCACTAAGTAAGCCGATGGCAGGTGACACTGGAATATGGTGGTTGGGGCCACCTGGATAAAGCCGACGTAAGTACCCCACAAATCATGTTACTATAGAAGTATAGTCACTGCATGTAATGTGATTTCGGAAGTATAAAATATGCCAGTAAGAATCAATATTAGGAGGCATATCCTCATATGTTTATTGTTTGATTTCAGTAAAGTTAAGATGTTGTATACATCAGAGAGTGGATAAATCTTTACCACTATTAATGCTACTAAATAAAATGGCAATTCAGTTATGTGAAACTTAACGTGACGAACGCGAATGTTCGGTCATTGAAGCAGTTACGTTGTGTCGGAAGGATAGTTTATGTCAGTAATAATAATAATAATTATAATAATGATAAACGGTATAATTGAATACATCAGGATGAAAGGTTTTAAGCAAGAAATATTTACGCTAATGGGATTATTTATCTAGCCAAGCAGTAGATTATATTAAGGGAAGAGAAAAGAGTTAATATTAAATATATTGCATTAATGGGAATATAATTATGCACGGGAATGTTGGAGCTTGGCAGTGAATTGTGGCTTGATTAAGCATTGTAGAGTACAGTTAGAGTTCTCTTTATTAATATTAATGTCCTAAGGATAGGATTAAATATTCAAGCTCACCCAGAACCATTGCATAATATTCAGTTCAGATCATATGGGATCACGTGGATCATTGTGACCGCAATGTTATATTCAGAGTTGTAATACTGCTTGGGAGATAAAAGTCCAGGAAATCATAGATTTCCCTGATGATATAAAAATTTAGCAATCTAACGAATGGTTGGATGTTGTATTTGATACTGTCACTGACACCTAGTTAATGAAGTTGGTTACTCGTTGCCACAGGCCACGCTCGTAAGGGTAGCGTAATAGTATACTATCCGACACAACGATAACAGAAGTTATTTAATGAAATCACAATGACATGCAGTGTAACTATAAAAAGAAGGGAGTGGAGGGGGTAGACTTACGTAATTGTGGTGTTTCATGTAGATGTAGTGCACACCATGAGTTGGCTAATGCATGAAAGCATTTGGTGGGAGAGAGAGATGTAACACAGATAGTACACATGATGTAAATTCAGATGTATTGTAGGATACAAGTAACTTTGTGAATATAAAGAAGTCACATAAGATGACATGAATGTAATAGTCCAGTTTTGTGAAGCATTACATGTGCATCAGTGCATTTGAGTAAAGTTTAAAGTCCACATAATGGTAAAAGATTGAATAGTGATATGGATTTAATTTATTCAACTATGTGAATAATTAATGGATTGTGGGAGTAACTTTGTTTGTTTGTGTATTGTTTATGGGATTTGTGTTCTCATTATTTTGTTTGAAGCCATGAGTTTTACTGAATTAAAGTCTTTAGAGTAGAGTTGTGCTTTATCATTGTAGAGTTGATACCTTTTAGCCTCAAATCCAAAATATGCAACTGCTCAATGGGAGAACGGTACACGCCTGAGTCCTGATGCTAGCCGGAGGCAGAAGCATATTTTCCATCGAGATTACTCACATGGGTTCACAATATCAGTAATAGTTTCGGAGATGGAGAATGCCGGTGAAATATTTCGCGCGGCGGCCATGGTGCATTTGTGAAACGTATTTAAATTTTAGAGGCATGGTCGGCGTCAGACAGAACAGTACTATGTCCATGCCGAGTTTTATTGAATTCATTCCAGCCATTTGTATTTTGTTGGGGGGGGGGGGGCACACATGTACACACACATATACACACAAAAGGTGATCGTATAAGCCTAGTTTCCTCATATGATGAAAATAGGCTAAGAATGTCCAGGCTTGGGTCTTCCAATTACGAAAGACGGCTGAACATCATCGAACAAACACCATCGATATTTGCCCCGGTACCTACTGCTCATCTCTTGCACTAGCGATTAGCTTATGGCACTGTGCCAATCACAGAGCTGCGTGTTGCGAGGGAAGGCAATTTTCCGACGGGAAGTTAGCGATTTTAGTTTGTTTTGGCATGCATCTCTATTATGATGACCGTCAACGGCGCAAGCTTATGCCACAACCTGAGTTCCTCGTGACGTAACGAAATACAAAGGTATCGTAATAATTCGATACGAGCACTGCACACATCGTTGTCGTACTTTTCTTTGTCCCGCATTATATTGCTTACCACGACGGCGATAGGGAGCTGCAGCAAACCTGGAGATTGGAGGTTCAAATGCCAGCGCTTTCAGTGACTATCCTGTATGTAATTTTTACCCGGATATACTCCATCCGTGAACAGTGCACTATTTTTTCCCCACGGCACCTACTGTACTTCATCCCCAACTCCAATAATATCAGCTTCACACACTACTACAGAAACACAGGTTATCAGGCAAATTATACGCACACACAAATACGCGGGGCTGACGACCATAGATATCCCAAGCTCCTAAAACGAATTCACTACAATGTTCTTGTTCATGTTTCATTTATAATCATAGACATTGTGGTCATCAGCTCTGTGTACTTGTGTGTATGTAGACAAAAGTACCAAACTTTTGTTTACTTAGGCAACACTGAAAAAATGCTTCAAACCACACAATGTGTATGTAGAATTTGTCTGAAACCCCGTGTTGTTGTGATGTCCATAGTAGGGTCTGCATTTGTAATTGAGGATTATTATTATTCTCGTATCAGAAACGTACATTGTAAATATATAATACAGTTATTATATTATCTTTGCTCAAAACTTGGCCACTTCCATTGCTCTCTGTGTTCCCCAACGAAGATCTTCTTCCGTGCAGGATGCTGGGCACAGTCGACACTCAGTCATATGCTGAACAGTGTGGTCTTCTCCACAATCACATTGAATATCATCCTGGTCAATGTAACCCCATCTTGCCATATTAACCTTTGATCTGCCTACTCTAGAGCGCAGTCTATTCAGTGACTTCCAAGTCGTCCATTCCTCGTCGTAGCCAGGAGGTAGAGTTTCAGACACATTTTCCCAACCAGGGGGAAGGTTGGTCGTAGCCCTCCACATTTGCAACCTAGCTTTTTCAGCAGTGGTTCTAAGTTCCTTTGATATTCTAAGGAAACTCTTCCTCGACTTCAGTCGTTGCGGTTGCGGTTCGTGTCCATATAGAGGATGAGTTCTTTCATGCTCCACTGTCTTTCGTTCCTTGTTCGCAGCTATTTCTCTTCGAACAGGGGGTGGTGCTATTCCTGCGAGGAGATAAAGCCATTCGACTGGAGTTGATTTCAAGCAACCTGTTATAATCCTGCAGGTATCGTTGAGAGCTACATCCACCTGTTTGGCATGTGTTGAATTATACCAAACAGGAGAAGCATACTCTGCTGCAGAATAGCGTAGTGCCATTGCTGAAGTTCGGATCGTTTCAGGTTGACTACCCCACTGAGATCCAGCCAGTTTGCGTAGGAGATTGTTCCTGGAAGAAACTTTCGACTTGGAGTTCATGCAGTGCTTCTTGAAAGTAAGAGATCTGTCAAGTGTCACTCCTAGATATTTTGGATCCTCACAGTGTTCCAGTTCAACCCCTGACCATACAATCTTTAACTTGCGAGCAGCTTCCCTATTTCTCAAATGAAAAGCACACACTTGTGTCTTTGAGGGGTTTGGCTTAAGCTGGTTTGTGTTGTAGAATCTGGAAAGATCTTTAAGGGCATTCGTGAGGGTGTTCTCCACTGATTCAAAATCTGCGCTCTGAGTGGCTAGAGCAAGGTCATCAGCATACAGGAAACTTCTGCTGTTCGGGGCTATAGGTTGGTCGTTTGTGTATATATTGAACAGGATTGGAGCCAGTACACTTCCTTGCGGGAGGCCGTTTTTCTGTAGTCTCCATCGACTACGCTGTCCTTGAAAGTCGACGAAGAACCTGCGATTTTGCAAAAGAGTGGCGATGAGCCTGGTTAGGCTAAAATCCTTGGTGAGGTTGTAGACCTTGACTAGTAGTAGCTGATGGTTGACAGTATCATACGCTGCTGATAAGTCGACAAATACCACTCCTGTCACCTTACGAGCTTCAAACCCATCTTCTATAAACTGTGTGAGATTTAGCAGTTGTCCAGTACAGCTTTTACCAGGGCGAAATCCAGATTGCTGAGGTATAAGTAAGGGGTCAATTACAGGTGTTAGGCGATTTAAAATCAATCTTTCCAGCAGTTTGTAGAGGTGACATAGTAGTGCAACTGGTCTAAAATTCTTTGGATTATTTCCTTCTTTGCCAGGTTTCAGCAAAGCGATCACTCGGCTCTTCCTCCATATCTTTGGAATTTGGCTTCTGCTCACACAGTTGTTGAAAAGTTGGAGAATCCATTTCTTTGTTGTTAAGCCAAAGTGTTTAATTTGCTCGGTCCGTATATCATCCAAGCCAGCTGATTTTCCATTTTTGCTCTGTTTGATAACCTTCTCTAATTCTTCCATGCTGAATGATGATGTGAGATCATTACTCTCCTCTTGCTCTTCTCTTTGCAATGTCGTTTTTTTTTGATTTGTGGGTTGCCTTCCCGTTCAGCAGTAACTGATGTGCTATTTGGTTGGCAGTGATATTATGATGTGCAGTGGTCTTAGTTGGGTCATTGCTTAGACGTCTCAGAAGTCTCCATGCTTTATGACTGTCTTTTTTCAGATCCAAGTTTTCAATAGTTTTTATCCACTGATCCCTTTTTGTCTCTCTTATAGAAGAAATGAGCTTGTTTCCTGCTTCCACAGTTGCTTCACTGAAAGGATTTTCTTCAAATAAGTTGCTATATTCTACTAGTAGGGTGGCTTGATCTGATGTAAGCCCGGGAATATAAGATGTTCGACAGCCACGGGGGATAGACATCCTTGAACATCTCTTTACAGCCATGGTAAAGGTGTCATAACATTCTGGTACTGGTTCTATGGAAGATACTTCGGTGTCCAGCAATTCTGTAAACCTTGACCAGTCAGCCTTCTTAAAGTTGAATCTCCTCCGAAAAGATACCTTCTGTGGTCTTATAGCAGCGAATAATTGGCACATTATTGGTCTGTGCTGTGAGTTTGGTATTGGAGAACAGACAGATTTTACACACTGTTGACTGATACTGCTGCTGCCAAATATGAGGTCAGGATTGTAAGCTCGCCTCCACCTGCCGCTGTTAAAGGATCCAGGTAGTTTTGCATCATGGATTAAAGTCAGATGATTTATTTCTGCCCATTCTTGTACTGCTGTCCCATTCTCATCTTCGTGATCGTAACCCCAAACAGTACTATGGCTGTTGAAATCGCCGATCACAATCTGCACATGTTTATTTTCAAAATTGGATGGTTTGTTAATAATGAATTCAGCACCAGGTGGTTTATAAAAGGATGAGATGGTACAATTAGTTGTTTCTAGGGTGAGGATTTCAATGTTGTTTTCTTCTGTAAATGCTGTAGATACAATTTGAATATCAGGATGAACAAAGATAGCACTTCCATATTTATCATGTGGTCTTTCAATGGCGAGACGCATTCCGCGTATTTTTGGTCTGCGCATGTCACACCGTCTATGTGTCTCCTGTATGCACAGTACATGGCACTGGTGATGAGTGCATAGTTCTTGTAGCAGTTCTTCTTTGGAAGGTGTTATGCCTTCTATGTTAATAGAGATAATCGTTAACTGTGGCCCTGAAAAGGGCTCGAAAATGGATGTTTCTGTTGTGAAAGGATCAGCCGCCAGTGATTCAGTAGTTGACTGACGTTGCCCAGGATACGCCCGATTGTATATCATTTTCTTTGAATCACAATAAAAACACAATCTTCGGGGAGGCTCCTTGAGGATGAGAATGGGATATAAGAGGCCGTAGCAGCAGGGGATCCTAACACACATAGCTAGTTGTGAGCCCTTGGCAGTCTCCAACCTGATATCTCGCGAACCAATATTGCTAGAGACTTGTATGTGCTGTCAAATTACTCGCCATTACGCCCTCATTACCATAGGCTATTTATTTCCCCAAATTTTGCCAAAGGGTCTAACTACACATTTTGAATATTTTGGATTTACCCCTTTTTAATTTTTTTAATATTTTTAATTTATTATTTATATATATTTATCTATTTTTTATTTTAAGATTTTTGCCTAAACGGCGTAACTGCTACATTTTTAGCTATTTATATAATTGAGCCGTAGTGGTAGCTATCCCAAGAGGGGATACACCCACGTGTGAAGGGGAAGGGAGAAGAAGGGGGATGGACAGGAAGAGTTCTGCTTCACCCGTAACCGCGTGTTAAAGCAAGCACCGCGACTGCATGTTCCCACCCGACTTTAGCCGATATCTCATAAACCCCTCAACGTACAGACTTGTGTGACAGCTCGTTTTAATGGACATTTTGATCATCTTTTTTATGGACCACTTATGTTTTTGGATTGTTACCAAAAACGTAACAACTATGTTATCTTCTTACTTCCCGATATTTTCCGAAACAATTATCGTAGAAGGTTTTGTGACTGCACATTTTTAGCCTACTTTCGATTTTTGTAAAAAATGAAAGTAGACTTATGAGATCAACACAGGGCGAAAAATTGTGTGTCTGTCTCTGTGTCTGTGTGTGTGTGTGTGTGTGTAATCTGAATGTCTGTCCCCAATATCAATTCGAAAACGGTGAATCCGAATAGAACGAAATTTGGTACAGAGGTAGCACTAGCAAAGGGCACCTCAGTGTCTTGTTTTATATCGCCACCATCTTGACGGAAACGTAATGGCGGCCACCCAAATGTTAGATGCATAAATCAAATTATGACCAAACGAATCATCTGATCTCTACCAATTTTTGCAACATTATACCTTTGCATATGAAGAATCTTTTGACCAATCCACAATGTCATCAGCCCAGTAATTTGCGAATGGCGGCCATGTTTGTGTGCAAATCGATTCCCCCTATCTATTCAAACACGGTGAAACCGAATTGAACGAAATTTGGTACAGAGGTAGCACTAGCAAAGGCCACCTCAGGGTCTTGTTTTATAACCCCGCCATCTTGACGAAAACGTATTGGCGACCACCTAAATGTTGAAAGCTAAAATAAAATTACGACCAAACGAATCATCTGATCTCTACCAATTTTTGCAACATTATACATTTTCATATTAATTTTTTGACCAATCCAATAATTTGCGGATGGCGGCCATATTTGTGTGCTAATCGATTCCCCCTATCTATTCAATCATGGTGAAACCAAATTGAACGAAATTTGGTACAGAGGTAGCACTAGCAAAGGCCACCTCAGTGTCATGTTTTATATCGCCGCCATCTTGAGGAAAACGTAATGGCGACCACCCAAATGTTGAAAGCTTAAATCAAATTATGACCAAACGAATCATCTGATCTCTACCAATTTTTGCAACATTATACCTTTGCATACGAAGAATATTTTGACTAGTCTACAAGGTCATCAGCCCAATAATTTGCGGATGGCGGCCATGTTTGTGTGCTAATCGATTCCCCCTATCTTATCAAACACGGTGGAACCAAATTGAACGAAATTTGGTACAGAGGTAGCACTAGCAAAGGCCACCTCAGTGTCATGTTTTATATCGCCGCCATCTTGATGGAAACGTAATGGCGGCCACCCAAATGTTAAAAGCTTAAATCAAATTACGACCACCCTAATCATCTGATCTCTACTAAATTTTGCAACAGCATACCTTTATGTGGTAAGCAACTTATGACCAAACGACAAGGTCATCAGCCCAATAGTTTATAGATAGTGGCACTGTATGTGTGCAAATCGATTCCCCCGATCAATTCAGACACGGTGAAACCGAATTGAATGAAATTTGGTACAGAGGTAGCACTTGCAAAAGGCAACTCAGTGCATGTTTTATATCGTCGCTATCTTGACGGAAACGTAATGGCGGCCACCCAAATGTTAAAAGATTAAATCAAATTACGACCAACCTAATAATCTCTACCAAATTGTGCAACAACATACCTTTTTGTGAGAAGCATCTTCTGACTGAAATACAAGGTCATCAGCCCAATCGTTTGCAGATAGAAGCCATGTATGTGTGCAAATCAATTCACCTTATCAATTCAAACACGGTGAAACCGAATTGAATGAAATTTTGTACAGAGTTAGCACTAGCAAAGGGCCCCTCATATTCATGTTTAATATCCGTATAACACGTTGTATTTCCACAAGCTACTATATTCATCATTCAATTAAACTCCTTGAAAAGGAAAAAGAGTTATAACAATACCCATACATTTAGGAGAAAGTAGGCTATATCTTCTTTACTGAACATCTTGTTTTATTTGTCGAAAGACATGACTACTGGATTATTATTGCTGATTTATTGATATAGCTAGCCGGACAGAGATATTTTCTCGAAGCGGGAAGAATGGTGAGAGGAATATTTGTAATGAATGGATTTAGGATCAGGAAATATGTTTCATAATGTTTGTATCAGTTTTTTGTTCCGGATCTAGCCGCTGCGCTATTGAAGTTGGTGAGATAAGAATTTAGCAAGCTGAGTGAGGGGTGTTAGCTTACAGACTGGCAAATTCATGTTTACTGTGAGTGATGTTATGGAGAGAGAGATAAACAGTAATTACAGGCTACAAGTTTTTGTGACTGACAAGTGTTTGACCCCACCAACTGATTCTCGAGTCTGAGATCGATACAGGCCACGGGCGACCCCTTTTTAGCGGCTCTTGCGTAGTGGTAACGTAATGTTTCGGTGGATGGTCTTTATTTTTTAGGTAAGCTATTTGGAAGTACTTCATAGGGGCCCCCACTGGAAAGGGGCAGGCTAGCCAAGCGTGATATTGGTAGACCCATTTATAATTTTATATTAACTACTTAATTATTTAATTAATTTCAATATTTATGTATTACTTAATATATAATATTTATCTATGATAAGTAGGTATGCTTTAACACTCATAGTTATGTGCCTAGCAGCATGTGGGGATTGCTCAAGGTCATGGCGTAGTTGAAACAAGAAACATCCTGTCGAGAGATCGCGAAATTAGTAATTAACCGTATAAAGTGGATAAATGAAATATTTATTCACAATTTAAATATTTAATAATTAATATTTATTTATTTATTTATTAATTTTTAATTATTTAAAATCATTAGTATTACTAGCAGTCGTGCCCGGCTTCGCCCGGTGGATTTATTTGTTTTAGGGATGATAATGGAATACTACTACAGAACAGGCACATGATACTTAAACTACCAGAAAATATATATTTTTAAATATAACTCTTTGAGGTGGTGGTGGTGGTTGTAGTGGGGGTGATAAGCAGTACAGTATAATGGACGTACCATTTAGCTCATTTTCCCTTAATGATAATAATGATAATAATGAATAAGAAAAATGCAATTTACTAACTACAGCACTGACACATTTAATTTACAAACAAATTTCTAAAAATTATTAGAAAGAGGAGTAATTGAAATAAAAGACACTGCCTCGGGCCTATATCTAATTGTCTGTTAGAAATGTAGTGACCAATAGTGTCGTCTTTTGTCGCATAGTGCCATAGGAAAATGATCAGAGCACTTTGGAAAACTTCGGCTGTCCCGTGCTCCTGAGGTAGCAATAGTATCATTTACCGCCACATAACGCTCAACGATAAGTTTTGGAATAAATGAAGGTAAACTTGAAAGCACCAACGCATATTGCTGCTGATAATCTCAATATACTGCTCCAACACCATTGCACTTATACAGAGGCATTATATATTCATGATGATAACTGTTTTAAGGGGCCTGAGAAATCCTTTTGCACGAATTACTCCCCGTGACTGCAATTTATAAGCAGCGCAAGATTTAACTATTTCGCAAATCCGCACCAGAACACTGATAGGGGCGACGTGATGCAGCCCGAATTGCCAGTCAACAAAAGACTTATTAAAATACTCTTACAGTTACACTACTAATGGTTCTAGGGCCTTAATATGTGGTTTTCAAGTTCAGTTTGTTTGTTTGTTATTCAAAATATAGGGAACGGAGAGCGTTGTCCAAAATATTAAGTGCACAGTGTTGCCAGCAGGGTTTCAAAGTGTATGTAAAATTTGGTGCAATTAGGAGGAACGGTGTAGATTTGTGATAAAGGGCCTAAATGCAGGGAATGGAGTGATCTGTCCGGAAAAAATTGACAGTGTCACCCGCATGATTCCAAAGGGTAAGTGCACAAAATGTGGTTCAGATCGGTGAAACGGTGTAGATTTGTGCCAATGGACCTAAATGCAGGGAATGGAGTGGTCTGTCCAAAATTTCAAGCAGGCAGTGTTACTCGTCGGATTACAAAGGGTAAGTATGTGAAATTTGGTTCAGATCGGTGAAACGGATTAGATTTGTACCAAAGGGCCTAAATGAAGGAAATGGAGCGGTCTGTCCGAAATTTCATGCAGTGTTACACGAAGGGTTCCAAAGGGTAAGTATGCACTTTTTGGATCAGATTGATAAAACGGTGTAGATTTGTGCCAAAGGGCCTAAATGCAGGGAATGGACAGGTCTGTCATAAATTTCATGTAGCCAGTGTTACTCGCAGGGTTCCAAAGGGTAAGTATACACATTTTAGTTCAGATCAGTGAATCGGTGTAGATTTGTGCCAATGGGTTTAAATGCAGGGAATGGTGTGGCCAGTCCGAAATTTCATACAGACAGTGTTACTCGCAGGGTTTCAAAGGGTAATTATACAAATTTTGGTTCAGATCGGTGAAACGGTGTAGATTTGTGCCAAAGGGCATAAATGCAGGGATAGGAGTGGTCTGTCCGAAATGTCTGTAAACAGCTTTAGTCACAGGGTTCCAAAGGCTATACACATTTTGGTTCAGATCGGTGAAAAGGTGTAGATTTGGACCAAAGGGCCTAAATGCAGGGAATGGGGTGGTCTGTCCGAAATTTCAAGTAAACAGTGTTACTCGCAGGGTTCCAAAGGTTAAATATACAACTTTTGGTTCAGATCGGTGAAACGGTGTAGATTTGTGCCAAAGGGCATAAATGCAGGGATAGGAGTGGTCTGTCCGAAATGTCTGTAAACAGCTTTAGTCACAGGGTTCCAAAGGCTATACACATTTTGGTTCAGATCGGTGAAAAGGTGTAGATTTGTGCCAAAGGGCCTAAATGCAGGGAATGGACTGGTCTGTCATAAATGTCATGCAGACAGTGTTACTTGCACGGTTCCAAAGGCTAAGTAGACACATTTTGGTTCAGATCAGTGAAATGGTGTAGATTTGTGCCAAAGGGCCTAAATGCAGGGAATGGACTAGTCTGTCGTAAATTTCATGCAGACTGTGTTACTCGCAGTGTTCCAAAGTGTAAGTATACACATTTTGGTTCAGATCGGTGAAAGGTGTAGATTTGTGCCAAAGGGCCTAAATGCAGGGAATGGAGTGGTCTGTCCGAAATTTAACTTAGCCAAAACTATTCCTCTTGTATCTGGCTATTATATACAAAAAGATTTTTTCGAATCTGACTGGTAGTTACAGAGATTAGCGCGTTTAAACACACAAACATACAAACTCTTCAGCCTTATTATATTAGTATAGATTTCATTTTATTAGTATTTCATTTTATATTTATTATTATTATTTCAATAATTGAGAACTGTATATAGACAGGTAGCTAGCCCAAAAGAATAGCCTGAGTGGGAGAGGGGGAATATTTTAATGGCTAGATTGAAAATGGCCAAATAGTATCGACATAAAAGTACGTGGAATTATCCCGGACCGCACGATAAGGTGCAAAGTACAAATATCATGTTCCGTAACTATTGGAGGACACACATACACGCATGAATTGTTAGTTATGAACAACATCAAATATGCAGCTATCCTTGGAGCAGGTTTCATTCGCAGATATGAGGGCATAATTAATTTGAGAACCAATACCTTTCAGTTTCAAGAATCGACTCCAGTACGCCTTGGAACCACCTTGCATGAGGATGAGACAGCTGTTTATGTTCTTATGAGAGTCTTGGATGAGATGAACATTTCTCATTACCTGGTGGATAAAAATTTAGAAGCACGCTTACCGCAACACCTACAGGAGCCTTTGGATAACTTGTTACTCGAGTTCCGAGATATTTTGATACAACTCCGGGGGAGATTGTCAACTTTGAATATGATTTGAACGTGCAAGACGAGTCTCCTTACCAACGGAAAATCTACCCGATTGCCGAAAAGCATTTCGGGGAGGCACGTGTGAAGATATTGGAAAGGGAAAAGACTGGGATAATTATGAAAATACCCACATCCTACTCGAATCCGATGACGACGGTGGTAGAGAATGATGGCAGTCTTAGACTGTGCTTGGACGCACGTTCCTTAAAAGAACAGCTGGCTCCGGAAGACCTCAGACCCACTAGCATTCGAGAAATATTGCGCCGTTTCAAAGGGAAAAAGGTATTTTCGTCAATTGATCGAATTTCTTCGTATCATCACATCAAGCTCTCTGAAGCGACCAGGAAATATACTGGCTTTCTATTTGTGCAAACGACCTATGTATTCTGTGAACTTCCCTTTGGTCTCAAAACTGCAGGCGCTGCCTTAATTACAGCTCTGGATGCTAATCTCAGTCTGCAGGTTAAAGAGAAATTTATTTAGGGACGATAATATAATTCATTCTGAGACAGAAGTAGAGAACTTTGCCACCCTTGGGCTTGTTTCTGATAATCTGAGAGCTGCAAATGTTAAAGTAAATATTACTTTCTTTTTTCGGTCAGAGAAAAATTTTGTCGGACACATAATTAACGGAGGCGGGTATCGTAGGAACTCAGCTAAAATCCAGGCAATATAACAATTTCTAAGGGCATACTAGGATTAAAATCGTGAGTCAGTTCCTCGGTGTCTGCCAGTTCTTAAGCTCACATTGCCCTGAATTTTCGAAGACGGTAGCTCCACTCCAAAATTTGTTGAGAAACAAGAAGTTCCGTGACGAACTATAGAGCCTACTTTTCTTAAAATTTAAGATTCATGCCAATGATTAATCTATATGGATCTATCTAAAATAATGACGAAATTAAGTTGGTAATATCGAAATTTCTAATTAGTTCGAAATACTGTATACCTGGCATAATGTAGCCTAATAGAGAACTACAGTTGGCAGCCCTGGTGACTGAATATATTCTTAGTTCCATCTCTTAGGGTACAGAATTCAAAATTTGATTGAAGTCCAATGGATAGCATGGACGTTACATGGAGTTAAACATTGGATATAACAGCGCGCGTAAAGTCATGTTGGAAACAATGACATACATGTATTGGTCAGAAATAATCTGAAATAATATGATCTATTGTTGTGTCAATATTTAATGAAATCCAATCGTTAGTATAGAAGTTACGTGCATTTTAAAATTGGACCTATCAGCGGGCTTAGAATCATGTTGGCAGCACTGGCGTAGGCCTATATTAGTTACTCCAAATTAATCTAGAATGCCAGGTACTATACGTAGGCAAAGTTTGGAGCTATTGGATTGCATACTTTCTGAAATATTGATATTAGGGTAAATAAAATAGAGACAATATTTATTAACAGTTGGCAGCCCTGGTTACTCTTAAGAATCGGCATAGTCATATCTGTTATGGTACACATAGCACACACGAAATTTGGTTGAATTCCAAATGATACTATAGAAGTTACATGTATTTAAAGTTGGACTTCTCAGCAGGCTTAGAATCATCTTGGTAGTACTGACGTATATAAGTTACTCCAAATTAATATAGAATGTCAGGTACTATACATGTGCATAGTTTAAAGCTGTCTGCTTGCATTCTTTCTGATATATGGGTATTTGGTTTTAAAAAAATTGAGAGCATTTATTAACAGTTGGCAGCCCTGGTGGCTCTTAAGAATACGCTCAGTCATATATGTTTATGTACATATAGCACATACGAAATTTGGTTGAAATTCAATTGATAGTGTAGACGTTATAGGCATTTAAAATTTGGACCTATCAGCAGGCTTATAATGGTTTTGGCAACACTGCCATGTATGGCCTCCTGGAAATTAAACTGCAATATTATTTTCTATACGTGTGCCAATTTTGAAATAGCTCCCATTTATAACTTCCATGATATACAACATGGAGCTCAAATTTCAATTGCAATTTTTCAGCAGTTGGTAGCACTGCCATCATTTTCAAATATAACCGTGAGATATTCAGGTATAGATCTTTACTCCTACCAAATTTTGTTTCGATTCCTGCAGCCGTTTAAGAGTTGATAGGGGGGGGGGCACACACACAGCCAGACAGACTGACAGACAGAAGGACAGACAGACGGACAGACCGACAGACACACATTTGCCCGATCTCATCAGTCTACTTTTTCCTCATTTTTGCAAAATGTGAAAAGTAGGCTAAAAATACTTGATGGGGATGGAAACAAGAATGTGATCTTGCTTTCGAGAAATCGAAGGCCATGCTTAGTAACAGCATCACATTAGAGTATCCTGATTTTATCCTCGAAACGGATGCGTCAGCTCTCGGTATAGGGGCAATACTGTTTCAGGAGGATAATAATCACCCGCACCACTATATTGCATTCTTGAGCAGGAGGTTACGCAATCTTGAAGCCAACAATTTCACAACAGAGTTGGAAACCTTGTCAGTAGTATTTGCTTTGGATTATTGGAGAAAGTTCCTATGGGGCCAACGGATTATAGTCAGGACGGATCATCACGCTTTGACCTTCTTATTACAGACAAGACTGGCTAATGACCGGACAACCGGATGGACTCTTTTTATTCAACAGTTTAATATGACCATCGAACATCGTCCTGGCAAGGAAAACATTCTGGCAGATATCCTTAGCCGCAATCTGGAACAACACATAAACGTCATTGACATCGTGGGAGAATGCACCGAGCCTTTACGAAGATTAAAATATCTTCGAGCAGGTCAGAGGCGCGATAATGAATTCCGACGGATAATCCGATACCTAGAGAGAACGATGGATACCAACAATCCGGAATATGTCAGGACGGCCGTATGGCTGATGACTATGTGATTTACAAAGGTCTGTTATATAAATTTGTAGATAATTATCACACTCAACTCCGTGCTGTTATACCACACATATACCAGAATCTGATAGTAGTTGTTGTTGTTTGAGTCTTCAGCCTTTTGACTGGTTTGATGCAGCTCTCCATGCCTCCCTGTCCTGAGCTAAACGTTTCATCTCTACATAGCTACCACACCCTACATCCAAGGCAATCTGTTTAACATATTCTAACCTTGGTCTACCCCTACAGTTCTTGTCCTCGACCCTTCCTTCCATAACTAAGCTTGCTATTCCTGGATGTCTTAGTATGTGTCCTACCAACCTACCTCGTCTCTTCATTAGCAGTCGCCAGAAACATCTCTCCTCTCCCACTCGTCTTAATACCTCTTCGTTTGTAACCCTATCTACCCATCTGATCTTCATCATTCTCCTGTAACACCACATTTCAAATGCTTCAATTCTCCTCTTTTCTGCTGCACCAATAGTCCAAGTTTCACTTCCATAGAGCGCCACACTCCAGGCAAAGGCTTTCAAAAATGATTTCCTAATACCTAAATCTATATTCGATGTCAGCAGATTCCTTTTTTGTAGAAATGCTTTCTTTGCCTGAGCCAACCTACTTTTTATATACTCTTTGCTTCGTCCATCACTGGTTATTCTGCTTCCTAAGTAACAGAAGTCTCCTACTTCCTTCAGCTTTTCACCTGCCAATTTGATCTCCATAGAGGTTTCTGATTTATTTCGGCTGCATTCCAGTATTTTTGTTTTACATTTATTAATTTTCATCATGAATTCTTTCCGTAAGACTGAGTCCATACCATTCAAAAACTCATTCAAATCCTCAGGCTTGTCGGCCAAGATGACGATGTCATCAGCAAATCTCAGAGTTGAAATTATTTCTCCTTGAATCGTCACTCCCACTTTACATTTTTCTCTAATTTCCTTCATTGCTTGTTCAATGTAAAGATTGAAAAGTATGGGTGATAAGTTGCAGCCTTGCCTTACACCTTTCTGAATACCAGCTTCTCTCTCATGTCCTTCAACTCGAATGACTGCTGTCTGGTTTCTGTATAGATTGTATATCACCCTCCTATCCCTGTACTTTATTCCAATGGATTTCAAAATGTCAAATAATTTAGTCCAATCAACGTTATCAAAAGCCTTTTCTAAGTCTACAAAAGCCATGAACGTTCTCTTATCTTTCCTTATTCTACCTTCCAAAATCAGCCTAAGACTTAGTACAGCTTCCCTTGTTCCTACATTTCTCCTGAAACCAAATTGGTCTTCGCCCAACTCCGTTTCTATCTGGCTCTCAATCCTCTTGTAAATTATTCTAGACAGGATCTTTGAAGCATGAGTAATCAAGCTGATTGTACGGTAATCTTCACATCTGTCAGCTCCCACTTTCTTTGGTATAGGGATGATTATATTCTTCTTGAAATCAGGGGGTACCTCACCTGTCTCATAAATCCTACACACCAAGTGAAATAACCTGATCAGACCTGCATCTCCTATGCAGCGTAGCAACTCAATCGGTATATCATCTATGCCTGGTGCTTTGTTCCTGCTTAAGTCTTCCAAAGCTCTATCAAATTCTGATCTCAATATTAAATCTCCTTTCGCATCCTCATCAATTTCCTCCTCCCTTTCCATTACATGATTCTCAATCTCCTTTCCCTTATACAAACTCTCTATGTAAGCTTTCCATCTCTCAACCTTTTCTTCCCTATCTGTTAGAGGCTTTCCATTTTTGTCCTTAATATTACAGCACTTAGTCTTCTTTTCCCCAAAAGTATTCTTAATCCTTCGATAAGCTGTGTCTACTTTTCCTAATTTCAGACAATTTTCTATACCTGCACATTTCTCTTTCAACCATTCTTCTTTCGCTTCCTTGCACTTCTTGTTAACCTCATTTCTCAGACGTCTGTATTCTGCTTTCCCCTTTTCATCTCTTACATTCTTGTGTTTCCGCCTTTCATCCATCAATTCTAGTATATCCTGAGTGATCCACGGTTTTCTACCTATTCTTTCTTTCCTACCAATGTTTTCTTCTGCGGATTTTGTTATTTCATTCTTCAAAAGTGCCCATTCGTCTGCAATTGAAGTTTGTTTAGGGTTTTTCATTAGTCCTTCCTTTATACTCTTCTTGAATCTTTCGTTTACATCCTTCTCTTTCAGTCTGTCTATTGCCCACCTTTTTGGCTTTTGACTTTTCTTCAGTTTCTTCAACTTTAATCTGCATTTCATTACAACCAGATTGTGGTCAGAGTTTATGTCAGCACCAGGATATGTTTTACAATCCAAAATCTGGTTTCGAAACCTCTGCTTGACCATAATGAAGTCGATTTGGTAACGCCCTGTATCTCCTGGTCTCATCCATGTGTATATTCTTCTATTGTGGTTATTGAATAAGGTGTTAGCTATGACCAACTCATGCTCGGTGCAGAATTCTACCAGCCTGCTTCCTCGATCATTCCTTTCACCTAATCCGAAACCTCCCACTATCTTCCCTTCTCTCCCTTTTCCTACCACAGCATTCCAATCTCCCATTACTATAACATTCTCATCACCCTTGATATACCTCAGAATTTCATCTATTTCTTCGTAGACCTTTTCAACATCCTCATCATCAGCTTGACTGGTAGGCATATAGACTTGTACCACTGTGGTGCAGGTAGGTTTAGTATTGATTTTTGCTACAATAATCCGTTCACTATATTGCTCATAATATTCCACCCGCTGTCCAAGTTTCCTACTCAATATGAGGCCAACCCCTGCTTGGCCATTGTTTGATTTAGTGCTAATGACCCTATAGTCTCCTGACCAAAAGTCCTGTTCTTCCTGCCAGCGCATTTCACTAATCCCAACCAAATCCAACCTCAACCTATCCATTTCCCTTTCTAAGTTTTCTAACCTTCCACTTCCTAGCAGACTTCTAACATTCCACGCTCCGATCCGTAGAATGTCAGATTTCCTCTTTGTCACTTCTGTGATGTTAACCCCCTCTCGAGTAGTCCCCACCCGGAGATCCGAACGGGGGACTAGTTTACCTCCGGATTGAAATTTTACAAGGGAGGAGGCCATCATCACATGTAATTATGCATAGAGAGGTGCATATCCTCGGGAATAGCATACGGCTGTAGTTTCCCGTTGCTTTCAGCCGTGCAGCAGGACGCAGTGTAGCCATTATTTGGCTTATATTATCAATATCTTAACCGTCAATAAGACTAGTAAAGAATTGATTTATTCTGAAAGGCTGCTACTCCCTTTCAGAATAAGTAAAGAGCAATTCTACTAACAAAAATACTAACCTTCTACCGTACTAACAATTAAATACCAAAATTCTACTAACGAAAAAAATACTAAAGTTCCACCAACAACAAATACTACCACTAAAACAGTCTGTCACCAGGCACACTCACATGCACCCTCACACATCACAGTCTACTGAAACAATGAACTATAACTAATAAACAATGCAACTGCTACCAGACACACTCACACACCACAGTCTAATAGAACAATGACATATATCTAATAGACAAACTAACTACCTACTTACAACTAAAACTAACTACATACTTACTGTACTGTTATTTGAATTGACAATATTTACAAAATGCAATTTAGTTAGAAAATACTTACAAAATGTAATTTAGATTCAAAACAGTCACAAAATGCAATTGAGAATAAAAATACTTACAAAATACCCACCCTACACAATATTGGCATTTATCGAAGGATTGATTAATTATCTTAATGTCTTTCAAGTGCTGTGAGCCATTGTCTGTGGTTTTTCTTACACACACTGCACAGTACTTAATTATAAATAGCAAAATTAGTTCTATCGAGACAGGCAGAAGCATTCCGGAGGAGTGTGAGAAGCAAGGATGTCCCTCAGAACAGCAAAAAGATCATATATCGGACGTACTATGTCCCTATCCTGACGTATGCCACAGAGACCTGGGTTATGAAAGGAAGGGAGAAGAGCAAAATACAGGCCAGTGAGATGAGGTTCTTGAGAAGCAGTATTGGAGCTACAAAGATGGACAGAATAAGAAATGAGAGGACAACCATCACAGGATAGTATAGAGAAATCTAGACTTAGATGGTATGGACATGTAAAACGAATGGAGAAGAGGATGCCCAGGAGGATACACGAGACGAAGTGGGAAGGAAAGAGACTGAGATGAAGACCGAGAGACAGGTGGCTGAAGGGGGTGGAAGAAAGCGTGAAGAAGAGAGAAGAAGACTGGACAAGGGTGGAGGCTGAGAGATGGTGGGAAGACAGAAGACGTTGGAGAGGCTTGTGTTCCAAACAGACCCGGCCAGTGGCTGGAAACTGTGCAATATGATGATGATGATGATGAGTTCTATCGTGCTCCACAGATCCATAACGATGTATAAAATAAATACATTACAAAAATCAAAAACACATTTCTACCAAAAAATAAAATTACAGCAAAATAATTCAACAAACATCAAAATATCTAAAAATGTGAACCTAAGGAAAGCCATTGCAGACAAAGTACGATTTACAGAAAGGAAAATGACATTAAGCTAATGTCCACCATGTGGCGCAGTCACTAGCATTCTTGGCTCTCACTGTGGAGGGCTGGGTTGAGATTCCCGGCTCTGCCAAGAAAATTTATTTTGGTCTAAAGGCTGGAATGGTATTCACTCAGCCTCGTGCAGCAGAGCTGAGGAGAGGTGAGTTTTCTTCCTACCACATCCATGCTAGAAGTGGTTTTCCGTGGTTTCCCACTTCTACTTTAGACAAATGCCGGGGATGGTATTTAAATTAATATCATTGACAACTCCTACCCAATCTAGCCGCAATTACAAAGCCGTGGTCATGTAGCCTTGTGTACCTGTGGCACTACAGCCCACAAGGGCCTAGGCGTACCAAGCGACCGCTGCCCAGCCATTTGGCCTGCAGATACGGGGGCGACGCGTTGTCAGTGCGTCAGATCCCCTCGGCCGTTGATCTTGGTTTTCATGACCAGGGCCCTGCCTCACTGTCAGACAGCTACTCAATTGTCCTCATGAGGCTGAGTGCACCCCGTTCCAGCCCCCACGTCAGTATCTAAAATCTCTGACGTAGCCGGGAATCAAACCCGGGGCCTCCGGGGGAGAGGCAGATGCTCCCATTAACATTACTCTTCATAAATTCATCATCACACTGTATGTTCACAGTGATCGTAGTCTCCGATAATCACGAATGAGAGCTTCAAAATGAGGCCAATTTTCCTGCCGTACGCTTATCCTGGGCTGAGAAAACATTACTTCAGAAAAAATATAAGAACATTTTATTGAGTAGTTGAAAAAAATTCAAACTTGAGATTTACACTACCAATACTTGTGCCTATTAGTCTTGTGTAGTTCGCGAACGAACTAGTTCGGAAGAGCGGGTCCCACAGACGAACTACCGAACTAGTTCCCAGATCCCTTGCTTGTTAGTTCGTTCGATCCTTTGCCGCTGACAAGAGTTGTAACAGCGCGAGAGCGCGGGTCCGCCGTAGCTCGTCAGCTCGTCACGTCATCACTCATTGCATAATCACATGCGATTGTTTCGTTCAGTCAGTTCAGTTGATTGAGTGTATCTACTGTTAGTGGCAAGATTGTCAAGTTTTGGCGCGGCGATTGTTCAATGTTGGTTTATAATAAAAACAGTATAACACATTAGTAGTGCTAACACGCTAATAGGAAATAACTACCTTATATTTGTAATTTAACACAGTGGCGGTTCATAAATTGAAGTTACTGCTAGTTAACTGATTTAAATGTGGGGATAATTCCACAGTTTTATTTAACATATTGGATTAGAAACATTATTTAAGCTACATTCTCAATGTATAACAGCACAGCGAAGCAGTATAATGAGGCCAGCATTCAACCTCACACCACACAAGGACAGTGAAGTGGAGCGTGTCGTGCTGTGGGCGAAACCCTGCTACCATGCGACAGTCAACGAGCTGAACATCACTCTGACATTTTGTCAAGTTTGAGGTGTTAGGACCCGCGTTTCAACAGTCCAATTGTGCAGTCCAGTTACAATTATACACCCCTACTATGGACATTCAGATGGACTTGAACTTATTTCAGCAGCACTACAGCACACTTCATAATGCATTTGAACCGAACTACTCATTTAACTACAGGACACGGTGAACAGACAAAATTCTCGCAACGATCCGAGGATCTTCCAAGGGGAGGAACATAGGAATTTCTGTACGGCATTGTTTATGAGCCTGTGACGCATGCCAGAGAAGTAAGTATAAATCTGAACTGTTAAAGGAATTTCCTCGGCCTATACTACCAATGGAATTCCCTTGACATTTATTGCCTGATTCCTAAGTCAGAAAAGGGCAATCGTTATGTTGTTGTGACGCTGAACGTATTCACTAGATTCACCATGTTACACCCTGTTCAGAAGGCGACTGACAGGCTTATTATTCTAATAATCAAACGACAAGTGATACGAGAGACTGGGAAACCTCGATATTTATTGACTGATCACGGATCACAATTTACGATTGTTGAGTTCTCCAATGCAATGCGCGATCTGGGTATAGAACATATATTATCGTCCATCAGACACCCAGAAAGTAATCTCGCCGACAGAGCGATGTCTCAACTGTCAAAGTACTGTCGTTTATACTGTGCAAATCAGCACTGGAGGTGGACCGAAGTCTTGATCATTCTGGCCCAATGTAACAATTATACTCGCCATGAGAGTACAGGCCAAATACCTGCTGAACTACACTAGGATCAGAAGTCCAGGAGAGCTTGGCAACACATTATCACCATACCTCCATGTATCCCACCATCTCACGCAAGTAAGATTGTATCAGCACGTGAAACTATGGAAAGACAAGCATACACATATAATGTAAAAAGACCCTATCAAGATGGAACTGTTATTTGGCGTTGTTCAAAACAAAGATCAAAAAAGTGTCGAGGTATGGTTAAGACAAACGTCTCCAATATACTTACTTCAGACGAGCATCACTGTACAGCTCGGGATGATACTCATCTAAATGTACAAAATACTCTATCCCAAGCGGAAAAGCAATCCTGAAAAGAAAGATACTGCTGCTCAAGAAAGTGCTTTGTTGTTGAGCAACACTTAACAACTCCCCTAAAATCTATGTTTGAACAATCATCTCCATTCGAAACCTATCAACACAATCAAACGCAACGACGACTATGCAAGACGTGACATTGCAGGAGGATCAGAAAGGACTAGTTAGTGATAGTGATAATGATTATGATGATAATGCTGATTATGATAATGATGATGATGATGATGATGACGATGATTATGAACAAGAAGAGGATGAGGTTTTTATGCCTATAAAACTATTGCGGCTACCCCAGTTTTAGAGAACAACAGTATTTGGATGCAGTTGTGTTTAAAAACTATACCAAGCAATCTTGAAGAGAGAGATGTATTCTGTATGTAAGTATTGTTCCCGTTAGAGGAGGTTATCTGGTCACAACCAAAGGTGTGTGGCCTCCCAGATAACCCCATCCTTCAAACACATTGCCGAAGGGGATCGGAATGCACTTCTTGTGGGACTAGCCGGCACAAGACTCGAAATCCCAAAGGATCAGGTCCCCATCATTAGAAATGTCAATGACAACCAAAGAAATGCACCCCCCAAAACACAAACTAAGAAACGATAACATCCAGGCCTAAGTAAAATTCGTGCAATTATTTATTGAAGAATTCAAACCCCTATCCCACCATCGGAGGGTTTGAAATCGACTAATCCGCTGGCTAATAAAAAAAACAACAAAAACATACCATAACTAAATGTTATTAACCCTCTCGACGAGTCCTAAATACATCAGAAAAAGCAAAGCAAAGCCTGGGACGTGGTACAAAAATCATCCCTGATTGATGATTCAAGAAAAATAATGATTTTCAGAAAGAAAACATCATCTGAAAGAATGTCAAATCATGACAACAGATCTAAATATACTGGTATCACTGCCGTATTTACAGTTGACGTTACCTTGTCTAGCTAATCCTGGCTTAATCTAACCTACGGCGATAAGCGTCCGTATAAACAGGAACAAAACAAAACTAAGATAACAGTCATCAATTTACAACCAATCAATTAACAATAACTGTATGATAATACTATCACAAATTACAGTAGGGTACAATGGGATTATACACTCGTAATAAAGAATATAACACACACACATTAGTATTATTACCCTGCCTACAACAGAATGGTAACTGTTTGTTAACATTCGTCATCTAGGATAACGAAATGATAGCTAAAGCACTGTTAGAACAGTGTCTCACCATGAGGTCACTGCGGCCCCCGAATTACAAACTTCTGGTTAAACGGTGATCTCTGTCAGTCGGAGGAAAGTAACTAACTTCCTAACTATTCCTTCAGGAATTACATAGCAATCGTTATGCGTCGGTCAGCTGTGGTACAGTAAATCAAGATTTAACTACGGTTAACATTTAACGTGTATTTTAACTTCGTAGATTTAATGTAACGGAAATTCATGATTTAGAGTGTGATTATTAAAATCGTCGGATTAAGAATTCAATATTTATGACGAATGAACATATGACACAAGGCTTCTAACTAACAAATGAGTTACCACAACGATACTCAACAATGTAAACAGGTGACAAGCAATATCACTAACATTCTAAAGCAATCGTTGTGGTTTCTGAAACACACAAGCGAAAGACTTCGGCCGGAATATCTCAAACCTATTATCTGCCGACAAGCACAATAACACGGGCTATAAAAGACTCCGTTACCATACAATCAGTAATCTAAGTGGCTCTGTAGCTCACTAGAAACATCCTCGGTCAGTCTAGTCTAAAACTTAGATCTGCCGGCAATCTCAAATACAATAATACTTCACGTGTCAAAACATGGACAAAACATTCACATAATGTGAGAAAAACAGCCTATTAAAATGTCTGGTTCATCAAATGAAAACTCATCTTATCATATCAAAGAAATAATCATCTATCATTCGCTTACAACATGTGCGAAAAATGTAATATGGATTCATGACTTGGGAATCGCCCTGTATCAAAACAATTTATAGCGGTTGTTACTTGACCTTCATAAATATCTAGCATTCACAAGCTAGGCTTGGTTGGAAAATACCTTACAAAATACGTATCAGAAGTGTCTGTCGTTTAGTCGTAGTCTCATTGGAAATCACCGTTGGCTTTCTGGGTAATATTCGCAATGGAATTCGTGTCCTTCAGAACATCTGTCATCTGTTCTGGCACAGGTTCCGCCTCACTACATGTGAGTCCATTGCCTTGTAGCAAAGTCTTTAAATGTTACAAAATACATGTAGGGTTCACATTATGACTGTCCACTGGTAACCCTGGTACTCACCTGAGTAAAGTTACTCAATAATAACATATAATGCGAAGTCGTAGACCTTCAAAAATGATTAACACCGATATAAATGCTTAGTAAAAGCAAGGAGAATAAAACGGAAGATATTCCTCTCCTAAGAAAGTCTAAAATAGATATTCTACGCCACTGTGGATTCAAAATATGTTACAATCTCGTGCGTACAAGCAGAGTAAATAATTATAAAGGGTTTAAATACCTTAACCTTCTGGCGTTAAATATAAATGATACGATTATCATGTAATCGAGATTAAATTGTGCAAATACTGGATACACTAATTACAATGATATGAGATTAAACTCGAATCTCATGGTATACAATAACACTTCAAAAAAGTATTTACAATAATATTAAATTGAGATGAGTGATCTCCCTCATATAAACGGTACGCCCGCAATCAATGGCGTACAAAAACTGTTCAAAAAAAAGGGAGCTTAAAAATGTTACACACAATTCAGCATCAGCTGTTACGAAAACAATCACTGCTCCTCGATTCAGTCAAAATCTGGGTTTCCATGAATTGGAAATTCACATTTTACAATAATGAACCAGTGTGCGAACACACTAAAATGGTGTCTAACTGTGAGCTTTTGAAAACAACGGTGTGGAAGCTCAAGAAAACTGAAAATCACCAAAAATGGTGTCTACGAGAAAAGAAACCTACCTACATGACTGTTATCAATTATGGTTGCTAAAAACTACTCCACCATGACCTATAACCTTAACAGGAGAATTAAATGAAGGACTCATGGCGTTGGTTGATCACCTTGTCCATAAGGAAATAATGAGGCATACTTCCTTTCCTTGGAACTTGGAAAAGGTTCTCCATTCTCCATGTCTGTCCATGAGCAAGACCATTCTCTCACGTTCTTCCATTTTATAGTGTTGTCAGGTTGTCGATGTCTCCTTCATCGAGTGGTTTAGGCTATGTTAAACAACATGTTCAGAATTGTGAAGATTCCTAGCACGTGGTGCGTTAACAGTATCTTATAGATTGTGATAATTCGAAGTTTCACAGAATTTAGCGTGGATTTATAGATCAAAACTGAATCTACACTTGTGCAGTCTTTAACAAAAATGATCATGTGTCTGCTCACTGATTTTAATGATAATTGGAGTATCGTCCAACACAGATTCTACTATCTGGGAAATTATGTAATCGTGCAATATCACTGTAATCTAGGCACTAAAAATATCGGCCTTAGCACGGCTCGGATGTGCGTCGTAATATTTTAACTTCAATGGTATAATTAACAGTATCACTTGGATTATTTCCACACTAAGGAAATTTATTGTAACTGCACTTATGCCATGTGGCATGAACAATTAACCATGTGGCGTCTCACAATTTTCACAGTTTTCGTCGAAAATATCGTAGTTAGGGTTGCCACTTGCAACTTACAATAATCAGTAGCACACTTCGTACTCAAATAATACTGGATGCACTCTGATATTTCAAAATGGACTCTCAGGTCCTACTATAATCGCAGGTCTTGCAGAACAAATTGTCGAATACGTTTGTACGTGTCAAACGCACCAAAGGAAGTGTCTCTGCATGAAATCTGCAGTTCCGGCGTCGATGCTTCGTAAGTCGTGGAGCGACCACTTACTTCCTATTCGCATCTCTGCGATGTTATACCTTTACCAAAAGACAATTAAATACATATTAGGCCATCAAATCGTGGCAAATTATACAGAATTACTGTAGATGATAATTTCAAACGTGCACATTAAAGATAAAATTTTTAATCTTGTAGAAAAATGATATGGAGCATGTGAGTTAAGTCAAAAGTGCGTCTGAAGCTAGAGCATGCTTCCTGGGCGCGTTTTATATTTCTCAGATATAAAAATACACAGCTGTCATAAAAATCATCACCAGCATGAGCGAATACGGGCTCAATATATTGCGCCCAATAGCGCATTTTCGATACATGAATCGAAGGCCCATTTTGAACGATTGATCGTGGGCCGCACCAGGACAGTGTCGAGATCATGTGGAAGTTATGTTACCTGTTTGGAGTACTTTGATTTGATTTGATTTGATTTTACCGGCGATATATTTTCATGGATTTTTAAATCTCTGACAAGTAAAAAGATATTTGGAAATATTTTGAATTATTTTATGCTTTTTGTGTAGTTATTCCATGTTCAAACCCTAAGGTATAACCTCGCAGATACGCGACGAGGATAATTAATTACCCACCAGGCTTAAGTCGTGATGACTCGAACTTCCGTCATCCACCCAGATACACCTTTGTCAAGTCTCGCGGTGAGGAGACATCGTGAACGTGGTTGTGAAATTTATAGCTGCATTTAAGCAGTAAGTTTTTGCAAGTGTTCTTTATTCTCACCTGTATTACAGAGTATGGTGATGTCTCGTTACTAAAGGAATTATATTGCATTATTTGCAAGGATTATTGTGTCACGCCTCGTGACAGAACTCAGGACTTTTTTGCGTCCACACGGCCGCATGTAAATATTGGAAATTGATAAAGTAGATAAGCATCTACCTGTTAATATTGATCATTTCGCGATATATTGGATTAATGAACTGGAGCAGTAAAAATCCGAATATATTTGGAGTAATGATGCTGGTGATGGTGATAGATCACGTGGAGCATTGAATGTATTGATTTACTACCAGTGTTTTAGTGTGGTAATATCACTCAGTGATATTCTTAAATTCTGTGGCAGTATTAATGGCCATTCTTGAGATACAACCGCACCTGTGTAAAGCCAGTGGTTGCTTAATATGATTATTTCCACAAAACCAAGTAAACTCTGTGACATGTCAATTCTACAAGATGACGGCGAAGCCTAATCGAACCCTAGTCCACTTGGTTCCATGCAATCCTCGTGTCCAGGAGGTAAGTATGGAGTAATCTATTATAATGTGGGAGAGTGTGGAGGATAAATAATGCCTGCAATCCTTAAAGAGATGGCTCGGTGGAAAGCCATAGCTCACCACATTAACCCCAGGTGAGGCTCGAATGTGACCGCAGTATGAGAGCATGTAAGTGAGACAACGTGTTAATATAATCTTTGCTGTCGGAGTTGGACATCCATGTAGATTAGAATAATTGGTCTTACTAGCACAATTTTGTAGACAGGCACGTTTATTTTTATTATGGTATAAGATGGTCATTACATCGTATCACTTCACACCAGCTCGGAGAAAAGCCTTGTTTCTCATGTATTTAATTTTGTATACATGTAATTGTAAGCCAACAAGTTGGCCAAGTTTCGCAGTATGATTTAAAGCTTCATGAAGCTGAGATATTATAAGAACGGAATTATTGATCGGCACATGCTTGCCAAGGAAAGTTGGAATGACAGTTTTGTTTTGTCTATTGCATTGCTTGCTAAATAGCAGTTTGGAAGATGTTGGCTGACGCTGAGTTGGATTTAGTCAGCCAAAAACTCGTTTATAAACACAGCTCCTATGTGAGTGTAGGGGATTCTTTCGTTCGCATT
This sequence comes from Meconema thalassinum, assembly GCA_946902985.2. Taxonomy (NCBI): domain Eukaryota; kingdom Metazoa; phylum Arthropoda; class Insecta; order Orthoptera; family Tettigoniidae; genus Meconema; species Meconema thalassinum. The sequence continues at coordinate 801,233,479 of OX336389.2, read as the reverse complement.
TTTTTGTGTTGACTTCGCAGACGACTGACAATGATATAACCTATATGAATTTGGTAGTTAGTGATGTATCGCTGGTTCGAGCAGGGTCTTGAATACAAGATTATCATTATCTGTAATCAAAGTAAAGTATTCTCATAGTATATTAGACGCTATATAATTTATAAAAACATTCACCAAAGTATAATTGTATCTGAATCATTGCTACGAGAGAACAGCAGATTCACAGCCATTAAGAATTTGAGTCCACGATTGGGAAGTCTGTTTAATTTAGCCGACCATGCTATTATATATTGTCTAGTAGTGGATACTATAAGGGTAGGATTTATTGCTCGTGTTTCTAGCTGTGTTTTGGATATTTTTCTAGCGACACTGAACGCGTTCGTCTTCTCGACTGAGGATACATGCTGATGAGCCGGCGCTATTGTGGTACACTTCAGTGCGTATATGATTTGAGTGAACAAGGTTTCACAAGGTATTGATGATGTTATTAGATGCTCTTTTCCATACTAATAATTACTCTAGACGCGTTTACTGGTCACTAAAATTTTACAGTTACGCTTCTATGAATAAAAATTAAATTAAACGTAAAAATAATACCAATAATTTGACAGGATTTTTCAAATAAAAATATGAATTAAATAAATTATGAGGCTGATCATTAAACATACAGTATGCTATACTTATATTTCCTTTCTTGACCAATATATAGAGCTTGCTATCTTCGACTACTTTAGATACACATTATTGATTATTCCGTAATTTGAGAAGACGGTCAGTTATCGACGTGATAATTGGAAAACACGGTCGGTAACTTGACACAGGTACTTGAGTCGTGACGTTCCGTGATAGCAGTTGACAACCTAACTTTATCCACCCTGCACTTATGACCATTTACCAAAAACCGCAATAAATGTGTGCAGGTAGAGGCGACATTCGCGCAACCATAGGAGGGTACTCCTTATTGTTATTCATTTGTGTTGTACAATTACTTAGTATTTTTCTTATATCATTTAGGAAAATAATGTGCATAAATTTGGATTTTTCTTCATTTTGGAATAAACGCATCTCGTTTATTATTTAAATTTAACTTCGGATAGGAATAGCTTAGATTGAATATACAATTGAATGTTGGAGAGGACACCATCGTAGCTTAGCTATTAATATTGTGCCAACAACTGACGTAATGACAACCTTGAATTGTAAACAAGTCAATATTTTCCTTGCCGTAGATTCACGTATGTTACTATTATTATTTCTTCAATCTCCGATATAATTTTGTAGGGAACTGTTACGTGTCACTCCCTTAGCACTTGTATTTTTCGATTCTTTGTAATAGGACTTCGAGAGGCTTAAGTTTGATTTTAGATAGGAGATCATTGAATTCTTTTGCAGGGCAGTTCACTTCGGTTTAATCAATATTCACCTCTCCGAAGTAGGGTAGGAGTCAGACACTTCTGTGAACAAAGTCAGTGTTTGTGTGTGTTTGCATTCCTAGGGGATGGTTGAAGACCTCTCCTATCCCCGTCACCACCGATTGCAGTTCCTCGTGCATAGCCAGTTCATGAGAGCATTCATTCCCCCTGTATTTGTGTGTTGGTTTGATGAGAGTTTTTGAAGGGCTGTGAAAAACCGATGTTTCCCCGAAACTCATGTATAATGGTCACTATATATATATAAATTAATAAAGAGTATAACTTGTGTATCGTCTGCTTTTCTTAATTGTTACCTGCCTCCCACCCCTAATGCATTCGTTAGCCTTCGGAGATCTTCAATAATGTTCAGAGAGAGTGGCCTTAAATAATGCACTCTATCTGCGGTTTTGTGTACTGAGCAGCATAATCATACAGTTATGGCAGCCAATGTTCAGGTAATAGTTATGCCCGGTAAGGGCTTCGAACCCTTGCTTCTTATATATAAGAAATTTGAACTTAAGTGAAACGCCTTAGACCGCTGGTCCAACCTGAAAATAAATTATTTAGCCTATAAAATGCAAATAGCATTGTAGAGGCCGAGCAAGTAAACATTAGAGTGTTGAATATTCCCTCGGTATAGTAGTATGGAGAAAAGAAATTTGAGTTTTCAGTTGCAAACTATAGTATTCTAAGGAAATAAAGTTAGGGTAGCCTTAAAACTCTATCTATATCACTTAGTATTTAGGACCGTCCTTGCTGTAGTTGGCTATTAGCCGCGTGTACTTAAGTGTGTGAGTTGTAAGTTGTAGATAACATACATCCTAAGAGAAATTTAATAAATTAATTATATTTAGCTAATTTACAGGAACCATCAAACGTGTGTATAGAGTATGTGTGGTTGTCGTTTGTTAACTATAATAGTATGTATCTTTGCACCATAGTAGGTGGGAATGTTCCGGATGCTGTTATGGTATTGTCATCTCTGGCCTCGGCTTCCCTAACATTGTTGGTTTCCTGAGAAAATAAGTGTTAATCCAGAATGGATAATGAAAATGAAAACGGAAATAAACCCCTGTTCAGGTAAGTAAAACAATTCATAACTTTGAGCAAAGTCATGGTGCAGTTGAAACAAGGAATAGTTACATGTTTAAATTACCCGAGTATCATTTGCCATTATTTAATTATTTCCAACATATCGAGTTGTTGATTGTAGCTATGGTTTTGAATGTGCTATAACATAACGGCCCCAAAGCTATGACCCACTAACCTATTAGATTGACGGACGTAGCCATGATTGATGATTTGAAATACGGTAGAATGATGTAATTTGCTTTGGGTTTGAACAATGTTTAATTATATGGCAAGCTTACCTGGAGGTCTAACATTACGTACCATAAATATAGCATTATTTTATAATTTTTATGTTTTAAATATCTGGCAATAGCTCAGATAATGTACAGAATACGTAGGTGCTGCCATCTCTCGGTGTATACGATAACCAGGCGCACATTTCATATTAGAAACTATTAGAAAATTTTGTTTTTCGTTTTTCTTTACTTTACTGTTGGAAACTTGATTTGAGATGTTATGTAAATTCATATTTATTATTTAAAAGCCTATAGTAACTAGAAATGATCGCTTTCATTGAATTGAGTTCAAATTTTTGTGATGTTGTGATTACGGGGTAGGTCTACAGGAAGCATATGGTTTGTAAGGAAATGTTATTGTTTTGAAGTTGCATTGTGACAGACAGTTGGCAACAGTTATTTTTGTCTTTTGTGAGAAAAGGACAAGGAACAGTGCATCCAAGATGGAGTCTTTTGAGTGTTATTTGTAATGTGTGTGCATTTTTTCTTGTGAATAAATATCTTTTCATTTTCCCGAATAAGTACGAAGTGACGTTTCTGTTCGTAACATCTGGCGACCGTGACAGGACATAGAAAGGAAAATGAGCGATACTCGAAGTTTGATCAGAAAACGTGGTGTATACCGTGCATCGTTCACGAAAATTGTAGCTTCACTTCAAGTTTTGTTGGAGAAAGAAATAAAGGACATAGTCGCTATCCGAGGAGATTACGCCTTAGTGGAAGAGAAGGCTAACCTCATAAGTAATCTGGACCAGGAGATCTTCCAACACCTCATGGAAGATGCGGTGTCAGAAGAAGACCTGATCACAGAAGTAGACGGGGTAGATGACTATAAACGCAAGTTTCATATGTTAGCAGCGGCTGTTTCCGATGCTCTTGCAATGGAGAGAAAACGTGAAGACGAAGTCCAGTCAACAGTAAGCACCAGTAACACTCATAACCTAAAAAGTAAATATCGCCTTCCAAAGATCGAATTCCGAAAATTTGGTGGAAATCTACGAGATTGGTTAGGTTTCTGGAATCAATTTCAAAAGATTGATGAAGATGAAGGGTTAGATAATGCCGATAAATACGAATATCTTATCCAAGCAACATTGCCAAACTCCAAAGCTCGCGACATCGTTGATAGTTTTCCAGCCACAAGTGGAAATTACCCTAAAGCAATACAGAAACTTAAATCACGTTTTGGCAAAGATTCTTTGTTGGTGGAAGTCTACACTAGAGAACTATTGACAATGATGAATTCTTGTAGTAGTCTTGACATCTCATCATTATATGACAGACTCGAAACTCAACTTGGTGCTTTGGAGAGCCTAGGTGTAACTTCCGAGAAATATGCAGCAATGTTATTTCCTATGATTGAATCATGCTTGTCTATAGATGTGTTACGTGCCTGGCAGAGGAGTGGCGGTGGGAAGGAATGTGAACCTAGTGAACGTCTTAAAGGTTTGATGAAATTCCTGGAGAATGAAGTAGAGAGTGAGGAAAGGATCAAACTGGCCATCCCAAGTAAAGGTAACATCAATGTGAATCCTGACAAGTCAAAAGGTACGAAGAAAATTGACATTTACAGTGAATCGCCACCTACCGCAGCTGCACTTGTGGATTGTAATCTTAAACTAAACTGTATATTTTGTGATATGTCCCATGCTAGTTCAAACTGCTCCGTGGCAAAGCAGATGGCTTTAAAGGAGAGAGTCTCAATTGTGAAGAATAAGAGAGCATGTTTTCTCTGTCTGAAGAAAGGACATGTTTCAAAGATGTGCAGAAGTCAGTTAAAATGTGATTCCTGTAGCAAAAAACATAACAGCCTAATATGTCTAGGCCCAACACATTCCTCTGAAGCTACCAATGAGAAACTTCAGTCTCACTCTTTGATTTCAAATGAAGAACGTAGTGGTGTGCAAGGTGTTATTTTGCAAACATTAAAGGTGAAGGTCATTGGAGAATCCTCTGCAATGGAGGTAAGGGCTCTACTGGATACTGGCAGTCAGAGATCTTATATGCTTGAATCAGTGGCACAGAAGTTAGGTTACAGTAGTCATCGCACAGAAATGCTACGCCATTCACTATTTGGTGGGGTAGTCACCGAAGAGAGACAGCATATGTGCTATAGGATCTACATAGAGAGTTTAGGAAAGCCTTATGCCTGCAATTTTGAAGTCTTAGGGCAACAAGTAATTACAGGGTACAATACTATGTTAAAGGGCCCATGGTTGCAAGAACTAAGAGCAAAAGGGATACAGAATTATGATACTGAAGGTCCCATTGAACTATTAATAGGCGCTGATGTCGCTGGAAAGTTAATGACTGGACAAACGTGTACACTAAGCAATGGTCTTGTATGTATTGAGACTCTGCTGGGGTGGACTGTGATGGGTAAAGTAGTTTCCGGAGATCAATCAAGCATGACCAACCTCGTCACTTCTCTCTTTATCAGAGATGCTTCAGTTGAAAATCTGTGGGAACTGGACGTGCTAGGTATCAGCGATCCTGCCGTAAAGAAAACTAAAACTGAAGAAAACTTTGCAACAATGGAGCACTTTCAGAAAACCGTGTCTATTAATGGAGAATTTAGGTATGAAGTCCATTTACCCTGGAAAGAAAACAAATCATTTCTTGTATCTAACAGGGTCATGGCTGAGAAGAGGTTAGTCAACACAAGGAAGAAAGTGGAAAATTTTGGACTAGGCGAGACGTATGAAAATATTTTCAACGAGTGGGAAAGGAGTGGTGTTATTGAACCGGTTCAGGAGGATGAAAACTTCAGACACTATCTACCGCATCGAGCTGTTGTGAAGGAAAGTAGTTCAACGACACCTGTTCGTCCTGTATTTGACGCCTCAGCGAAGGAAGCGGGAACCCCTGCTTTGAACGATTGTTTGTATGATGGCCCCAACCTGATTGAGCTAATCCCTGCTATTCTTCTTAGATTCCGAGAGAGGAAAGTAGGAATTATTGCAGACATTGAGAAGGCCTTCCTTCAGATAAGCATACGGAAAGAAGATCGAAACTATATCTGCTTCCTGATGTGGCAGGACGTTGGGAATAATTACAAGATCTTCAAGCATGCCAGGCTGGTTTTCGGCTTAACTTGTAGTCCGTTTCTCCTGGTGGCGGTCTTGGAGTATCACCTGAAGAAGTACTTGGAAAACCCGCAATTCAATCCCCTATTCATCGAGAGACTTCTACAGAGCTTCTACGTGGACAACGTTGTCACTAGCCTTGACAGGGAATCGGAGGTGGGCGAGTTTATCAATCAAGCTAGTAGGGTATTATCAGAAGGCAGTTTTAATTTGAGGGGATGGCAGTTCTCTCAGGATGATGACCAGTCTGCTACCCTTTCATCTGTTTTGGGACTGTTATGGGATCGACAGGAGGATACACTTACTTTAAATTTGCATTGGTTGAATAGCCTTCAGGTGGGAGAAGTGACAAAAAGGACAATTCTGTCACTCGCACATCGAATTTTTGATCCAGTTGGTGTGACATGTCCTGTCACCCTTTGTGTTAAACTGTTGATTCAAAGAACCTGGAAGACTCATATAAGATGGGATAGTGCAGTTGATGAGAAGTCCAGAGACGAGTTTCTGGCCTGGGTAAAGGATCTACCTCACCTGGTAGAAATCAAGATTCCTCGATGGTTTGGAAGAAGTGACCATGTGCAAATTCATGTCTTCTGTGATGCCAGCCAACTTGCATACGCAGCAGTAGTCTTCATAAGATGCGATTCCAACAATCAAGTGAGTGTACAGTTATGTGATGCAAGATCTCGTGTGGCCCCCCTCAAGGAAGTGACAATCCCCAGATTGGAATTGCTGGCAGCTACAATTGGTGCACGGTTGCTTAAATGTGTGTTGGAATCTATTTCACTGGAAGTTCATGAGTTTTTTCTCTGGTCTGACTCGTCCACAGTTCTAGCATGGATCTGCAGGACTGAGAACTGGTCGGTGTTTGTCCGCAATCGTGTGAATGAGATCAGGAATTTGACCAATTTAAACTGCTGGCGACATGTTCCAGGTTCATTGAATCCAGCTGATTTACCGTCACGTGGCTGTTCTGCTTCGCAATTAGTAGCCTCTCGATGGTGGGAGGGACCTGCCTGGTTGTACGAATCTCCAGATTGTTGGCCTCAAACAAAAGTGGTGTATGACGAAGAGAGTATCGCAAAGGAAATGAAGAAAAACCCTGTGAATTCTATGACTGCAACCAATGAAGGTCCCCTCTGGTATGCCAGGTATTTTTCCAGCTATCACAGAATAGTTCATCTAATCGCATGGATTCTTCGTTTCTGTAAGAATTGTCTTAGACGTGAGAGGATCTCGCAAGAAAATCTGCAAGTTGAAGAGTTAGAAAGGGCTGAAATTAGACTCATTTCTATAATTCAACGAGAAAGCTTCCACGGATTAGTTGATAAACGTCTATCTTCACTACATCCATTCCTGGAAGATGGTGTTCTCAGGGTTAAAACGAGACTACTACTGCGAGAAGATTTGAAGCAATTCAGGTTCCCAATGATTCTCCCGGTGAACCATGTCATCACCTCTCGCTTGATTATGGATGAGCACGTGAAAGAAAATCACATTGGAGTACAACTTCTTCTTAATCATCTGAGACAACGCTTCTGGATCATCGGTGGAAGGAGGACAGTTAGAAAAATTATAAGAAAATGTGTCAAGTGCCGGAGGCATGATGGACAACATACCGAAATCACTCAGGCCCCTCTGCCCCTGGACCGCATACGGGAAGCCTGTGTATTTGAAGTGATAGGAGTGGACTTGGCAGGTCCGGTGTTCCTGAGGGATGAAAGTAAAGCTTGGATTGTAGTTTTCACATGTGCGGTGTATCGCGCTGTTCATCTCGAAATGGTTACTTCTCTCTCCACAGAGGCGTTTGTGCAAGCGTTCCGGCGGTTTGTAGCAAGAAGAGGACGCCCCTCTGTGATTTACTCAGACAATGGTACAAATTTCACGGGTACAGATAACGCGTTTCAAAGTGTTGACTGGGAGAATATTTCCAAACACCATTCGGTTGAACGTATTACTTGGAGATTTAATCCCCCTAGTGCTCCTTGGTGGCGAGGCTTCTGGGAAAGGTTAATACGTCTAATTAAACAGCTTCTGAAACGAGTTTTGGGTAAAGCCTGTCTAACTTACCAAGAAATGCTTACCCTTCTCTGCAGTATAGAAGCCACCATAAATGCAAGACCGCTAACATATCTGACCGATGGATGTGAAGATATAAGTCCACTCACCCCTGCCTGCTTTCTACAAGAAATTAAGACAACTGGAGTTCCAGAATGTGATGCATTGGATGCTATAACCCTGAATCAAAGAAATCGTCATCTTCTGAACCTAAGAATGGCATTGAAAAAAAGATTCCAGCAGGAATATCTGGGACTTTTGGCACTCGGTAAACCGAGTTGTAAACCAACTCTTTTGTTCAAGAGAGGTGACATTGTCCTAGTTGGATCAGATGGCACTAAGAGGATAGATTGGCCCCTTGGAAAAATTGTGGACTTGTTCCCTGGAACTGATGGTAATACAAGACTTGCAAGGGTTGTTACATCAAAAGGAGAACTCTTGAGACCAATACAGCGACTCTACCCACTAGAAGTACCTGATGAAGACAGCACACCTTTAAGGACTGGCTTGAATAAGAAAACGGCTACTGCTTTAGGAGAGCCGACTGGAACTGGTGTTCAACCCCCAAAGACTACACGTTCGGGTAGAACTGTCAACGTTCCTGCAAGATATGTGGAGTAGTTGAGGATGTCTTGTTGAGGATGTCTTTCCTCAACGGTGGGAGGATGTGACAGACAGTTGGCAACAGTTATTTTTGTCTTTTGTGAGAAAAGGACAAGGAACAGTGCATCCAAGATGGAGTCTTTTGAGTGTTATTTGTAATGTGTGTGCATTTTTTCTTGTGAATAAATATCTTTTCATTTTCCCGAATAAGTACGAAGTGACGTTTCTGTTCGTAACATGCATCGTGATTTTAAAACTTGTAGTAGCCTAACTTATTTGTTTGTGGTTATTTTATTGGTTTTGTGGTGTGAAGTGTGTAAAATGCACTCCATGCATAGTCGTTAGAAGAAGCCTAGGAGCAGGAAATCAAAAAAGAGTGAACGGGCTAGTGTAAATATTAAGAAGCGATGGGGTGACTAATCTATTGCTGAAGTTGTTGATAGTGAGCCAAAACCTAATGTTAGTGCTAGACCAAGTGTGGCAAATGAGACAGAAACACCAGTCCCCTATAGTGCTACTGAAAACAAGCTAGAATATTTTTCTCTTGATGCCAGTGATACAGTAGGACTAATTAATGATGAATACATTATAGTGCACATGGGGATGTTGCAGCAGCTCATTGGGAATTCAAGTGCAGTGAGTGTTACAAGAAATGTATAGTTGTACTCCTTAGGGATAAGCATGGCTTTTGTAGTAAGTTGATGATGAAATGTCAGGCATGTGATTTTGTTAACTCAGTAGGGTACACAAGTCCCCGTTCAAATGAAAAATCACAGAGACCAAGCTTTGACATTAATAGAAGGATGGTAGAAGCTTTTGTAAATGTAGGAACAGGCCAATCTGCTATGAATAAATTCTGTAGTGCAGTAGGCATGAAGGGGATGGCAAATAAAACCTATGAAACTCATATCAGTGGACTGGGAAAGAGCACCTCTCAATTTAAAAATGAGATTCTTTCCAAAAGTAGGAAGGTCGTTCGAAGGGAACATGTAGCTGTCGACTCCTCACTCGAGCAGAAAGACATTTTGGATATCGCTGTATCCTATGATGGCAGTTGGCACAAACGTGGCCACACCTCTTTGAATGGGGTTGGTGTAGTCATTGATATCTTGACTGGTCTAGTTATTCACTACGAAACCATGTCCAAGTACTGCCATATGTGCAGTGTGACAGCTGCGGAACAGGGAATAAACACCCCTGAATTTTCCATTTGGCAGGAGGGGCATAAGAAATTTAGGGAATGCTCAATAAATTTTGAATACACCTCAGGAGCAATGGAAGTGGTAGCAGCAGAACGAATATGGCAACGTTCTGTTTCTGACTGTAAGCTGCGCTACAGTACAATGCTATCTGATGGTGACGCCAAGACTTTTCGGCATTTCAACAGCCTCCAGGTTTATGGACAATCAATTGAAAAAGAAGAATGTATAAATCACTTTTCTAAGAGAATGGGCACAGGTCTCAGGAATCTTGTCAAAGAATGGCAAGCCCAAGGCGTTAGACTTGGAGGGCGGGGACCAGCAACACTGAAGGAAAGCACAATAACGTCGCTGACTTTCTATTACAGGACCGCTATAACGTCAAATGTTCCTAATGTGCCACAAATGAAGCGATGTATATTTGCCACTCTGAGACACTGCATGTCTACAGATGAAAACCCCCAGCACATCACCTGCCCTGATGGAGTTGATTCCTGGTGTTTTTTTAAGAAAGCTGTTGCAGGAGGAGAAACACCACAGTCTCATGACAAGATGAATGTCAGACTGGCCCCCATGCCCCTTTATCAGCGACTGGCAAATGATGAACTGTTAAAACGATGTGCTAGGGGGAAACACAAAACCCGAACGAAAGTCTGCATTCTCTGATTTGGCAGAGGTTCCCTAAACATTCTTTTACAACAAAATCAAGAGTAGATATGGCAGTGGCAAATGCTGTAAGTGTATTTAATATGGGTGCACATCCTACTCAGAAACTGAAAAAGTCCCTTTTAGGCAGAGAAATAAGTGACAGTGTATATAAGATAAGCAAAGACATAGACGTGGTGCGAAAAAAGAAGAGCATTGCTAGGACCAAACACGACAAAAAACTACCAGGAAAAAGATGAGACTGGCAAAAACCAAGGCAGAAGAAAGAAAAAAGTACAAGGAAGGGGATATATATGGTGCTGGCAAGTTCTGGGACAGGTATGTTCATTTGAGACGTATCTGCTTACTTAAATGGCTTTTTCTCGAAAGTGTATTTTTTCAGTGTTTAAAATACGCAATAGTTTAGATCAAAATGACTTGAAATTTGTAATACACATACAGTTTCATAGTATTCATAATTTGCAGTATCCACTATGAAAATGGTTGGTAAATTTTTGAATTATGATGTGCCAGGCCATGGAATATTGGAGTTTTTTGTAAGTTTTATACAATGTACCACAAAATACTTTTATAACATAGAAGTACTAACCAGACTACAAAAATAATACTACAATTTATTATTTAGTCCCTCTTAACTATAATGAAAAAGTTTTGAGATGGAAAATGTAAAATTGTTCCATCTGGACCATTTTCAAAATCAACAATTTGTTTCTTTAAATGATCATATTTTCAAAACAAACCACTCAATCCGGTTCAAATTTTGGGGTGTTCCTTATGTTACTAGCAACAACTTAATCCTTGAATTTCATGTAAATTGGATGGTAATTACAAAACATAGAAAACTCAGTACCCCCCCCCCTTAATTGCGTTCCTAAAAAGAGACCCTCCACCTAGACATTACGTTACCTCCGCGAAAGAGCCTCTAAAATAGGGTCTCCCGTGGCCTGTATCACTCTCAGACTCGAGAATCATTTGGTGTGGTCATAGACTTGCCAGTCACAAAAACGTGTAGCCTGTAATAATTGTTTCTCTCTCACACCTCTCGCTCAGCTTGCTGAATTCTTATCTCACCAACTTCAACAAGGCAGCGGCTAGCTCCAGCACAACAAACTGATACAAACATTATTAAACATATTTCTTGATCCTAAATCCACTCATTACAAATATTCCTTTCACCATTCTTCCCGCTTCGAGGAAATACCTCTGTCGGACTAGCTATCACAACTAATCAAAAATAATTACCTAATAGCAATAATAATCCAGCAGTCATGTCTTTCGACAAATTCAAATCAGGAAAAGAGGGCTTCATGAGAGTAAAATGAGCCTTCTCATAACTTCCTCTGATAATCTGAACGGAAAATACCGGGAAATAAGACGATAACCTACGTAGTTGTTAAGTTATTTTGGTAAATATCCAAAACAATAAGTGGTCCATAAAAAAGAGAAGCAAAAAGCCCATTAAAACGAGCCGTCACACAAGACTGTACGTTTAAAGGTTCGTGAGATATCGGCTCAAGTCGGGTGGCAACATGCAGCCACGGTGCGTGCTCTACCGCGCATGGCTACGGGCGAAGCAGAACTCACCCTGGCCAACCCCCTTCTTCTCCGTTCCCCTTTCCGCTTGGTGGTATCCCCTCTTGGGATAGCTACCATTACGGCTCAATTAAATAAATAAATAAAAATGTAACAGTTACGCCCATTTGGCAAAAATCTAAAAATAAAAATAAATAATAAGTAAAAATTATATAAATAATAAATTAAAAACATTAAATAAAATTTAGAAACGGGGTAAAACCAACATTTTCAAAACATTTTTGTTAGACCCTTTGACAAAATTTGGGAAAATGAATAGCCTATGGAAAAAAAGGGCGTAAACCCGATAAATTTGACGCCTCATACAAGTCTCTAGCATTATTGGCTCGGGAGATATCCGGTTGGGGAACGCCAGGGGCTCACAACTAGCTTTGTTCGTTAGGATTTCCCCTAGCCCACTACTCGTGGTATTTGCCATCCAAATATTCGCTTGCAGTAGAAATAACAAAAACGTAGATATGGGGTTGAAAAATCCTTTGGAGTTTATGTATATCTCATTCCTAGTCCCGAACTATAATTCAATTTCTTGACAGAGTCAAGAATCCAACGAACAACTTTGGGGGACAGGAGTCTCAATACGAACTCCAAGACCAAAAGAGATGGCACTGCAAACATCGTGGCACATATAGCGTTGTTCGTAACCATTGGTGGTTCTGTAGAGGACATTTCAACTACAACTACAATGTCCATAATTATATTTGGCGGAGTGCAGTGATGAACCACTACCCGTTCAGACTTAGGGCGATTCGTAAATTGAAGAACAATAAAATACGTGAATCTTCAGAAAAGATGAATGCTGGTGCGCTAGGTGCAAAATAAAACCATTAGAATTGTACTCGTAATACACTTTCGTTTGTCATACCGTATCCAAATAGCCCCGCAAGACCATGTGAATTGTTTTAGCCCACTTTCCTCACAATTTTGAGTTGAAAGTATGAAATCACGGGGTGATTTGACGTGTGTGTGGAAGTCTGTCAGTCTTTCTGTACACCTCACCCCCACCACCATCCCCATCAATGTATAGACTACTAGATTACAACGAAATTTTGTATGGTAGTGGTAGATCTGATGGCTTAATATTTATATCTGTCCCTGTCATTTTTAACATCACTGTACCAACTAAAACTACAATAGATCTCTTCGACTGTCTCACAGAAAACATATCATGCCACCTCCACCTTGCGTGGTAGATAGCTACTTGCATTGTCGGCAGTCACCTTGGAGATCCGGGTTCGATTCCCGGCTGTGCCATAAAAATCAATTCAGGGCTTAAGGCTGGAATGCGGTCCACTCAGTCTCCTGAGACAGAACTACCTCATCCACCCTAGAAGTGGTTTACCAAGGTTTTTCCACTTACACTCCAGGTACCTACAAATTAAGACCACGGCGGCATTCTACGTATTAGCTGGCCCCAATTACAAAGACTTCTTCATCTATCCCTTTTGCCTCTCGTCGTCAGGTCAATTACAAATACACACCCTAATATCGCCATCACAATGACCAAGGTTATAAGACAGATTTCTCACACACCCAAGTACACGGGGATACAAAACCACCAAGTCGTTGCTGTGGACGAGATTATTCGTATGTACATGGAAACAAACGTTTGATGCTTTTCAGTCGGTCAATACGATTGTACCCAAATGAATCCTGAAAAAAATTACATTAGTTTAATAAATAAACTTGGATCACCAGTTTCGATCGTCAAGAGATCATCGTCAGATCCATTACACATAGGCTATGAAATCTATATCTGAATGTATGGGGGAAATTATTTTCAATTATGCACTTACTTAGTTGCAGTATTAGTAAAGATAATGCAACTCGTGAATATTTGTTAGTTGTAGCCTATAATCCTAGCCCTAAAAAGCAACTAACTGAAATTCCCGTCTCAAATTCATTTGGAACGCTCATCGAAGAAAATAATGACTTTCTTCAAGAAGAAAAGAAGAAAGTGATAAAGAGAAAGTCCAGGAAGATGCGGATATTTGCAGGTAGTCACGGGCGAGATAAGCAGCAACGTTCTGAAGAGAAGCGGAAAAATGGAGGTCACTTCGGCAGTAAAACCAGGAGCTCCAATTGCAGCGGTCACGGACGGGATGGTAGGATATTGTACGTCCCTAACTTCAAAAGATTTTGCAGTTATCGACCTCTACAGGAACGAGAGTAAAAAGGTAATCAAAGATTTAAAGGGTACATGCCATCCATGCATAACACTAATGTAATTGTTGTAAACATTCCGCAGAGATATGACTTAATTCCCAAATCATGTGTAATTGTGGAAATAGAGGCTACAAATGGGAAAATTACTAAAATTTGTAAGAGTTTTCCAAATATCCAAATTATAGATGTATGTAAATTAGACAGCAAATTACACACTCGGCATGGCCTACACTTAAATAGGTTAGGAAAAGGGTATCTTAGTGATGAAATCTGCAAATTTGTAAATTCAAATGGTAAGAATAGTGCAACAGTAATATCCTTAGAGTGGAAGCAGGGAAACTGGTAAAAGAAGCCAAACCTGACGTTTGGCATTCAGATGAGTATCTTTTGATGTCAAATTTAACTGAGTGTAACAATGGTATTTCGGATTTGTCTAGCAACAATAATAATAATAATTATGATTATTAAAATGTAATTAAATCACCAACACAAGCTTGCAAAAGTAACAAATTTAAAATTTACCACCAGAATGTTCAGTCTCTCTATAATAAATTTGATTACATAATGCTTAAAAATGAACTTCAAGATATCTCAGCACTATGTATTTCAGAAAATTGACTGAAAGAGGAACAACTCGAATTAATTCAATTACCAGGGTTTATACTAGCTAGTAAATACTCTAGGTCTAATATTACCCTTGGTGGTACTTGTATCTTCTTAAGAAATAATGTAGATCATGCACAGCTAACAGCTTATGATTATCTAATTATGGAATAGGATTTTGAATTCTCCGCACTAAAAATACAACAGTTTAAGTTAATAATTGTATGCGTATACCGTTCTCCGTCAGGAAATTTTCGTTTATTTATAAATAAATTAGAATTGTTACTCAATAACATGAGCAAAGTAAATTTCGATATAAAAATTTGTGGGGATGTAAAAGTGGATTTCTTAAAATGTGATAGAAACTGTGTATTATTAACACAGTTACTAATTTCCTATGGACTAAAACCTACAATAAATACCCCAACAAGAATAACAGAGTTTAGTAAAACCAGTCGTGATCAAATTTTTATAAATAAAGATAAATATGACCATTCAATAGAAGTCTATTGCCCGGGTTTTAGTGACCATCATGGACAAATACTGAGATTTGAAGTACCCGAAAAAATCAATAATAATGATAATGGAATAAAATCAAAGTGCAGGTCATTCACTGAAACAAATGTTACATATTTCAATGACTTATTAAATAAGGAAACATGGTAAGAAATGTATAAACTAGAAAATTTAAATGATAAATTTAATGCATTGAATAGTACCCTAAAATACTATTTTGAAATAGCATTCCCCTTTAAACAAAGAACTATTCAAAATAACAAAACTAGCAATTGGATAACAACAGGGATTATAAATTCATGTCCAAGAAAGAAATTTCTACACGAAATATATAAACAATACCACACAACACCTGAATTCAATTTATACTACAAAAAATACACTACCATATTAAGTAAGATAATAAGACTAGCAAAGGAAATGCATAAAGATAATTTTATTTTCCAATCATCTAATAATAACAGGGCTATGTGGACCGTGATGAAGAAAGAAACTAGAAAATCTGCTAAAATACAAAGGAATATTACAATGACCTGCAATATTAAAGTGATTAATAATCCAGAGGAAATGGCAAATACTTTTAATGACTATTTTCTGGAAATTCCACAAAAAATATTAAATAAATCACACTAAATTATAATAATAAAATAAATATATGCAGTGATTCTTTTTTATAAAGCATGTCACAAGTGAAGAGGTAAGAACAGGTTTAAAAGAGCTAACAAATAAATCCTGTGCTGGCATTGAGGGCATCCCTGATGTCATTTTAACCCTCCGTCGGTCGCGCCGCATCCAGAATGCGCCAGCGCTACTTTTTCGCGCCCTACTTCACAGCACATGCTTCTGGTGAACCTGCACTCACAGTATCCTCATAGCTGCCTGTGTCTTACAGAACAGTTGAGAAGTTGTCATTGTTGAAAACACTAGTGTTGAGATACTGAATGTTGGCACCTACCCGATGCCACGCGACCTAAGCCGTCCGCGTTTTTAGTATGGCTGGTAACCGTCAGTTTTTCGAATTAAACAATCCTAGTGACTTTAAGTTAGTGCACAGTTTACTTACTGATGATAATTTTGACGACGAGCAACAGAGCGAAGAGGACAGTGATACTGATGCTGAAGATCTTCCGGCTGAGAGCAGAGAAGACAACTCTGATACTGAGGAAAGTGGAGCGGAAGATGAACTTCATCTCAGGGACATCCTGTTTTATGCTGGGAAGGATGGAAACACAAAATGGGGTAAGCACCCTGAATCTAATCGTAGGAAGAAAACACCCCCTCATAATTTGCTTCCCAGACTGCCAGGAGTTATTGGTGATGCACGCCATGTAAAAGATGAAGGTGAGTGTTGGAAATTGTTTATAGCTGACGAAATGTTACATAATGTCGTTCGATATACAAATCAGTTTATAGAACACGCAAAAGGACATTTTCAAAGGGAAAGAGATGCCAAAGTGACTGATATTATTGAAATAAAGGCATTCCTAGGACTTTTATATTTGGCTGGTACTTTACATGCCAACAAAATAATGCTGGAGGACTTGTGGGGCACAGATGGCAATGGAGTGGAAAAATTCCGTCCTGTTATGAATTTGAGGCGTTTCAAATTTTTTCTTCGTTGCTTTCGATTTGACGACAGGGTTACAAGAGAGGAGCGTAAGAAGTTAGACAACTTGGCAGCTATCCGGGAAGTATTTCAATCATTTGTTGACAACAGCAAGAAGAACTGGAACACGGAAAAATGATTTGCCATGAGTGCTTCGAAAATCTGGACTTGGGAAAATGAAAGTCAATATGAACAGTTCGTTGTGTATTTTTCTTTGGTTTTGTAATACATTGCATACTGTTCTGATTTTACACTACTATCTCAAATTCTGTGAACAAGGTTGCGGTATATCACGCTATAGTTCTTATTGTTGGGTTATATTCATTGTTTTTTGTGAAATAAAATGACACTGAATATTCTTGTTATATTTGAAGCGAGATAAAACAATCTGCAGGACCTTATTGTTGCTGTTAACAATGAGAATAAGAGTAAAAGGAATCTCAACATTTTTTAACTCAATTATATCCAAACTTGTCTGCAAGAAATGTATTTTTAAAACAAATAACACAATGGCGCCTCCTAGATGCCGCGCGACCTATCGTGTCGAAATTAGAGCGCGACTGACGGAGGGTTAAAGAAATGTGCAGAAAATATAATAAATCCACTTATGCACTTAATAAACAGATCAATTCTCTCAGGAACTTACCCGGATATTTTGAAGTTATCAAATGTAAGGTTTAAAAAAAGAATTAGATAACAATAGTCCTATCACCTTACCATCTGGTATTGCAAAAATTGTGGGAAAAATCCTGTATAAGAGACTGATAAGATTTATAGTAAAAAATAAAATACTATCAAACTCACAACATGGATTCAGAACGGAATAATCTACACAGACAGCAATTTATGATTGTAGTAATAGTATACTGAAATAATTGGCAATAAGGAACATATAACTGGCCTATTCTTGGATTTATCGAAAGCATTTGATGTTGTTGACCATAAAATCCTCCTCACAAAACTAAATCCATATGGTATTATAGGTCTAACTAATAAATTGATAGAGTCCTTCTTAACAAGGCGTAAACAAATAGTAAGTTTGAGACACAAGGATAATGGAACCAGATTACTTAATGAAACATTCTCCAATGAGGGGTCGGTTTTGGGCCACTTCTCTTTCTTCTATATATCAATGATATAACACAGAGCGTTGATTCTCATAAGGAAATTTTGTTTGCGGACGATACAACACTCGAAATAAAAGGTGAAACTAAACAGGTCTTACAGCATTCTGCTGACTCTGTTACAGAAGAGTTAAACAAATGGTCACACGATAATCTCCTCATAATGAACTATAAAAAAGAGTATCTCTAAATTTCCACACTATAAAGAATAAGAATCCTGCGACGCCCAATATAACATTAAATTGACATCAAATAGAAAATAAATCAGAAACAAAGTTTATAGGACTGTGGATACATCATGACTTGAAATGGAATAAACATATACAACATCTGAATACTAAAGTGAACTCTATGTGCTTTGCGTTACGTACTGTATTTTGAAATCTTGCAGAAGCGTGCTCACATTAAGAAATACCTATTTTGCTTATTTCCATTCATGCTTAAGATATGGGGTCGTATTTTGGGGTATGTCACCAGATGTATTAAGCACGTTTAGGATACAAAAGAGGGCGATTAGAATTATGGCAAACGTAAACACTAGAGAATCATGTAGACCTCCTTTTAGAGATTTATACATCCTCCCAGTTCCCTGCATTCAAATCTTTGAAAGTATTATGTTTTTAACAAAGAATTTAATGAATAAAGACGTTTTTCTTAAAACAAACAATGATGAGCATAGGTACAACACAAGACAAAATCAAAACATTCATTTTCACACACACACACACACACACACACACACACACAAGCATATATCAAAAGGAACTTTTCACACAGGAGTTAAATTTTACAATAAACTAACCCAGTGTATAAAATTTGTCCCAAAAATAAAAACCTTTGAAAGAATGTGAAAGCTTATCTGCAGTGTCATTGCTTTTACTCTGTAGTTGAATATCTTAGTGTATAGGAGCGATGAAATCTATAATTATATTTTATTTTACTATTTTAATTGTAGTTCCTAGCTGTAAGTTGTTGTATTTATAGAATTAAATCTTCATATTGTGATAATAGAGCAAGGTGTAAATAGTTGTCCAATAGAATTGTATCTCTTAAGGTCTATTATTATAATCTATTATGTTCGACCCTGACTATTATATGTCAGAAAACTGTACTACAATGAGGCTCATTATAACACTATTTTTCATTATGAAACAGTTTCTCCCACCAATCAGAGCTCAAGAAACAGTTGTTTGATCAATGAGATAATTAGATGCGCTGAGTTCCACGGCCTTCTAATTTAAATTTTACTGCCTGGCCTAGTGTCATAGTAGGGTAATCGAGGAGGCTATGGTCAAATACAAGGCATTCTCTGCGTCTCATGCGCTCTTTCAGTACATAAAACTGGCGAAATCTCGAAAGATATTTATGTTCGAACATAAAATATTTATAAACAGTCGTATGCGACTCGCCTATAATGGTAATTAAGACACACGTATGGAAATTTTAAAACTCGCATACGCTCGTTTTATAAACATACTCGTGTCTTAATTATTGTCATTATAGGCTCGTTGCATAATGTACTATTATATAGAACAGTGTGTGCTGACTGGCTGACTCACTGACTCACTGACTCATCATCGCCCAGCCAAAGCTATTAAAGTTAGAAACATGAACTTTTGAGGATATGTACGTTGTAAGTCGAAAACTCCCACTAAGGGAGAACTTTTGGATATTCAGACTCTAAAGGGGTGTTAAGGGGGTACACCTGCATTTCATTAAATAACAATATCACCCGATTGGTTTCATTGGGGGATGTGATACTTGGCATATAAACTCATCATTAAAAATAAGAAGACACGTGTCTGAGGGATTTCGATGTGGTGTATTGCACCCTTTATACGCTGCTCATTTAAATGTTGCATATATTTTATTTATTCTGCATTGAATTATTGGAAGTCAGGTACAAGGACCAGACAGTATTGGGAAATATGAAGGTATTACTGGCGACGAGAAAGGGCGAGCTGGTTATTCTGAACACCATGGAATTGAGAAATATTCGAGCAGTAAGGACAGGTGTGGGTCAGAAATAAAGCTACGTTGGTGTGACTCATAGCATTGACATCTTGCTTTGTCTCAATGGTCTCAAACGAGGAAAGATGCACGAATTCAAGACAGGGAATGAGTTTTTAAAACCGCCCACTAGGAGGTTCCATCAAATAAAACCGCGAACTTGGAGTCATGAACAACGAATCACAAGAGAGTCGCGCCTTTCGGCGGCAAAGTAGCTTGGGGACGCCAGTCATTGAATTTGTGTGGCAATTAAGCTGTTAATTAATCTGCGATCGATTCTTGAGCACGTTGGCAGAATCACGACCTGTGAAATGAGACGGTTCCAATGATATAAATTGCAATTCAGTAACATCAGTAATTTAGAAGTAGATTCTCGATCATCTCCCACCACCCAACTTTCGTCTAAATCATTTAAATAGAGATCTTAGAGCTACTGTGAACACATACTATTTTGTGTTTCCGAGGGGCACTTGTGTCAATTATATTACTATTCTGTGTGTCAATGAGGGGCCATCTATGTCCGAACGTTATTTGAGGACACGAGATTGTAATTAAACATTTTTCATAGCTGTTAGAACATTGTCTGAAAATATGTTGAGTGCGCGCAACGCAAGTTTTAGTAAAGCCAGTGTTATAGATAGTTGTACCAACAATAATTAGGGACAGTATCATCGCACATTTTGCTCAGAACTGTTGGGGAAATAAAATACCTAATCAAGCAAAATTAGGCAGGAGATTTGCGTGTGATTTAATTAACTTTTATTATTTTGAAGCATTAAGATGACGTCCCGATTGGAAAGAAGACTGGTTCACAGTGCTACTTCGCTCCTGAAATGTCTATCATGGGCTAGGCACATGGAGTGGTGAGATGTCCGGTGATGTGGATCTGATACCAGTTGCTGGAGGATTGAGTATTAAATAAATGTACTTATTTTGACAAATTGGTTATGGTATTCATGGGATTCATGGTAATTTTTGTAGATATTTTTCTTTGTGTGTTTTACTTGTAGAGTTTGTTTTTATGCTAGCACACAAATAATGCATGGGCAGCGTGACGTATTTTGTTTTATAAATGTAAATATTTGCTTGTTTATTTGTGGTGATTAATTGTACGGAGCTTCATGCACGCCGCGTGATGAAGGCTCGCATACCAGCAACTAATCAATGCATAATGGAACTCAGCATATCGACAGGAGCGGGACCGAATTAAATTAGAATAAAGATAGTATTGGGGGGAAATTTGTGGCTTGAGATTTTATGGTCACTCAGGCTATTTAATGTTATTCATGTGCCTAGTTGCATGGTTGGACAAGAAGCACTCTGCTTGCTCGAATTTCTTGTGATTATTTAAATTCATGAATTGTCTTGGAGACATTATTTAGCTTCTAGCTCAAGTGCCGACCCTGGTAGTTTATTTGCAGTCAGTCCAGTCTATTATATGTGTCATACATGTGTGAAAGGGATTCGCTGGCGGGGAGCGCTTTGTGTCGCTCTGTCAGCCGCGACCCCTATATTTGATGAATTCTGCTGTCTAAACCTTGTGAGGCGACGGTAAGAACAATATTGTGGTTATCTAGCCAGTCCAAGAGACTTGGAGAGATGTTTTTGTTAACGCGCGATTTCAGGAGCTGTATAACGGGACCTTTGTGGTAAGGTCGCCAGTGATATTATTATGACATAAGCCTTGAGACGGGGACTGGACATATGCTTCTACGAGAGAGATAGGGTAGAAACTGCTGGGCGGACTTGATCTTGATAAGCGAGCTACACTCATTAGTGAAGGCAGAAAAGAGGGACTTGTTTGTTTTCTTATTAAATTCTTTTAGAAAGGCCTGATTGATGATAAATAATTGAATATTAAATGGGAGATGTCCGCGTCATTGTTGATTTCCATGGTGTTGAATTAGCATTGCTTTGCTGTCATGTAATATATTAGTTACTAGCAGTAGTACCCGGCTTCGCCCGGTGGAATGATGATAATGTTTTAAGGTCTCCTTAGAAATATAATGGACTTAAAATCTAAGTCATTTGCCCCCAAAGACAATGAGGGAGTAATATCTAGGTCATTTGCCCTTTTGATAAGGATGATAATAAAAACTACTGTTGAATTGACACGTCAAACTTACAAACTACCGTAATAGAAATACATATTTCAAAATTCACAGGCGAGGAAGACTTATTTGTGTGGTAATTAATGGTGTAATGGGCGTAACATCTACTGTAGGTCATTTGCTCTTATGATGAGGATGATAAGGGAAACTACTACCGGTATTGAATTGACACTTCAACGTATAATGTACACAATGTACTGTAAAAAAATAATTATATGGCGGCTTCGGTGGCGTATTTGGTAGCATGCTGAGCTTCTATGCCCAAGATAGCGGGTTCAAACCCGGCCGAAGCCGTCGGATATTTTAAGAGCGTTAAAAATTCGTCAGTATGCCTTTCTTCGGAGGGGAAGTAAAGCCGGCGTTCCCATGTCAGATTTATGGCATGTTATTGAACCTTCCACTAATTACACCTGTGTGAAGCTAAATTGGATAGGTAAACAACGCTCATAGATGTCTACGTCCGTTGCCAAGAGCCGACTGCAGTGGCGTCTAGTAGCTAAGTTCCGAACTTGGCCTAGTAGTCGTTGACGGTGGCGCTTGGCGGCAAAAATACGAACTATTTGAAGAATTCTAAGTTGCAGTTTGTACTTAAATTAAAAAACAGATAACACACACTAATACAGTCATCACAATTAACACCGGTTATCAGACAGATTCTACACACACCCAAAGTACACTGGGCTACATGACCGCGTTGTCGTAGCCCCTAAACTTAAGAACCAACCAACCAAAAATAAATATTTTAAAAATCACAGTCGAGAAAGACTTTATGCTGCGGTGATTATTGGTATGATGCGCGTAACATCTAGGTCATTTGCACTTATGATGATAATAATAAGGTAATGAAAAAATGACTACTAAACGAACATGGTGTTATTTTAAAACTGATATAGGTAATTCAGGTGTCTAGCTTCGATGTCTTCCAAAGTCTCAACCTTATTTTCTGGCTTAGGCCAGTACTGGATGCGTCTAGTGAAAGAGCGTACTGCTCGGCAAAGACAAAGAATATAGGTCCAAGCTGCACGAACCTGAGATGATCGCAGATGATGACGAAATATGATGACACACGTTCGGGGTTCCCCGTCCTATACAGATTGACCGGGAATCACTCACTGTTTCGCAATGGCCCTGTGCTGGCATCAGCATAGACAGCAGGAGATAACACGGCGGGCTCTGGAAAGTACTCTCAAGTCACCTCACGATGAATCAGCAAGCTATTCTCACAACTGACCCCCCAGGGTCTCACAACTTGTGGGACGTGGGTTGGCGACCACGGAACCCCAGCTGAGTCTGGCATCGCTTCTACTTCCTGGTGCCGGGCTCATTTCAGTTCTCTTTCCTGTCGGCCTCCCTTGGTCAACTCTTGTTCTCTTCCGACCCAGACTGTATTAGGGTATCCGAGGGCTAGGGAGTCTTTCAATTTCCCGCCTTAATTGGCTTTGTCTCATCTTTCCTGATACCCTCATTCTTCGAGGGGTCTGCCTTCTTTTCCTTTTCATAATATCTCCTGTCTTCTGCTCAAGGCCCTCAAAGAGGCAGGGTGTGTGTAGACCCACCACTTCTGGTACACCCTCAAGGGCTCATGACTGGTGAGTTAGGAAGCTGGCAACCCCGAGGAATTCCTGAGCTACATGCAGGGAATGGAGTGGTATGTCAGAAATTTCAAGTGGACAGTGTTAGGCATCGGGTTCCAAAGGGTAAGTATACACACTTTGTTTTCGATCGGTGAACGATGTAGATTTGTACCAAAGGGCCTTAATGCGGGAAATGGAGTGGTCTGTCCGAAATTTCGAGTGGACAGTGTTACTCGTCGAGTTCCAAACGGTAATTATGTAAAATCTGGTTGAGATCGGTGAAACGGTGTAGTTTTGTGCCAAGGGCCAAAATGCAGGGAATGGAGTGGCCTGTCCAAATTTTAAAGTGGACAGTGTTACTCATCGGTTTCCAAAGGGTAAGTATACACATTTTGTTTTCGATCGGTGAACGATGTAGATTTGTGCCAAAGGGCCTAAATGCGTGGAATGGAGTGGTCTGTCCGAAATTTCGAGTGGACAGTGTTACTCGTCGAGTTCCAAAGGGTAATTATGTAAAATCTGGTTGAGATCGGTGAAACGGTGTAGTTTTCTGCCAAAGGGCCAAAAAGCAGGAAATAGTGTGGTCTGTCCGAAATTTAAAGTGAACAGTGTTACTTGTCGGGTTCTACGGGTAAGTATATAAAATTGAGGTCAGATCGGTGAAACGGTGTAGATTTGTGCCAAACAGCCTAAATGCAAGGGATGGAGTGGCCTCGCCGCAATTTCAAGCAGACAGTGTTAGTCGCAGTGTTCCAAAGGGCAAATATACAAATTTTGGTTGAGATCGGTGAAACGGTGTAGATTTGGGACAAAGGGCCTAAATGCAAGGAATGGAGTGGTCTGTCCGCAATTTCAAGCAGACAGTGTTACTCGCTGGGTACCAAAGGGTAAGTTTACGAATATTGGTTCTGATCGGTGAAACGGTGTAGATTTGTGCCAAAGTGCCTAAATGCAGGGAATGGGGTGGTCTGTCCGAAATTTTAAGTTGACAGTGTTACTCGCAGGGTTCCAAAGGGTAAGTATACAAAGTTTGGTTCAGATCGGTGAAACGGTGTAGATTTGTGCCAAAGGGCCTAAATGCATGGGATGGAGTAGCCTCTCCGCAATTTCAAGCAGTGTTAGTCGCAGTGTTCCAAACGGTAAATATACAAATTTTGGTTGAGATCGGTGGAACGGTGTGGATTTGGGCCAAAGGGCCTAAATGCAGAGAATGGAGTGGTCTGTCCGCAATTTCAAGCAGACAGTGTTACTCGCAGGGTTCCAAAGGGTAAGTATACACATTTTGGTTCAGATCGGTGAAACGGTGTAGATTTGTGCAAAAAGGGCCTAAATGCAGGGAATGGCGTGGTCTGTCCGAAATTTCAAGCAGACAGTGTTAGTCGCAGTGTTCCATAGGGTAAATATACAAATTTTGGTTGAGATCGGTGAAACGGTATAGATTTGGGCCAAAGGGCCTAAATGCAAAGAATGGAGTGGTCTGTCCCCAATTTCAAGCAGACAGTGTTACTCGCAGGGCACCAAAGGGTAAGAATACGAATTTTGGTTCTAATCGGTGAAACGGTGTAGATTTGGACCAAAGGGCCTAAATGCAGGGAATGGGGTGGTCTGTCCGAAATTTTAAGTGGTCAGTGGTACTCGCAGGGTTCCAAAGGGTAAATATACAAATTTTGGTTGAGATCGGTGAAACGGTGTGGATTTGGACCAAAGGGCCTAAATGCAGGGAATGGGGTGGTCTGTCCGAAATTTCAAGTAAACAGTGTTACTCGCAGGGTTCCAAAGGTTAAATATACAACTTTTGGTTCAGATCGGTGAAACGGTGTAGATTTGTGCAAAAGGGCCTAAATGCAGGGCATGGGGTGGTCTGTCCGAAATTTAATGTTGACGGGGTTACCCGCAGGGTTCCAAAGGGTAAGTATACAAATTTTGGTTCAGATCGGTGAAACGGTGTAGATTTGTATACATAACAGACAGACAGACAGACAGACAGACAAACTTTGTGCTTTATATATATAGATTTGGGCAAATGGTTATTGCCGAAGATTTGAATTATTATTAATGTTAAATGACCCGGATGGTCATGCATGTGTCACGTTGTTCTTAATTTAGTTTTGGGGAGCATTTGATGCCTGTAGCGGCATGCTCTATTGTATTGAACAGTGCTCTAGCACTTGTCAGGATTTCGATGGAAATATAAGTAATTGTAATTTATGTAAGGGTAGTGTGTGTTAGTGTTTTATATTTAGTGTACAGCCATTCCTGTTTGTTTCATGTCCCATGAACCATAATTACGATTTGCGAACGGGGGTTCGAAACCAAGCTGAATGTTCAGTTGCGAGCGAACCCGCGTCATAAAATACTCATCCCCTCCATAAGCTAGTACGCCGCGCACACAAATTTATTAGACAGGTGGAATCATTATCCTAATTTATTTTGTTGTTGAATTTGCTTTAACCACATCACAAATTAATTAGGCAGGTGGAATCATTATCCACATTTGATTTTGTTGTGGAATTTGCTTTATCCACATTTATTTTGCCGTGGAACTTTAGCCACTTTTATTTGGTTGAGTAGTGGATTCCTGACCTCTCAATTTATCCTTGTGTTTTTCATGTGTATTTATGCGTATTTAATGTGGGAGTGACCTCAGGGAGGTAAATTTTATGGTTAGTTGATTATTCAGTTATTAAATATTGTTTCTTTTACTCTTGTTTATCTCATTTTAATATTAGTTTCCTTTATGAACCTTGAGTTTAAGAAAGCAAGTTATTTTGACAGTTGAGCTCTAGAAAAAGCACCCAAGTACTGAACGCGACCCCGAAGACAGAATCTTACTTAAAACACTGCATTTTCTCAAGGGCACAGTATATTATGTGGTGAAAGGGGTGAAAATTGGGGTTGAAGGATTCTTATTGGAGCGTGTATCTCTTAAACGACATAGGGGAGAAGTTTGAAATTCAGCGCAAAAAATAACAGCTTAAACATAAGTAAATAGGTGTTTGACCGCTTTTTCATTAATCCAATTTATGGGGCCCATGGGGTGAGGTGAAATTCTGGGGGGAAAAACAGGAAAGAAAGTGTCTTAACTGACCCAATCACTCATCAAACTCAGGGGGAAAAACAGCTTCAAAATAAGTAAATAGATGTTCGAACGTTTTGTTTTTCATAAATCCAATTGATGGGGTTCATGGTGAGGGGTGAAACCCTGAAAAATAAATGAAAGAAAATGTCCTGACTGACTCACTCTCTCATCATTGCTCAGCCAAAATTATTGAAGTTAGAAACATGAAATTTCGGGGATATGTTCGTTGTATGTCGAAAACGTCCACTAAAGGATTTTTAGATATTCAGATTCTAAAGGTTAAACGTGCATTTCAATGAATAACAATATCTCACAAGTGGTTTCATTTGGGGATGTGATCCTTGGCATATAAACTAATCATTAAAAATAAGCAGACATGTGTCTAGTGATTTTTCAATGTGGTGTATATTATGAGGTGAAAGGTATGAAATGTGGGGGTTGAAGGATTCCTAACGGAACCTATATCTCTAAAACTACTGAGGCCAGGAGTTTGAAACTCAGAGTAAAACAATCAGCTTAAAAATAAGTAAATATGTCGGGTTTTTTTTTCATAAATCCAATTTAAGGGGCCCATGGGGAGGGCTGAAATCCTGGAAGAGAAACGTCCACTAAGGAAGGATTTTTGGATATTCACTCTCATCGACCAATCAAAACTATTAAAGTTAGAAACATGAAATTTTGGGGATATGTTTGTTGCATGTCGAAAATGTCTACTAAAGAAGGATTTTTGGATAATCAGGTTCTAAAGGGGTGTTAACGGGATTAAACCTGCATTTCTATGAATAACAATATCTCACGAGTGGTTTAATTTTGGGATGTGATACTCGGCATATTAACTAATGATTTAACAAAATAAGCAGACACGTGTCTAAGGGTTTTTCGATGAGGTGTATATTATGAGGCGAAAGGGGGAAAATGAGGGCGTAGAAGTCTTTTACTTGTGTAATTTTATCTGTATACTTTTTTCATAGGATTTTAGGTAAATGGATTTTGTGTTTAGTCAGTGTGTTTAATATACTGTATCTCACTTATTTCCTATTTACGTTTGTGGTCGGAAACCGTGTTGTAATTTTGAGTGATTTTATACATGCGATGCGACGTGACGTTGGGGAGATTTTCATATTTATGTGCTATTGTTGTGCTATATTGTCTTTATTGTCTGATAGTTTACGGTCTTTACCGAATTATTATCATTATTATTCAAAATTAAACGCTAAACCAAACATAGCATTCATGATTGAGGCGTTGCTAAGTGTACTCTTAACAACTACAATTTTCGCGGCGAAGCTGCAACGGGTAATGCTAGTATGTTATAAATAGTTATTGTATTAGTAATATGTACCTGCAAGTTCTTTTATTTTATAGATGTAATATCTGACGTGTCCTATATCAAAAATGTATTGAACATATAATGGATCAAATGGATAAATAAAAATCCAATCTAATCTAATCACAAAACTAATGTTTATTAAGGCAACACTGCAAATGGCTTCAAACACCATAATGTACATGTAACTTACCTTCATCCTTTATTTCGCCACACTTAAACGGAAACTGCCGCCATGAGTTCCGTTAAATGCTTGTGGAACGGAAGTAAGTTAATATGCTCTAAGAAGGCAGTGAGGGCCAGGTAGGTTATGATGTTCCTTGGATCAGCCCTTGCCATAATGGGGTAATCCGAGCAGCGGCTGCAGTGTGATATTGATCTGTCAACATGACACGAAGTGGGGAAAGGTCTACTTTTCTCCACGTTTCCTCTTCCTGGTCTTAATATATCTAATACTGTCTATCTCCCGTGTGAAGTTCACCAAAGACGACGTCATGGTTTCTCATTATATGCCGCCGTGGAAGTCAAGAATGGAGTGCCCTGAGAGTTTGCATGTGGTGTACGTGCAGTCATCTTATGACTTTCACTGACCAAGCATTGCGAGATTGCTGCTACAGAACAAGCTCTTGAAACATTAGTATTTCTAACGGAGAGTGACAATTCCGTGCATATAAACTAGAATGTTTTTATTTTTTCAAAAAATAATATCTAACAAAGCTAAATTTATCTGTTGTTCTATCATGATCAAACTAACAGGTTTTGTAGCACATTTTACACTAAATTAACATTAATTGTTTATAAAATGTATTTGTTGCTATTTACGTAAGATAGTTTATCTCCCAAATTAGTTAACCTAATTCCATGAACTTCTTACAGAAACGGTCTACATTGCATGGGGATTGTTCTCTATCTCTTTTGTTTAAATTGGTCACACGTAAGAGGTTAAAAATGTGTGATAAAAATTATGTTTCTTCAAAGTGTGTTCACCAAAGTTGTTTAAAATTTGATTTAAAAAAATACATTTTAATGAATACACTTTTCTCATTGTTGCGCGGTATAGATACATTTACATATTACCATTAATGTAATATAACAATCATGGAAATTGCTTTTCTGTCAGCAATGTTCAAGCACTTCAAATGATTTCAAAAGTCTGAAAATAAATAAATGTGTAAATCACATTTAAAGTTTACTCAATATATTTCCACTCACATGCTGTTTAGATCACATCATAAACCTCCTAGGGCATACACAGGCTCATTTCTGGACGCAGTATGGTCTTCCTTCTTTTATTTCTGACGTCCCAAGCACCTTTTCCTTCTTTACCCTTCTGGAGTTGGCTTTCTGAACGGGTTGAAATACGAAGTTGGTCCAATGGTTTCACTGAGTTTAGCATGGACTTTCTAGGAATTATGTTCAAACATTTCATTGCTTTCATCAGTCATCCACAATTAATGTGATGTACAGCATCCATTACTGCTAGTTTTAATGAGGTGAGACCAACATTGGTAGTTTTCTGGCACCACAGCCAAATGTTGCCACGGTGACATTGAACGACTCATTATTTTTATTTCTTAAATAACTGACATGGGTTGCATTCTGGTTGGAAGCACATGCACTAATATGATAGTAGTGAGAACAAAATGCTACTTGCCGGACACCAGCGGGAATTTTAAAAGGAAGTCAGTTTTAGCTGGAAAGGAATTTTACAGACCTGCAGATAAGCCAGACGTGACAGCTTTCAGTCAGAATGGTCACGCACTCATACAGTACACTATTTATTTAGGTATGAAATATTAATTGGACATTTACATACCAGACATTCTCTCAAGCTAGACAACATTTCTTCCACAAGTTTAAAAAGAATATAAATATTAAAAATTTGAGAAAAATTTGTATAACTAATGACCACCTTAAATAGTGTGTGATGTATTCAGAGCAACAAATCCGTGCAAATACACTTGAATGTTTATTTTTTTTTTCAAAAAATAATCTCCAGCATTGCTTAGGTTTTCTGTTGTTTTATTATGATCAAACTATCTGATTTTGTAGCTCATTTTCCACTAATTTAATATTAATTGTTCAAACAAAAGTTTGGTGCTTTTCAGTCGGTCAACACGAATGTACCCAAAAAGAGCTGGGTTATGCCCTAATCCTGAAATAACTTACATTATATTAATAAATACGCTAGGATGACCAGTTTCGATCGTCAAGCGATCATCATCAGATCCATTACACGTAGGCTATAAAATCTATGTTTGAAAATACAGGTGAAAATATTTACAATATTTACAATTATTTACTTGCAGTATTGGTACTGCAACTGTCGGTGTATGGTAAATGCAGTATATATGATGTTAGGTGAAATGCTAAATGGTGATAGATAAACGGAGTTTGTAATTTGGAGTGATTATAAGGTTGTAAAAATCAACTATGGTTAAACTGAAATGTTATAGGCTAACTATTTAACTGGTCTTCTTCCTTGCTAGAGCTATGCGCAGTTTTCGTGTTCAATGTAACTCCAGGTGTGGTCGACTGAGATGGCCTGAAATCTCAACGACCCTGGTTTTTCCCTTTTCTCCCCCTGTTTATATGGCTGTGCGGAGTCAGGCGATGTGTTTTTGTGGAGTGTTGCCAACCTAGATAAGATGTATGTTATTTAATAAAGGAAGATCTACAACTATTAAAGGCCGTGGAACTGTCTTCGCCACCCGTGGAAAAAAAGCCATTCGAACTAAGGGCTGCCCGGGCTATTGAAGACTTCCCGGTACCTTTAATACTGCCGCGCATACCGGCCTAGGTTTATTGCAGAAAAAGGTACATAGTACACTTGATCCCCCTTTTATCTAGCTTAGCTGTATGGCTAAGTTGTGTCTTGTTTCCGAGAGGGTGTGTTTTTAGTAGAGTGAAAAGGGGTGACCTCTCCATAAAAGTGTGTTCATTTAGATTGTTGGGATTGTTTCGTTTGGCTAGGTGAATCTCGATTGTTTCCTTTATGTTTCGAGTCGTGATGAATTATTTTTAGGTCAGTCTAGTTTTAGTAAAGCTGTGCCCTCTGTCATACATATGTTCGCTTACGGCTGAATGTGTTCCGTATCTTATCGCATTCCTATATTCATTACAACGTTTGTCTACTCGTCTTCCACTCTGTCCAATGTAATTAGCTTGACAAACAATGTATTGGCATGTAATAGAATATACCCCTGACTTTGAATACGGGTCTTGTTTATTTAGATGACTATTTTGCAGGTGCCTCCCGGTCATATTGTTCGTTGTGAATGCTATTTTTATGCCTTGTTTTTTTGTAAAGATTAGTGATTTTATATGTGTTCGTATTCATATAGTTGAAGCGAGCACATTTTTTCCCATTACTGTCCGGTTTGGGAATCGTTTTATCTTTATTTTTCTGTTTGGCTATAATTTGGTCGATTTTGCTTGGCGGGGAATTATTTCCCTTTGCTATTTGCTTAATGGTTCTTATTTCCTTATAATAGTTGTCTTTTTACATGGGTATGTTTAAAGCCCTGTGCACCATTGAGTTGAACCCCGCTAATTTGTGAGTACTGGGGTGATTATACTGATTATCGATTGTATGCGAGGTTGCTGTATCTTTACGGAATATGGAATATGAAAGTTCGTTATCTTTACGTTCAATGGTTATGTCGAGATAATTTATTTTTCGGTCTGTTTCGGATTCCTTAGTGAATTTGATTGAGTGATGCAGGCTATTAATGGACTGGAGAATTATTTCTTCGCTTGTTAGTTCAGTATCGTAGATGCAAATTACATCATCTACGTATTTTTTCCATATTACTATTCCCATTGTTGAAGTTTTTTCTAATATCTCATTTTCTAGTGCATTAATGAAGATTCAGCGATTAGTCCGCTTAGTGGTGATCCCATCGCTAGGCCTTCTGTTTGTGTGTACATTTTATTGTCGAATTGAAACACGTTTTGGCTGAGGACGACCCTCAGTAATCTCACAATCCCTTCAGTTTCTTGTGACGAATTGTTGGATTTTAAGTTATTTTCGATAGTGTTGATTGGGACAATAATAGGTATATTGGTGCACATGTTAGGTACATCGAAAGATACAAGCCTCAAGCTAGGTTTGATTTTTAGGGTGTTCTATAGTGTTACTAATTCAGTTGTGTTCTTTACAGAGTTGTTTTTGTCGTTGGAATGGCGGTGTTTTAAGATTTTTAGTAACTCTTTGCTGATTTTGTAATTAGGAGCATTCCTACAATTGACTATTGGTCTCATTGGGCAGTCCTTTTTGTGTATTTTAGGATGTCCCCTCAATGACGATATTTTCGGGTTCATGTTTATTAGTTTTAATTTTTCAGCTTTGATCAATATGTATTCTGTTTCTTTTAATGCACTTTTTATTTGTTTTTTGGAATTTGTTGGTGGGGTCTTTTGCTAATTCCTTCTTTTCGTTGTTGTTTAGGAATTCGACTGTTTTTTCAATGCATTCTGTTTTGTTCAAAATTACTGTGGTATTCCCCTTATCTGCTTCAGCGATGATTAAGTCATGTTATTTTATCTTTTGTTTCAATGACTTTATTTCTTTTAGTTGTGAACCCTTATTGATCTTCGATAAATAAGTATTCATATTTATTATTATTATTACTACGGCCCAGGCAGCACTTAAGGAAGTCGACTTGGATATTAGGGAGGCCAGCATTTCGTAATGATTGCAACAGGAGTTGAGCTGGTAGCTATTCTTGGGGACGGCCAGAATTAGTCGAGTTCAAGGCCAAATTGTGCAACTACTGTACCAAAATTGGAGACATAAAGGAAGAATCACGAGGTACTCGCAACGAACATAC
This sequence comes from Meconema thalassinum, assembly GCA_946902985.2. NCBI lineage: Eukaryota > Metazoa > Arthropoda > Insecta > Orthoptera > Tettigoniidae > Meconema > Meconema thalassinum. Next base: position 801,200,550 of record OX336389.2, on the reverse strand, counting down.
GATTGAATCAGCCAATCGCAAGAGACCAAGCCATGACCACGAGGTGGACGGCGTCAGTAGTAAAAAGCCCGCGGAAGTGTGTATCTAAAGAACCGCCGAACGGATTAATCTCCGCTCGAGTGATTTGAGACGTTGGATTTATTTGGAGAAGAATGACACTAGTCCCATCTTTGTGAGACAAAAACTCTGGAAGTTTTTATCCGACTCCGCCCCACTCCTCCGCCCTTGTCAGTTTCTAATAAATAGTTTGGCCTGACGCCACTCGAAGTCTATTCTTTGTGGAGCCGTGAGGGGCTTACTCCACACCAGTTTATATTGTGATTTTTGACGCTCGAAATTATCCAAGCCTATTCTTTGTGGAGCCTTCAGAGGCTTACTTCACGCCAGTTTGTATTGTGATTTTTACGCTCTAAAATTAGTGAAGTTAATTTATTTTGTGAGCTCCGATTGAGCTAAAGTCGCAGCGATTGCAGTATCGAATTTTAAAAGCTATAATACATTTTGTTCTAAAATCAGCTTTATTTGTGTGAGCTAAATATCTCACGCCAGTGCGTGGTAACTTGTAACATTCATTTAAAGACGACGAGTTCAGCTCTAAGGGTGAAGTATTGTATCACCCTAATTAGCGCTCACCGGAGCCGAGGTCCATAGTACAGGACGGAAATACCGAACGAGATAGCGACTGCTAGTGCAGCCAGGACCTTGAACTTGTTAACGAGCCAGTGGTGCGGACTCGAGATGTATATTTTATGTATAAATTGCAGTGTATTTTATATGTGTTTTTATGGTGCGTGTGTGCGATATATTTAGGGCCAGTCTTCACTATTAATCGCATTAGGACAATTGTGGGTGAATTGAGTAGCCTGCAAGCGATTATAGATAGGTAAAATAACTAACATTGAACTTTTCTGCCAAGGAGTCGATACCAAGATGATCAGCACGTGGTTTGAAGTTGGGATGAGCTTCAACAAATCAACGCAGACGACTACTATGGAGTGCTAATCGTCCATAGGGGCGATTGGTTGAGGAGGATGTCCTTAGTTCTACAAGCAGAAGCGGTGATGTACTAAAATTGGATTATTTCAATTATGTAGTTAGATTTGGCCGGGGAACTTTGTAAATAGTCATGTTTTCTTTTCTTGTTGTTTAGAGTTTTTCTTTCACCGACACTATATGTTTTAAATGTCCGTTGGCGCGTGGCCAAAGTGTTTGTTTGATATTTTATTTTTCCTTGAGTCAGATGTAATGCGCGCGGCGTGCGTGCGTGATTTTTTTCCTTGCAAATGCGGTACCCGTTACATTCGATAAATGGTGCTTTATTAACGTTAATATTTGAAATAGGAATGGGAGGAAATTATTGTAAGATATTTTGCTGAACAGGTTATTATTCATATTAGGGTTGCCAAGCGCACCAACTTAAAAGTAATTTGCAGAACACCTTCGTTCTAATTTTGATAGATTTTTCTTGAGTCCTTTTCAGGTGTACTAGTCACGGCATAGAACGATGGCGCCAGCATGTGGATATTATTTGTGTCTTTTTATTTCAGGGTCTGTCAAAACCCATACGTGTGATTCTGTGTGTGTTAATGTGTCTAGTGTGTGTTGATTCTACGTGAGGAGGGGGTAGTTGTCCTACCGCTCTCATATTTGTGCTGCTGTTGTATTTTTGATGGAAAGACAGGGTGCTCTTGGGAGACTGCTGATTCTTGTCCATATATTTTTCCTGACACACACAAGTATTATTGTGCTTTGGTGCACACTTCTTCGAGATTCGACCCCATGTTCTGGGAGGTCGAGGTATTTGACACGTGGGTTGAGAGACATGCAGAGTTCCACAAACCGCCCGTTTTTCCTGTGACTTATTTTGATAGGCAGTCCTGTTTGTCCGACTGACCCCTGTAAGCTTTCATGTAGCAAACCTGTTCATTGTGATGGTTAATTTGTAAGCCATAAGTAATTGGGGAGTTCGCCATGTGTGTAACGGCTTGTCGTACGTTGTATGGGTAAAATATTGTATAATTAACGTAAATGTTGGCTGTATGCCTATTGCTTTGTTTATGACTCGATTCATGTAATTTTGTGTGTCACACCCGTGTGGTGTAGTGGTAGAGTACTTGCAAATTTTGGCAGCGGTCATTTGTGTATTTTTCTATTGGTCACGTGTTAATGTACTTGTGTTGATTTGTGTGAGAAGTCCTAAGTTTTTAGGCAGTAAATGTTGCTACGGCATTTGATTCCAATTTCACACGGAAATTTTGTGTTTGTTTATAGTAGATTTAGGAAGTGTCGGTTTAATTTTAAGTATTGTTGTTGTGTTCCCCCGTGTCGGTCTAGCTCTAAGAAATGTGGATTCGTTGTCTGAAGGATTATTCTGGATGATAACGAATCACGCATTCAAAGTACACATCGTGATGCATGTAGAACGGCATACGCACTTATATGGTCACTTTTGTATTTTTATTTTAAGGACACTTGGTCCAGGTAATTAATCTCTCCAGAGATATCGCCTAGTGTTGGCATTTTATTAAGCGGGAGTCAGTTGGGAGTTTTTGTTGTTAATTGTTTATGTGTAAATATGGTGATTTGTTATTAAATTCAGTTGTTTAAACCCTGGCTTCACTCTTTCCTGCATGTTATTTTGTTATATGTTACCCTGCAAGTTAATGAAGCGCCCTGACAGCAACTTACGAATATGAACCGTTACACCCCCGAAACTGAGTCTCATTTGCTTCTTTGCAAGGGTTCATAAAACAAAAATGGCTGCCCAAGTGGGGTTGTTGTTGTTGTTGCTTCGCTGATCTCATATTTATTTCGTTGAGAAATGATGCCAGGTCAAGTGGACATGTAAATTCAGTAAATTGAGGCGATGTTGTACCGCCATGTGCATTAGTAAAATCACTGAGTTCCTAAAGTTAGAGATATTGAACATGATTAGAATTTGATTTTGTATTTGTTATAAACTTGTTCTGGCGCCCACATTAAAATTAGAAATTTGCATTATTAATGAACTCAGTCAAAGCAGGAAGATGTTGCCTTATATTTGACATTTAATTGACTTCGGTTAATTGGTGTTTCGTAAATTCTGTTGGTTAGGAATTTAAAAGCAGATCACTAGGGGTTATTTTGTTGTTTGGGAATAAGTGTCATTGTATTCAGTAAATTTTGTTACTGAAACTTTCATTAAATTAGAGCCAGTAATATTTAAATGTGAGACATGTATGTGTGTATAGGGCTGAAACCTTGGCCCATACCCCTGTTTTTCTCTGAATATATTTTTGTGTGTGATATGGCGAGTGTTGATGAGATTAAGGCATTGTTAGAACAGATGTCGATCCAAATGTCCGTAAAGACGGAGAAACAATTGAAAGAACAATTAGGAGCTCAGCGCGAGCATAGTGAAAAACAATTAGAAGAGATGTCTGGGAAAACGGAAGAACAACTAAAAGAACAATTAGAAGCTCAGCGGGAGCATAATGATAAACAATTCGAAAGTCAGCGTGAGAAGAGCGAAAAACAATTACTTGATATGAGCGGTAATATTTCGGTCCAGTTAGAAGTCCAGAAATTAGACACGGACAAAGAATTCAATGAACTAAACCACAAATTGTCACAACAGGCGGTAACACAAACCAAACAATTAGGAAAAATCACTAATGACATTAATCAGAGCGTTAAAAAGTAGAGAAACTGGCAGGCGAGGTTGCGGAAAACAATATCAAACAGTTAGGCGAAATTAAGAAATTGGAGGCGAAATATGATAACAAATTAGTACAATTTGACGAGATGGTGGCAGATAAACTCAAGCAGATAGAGGCAGCATGTGTCAGTAACACCGCGGGAATGAAGAAAACCCAAGAGAAACTACAGCAGCAAATTAATTCGGTAGACAGCAACGTGCTGGAATTAATAAAGGAGATTGATAAAGTCGAGGTTAAGGCTGAAACCGAACGGATACACTTGCGGGAGAATTTAGAGGAGCAATTAGGCAAAACACAAGAGATCATAAGAAAAGAGATGGAAGGCCAGCTAATAAACACACAAGAGGTCATAAGACAAGAAGTAGGAGAGCAGCTCGTCAAGACTCAGGATAATTTGGAAGGACGGCTAATAAAAACACAAGAGGTCATAAGAGAAGAAGTCGGGGGACAGCTAATACAAACACAAGAGGCTATAAGAGAAGAGGTGGGGGAACAACTAGTAAAAACGCAAGAACAGATACGTGAAGAGCTAGAGAAAAATCAGGAAAGGAACGAGGAGAAAATAAATAGCTTGAAAAGTAGGATCCGGCGAGATTGGGACCAGCAGGCTCAGGCGAATAAGGAAGACCGCGTGACAATTTTAAAACGCCTGGGGGAACACAGTTCAAGAATGCAGGAATTGGAGGAAAATATAAAGTCGAAATTACAGGAACACTCAGAATTAATCATAAAGAACGAGATTAGATCGTTAGAGAATGCGACATTATTTTCAACTGAAAACATACCGGAGAAGCAAACAAGTATTGGAAGTCCTGCAGGTTTGAAGTTGGTTGAGGACACGAGTCGGGGTCAAAGTCCCAGACTAACGACTAATGCATTCCAGCAGTACAGGGGGGAGACTTCAACACCGCAACCGAACTTGGCACCAGCCCAAGTCATCCAAGTCATTCGGGGTAATGATTTTAAGCCCGATAAGTTTAAGGAACATTCAGGAACCACTCCCAAAGCATTTCTACGGCAATTAACTGATTACTTTAATGACCAGAACATCGGCCCTGAGAAACAATTAAGACTGGTGGAGAAATTTTTAGGCCTAGCCTAACTTGGTTTTTAAGTTTCAAGTACACGTTCACAGACATGGCTCAATTCCGCGAGGCATTTTTGAAGAAGTTTTGGAGTCCTTCGTTACAACAGGGTTTGAGAATGGACCTGTACACGCGCAAATATCATAGTACACATCCAACCCGTTTTTCAGAATTCTTCAGTCAGCAATTGGTGAAATTCAGAGACTTTGACGACCCGCCTAGCAAGCAGAATATGGTTCTAACCATCGGGAAACAACTCCCAATGCACATCCAACAATTATTAGTCGCAGGAAACATTCAGACCGCAGTCCAAGCCGAAGAATTACTCAGGCACTTAGACGAGACGAGTATGGTAAGCCCACAGACAGGAAGAAGGAATTTGGAATGTGTCAACATGGCAGAGGTAGTTCAGGGACTCCAAAATAACCACAGCCAGGGGAACCAAACTAAGACACAGTCCACAGGGACACAATTCACGCCAAGATGACAAGATTTTGACGGCCGAAACCAGTTCTATAACAATCAGAATTATCAGAATAACCGCGGGAGGTACAATCAGAATAACCAAAATCAAAATAATCAGTGGACGTACCAGCGGGAGTACACAAATTGGAGGGGAAACCAGAGACAAGGTAGACCTTACCAAAGAAATGGAGATGGTAGATGGAATAACGGCAGGGACTATCGCCAAGAAAATAGAGGAGATTATAGGAACAACTGGGACGAGCGGTATATTGAATCCCGTAAATACTTGGATCAATTAAGTACCGAAGAAGCGGAGAAGGAGAAGTGGGGGCGTGCCATGGCGAACAGACAGAGCCCAGACAACCATCAAGGAGAGGGGGCAGAGAGTTTATTGAGGCAACAGGAGCGACAGAATGATAACCGGCGAAACACAACTAATGGGGCCCGGGATAAAAAAAAAACCAAATGAACTGAAAGGAGACAGGCTAAAAATGGAGGTCGCCAGGGAGCAAGAAGAGATGATAGTGGCCAATATAGAAGAGTGGGTAGCATTCCCGGACGACTGCCTGGAGGAAGTGGTGAAGAACCGTGAAAATGTTATCAGACAGCTACCAATTATTTACGCGCATGTTGGAGGCATGAGGGTGAGATGTTTGATTGATACAGGTAGCCAGGTGAGCTTAGTCACTGAAATTTTGATAAAGGAAATAGCAAGAAAACAGACTATTCCTATTATGCCGGTACCGCTAATGAAAATCAGAGGTGTGATTCCCGATAAAACTATGAATTGTAAACAGCAAGCATTTCTAGATCTGGAAATATTGAACCATACTTTTTCACAAACATTCATTGTTATTCCAAAGATGAACTACAATATAATTTTAGGAGCCAACTTCATTTGCGATTTTCATGCTGTGATTGATTTACATAACAACACTGTAAGCTTCAAACAAGTAGAAGGATTGGATCATGTGGGTTTAAATATGGAAGAGAATCCGCTGGAGAGAGAGGCCAATACTTGGGTTGTTGAGGAATGCACTAATGAGGCCGGAGATAAGATCTTGATGGGAGAGCCAGTCAGCCAGACAGCAGTGCTAGAAATTGACAGCCGAGATATTTCGCAGGAACTTTGGGTGCATTTGGCGGAAGAAGAAATTGACGGAACCAAATTCGAAATTCTACTTCAGGAGCGACTTAAGGAGGCCATCGTAGGGGAATCTGATAGAGGAAGACTGGAAGAAATTTTAAGATTACATAAAGGAGCTTTAGACACCGTACCTGGGAAAGTTTTAAATTTTCAATATGCGATGCAGGTAACAGATTGGACCCCATTTAAAAGTAAATTGTACCCGATCCCAGAGAAGCACTTTTCTCAGGTGAAGGACATTATTACTAACTTATTAGATTCTGGCATGATAAGGAAAGCGGCAACCCCTTACCTGAACGCAATATTGGCTGTGACCAAGCCAAACGGATCAATTAGGCTATGCCTAGACGCGCGGGTTTTGAACAGCAAACTGCTAGTTGAGCACGACCAAGCACCTAGGATCAAAGATGTTTTGAAAGGCTTCCATGGGAAGAAGATATACTCAAGTGTTGATTTGACGAATAGTTTCCACCATCTTGAACTTGAAGAAAAATCCCAACTGTTGACGGGATTTTTATTCGATAATCAAAGTTATATCTGGTGTCGAATGCCCTTTGGCGTGAAAACTGCGGGATGTGCACTCATTAGAGCACTCGATAGAAATCTGACTGAGGAGGTCAAGAACTTCACCACGAGATATGTTGACGACATATTAATCGCTTCTGAGACAATGGAAGAACACTTGATAAATTTAAATAAACTGCTGGACAACTTGAGAACCATGAACTTCAAAATCAACCTAAAAAGTCACATTTTTGCCAGAGGGAGATTTTATATTTGGGGCATATAATTGATGTCGAGGGCGTGCGGCCTAATCCAGCCAAGATTGATGCTATTAAGAAATTTCCCATACCTACCAAAGTCAAACAGGTTAGAGCGTTTTTGGGAGTGACAGGTTTCTTCAAAGAAAATTGCCCTGGTTACACAGAAACAGTAGCGCCTATGCAGGAGATGTTGAAGAAAGCGAATCGATGGTCGTGGAACGAGGAGTGCGACAGGTCTTTTAAAGCAACGAAGGATTAATTGGAAAACTGTGTGAAACTTGGATATCCGGATTTTGAGAAGCAATTTATCATTCAAGCAGATGCTTCGTTAATTGGGATTGGTGCTATGCTGTACCAAGAGGACGCTGAAGAACCCAAGAAGAAATCCTATTTGGCATTTACGAGTCGTAAATTACGGAAACATGAGAGGAACTACACCGTTACGGAACTTGAGCTACTAGCAATTCTATATTCTCTTCAACAGTGGCGCAAGATGATCTATGGTTATTCCATCATTGTTAGAACCGACCACCATGCACTGACATTTTTATTTAAGACAAAAATAGCAAGTGAGAGGGTTACGCGCTGGTCCATCTACATACAGCAGTTTGACATCACAATAGAGCATTGTCCTGGGAAAATGAACGTCATACCAGATGCCTTGAGTAGATATCCTGAGGACGGAAACGAAGTAACAGCGGAAGTTCACAATATTACCTTGACACCTAAGGCTCGTGAGTTTTTGGCAAGATTGAAGGATATTCGGAAGGAGCAAGAAGCAGACCCATGGATGATGATGATGATAAAATTCTATAGGAAGGAGTTACAACCAAATTCACCGGAGTACCGAGAAGCCAGTGCTAAACAGGCGAGATTTCACTACTTAAATAACTTGTTACATAAGTACGTGGATGAGCATCATACTAAACTGTGGATCTTAGTTCCAGCATCACTACAGAGGGGATTAACTTGGCATGTGCACGAGAGCCTAGCACATATCGGCACGGATAAGACTGAAGCTACGATAGGGGAGACCTTTACTTGGCCCAAGATGAGATTCACCATTGTTGAAGTAATTAGAACGTGTGACGCTTGTCAGCGCACAAAGCCGAACAACTTTATTCTGAAACAACCTTCAAGACCACTATTACCGCAGAAACCATGCGAGATGCTCGCGATTGATTCCTTTGGTCCTTTAGTAAAAGGAAAGCGTGGATGCCGACACCTCCTGGTGTGTGTCGACGTGTTTTCGAAGATGGTCGTGCTATGTCCTATTCAGAAGACGACATCAAGACAAGTCCTCAGTCGAATTAAGAACAAAGTCATTCCGATGCTTGGGAAGCCGGAATCCATTCTGTCAGATCACGGTACCTATTTCACAAGCAATGTTTTTAGGCAAGGTTTGGAGAGCCTAGGAATAAAACACGTATTTTCAAGTATTCGTCATCCTTGTGGAAATCCGAGCGAGAGAACAATTCGCTGTGTTGCTAAATACTACAGAGTAATGATTCCTAACGAACACAATAAATGGGTAGACAAAGTAGGGGAAATTGAGATGTGCATGAACACTACTAAGCACGAGTCGACGGGTCAAGTCCCACTGATTGTACACCACAACAGATTGCCAGAAAGAACTTGGGACAAGATCATTCCTTGCCCAAGGGATCCATTATTAGCGCATGATTTGCGAATCCAGCGAACGAGGGAGCACATGAGGAACCAAGCGGACCGAAGGCTGAGACGGTACCGAGGAAAGAAGTTTCACCGAGAGTTACAAGAACAAGAATTAGTGCTGGTTCGTAGACCACCGATCTCCGACCCTAAGAACAAAGTCTTCGCCAAGTTCTGTCCGAAGTTCATTGGCCCGTTCCGGGTAATTAAGAATCTGGGTAACAATGCCTACAGATTGGAAGAAGTGAGCACTGGTGCAAAATCTGTTTTTAATAGTGCCAATTTGAAACCGTACTACAGAAGGGAACCATTTGATGATTAGGAAAGATGATATGTGCAGAATCTGTATTGCTAAAATTTTATTTTGAGAGCCAACACTCAAATCTACAGGGATCGCCTGAGTACGCACTTTGTTTGTAAACAACGAGCAGCTGAGACGACGGGAGTGGCAACTACTTGAGGAGAAGGGGGAGACCTAGTGAAAATATGAGTGACATTCCAGCGAGAAGGGAGCACACTAATTGAGTCAGAGGGGAATACACTCGAGCAGCTGAGTGAGATTTAAAGAGATGTGTTGTTACTACAGTGGATTTTGTTTTTGAAATCCAAACCAATAAATTGTTTCGAATTTCAAAACCTTGCTGAGGATAAATGAACCCTTATTGATCTTCGATAAATAAGTATTCATATTTATTATTATTATTACTACGGCCCAGGCAGCACTTAAGGAAGTCGACTTGGATATTAGGGAGGCCAGCATTTCGTAATGATTGCAACAGGAGTTGAGCTGGTAGCTATTCTTGGGGACGGCCAGAATTAGTCGAGTTCAAGGCCAAATTGTGCAACTACTGTACCAAAATTGGAGACATAAAGGAAGAATCACGAGGTACTCGCAACGAACATACGATTGAATCAGCCAATCGCAAGAGACCAAGCCATGACCACGAGGTGGACGGCGTCAGTAGTAAAAAGCCCGCGGAAGTGTGTATCTAAAGAACCGCCGAACGGATTAATCTCCGCTCGAGTGACTTGAGACGTTGGATTTATTTGGAGAAGAATGACACTAGTCCCATCTTTGTGAGACAAAAACTCTGGAAGTTTTTATCCGACTCCGCCCCACTCCTCCGCCCTTGTCAGTTTCTAATAAATAGTTTGGCCTGACGCCACTCGAAGTCTATTCTTTGTGGAGCCGTGAGGGGCTTACTCCACGCCAGTTTATATTGTGATTTTTGACGCTCGAAATTATCTAAGCCTATTCTTTGTGGAGCCTTCAGAGGCTTACTTCACGCCAGTTTGTATTGTGATTTTTACGCTCTAAAATTAGTGAAGTTAATTTATTTTGTGAGCTCCGATTGAGCTAAAGTCGCAGCGATTGCAGTATCGAATTTTAAAAGCTATAATACATTTTGTTCTAAAATCAGCTTTATTTGTGTGAGCTAAATATCTCACGCCAGTGCGTGATAACTTGTAACATTCATTTAAGGACGACGAGTTCAGCTCTAAGGGGGAAGTATTGTATCACCCTAATTAGCGCTCACCGGAGCCGAGGTCCATAGTACAGGACGGAAATACCGAACGAGATAGCGACTGCTAGTGCAGCCAAGACCTTGAACTTGTTATCGAGCCAGTGGCGCGGACTCGAGATGTATATTTTATGTATAAATTGCAGTGTATTTTATATGTGTTTTTATGGTGCGTGTGTGCGATATATTTAGGGCCAGTCTTCGCTATTAATCGCATTAGGACAATTGTGGGTGAATTGAGTAGCCTGCAAGCGATTATAGATAGGTAAAATAACTAACATTGAACTTTTCTGCCAAGGAGTCGATACCAAGATGATCAGCACGTGGTTTGAAGTTGGGATGAGCTTCAACAAATCAACGCAGACGACTACTATGGAGTGCTAATCGTCCATAGGGGCGATGGGTTGAGGAGGATGTCCTTAGTTCTACAAGCAGAAGCGGTGATGTACTAAAATTGGATTATTTCAATTATGTAGTTAGATTTGGCCGGGGAACTTTGTAAATAGTCATGTTTTCTTTTCTTGTTGTTTAGAGTTTTTCTTTCACCGACACTATATGTTTTAATTGTCCGTTGGCGCGTGGCCAAAGTGTTTGTTTGATATTTTGTTTTTCCTTGAGTCAGATGTAATGCGCGCGGCGTGCGTGCGTGATTTTTATCCTTGCAAATGCGGAACCCGTTACATTCGATAAATGGTGCTTTATTAACGTTAATATTTGAAATAGGAATGGGAGGAAATTATTGTAAGATATTTTGCTGAACAGGTTATTATTCATATTAGGGTTGCCAAGCGCACCAACTTAAAAGTAATTTGTAGGACACCTTCGTTCTAATTTTGATAGATTTTTCTTGAGTCCTTTTCAGGTGTACTAGTCACGGCATAGAACGATGGCGCCAGCATGTGGATATTATTTGTGTCTTTTTATTTCAGGGTCTGTCAAAACCCATACGTGTGATTCTGTGTGTGTTAATGTGTCTAGTGTGTGTTGATTCTACGTGAGGAGGGGGTAGTTGTCCTACCGCTCTCATATTTTTGCTGCTGTTGTATTTTTGATGGAAAGACAGGGTGCTCTTGGGAGACTGCTGATTCTTGTCCATATATTTTTTCTGACACACACAAGTATTATTGTGCTTTGGTGCACACTTCTTCGAGATTCGACCCCATGTTCTGGGAGGTCGAGGTATTTGACACGTGGGTTGACAGACATGCAGAGTTCCACAAACCGCCCGTTTTGCCTGTGACTTATTTTGATAGGCAGTCCTGTTTGTCTGACTGACTCCTGTAAGCTTTCATGTAGCAAACCTGTTCATTGTGATGGTTAATTTGTAAGCCATAAGTAATTGGGGAGTTCGCCATGTGTGTAACGGCTTGTCGTACGTTGTATGGGTAAAATATTGTATAATTAACGTAAATGTTGGCTGTGTGCCTATTGCTTTGTTTATGACTCGATTCATGTAATTTTGTGTGTCACACCCGTGTGGTGTAGTGGTAGAGTACTTGTAAATTTTGGCAGCGGTCATTTGTGTATTTTTCTATTGGTCACTTGTTAATGTACTTGTGTTGATTTGTGTGAGAAGTCCTAAGTTTTTAGGCAGTAAATGTTGCTACGGCATTTGATTCCAATTTCACACGGAAATTTTGTGTTTGTTTATAGTAGATTTAGGAAGTGTCGGTTTAATTTTAAGTATTGTTGTTGTGTTCCCCCGTGTCGGTCTAGCTCTAAGAAATGTGGATTCGTTGTCTGAAGGATTATTCTGGATGATAACGAATCACGCATTCAAAGTACACATCGTGATGCATGTAGAACGGCATACGCAATTATATGGTCACTTTTGTATTTTTATTTTAAGGACACTTGGTCCAGGTAATTAATCTCTCCAGAGATATCGCCTAGTGTTGGCATTTTATTAAGTGGGAGTCAGTTGGGAGTTTTTGTTGTTAATTGTTTATGTGTAAATATGGTGATTTGTTATTAAATTCAGTTGTTTTAACCCTAGCTTCACTCTTTCCTGCATGTTATTTTGTTATATGTTACCCTGCAAGTTAATGAAGCGCCCTGACAGCAACTTACGAATATGAACCGTTACACCCCCGAAACTGAGTCTCATATGCTTCTTTGCAAGGGTTCAGTTGTTTGTTGTTTTGAATGTTATTTCTTTCGCTTTCTCGTTTGAGGATTTATTTTTGGCTTCGTTGGTGGCAAGAGCTTTGGTTAATTCCCTGTCTTCTGCTGGGAGCTTGTGACTGGCTATCTCGATATCTGTGATTAACTGTTTTATATTATGGTTCGTGTGCTCGTCTGTCCAGATGTATTTCGAACCTTTGTCTAACATATTCATTTCATCTTGAAAAAAGGTTACGTTCGTTCTTTTATTTACCCTGCTGTGGAAATTGAATTCATTGTAATTCGTGTGTTGTTCATTACATTAATTGTCCTGTGTTTCTCCTAGTTTTCTTAGTTGATATTCTAGCGTTTCGTGCTTCCACGTTGCTCAATCAATCTAATGAACAACACACGAATAACAATGAATTCAGTTTCCACAGCAGGGTAAACAACAGAACGAACGTCACCTTTTCTCAAAATGAAATGAATATGTTAGACAAAGATTTGAAATACAACTGCACAGACGCACACACGACCCATAATATAAAACAGTTAATCACAGATATCGAGATAGTCAGTCACAAGCTCCCAGCAGAAGACAGAGAATCAACAAAAATCTTGCCACCAACGAAACCCAAAAAATCCTCAAACGAGAAGGCGAAAGCAATAACATTCAAAACAAAAACAACTAAAAGAAATAAAGTCATTGAAACAAAATATAAAAGAACATGACTTATTCATCACAAAAGCAGATAAGGGAAATACCACAGTAATTTTGAACAAAACCGAATACATTGAAAAAACAGTCGAATTCCTAAACAACAACGAAATCAAGGAATTAGCAAAAGACCCCACCAAATTCCAAAAACAAATCAGAAGTACATTAAAAGATACAGAATACATATTGACCAAAGCTGAAAAAACAAAACTAATAAACATGAACCCGAAAATACCGTCATTGACTGGACAACCTAAAATACACAAAAAGGAGTGCCCAATGAGACCAATAGTCAATTCTAGGAATGCTCCTAATTACAAAATCAGCAAAGAGTTGCTAAAAATCTTAAAACACCGCCTTTCCAACGACAGAAACAACTCTGTAAAGATCACAACGGAATTAGTAACAGCATTGAACACCCTAAAAATGAAACCTAGCTTGAGGCTTGTATCTTTCGATGTATCTAACAAGTACACCAATATACCTATTATTGACACAATCAACACTATCGAAAACAACTTAAAATCCAACAATTCGGCACAAGAAACTTAAGAGATTGTGAGATTACTGAGGGTCGTCCTCAGCCAAAACGTGTTTCAATTCGACAATAAAATGTACACACAAACAGAAGGCCTAGCGATGGGATCACCACTACGCGGACTAATCGCTGAATCTTCATTAATGCACTAGAAAATGAGATATTAGAAAAAAACTTCAACAATGGGAATAGTAATATGGGAAAAAATACGTAGATGATGTAATTTGCATCTACGATACTGAACTAACAAGCGAAGAAATAATTCTCCAGTCCATTAATTGCCTACACCACTCAATCAAATTCACTAAGGAATCCGAAACAGACCGAAAAATAAATTATCTCGACATAACCATTGAACGTAAAGATAACGAAATTCCATATTCCATATTTCGTAAAGCCACACAAACCTCGCATACAATCGATAATCAGTCTAATCTCCCAGTACGCACAAATTAACGGGGTTCAACTCAATGGTGCACAGGGCATTAAACATACCCATGTCAAAAGACGACTATAATAAGGAAATAAGAACCATAAAGCAAATAGCAAAGGAAAACAATTTCCCGCCAAGCAAAGTAGACCAAATTATAGCCAAACATAAAAATAAAGATAAAACGATCCCCAAACCGGACAGTAATGAGGAAAAATGTGCGCGCTTCAACTATGTGAATACGAACACATATAAAATCACTAATCTTTTCAAAAAACAAGGCATAAAAATAGCATTCACAACGAACAATATGACCGGGAGGCACCTGCAAAATAGTCATCTAAATAAACAAGACCCGTATTCAAAGTCAGGGGTATATTCTATTACATGACAAGACACTGTTTGTCAAGCTAATTACATTGGACAGAGTGGAAGACGAGTAGACACACGTTATAATGAATATATGAATGCGATAAGATACGGAACACATTCAGCCGTATGCGAACATATGTGTGACACGGGGTACAGCTTTACTAAAATCGAGACTGACCTAAACATAATTCATCACGAATCGAAAGGCAGAGCTCTCGGCATAAAGGGAGCAATCGAGATTCACCTAGCCAGACGAAACAATCCCAACAAGCTAAAAGAACCCACTTTTATGGAGAGTTCACCCCCTTTTCACTGTGCTAAAAACACACCCTGTCGGAAACAAGACACAACTTAGCGATACAGCCAAGCTAGATAAAAAGGGGAGGGGGGGGGATAGCGGTGGTTAATAGGTAAATGTTATCTGGATCAGTTGTACTATGTACTTTTTTCTGCAATAAACCTTGGCCGGTATGCGTGGCAGTATTAAAGGTGCCGGGAAGTCTTCAATAGACCGGGCAGCCCTTAGTTCGAATGGCGGGTGGCGAAGACAGTTACACGGTCTTTAATAGTTGTAGATCGTCCTGTATTCAATAACATACATCTTATCTAGGTTGGCAACACTCCACAAAAAAAAGAACATCGCCTGACTCCGCACAGCCATATGAACAGCGGGGGGGGGGGGGGGAGAAAAGGGAAAAAACAGTGTCATTGTGATAACCGGCCATCTCAGTCGACCACATCTGCAGTTACAGTGAACACGAAAACTGCGCGTAGCTTTAGCAAGGAAGACAACCAGATAAATAGTTGGCCTATAACATTACAGTTTAACCATAGTTGATTTTTACAACCATATAATCACTCCAAATTACAAACTCCGTATATCTATCACCATTTAGCATTTCACCTAACATCATATATACCGCATTTACCATACACCAACAGTTGCAGTACCAATACTGCAAGTAAATAATTGTACATATTGTAAATATTTTCACCTGTATTTTCAAACATAGATTTTATAGCCTAAGTGTAATGGATCTGATGATGATCGCTTGACGATCGAAACTGGTCCTCATAGTGTATTTATTAATCGCATGTAATTTATATCAGGATTAGGTCATAAACCACCTCTTTTTGGGTACATTCGTGTTGACCGACTGAAAAGCACCAAACTTTTGTTTACTTAGGCAACACTGAAAAATGGCTTCAAACCTCACAATTAATTGTTTACAAAATGTATTTGTTATACGTAAGATAGTCTATCTCCCTTCAAACACCATAAAGTACACGTAACTTACCTTCAACCTTTATTTCGCAACCCTTAACCTAATCCCATGAACGTCTTACAGAATCGATCTACATTGCATGGGAATTGTTCTCTATCTCTTTTGTTGAAATTGGTCACACATAAGAGTTAAAAACGTGTGTTAAAATTTATGTTTCTTCAAAGTTTGCTTTCAAAGTTGTTTAAAATTTTATAAAAATTACATTTTAATGAATACACCTTTCTCAGTGTTGCGCGGCATAGGTACATTTACGTGTTAACTTTGATGTAATATAACAATCATAGAAATTGCTTTCCTGTAACAAAAGTTAAAGCAATTCGAATGATTTCAAATGTCTGAAAATAAATACGGGAGTAACTCACATTTAAAGTATACTTAGTAAATGTTCACTCACATACTGTTTAGGTCACATCAGAAACCTCCTGGGACAGACACAGGTTCCTTTCTGCACGCGGTATGGTCTTCCTTCATCTATTTCTGACGTCCCAGGCACCTTTTCCTTCTCTAATCTTCTGGGGTTGGCTTTCTGGCACAGGTTGAAATACGAACATGGTCCAATGGTTATACTGAGTTTTCCATGGGCTTTCCAGAATTATGTTTAATCATTTCATTGCATTCATCAGTCATCCACAATTAATTTGATTTACAGTATCTATTACTGCTAGTTTTATTGAGGTGTGACCAAAATAGGTAGTTTTCTGGCACCACAGCCAAATGTTGCCACGGTGACATTGAACGACTCATTTTTGTTTAATTAAAAACAGACATGGGTTTTATTCTGGTTGGATGCACATGCACTAATATGAAACAAGTGAGGAACAAAATGCTACTTGCCGGACACCAGCGGGAATTTTAAAAGTAAATCAGTTTTAGCTGGAAAGGAACTTTTCAGATCTGCAGGTAAGCCAGACATGACAGCTTTCAGTCAGAACGGTCACGCTCGCATGCAGTACATTATTTATTTAGGCATGAAATATTAATTGTATATTTTTATACCAGATATTTTCTAAAGCTACACAAAATTTTCACACAAATTAGAAAAAAATAAAAATAAAGATTAAACATTTGAGAAAATATGTGTACAACTTATGACCATCTTAATTACTGTGTGATTTAACCAGGTCTTTAACCTCTCAACTCTTGGTTTCACGATAGATTTTGGTTCAATAGACCTTAGTGTGTTTCCCAGGTTGACTATAGAAATTTATATTCGGATGGTTAATTCACCGTTGCGATTTATGTGTCTGTTCACACTTGATTCATTTGAACCTCATCATGACATATAGATCAACTCGAAGTAACTGTGTGGGACCTCTTTGGAGAACACATGTCATTGTCATAATCTTTATCTCGCACCAGTACACACTGCATGTTCGATGGTTATTCGCAGCAATACACTTAGTCCTGCTTCTTAGTTGATATAGCAGAAAATCATGGATTCCAAGAAATGTAGGCTTGAGTCTAGAGATATCTGCGCACGCCACCGTGCGGTGTAGCGGCTAGCATTCTTAGCCGTCGTTCTGGAGGTCGGGATTTGATTCCCGACTCTGCCAAGTAATGTATTCCTGGTCTGAGGGCTAGAATGGAGTATACTTAGCCTCGTGAGAAGAGATCGGTTCGATTCCCACCTCAGCCATCTTAGGAGTAGTTTTTCGTGGTTTCCCACTTCTACTCTGGGTAATGCCGGGATGGTTTCTAACTTAAGGTCACGGCCGCCCCCTCCCAATCCTCATCTGGATTACAAAAATACGCGCTAATACTGCCACCATAATTACTCAGGTTAACAGAAAATTCCACACACACACACACACACACCCAACTACTCGGGGCTACATGAAAACGATCTCACAAAGCCCCTAAAACAATTTACAATAATAACACAATAGATTTCTGCACACTTAAACCGCTATTCTGTGTTCATTGCTTACCTCCATTGTAGAAAACGAATTAATTGGTGATTACGATGCATAAATGATATGCTCATACTGTAGTACAGTGTTTATTACAGGCTCCAGAGTAGGCTATGTGAAAAATGGTGACCCAATCAGACAAACAGGACATATGTAGTTGTGTTTAAAATCTAGCTTGTTACCAAATTAAACCGTGATGTTCTTTTTCCCTGCAAATTGGACTTTGCATTTATAACCAGAATGTTTCGCAATTCATTCCTTACAATACCTGGACTCCAACATGTAACTTTGACTTTTTTAATGTGACTGTGATTAAATTAGGTATTATAAACCAAGGATCTTGTGATCTTTCAGAGTTAGTGGTTGATGGTGGTGATGGTGGTGATGTTGTTAATTCATTTTACGGGTTGGCATTAGAGGATGGGCAAATGGGAAGGATCCGTGTCAAAGGATTTGCTGGCACGTTAAAGATCCCCTTCGGTGCACAATTCCAGTCCCCGGCGTCTCTAATAGGCGCAGTAGTTAAAAAGTACATAAAACCAATCATTATTAAAGATAATGGCTACGTTTATATCTTATGATTGCCTTTGATGATTCCGAGAAGATCTATGTGAGTGACAAGACGTTATTGTCATTCACAGCCTCTCAGTATAAAACCATATTCTTCCTGTCAGTCTCTAAGGCATATTTGACATTGTTTCTATACCGTAACGGATTTCTGCCATAAATGGAGAAGTGTCACATCGAATAATGCGCCTTTACGAGTCGGAGACAGTTTACTGATTCTTTACATAGTGCACATATATTCACATCGTGTGGCCGACATTTCATTCCTTGAAATTTATTTGAAGTCGTATATTTATGTCGTGAGGCACATTATTGCTTGAAATAGCAAGGGGAAGACATAGCACCGATAACGTTTGGGAGCCCGCAAATAAGATATAGCTTTGGCATACGCCCAGAACGCGAAGGAAAACAAAGAGAAAAGTGTGTAATCTAACGACTTTACTGGCGACTCTTTATGAATTAATGACCACGGCATTGTGTTCCTCTGACTGCTATATACGTGCACTTTAGAATGGCATTACAATGGCGATCGACATAGATGGTTCATCAATTAAATCAATCGAGTTTTAAACCAAATATTATGTATGAGCAGTTCCTAATGATTCACAAAATTTGAAGGAATATTAATTGATATAGTCAGCGATTTTTATTTATTATTATTTATGTATTTTCTTCTTTCTTTGTTCATTTTCTTACATGCCAGAGAGAGAAAGGACAGGCCCAAACACAGAAGAATGCCCTTCAAACGGTTTGCATGGTATAAACTACACCAGGTAAGACTTTTGCCCCTCATTTTTCTAGTTTCCGCCCACACTTCCAACGTCTGATGGCAGCATGGTCGAGAGTTCCCCGTCTATAGCCAAGCCACAATGACCAAAAATGACGTTACAAGATTTATGGTGACATGAAAGCAAGACATTTACTAAGACATGTGTGCGACAAGTGATTATTCAATGCATGAAACTGTCATACGGGCATGTACAAAGTACATGTCGATTATACGGTTTCAGTTGGATACGAAATGAACGCTGGGCGCGGTGGCTTACTGATAAAATACGTGAATGAACCTTCGATGTGGAAAGCAGTATCACATCTCATACGCTTTCAGGCAATTTAAAGGGACGAGTAGCCATGGAGCAATGGTCTAAGTGCGTAGCTGGTAGGCGTTCTCGTTTTGGGAGGTGGGTACGAATCCCACCACCACTGAATATTTGTATGCAAATTTTAAGCTTTGGGGATCAAATATAAGGGCATTCGTGCCACATAGGATCAATACCATTTCGTCGTAGTCAGTTTACCCTCCAGGTAGGCTTTTCCCACGGACTCAGCGAGGGTTCCCATCTTGACCACCTCCACGGGCAGTGTCCTGGAGCTTGACATCGGGTCTTGTGATACAACTGGGGATGTTGGACTAGCGCCTCTTCCTGGCGGCCTCACCTGCAAAGCGAACAGGGGACCTCATGAGGAACGGGAAGGGAAGATTGGGAGGGGTAGAGAAGGAAGAGGAATGGAGATGGACGTGGCCTGACTGTAGCTACTGTACCCATATACTCGTGGGCAGAACCTGTTGAATCCGATGACACAGATGGATGGTAGACTCTGGAAGTACCCGGCTAGATATACCCCCAAAATCCTACCAACAAGATCAACCAGGAATAGGGACACACATAGATGTAAGAATGCGTTATGAAAAAAAACAATAGAAACACAAAAATAAACTAGCACAAACGGAGAACTCGAGAAAAAATTAGATATCGTGGTTGAAGACTTACGTAAGGAAAATATCAAACTATGGTCTTCCTAACACATACTTTCATTACTATAAATTACCACATCGGAATGAATTTAAAATAAGATATAAATTTATTAATCGAAGGCACACGAACAAAATGTCGACAATCAAAAATTCAAAATAAATGTTACATCAATGATCATAAAATTTTGATGCACTCCTGCATCTGACGTTCTTACCTTATGTGTTAAAATCACACTAAACTATTAACCGAATATCACTTTACCCTATTTCAAACACGTAATCATTATTCAAAATTATATACAGCTATATACAGATTTAATCATATCTGAATCTATTCAAGATTCACGTCATCCAATTGTATTTATCTCATTAGCGTAATATCATGGTTATTTCATCGTCACATCAGGTCCTATTTGACAAGCAATTAAGCTAAGCAAACGTGAGTTGTATCATCCGTGAGTATTATTAAATAATTATATTTCAAAAGTATCATTGTAAGCTTCACTTAAAATTCGTAATCATAATTCAACATGATGAATATTATTTTCAATTAATTCCTTCACTTCAAATTTCAAACTCCTTCGTGGTACAAAATTATTCCTACATATGTTTTCTGGCAATATTGCTCGTGCTCGATCACGATAAAAAGAACATACATCATAATTAATCAATCAACTTTCAATATGCTCGCATTGTAGTACAATAAATTCATCAATAACATTACCATTCTCATTGTATTCCACATAACTTCATACATAATTCCACCACTTCTCATAAAATTCGCCGATGTTATATTACCACATTATAATTCCATTCAACCTCTTGTTGACTCGTATTAATACATTAATTATGTACGGTAATATACAGTAAATATGTTGTAAATTCCTCTACCAATTCAAAATTTTTCAAACATCAATCCTGTATTATGAATTATAATATATTATATGTTCATGATCATTTTATGTTGAACACAATTCGAAATACTCCTTTGTAACATTCTTAATTATTTTGTAATAGAAATACCATTATCCAAATATTGACCATCAAAACAATGAGTATTAGTATGGGAAAGACTCAAAACAATTCAGTCTCATACATCGAAACATGCCAGACTTTGATGAAGTTCGATCAATCCTACACCATGGAGTTTATGTCAAATGTTAATTGAATTAAATAAAAACCGTTAGAAAAGATCGACTCAAGAAATAACTAGCAATGATCTTGGATCAATGAAAATTGGAAAACTGAGATGATTCTAAACCAAGATATCATGACCTTAAACGTCATAAAAAATTAAAGACTTCTCACAAAGAGTAGTCAAAATATTAATACAGAATTCAAAAAATTCTCTAGTTCAAATGTAAGTTCCAAATAGATGTATTATTAGAATTTTCAAACAAAACTCTTCTATTTCATCGTAGCTTATACCGAGCAAATATTCAAAATTATTCGTGAATGTTTCCTGAAAAAGTTTCATTAATTTCATTCGAAAACATATTCTTCTTGTATACGCAATCTTTTTAAATACGCAATCTTCTACCTATCGAAATACCTTCTCAACAATCAAAAATCTTCATAACGAATTGCCAAAATAAAAATAGAAAAAATCTAAAGTATTACCATGACGAATAGAAATAAACAGTATCATCACTCCGCTACTTAAGCATTGTAGTTCATGGTCCAGCCAGTGTGTGGCGCGGAAGTCGCGCCGAACCATAAGCACGTGTGACAGTAACCCACGAGGTTAGTACTGTAATATCCTGTGCGCGAGAAGTCATATTATTCGAGGGAATTCGTTTCTTTGTAATAGTTTACGAATGTCTGTGCAGTGCTTTGTGTGTGCAAACAACTAAGTTTTCTGTTGTTTCGGGAAAATGTCGTAATGTTTTGTTCCTGGAAGTAAATCGGGTTACGAAGAAAATCTGATGGTAGACATTTTTTTACACCGCCAAAAAAACAAATCTGTTTGCGAAATGGGCGAGAGTTATTCCGTGGAGAGATAAGCAATTGTCGATCAAAAATAGAACCTGTGACGAGCGTTTTTCGGAAGATTTAATTATTATAAAGGCGGACTGTTTCGCAGTGAACTATGAGAACGTGGAAATTCCTCGCGTGAAGTGGAAATTAAAACCAGGATCAGTACCTCACTTTTTCAAAATTTACCGAAATATCTATCCACTGATGTAAAATCACGAAAGCCGCCCAATAGGATACGGAATGAAGGCAGCCTTCCATGGTTACTTGTTCTATTTCGTGCCATCCTAACCTAAAACGAAAAAAAAAGTCTTAATAATAATAGGCCTAAAATAATAATAGTTGTTTATTCTTTAGGGACCTAACGACATCGTGGTCACATAGCCCCGTGTGTTTGGGTTTGTTTAGAATTCGTCTGATAACCTGTGTCATTATGTTGTCTGTAGTAGTGTGTGTATTTGGAATTGAGGTCAGATTTGCCTGGAGGAGAAGTGGGAAACCACGGAAATCCACTTCCAGGATAGCTGAGGTAGGAATCGAACGCGCCTCTTAACATTTTTGCCTCACGAGGCTGAGTGAACACCGTTCCAGCCCTCAGACCAATATTAAATTTATTGGCAGAGCTGGGAATCGAACCCGGACTTCCTTGGTGATAGCCAAGTGGCCAGGAATGAGTCGGACATATAATAATGGCCAACCTGCCAATAAAAGAAACGGTCATCCAATTCTTCGCTTCCGTTACCGTCCTCCTGATCTTCGGATCTGGTTTCAACTTTGTCTTCAGTATCAAAGTCACAAATTCCTTTGAAATTACTGAATCATTAACTAGCTATTCGTTATCTTTCAGCAGAAGGTGACACGCTTCATCTGCATCCTTAGGTTTTCGTAAGGCGCAATATCCTTACTGATATTAACTAAGGCAACATACTAAGCCAAATAATCGGTATAACAGCACACCTGCCACTCACTGACAGAATGTAACATCATTGGGAGCGCTGGTACTATCTATCTCACGCTGACAAAATGTTACACGTGTTAAAGTTATTTTTAGGCACGCTATTTCACAACTCCAGAAAATGCTTACTAAGGTTTGGTGTAAGATGTCACGAGACGATAAGATCATAACTTGAACTGTTGGCTTGATATTAAAACTAATATAACGAACCATGGAGTTGTCAGACCAATGCGCGACTAACGGAGGGTTTTAAACGATAGTTCTACACGGGGACAGAGAATATTAATACTAACTTTTTGACAGTATTATTCATAAGTCTAAACACACAATTTGTTGTAATCAGCGTAACCGCAGCCTTGGTAAAGAGGTTTACGTAGCCCAGCGCGTATCCCACTATTGAACAGCTGACTGTGTAGCGTCGGGGATCAGCGCCGCTAGCGCTAGCCGAGCGGGGCGCGGTTGAACTCGGTGAGTGATAACACTATTTATTTCTATTCGTCATGGTATTACATTCAAAAGAAAACATCAAAAATGCATAAATTAAAGCGAAAGATGCATTGGTAATCGAATCAAAATCTTGGAAAACGAATAGCTAAAAATGACAGGAACGTCATAATTAAACTACTATTCGTTTCAACATACATGAAAACATGGTGAAAAAAGTTACTCTACGAATATCTTTATATCTACTGTATACATAATGGAAATCTTCCCAGCTACCTTATGATGGCTCCCTGAAGAAATTGAATATTGGAATACACAACCATTCCTACTCCAAACGATACCTTGGTTCCGAAATACTATTGACCCTCCTGGCATCGAACTGGGAAAACGAACTCCTTCTCCCCGCTCGTCCTTCCTCGAATAATCATCGGCATCTCTCCTGGACAACCCTTGGATCTCGTTCGTAGCGATAGTAGACAGCTGCTCTCTTGATTCGAGATATCTCCATTTGTTACAGTATTCCATTTCAGAGTGCTATCTGTAGAATTCCCTTCACTGACTTTGTGGTATTGAACTGTATATTCATATACATGTTCTATTGCGTAATAACTCATGATATTCGTTACTGCTCTGTCTGTTACATTCCTTTAGTAGTTTAGCACTTATTGATAGCAAGTTTATAAAACTGCGTAATCGTTCCTCCTGACTGCAGTCTCGATAACATGTTGCTAATTTATATAGCACAATATAGAGTAGCTGACCACTACACCACGGAGGCGGTGTTTATTTAGGGTTCAATGTGTACTGGCTAGAATCAGTGTGCAGCCTAGAAGCGCTGGTAATTCCACCGCAATGTTCTTGTCTTTGATCTCCCAGGGGCTCACATCTAGCGGGGCGTGGGTTGGCCACCACAAGACCCCTGCTGAGTTCGGCATTACTTCCACTTACTTGTGCCGGACTCATCTCCATCTTCTTTCCGGTCAACCTCTCTTGGTCAACTCCTGTTCTCTTCCGACTCCGACGGTGTTAGGGTATCAAAGGCCTCTTTGCCGGCCTTAATTGGTTCTTCGCTCATCATTCCTGTTCCCTCATTCTGCGAGGGGTCAGACCTCATGTTTTTCTTTCGGGTATTACCTGCCTTCTGCTCATAGCCCTCAATGAGGCAAGGTGTATGTATCCCCCATTTCTGGTGCAACATGGTTAGTGCTACACCCTCAAGGGCTCGGGAGTTGGTGACCCCGAGGGATTCTTGAGCTGGATCCGGTTTTTCCCCTTTTTCCATTGCCTCTGGGGCAGGCCCTCTCATCGTTCTATTTCCTCTCTGTCATTCATGGCTCTCCTTTTCATTGGTCGGTTTACCCTACAGGTTGGTTTTACCTCGGACTCAGCGAGGGATCCCACCATTATCGCCTCCAGGGCAGTGTTCTGGAGCTAGAAACTTCGGGTCAGTGGAAACAACTCAGGAGGTGGGACAAGCTCCTCACCCTGGCGGCCTCACCTGCAAAGTTAACAGGGGTCTTATGAGGGATGGAAAGGGATGCGAAGATTGGGAGGGAGAGGCAAGGAAGAGGGAAGGAGGCGACCGTGGCCTAACGTTAGGCACTGCACCCGGAATTTGAATTATGTCTGACAAAAATGACGATATTTCCCGAGCCATATGATAAAATTTAACGTTGAAAAAGTGTCGCAGGAACTTGGCAGAAACTAGTTTGGTTAGTGAGTAGAGGCCGAGGGAAGCTAGAGAACGCGTGACAAGGTTAAAAGTCCCATAGCAACAATAGTTTTGCCGCGGATTGAAGCCACTAATTGTTATAAATTATACCATTGGATATATGCAGACAGCCAATGAGTAGAGGTCTAATGGAAGGAAGTATTGTGATTACCTCATTTATATATTTCATTATTCCATTTAAGCCCATAGAAACACATTTTATTGTTTGAAATACTGAAAAAAATTATTGGAAGATATTATCAGTACTTTGAAAGTCGCTGGAAGAACGCAGTTCACTGTAATTAGTATTTAATCAACTACGCGCGCATATTTTCCCGGGAGAAAAATTGACGCCTGGAAAGTTATACTCCGAAGAGGTGTTCTTATGTCTTGAAAGTTCGACGAAAGCAGTCGTGAGTTCGGGAGAGTTCGATATCAGGAATTGAAGCCGAGAGCGGTGATAGACTTCCGACAAACACAGTGCCGATTCGCGCTAGATTTATGTACGGCCTTGCTTGCCCCATTCTAGTGCAAGTTTATTTAAGTTGAGCCGATACACAATTTAAGGTTTTGTAAACAATTCTACGAGATTATTATAATACAAGTGAATTCAGAATATACTATTGAGTACACACGAACATATAAATAAACGTTTACGTCGCAAATTCTGAAAATAAGGCGAGTTACAGACAGTTTATTTCTACTGTAGATAAAAAACGCATTTCGTGAAGACGAACATTTTAGTTCAGCACGATAGCATTGAACGCTATTATAATCTACCAGGCAACGTGAGTAAGCAAACAATCTAGTGTGTTGTATGAACATTTAAGCCTATAACTATTTGAACGATAGTATGACTGCTAATACGAAGAGTAAAGAAATGTTATCTCACATCTTAAAGACGACTGATATTATGGAGTAGAGAATTATGCGATTGGGATATGTTACAGCACAGCTATGAGTTGACAACATGGAGCAACGTTAGCTAACTACAGAATTATGTACAACATCATGTATGTCGAGAATGTCAAGTACACATGTAACATTATGTAATACACCATCATGTACATTAATGTATAACCTTGTAAAAGTACTTTCCGACTACGAGCAATTACTACAATTCATTGAACAACTACATGAATTTTACAAACTACAATTGATTCGATCTACAAATTTACACATTTTATTTACAACAATGGAATTAAATCGACAGTATTGCTCAAATATGATCTGGAAGTTCGAATGGAGTCGAAGATTGAAGATTCATCACTTGAGGACTGAAAATGATAGGGCTATCCCATCAAAAGCTTGAAACTTGGTATCCATGAACGAGAGAAGGGAGCAGCTGGATGACCGACGGAGATTGGTGTTTACCAGGGAGGAACTCTTCCTTACCCGAGGTCGCTGTTTCATTGGGACAGATATGGTTTAAATATTGTCTTTTTGGGAACGGGAAACATCTTGGTATTTTCCTAATACCTGATATGGACTTAAAGAGTCTTCAACAAGGTAGAAGTGACCAGAAATCATTATGTAGTTAGAGTACTTTGATTGCATTGGAGCAACATATTTCTCCATATTTTATGAAGTATTTTCACTTCGACATTTAATAATTTTATGCTTCAATATCATGTGAAATGTTTGTCTTTCTCCATCAATACATGGAATATCAACAACTCAGTTTCTGAACTAATATGATTAAATTATTTAGGAATTTCAACAATTCAGTTTCTGAACTAATATGATTAAATTATTTTGGAATTTATTTTCCTCATTGTAGATTTCATTTAAATTAGTATTCTACGTTTTCGATTTTATTGAACTGAATTTCATACAGTTCTGTCTAGGATGTCTATTTAAATTCATTTTTGGTTAAAATGAATTGGGCATCTTATAGTAAGAAGAATGTATTGGTTGGGAAAGAAAACTACGTGTAATATATTGTTAAATATCATAAATGTTATAAACATTCGTCGATCTGGCAAGTAATATTCATCATGATTATTCTATGAATTCATGTACTCAAGGGCATTCTTTATTAGAATGGAAGTACATTCATGATTTGACAAACCATTTATTTTGAGAGAAAGCATTGAACTTTCTGTAAATGAAACCTTTATTGAGACACATCTTCTTAGAAGATATTTTCATCCGACATCAGGGAAGTTAGAGATAGTCTATTCAAGTCGTGATTGATTTTTATTGGACACTTAAATAAAATTTGTCGTTATTTACACACAATTTGTAATGTTGCGTTATATTGTAAACGTAATCTTGCATGAGTGTAACTTGAAGATTAAATCAGTATGGTGTGACGTATTAATGTATTTTTTCATGTTTAGTAACAAAGAATTAATGACAGGGTAACTATACAAAGTAAACCTACGGAGGACTTCCATAATCAACTTCTATTATCGTTTAGAGAATGAAAGCTAAGTATGAACAACAGTTATTTCTGGTAACAATGTATGCTGTTGTATGAGACAACGCTAATGTGAATGTCACTTTAGTTAATGCAAATACTGCGTGAAAGTTGATAAGAACTGTTGTAATGAAGTTGTAAGTATTTGTTAATGAGTATACGAGGAAGGTTAATGCCGTATACACACATACAGGAGCCTGCGAGGATATATATGATGCAATACGAGGGTGTTTGCCATATTAAGAAGTAATTGCATTGTAGTACTGTTGTGAGGAAGCTTGGAACATTGTTATTTGTGAGTAGAGTAAATGATAACTCTGATGTATAAGTATATCAACGATAGGAGAGGGGAAGATAGTTAAGGTGTCGGCGGAAATGTGTTTGGGAAATGAAATTAACCCTTGACTACTAATTTTTATCAACAATTTATTAAACCCGGAGTTGAGTAATAATCTTATGCCCTTATCTTAACTGATTGGTCATTGTGGTGTTTGAAGCCATATTTTCAGTGTTGCCTTAGTAAACAAGAGTTTAGTGCTTTTCAGTCGGTCAACACGAAAGACTAATTGGCATAGTATTCTTAAAGAAAGTAGAAGGATATGTAATTAATATTTGTTTATATTAATAACTAGCAACCCGGTCCGGCTTCGCCCGGGAACAGTTGTGAATGCATTACGTGATAAGCGCTTCTTTACGAAGTCAATGAACTACGATCTATATCCATTTTACGTCTCGGCATGATGGGTTAAAATCACTGACTAGACTATTAACTATATCATCATGGGGATGCATGTGCAACAAATTCTTGTCAGACGTAATTTAAGAATGGCGAGGTGCATGAAACTCAAATCCCCCTTCCATCCAATCTAAAAACACTTATAGTGGACGATATAGTAAATATAGAAATGTGCTCTCGCGTACGTTTTTGTAGAACATTTCACGCTTAACTATTCTTACACTTGGGTATATTGATATTTTAATGATTTGCTCGGCATGAGCTTAAAAAGCGCATGGACGCCAGGATTTTTTTCGACTTTTTCGCTGAAATCGTTACTGTTTGGCTTCCTTTGATCATAAATAAATTATTTTCCACAGAAACCTTCCTCGAGGTATCCTTTACAGAATGGTGAAAACCGCATCAAATTCCATACAGTGGTTCTCGAGATTACCCGTGACATCCAAGAATCGGGGACTTTTTTATACTGAACCCATGTACCATTGGCTCAAAAGGGGTCGAATCCATGTATTTGGGGAAGAAATGAAAGAAACATACAGTTTCTAATATAACATAGAGAAATTTCAAGCCAGGATTCTAGCCTAACGTTGTGCAAGCGGCGAGGACCAGGTGTTCAGGAGATGAGATCATGCCTCTTGACTCCTTGAGAGGAGCGGGTCATGGATATTAATAGAGCGAGTGGAAAATTTTTACTGTAAGACAAGGAAGCGTGACTCGGAAATCCAGCTTAGCTTGCAGGAAAACGGCAACACCGCCGATGTGCCAGAAGAGGAATAATTAAATTTAACCCATTTGCAGGAATGAAAATAAGTAAATAATCACAGTACTGTGAGTCATTTCGGAATAGAGATTTTTGTGTAAAGAAAAACCTTGTAATAATTGCACAGGAAAAAACTGCAAACGCAGTATACGTCATTGGGGATTCACTGATGCCAGAGGAGTGGGGAATTATAAAAATGAACAGCAACTCCCACGCAGCTGAAGACTACAAATTAATTAATATCTCAGAATTGCACGATCGATTCTTAGGCGCAATGAGATCATTTGACGTTGAGAAGACGAGCTTTCTGGAGATATAATTTTTATAATTGTACGACAATTAGTTCAAAAGTTGGTCACGAAAAGGACTAGGATTTTATCTTTTTGTGACTAAAAAGTATAAAACTCCTGGCCTCACCAAGCCAAATATGCAGTATTCCGAGAGCCTAGGAGGGCGTTACTCTGCATCAGTACAACCAGTATTCCGACAATCCGGGAGGCGGCGTCACTCTGCTTCATCAAACATCGAATTCAGATAGTCCGTGTGGGGCGTCACGCTGAAACACACCGAAGACAGTATACCAGCTTTCCTTGAGGGAAAAAAAACGCTGTATCACACCGAATGAAGAATATCCGATAGCCACGGGCGTCGCGTTATCAATAATTTACGTACCTCCGTAAGGAGTTGTAAAGAAGTAAAAGTACAGTATCGCCGTGTTTGAAAAAGTAGGAAAATCCTAGTTTCAGGATTTAGGTCCGACAGTATAAAAGTTTACAGTGAAAAGTTCGTAAAATATAGTCAGAGCAGGCTGTGAACGTAGGACTCAAGGCGATAGGTCTTTAAGTAAACGACCAAAAGTATCCTAGCGTACGGAAGTACCGTAACAGAGAGATAAACAGTTTATCTAATTTAAAGAACCCGAGCAGGGACAGAGAAATAAGGTTCGTAAGTATTCTCGAAGATTAGAAGTACTAGAACCTAATAAGCAAAGGAGAAGACAGGCAACTATAGACATTCGTTTCAAGAAAGCAGACGAACTATTCAAAAGCACTAAGACGCAAGAAGTATTAGTTGCTAAAAAAAATCCATAGGTCACCGATAAATTATCAAGGGGACCGTGAACAGAACAGACTTTCATTAAGATCAATAAACAGAATCTAAAAGGGGAGCCGTTCGTGTCAGAGGAATAGCAAATCGTCCAGAACGGGATTCGAAGGAGTGCTATTGCTGGAAGGAAGTAGATGATTCGAGACTTTCACATTCAGAGAGGATAGGAAGCCGACATTACTAAATTTCACCCTTGGAGACGGGAGATCCAGAGGTCACGTGTGATAGGCTTAAATGGCGGCCTAGTGACCAAAAATTGTGAAGTGTAAATATATCAAGATTTTAGTGTTAAAAATAATATATTTTGTGTTTTATTGTGTGTTCTAAACGGATACACCAGTGTATTTAAAATGTTATTAGTGTTAAATATATACGTGTTAAATATGTGTCAAGATATGTCTGTACATGCCATGAATTTGTACACGATGAAGTAAGTTAAGAAGTGGACCAAAAATGACACATCGCACGAGGAGAAGGGTCAAAAGACGACCTTAAACATGTGAGTAAAGATTTTCATTATGTTTTGGTGTCGGGAAATGATTGTGTACAAATCCACCGGAGTTTTTGAGAAAAAGGGATGTTTCTAAATAACTAAATACAGAATAAGAACGCGGTCTGAACAAAAATAGAATTTTTAGAAATTATAAATAATTATTTGAAAGAATAAATCCTGTAGAGGAAATGTATGAATAAAATGTCAGTGTATTTGACGAATGTTATAAGAGCAAGCGTAATAATAATAATTATCATGAAAGATATTTAAATAAAGGTAAATTTGAGTTATATGAAAGAAATAGCTTTTGAGCTTTTGTAAGGAATGAAGATATAATATGAATAATAATAATAATAACAAGGTAAGGAAATATAAGTGAAGATCAAATTGAATGATATGAACATAAGAGCGTTGGAGCCTTAATAAAAAGTATAAGACATGATATTAACGCATGTTATTAAAATAGAGCAATTATTGTCAAAGGAAAAGATTAATATAAAAATTGAGATATGTATCAATTGTTAATATGGAATTTATCAGTTCTTTGGAAGACGATAGGCTTAAAAATAATGTATAGCGCAACGGAGCGCAATTAAAATAAAATGTCACGCTAGGAACGCGTAAAAGTTAAAGTACTTGGTAAGTTACTTATGAAGGGTAGTTGATTGCAGTGAATTGAGATATGTTGTAAGTCCTCTAATTGTGACGTAGATCACGAGGCCATGTGCGTGTTAATATGTAAAAGGGAGCAAATGTATGGTATTATTGAGCGTAGGTCATGTAGGCCACGGCCGACTTTAAATCGCATTTTGTATAAGTCCTCCAATATGGGAATGGTTCCCGAGGCATGTTAAGAGATTCGAACCTAGAATCCTCTTGTTGTTAAAGCCCCTAAATATTCGTCGTAGAATGTGTATTACTCTTCCCAATCAATGAGGACCCTTTATAATTAATAAATGCCAAGGTTACGAAAATGGTTTATGAGCCTAATCATATAGTTGAAAGAAAATAAGTGAAGTAAAAGCCAGGTCTCCCCAAAGAACTGGAAATGAAAGGAAGACTTGTTTTAAAAGCATTGAGAAGAGCTCCAACCGTAGGCTAGACTGGAAGTCACCCCCAGTCATAAATCTCGCTCAAGTATACGGTCTGACACTAATAGCAGGAGGGTTGGTGAAGGCCGTCTTGAAAGAAGTAATGAATACACCGTGAGTGTTTAAAGTTGTTAATGACCCGGGAATTGAACCGAGGTCCTTGTAGATGAAATTACCGCTTGCCAGTTCAGATCGTAGTTTTCTTATGTGATAATGGTCTTATAAGACAAATAAAATAAATAACAATCCCTATTGTAATGTTGTATGAAAGTAGGATTCCACGAGTTAAATGAAGATAACTAGGTTCCGGGAGTAATCATAGTTTTTGACTTTGTCAAGTAATCTTTATAACTCTGGAGTACACAAGTATTTTCCCGATCACCGTGATGAATTTGTAAAACTTGAGAGAGATAGTAAATGCTGAGAACATGTGAAGTGCCCAAATATTGAAGTAGATAATTAACATGTAATTTTAAATGTAATTATATATTTGTTTTGATGATAAGAAAAGATAAAAATAGTTTTTGAGGTGTACAAAGGAATGACACCATTATTATTGGAAAATATCGAGCCAAAGGAGCTCGTAGTTATATGGAACTTTAAGATAGGTACTTTATGGAAGTAAAAATAATTATGAATTGTTGGTTTTAAAGGAAACCATGTGTTTTAATACAATATTTGTTTTATTCTTATATTATTCCTTGTTCACTTGGAACAAGTAGAAGATTTTTGGTCAGTAGTTTAATAGTTTTATTGTTTGTAGCGCCATAAATTCTGGTTAATTAAATGTTTTAAAATAGGAGTTGATTTTGTTGTTATTTTTGCAAGTGTATCCTCTATTTAATCCAAAATGTGTAAGTCACAGAGTGGGAGAACATACTACAACCCCGAAAATCCCGAATTGAGCAATGCAGGCATACTGTGATTTGCATATTTCTTGCTAAAAGGGCACATGGGGGTATATAAAGTAATGTGCTTGGATTAATAACTAGAGGAACACTTAAGACGGTCATTTCAGGTAAAGTAAAGTAATGATAGGAATAGCTACAACGTATAATGTTAACTGACCGCATGGGTCCCTAGAAACTCACACCGAGCAGCCCTGGATTTAAACAACCCCCCAGCAAATCATCGATTTTGGCGCCCAGTACGCAGGGCTGAGTTTTCCTGGGGAAAACCCGAGTTTTCTCGAAAAATCCAAATTTTCAATTTATTTTTTTTTGAAAAAAAAAATGGTTTTTCAAAATTTTGAATACTTCCATAAAGGTTTCTGAGTTTGAATAATGATATCAAAAGGGTACGTTGTAGTAAATACCCGTACCAAAGTAAATTTTTGAAGAAATTGGGACACAATGGTTCAGATTACTATCTCTCAAGCATGTATTAGCGATGTGGCATGAGTAGTCCACTGTATTCTAATAAGATGGTTTTGAGTGAGGAATTGCAAGGGCTTTTGGAGGCTATAAAAGCCGATAGTAATGAGAAGTTGGAAGCTATCAAAGCCGATAGCAAAGAAAAGTTGGAGGCCATAAACAATCAATTGGGAACGATAGACAATACATTGGGTCTCCAAAAGGATGAAAATAAAAAAGAGTTCGAATCTATAAAGGATAATTTAACAGCTCTTAAAACTGACAGTGTTAAGATAGAGAATAAGTTGGACAGCCAACTGACTGAAAATAAAGAAGAGTTTAAATCCATAAATGAAAGTTTGAATAAGTTGGACAGCCAACAGGAGGAAAATAAACAAAAATTAGAAGCTATTAAAATAAAAGGTGATAACATGGGGACTAAATTAGAAGCTATCGAAGCCGACTGTATAAATATGAATAAGGAACTGAAGGCCGAGATAGAAAAGATGAAAACAGAAAATGGGAAAATCATTAAAGAACAGTTGGAAGTGATAAAAAATGAGACGTTAGAGTCTATGAAAGCCGACAGTAAAGAAAACAATGGAGTACTGAAGGCTGAAATAGAAGGGACAATGGATAACAAATTTCAAGGGTTTGACACTAAGTCTGGGGACAAGTTAACTGAGTTAAAAGGGGAAATCGCAAGTGAGATTAAAGAGGAAAATAAAGGATTTCATTCAGGATTGCAAGCCCAAATACAGGCCTTGAACTAAAGTATGGGAGAGTCCCAAACTAGGTGTCAAGAAAATTTTGAAAATTTGGAAACTAAATTAAGTAACATGGAAGGAACGTGCAAAAAGAATGTAGACGATTGTAAAAACGAACTTGTAACCCAGATTCAAGGTGTGCAGAAAAAGTTAGAAGATCAGATAGAATCGAACCAGAGTATTTGTGAAAAATCCCGGAAAGAGATAAAAGAGAGTCTTGATAGGCTAGAAGACAGATTTACAGGGGTGGAGAACCAAGTAGGAAAACTTGAGGAAAGAGTAGTGGGAGTTCAGACCGAAGTAAATGATATGAGAATTCAGAATCAGGAAGATGCGAAGAGTAGGAAAGAGCAATTTGATCATTTTACCGGGCAGGTAGATGAGAACTTAAAGAAGTATGAGGGTGAAATAAATCGAAGATTAGGTATATACGAGGGGCATCTCCAGAGTGAAAGAAAACAACGAGAGGACGAAAATAAGGAAAGTACCCATAAGATAGATGAAATAAGTCAGGGTATTAATGATGTTCAGGAAACCATCGGAACATTAAAGGTCCAAGTAGGAAAAACTCATACTGAAGTAAATCAGGTCCAAGATGAAATGATGAGATTAAGAGCCAAGGGAAATCTGAAGAAAGGCTTGACG
This sequence comes from Meconema thalassinum, assembly GCA_946902985.2. Lineage (NCBI taxonomy): Eukaryota > Metazoa > Arthropoda > Insecta > Orthoptera > Tettigoniidae > Meconema > Meconema thalassinum. The sequence goes on along the minus strand of OX336389.2, from coordinate 801,166,060 downwards.
GAATTAAAATAGATATGGTCAAAGGACAAAGAGAGATGGAGAAAAAGATAAAAGAGATACGAGAAGACCTAGATACCAGAGGTGACGTTAAACCAGAAATTATAACAGAACAGGTCATGGTCATCAAGAAAGAGGTAGAAGAACACTTAAAGGAAATCAGGGATAGCTTCAGGGACGACAAAAACCAACTCAAACGAGAACTGGAAACCAGTAAGAAAAATCAGGAAAGAATTCAAAATGAATTAGGATCCCGGTTGGAGAGGACTGAACATAAGAACAGTCAAATGGAAATCCAACTCATGGCTAATGAAGAAAGTGCCCGAAGAGAAAGGAAGTTAGAATTTGAGAATCAGGAGGAGTTTCCAAAGACAGGATGGGTAGATTCCCGTGAACAAGGCACAGATACAGATAGGGACTTAGGAGGGGAGAGCCCTTATAAGAACCCAGGGTATCCGATGGCGATGCCAACCCCGTACATGAACCAGACAAATGGTCAGATAATAAACATCATTAAGTCGAATGAGGACAGACCGGTAAAGTTTACGGGTAATAACATGTCAATTACTCCAAAATACTGGTTAAAGGAAGTTGCAGAGTACTTAAACGAAATGAAAGTTCCTCAGGATCGGAGACTGAGAGCTATTGAGAAGCTGTTGGCAGGTGATTGTCTCACCTGGTTCAGAAGCTTCAGGTACACCTTTGATACGGCGGAAGGCTTTAGGGAAGCATTTTTAAAACGATATTGGGCAGCAGACGTCCAAGAGAATTTGAGGCTAGATCTGTAATCTAGGAAGTACAGCACGAATGCACCAACTAAGTACTCAGAATTTTTCACCGCTCAGCTGTGTAAATTCCGGGAACTTGACATTGCTCCAGCTGAGAACGACCTGTGTGCCGCCATTGCAAGACAACTTCCATATGAGATTCAAAGGCTATTAATCTCATCCAAAGCCAGAAGTGCTGTGGAGGTAGAGAGCGTACTACGTCAATTAGATATGACGACGTCACACGTAACTCCCAGGCATCAAAGACAGACTGAACAGGTACACATGGCCAGCAGTCAGGAAACCAGAGAAAAACCATCGACCAGAAATCAGTCCACTAGTACTGGTACTCAGGGACTGGGTCGAGAGTATGGGCACCAAGAACCTAGAGGAATACAGCCATATTACAGAGGAGGATATTGAGGAAGAAATCCTAGGAATACGGGTTATAGGCAACAAGAGAGCCGACCCTATAACAATAACCATCAGAGGCAAGAAAACAGAAAGAAATGGGAGAATTATCCCAGAAGGAACGTAAGGCCAGAGGATAGGGATGATGAATATCGGGCCGAAATAGAAGAGAGGTATCAGGAAAGTCTTCGTTATATGAACGAACGACCAGACGAACCTGAAAGGCAAAAAGTCCGTTGGAGTGAGGCAATAAAGAACCGGAAATCACCCGACCGACTAGACGGAGCTCAAAGCTTGGAACTACAAGCTCAATTAAAGAATGAGGGGAAAGGAAGCCCTCAGGATAAAAAAATACTTCAAATTTAAATCGTCAAAAGTGGACACATACCAGGAGCTGGGAGGAGGTAGAAATTGTGAATTGGATAGCGAGACCAGATGAGCTAATTAACGAGGAGGTGGAAGGAATCCCACCTATCAAAAGAGAATTACCCATAATTATGCTAAGGATCGAAGGATTACTGGTCAGGGCATTAATTGATACCGGATCCACAATAAGTTTAATTACGCAAACCCTTCTAAATTAATTGGAAACAAGGGGCCGCGTATTAAGGATTCCCACATCAAGTGTAAAGATTAAGGGGATAATTCCTGAAAAATCTTTAACATGTAAATTTCAGGTATACATCGATCTGATCATGGGTAACGCTGAAATTTTGCAATGCTTTTTGCTGGTAAATCAATTACCGTATAATGTTATATTAGGTATTGATTTTATCCGTGAGAACAAGGTCATCATAGACCTAGCGCAAAACTGCATCAGAATTCAAAGAGAGGATGTGGATGAACAAAACATTAACCTACAGGAACAGGATGCGAAAATAGGAGAACAGGTATGGCATGTGGAAGAAGTAACTGAGGAAAGTTATAAGGACATAGAAAGGATATTTGAAGTTCTCAACATAGAACTCGAAGATAATTTGGAAACTGAGTTCGAGACCAACCTGTCAGGAAAAGTAGAGGAAGCTAAAGTGAACCTCGAAAATAAGGAACAGTTAAAGAAATTATTATTAAATTTTAGGGACGTATTTGATTCCAAGCCAGGGAAGATTGAAAATTTTAAATATGCGTTCCAAGTCAATGATTGGGCACCGTTCAGACAAAAACCATACCCGGTTGCGGAAAAACATTACCCACAAACGAAGAAAACACTGCAGGAGATGATGAATGCAGGTGTTATAGAAAAAATGGCGACACCATATGTTAGTCCATTAGTGATTGTGAGTAAACCGGATGGCTCAGTAAGGGTATGTCTAGATGACAGAACTTTAAATGCAAAAATCATACCAGAAAATGATTCGGCACCACCCATAAAAGAAATACTGAGGAAGTTCAAAGGCAAGAAAATTTTTACAAATATTGACATGACTTCTTCGTATCATCATCTCGAACTGGAAGAGAAAACCAGCTTGTTGACTGGATTTCAGTTCGACCAACAAACATATTGTTTTAGGAGATGTCCGTTTGGATTGAAGACCGCGGGATCTGCCTTAATAAGAGCGCTTGATCGAAACCTGTCAGAGGAAGTGAAAGATTGCACTATCCGTTATGTGGATGATATTTTGCTTACCTCGGAGAATATTAAGGAACATTTAGAAAAGTTGAAGAAATTATTGGAAGACTTAAGAAGGGCTAATTTTAAAATCAATTTAAAGAAGTCAAATTTTTGTCAAAGACAAGTAACATTTTTAGGGCATGTGATTGACAAGGATGGTGTTAAACCAAATCCATGCAAATTAGAATCGATAAGAGATTTTCCAAGGCCTTTGAATGTGAAGAACATTCGCCAGTTTTTGGGATTGATTGGATTTTTCTCAGGACATTGTCCATCATACACAAAAACTGTTGCACCACTACAGGACCTTCTGAAGAAGGGGGGCAAGTGGAAATGGACGGAGGAAACAGGAAAAGCATTTGTGGAGGCAAAGGAAATGCTCTTAAATTACGTGAAGCTAGGATATCCTGATTTTAATCAGAGATTTATCATTCAAACAGACGCATCCCAGATTGGAATAGGGGCAATGCTGTATCAGGAAAACCCGGAGAACCCTGATAAGAAAAACTATCTAGCTTTCACAAGTCGGAGACTGAAACCACACGAGAAAAATTATACGATCAGCGAAATCGAGCTGTTAGCGATATTGCACGCGCTGCAATATTGGCGAAAGATCGTATATGGGTTTCAGGTCACCTTAAGGACGGATCATAAAGCCTTAACCTTTTTGATGAAGACTGATTTATCCAGTCAAAGGTTGATGCGTTGGGCTTTATACATTCAACAGTTTGATGTCAAGATAGAATACTGCCCAGGAAAAGAAAATATAGTTCCAGACTATTTAAGTAGACAGCCAGAGTCCACAGAAGAGGAAGTAATGGCTATTGATTTGGAAGACAGGGATCAGCGTACTCTAAATGAGTTAAGGAGCATTAGTCAACGGCAACGTGAGGATCCATGGATGAACATGCTCATATCTTTCCTTGAGGGAAGTTTGATAAGGGGAACACCGGCGTACACGGAAGCCAATAAGATAGCTCAAGATTACACATTTTATAATGGATTATTATATAAGTTTGTGGACTCTGACCATACACGATTAAGGATTGTTGTACCTGCAATTTTGCAGAGGAAAATAGTATGGTTAGCCCATAGATCGTTCGGACATATGGGAGTTGACAAAACAGTCTCGATGCTGAAAGAAGCATTTGTATGGCCGAGACTGAGAGAAACTGTAAGGGACACGCTAAAGACATGTGATTTATGTCAAAGGATTAAACCAATTGCATTTCTGATGAGACAAAAGCCTATACCATTGTTACCCGAGAGGCCAGGTCAAATCATCTCTATTGATAATTTTGGACCTTTGCCCAAGGCAAGAAGAGGAAATCGACACATATTGGTGGCTATGGATGTCTTCACAAAAATGGTTGTCCTTGCTCCCATACAGAAGACTAGTACCAAACAGGTGTTAAAACGACTCAAAGAAAAAGTGATACCGATTCTGGGAAAACCTGAGAATTTGTTGTCGGATCACGGTAGTTGTTTCACCAGTGTAGAGTTCAGACAAGAATTAGAAAGACTTGGAATACGTCAGATTTTGTCAAGTATTCGCCATCATGAGGCAAATCCTGTAGAAAGAGTGATGAGAGAGACGGCCAAGTATTGTAGAATATACTGTGCCGAAGAAAATTGGAAGTGGATAGATATCTTGGATATTATCGAATTTTGTATAAACAATACAATCCATGAATCTACGGGAGATATACCAATAACGTTACATCGGAATGAGCAACCAGAAAGACCTTGGAGTCTGGTAATTCCTAGGCCAGCAGACGCTCAGCCTGGAAGAGATGTACGTATTAGAAGAGCCTTTGAGCATCTAAAAGCTCAAGCCGACAGGAGGCAAAGAAGAAATAGGCACAAGAGGTATCATCGGCCACTATTAGCGGGGGAAATGGTGTTAGTAAAAAGACCAGCCATTTCGGATCCAGGGAACCGCGTGTAGAAAAAGTTCCAGAAAATGTACCACGGGCCGTATCAAATAATCAGAGATTTGAGAAATAATGCCTATAGAATTCGGCACTGTGAAACGAATCACGAAGTGACCATGAATTCAGCGAATTTGAAAGTATATTACCCTCCCGAAGACTTCGATTAAGCCAATGAACAAGCCCTGGTTGTGGAACAATTTAGAGATGAGGAATCCACTTTTGATAGAAACGAGAATAAGGTAGAAAAGGGAAACAGAGCTCAAACATTCGAGTGCGAATGCGAATTGGAAAAATTGTATTGGGAAATCAAAGAAATAATTGATTTTGTTGAAGAAGAAAATTTCAATTTAAGAAAGGAGAATGATGAAATAAGGAAACGGGTAGGGATAGACCACACCCGTGAAGAAGAATGAGATTCTGGAGACTTAAAGTCCAGACAAATAAAGGAAAAGGAAAGAAAGGGTAGGGACAGAGCGTACCCAACCTACACAATTACCGGATACGACTTTAAAGAAATAAAAGAAACAGAAGGTACGGATAACGTTATGATGGCTTCGACGAATAAAGAAAGATAAGATTAATTGAAATAAATTTCCTCTAAATTGTTCGAAAATTTATTTACCTAAGGAGGGGAGAGATGAACCCATGTACCATTGGCTCAAAAGGGGTCGAATCCATGTATTTGGGGAAGAAATGAAAGAAACATACAGTTTCTAATATAACATAGAGAAATTTCAAGCCAGGATTCTAGCCTAACGTTGTGCAAGCGGCGAGGACCAGGTGTTCAGGAGATGAGATCATGCCTCTTGACTCCTTGAGAGGAGCGGGTCATGGATATTAATAGAGCGAGTGGAAAATTTTTACTGTAAGACAAGGAAGCGTGACTCGGAAATCCAGCTTAGCTTGCAGGAAAACGGCAACACCGCCGATGTGCCAGAAGAGGATTAATTAAATTTAACCCATTTGCAGGAATGAAAATAAGTAAATAATCACAGTACTGTGAATCATTTCGGATTAGAGATTCTTGTGTAAAGAAAAACCTTGTAATAATTGCACAGGAAAAAAACTGCAAACGCAATATACGTCATTGGGGATTCACTGATGCCAGAGGAGTGGGGAATTATAAAAATGAACAGCAACTCCCACGCAGCTGAAGACTACAAATTAATTAATATCTCAGAATTGCACGATCGATTCTTAGGCGCAATGAGATCATTTGACGTTGAGAAGACGAGCTTTCTGGAGATATAATTTTTATAATTGTACGACAATTAGTTCAAAAGTTGGTCACGAAAAGGACTAGGATTTTATCTTTTTGTGACTAAAAAGTATAAAACTCCTGGCCTCACCAAGCCAAACATGCAGTATTCCGAGAGCCTAGGAGGGCGTTACTCTGCATCAGTATAACCAGTATTCCGACAATCCGTGAGGGGGCGTCACTCTGCTTCATCAAACATCGAATTCAGATAGTCCGTGTGGGGCGTCACGCTGAAACACACCGAAGACAGTATACCAGCTTTCCTTGAGGGAAAAAAAACGCTGTATCACACCGAATGAAGAATATCCGATAGCCACGGGCGTCGCGTTATCAATAATTTACGTACCTCCGTAAGGAGTTGTAAAGAAGTAAAAGTACAGTATCGCCGTGTTTGAAAAAGTAGGAAAATCCTAGTTTCAGGATTTAGGTCCGACAGTATAAAAGTTTACAGTGAAAAGTTCGTAAAATATAGTCAGAGCAGGCTGCGAACGTAGGTCTCAAGGCGATAGGTCTTTAAGTAAACGACCAAAAGTATCATAGCGTACGGAAGTACCGTAACAGAGAGATAAACAGTTTATCTAATTTAAAGAACCCGAGCAGGGACAGAGAAATAAGGTTCGTAAGTATTCTCGAAGATTAGAAGTACTAGAACCGAATAAGCAAAGGAGAAGACAGGAAACTATAGACATTCGTTTCAAGAAAGCAGACGAACTATTCAAAAGCACTAAGACGCAAGAAGTATTAGTTGCTAAAAAAATCCATAGGTCACCGATAAATTATCAAGGGGACCGTGAACAGAACAGACTTTCATTAAGATCAATAAACAGAATCTAAAAGGGGAGCCGTTCGTGTCAGAGGAATAGCAGATCGTCCAGAACGGGATTCGAAGGAGTGCTATTGCAGGAAGGAAGTAGATGATTCGAGACTTTCACATTCAGAGAGGATAGGAAGCCGAAATTACTAAATTTCACCCTTGGAGACGGGAGATCCAGAGGTCACGTGTGATAGGCTTAAATGGCGGCCTAGTGATCAAAAATTGTGAAGTGTAAATATATCAAGATTTTAGTGTTAAAAATAATATATTTTCAGTGTTTTATTGTGTGTTCTAAACGGATACACCAGTGTATTTAAAACGTTATTAGTGTTAAATATATACGTGTTAAATATGTGTCAAGATATGTCTGTACATGCCATGAATATGTACACGATGAAGTAAGTTAAGAAGTGGGCCAAAAATGACACATCGCACGAGGAGAAGGGTCAAAAGACGACCTTAAACATGTGAGTAAAGATTTTCATTATGTTTTGGTGTCGGGAAATGATTGTGTACAAATCCACCGAAGTTTTTGAGAAAAAGGGATGTTTCTAAATAACTAAATACAGAATAAGAACGCGGTCTGAACAAAAATAGAATTTTTAGAAATTATAAATAATTATTTGAAAGAATAAATCCTGTAGAGGAAATGTATGAATAAAATGTCAGTGTATTTGACGAATGTTATAAGAGCAAGCGTAATAATAATAATTATCATGAAAGATATTTAAATAAAGGTAAATTTGAGTTATATGAATGAAATAGCTTTTGAGCTTTTGTAAGGAATGAAGATATAATATGAATAATAATAATAATAATAATAATAACAAGGTAAGGAAATATAAGTGAAGATCAAATTGAATGATATGAACATAAGAGCGTTGGAGCCTTAATAAAAAGTATAAGACATGATATTAACGCATGTTATTAAAATAGAGCAATTATTGTCAAAGGAAAAGATTAATATAAAAATTGAGATATGTATCAATTGTTAATATGGAATTTATCAGTTCTTTGGAAGACGATAGGCTTAAAAATTATGTATAGCGCAACGGAGCGCAATTAATATAAAATGTCACGCTAGGAACGCGTAAAAGTTAAAGTACTTGGTAAGTTACTTATGAAGGGTAGTTGATTGCAGTGAATTGAGATATGTTGTAAGTCCTCTAATTGTGACGTAGATCACGAGGCCATGTGCGTGTTAATATGTAAAAGGGAGCAAATGTATGGTATTATTGAGCGTAGGTCATGTAGGCCACGGCCGACTTTAAATCGCATTTTGTATAAGTCCTCCAATATGGGAATGGTTCCCGAGGCATGTTAAGAGATTCGAACCTAGAATCCTCTTGTTGTTAAAGCCCCTAATTATTCGTCGTAGAATGTGTATTACTCTTCCCAATCAATGAGGACCCTTTATAATTAATAAATGCCAAGGTTACGAAAATGGTTTATGAGCCTAATCATATAGTTGAAAGAAAATAAGTGAAGTAAAAGCCAGGTCTCCCCAAAGAACTGGAAATGAAAGGAAGACTTGTTTTAAAAGCATTGAGAAGAGCTCCAACCGTAGGCTAGACTGGAAGTCACCCCCAGTCATAAATTTCGCTCAAGTATACGGTCTGACACTAATAGCAGGAGGGTTGGTGAAGGCCGTCCTGTAAGAAGTAATGAATACACCGTGAGTGTTTAAAGTTGTTAATGACCCGGGAATTGAACCGAGGTCCTTGTAGATGAAATTACCGCTTGCCAGTTCAGATAGTAGTTTTCTTATGTGATAATGGTCTTATAAGACCAATAAAATAAATAACAATCCCTATTGTAATGTTGTATGAAAGTAGGATTCCACGAGTTAAATGAAGATAACTAGGTTCCGGGAGTAATCATAGTTTTTGACTTTGTCAAGTAATCTTTATAACTCTGGAGTACACAAGTATTTTCCCGATCACCGTGATGAATTTGTAAAACTTGAGAGAGATAGTAAATGCTGAGAATATGTGAAGTGCCCAAATATTGAAGTAGATAATTAACATGTAATTGTAAATGTAATTATATATTTGTTTTGATGATAAGAAAATATAAAAATAGTTTTTGAGGTGTACAAAGGAATGACACCATTATTATTGGAAAATATCGAGCCAAAGGAGCTCGTAGTTATATGGAACTTTAAGATAGGTACTTTATGGAAGTAAAAATAATTATGAATTGTTGGTTTTAAAGGAAACCATGTGTTTTAATACAATATTTGTTTTATTCTTATATTATTCCTTGTTCACTTGGAACAAGTAGAAGATTTTTGGTCAGTAGTTTAATTGTTTTATTGTTTGTAGCGCCATAAATTCTGGTTAATTAAATGTTTTAAAATAGGAGTTGATTTTGTTGTTATTTTTGCAAGTGTATCCTCTATTTAATCCAAAATGTGTAAGTCACAGAGTGGGAGAACATACTACAACCCCGAAAATCCCGAATTGAGCAATGCTGGCATACTGTGATTTGCATATTTCTTGCTAAAAGGGCACAATACTAAGTAGAGATTATACGCCAATCAGTATAATATAATATAATACTCCTTCCGTCCAATCTTAAATTGCCTGTGATATTTTCGGAACGAAAAGTTCACAGGCGAAATGAGAGTTGCGCTTCCAGGGAATGGCGAGGTGAATGAATCTCAAATCCCCCTCCGTCCAATCTTAACTTCACTGTGTTTCACAGGCGAAATGAAGAAAACCCGAGTTGCCCTTCCAGGGAAACTCCAAACACAACTACTCTTCTCAGAAGTCTTAACTCAACATGGCTCGACGGGTTGCTGCTGGCGGTGTCTGGGGAATAGGTTCGCCCGCTAGCTAGGCTGTAACAGGGATGATAGACTCGTCCTTAGCTAGCTCGTTAACTATCGCCTCACTAGTTGAATGGATATGTTTGGACTAAATGAAAACGTAAAAACACTTATAGTGGGCGATGTATTGAAGATAGAAATGTACTCTTGCGGACTTTTTGTTGAACTTTTCATGCTGAACAATTCTTACACTCATAGTATTTAGATATGTTTAACGGTTTGCCCAGCGTAAGCTTACAAAGCGCTCGGACGCCAGGTTTTTTCGACTTTCCCACTGAAATCGTTACTGCTCGGCTTCCTTTGATCATAAATAAATAATTGTCTACAGAAATCATCCTCTAGATATCCTTTACAGAATGGTGAAACTCGCATCAAAATCCATCCAGTGGTTCTCGAGTTTACCCGTAACATCCATGAATCGGAGATTTTGTTTTATACTAAGTAGAGATAACGAGTAAGGTACACTATAAACAATTAAACTTGAAGTGATAGACCGTTGTAAATATTGTATATAATTATTTAATAAATATTTAATTATAGTGTTTTTGTTTGACGTTAATAATACAAAAGTACGTGTGATAAATGTATAGAGCGTTTGGGAACGAATGTCTTTGATACGAGAGTGCGAGTTTTTGAAAGAAAATGTTTATGAGCGAGACTTCTTCAGTAGCAAATGACGAAAGTACTGCAAGGGATTGAATTGTATTTAACGAGTGTATTTTGTCATGAAACTACGAAAATATGAAATCTTTTATGAAGATAAAGGAATGGGAATTGATACTGTCAGTGTGACAGAAATGTAATATCTTTTACGTGTTAAATGAACGGGAATTCGTAACAAGTGTTAAACGCGTAACAGACAGTTATATAATGGGCAAGCTTATATAATAGGAATGTACAGGTGTTTATGCATCGAAGGGAGACCTGAATGAACGTGTCATAATATAGATATAGCTTGCAGCTGTGAATCTCGACACGCGTAAATATTTTAAATGCTTGAAATAATGTCAGATTCATTGGAATCTTCGTTCTTTTTTTATGATCAGCAAATTGCTGACGCAAGAGTAAATGTTACCAATATATGTAGAAAGTCGTGTGGACTTTATTTTCGTGAGTGGAAGAGGAATGATGGTGTTATAATTTTATTATAGGAACTTTTATTTATGCATATTTAGGGATTTTTGTTAATAAATTTATTTATTTCTTTTCTACGTCTTGTGTTGCGTGACTTACTTTAATTTAGGCAGGGAAATCAAAAACCTACTAACTCCAGTTATCCAAATTTTACAGGAGAGAGAAAAAAAAACTGATAATCTCCCTCACTGATTTTAAATCTAATGGGTTTATGTGCTCATATTAAGTAAAATGGTATTGTTTATCAATTAAATACTTCATAACCTAAGTGTTTCTATTATTTCATGCTACAATTCGAATTAAATAGGGGTGGATTTAGGTTATTTGATTTCCATAGTGTATGAAATATGAAATAGGCAATAAGTATTTCAGAAAATATACCAATATATCATAACTACCGTATTAAACGATAGAATATAAAAGATCATTATGAAAATTAGCATTGTAACATTTTTAAATTTTAATTTCAAAGGAAATCCATTAAATACCCTAATCTAAATCATACCAAAATACAGAAATAAAACCACAAATGAACTTAATACTTTCATTACTCTGATTCGTGATACAGATATTCTGCTTCACTTTCACGCTCTTGCTCAATCTGAAAATCTGGGTTATTAATTTCTGCAAACAGAGTCTTGTAATATATCCTACTTTCCTCAGAATTGAACTTCATTAACATTTGCAAGTCTTTTGCTTTTATATTTTCAGTGGCAAGTGTGAGTTGTACTTTTGTTGAGTGGAAAAGATGCATTTGTATTGGGTCTCTGGATGTTAAATCGACTCCATATTGTACCTTTCATAGTTTTACTCACATGGATTTCATTTTTGTGGGTCGCCGAATATCGATCACTTTGCTTTCTGATATGAGGAATTTATTGGTTGGATTATGCTTAGTTTCTTTAGTACTTGGTTTTTTATATTAACCTCGCAATATCTTCTGGTTAAGCAATGGTGTTGCCACCTAACAGGAAATAAAGCTTGGAAAGCAAGAACTCTCTAATTCCATGGTTTAAGAGGTGTTTTGATTTCCAAAGATTTTAAAACTACCCCCTTGCAGACGAATGACGAAATTAGGGCATTCTTGCCTTCCATCCTTGCGGAACGAACTAAAACTCCCCATCTAGCCAAAAACTCAATATCGCCAAAAATTGGAGTTAGTGGATTTTTTTCTCCCTGCCTCAATTATAGAAGAGATGGTGTTATGGAGGCCTGGAACAAGTAAGGTGCCCCCTTTAACGTAATACGACCCGAGAATATGGTAAGGTTCTCACTCTACCAACCTATTATTTTTGTTTTATCCATAACACGATCGTAGATACTGTCTATAATCCTGAAGTGCTTGTTGGTAGGATTTTTGAGGGATTTTCTAGCCGGGAACTATCGAGATTCTGCGATCAAGGCGATCTTCGGATTCCCAGCAAATGGCTTCTCGATTTATACGGGTACAGTACCATCCCGGCATTTGCCCGGAGACGAAGTGGGAAACCCTGGAAAACCTCTTCTAGGATGGCTGAGGTGGGAATCGAACCCCCTCTACTCACCAGAGGCTGAGTAGATCCCGTTCCAGTCCTCATACCACTTTAGAAATTTCGTGGCAGAGTCGGGGAATCGAACCTCGGTCCTCCGGGGTGGCAGCTAAGCACGCTGACCACTACACCACGGAAGTGACCCTCCTTCAGTTTAAGTCCGTCAATCCTCTCTCTTCCAGGGTTGAGGGCATTTATTTCCCCTTTATTAATTCCCTTACCCTTCGTTTGTTTTCCTTTTCTTCTTCTTCTTCTTCTTCTTCTTCTTCTTCTTGGGGCCGATAACCTCGATGTTAGGCCCCTCAAAACAACTATTATCATCATCATCAACCTTTTCTTCTTCAAGTTTGTAAGTCAGTAGTTAGTTTTAGTCGTAAGTTTGTAGTTAGATTTAATTATAGGTTCATTTTCATTTTTCATGAACACCTAAACCATTAGTGGCCGATAACCTAGATGTTAGACCCCTTACAACAACAATTACCAACATCATCATCATCTTGATCTTGTAATTGATCCCCAAAATTTAAAATGTGCATAAACATATTTAGCGGTGTTGGGATTCGGACCCCCTCCCAAAAACAGGTCCGCTACCTTCTACGCACTTAGACCATTGCTCCACGGCTACTCGTCCCTTCCCCTTGCCTGAAAGCGTATGAGATGTGATGCTGCTTTCCGCTTCGAAGGTTCATTCACGCCTTTTATCAGCAGCCACCGTACCCAGCGTTAATTTCGTATCAAACTGAAACTGAAACCGTATAATCGGCATGTACTTTTTACAAGCCCGTATGACAGTTTGATGCATTGAATAATCACTTGTCGTACACGCGTTTTTATAATGGTCTTGCTTCCATGTCGTCATAAATCTAATAAAGTCGTTTAGGGTCATTGGGCTTGGCTATAGACGGTGAACTGTGGACCATGTTGCCAGCAGACGTTGGAAGAGTGGCCAAAACTATAAAAATAAGGGGCTTAAGACTCACCCGGTATGTACTTCTACCTCTTATTTACGTTTCTGGGGGTTTAGGGATGAGCTGAGATAAGTCACTGAACGGTGATTGAGTGCTACGGCTGGATGTCTTCCCCACGCCAAACTCATCAGAAAAAATAATAAATTAAAATGATTCGCATTAGGAAATGGGTTTTAAAGAAGTGGTAGAACATTTGCCTAGGGATGAAAATAAGGACACCAAGAAAACCCACTTCAAAGACGGTTAACGGTGAGTTTCAAACTCATTCGTCCCCCAAGTGTAGCGATAGCCTGATTCAGAGTTTTAACGAGATTTAAAATTTGTACATTTACATTATCATTGACACAAAATGGGTTTCAAAATTGTGGCATCTTTCCAGGACCACCAGTATTGCAGCATATTCGTCTAAATCTGGAATTGCTTCTTCCACAGGCACGTTATTAAGGAATCGCAAATCTTGAAGCATCATTTTATATTGTTTGGGGAACACAGCTGTAAAGCAAATTAACCACCTTCTTCCTTCACAATCCTGGCATTGAAGAATGGTAGAGCTTCGGGGATTAATTTTCCGGAATAATGAATCACAGTGCGCCCCCTAAAAGTATCGTCCATGACATTAAAACTCCTCCTCAGGTCTGCCTGCGCCAAACGATACAACCACATGCCATAGCTTCTAGGAGAGATCGGCATACACGTGCTTGACTGTCGATGTGATGTACCATCAATCAGGATTTACTAACTTCCACGTTCCAGTGTAAATGATTGCGTGTGACTGCTCGTACTATGGCCCTGTAATCGTTCTGCTTCTGGACTCTGACATCAATGAGCTGCTGTTGACACACGGCTGGAAGACGTGTCATTGTTCCTTCCCTGTGTTTAACCATATTTGATACGTGCTTACAACAGCGGCACGCAAGCAGCCAACGATTGGTGATGTTCCAGAGAAGCTGGTATCAAGGCGGTGTGCTCTCATATCTGTAACGACCTTAGAGGGATCTTCTCTTCTTCCAATTCTGACACTTGGGACAGAACTATAGATATAGCCTCATTCTGTCAGAATTCCACGTGTATTTAACTTCAGTTCAGGTGAAAATTCTTCCCGGGGCGTGTGGGAACAAGTGATGGCTTGACAGTGTTTGTGTTTCATAATCTATTGGCTGGATTTCAATGAAAATGGTCGAAAGTAAACGGTAGGGTGAATTTATTACGTATGCTCGCATTACAGTATTTATTCGGTGTAATTTCTAAGTCTTGAATTTCTGAAGCCTAAGACCAAATACGCCAAGCTTAGCAATAATGTATACAGTGAGTGTATACTTCTTGTCAAACATCCCCAAGCAATTCCTAAATGTAAAATGTAAATTCCTAAATTTTACTTACATACATTGTTGATGGTGTTCGATCCATTTTCAAATAATCAACTCTTCTTACTTGTTGCTTATGAGTAAGGCCCGGATAGTTATGTGTTTAAATATTTTTTATTTAATTAAATATTTTCTATTTATTTACATATTTTTACCGTTATAATAAATAAATACATATTCTGGCATGTTTATTGATAAGCACATATTTCCTATATTTGGTGGTTTGTTGTACTGCTTAGATGACTGCTGCCCACATTTGCAACCCTTTGAAATTCCAGTAAGTGGCTTCTCTATTTCGTCAGTGCTCCATTGTCTCCATACTCTAGTAGTATTTCAAGACAGGGATTTCCCGGTCATTAAGTGCAACAGGGGGGCTGGATTTAACAGGCTCATTAAGCTTTACCTAGACGATAAATTTACTTGAAATCACAGTGGTGGGCATAACTTGTGAGTATACTGATTGTGGCGTTGTCGATTCAACGAATACGATGCGTCCCAAAAGTGCGAAATGTGTTACTTTGAATCGTTTAGTGCTGCAGTTCGGAGACGTTTTTATTACTGAAGGACCTAATTTATTTTGCAACATTTGTGAGAAACCCATAGAGGCTGGCATGCGTTCACAAGATACGCGACATTTTGCGACAGCAAAACACGTGAGATGCCCATTTTTAAAGAAGTCCACACAACGGTGGTTTCTCGAAATGCTGGATGTGAGATCTGGTCCAGCAAACTGCTAGTTCTCACAAGACATTTGTCACGCTTTTCGTGTGGCTGATATACCATTGAACAAATTGCAGAATCCAGTGCTACGTGGAACGTTAGAAAAGTTCGTTAAACTTCCTCTCCCTGACGAGTCAACACTGCGTAAGAACTATATTATTTTACTAAACTTTACTCTAAGTGCACAGAATTCGTAGTGAAATAGGCGACAACGCTGTGTGGATTCAGTGGACGAGACGACCGACGATGCTGGTCGTTACGTAGCCAACATCATACTGTAATTGGTGCGTTAAAATACGATCCATCACAGTTATTTTTACTGACAGCTGTTCATTTTGAGAAAACCAACAGTCGCACAATAGCTAAAGCATTCAATGATGCTATGGTGCATCTGTGGCCTGATTGCCGGGGACGACATTTAATTTACTTTACACGTCAATCGTTCAAATTTACGTACTCAAGTACTGTATCAGTATAAGACAACACAATCAGTGCTATGGCAGATTCTTAAGTGACCTTTTCTTCCGTTGTTTAGAATGAAATTCGAAAACAGCACTTGTATGATTTCGTATCGCGTATCTCTAGGAAGTACCGGTATTGTAGGATTCGGAAATTGAGGCAAGACCCGGTCTGTTAAGCGGGATCATTTGTACTATGGACTGGGTTATTGAAGCAGCTGTACGTTTCAACTATTTTTATAGTAACTGAGGGACATAAATACGATACCATTTTAAGAACATATTTTGGAAACTTAATCACATATTTTACCACTTTTAAGCACATAAATAAATACATATTTCTGAAAAGTTAAGCACATAACTATCCGGGCCCTACTTATGAGATTCCAGTGAAACCTGATGCGATTAATTGTTACTGAATGTTCACATGATGGATCACTATTTCCAGTGGCAGCCGGTGATAAGGTCGCAGTGTTGTACAACGACCCGAGTTTCATAGTTGAAAGAGTACATTTAAAAGAACTATGCACAAAGCATTTTATATTTTGTTCTCACCTTAGGTCCGTAAGAATTCATAATTATTTTCGTATTAACTCAAGAAATCTAGTTCTACTGTGAACTTCACTAGGAATGCAAAGCCGCCAAGTGGTCGTTGCACGGCTGGAGCACCGACCAGAGTTCTACACAAACTCTAGTCTTAAAAACACCTATCGCATTAGTTGTAATAGAGTTCGATTTGAGCTGAGTTGCTGTGGGCGCTGCCGAGTCGATCCTCCACTGCCATACAATGTAAATAGACTTTGCAATACTTTTGTTATTTCCCACGCTGCTGTGTATTACTTCTTACGTTTGATTTTATTTGCAGATACAGTATGAATATACTCAAATGAAGTGAATTACAGTAAGATTACGGTTCAATTAAAAATAAATGCACCTAATGCACCTGAGAACGTACACAGTTTTACATTTTACATTTCTAGCGTTTTACATTTAACATTGATGGCAATATAATAATAATAGTATTAATAATAAAATCTCATGTAATGCAATGTGTAGTTTATGATTGACCCAATTTCCCCCTCCCCGTTCTAAGAAAGGGGCAGAATAACTTGTAGTTCCGCTCTTTGAAACAACAATAACTCTATATCATAACATTCTAAGAAAGGGGCAAAATCCCACTCGCCACCAATGATTATTTGTGAAATTTAGCAGTTATAAGCCGCAAAGATTTGATGAGGGGATATGGAAAATAAATTCTGAGATAGATCGCGTATGAACATTCACGGATTGGCTCCCCATGCAACTATTGTTTATTCATTATTGTTTGGCTGACTACGTAACTCAGCGATGGCCATCAAGGACCACGTTGAGTCTTGTTACATTTGACACTGAACTTGGCCTTCTTCAGAGTCCAGAGTTCACTCATTGTTTGTGAGTGGGCCTGCTTATGCTCCTCTGTCCAACGGGTGCCGTGTCTTCTCTTCGGTTGATCGTCTCGTTCTAGCCCGTTCGTCAATAGTTTCTTGAGGAAGAGATCTCTGTTATGGGCGTCTTCAGCTGAGATATGTAGCATTTGCAGGTCTTCTTTGGTATTTCTAATCCAGGGAATTGCGGTTTTGGGGTTTGAATCAAAAAAGTGAAAGATCTGTTTAGTTAACTTTCTTCCGACCATTCTTTTCAGGTGACCGTAAAATCGTGCCCGACTTTTTCAGATTGTGTCGGTAATTTTCTCTATTTTGCTGTAGACTTCCTCGTTGGATCTCTTTTGCTGGATTCCATTTTTGTAGTTTGATTCCAAGATTCCTCTCACAGTTTTACGCTCTTTTTTCTCCAGTTCGTCAACGAGTCCATTGTTGGCATTTAGAGATAGGGTTTCGGCTGCATATTGAATGACTGGCTTCTGAACTGCTTCATAGTGATGTATCTTGGTGTTTTGGGAAAGGCATTTTTTGCTGTAGATTGGGCGGGATGTTTGGTAAGCTATTTCCAGTTTGCGTACTCGTTCCTGAAGTGCTTCTTTGTTCAGTCCATTTTTCATGATGATCTCATACAGGTATTTGAATTTGTCTACTTGGGTGATGTCCCGTATTTTGTATGGAGTTTTGGTGTGGCCTCTTTGATGTTAGACTTTATTTCTGCTTTCTTATACGATATTTGCAGACCAGTTTGATCGGCAATTTCCTTTAACATTTCAACTAGAGCTCTAGCGGTTTCTACGTCGTTTGAGAGAACGGCAATATCATCATCAAATGCTAAGCAGTCTGTTGTGATCCCCCTGGATTTGGTTCCTATTCTTAGTGGACTGTAGTTAGTTTCCTGTAATCTCACCCACCAGGTTCTGATGATCCTTTCAAGATCGCAGTTGAAGAGTATCGGGGATAGCCCATCACCTTGTCGGACTCTTGTTTTGATGACAAAGGAATCCGAGAGACATCCTTGGAACTTCACCTTGGATATTTTATCGGTCAGGGTGGTTCTAATTAATGCCAGTAGTTTCAAATCACCTCCAAATTCATTTAAGTAGTTTTTTAGCAGGACTTCTCTGTCAATGAAGTATACGCTTTCTTGAAGTCCACAAAGACTGTTTGGACCTTAGTGTACAATATCTAATGATCGTTTTGAGATCTAGGATCTGCTCGGCTGTTGAGCGACTTTTTCTGAATCCTCTTTGGTATTCACCTATTTGATGTTCAACTTGTGCTTCCAAACGCTCCAGAATAGCAAGTGGTAGAATTTTGTAAGTCACGGGTAGGAAATATATTCATCTGTAGTTGTTGATATTCTTCATGCTGCCTTTTGTGTGTAATGGAAGGATCAACGCTGTTTTCCAATCTGCGGGTAGGGTCTCCTCACTCCAAATTTCTCCTATTTGCTTTCGCAAGATATCAAGTGACTCATCTGGGGTATATTTCCATAGTTCTGCTAACACTGAGTCTTCCTCCGGTGCTTTGTTGTTTTTTATACGGGCAATGTGGCGCTTGATCTCATCTTTGTCGGATGGTCTGGAATCTGGGTACCTTAGTAAGGGTTCCTTGGTCTCAATGGAGCTTTGTGGCTTAGAGCAATTATGTAAATTCTTTAAGTAGTCTGCCTGAATGCTACAATTTTCTTCATTTGACGTCGCCAGTGTGCCGTCCTTTCGATCAAAGCATAGAGATGGTGGTATATAGCCAGTGAGTTTTGCGTTTGAAGGCTCTGTAGTACTCTCTGCTTTCATTCTTCCTAAGGTTGTGGTCATCTTTTGAATTAGAGATTATTATTATTATTATTATTATTTTTATTAATATTATTATTATTATTATTATTATTATTATTATTATTATTATTATTACCGTGTAAAGCTTCTATAAGTTTCAAGGTACGATATCAATCATGATTTACACAATTCTACTATTACTTTGACCACACGCTGTCATTATGGGAGGCAGGTGTCAACATCACCAAATGAGACGCTTACCATTTGAAATTGCAGTATAATGAACTAGTGATACTTCACAGCAGTGCCTGATAGTCCAGCATATTATTTATGTCGACAACGAAGCAGTGATTTAATTTTCCGCATGGCATGTTTCCACTCTGGTAAACTGTGTGCAGAATATGCCAATACTTTGTAAACGAGTTATAACAACAAGGAACTTTCAATTTTCTGTTCTTTACTCCTTACGCTATTTTGTTTTTAGGGGAAAGAATATACACAGTTTATTATGGAACAAAAATTTATGGAAATGTCATTTTGTTTTCACTCCCTGCTTGCTGGTAAAAACGACATTAGGGATTTGGGATGTCCCCAAGGGCAGAGGCGGTGTGGGATGGAGAGGGTGGTGGGACTGAGAGAAGAAAGAGAACGGGAGGTGGCCAGCGATGATGGGTCTTCTAAAATTCAATTTTACTTCCCTGAGATATCCTAAAATGAGACAATACGTGGTTCTGTGGGGACGAAACGATGGAATGAGGCAATCTGACTACTGGTAAGAGGTTAGTTATTATGAAATGTGGTTGTATAACATTGCATCTTGATGTAAGATAACTCTAATTGAAATTATATGGAGCTCTGCGTTTTTCACTCCTTCCAGTGGTGTTCTCTTTGCCAGTTGTAGTTCAATTGGAGCTTTGGCTATCTCTCCAACTGAGAGCAGTAACCATGCATACTCAGACAGTTGATAATTTGTGTACTTTGACAATTCGATTATTCCTCAGCTGAATACATGGCTAAGTTTGGTTTGAAATACTAATGCACATATGGACAATGTTCTGATAATGAACCTACTTGAAATGCGTTCTTTGGAACACAAATAGTAAAAACTGAATATTACATACCATGGCTCACACGTTTTAATGTAAAAAACGCTCTGAATACCATTTATCGTGGTATGAAATGGGAAATTTCACGAATTGTATCAACATTACCACCCAAACGAAAGATGCTGAATCGATATAACCAATAATAACCACGAATCACTATCTCCTGACACTCTTAGGATATTAGGAATTGATATAATATTGATCAATCATTTAATAGTATTAATTCTGCATTTTTCCGTTGTCTTTGAAATGCAAGACATCTTTGATGCTACGGATGTTGATCACTGCACTACACACTACTCCGAGGTAGTCAGTAGACATAGATAAAACCGAAGAAATTACATGATTCCAGTATCGAATGTATTACGCTATTCCGCATGCATTTCCGTTTATAACCCTTACCTTCAACATTTTCTAAAATGGGATGAATCTTCAACTATATGCAAATATCTATTGTAGAAAATCATTATTCCTGGACAACGCCATTTTGGGCAGTCGGCTGTTGTCACAATCCTTGTTTTCTCCACACCATTCATGCAAGGTGTATTCTGTCAAAATATTTGTTGAGTTACATATATTGATTTATAATCCTTATAATGTTATAAGTGGTTGATTCTATGTCACTTATTGACATTCTGGAGCTATTCTGGAGAATTACTTTTCTCAAGGGTACGTAATTGTATAATGGGGAACACACTTGCACGTTTATCAGAATTTTATCGGGCAAAATGAATTCAAATTTAAGTTTATGCGTTAAGAAATTGTCTTTAAATTGTTATCAATGACCACCATTTTGCGGGATGAAGAAGTAAAACCTTCAACTAAATATTTACGGTTATCGCGATGTGTTAATATACTGTACGTACAGAGGGGTTCACTAGCTCTTCAATACCCAGTTAAATGAAAACCGTGAATAAAGGACAAGCTACAGCTATCTGCCGTTGTGCTGAACAAGTATGGCCCACCGATATAATTGGGTTAGGTGGTGTGGGGTTGGGGCCAACTAATAACGGCAGGTGAGTAGAAAGATGGTGGCGGTTCTGACTCACCCGACGCCGGGCGTCGTGGAGCATCCAAGTTAAATTAGTGGATATTTCGCGAACCAATAATGCTCGAGACTTGTATGAGGTGTCAAATTACTTGGGGTGACGACCCTATTCTATGGGCTACTCATTAGTAGGTAATGTAGGCCGATTCTGGCGCAGGGGCTAATGGGCAACATGGCCACCGCGTGAGTCCAACTCTATGTTAATCTCACGGAGGGGACAGTCATAGCTGGCGCAGGGCTAATGGGCAATATGGCCGCTACGCGCAACCACACTCTTTAATGGCTGGCTCTTCAAATCATTATTTATTTGTTATTAACATATATTTTTTATTTTATTATTTTTTATTTATTATTGTAGCATAGGGCTAATGCACAAAATGGTCACTGCACACAACCACTTACACATATGGCCTGCTAACCTAACCTAACCTAACCTCACCCAACCTCACTTAACAAACCTAACTATACCTAACCTAACCTAACCAAACCTACTTTTACCTAACCTAATTTTACCTAACCTAACCAAACCTAACCTAACTTAACCTAACCTAATCTAACTTTACCTAACCTCAGTTCACTAACCAAACATGTCCTTACATAACCTAACCTAAGCTAACTTAACAAACCTCACATAGCCTAACTTAACAAACATCACATAACCTAACCTAACTTAACAAACCTAACCTAACATAAGCTAACCCCAACCTAAACTAACCTGTAAGCTAAGCCAAAGGCTAGTGCACATACACAAAGTATATGAGGGTACATGTTGTTTCATCCTTCAAGAAACTAGGCTGAATCCTAGTTCATCCCCTCGAACTAACGACCTCGGAAAAGGAAGGACTCCCTCTCCGGAAAACATCAAGCACCATCTGTAATCGAACCGCGAACTCCCATCCGTCAATCTTCATTGTTGCCAGAACAATCCCTGGCATCTTGAAAATATTCTTGTATCTTCGTTCTCCGTCATGATATAGTTTCATTATGATATCGAGTAGTGTTGAAAGTTCAGCTTCGTATTTCGAAATAAATTTGAAATGGAAGTCATGGACCTCACTCGTAGATAAAATATTCATGAATTATTTTATGTAGTCTCAGATGTTAAGTTCAAGCTCATGAATAACGCTAGTGTACGAGGATGTTGGTGTACATAACGTTTCATGCTTGCTTGAAGAGTAGAAAAATATGAACCATCTCATTATCGAAGCTCAATTGTTGAATATACTACTCTGCTTCGAATGTATTCCTGGCGCACATAATTTCTTATTACATAATCCAAGCATCTTAAATTTCATAAATGCCTTCACTTGCTGAATATGCACAGTTATTACCCTTGTGTAACAATATACTTCCTCAATGATAATGTCAATCACTGTTACTCACGTGAACCTGATAAAACGAATCTGTATTCGCTGCAGTCTGGTTGGAACTAAAGTGCTTTACGGCGATTGAGTCCGTCACTTTTCTATTTCACTCCTAAAATGGCTACAATTCTTAAGGTCTTCCTTTGTTCACGCTGGAAATTTATATAACACTTCTATGCGTTTTGTACTAAAATCTGTACTAAAAATATTTGTTCTAATAACAAATAATCGTAAGTTATTGCGGTATGAACTCTTCTCGCAACTTCACTTAGATCGCAGGCACGGGCGATCTCCACATGATACCCTCTATATGCGCTGTCTCCAAGAGTCAACCAAACTTGGACTCGGCTAAGACCGTCGGGGCTACAAATCTCCCGGAATATACGTCTGCACACTTCAAACTTTGCAGAAACAAGAGCTCTGATGTCTCGCGTCTGCCCTCCAAGACACCAGATCTAGCCGCCATTTTTCGTTCCCTCCAAAAATTTTGCGCGCACTAGAAAAATGCTTATAAGGACGTATTTCGACATCCCGTCGATTTTGAAAATATCTCTAAAATTTTCTTATAATTTTCTTCTTATTACCAATCCATAAAATAACTCTCTTGGGGCCTAAATGTGTTAATTTTCCATATAATTTAGTTGAAGAAACTCCCGTCTTCACTAAGATTTCTCCTTATTGGATGTGAGCTTATATCCAATGTTATAATATATAACAATAATTAAAAATTTTCTGTGATAAATTCAATGTTGCTAGGTCAATTCAAAGCTTCTAGAACCTTCGATTGCCAACAACATCACGTGATGGAATCTCCCTCCTTGCTCAACGTAGCAACACGACTCGTTCGTGTCAAGTTCCAGCATTTATATTCTTATGTTAAATTTCATCATGGACTTCGAAAATAATCTCATTTTCATCCCAAATAATTCATTTTTCGGGGGCAGTATGTCTATTCCTTTACGAATATTTTCCATTGTTTTTACAAAATTGGCATTGTTAAATAATTTGTAAAAAAATTTCAAAATCATTTTTGGCTTGTTTTCGTAGGTTGTTATTAAAATCAACGTATGCCTTTATTTCTTATTTTTTTATTTATTAATCAAAGCACAAACTACAGCTATGCAGCCCTTCACGTTTGTACAAATAACAACCAAATGACAGTTTAAATAAAATATAAGAAAAAATTAACATATCACCAAACAAAAATGTCCAGATCAAGAGCCGGTAGATCGTCCTTGCTCGCAGCCTTGCCGTCAGTGGCCAAGATGGCAATTCTAGATACAATTTAACTTCTCCTTCGCCTGCTTCAGGAACGTCCTCTTGTTTGTGGATATGTCCAACTCGCGTTTCCTTGCAATGCTATTGTACAGGGATGATATGCGGATTTGGAAGGATCTTTGGATTAAGGAATGATTTGTGTGTGGAATGTGCAAAATATCTTTGAACCTGGTAGAACGGGAAGGGGCTCTTAGTTTGAAAAGTGACAGCAGGTGGTCCGAACTGTAATGGCTATTTAAAATAGAATGCAGGAAGGATAGGTCAGTTACCTGTCTTGTCGTGTAAAGGAGAGGGGTGTTTATGGCTGAAAGTACCTGGTGAGGGGTGAAGTGTCTAAACCTTTGCATTCTGTTCCTTACAATGGCAGCAAAGAAGGATTGAATTCTGTTTAATTTAGCTATGTTTGAGGGGCAAGAAGTTGTCCAAATGGGAGAGCAGTAGTTTGCAATGGGTTGGATTATCGAGAGTTAATAGAGACGAAGGGCTGCTAGCCAAGGTCTCTGTTGAAACTTTAACACACGATGAATTTTTACCAATTTTAGTCCATGATCTAGAGCCTGTTTAAGTGCCATGTAATGAACAACATACCGCCTTCGATTTCCAAGATGAGGAATTAGTTCTTTCAGAGGCGAATCCTTAGGTTGTGTATACTCTGGTAGGAAAGGTAAATCGTTGTGTAGATCATGAAGGTCAGATGGGTAATCAACATCAACGTCTAGAATATATCCCACAGGGTCGTCTTTCTTTACCGTTTCTAGATCAACAGTATCTGGAGAAACCCACGGAAATCCACCGTAAGGAAGGGAGTGGTACATAGCCCACCCATATTGGTTGTCGGCATCATCATAGGTAATAAACTGCGATGGTTTCTCGGAATTATAGGTTTCCATGTATTTATTGTTAGCATCAGCATACCGATGAGACACCTGGCATATTCCTCCACGGATTCCAGACTCTATTAAAAGAATCTGATCGTAATCCTGTAGCAATTCCAGTTCAATTCCAGTGTAAACGAGCATTGTCTTGAATTTTAAACCCGTTGAAGTAAAAAAGCGTGCAGCATCCACTCGGTGTGGTTCTAGTGTTTTGTTTCGAAAAGTTTCAAGGATGTCTGCAAGAAGGAGTACATCTGACGTCAGGTAGAGGACACTATATTCCCCTAGAGTTATAATTTTGAACTGATTCCACACATTTTTAGCATGTTCATAGTCTTCTTTGTTAACAATTTCTTGACTTAATTTGTAAACGAATGCCTCTTTTGGAGGTAAACATGTTTCACTTAATTTTTCCCATGAATCAATGAAATCATAACAAAATACCCCTTTACGAATCATGAGCGTTGCATTCTCTTATCCAAAGTACTTGCCTGCTTCAGGGTATGATGTTAAGTTGGTAACTAAGTTTTCAAAACTAGTTGGCATTAACCGAAACCTATCCACAAATCGAAGCTTAATATTTCCAACATATTTGGTAAAGGAAATGTTCTTTTATTTGGAGTTAGGGATAACATCCACTGTCTCAGTAGTAAATCCCAACTGCATTACAATTAAATTTGCGTCATATCCACTCATATTATGTAGAAATACTGGAACGGGGTTACTTGTTTTACACCTCAAATTACAGTTATTATGAGCACTTCCACGGTATTTAACTGTAATATGATATTGATATCTTACTTTCCAATCCTCTTCCGTAAATGTTTTATGACACAAATAACAGGTTTCAGAAGATTGGAACTCTACTTCCTGATCCTGAGTTAAGGCCTTTGGAACATTTAAGCTCTAAAGGGGACCAATTTATTTAGCTATTGAGATCAAACAGTCCATAAACCTTTCAGCAGCGTCAGGTCCACGATAGATAACAGGTTGGCTCGGAAGGTTTGTCTTTATATGTTCCAGGGCTGTTGAGGGTTTAACATATATACCATAGCTCATAGGAACATGACTCTGGTAT
Source organism: Meconema thalassinum (assembly GCA_946902985.2). NCBI lineage: Eukaryota > Metazoa > Arthropoda > Insecta > Orthoptera > Tettigoniidae > Meconema > Meconema thalassinum. The sequence goes on along the minus strand of OX336389.2, from coordinate 801,140,319 downwards.
GGAACTGAATAACTTACCTCAGGATTGGGTAAACCTGTTTGATATGGTAAAAGTATACTTTCAAAATCTGCATAGATAACGTAAGTTATTCTTAGCATTTTTTCCACATTTAAGAATTTCAGAATTGGATTTTTAATAGGCATTTCAACCCTAGCAATGTCATGCAGGACATACAAAGCTCTATGTTCTTTTAATTTTTCCATTCCATGTTGCCCATATCGATTATCGAAGTGAGTAAAACACCGTTTACACGTATATATTTAATGTCCATGGTGAGTAATCTGATGTCCTACTAGTTTATCAAAATCTTTGATAAAGACATAGTGGTTCTGGCCGGATGAAGAACTTAGCAAAATAAGATCACGATGGTATTGTAGCTCTTCATCCACAACCTTTAGAGGAATCAGTTTGTTGTCTTCTTCCAGTCCAAATACATTGATGGATATGTTGTTGGTTTTTTCAAATTTGAGAATGTCGGCTAGTGAAGGAGGAAACGATATTATTGAAAAATCATACTTGTTTTCCAGGTACTTGTATTTACTAATGCGTTGAGCATCCTTTTTAACCAGGTTTGATAATATGGCATACATTAATCACTTTTCATCTTTGAAGTTTTGAGGATTAATGACATATATGTGCTTCCACGCAACGGATTATAATTATTTATTTTCAATCGTACTCCTTCAACTGCTAATAAAGCCCAATTACTTCCTTTTAGCTCAGATTCCTCCATTTCTGGAGTTAACTTTTTAAATTGTGTTTCCAAAAACTACTTAAGTCTGTTTCCAGAAATATTGATTGATTACGTGTTTTAAAAGCCCGATATGTAATTTCATTGGTAGATGTATGAATAAATCTACATTCAGCCACAAGATTAACTTTTATCGACTTGTGGTTTGCTAGTTCTTTCTGTATAGCTTGCACTATTTGATGTTTGGACTCTTTAATTTATGAATTTAAATCCTTACACGTATCAAAACATAAAAAATAGGATTTAAGACGACCTTGAAAAGACGTTTCATATTCAGTAAGTCCATTATTGTCAGGAACCATTGAGAGTAGGTAATGTTTTGTAGGCTCAGTTTTTGGTCTTTTAGCTGCTGACACAACATTACAACATTCTTCATGGCGACGTCCATTGTAGACATTGTTGAATTTACTTCCACAAGTTTTGCACTCATGAAACTCACCTCACGATACTTCATGACGCAATCTATGATATTCTCGAAGAAAAGTCTTTCCACACTCTTTACACATATAGCTAGGCATAGTTTCTTCCATCATAGATGTTGATTTCTGCAAACAGCTGCTTGCTGCGTATCACAAGGCTGTAGCCTGGTCAGTGAGACGGTCTTTCACGATGTAAACACTCCAAAAGGTAGTAATCAACTGATTGTATTCCTGCTAAGAGACCTCTTATATACCCTAACCAAGACCAACAGCTACTTACCACGTAGTACACGGCTAGAGCCTAGTGGGTGAGACGATCTTTCACAATGTGGTCACTGCCAAATATATTAATCAACTGAAAATATTCTTACACCCTACTCAAGGTTATCAGGTACTTACTGCATATCAAAAAGCTGTACACTCGTGGGTTTGACAATATTTCTTGCTAAGAACCCCTTATATTCCCTACACAAGGCTATCATGTTAGTTATAAACACTTAGTAGTTAATTGTATATTAAATTTATATACACAGCTTATACAAGCACGTTTTTACCCGATAAATATTTACTAGATAGTCAAATGCAACATGCAAAGTATGTTTCCGCTATCTAGCGGTGACTATGAGAACTACCTGAACGACCAGCATGGTACTTATCGCTCTATAACAACACTCACTGAACGACCAGCAAGCTATCTAGCGGTCAATATCAACACACACTCAACTACCACCATGCTACCTAGCGGCCGATATGACAACTCACTCAACTACTAGTATGCATTCCGATAATGAACACATTTGTTCATACCACTGAGAATAAACACAGCTGGTTTGCTTTATCGTGTAATACAAATAAATCTTGTTTAAATAATATAACAAAAAGTTAAATGCCGCAATTGTATGAAATTTTGCATTACCTAAAATGTAATAGTATGCAAGGGTTTAACATTTTACAATCGGCTTATGTTAAAGGATTATGTTGGTGGCTTATGTTGGTGGCTTATGTCGGTAGCTTCTGTTGGTGGCTTATGGTGGTAGCTTATGTTCGTAGCTTATGGTGGTGGCTTATGTTGGTGGCTTATAGTGGTGTCTTATGCTGGTGGCTTATTTTTGGTGGTTTATGTTAATATCCTAATTGAAATGGCTTTTTTGACAAGTTATTATTGTCAATATATTTAAAGCATTTTTCCCATGGTCTTAGATATTATTTGAGCCCTTTTTTATGGCAGCATAATGCATACCGCCATGTATGTAAGCAACAACAACACAATAAAATTCCAAATATCCAAAGTACCCTGAGGTTAATGATTGACTCTCAACTCTTACCCTTACCTCTATCCCACGCCTAGTCAAAAAGAATTTGATTTTAAAATTTTCCTTAAAAGTTCAATTGGGAAAGTAGGCTATACTTTTAAACTAATAATCTTATAATATTAACTCTTACACCTACCTCTACCCCACTCTCAGTCCAAAAAGTATATTTTTCAAATTTTTCTAAAAAAATTGTAAAGTAGGCTATATGTTTAAACTAAAAATCATAAAAAATTGTTTCTTATCTCATACACCTAGCTCTATTCCACTCTCAGCCCAAAAGTAGTGTATTTTTTCATTTTTTTTCAAAAAATATTTTCAAAATGGGTTATATTTCCAAAATTCGGAATTTAACAAAAATTGTTTATTTAGCATAAATCAATGGGCTTTATACCTTTTACCTGTAAACCAAGTTTCAAGTCCCTAGGACAAAAATGAAAAAAAAAATTGATCGTAGGCTATATTTTTAGAACCGAACATTCTAAAAAGTGTTATAAAGGCTTAAAAGAATGGTTTTTGTATTCTTTATTTTTATAATAAAACTTTATATTTTTTCATTTTTTCCAAAAAGAGTCCAATTTTGAAATTGGCTATATTTTGGAAACAAAGTATCCTACAAAAATGTTTTATTGACGTAAATTAATGGTCCATAATCCCTCTACCCACAAACCAAGTTTCAGGTCTCTAGGACAAAAACTGTTCAGTACGGGGGGTCGTGAGAGTTCTAGAGCCCAGCCTACTTTCCTACGAAGCTTGCCGATATCTCCTGAAAGCCTGTTCGGGATTTGATGTATGACGTGTCGTCGTACTCTGGGTGATGCCCTTGGTCTTATGGAGAACGTTTTTCCCGCCACAAAATAAAAAATACCCCTACTAGGGGGTGAAATAGTAATGTTTATCCTAGAGATTTGAAATTTATTTTGAGGGTAGAGGGGATAGGGATCTTTGATTTATGTCAAACAACCATTCTTGTAAAAATCTTAGTTTCCATAATAAAGCCCATTCTGAAAATGTTTTTTTTTTGCTGGAAAGTTAGAGATTATTGTCGCATTACAGGTGAATACCATGGAAGTGCTCATAATAACTGTAATTTGAGGTGTAAAACACATAACCCCGTTGCTGTATTTCTACCTAATATGAGTGGATATGACGCAAAATTCATTGTAAAGCAGTTGGGATGAACAACTGAGAGAGTGGATATTATCCAACTCCAATGAAAAGTACATTTCCTTTACCAGATATGTTGGAAATATTAAGCTTCGATTTGTGGATACGTTTCGGTTAATGCCAAGTAGTATGGAAAACTTAGTTACCAACTTAACATTATACCCTGAAACAGACAAGTACTTTGGAAAAGAGAATGCAACGATCATGATTCGTAAATGGGTATTTTGTTATGATTGCATTGATTCATGGGAAAAATTAAGTGAAACATGTTTACCTCCAAAAGGGGCATTCTTTAACAAATTAAGTCAAGAAGATGTTAGCAAAGAAGACTATGAACATGCTAAAAATGTGTGGAATCAGTTCAAAATTAAAACTCTAGGGGAATATAGTGACCTCTACCTAACGTCAGAAGTACTCCTTCTTGCAGACATCTTTGAAACTTTTCGAACCAAAACACTAGAAATACACCGAGTGGATGCTGCACACTTTTTTACTTCACTGGGTTTAAAATTCGAGACAATGCTCGTTTACACTGGAATTGAACTGGAATTGCTACAGGATTACGATCAGATTCTTTTAATAGAGTCTGGAATACGTGGAGGAATATGCCAGGTGTCTCATCGGTAAGCTGAAGCTAACAATTAATTCATGGAAACCTATGATTCCGAGAAACCATCGCAGTTTTTTACCTATGATGATGCCGACAACCAATATGGGTGGACTATGTGCCACTCCCTTCCTTACGGTGGATTTCCGTGGGTTTCTCCAGATACTGTTTATCTAGAAACGGTGGAGAAAGACGACCCTGTGGGATATATTCTAGACGTTGATGTTGATTACCCATCTGACCTTCATGATCTACACAACGATTTACCTTTCCTACCAGAGTGTACACAACCAAAGGATTCGCCTCTGAATGAACTAATTCCTCATCTTGGAAATCGAAGGCGGTATGTTGTTCATTATATGGCACTTAAACAGGCTCTAGATCATGGACTAAAATTGGTAAAAATTCATCGTGTGTTAATGTTTCAACAGAGACCTTGGCTAAAGGCATACATTGATTTTAATAACAACCTACGAAAACAAGCCGAAAATTATTTAGAAAAAAATCTTCACAAATTATTCAATAATGCCATTTTTGTAAAAAGAATGGAAAATATTCGTAAAAGAATAGACATACGTCTTGTGACTGACAGCAAAAAGGCTGAAAAGCTAATAGCTAAACCAACATTTATTGACAGAACAATTTATGGTCCTAATCTAGCTGCTCTCCACAAGGCTAAGCGTAGCATAGTATTCAATAAGCCTATATATGTTGAAATGTGTATACTGGATATTTCAAAAACTCTTATGTATTCCCACCACTATGATGTCCTGCTACCCTATTATGGAATTGAAAATCTTGAACTTATGTATATGTATATGTTCATTTATTTGGTTAACACCCCAGATGTTTATCAAGACAAGTTGGATTTCCTAGAACATTTGGACACAACTAATTATCCTACTAATCACATATGTTACTCTACATCAAACAAGAAAACGTTAAGAAAATTAAAGACGAGGCTTGTGGACAAATTATAAAAGCATTTGTTGGGCTTAGAGCTAATATATATGCTTTAGACATAAATGGCATAGAAATAAAAAAGATTAAAGGTATTAGCAGAGGTGTTGTCAAAAATTGTACAAGCTTTCAAGACTATAAGGATTGTATCATGAAAATCGGGGTAAAAAGAATACCAATGAACATTATCGCTTTAAAAACATAACATATCATCTATAAAACTAAACAAAATTGCTTTGTGTCCTGCTGATGATAAAAGAGTAATTGATTTGGATGGTATTGCTACTGTTCGTCCACCAGCTTATGGTCTTAGGGGACTGAAGGAGAGAGGAGAGACATTCCAGCTACGTTGATTGAGTGGACGTGCCGCTGCAGTTATTGCCAACTCAGCACCGATGTTATTCACGCTATGGTTACTCACTGCTACTTTCGTTTAGTTTCAATTGTGAAATCGTAGGGGTCAGTAGTAGGTTGCCACTATTGTCGTTCGCGCAGAGGCCAGCTGTCTCTTGCTGACTCGTTGCATTCCTGCCACGGACCTTAAGATGGTGGACGGACAGTACACATGCCTATGGTCATTACTCAACTGTTGACCATGCTTAAAGAGTTAAGTTATGGATATGAAAATCCTAATATGAAACATGAAATATATTACTGTAAAACAATAGCAATACAAAATAAAAAACAGCACCAATCAAGCAACAACAACACAAAAGTTTTATGTGTAAATATTGCAAATGTATTTAAAATGAATAAAAGAATATTGTATGGACACTGCTTGTACGTTTCTTATTACTAACAACCTCCCCACTCCTAATGCAAACTGTTAACTTCTAGTAATGTTAAGAAATTGTCCTTAATTAGCAAACACTAAGTAGCCAAAGTATAGTATAACCCATTTATTACCTATAAGCTTTGGGCCTTGCTATATGTAATGGCTCCCAACGGTCATAGAGGCGGAGGAGGTCAGGCCAGACGGACTGGCTGTAAAGGCGCACCTCAGTAGTACTTGAGTATGTGGCAGTTCGTTGCAGTCTCTGTGTTCGGTCCTGCATGTTTCATTCTTCGTGAGCCGCAGGATAACGCTCAGAGATCATAGTGTGTGGGTCTCGTCCTGGCAAGCTGAGATCCACCCTAAACAAATTCACGCCAGTGGCACTTCTTCCGAACGTCACTTACTTTCAAAGTCCAACGGCGATGGGATATGGACGGTGGGGGCAGGTTATGGGTGTAAATGGAAGCCCCTAGTTCGGACCTGCACGTTGGTAGCAGATGTGTGATGGTCGTCTTCCGGAGACTCTGTGACTACTCAGGAATTCGGACCTGCATCTGTGTTTGGGCAGGCCTATTTAGGATCACCGCTGCCCACCCCACATGGGGAAGGCCCTAGAAAAGGTGGGCTACACAACGGAAGTCACAATCTTGGTCCGGCTGGGCAACCGCAATCAGCAGGACACCCCTCATGCGGTCGAAACTCAAAAACAGTAAAGAATCACAAATTGATTATTGGATCATGGAACATCAGAACTTTGCCTGATTTGGACAATAACGTTAGACCTGAGAGAAGGTCAGCTCTCGTAACCCATGAGTTATCAAGACTCAACGTTAACATTGCTGCTCTCAGTGAAACTAGGCTGTCTTCTGAAGGCAAGATTACTGAATCTGGAACAGGATATACCATCTTCTGGAAAGGAAAGGAGGAGGGTGAAAGTCGTATTCATGGTGTGGGCTTCGCTGTGAAGACCAAACTGGTAAATTATCACCAACTTACGCCCATTGCAATCAGCGAAATGCTCATGACTCTCCGCATACCACTCTCAGGAGGTTCCTTTATGACACTCATCTCTCCCTATGCTCCTACCTTAGATTCTGATGATGAAGTAAAAGCTCATTTCTATAATCATCTAAGTGAAATCATCTCCAAGGTACCATCTGCCGATAAACTCTTGCTCCTCGGTGACTTCAATGCCAGAGTTAGGAAGGACCACAGACTATGGAATAATGTGATGGGCAAACAGGGAATTGGAAAATGTAATCCCAATGGACTGTTGCTTCTTGGTCTTTGTGCAGAACACGAATTTTTCATTACCAACACGCAGTTCCGGCTACCTAACCGCTTCAAAACCACGTGGATGCATCCTCGTTCCAAACATTGGCACATTCTTGATTATATCATTACCCGGCAATGTGATAAGAAGGACACTCTTATTACCAGAACAGCAAGGAATATAGACGATTGCTGGACAGATCATAAACTTCTTATATGTAAGCTCAGGGTATCCATCAGACCTAAACCACATAGGGACATCAAAAATTTGCCAAGAAAGAAGTTTAATATATCCAAACTTCAGGATGAATCCATGTATAAACATTTTGGAAGCAGGATCGTCACCTAGTTAACAGAAAACCCAGTAACAAATGACATTCAGCAAGAATGCGCCACACTACAGAAGATTAACACACAGTCAGCTGAGGAAACCTTTGGTTTTATAGTGCGGAAAAGACAAGACTGGTTTGATGACAACAATGAGGAAATTCTGTCTCTCATCATTGCCAAAAGGAATGCCTATCTTGCCCATCTTCAAGACCCAACTTCCAACACAAAGAGAGATAAACTACTGGAACTCAAGGGTAAATGCCAGACGCAGATAAGGCAGATTAAAATACTTGGTGGCAACAGAAGGCTCAGGAACTGCAGAGACTATCGGATGCTCGAGACTTGAGGAACTTCTATGCAGTATTCAAGGAAATATATGGACCATCTCGCTCATCATCAGGTACATTGAAAAGCGCTGATAATTCTACTACCTTTACTGATAGTCAAGAAATCTTGAAACTCTGGAAGGAGCACTTCTCCAATCTCCTAAATCGTCCATCAGCAGCTGCTGAAGACTTCCTTTGTGATGTGCCACAACAACCTGAACAACTGTGGTTGGCAGTACCTCCTACTTATCATGATTTCAGTGCAGCTCTCACCCAATTGAAACCCAGAAAAGCACCTGGCCCAGATAACATCCCTCTGGAACTAATTCAAGCCCAAGGTCGTTCCCTCAAAACAAGGATTTTCACCCTTATCCTCAGAATATGGGAATCAAGAAAGGTACCTGGAGACCTAAAGAATGCCACTATCGTCACTATCTTTAAAAAGGGTGTTCGCAGTGTTTGTGGCAACTACCGTGGTATATCAGTGCTATCAATTGTGGGGAAGATTCTTGCAAGAATTCTACTTAACCGCCTCAAGGTTATCTCTGAGAAGATCCTCCCAGAGTCACACTGTGGATTTAGAGCTTCCAGAAGCACAATTGACTTGATTTTCTGTGTGAGACAGCTACAAGAAAAATGTAGAGAAAAACAGAATCCACTCTTCTTAGTCTTTTATGACATGGAAAAGGCATTTGATTCGGTTCCAAGACCAGCCATGTGGGCAGTGCTGAAGCTGTTTGGTTGTCCTCAGCGATCTGTAGATCTAATCAAGGCTTTCCATGATGGCATGACAGGTCAGGTTTGCCATCAGAATAAGATGTCCGATGAATTTCCTATTACCCATGGATTGAAACAAGGATGTGTACTGGCTCCAACGCTTTTCGCACTGTACTTGGCTGCAATGCTTTATGATTCACCCGCAAACATCCCAGGTGTGGAGGTCAAGTATCGTTTTGATGGAGGGATTTTCAACCTAACTCGTCTCCGCTCCTTGAGGAAAACTCAGTTTACTTAGGTTACTAACATGTTGTATGCAGATGATGCTGCGTCGCCAACTCTCACACCAGAAGAGCTGCAAGAGTCAGTTAATTGTTACAAAAGTGCATGTGATCGCTTTGGTCTTACCATAAATGTCAATAAGACTGAAGTCTTGGCACAATCTTCACCACGCACACCTCTTCCTCAGTTCAATATCTCCATCTCAAATTTGCCATTAGAACAGGTAGACCACTTCTCGTACCTGGGCAGTACCATTTCTGTTAGCTGTACCTGTGAGCAGGATGTGGATAAGAGAATTGGTGCAGCCCATGCAGCATATGGACGATTAGCGCACCGAGTCTTCATGAATAAAGATCTGTCCATGAGTAAAAAGCTTATGGTGTACAAGGCAGTAGTCATTTCTACATTGTTGTATGGCTGTGAAACGTGGACCCTTTACCGACGTGATCTCAGGAAGCTTGAGCGTTTCCACCTACAAAAACTTCGATCAATCCTGAGGATTAAATGGGAAGACCGCATTACCAATATTGCTGTTCTGGAAAAGGCTCAAATCAACAGCATAGAATCATCCATAATAAGTCACCAATTTAGATGGGTTGGTCATGTCCATCGGATGGATGATGTGAGATTACCTCGTCAGATGCTATATGGTGATTTATGCTATGGTACCAGGCCTCATGGTGGTCCTTAAGAGGCGCTACAAGGACCAATTTAAGCAGACCCTGAAATTGACAGGTCTTGATTCACAAACCTGTGACATACTGGCTGAAGACCGCTCAACTTGGCGCCGTACCATCGCGGATATTGTAAAGACGTTTGAAAGGGATCGACGCTCACATGAAGAGGCCAAGCGTCAAGCTAGGAAACTTCGAGCAGCCCAACCACGTCCACCTCCAGCAATACTATGTGACTTGTGTGGTCGCTTGTTCCATGCCAGGATTGGACTCTTTAGTCACCGTAAACACATCCACAAACTGGACTGAAAGAAGAAGATTTATACTCGGATTCGAGTTAAAGCCAATGATGATGATGATGTAATGAAAAATTGTGTTTCGCAAATATGAACTTTTGACATGGACTACATCAAAAACACATAAACAACAAAATTGGAAAATCCATGTTTTTATATTGACAAAATTCAAAAAAAGTTTAAACTGAAATTTTAAAAACTGAAAATTGGAAATTGGCAAATGGCTATGTGTGAAATATGAAAATGAAAAAAAAAATGAACAAAAGCCTTTACTTTTTTAAATTTAACTGACTTTGTAATCCTAAGCTTGTTGTGCGTAGCGAACATGTTGCACAGTAGCCACAGTGCAGGTGTTAGCTTTACTTTACTGTCTATAAGACTATAATAATGATAGTGGCATTAGCCCTTATATACTTTGTGTATGTGCACTAGCCTTTGGCTTAGCTTACAGGTTAGGTTAGGTTGGGGTTAGCTTATGTTAGGTTAGGTTAGGTTTGTTAAGGTATTCATCGACCCTTCCATTACTCATTTTTAAGAAAATTTTCGAACTTTTTTAATTGTCTCATTCGATAGTATATCCTCTCTAGTTTCCAGAAATATATAGTTTATTCTAGTTTTATTGTTGTTTAGCTCATTTATATTCACTTTAATGATCGGTGTGCACGCTTTTCAGCAGCTGTCACTTTGGCGCATAGGTGCAGCAGATAAAGCATACATTAATCTGGCTTTGAAACAGTCTACTCCAGAAATAAAACAATGTAGGAGATACTCATGGGGCGGGGAATGCACATGATTGACCTAAAATACAAAAAAGGGCAGTTTTTAGGAGTTGAAAAGTAAGACTCTTTACTCTAAATGTGTACCTCAACTTTAAGTTACGATTTCTCTCACTTCATTTTTTTTTCAATATTTGTTTTGACTTGGGCAGTTCAAATGTCCACTTAGAATGCAGATATTAGTTTCATTTAAAAACTAAAATATGAGAAATAATGCAGCTATGTTGTAAAGCAGAATGAAGCTGTTAAATTGAAATTGGGGGTCGCTTCCCCATAATTATTTTATTTTTTCAATCAAAATATCGTAAATTGTAAAACAAAGCTAATATATTTGCCTCAATCAATGATACAAAAACGATTCTGCAATACAACATTCTGAACATACTGCAGATCAATTTGCAACAACAATGATTCGATTAAGTTGAAAAAGAGCGAAGATATCGAGTCATAAAAATGCACGTTATTTTTGTGATTTATCTTTGAAAAAGAACCCCCAAATTAATTTAATTTTTCTTTTTTGGCAAAAATCCACTAGTTTATATTCTTGCAATCACTGATATCAATTTCAAGACAATAAGATAACTTGTAATGAAATGTCTTCAGTAGTGTCGATGAGTACCTTAAGTTAGCTTAGGATAGGTTATGTGAGGTTTGTTATGTCAGGTTTGTTAAGTTAGCTAAGGTTAGGTTATGTAAGGACATGTTTGGTTAGTGATCTTAGGTTAGGTAAATTTAGATTAGGTTATGTTAAGTTAGTGGCCTGTTCGCCATCTCTTGATGAATACAGTACTTTTGCATTTGTCAGTTGGCACAGGCTAGAGTAAAAGGTGGCTTTTCACCGCTGTCTCAGTCTCACTCATGGCTGTGATTATATGGAAGCTACTAAGGTATGGGTGGTGCTTAGTAATGACATTCAGGGCACAGTCAGTGCCTGTGAATGCTGTGAAAGGTTCAACTCATAGGGTTAGGACTACTGTTCTGACTCAGTGAGGAAAGCCATGGCAAACTACCTCACTCCTCTTCTTGCCTAGAACGCCTCAAAATAGTGCTGCCTTGGGTTTTTGTGGGTATCTACTCACATAACGTAACGGCGGTACTTTTTGAGGATCCAACCAGCCTTTGGGCTGACTACCTAACAGACAGACATGTTAAGTTAGGTTAGGTTGGGTTAGGTTTGGTTAGGTTAGGTAAAATTAGGTTAGGTAAAAGTAGGTTTGGTTAGGTTAGATTAGGTATAGTTAGGTTTTTTAAGTTAGGTTGGGAGAAGTTGGTTAGGTTGTGTGCAGTGACCATTTTGTGCGTTAGCCCTATGCTACAATAATAAATTTAAAAAAATAAAAAAATAAAAAATATATGTTAATGACAAATAAATAATGATTTGAAAAGCCCGCCATTAAAAAGTGTGGTTGCGCGTGGCGGCCATATTGCCCATTAGCCCTGCGCCAGCTATGACTGTCCAGTCCGTAAGAATAACATAGGGTTGGACTCACGCGGCGGCCATCTTGCCCATTAGCCCCTGCGCCAGAATCGGCCTTCATTACCTACTCTCGTTATATTTTTTAAAATATTTTTGAAAAGATAATTATTTACAAACTAGGCTATATTTTTCAAACTATGAATCGCATAACGTAGTGCAATGGCATAGTCGAAAGGTCTCTATATCATTTATCGTTCGATCAAAACATTGTAGTAGTAGAGAGACAGTGCCGATTTCAACTCACTAACCTGTGTTGTTATAGTGTCTGAGCACGCGCATGGCTCTACTTTAGCCGATATCTCGCGAACCATTTATCGTAGATGAACATTTAGGGTGTCGTTTGAATGAGCACTTTTCTTATCTTTACAGTGAACTATTCACTTTTGCCTATGGTTACCCAAAAAACAAAACTTTTAGGTAATCGACGTTTTTTTATGTTTCGCGAACCCGTGACCATACATGGCCATCCATGTAGGGTGTCATTTTGCTAGGGCTGAACCCCCTTTTCCCATGGACGACTTAGTTTTTCAAATATACCAAAACTTTCCCCCTGCCCCCTGATATTTCGCGAACCTGTAATATTAGAAAGGCGTGCAAGGGGATGAATTAATTATTGCATTGTCCTCGTTATTGTATATTATTTATTCTTCCAGGTTTTGTTCAAATACAAGACCACTGGATTATTATTATTAAGTAATGAATCATTGATTGGGGACGATGGCAATTTCCTTAGAGGTAGTTTCCCTTGGTGGGAAGTAAGGAGAATATTTGTATTAGAACAGATTTAGGATGAAGCGACTTTGAATTGTTAAATGAATGTAAGATTTATATATTCCGCCCGGTAGCCAGCAGCAGACCTGCTCTGCGTAAAGCAGTCTCTTGGACTAACTTTGCTGGCCAGCCTCTGCATCACAAGGTGATAAACCGCTTATCTAAGGAATTCGTTGAGGCTCGTGAGGACAACGTATGACATGACGGCTCGGCTCTCTGCTGTGATGCAACATAATGCAAGCTAGCAAGTTTAATCTTGTAAAGTTTGTACGTGGGAAAATGCAAGTTTAAGTGGAATACTAATCTATTCAGGTGTTTCCATTGGACTTTAAACATGCACGTGCATGATAACAGAATTGCGAAGCATTGGGAACTGCTGATAACGCATGTGGCACGACATATAAAAAGAGGTCTTAAACATTTTCACTCACACTTATGTAATTACTTGCCAATATGCTACAGCTCTGCTCAAACTCTTGCTCTTGTTTAACAGCTTTATACGTGTTGGTGGAAAGAAATTGAAATATTTGTGAGGTACGTACTTATTAATGGGTTTTTTACTGTTTTAACGCTAATTAACGTAACAGTTTTATTAACTGGTATATATTGATTTATTTTGTTTATTAGTTTTCAGATATTGATGACGACTGGGACATTGATATGCCTGGTGCAGTTAGTGGCGTGGTACTTTGATATCTTTTTGAGAGGTAGGTTTATTATAATGGATTTTAGTTTTAATGACAATGGATGTTAATGTCAATGATTGGAATTTATTTACTGATTGATTGTTTTATTTCATTTTAGATAACTCTTGTGTGAGAGAGAAAGAGAGAAATTGAGAGAGAGAGAACATTACACCCTTAAACTTACAAGAACGTAAAAGCAAGGCTTTGCGAGCTAAGATGTTTTTTTATAAACTCTTTGATTTTTCTTTGATACTATCTTCTTATGGAAAGCATGTATTTGCCTGAATTTTTTTATTCATTATTTATGTTGATGTTTCTTCTTAGATACTTGGAAAATCTCTACCGCCACAGCTGAAAACCCGAGAGGCGCAAGTGTTGAAACCCTATTTACAAACCATTGCTGTGCAGCCGACTGTTGAAAACTCAGATAAGACCAACTTGCAATTATGGCATGCACTACCAACAAAGATAATAGTTTAAACTGGGAGCCCCTAGACGCTTGTTTTAAATCCCGCGTTTGCACGGGGCGCGTGGAAAATATCATGGAAAATGTCATTCCCGAAGATTTTTTGTAATCTTGTTTCCCGAAATTTAGTGAGTAAATTTGTACAGCCCTAAGGTTGCACAGGTCTTTAAAGGTTAATATGGAACATGTTTGTGATTTCGTGTACAAGAAGAATATTATTGAAATGAAGCAGACATTTTTACTTTGTAGCAAAATGCAAGAGCTCTTCGTAGCCCATAATTTGGAACAGTGGTACGAAACACATGCTGTGAATGCCTTGCTTGATAAATTCGACAAACTGCAAGAGGGATACAGTGGCCTGGCCTTAGACAAAATTCATCACCTACAAATTAATATTTGTAAATTCAACCCTTCAATGCTGGGTCTAGCTATATCCCCACACCTCGAGCGATAGCTTAAAACAAGGGTACTGAAGATTGAAAACAGGGATGATGAATTCCTTTTTTGGTCGGTGGCTGCGTATTTGCACCCGACGCGTACCCGCAATGTTAACATGCCGCGAATGTACAAGTCTGCATTTGATTCTTTAAAACAAAATTTGGATTTAATTCGCGTGTCGTTCCCTATGAATTTCACCAAGATCCATAGGTTTGAACCGAATAATCCCGACTATTCCTTTATGGTTTACGGTCTTGATGGTGATGAAATTAAGGGTCCTCTTTATGCTACAAAGGAGCAGAAGCGACATCATATTCATCTTTTATATCTGTCAAAGGGAGATGTGAATCACTATTGCCTCATTAAGAATTTAGGTAGATTAGTTAGCAGTGAACTGTCAAAACACGAATCTAAAAAGCACATTTGGGACCGTTGTCTCCAGTATTTTACAACACCTACTCTTTTGGAACGACATAGGGAAGAAGGTGTATCACAGAAGGCCGTAAGACTGCCACAAGGGGAGGATGCAGTGTTAAAATTTACGGTTCCCATTGCGGTCTATGGCGATTTTGAGGCTCTGGCTGTACCCATGCCGGAATGTGAACCTGATCCCAGCATTAGCTCAGCCACACCAATTCAAAAACCTGAACCCATTGCCTTAGGATTTAAAGTGGTGTATTCCTATGACCACACAAAATCCTATTTTTAAACTTATTAGGGCCCAGATTGTGCTAAGTGTTTCCTGAACGAACTTGTAGAGTTGACTGACCATGTATGGGATTACTGGACTACCAAATACCCATGAGCCTTACTCAAGAACAGCAGGAACACTATGAGCATGCCACGACATTTAATATTTGTGAAAATCCACTAATAAGTGCTAAGGACACAGTTCATGATCACTCGCACATTACGGGAAGTTTCATGGGGCTGCACACAAAGTGTGTCATGTGAATTACCACACTCCTCAATTTATAAGTGTATTCTTCCATAATCAGGCGAGCTACGATATGCAATTCGTGATTCGTGAATTGGGTCATGTCGGCAAGGGAAAATTTTCCATTATTGCCCAAAACCAATGAGCGTTTTATGGCATTGACATGGTGGTTGGGCAAATTTTGTATTCAATTCCTTGACTCGTTTAAGTTTATGGCCTCATCTCTAGACAGCCTCGTAAACAGCTTGGATGGGAAGGAATTGAAATACACCAGAATGCAGTTCGAGAATCCGGAGAACTTTAAAATGTGCATTCGGAAAGGCATTTTTCCTTTTGATTTTTGCAACAGCTGGGACGTGTTGAAGCAGAAGATCTGCCACCTCAAAAAAAAACTCTATGCTTACACGTAGTACTGTTCCATGAAAACTATGCACATGCTTACAATGTTTGGCGAGTGTTCAATATAACCACTCTAGGAGATTATGCTATGCATTACCATAACGAATAGTATATAGAGTGTGATCTCTTCTCCCTCAATAGCATGTAATGAATACGGATCGTGTTGGCACTCGCCGCTACGCAGCGCTACAGTCGATTTGAGATTGTTGATTTCCAAATATGTTTATGTGTTTATGTGCGATATATTAAGTATTTAATCGATCGGAGTGTTGTGGTGGTGTTCTGTGCAAACTTTTATTGATATACAAGTGCTTACACTATTACTTCATAGTATTAATAACTGAAATGCTATTGTAGGAAGCATTAACTGAAATGGAATTTAATTTCTTGTCGTGTGTTGACGTTATCTTCGTGTGTTAATTTTATTGTTATTTAATGTAAGTAAACAGCAGTTTAGCCCTTACATTTTCATAAGTGCTTAAAGTGAGTAGTGAAGATGCCTTGCTCTATTGTACCAGGATGCAGATCTAGCTGTGGGGACTGTAAAGAGGTCAGACGGTTTTTCAAACCTCCTAAAGATAAGGAACGTTTTATCAAGTGCAAAGGGGCCATACCAGGGAAGGATAGGGAACTTACTTAAAAGTCCTACATCTGTGATGCTCACTTTTCAGAAGATTTAATTGTTAAATTTGACAAATTTGTGATAGAAGGGAAGGAAGTAGTACTTCTCCCAAGAACCAACTGGCGATTGAAAAACTATTCTGTTCCACATATATTTCCTAATTTGCCTAAGTATTTGTCCGGTATGGTGTAAATAAAAATGCTCTTGATGCCATTAAAGACTACTTATGTGAAGAAAGGGATGAGAATAAAAAGGCAATGAGTTAAAAAACATATATGTACCGTAATGCTGAAGGAGGCGTGATCAGTTTTAGGCAATAGTCTACTCTATGAAGGGGTCATAACTATGCCTTCTATGTCTGTTTAAAGTTAAGTTCTTCTGAAATGATGGTAGTTTACTGATTTTGGTGTTTGTGGAGGGAAATTTATGGTTATTATTGAATTGTATAGTAATCTACGGTAAAGTTGAAAGTTGCGTTCGTACGGCTTTTTTTTCTGTTATGCAAGTCCGTTAAGGGAATGTAAAATGTGTAACAATGTGAAGAAATCCTTTCTAATAGCGAGGTTAATTTTTCCGTTCTTTTTTTAAATTTACCGATAGCTGGCAAAACTAATTGCATTTTGAACTTGCTCTCTGTCTTCGCTTATTTTCGAAACTGGACTATTACAGGAGACGACTTATTAAATTATAATTGGGCACAGTAAAGTAAGTGGAGATGTCGAACTTATTAGCGCCTATGAGGATATCTTGAGGTGTTTTAACATGTAAAACAGGTCGCATTGTTTTAAAAGTCTCATAAGCACCAATGCTAACTTACATCACAGATCGGAGCCAGCGCTGCGCTGCGGTGGACCAGGCGTACTAGGCCAGTGATATCACTTCTTATTCTATTCGTTATGGCATTACCTTAAACTCGATGTATTGCTGCTCACGGATGTGTTCGAAAAATTCTGTGAGTTGTGTCCGCACATCAACCGATTAGATCCAGCTCATTATTTTACGGGCCCTCGACTGTTCTTTGATGCTGCTTTGAAATACACCCAAGTGGAATATGGATTTACTGACCGATATAGGCATGGTCTTATTCATTGAGAAAGGCATTCGCTGCGGCTTTGTGTCGCTTAACCAGCGCCATGCCGAAGCGAATAACAAATACACGCCTTGCTATTCACAAGACAAACCAGAAACGTACCTTATGTAATACGACGTCAATACTTTGTATGGCTATGCCATGAGCCAGTCTTTACCTTATAAGGGTTTTGCCTGGCACTCCGAGGAGGAGGACGTACATTTTGATGTGAACACGGCCAGCCTCGAAACGTGCCACGAATATGTTTTAGAGTTCGATCTTGAATATCCCTTATCTTTGTATGACCAACATGCCGATTTCCTATTCTGTCTAGAGCGAATTGCTCCCCCTGAAAGTAAAGTAAAAATTTAAAAATTGATGGGCACACTTTACAACAAGAATCGGTATGCGCTACCTATCCAAATGCTGGTGCAATACCTAAACCAGTATTGAAAAAATACATAGGGGTATTTTCTTTGCCAAAACGCTTGGCTCAAGCCATACATGGATTTAACCCTCTCAGTGCCACGCGCCGATGAGATCGGCTCTCGCTGCTCGCGCCAAAAGTGCCAAAACCGATTCAATCGGCGCGCAAATTATCTTATATTTGTAGATTTATGTAGGCATATGTCCGTGATTATTTCATAAGGTTGGAAAGGCGAGGATTCAAGCTTGCCTGTGTGGTGTTTACTTTTTTCCTTCGAAGTCCGTTACGCGATAGGTTTGATTTTGTATTCACGCCCTCCCTTTGCGCTCTCCCAATCACGCGCGTTCCCGCCAAAATTCTGGTACAGTTGTTTTCTTTTTGAGAGGTTTGAAGCCATTTTTAAATGTTGCCTAAGTAAATAAAAGTTTGGTGCTTTTCAGTCGGTCAACAACGAATCTACCCAAATAGAGCTGGGTTATGCCCTAATCATAAAATAAATTACATGAGATTAATAAATACACTAAGATTTATTAATCTCATGTAATTGTTTCGCATTTGGGTACATTCGTTGTTGACCGACTGAAAAGCACCAAACATGTGTTTTCTTTTTGTTGAAGTTTTCTGCCTACATATGTTTCTATGAACTTTATACAGCGGGAAAAGTAGTGTTTCTTCGAATATGACACTTAGGTGTGCTTAATTTAGGCTCAAAACTGATACTTTACCAAAAAAAATGAACAATTGAACAACTATCAGAATAAACTCAATTAAAAAGTTTTGATCCCATATTTACTTTTAAGAACATAATGTATGAAAGAATGAGGTATTGGTTATAATGCAAAGCAATAATAATGATTCTATTGTTTGAGATGTGGTATATATGATTTTTTTTCGAATAGTCTGCATGACCATTGATAATGGCTTGGAATTCTTGGCAAGTATTTCAGGTAATGGCTTGGAACTAAGAGGGTTAAATACCAAGCACCGACAAATGGCGACACAGCAGTTTGAAATCTTTTTTTTAAGTTGATGAACAACTGCATTTATGGCAATTCTATGGAAAATGTACCCACATACCAAGACCTTAAATTTGTCAATGTCTGGGATGGGCAGTGGGGAGCTCGGTGTCACATGGCCAAGCCTAATTTTAAATCGATTAAAATTATCGATTAGAATTTGCTGACCATTGAATTGAGTAGGATCCATGTTACCATGAATGAACCCATCTACTTGGGTCAAGCCATTCTAGACTTTTCAAAATCGGTCATGTATAAATTCCAGTACGAATTTTCCAAACAGCATTTTGAGACGTATCTCTTTTGTATATGGATACAGACTCCTTCATATACCACATTCACCACTGTGATCCCTATGTCGTGATGAGGCACAATAGACTCTGGTTCGACACCTCTTCCTGCAGTGCTAACAATGTGTTTCAGCTGCCCATTAAAAACAAGAAGAAAATGGATGTGTTAAAAGTTGAATGCGGTGATTCCATTATGACGGAAATTGTTGGTCTCGCGTCGAAAATGAATGCTTTTCGCAAAATAGACCATAAGGAATCTAAAAGAGCAAAAGGCGTAGGTAAGGCAGTCGTAAAATCGCTACGTGTCGATGACTACCTAGAAGTTTTACGAACTGGAAATTCTATGTCCCATAAACAGTACTGGATACAATCTATCAACCATAATTTGTATCCTATCGAACAGAGGAAACACACACTCGCCTCGATGGATAACAAACGTGTATGGACTGATGACTTGCACACCAGCCTGCCTTAGGGTTATGACAATGACGAGGGCGTGTGATTTTTTGTTTCTTTGTTTTGAGAAAGTGCTTTTTGTAAATATTAGATTTAGTGATTTTGTTTATTAATTATGTTAATTGTAAATATTAGATTTTTACTTGAAAATATAAGATTTTGTAAATATGTGATATAACCTACATCCCTTGCTCATTGAACTTTATAGTTGTTTATAATCTCCTTTATTTTGACCGTGTTTGAAATTGAAAATTGTAAATTGTAATTTTGTTCATCACAAGGCTGTATAAATTTCTTACCTCTACATGCACTTTTTAAAATATATTTTCTAGTTATTGTAAATGGTAAATGTTAAATATATAACTGAAAGTTCTTTAGGTTAGCTTGCATGTGAATGATGTTCTTTGGGAATGGAATATGTTGGTTGTGTTTGTTCTCAAAGACATGTATGTATGTGTGTATATATATTCATAAAGAGAGAGCATGTGGCCGAATGAGAGAGAATAAGAGAGATAACACGAGTACGTAACATTAGTCATTGGACCATAGCAAACACGCTGAGGGAGTTTGGGGGGTAATTAATGCTTATAGAAAATTTAAATAGTAATTTTGTTTTTAAGGATTTCTTTGAATGTGGTGGTAGATATGCTTTATTCGTAAGACAATCGTACCTGTAGTGGGTAGTGTGCCACTACGTTTCTAGAGTCAGAAAGAGAGCCACTGAAATAGCCAAGCATTCGCAACAAGAAATTGTTTTAAGTTAAAATATCGAAACGTATTTGAGGAAAATGAAAAATGAACCTTTTAAAAATGCAAGATGGGAATGTGTTAACAGCAAAATGAAAAATGAGAAATAGAACCTTCAAATGTGCAATTTGCGAAATACAAATCTTGAAAATCAACTCTTTAAATATGCAAAGTGAAAATGTAATAACAGCAAAATGGAAAATGAACTTTTCAATATCTGCAACTTTCGAATAGCAAAACTTGGATATGAATATTGTAAAATATGTAAAGGGAAATTGAGAATTTCAATGTAAGAAATATGAAAACGAGAAATGCTTGACAACATCTCTACTTAGTATAAAACAGTCCCCGATTTTTGGATGTCACGGTAAATCTCGAGTACCTCTGGATGTATATTGATGCGGTTTTCACCATTCTGTAAAGGATATCTCGAGAATGATTTCTGTACAGAATAATTTATTTATGATCAAAGAAAACTGAGCAGTAACGATATCAGTGAAAACGTCGAAAAAATCCTGGCGTCCGAGCGCTTTTTAAGCTTACGCTGGGCAAACCGTTCAAAATATCTAAATACTATGAGTGTAAGAATTGATCAGCATGAAATGTTTTACAAAAAAGTCCGGGTGAGCATATCTCTATCTTCAATACATCGCCCACTATAAGTGTTTTTACGTTTTCATTCCTTCCAAACTTGTCCATTCAAATACTGAGGAGACAGTTTACCAGCAATCTAAGGGCGAGTCTGTCACCCCTGTTACAGCCTAACTAGCGGGAGAACCTATTACCCCAGATACAGCCAGCAGCAAACTGTCGAGTTGTGTTGAGTTAAGACTTCAGAGTTAGGTAGTTGTGTTTGGAGCTTTCCTGGAAGTGCTATTCTTCATTTCGCCTGTGAACTTGCCGTTCCGCAAAATACACAGTCAAGTTAAAATTGGACGGAAGGGGGATTTATGTTTCATGCACCTCGCCATTCCCTGGAAGTGCAACTCGGCTTTTCTTCATTTCGCCTGTGAACTTTTCGTTCCGCAAAATACACAGTCAAGTTAAGATTTTACTGAAGGTAGATTTGTGTTCCATGCACATCGCCATTCCCTAGAAACGCAACTCTTCATTTCGCCTGTGAACTTTCCGTTCGGCAAAATACACAGTTAAGTTAAGATTGGACGTAAGGGGGATTTGTGTTTCATGCACCTCGCCATTCCCCTGGAAGTGCAACTCGGCTTTTCTTCATTTCGCCTGTGAACTTTTCGTTCCGCAGAATACAAAGTAAATTTAAGATTGGACGGAATGGCTATATGTGTTTCATGCATCTCACCATTTTTAAATTACGTCTGACAAGAATTCGTTATAATTAATTGTCCAGTCAGTGATTTTAAGCCATCATGCCGAGATGTAAAACGGATATATGTCATAGTACATTGACATCGAGAAAAGAGTGCTTATCACGTAACAATGAAACAGAGCAACAAATAATTTCTCGATTGTCCCAAGAGAAAGGAAGACTTCGTTCTCGGCTCCATCAAACCGTTGTTTAAGAAGAACACCGTCTGAACCACGATCAGAAACAAGCTTATGACACCATCATATCTAGCATCACTAAGAAGGAAAGTAAGACATTTTTTCTCGATCACCCTGGAGGCACAAGTAAAACGTTCTTTTATTAATTTTTTGCTCGCCAAAGTGACGCCTGGTGGTAATATTGCTCTTGCCGTCGCATCATCTGGAATTGCAGCCACTCTTTTGGAAGGGGGAAGAACAGCACATGCAACATTAAAACTTCCTTTGAAAGTCAGCAGTAATGATGGAAGCGTATTTCATATTTAAAAACAAAGTAACACTGCCGGTTTAATCCAAAATTGTTCTTTAGTTGTATGGGATGAGGCTACAATATCGCACAAAACGCCCGTTGAAGCTGTAGACAGAACCTTGCGTGATCTAAGGAATTGGAACACACCTAAGGGTGGCCGCAAAGTTTTGTTCGCCGGAGATGTTCGTCAAATCTTACCAGTTGTTACCAGAGGAACGAGAGCAGACGAAGTGAATGCTTCATTAAAAAAGATCTTACATCTGGCCTGATGTAACAAAATTGGCACCCAAAACTAACATGAGAGGACGCTTATCTTCAGAAGTGCAACTCTTCATTTCGCCTGTGAACTTTCCGTTCCGCAAAATAAACAGTTAAGTTAAGATTGGACGGAAGGGGGATTTGTGTTCCATGCACCTCGCCAATTTGTTACTTAGAGTCGGAAATGGAGATATACCGGTCATCGACGGGAAAATTACCCTCAGTCACGATTTCTGTTTTTAAGTAAGCAGCATTCAAGACTTAAATGATAGCGTTTATCCTCAAATCAATGATCCATCTAACAAGTCTCATTCATGGTTTAAAGAAAGAGCAATATTATCGCCGACAAACGTACAAGTTGTGAAAATTAATGACTTGATGATCTCCAAATTCACGGCCCAGGCGATATTATTCAGTAGACGCAGTAGTCGATACTGAAGAAGCATTTCGTTACCCTACAGAATTCCTAAATTCTTTACTTCCTTAGGGTTTGCCACCACCCAACCTTATTTTAAAAGTAGGAGTGCCTATTATATTGCTACGTATTTTACACCCAACCAATGTTAAGCAAAGGGACGCGATTGGTAGTGAAAACTTTTAAAAGCTGTTTCATTGAAGCAACTATCTCGACTAGCTGTGGTACACGAGAAACGGTCTTAGTACCCAGAATCATTATGTTTCCGTCAGATTTGCCTTATCATTTCAAACGAGTATAATTCCCAGTAAGAGTCCACTTTGGCATGACTATAAACAAAGCACAGGGTCAGACACTTAGCGTGACTGGAGTTGATCTCAGTGGAGAAAATTCTTCTCAAGGACAGCTTTACGTGGCTGTACATCAAACCAACATCTTTTCGTGTGCACTGCAGGAAGGAAAACGGCAAATGTCATATACAAGGAAATCTTATCAGACCACGGTTAAAAGTTGCCAATCACCTTGAATTCATAACGGTTCCTGGGCGAAGCCGGGGTGGGTTGCTAGTTTTTCAATAAAAGGAAATCGTAATCAGGTATTACTGTTTTTATTTCAAAACGAATAGGGCTTTACAAAAAAATACAAAAAGAAATTCCTCAACTCTTTTCTTTTATAATGCTCATGTTCACTCTTCATTGACTTTCCATTAATAGCACTAATCACAATCAGGGCTGCCAACCTATCTCCCACTGAGGTATCACGAGCAATGAAACGTTGTTTGCCATTTTTCAATATCACTTTATCAGCCACAGGTCTCAATTGAGGCTGATTATGGCGATATGAAATGTCATATTCTTTGCAAGCTTGATCCGAAAGATTTATAGGTACATCACCACGCTGCAAATATTGAACCAGCTTTGATCCAGGTCCGCAGTATCGGTAGCGAGGTAAGTGCATTTCAAAGGTTAATAAATGAATGATTTTGTCAATGACGTCACAACCAATACAGGTCCGGCATATCCTTTTCAATCGATGGCAAATAGTTTGGATCTTCCCGTTCTGTTGAGAAAGTTGTTGTTGCTTTTTTCCTCGCCATGACAACCGTGGAATGAGGAAACATAGTCTTTGTTTAAGGTTATATGCCCGTGATACAGTTTGACAAGCTGTCAGGTTCGACACTGTTGTACCGAAGGAAGTTTGGTAATGGAAACTTGCTAATGATGATCGTAATCAGTGCAGGGTTGCAATTCACCTAATACAGGGTCTGAGTCCACGATTTTGGTACATGTTGCCAGATTTATTTCACTGCATTAGCCACCTCATAATAAATAAAAGATTTTGGCAAGGCATTTAATTCCTCTTTTGAAAAACTGTCTAGTTTCTTTTTGCGCACGAAAAATTTCCCAATAACTTGCTTTGTAGCGTTATTCTCACATTCCAACATTGTGTACACCGACATGATGCATTCTAGACGGCTTATCACTCACTAGTGATATTCCTACTGCCGCTAGGGACAAGTAATATATTGTCCATGACGTCACGACATGTATTTCTCGTTAGCCAATCAAACAGATTACATACATGGAAAACGGCTTAATGTTTTTTCATTAAAAGTGCCTTATCTTGAAAAAGCGTATGCAGTGAAGGACAGCCCAAATCCATGAGATCCATACATTCACACGTGGGAGGCAAAAACGGGCGAAGCCATTCGCGTTTTCAGTTCTTTTCACAAATACAATGTTATCCCTGGATAGATGAGCGTTTAATATCATGGCCAGGTATTTATAGGGAATGGTTCCCCCGTTCCATTGCAATTTTAGATGGGTTTGTATCCAATGGGTCTGCCTTAGGTCTTTAACAGACTGAAACTCTAGCGGAAATGGTGATTTAGACACAAAATGAAATAGTTTAGGTGACCAGTGTGCCGTGCCATCAATAATCGCCATCTCTTTAAATATATACTTGTTGTCGTTGATCTTAAAGCTTTGAGTATCCACCACTAGTGTAAGTGACATGTTTACGCTTGCCAGGACCAAGGCCAAGTGACTACTGACTAACAACTGCTGAGGTGTAAAAATTGCATTTAGTCAAATCACATTCTAGTATAAGTCGCGCCCATTTCAAAGTGTGCCAACTTCAAATCGCTCCCACTATCATGCCGCCCACATCAAACCGGATCCACGTCAAATCGCGCCCTCTTCAAATAGCGCCCACTCTAATCGCACTCACTATCAATTGCGTCGTGTATAATCGCGCCTATATTTGCTGACACTTTAAACTGCTCCCACATAGGTTAGGTTAAGTTAGATACGCTGAGGTTAGGATAGGTTCGATTAGGTTAGACAGAGTTAGGTTAGAATAGGTTCGGTTAGACCAACTGGATACTTACTAGAGACTATTGAGGTTTAGAAATAATAACCATTTTTTTATTAAACCATTTTATTTGCATAAAAAACATTACAAGCTTTACATTTTATTGTCATTCTGGGATAGGGGCGGTACTAACTCATACAACATAGTCCTTTGTGTTTATATCGTCCATGACACCTGTGATGTCCCAATGTCTCTAGACTGGGAGTATTCACATTCATTTTTTGTCACCTTGTTCTGTATTGCCAACCGGAGCACCGTTAATGCCATAAGGTATACACGTATCATAACTTTTGCCTTCACTTAGGGGCATTATAGATGGGTATCTTGAATTGCATGGTATATTACCTACATCCATTCGACGGAGGTAGGGGCATGCTGGTGATTAGCGCTGATGTTCTACTAAATGTTCATCACTCTCTAACCACCGGTATATTGTAATTGGACAAAAAACACATTGCACTTCATCTCTTGTTAGCCTACTTTCGATATTTGCTAAAAATTAAAGCAGACTTATGAGTTCAACACAGGGCCAAAAATTGTGTGTCTGTGTGTCTGTGAGTGTGTGTACTCTGCATGTCTGCCCCCCACCCCCACCTCTATCAATTAAAAACGGGGAAACCGAATTGAACGAAATTTGGCACAGAGGTAGCTCTAGCAAAGGCCACCTCAGTGACATGTTTTATATCGCCGCCATCTTGACGGAAACGTAAGGGCGTCCACACAAATGTTCAAAGCTTAAATCAAATGTCGACTAACCTAATCATTTGAACACTACCACAATTTACATCATCTTACATTTATGTCGGAAGCGTCTTTTTTTACCAAACTACTAGGTCATTGCCCCAATAGTTTGCAGATGGCGACCATGTATGTGTGCAAATCTATTTACCATATCAAATCAACCACGGTGGAATCGAATTGAACGAAATTTGGTAAGGAGGTAGCACTAGCAAAGGGCACCTCACCTTCATGTTTTATATCGCTGCCATCTTGACGCAAACGTAATGGCGGCCACCCAAATGTTCAAAGCTTAAATCAAATTACGACTGACCTACTCATCTGATCTTTACCAAATTTTGCAAGAACATATACTCACTCGGGAAGCGTCTTCTGACGAAATTACAAGTTCACCAGTTCAATAGTTTGCGGATGGCGGCTATGTATGGGTGGAAATCAATTCCCTGTATAAATTCAAACACGGCGAAACCGAATTGAACGAAATGTGGTACAGAGGTGGCACTAGCAAAGGGCACCTCATTGGCATGTATTATATCGCCGCCGTCTTAACGGAAACGTAATGGCGGCCACCCAAATGTTCAAATCTTAAATCCAATAACGACTAACCTAATCATCTGATCTCTACCAAATATTGTAACAACATACATTTAAGCGCGAAGCGTCCTTTGACCAAACTACAAGCTGATCAGCTAATAGTTTGCAGATGGCGGCCATGCATGCGTGCAAATTGAATCCCCCTATCAATTCAAACGGGGTGAAACCGAATCGAACGAAATTTGGTACAGAGGTAGCACTAGCAAAGGGCACCTCAGCGTCATGTTTTATATCGTCGCCATATTGACGGAAACGTACTCTTGGCCATCCAAATGTTCAAAGCTTTAATCAAATTATGACTAACCTAATCATCCGATCTCTACCAAATTTTGCAACAATATACCTAAATGCGGAGAGCGCCTTTTATCCAAACTACAAGGTCATCAGCCAAATGGTTTCATCAGGGTGGATGTATGAATCATGCAAGTATTATAGCCCTACCGTAACTTACGATTATACAAGGCCTGGCCTCAACAATTCTGAATATCGTACATAGGGAGGTCTAATCTGTCCTCAGAGAGGTGACCGGTAGGATATTAGCATACTATAATAGAACAAGCAACCCGACCCGGCTTCGCCCGGGATCAGTTATGAAATGATTACGTGATAACTCTTTTTTCTTTTTTTCAATGTCAATATCCGTTTTACGTCCGGCATGATGGGTTAAAATCACTGACTGGACTATTCATTATATTATCATGGAGATGCATGTGCAACAAATTCTTGTCGGACGTAATTTAAGAATGGTGAGGTGCATGAAACACCAATCCCCCTTCCGTCCAATCTTAACTTGACTGTGAATTTTGCTGAACGAAACGTTCACAGGCGAAATGAAGAAAAGCCGAGTTGCACTTCCAGGAAAACTCCAAACACAGCCACTCTTCTCTAAAATTTTTAACTCAACGCGACTCGACAGTTTGCTGCCGGCTGTATCACAGGCAATAAGCTCGTCCGCTAGCTAAGCTGTAACTGGGGTGTTAGACTCGCCCCTAGCTAGGTCGTAAACTGTCGCCTCAGTAACTGAATGGAGATTGTTGGAAGAAATGAAGACGTAAAAACATTTATAGTAGGCGATGTATTGAAGATATGCTCTCCCGGGCATTTTTGTAGAACGTTTCATGCTGAAATATATAGCTATTTGTAACGGTTTGCCCAGCGTAAGCTTAAAAAGCGCACGGATGCCAGTTTATTTTTCGACCTTTTCACTGAAATCGTTAGTTCTCGACTTCCTTTGGACATAAATAAATAATTTTCTACAGAACCCTTCCCCGAGATATCCTTTACAGAATGGTGAAAACCGCATCAAAATCCATACAGTGGTTCTGGAGATTACCCGCGACATCCAAGAATCGGGGATTTAGTTTTATACTAAGTAGAGATTATACGCCAATCAGTATCATAAAATATAATAATATAATCCCCCTTCCGTCCAATCTTAAATTGACTGTGAATTTTGCGGACGAAAGGTTCACAGGCGAAATGAGAGTCGTACTTCCAGGGAATGGCGAGGTGAATGAAACTGAAATCCCCCTTCCGTCTAATCTTAACTTGACTGTGTTTCACAGGCGAAATGAAGAAAACCTGAGTTGCAATTCCAGGGAATCTCCTAACACAACCACCCTTCTCAGAAGTCTTAACTCAATACGACTCAACGGTTTTCTGCTGGCTGTATCAGGGGCAATAGGTTCGACCGCTAGCTAGGCTGTAACAGGGATGATAGACTCGCCCTTAGCTAGCTCGTAAACTGTCGCCTCAGTAGTTGAATGGACATGGTTGGAGGAAATTAAAACGTAAAATCACTTTTAGTGGGCGATGTATTGAAGATAGACATATGCTCTCGCGGACGTTTTTGTAGAACCTTTCATGCTGAACAATTCTCACAGTCATAGTATTTAGATATTTATAACGGTTTGTCCAGCGTAAGCTTATAAAGCGCTCGGACGCCAGTTTTTTTCGACTTTTCCACTGAAATCGTTACTGCTCGGCTTCCTTTGATCTTAAATAAATTATGTTTTACAGAAATCCTCCTCCAGATAACCCTTACAGAATGGTGAAAACCGCATCAATATCCATCCAGTGGTTATCGAGTTTACCCGTAACATCCAAGAATCGAGGACTTTGTTTTATACTAAGTAGAGATAAATGAAACCGTAGATGTGACTAACAGGTCAGGCTTACCGTGCTATATCTTTGTGGGCCCGTGCTGTCCCGTTGTCAAAATGGCCGCTATTTTTGCTCATAAATACATATATTTCCGTAACTTACTATGTTTATATCCTTTTAGGAATGTACTGAACAAAATAATACATACTTAGTATCAAATAGTTTATAAAAATGCCAGAAAGCGCTAATGGAATCGTTGATTTCAACACAAAATATGATACATTTATACTAAACCAGTTGTTTACCAAGTATTATCGTAGCACATCAGTGGCGTAATGGTAGCGACTTGGGCTCATTGTCTGGGGGTTCGTGGATAAAATTCCTGCAGGCTCAAATGTCTTTACTTCTTTTTTTTTTGTATTTATTGATTTATAAGCACACACACGTTGTAATGTTAAGCATAGTAGTGTGAATTTGCAATCGAAAATACTATATATATACTTATAACACCACATATTTCACCACTCGAATACAGTGACCTTGATCCGTGGTAGAGACTATTGTTGTTGTTTTTGTTGTTGATTAGTTAAGGATTTTTCGGCATCATGGTCTCGTAGCCCCGTTTACTTGTGTGTGTTTAGAAGTTGTCTGTTAACCTGTGTGACTGAGATGTCTGTAGGATAACTAGTGTATGTACGTTTGAGTGAGGAAGTATTTGGATAGGAAACCTTGGTTGTTGTTTCATTAAAAATGCATGAACATCATGATCATTTAGCCCCGTGTACTTGGGTGAGCGTTGAATTTAGTCCAATAACCTGTGTTATTGTGATGGCTGTATTCGTGGGTGTATATATAAAACAGTTGAGGATTCAATCAAGCAACGTTTAATATCCTTATAGCAAGATGCATTTCAACAAGCTAAACCAACATTCAATTGTACTCCTTGAAAGGGAAAAAGAGTTATAACTATACCCATGCATTTAGGAGAAAGTGGGCTATGTGTTTCTTACTGAACATCTTGTTGTTAAAAATAGAAACCAGCATCTGCTATTGCTTCAGGGTTAATAACAGGCACAGGCATTGTGGCAAATATCTTGAAACGTTGTTTGGCGGGATATTGTCATGCGTTTCAAAATCTAGTCAGATGTCAATATGGGATGTTTTGACAGACTCTTCCAAGTAGGAACAATCAAAGACCACCAATGGTGCCCTTGCCTTGAACTCTTGGGGTGTCACATGGGGTAATTCTCCTTTTGATAATATGACGGTCTAAACTTAGAAAACATGTCGTAGAGTGAACCAAACTTTTTTTTTTAAATCTAAATCCAATCCTTCATAGGGAAAAATAGCTCCGTTCAGGAAAAGACGTACGGTATATTTTTAATTGTACGTGATCAAATTGAGTGACATCTTTCGTTTGTTGATACTTTGATTCGTTTGAAAACCCATACTAATGTAGAGAGGTATCTCTGTGTAGCGTGCTGTAATCACAGACCACCTGTGTGTGTTGGTCGTTGGCAACAGTGGATACTCATGTAGCGCCCTGCCTCTAAATTCCATGGGTATATGCATATATTTTCCCACATTCTTGAGCATCTCCAGTTTTTTGTTATCCGAAAGGGTAACGTTTGGTACTTTCCATAGAATACGTTATAGTTGAATTTACGAAGCGATGGCTTCATCACTCGCTCCATTCAGTGCATTATAATCGCTCCTGTCTCTGATAACACAAAGCACTTGACTTGCGGGTCCACAGGGTCAATCATGTGGATTATGCGGTTATTATTAGTGGTATAGCATTTACAGTTAGGTTTGGCACCATGCCATATAACCCATTCACCACGTTATCGATATTTTCTTTTGAAGTGGCATCAGTAAAAACTTGAGGATATTTCATGTGGGTTAATCGCTTTACATTAAAGTCATAATCTCCCCCGATAGTACGTGGCACCACCAACATATCAACGTAGTGTTTATGAACAGGGTCCGGGGGCGTGGTGGCTCAGCGGTCTAGCTTTATGCCTCTCACCAAGGCGGTCCGGGTTCGATTCCCGTTCAATGCATGTGAGATGCCATGTCCTGTGGTTCGGATTCCACGTAAAATGGAGGTCCCGTGGCTCATGATCTCGAGATTAACGGTCACGTTATACTACGAGCTACCTTATTAGCAGGGTCCGTCTCTTGTTTGGGATTATTTAATAATATGGTCTTGGCCTTGGGCATTAATGCACGTCCAATGACATCCATGGTAATACTGTTCCTGTCCCAGGGTTTGGCTCCGTGTATATAGACAGCCTACTAGCATCTTTTACAATTAGATGAAATGCAGATTATTAAGCAGCAGGAGTCACTCCCCGTTGGGGACATGGTTTCCCATCTCTTTCCTACAACATCCAAACAACGACACGGTTCACTGTTTCCGTCTTCCATTCGCTGCCTCATTGTGGGACCCTCAGATTGTGGAAAGACCAATATTTTGTTCACACTCATCACGGCTCCAAAAGGTCTGCGTTTATAAATTGTCCATATTATTTCAAAATCCCTCTATCAACTACTCTATGAGTTACTGGATCAGGTCATGTCTGAATTACGGACCGAGAATATAGGTCATATTAAATTTTCTATGGAAGAAAATGTTATTGCCCCGGATGCAGTAAGTCATGATCCGCTTATGATTTTGGATGATGTGTCCAACGAACGACAGGCTAATCAACCAAGCCTATTTCAGCATGGGTCGTCACAAACATACTGAGTGCCTTTATCTTGGACAAACTTATCACAATATGTCCAAACAACACATTCGTGATAATGCCTATGTGATTGTTTTATTTCACCAGGAGGAGCGGAATATGCGCCACATTTACAACGAACATGTCAATCCTTATATGACCTTTCAAACCTTTACTCAATTGTGTGCCAAATGTTGAAACACTCAACGACATGCCTGCCTTGTTATTGACAAACAAAATGATATTAACCAAGGACGTTATCGCTTATGGTTGGATCATTTTATTCATATTTAAGGGGCTGCCACTTTTCCTCTTATGTCATTCCTCCAGACACCATGACAACAGCAGGGAGTCAATTGAAAAAGCATATTATTATTGCAAAAAATAATATTCGCCAAACATTTCGTCAATTGAAACGATCACGTGCGGATAATGCATTCTTTATTCAGCAACATTTAGCGCCTCCTCTAAAAGCCGTGTTTAAATCATCATCCACGTCTCAAAAGCCTATAACAGTTTCAAAAGCAACGCAGACTATCCAGCGGTCCCTGTGGTAAGGAACAAAAGGAACTGGATAGTCTAGTGATGTTAAGGAAGAGGTATTTTCACCGACAAAATCAGAGAATGAGGTGTTTACATCAGCAAACCAATCACCACTCCCTGAGTTTCTGAAAACAACAGTAATTGCCCAAGCGCCTACAACTTCCAAATAGCCCAGTTAAAAAGCATTCTGTTGAAGAATTACGGTGCTTAGTGTCACCCTACCTCAAGAATTTGTTCATTAAAAAGACTGATACTACCTATGGTGTTTACTATAGTGATGATTGTTTCCGGATTGGTGATTCTGATATCAATTTCGGTAAACATGTAGTCAGCATTAAAAATGTTAACTATAAATTAACAGCGGGTCTTTTAGAGCTGTTAATTTCACGTACTCCGCTATACGAAGATTATACCCGGAATGATCTCCAAACGTATAAATCCATCTTAATGGCAACTAGTGCTCACAAAAGGGAATATAAACGACCTGACACAGTCAATGCCAATAAAAGTATAAGTATAAGACCAACATTTCAAAATTATTTCCAACCACAGACAGTATTCGTCGTGGACCTTCAGCTTTGGGAGTTGCATTTAAACCGTTAGAACCCATCGTGGATATCATACAATGGTACAATCCAAGTAAGCTAGTCAAAAAGTTACAACTCTTGCATGCTTCACGATAGGCTGGTCATACCGGTCATGGTTGGAAAATCGAAGAAATTGAACAAGAACTTCGAAATGCCAAAATTATTGTTTAAACCTTCACCAATTTAAGTGGAAATAGCTCGCGAGATGCATGCCCCGGCCAGACGAAACTATCAGTGACTAAACGTTATTTCACGGGGTGTGGATGAGTTTTGGCAGGCCGATTTAGTGAATATGTTTCCCTATGCTAGCGTTAACGATGGTGTACGCTATATGCTCACCGACATCTATGTTTATTCCGAAATGGCATTTCTTCAACCTGTGAGTCGCAAGTCAGACCCTCTGGTGACCAGTGCATTCATGAGTATTATTCAACAATCCAAACGTCAACCCTAGCTTCTGCAAACAGACCAGGGCGAAGAATTTTTCAACATGGATTTCTCCAGTTTTCTAAAATCTTTGGATATTCACCATTACACCACGTACACCAATCTAAAAGCTATGGTGGCAGAGCGTTTTAATTGCACATTAAAAACAAAGATGTGGAAAGGCTTCACGGCTCGTGGATCCTAACGCTGGATAGACTTAATACCTGAGCTAGTGTAACTTTACAATGATACTTATCACTGGACTATTGGAACAAAGCCACGAACTGTGACAAAGATAGTCCATGGCTGCATAAACTCTCAAATCCCATCACAACTGCTGATCCTAAACCCCACAGACTTAAAATCGGCGATTATGTACGTGTCAGCAAGTTCCAGTCTGTTTTAGACAAAGCATACACGCCAAATCAGGAACAGAAATATTTCGTATTCGACAAGTCAACTTCGACAGCCCATCAACGTATTTACTGCAGGACCTCAACAATCAGCCCATAAAAGGATGGCTTTATCTCCAAGAACTCCAAAATATGCATTTTCCAAAACATTACCTAGTGTAAAATGTGTTCAAAACAAATGGAAACAATTTGTATGTCAAAAGGCTGGGGTTTAGCTCAGCATTTAATTCTTGGATCAATAAATTAGATTTGGTGTACACCGTTTGTCATTTATTAACCATCACTCATAACCTATAATTATCAATAAGCCCAAAGACAATTAGTCAAATGGTCAAAGACTTGCGAACGTGAATAATTGTAGCCTGTAATAATTCGTTTCCTCTCTCATTACCACATCACTCACGGTAATCATGACTTGACCAGTCTGTACCCTGACACCCCTTTTCCCAGATGGCTAAATTCTTATCTCATCAACTTAAACAAGGCCTAACAAGTCCACATGTGTTATTAGCAACTTCCCACACTTCGAAATTCTGTTATCATGTATGTGCAAGTCTAAAGTCCAATGGAAACACCTGCATAGTTTAGTATTTCACTCAAACTTGCATGTTCTCACATACAAACGTTACAAGATTAAACTTTCTATCTTGCATTATGTTTCATCACAGCAGAGAGCCGAGCCATCATGTCATGTGTGTTCTCACGAGCCTCAGCGAATTCCATAGACAAGCGGGTTATCACCTTGTGCTGCAGAGGCTGGCCAGCAAAGTTAGTCCAAGAGACTGCTGTACACAGAGCAGACCTTCCACTGGCTACCAGGCGGAATATATAAATATTACATTCATTTAACAATTCAAAGTCGAATTTCACCCAAAATCTGTTCGATTACAAATATTCTCCTTTCTTTCCGCCTATGGAAACTATCTCCAACGAAATAGCCATCGTCCCCAATCTATCAATCATTACCTAATAATAATCCAGTGGTCGTGTCTTTGAACATGTCCTGAAAAAATAAATAAACTGCAATAAAAAGGGCAATGCAGTAATTAATTCAACCCCTAGCACGCCTTTCCAACATAGCAGGTTCATGAAATATCAGGGGGGACAAAAGTCAATGACCTTGCAGTTTTGGAATATTTGAAAACCTAAGTCGTTCATGGGAAAAGGGGTTTCAGCCCGAGCAAAATGACACCCCACATGGTCATCTACGATCATACGGTCGCGAAGTATCAAAAAAAAACTCGATTACCTAAAAGTTATGTTTTGTTTTGGTAAAAATCAGCAAAAATGTATAGTTCACAGTATAGACAAGAAAAATGCCCATTCGAACGACACTTTACATGTCTGCGATAAATGTTTTGCGAGATATCGGCTAAAGTCGAGCAACGCGCGTGTGCAGACACTTAAACAACACAGATTAGTGAGTTAAAATCTGCACTCTCTCTCTCTACTACTACAATGATTTATTCTAACGATTAAGTGTATAGAGGCCTTTCGTTTAAGCCATTGCACAACGTTCTGCGATTCATAGTTTTAGAAATATAGCCTACTTTCTAAATTATTGTCTTTCAACAAAATATTAAAAATATAACGAGTAGTTCATAGAAAAGGGGGCGTCACCGCGAGTAATTTTACACCTCATACACGTCTCTAGCATTATTGGGTCGCGAAATATCCACTAATTTAACTTGGACGCTACACGACGCCAGGCGTCGGGTGAGGCAGGACCGCCACCATCTCCCTACTTAAGTATAACATAACTGTGCTAATTCGGATGAATGCTGAAAACACCCGTACATATGAGGAGTACGTACAATCTTGTCAACACGTTGTGGATATGTATACTTTTCGTGGGATTGCATCTTTCCACCTTGGCACTATTGAGGGTACGAGAAATGTATCGCTCAATACTTCACATTTATTGAGCAATGGAGTATGTGAGCTAATCTTGAACATTTAAATCAAACGTTTAAATTACTTCATTCTAGTAATTCCCTTGAAATATTAACTGACTTTTGTAGCTAAAGAACAGACAAGAAAATATACGTAGATGAACCTGCTGCGCTGTGAAAGGAAACCAGGTATATAACCGACGCAATAACCCTGTTTCCTCAACATGATAAACGGTCACGCTATTTTATACGAGGGATGCGAAGAGTTCTACTCCCCAGGGGTTGTATGACCTTGGCGAGGTGGGAGTGCTTGCGAGGTCTAATGATCCATTGGGCTAAGCCGGCGGTAGCGTAGCTACTGGAAGGGCCTTCCGTTCCGGACAGGTCAATGGTGAAGATCCAGACTAAGAAGCAACCCAACCTACTGCCTTGTGGGTAGAAGAGGGATAATCTAAGGTTAAGGGACCAACGCTGACCAAAAGGCAGCCATCCGACAGGCTGTGAAGGGGCAGCCCTTAGATTGGTATTTTGCAGGGGTGACTTCCCAGCCATGTAAAAAGTAATTAGTCAAGAAAATGTTGAACACATATGGAAACCGGACAGTCTCTTAGATGACGACCAGGCAACGGACACGGACTGATCTAATGGTGGCTACGTGGAATGTATTGAGTCTCGACAGACCAGGGGCATTTAGAAACTTGAACGCCGAAATGAGCATCTATCATATAGGAATAGCTGCTCTGCAGGAAATAAGGTGGAAGGAAACGTGTGCAATGGCTTCTGGCGATTATACGATGTTTTGCAGTAGTAGTGGGGCAGCTTGGATTGGAACCAGATTACTAGTCAACAGGGCATATAAGTCGGCGGTATTGAACTTTAAATCAATAAATGGCAGGAAATGCACACTAAGAGTCAAAATGAAATTCTTTAACATGCCACTTTTATGAACAGCTAATATGCACATATGATTCTGTAGCAGAAAATGATGTAAACGTGATCCTAGGAGATATGAATGCCAAAGTTGGAAGGGAAACCGTGTTTCAACCACATGTGGGAAAGTACAGTTTACTTGAAGAGTGTAATGATAATGGATCAAGGCTGGTGGACTAAGCGATAAGTAAAAACCTCACAATAAGCAGCACCATCTTCCCACATAAGAATAATCATAAAGGGACATGGAGATCTCCGGATGGGACCACAGTCAACCACATAGATCATCTATACTAATATAATAAAGCTGAAGAGTTTGTGTGTTTGTTTGTGTGTTTAAACGCACTAATCTCTGGAACTACCAGTCCGATTCAAAAACATCTTTTTTTATATGATAGCCAGATTCAAGAGGAATAGTTTAGGCTATGTTAAATTTCGGACA
This sequence comes from Meconema thalassinum, assembly GCA_946902985.2. Taxonomy (NCBI): domain Eukaryota; kingdom Metazoa; phylum Arthropoda; class Insecta; order Orthoptera; family Tettigoniidae; genus Meconema; species Meconema thalassinum. The sequence continues at coordinate 801,103,606 of OX336389.2, read as the reverse complement.
GTCCACGCCATTCCCTGCATTTAGGCCCTTTGGCACTAATCTTCACCGTTTCACCGATCAGAATCAAAATTTGTATACATACATACACTTTGGAACCCTGCGAGTAACACTGTCTGCATGAAATTTATGACAGACTGGTACATCCCCTGCATTTAGGCCCTTTGGCACAAATCAGTAGAGGAGAGCTAGGAGTTCTAACGAGTGACACGAGCCACTCGGGTACGCTGAACTCTCATGTATATTTCATGAAACCATGGGCATGCGACATGTCGTTGGACTCGGGCTGACGTGCTCTTCCTATGGACCACTCGTTATATTTTTCAATTTTTTTTTGAAAATTTTTGTTTTTCGACATAGGCGATAGTTAAAAAACTAAAAATGATAGAACGTTTTGTCATGGTTGAAACGAATGGTCTTTATCTCCTTTATTTTTTTGTATGAAAACTTTTTTATTTTTCATGTTTTTTGAAAAGAGTCCAATTTTGAAATTCATATATTTTGGAAACTAGGAATGTCACAAATAAGATTGTTTGACATAAATAAAAGGTCCCTACCTCCTCTACCTCCAAAATAAATTTCAACTATCTAGGACAAATATTTGTAGTAGTGTCAATTGGAGAGAGCTGCTGCACTTAGGATGTTGTGAATACCTGGCGGCCTTGGGAGGGAAGGATTGATCCTAAAGGGCGTGCATGGATTAGTTTTTTCGTCTCGTTATGCTCTTTACGCGGATGTAGGGGTTGAAAGGATGAAAAGCTGGAAAAATGGTTTTTTAGGGGTAAAAAGGTGATTTTAAACGTTTTGTTATATCTCGCGAATCAATGATGTCAGAGGCGCGTACGAGGGGTGCAAGGACTCGGAGTGACGTCCTCTTTGCTATGGACCCTGTATTATTTTTTTTTTAATTTTAATTTTTATTTGTTTTTGAAAGTAGGCGACAGTTTGAAAACCAAACATGATAGACCGTTGTGCCTTAGTTCAAACGAATGATCTCTATGACCTTTATTTTCATAATAAAACTTTTTTATTTCTTACATTTTTTAGGTCCAATTTTGAATTTCCTATATTTTGGAAACTATCGAGTTTACAAAAATGTTTGTTTTACATGAATGGTTGGTATTTACTCTCTGTACCTCGAAAGTAAATTTCAAGTCTCTAGGACAAAAACTATGCATTTTCAAACTTTAAAAAAAAAATTAAAATAAAGAGTGTTTGTAGACAGAGAGCCGGTAGCGCTTGACGTATGTTACAACGAGGCTATGACTGGCCATGGTGAATACAGGAAATGGCTATTTCGACGGGGCGACAAGACGATAGAACGAGGGGTCGCTTTTCGATATTTATACTATGACAGATGAATGAAGGCGAATATTTCATAAAAAATCCCTCATGGCGAACTTTAAAACATGTGTTAGTAATTGCTGATCAGTAACATGACAAAATTGATAATAATTGTTGACAAAGGGGCCCAAACAATAAAACAAAAAATATTATTATTTTAAATAATTTTAAATTGTAAATGAAAACGTTGTGGTAGACAGATACACGACACCGCTGGGCGTGTGTTTGAATAAGCTTGCCGCACTCCCCTGGGGCAATGATTAAATGAATGAGAGATTAAATGAAATGATAGTGTTGAGTGTTGCTGGAATGAAATTGTGACGGGAAAAACCGAAGTACCCGGAGAAAAACCTGTCTGCCTCGACATTGTCCAGCACAAATCTCACATGGAGTGACCGGGATTTGAACCACGGACCCAACGGTGAGAGGCCGGCGTGCTGTCGCCTAAGCCACGGAGGCTCGCTAATAATTATTATTACAGTAACATGTTTAAGCATAATAATAATAATAATAATAATAATAATAATAAGACACACATGTTTTCAATGTTAACACACACACACACACAGAGTTCTGCTTGCTGGAGACTGAATACTATACCTAGCCAGAGGCCTTGTGAGAGCTGTTGCTGCTGCTGACAAGGCAGGAATGTCTTCTTCAGCAGGAAGTGCGATATCAGCTTACTTGCCTGGTAGAGACTAGCAGGTCTGGCGTTTAAACAACCGCCATGTTGGTTCGTATGCAGTAGTAATACCAATCTATAAGCGGCAGCCATTTTGGTTCTTTATTAAAAATATGAAACTAGTATAAAAATATGAGTATTATCGCGCTTGAGGAATGTGGAGAGGCATGGGAACAAGTGAGAGACAAACAACATTTCAAGGTCAAAACGCTGAGAAAATGCAACTCTCTCTGTTGCTAAGCAGACTGGTAAGGTTTTTGTTAGTAATACACTGCCAGGACCAGCAAATAGACGTATACAGTAAAGTTGTGAGCTGAATTTGGGAAGAAATAAATCATTTTATTTTTTGGTAAGTACCTATGAATAATTATTTTAATAATGTTATGCTATGAAACTTAAATTTGCAGTTATTGATAAGGTAATTAATGATTTTAGCCTACTTTCGATTTTTGCAAAAAAAAAAATATATATATACTTATGAGATCACTACAGGGCCAAAAATTGTGTGTCTGTCTGTGTGTGTGTGTGTGAGTGTGTGAGTGTGTGTACTCTGAATGTCAGTCCCCCCTATCAATTCGAACACGGTGAATCCGAATTGAACGACATTTGGTACAAAGGTAGCACTGGCAAAGGGCACCTCAGTGTCATGTTTTATATCGCCGCCATCTTGACGTAAAGGTAATGGCGGCCACCCAAATGTTCAAAGCTTAAATCAAATTACGACCAACCTATTCATCTGATCTCTACCAAATTTTGTAACGTTATACCTTCAAGTATGAAGAATCCTTTGACCAAACTACGAGGTCATCTGCCTAATAATTTGCGGATGGTGGCCATATTTGTGTGCAAATCGGTTCCCCCTATCTTTTTAAACACGGTGAATCTGAATTGAACGAAATATGGTACAGAGGTAACACTAGCAAAGGGCATCTCAGTGTCAAGTTTTATATCGCCGCCATCTTGACGAAAACGTAATGGCGGTCACCCAAACGTTAAAAGCTTAAATAATATTACGACCAAACTAATCATCTGATCTCTACCAAATTTTGCAACTTTATAACTTTATGTATGAGGAATCTTTTGACCAAACTACGAGGTCATCTGCACAATAATTTGCGGATGGCAGCCATGTATGTGTGCCAATCGATTCCCCCTATCTAATCAAACACGGTGAAACCGAATTGAACGAAATTTGGTACAGAGGTAGCACCAGCAAAGGGCACCTCATATTCATGTTAAATATCCGTGTGACACTTATTTCAACAAGCTACTACAACCAACATTAAATTATACTCCTTGGAAAGGACAAAGAGTTATAATAATACCCATGCATTTAGGAGAAAGTAGGCTATATGTTCTTTACTTAACATCTTGTTTTTTATTTATTTATTTGTTTGCAGTTAACCGGTGTACCTTGCGTGTCTGAGAAACAAGAAACCCTTGCACTTTTGATCCCACGAGTAGGAAACAGGAACAAGCCAATACAAGCCAAGATGAGTTTTTTTAACTAACTTGTTTCATTTTTTGTTGGATATTTCTTATTTTATTTTATGAAATGCATGTATTAACGTGAAAGTAAGTATTTATAGCGGTTTGTTTTATTTATTTTTAGAAACATGGAAACAAAAACCTTACCGCCGTAGCAGTTGCTGAAAACCCGAGACGCACTAGAGCGAAACCATTGCCAAAGAGTGAACTATTTAAAACTCAGATAAGCCTAACATAAAATGCTATTCCATTTTACCGTTACTGAAAACTCCTACACAAAAAAATCATTACCTGTACATGACTGGTACAAGGATTGCTTTCTTGATTAATGGCTATGTATTGGCAAAAGGTTGTTGACCGGGAAAAGTACAAGGCCATATTGGATTTCCTAAAAACAAAATTTTAATTTAATTTATGGGCGGTTCCATATGAACTCAACGAATATCCACAGGTTTGAACATGATAATCTGGACAAAACGACATGACATTTATATATATATATATTGGTTTTATTATAACACATGGCGTTAGTACCAAATACAACAAGTGAGCAAGTCAGTTTACCACGTGGATTAAATTTAAAATCAGAAAACGATCGTTGGTTAACATTTGAATTCTGGGCTGTAGGCTTGTTGTCGGCACATAAACTTGCTGGAGCTGGCTTCTATTACTTGAACTGAGAAGATGTTGTGCGCTGTGTGTTTTGTCGTATTGAACTTTCACACTGGGAAGAAGGGGATGATACCTTTAGAGACCATCTCCTTGTTGTCCTTACATGCTTGGAAAACAAGTAGGTAACATACCCGTGTATCCATTTTACCCGACCACAAGGCCATTGGCCGCTACTTACCTTGCTGAATCGAATTAAATAATAATGATGTATTACCTGCCAACGACGGTAATGTCGATATATGCGGTCCATATGCCATAGACAGTGTTGAATTGGCATGTGCTTTTGAAAAATTGGAAGTTTGCAAGACTAAAGCAATAACACCCCCAGAGTACAGGTCTGTTGAAAAACGTTTAGAATCCCATAAGAATGTTTGGCCATTAATATTAAAACACCTTATAATACAGCTAAGTGAAGCTGGATTTTTGATACTGGTGAATGGGATAAAATAATATGTTTTCATTGTGATTTGCTTTAAAGGATTGTCAAATGACTGAAGACCCTTTTGTGGAACACGCTCGTTGGTTACCTAACTGTCAATACATGGTGTTGCTTAAAGATCAGGAATTTGTGAACACTATTCGTAAAGAAAACGTGATTGCAGCACAAGAGATAACAGTGCCTTTAGAGTTAGAACACGCGGAGCAAATACACAAGGATGAAAAAAATGACTTGTCATATGAACAGATACAAAAGTGTGATCAACTATAATGTAAAATGTGTTATCAAGATGAACTAGGTGTTGTATTTTTGCCTTGTGGACACATGATAGCATGTTTCAAGTGTGCATTAGAACTAAACAAGTGTGCTATATGCAAAAAAGGAGTATCTGCTACAGTTAGGGCATTTCATGCGTAAATAGTATAATTTATTAACAATGCATAGCGCAAAATACCTAATTGCACAATATTATTAAAGCTGTTTTTGAGTGTAACAGATATGCTTTCCTTTTGTTTATAGACTACTACAATGAATGTTTTGAATGCTGTGGGACGAACATGTCGCTTAGAGACAAAGAAGCACAGCGAATTGCCAACGCATATTGCATTCCGGATTATCAAGATTCGGAAATTGAAAACAGCATATGGTGATCGTGTACTTTGTGTATGCGAAAAATTTTGAGACATTTTTGCCTACACGGTTTAGTGATATGACGGAGATTGTTTTTAATGAAGTGAATAATGCTGTGCAACCTGTACACTTAATTTATGAAGGTTTTAAAAACAATAGGTGCATGGTCCGTTTTAATTAAATAAAAAAACAAATTTGAAATAATAATGTAAAAATAGAAGTGATGACAATACACTGAAAAAATGTGTATAAAATAATAATGTTCTATATTTTAGTATTGTCTTTAAAAATATTATGATGAAACCAATAACAAATTATATAACGTTTGTAAATAAATACAAATGATGTTACAATGCTGTTTTATTTTCTACAAAGTTACAATATTTAACATTGCAGAGTATACACGATTATGACAATAAATGCATACTTAATACAAGTCTACCTTTACGACAGTGTGTTATAGTTTTAAAAACAAAGCTTGTTCTAGATCTTTTTCCACGGCGAACAGTAGGTATAAAAACGTCATTATCACTATTATAATCATAAGCAGCATCATAATTATTATCCTCAACATTATCATCAACAACACTAAAACCAGTTAAATATTCCACTCCCTGTTCCTCTTTCTGTTCCTCTTCCTCTTCCTCTACAGTGTCCTCATGTAGAGTTTGCGTGGCTTTTGATAATGTTAAGGGTTTTTTGAACGTTGAATTATTTTCAGCAGCAGTATTGTTTTCTTGCACTCCCTTTTTAGCTTTTTATGATTTTCTGTTGACAGCAAAAATGTTTCATGCAGTACACTACATTGATGATCACTGACACTTAAAACCTCGCTATTTTTAGCTCACTTTGACATTGTTTTGAGCGTTGTATTGTACAACGCCAAATAACAGTCCATTTTTATTGGTTAGTTTCACAATATATGAATATCCTTTATAGAATGCATGAGGCTTACCACACCTAGTCACTGATACTTCCATTTCAACTGTCATGCATAGACTAAGATCCAGTGAAGACAACTTGACAATAAGAACAATAGTTTAATGTGGGAGCATATATGGGTGCAAATGTGGCAAGCAAAAATCGGGAACAAATGTGTGAGAAAAAGTGGAAACCAAAAGTGGAAGCAAAAAGTGGGAAGCAAATGTGGGAGCACAAATAATAAACTTAGTTATAACCTAACCTAAGCTCACCTTAGCTAACTTCACCTAACCTAACCAAACCTAACCTAACCTAACCTAATCTAACCTAACTTCACCTAACCTAACCTAACCTAACTTGAAAGTGGGAGCAAATGTGGAAGAGAAAAAAAGTGGGAGCATATGTGGGAGCAACAAGAGGGAGCAAAAGTGGGAGCAAAAAAAGTGGGGGCAAAAAGTGGGAGAAAAAAGTGGGAGCAATTGTGTGACCAAAAAAGTGGAAGCAAATGTGGAAGCAAAACAAATTGGGAGCAAATGTGGGTGCAACAAGTGGGAGCAAATGTGGGAGCAAAAAAGTGGGAGCAAAAAGTGGGAGCAAAAAATTGGGAGCAAATGTGGCAGCAAATGTGGGAGCAACAAGAGGGAGCAAATGTGGCAGGAAAAAAATGTGAGAAAAAGTGGGAGCAAATAGTGGAGCAAATGTGAGAGCAAATATGAGGGAGCAAAAAGTGGGAACAAATGTGGGATCAAAAGAGGGAGCAAAAAGTGCGAGTAACCATGACTGGTTGTTATGACTTTCATATCAACCGATGCTCATGAATTAAATTTTAGTAGAGTAATCTGAGTAATAATAATATTATTAATAATAATAATAATAATAATAATAAAAGTGGTAGCAAATGTGGGAGCAAATGTGGGAGCAACAAGAGGGAGCAAATGTGGGGGCAAAAAAGTGGGAGCAAAAAGTGGGTGCAAAAAGTGGGAGCAAATGTGAGAGCAAATATGTGGGAGCAAAAAGTGGGAACAAATGTGGGAACAGAAGAGGGAGCAAAAAGTGGGAGCAACCATGACTCGTTGTTACGACTTTCATATCAACTTATGCACATGAATTAAATTTTAGTAGAGTAATCTGAGTAATAATAATAATAATAAAAGTGGTAGCACATGTGGGAGCAACAAGAGGGAGCAAATGTGGGAGCAGAAAAGTGGGAGCAAAAAGTGGGAGCAAATGTGAGAGCAAATATGTGGGAGCAAAAAGTGGGAACAAATGTGGGAACAAAAGAGGGAGAAAAAAGTGGGAGCAACCATGACTGGTTGTTAAGATTTTCGTATCAACCTATGCACATGAATTAAATTTTAGTAGAGTAATCTCAGTAATAATAATAATAATAATAAAAGTTTAAAAATTTGTATTGATATGTTTCAAGGTTGAATTTCCGAAAGTACTGTCGAGAATAATAATTACATGAAACAGATTCAGAGAATTCTAGAGTACTTTAAGTTTAAGGTAACCGTGTAGTGTAATTTGATGAAAAAATGCATTTCTAGTTTTCAACGTAATACAATTCTTCGTTCTTTTACGAATAATTTGATGTATAATTTATTGTAAATCGTTTACATTTAAGCTTTGAAAATTAATTTTGGACTAAGTACTGCACAGCTATTGCTCTGAAAGTGCCGCATCCACTTTCACTTCAATACTTTCTTACTCAATATATTCTCATCTTTTCACTTAGGTGAATTTAATTAATGCTTGGTAAAGTTAAGCGTCATACAGTACGTTGTATGTTTAGTTTCTTGATATTGTTGTTGGTTTCTTTACTTTCCCGGCAGTGTTGTTGTTGTTTTTGTTTTTCTTGGGTAGAAGTCAGAAAGTGTACAGTATATGAAACGTAAATTCTTTGGCAATAGACGTGCTCTAAATATAATATAGACAGTGAACTGTGATTCTTTGTTGCAGTCACTTGTTAGTGTTGATTCTAACCCAACTTCTCCATGTGGTATACCTGAAAATAATTCATAGCCATCGAGTGCATCCAAAAGAAAACTTTCTAAAGACCAATTTCATGATATGGATAGTATTGAGTATATATCACATTCTAATGCTGGCAATGTAATTCAAGGCTTAACAGTTCTGTCAGATATTATACAAACACATTGTGTAAAGTTTGTAAAATGAGTGATAGTTTATCAGTTGGGAAGGATGTTTGTGTAAGGAAAGGTGTGTCCTCCAAGTTAATTTTGAGACCTTCAAAATAGGGGTAATAGAGGCAGTACTTACATTTAATGATGGTGTGATTTCAAGGAATCGTGTATTAAAGGAAATGTGTGTGAGAGTTGGAAAAAAATGTATTGAGTAATTGAAGTCCATCGACCAGAAGCGTTTATATTAAGCTGATAGAGCTGCTGAGGCCATGCAAAAGGAATTAAGAACAAAGCTGAGGTTCAAAAGAAAGTATACAAAGAGAGGGGATGAATCCCAATATGATTACTTTCCTGGGATGTACTGAGATTAGACTCCAGACTCCGTCATAATGTTTTTTGAGATTTTCTCAAAAACTATATTTTTTGAAACATATGTACCTTTTTATCAGAACTGGGTAGGACTATCAAGCTAATATTTTGTATACACAACATAACCATGCCTTTGAGTAATGATGACTAGGATTATTCAAATTGATCCAGTAGTTTCTGAGAAACAGTAATTAATACCACCAAACTCTCATGAAAAATGTAATTTTTTTGTTACAAATTTCAAAAATTAATAATTAAGAACTTGTTCAACATAGAGTTAAGATTCTAGTCATCATAATAGAATAGGGTAATAAGTTTATCTCTGTGAAATTGTATCCCCACATAACTATTAGTTTCTGAGAAAAAGGTACATCAATGTAGGCATTTTTTGCAATTTTATTTACATTTATCAGTGCATTATTAGTGCCCCTATGACAATACCGTACAACTGTGCTCAATGTAGATTACTGTGTATACTCATATGTCTATCTTATACAAATGACACAAATTTCAAAATTTTTACTTGAAATTGTTGTGAAATATTGAGATATTTGTAACGAGGTGCGTTATTTTCCAGTTTCACACTACACGGTTACCTTAATCATTGGCTAGGAGTGATATAGAGCTAGCTAACCTAACATAACCCCAGCTCACCTAATTTAACCTAACTTCACCTAAACTAATGCTATACAAGTTGTGACTTACTTTGAGACTGGCTATGACGTCACAGATGAATGGTGGTGGGAGGCTGGCAAAAAAGGATTTTTTTTGTTTAATAAAGAGTTACGTCCAGCCTCCCACCACCATTTATCTGTAACGTCATACCCAGTATCAAAGCTAGTCACAACTTGTATAACATTAGTTTAGGAGAAGTTAGGTTAAATTAGGTGAGCTGGGGTTAAGTTAGGTTAGCTAGCTCTATATCACTCCTACCCAATGATTAAACTTAAAGTACTCTAGAATTCTCTGAATCTGTTTCATGTAATTATTATTCTTGACAGTACTTTTGGAAATTCAACCTTGAAACATATCAAGACAATTTTTTTAACTTTTATTATTATTATTATTATTATTATTATTATTACTCAGATTACTCTATACCGACAGAAGTGGCTGCGCTGGCGCAGCATTAGGTCATGGGGCCAAGCTCTCTGCTGACTCGGTAGACGCGTGGGTTCGAGCCCCACCGTCGGCCGTCCTTGAAATGGTTTTCCGTGGTTTCCCATTTTTAACACCAGGCAAATGCTGGGACGGTACCTTCTGACAGGCCACGGCCGCTTCCTTGCACATTCTTGCCCAATTTCATTCACCATCATTCATTTCATCTCTCATTAACTCCTCTCCTGAGGTTGGCGTCAGGAAGGGCATCCGGCCGTAAAAACCACCGCCACAAAGACTTCCATCGCATCTCATCCCCGACCCCGTTGGAAAAACGGGAATAATAAGGGGTAGACATACACATTACTCAGATTACTCTACTAAAATCTAATTCATGTCCATTGATTGATATGAAAGTCTTAACAACCAGACATGGTTGCTCCCACGTTTTGCTCCCTCTTTTGCTCCCACATTTGTTCTCACTTTATGCTCCCACATATTTGCTCTCACATTTGCTCCCACTTTTTGCTCCCACTTTTTGCTCCCACTTTTTTGCTTCCACATTTGCTCCCACATTTGCAACCACTTCTATTATTATTATTATTATTATTAATATTATTATTACTCAAATTACTCTACTAAAATTTAATTCATGTGCATTGGTTGATATGAAAGTCTTAACAACCAGTTATGGTTGCTCGCACTTCTTGGTCCCTTTTTTGCTCCCTCATTTGTTTCCACTTTTCCTCCCACTTTTTGCTCTCACTTTTTGCTCTCACTTTTTGCTCCCACATATGATCCCTCTTGTTGCTCGCACATTTGCTCCCACTTATTTTCTCATAAATTTGCTCCCAATTTTTTGGTCACACAATTGCTCCCACTTTTTGCTCCCTCTTTTTGCCCCCACTTTTTTTTTGCTCCCACATTTGCTCCCTCTTGTTGCTCCCACATTCGCTCCCACTTTTTTGCTTCCACATTTGCTCCCACTTTCAAGTTAGCTAAGGTTAGGTTATAACTAAGTTTATTATTTGTGCCCCCACATTTGCTTCCCACTTTTTGCTCCGCTTTTTGCCTCCACTTTTTGCCCACACATTTGCTCACACTTTTTTGCTTGCCACATTTGCACCCATATGTGCTCCAACATTAAACTATTGTTCTTATTGTCAAGTTGTCTTCACTAGAGCTTAGTCTATGCTTGACAGTTGACATGGAAGTATCAGTGACTAAGTATGGTAAATCTCATGCATTCTATAAAGGATATTCACATCTTGGGAAAAGAACCAATAAAACTGGAACTGTTATTTGGTGTTGTTCAAAACAACGTTCAAAACAATGTCGAAGTGAGCTAAAATGTAAAAATAGTGAGGTTTTAAGTGTCAGTGATCATTAATGTAGTATACTGCACGAAACATTGTTGCTGTCAACAGAAAATCATAAAAATGCTAAAAAGCGAGTGCTAGAAAACAATACTGCTGCTGAAAATACTTCAACGTTCATAAAACCGTTAACATTATCAAAAGCCACGCAGACTCTACAAGAGGACACTGTAGAGGAAGAGGAAGAGTAACAGGAAGAGGAACAGGAACAGGGAAATTTAACTGGTTTTAGTAATGTTGAGAATAATGTTGAGGATAATAATAATGATGTTGCTTATGATTATAATAGTGATAATGACGTTTTTATACCTATTGTTCGCCGTGGAAAAAGATCTACAAGAAGCTTTGTTTTTAAAACAATAACACACTATCGTAAAGGCAAAGACTTGTATTAAGTATGCATTTATTGTCATAATCATGGATACTCTGCAATGTTAAATATTGTAACTTTGTAGAAAATAAATCAGCATTGTAACATCATTTGCATTTATTTACAAACTTTATATACATTTTTTTGGTTTCATCATAATATTTTTAAAGACAATACTAAAAACTAAAACATTCTTATTCTATACACATTTTTTCAGTGTATTGTCATCACTTATATTTTTACATTATTATTTCAAATTTGTTTTTTTATTTAATTAAAACGGACCATGCTCCTATTGTTTTTAAAACCTTCATAAATTAAGTGTACAGGTTGCACAGCATTATTCACTTCATTAAAAACAATCTCCGTCATATCACTAAACCGTGTAGGCAGAAATGTCTCAAAATTTTTCGCATACACAAAGTACACGATCACCATATGCTGTTTTCAATTTCCGAATCTTGATAATCCGGAATGCAATATGCGTTGGCAATTCGCTGAGCTTCTTTGTCTCTAAGCCACATGTTCACCCACAGCATTCAAAACGTTCATTGTAGTAGTCTATAAACAAAAGGAAAGCATATCTGTTACACTCAAAAACAGCTTTAATAATATTGTGCAATTAGGTATTTTGCACTATGCATTGCTAATAAATTATACTATTTATGCAAGAAATGCCCTAACTGTAGCAGATACTACATTTCTGCATATAGCACAAGTGTTAAGTTCTAAAGCACACTTGACACATGCTATCATGTGTCCAAAAGGCAAAAGTACAACACCTAGTTGATCTTGATAACAAATTTCACATAATTGTCGGTCACACTTTTGTATCTCTTCATAAGACAAGTCTTTTTTTTTCAGCCTCGTGTATTTGCTCCGCGTGTTCTAACTCTAAAGGCACTTTTATCTCTTGTGCTGCTGCAATCACGTTTTCTTTACGAATAGTGTTCACAAATTCCTGACCTTTAAGCAACACCATGTATTGACAGTTAGGTAACCAACGAGCGTGTTCCACAAAAGGGTCTTCAGTCATTTGACAATCCTTTAAAGCAAATTCACAATGAAAACATATTGTTTTATCCCCTTCACCAGTATAAAAAAATCCAGCTTCACTTAGCTGTTTTGTAAGGTGTTTTAATATTAATGGCCAAACATTCTTATAAGATTCTAAACGTTTTTCAACAGACCTGTACTCTGGGTGTGCTTTAGTCTTGCAAACTCCCAATTTTTCAAAAGCACATGCCCATTCAACACTGTCTATGGTATATGGACCACATGTATCGACACTACCGTTGTTGGCTGGTAATACATCATTATTATTATTATTATTTATTTGTGATTCAGCAAGGTAAGTAGCGGCCAATGGCCTTGTGGTTGGGTAAAATGGATACACGGGTATCCAAGCATGTAAGGACAACAAGGAGACCATCGCAAATGGTCCCTGAAGGGATCATCCCCTTCTTCCCAGTGTGAAAGTTCAATACGACAAAACACACAGCGCACAACATCTTCTCGGTTCAAGTAACAGAAGCCAGCTCCAGCAAGTTTATGTGCCGACAACAAGCCTACAGGCCAGGATTCAAATGTTAACCAACGATCGTTTTCTGATTTTAAATATAATGCACGTGGTAAACCGACTTGCTCACTTGTTGTATTTGGTACTAACTTCATGTGTTATAATAAAACTTTTTTTATTGCAAGTTATTAACGTTGCACAAGAGCACAGAGTATTTTAAAGCACAATCTATGCTTGTTAACTGTCTGTTCACTACGATAATGGCGCATGACCACACCTAAAACAAACAAAATAACCCACCACTCGATCAATAAATCAATCAATCAATACTTGTAAATAAAACTTAAGCGTTAATTAACATTAAATCATAAACACCATCGAAAAGAATAATTAAAATAAATAAACTGTATGTCTGCACAACAGTAACCCATCTACTTTTTTTTATAAAGCTGCAGTCATATATATCCCCCTTTAACCAATATATATAAACAAAAATGTCATGTCGTTTTGTCCAGATTATCATGTTCAAACCTGTGGTATTCGTTGAGTTCATTGGGAACCGCCCATAAATTAAATATAAATTTTTGTTTTTAGAAAATCCAATATGGCCTTGTTCTTTCCCCGGTCAACAACCAATATGGTCTTGTATCTTTTGCCAATACATAGCTATTAATCAAGAAAGCAATCATTTTCCCAGTCATGTACAGGTAATGAATTTTTTTCTGTATGAGTTTTCAGTAGCGGTAAAATGGAATAGAATTTTATGTTCGGCTTACCTGAGTTTTAATTAGTTCACCCTTTGGCAATGGTTTCGCTCTTGTCCGTCTCGGGTTTTCAGCAACTGCTTCGGCGGTAAGGCTTTTGTTTCCATGTTTCTAAAAATAAATTAAATTAACCGCTATAAATACCAAAATTTACGTTAATACATGCATTTCATAATATAAAATAAAAAAATATCAAACCAAAAATGAAACAAGTTAGTTTTTTTTTAAATCTCACCTTGGCTTGTATTGGCTTGTTGCTGTTTCCTTCAAGTGGGCTCAAAAGTGCAATGGTTTCTTGTATCTCAGACATGTAAGGTATACCGGTTATCTGCAAACAAATAAATAAAAAATCATTAATTACCTTATCAATAACTACAAATTTAAGGTTCATAGCAATACATTCTTAAATAATTATTCATAGGTACTTACCAAAAAATAAAATGATTTTTTCTTCCAAAGTTCAGTTCACAGCTCTACTGTATACGTTTATTTGCTGGTCCTGTTAGTGTATTACTAACTCAAACTTTATCAGTCTGCTTAGCAAGAGAGAGTTGCCTTTTCTCAGCGGTTTGACCTTGAAATGTTGTTTGTCTCTCACTTGTTCCCACACCTCTCCACATTCCTCAAGCGCGATAAGATTCATATACCTTATACTAGTTTCATATTTTAATAAAGAACCAAAATGGCTGCCTCTTATACATTGGTATTACTACTGCATAAGAACCAACATGGTGGCTGTTTAAACCTCTACCAGGCAAGTAAGCTGATATCGCACTTCCTGCTGACGTAGACATTCCTGCCTTGTCAGCAGCAGCAACAGCTCTCACAAGGCCTCTGGCTAGGTATAGTATTCAGTCTCCAGGAAGCAGAACTCTGTGTGTGTGTGTTAACATTCAAAACATGTGTGTCTCATTATTATTATTATTATTATTATTATTATTATTATCATTATTGAAGCCTCCGTGGCTTAGGCGGCAGCACGCCGGCCTCTCACCGCTGGGTCCGAGGTTCAAATCCCGGTCACTCCATGTGAGATCTGTGCTGGACAAAACGGAGGCAGACAGGTTTTTCTCCGGGTACTCCGGTTTTCCCTGTCAAACTTTCATTCCAGCAACACTCTCCACTATCATTTCATTTCATCCGTCATTCATTTAATCATTGCCCCAGAGGAGTGCGTCAGGCCTCGGCAGCCGGCACAGTTCATATCCTCGCCGCTAGATGGGGGCTTCATTCATTCCATTCCTGACCCGGTCGGAGACTGGAAGCAGGCTGTGGATTTTTCATTATTATTATCATTATTAATATTATTATGTTTAAACATTTTACTGTAATAATAATTATTAGCGAGTCTCCGTGGCTCAGGCGACAGCAAGCCGGCCTCTCACCGCTGGGTCCGTGGTTGAAATCCCGGTCTCTCCGTGGGAGATTTGTGCTGGACAATGTCGAGGCAGACAGGTTTTTCTCCGGGTACTTCGGTTTTTCCCGTCACAATTTCATTCCAGCAACACTCACCTCTATCGTTTCATTTCATCTCTCATTCATTTAATCATTGTCCCAGGGGAGTGCGACAGGCTTATTCAAACACACGCCCAGCGGTATCGTCTATCTGTGTGCCAGAACTTTTTCATTTAGGATGTAAAATTATTTAAAATAATAATATTTTGTTTTATTGTTAGAGCCCCTTTGTCAACAATTATTATCAATTTTGTCATGTTACTGATCAGCAATTACTAACATGTTTTAAAGATCGCCATGAGGGATTTTTTTTGAAATATTCGCCTTCATTCATCTGTCATAGGATAAATATCGAAAAGCGACCCCTCGTTCAACCGTTTTGTGGCCCCGTCGAAATAGCCATTTCCAGTGTTCACCATGGCCAGTCATAGCCTTGTTGTAACATACGTCAAGCGCTACCGGCTCTCTGTCTATAAACACTCTTTATTTAAAAAAAAATTAAAAAAGCTTGGATATGCATAGATTTGTCCTAGAGGCTTAAAATTTATTATCGAGGTAGAGAGAGTAAATACCAACCATTCATGTCAAACAAACTTTTTGTAAACTTGTATGTTTCCAAAATATAGGAATTTCAAATTATGAATAAAAAAATGTAAAAAATTAAAAAAATTGATAAAAATAAAGGCCATATAGATCATTCGTTTGAACTATGGCACAACGGTCTATCATGTTTGGTTTTCAAACTATCGCCTACTTTCAAAAACAAAAATTTTCAATTTTTTAAAATAAAATACAGGGTCCTTGGCAAAGAGGACGTCACCCCGAGTCCTTGGACCCCTCGTACACGCATCTGGCATCATTGATTCGCGAGATATAACAAAATGTCTGAAATCACGTTTTTACCCCCCAAAAAAACATTTTCCAGCTTTTCACCTTTTCAGCACCTATATCCCCGTAAAGAGCACAACGAGACGAAAAAAAAGAATCCAAGCACGCCCTCTTAGCATCACTCCGTCCCTCCCAAGGCCGCCAGGGGCTTACAACTTCCTAAGTGCAGCAGCCCTCTCCAATTGACACTACTACAAATATTTGTCCTAGAGATTTGAAATTTATTTTGGGAGTAGAGGGAGCAGGGACCTGTCATTTATGTCAAACAAAGTTACTTGTAAAATTCCAAGTTTCCAAAATATATGAATTTCAAAATTGGAGTGCTTTCCAAAAAAAAACATGAAAAATAAAAAGTTTTATTACAGAAATAAAGGTGATAAAGACTATTCGTTTCAACCATGACCCAACGTTCTATAATGTTTGGTTTTTACTCTATCGTCTATTTTCAAAAAAATCAAAATAATATTGAAAAATATAACGAGTGGTCCATAGGAAAGAGCACGTCAGCCCGAGTCCAACGCCATGTCAGATGCCCGTCGTTTCACGAAATATACATGAGAGTTCAGCGTAGCCGAGCGGCTCCTGTCACTCGTTAGAACTCCTAGCTCTCCCCTACTCAAATCTACACCTTTTCACCGATCTGAACCAAAATGTGTATACTTGGTCTTTGGAACCCTACGAGTAACACTGTTTACATGACATTTCGGACAGACCACTCCATTCCCTACATTTATTCCCTTTGGCACAAATCTACACCGTTTCACCGATCTGAACCAAAATGTGTATACTTACCCTTTGGAACCCTGCGAGTAACATTGTTTACATGAAATTCCGGACAGACCACTCCATTCCCTGCTTTTATTTACTTCGGTGCAAATCTACACCGTTTCACCAATCTGAACCAAAATTTGTATACTTACCCTTTGGAACCCTACGAGGCACACTGTCTGCATGGAATTTCGGACAGACCACTCCATTCCCTGTATTTAGGCCCTTTGGCATACATCTACACCGTTTCATCGATCTGAATAACATTTGGTACACTTACCCTTTGGAACCCTGCGGCTGACACTGTCCACTTTAAATTTCGGACAGACCACTCTATTTCCTGCATTTAGGCCCTTTATTACAAATCCACACCGTTCCTCCTATGTGCACCAAATTATACATACACTTTGATACCCTGCTGGTAACACTGTCCACTTGATATTTTGGCCAACGCTCTCCATTCCCTACATTTAGAGTAACGAACAAACTGAACTTGAAAACCATGTATTAAGGCCCTAGAACCATTAATGTCCGTAGTAGTGTAACTGTATGAGTATTTTAATAAGTCTATTGTTGACTGGCAATTCGGGCTTCATCACGTCGCCCCTACCAGTGTTCTGGTGCAGAATTGCGAGAAATAGTTAAATCTGCGCTGCTTATAAATTGCAGTCAAGGGGAGTAATTAGTGCAAAACGATTTATTTTGCCCCTTAAAACAGTTATCAACATGAACATATTATGCATCTGTATAAGTGCAATGGTACTGGTGCAATACATTGAGGTTATCAGCTGCAATAAGCATTGGTGCTATCAAATTTACCGTAATTTATTCCGAAACTTATCGTTGAGCGTTATGTGGCCATAAATGATACTATTGCTACCTCAGGAGCTCGGGACAGCCGAAGTTTTCCAAAGTGTTCTGATTATTTTCCTACGGCGCTATGCGATAAAAGATGATACTATTGGTCTCTACATTTCTAACAGACAATGAGATATATGCCCTAGGCAGTGTATTTTATTTCACATACTCCTCTTTCTAATCATTTTTAGAAATTCGTTTGTAAATTACACGTGTTAGTGCTGTTGTTAGTAAAAAAAACTTTCCCTATTCATTATTATCATTATTATCATTAGGGGAAAATTATCTAAATGTTACGTCCGTTATACTGTACTGCTTATCACCCTCACTACAACCACCACCACCACCACCACCACCACCACCACCAGAAAATGTTAATTTTTCTGGTAGTTTAAGTATCATGTGCCAGTTCTGTAGTAGTATTCGTTATCATCCATAAAACAAAAAAATCCACCGGGCGAAGCCGCGCACTACTGCTAGTGTACCTTTACAAAGAAGGCACGGCTCGGACATTTTGGATGTCCAGGTGAGAAGGGGGGCTAACTTGGATTCACATCACTACCTGGTGATGGTCAAGTAAGAACATAGGATATCAACCACAGTCTATACCCATGTAGAAGGAGATATGAAGTATAATATGGCTTGAATTATTAATAACGAGAAAGAAAGTACAGAATTCCAAACAGAAATGTATAAAACCATAAGGGCGATAAATGTTGACGAGGAGGCAAACCCCCGATGAATATTGGGGAATAATGGAATACGCCAAACAATGGAATCCAAACTGGAAGTGGAAAATAGAGTTAGGCAATGTAGTTGGTATTATGATGACTGCAAGAAAGCTATCGTAGAACGAAATAGCGCAAAAAGCAAGATGCTCCAGCGAGACACTAGGTCCTCCAGAGAGCACTATGAGGAAAAGAGACGTATTGCAAAAGCCATATGCAGAAGGAATGAGAGAGAATTTGAGAAAGATAAACTGAAAGCCATTGATGAATGTAGAAATGAAAAGGATCTTAAAACATTGTTTAGGGGAATAAAGGAGATAAAAGTAAGTTGGCAGCCTCGAACAACAATCTGTAGGGTTAAAGAAGGAAATATGATTGGAGACGAAGTGAGAATACTAAAAATATGGGAAGAATATTTTTAAGAACTGTTGCAATCAGGTGAAACCCAGGGATCGTAAGAAGAGGATCAGGTAGAAAAATATGACAGCAATGATGGCGAAGAGGAACCAACGTTGTAAGAAGTAACTGAAGCTGTTAAGGAGATGAAAAATTTTAGAGCCATGGACGAAGATAATATACCAAGTGAAATATTCAAGTATGGTGTTATGAAACTATTACAAGAAATGCACACAGTCTGATTCAAAAGATTTAGAGAAGTGAAACAATGACAAGAGGCTGGAACACATCCATTATTGTAACATAGGTACACAAGAAGGGTGAGAGGACAATCTGCAATAATCATAGAGGAATAGCACTGGTTAATGCTTCCTACAAAATATTGGCAAAGATACTGAATAAGAGATTACGGCCATATGCTAAAGGCACTATCGGGGAGTATCAGTGTGGGTTCAGCGAGGAGGGAGCAACAACAGACCAGATGTTCACCCTTAGGATAATAATGGAGAAGTGTTACGAGTTCAATATAACGGTAGACCAATTGTATGTGGACTTCAAAGCAGCCTATGATAGTGTTAAGAGAAATGGCCTCTTCAAGGTGCTTCAGGATCTGGGGAAACCACCGAAGTTAGTAAGACTTGTGAAAATGACTCTAAACAACACGGACAGTAAAATTAAAGTAAATGGTAGATATTCCAATAATTTCCCAATCAACCAAGGCCTCATGCAAGGGGATTCCTTGTCACCACCATTGTTTAATTTTGGCATTGGAGGATGTCACACGGACGTTACCTAGTAAATCAGATGGTACTATTTTCAACAGAACGACTCAGAATATGGCATTTCCTGTTGATATACATGCTTGGGAGGAATAGAGAATATTTATCTGCGTGAGAACTATGCAACTTTGGAACGAGAATTGGCTACACTTGCCTTGGTTATAAATACGGAGAAAACTAAATATATGATCAACACCAGAAATAAAACAGGTGGAGAGGCACTGACCAGTTTGAGGGGTTCGAAAGAATAAATCAGTTTGAGTATTAATGAGGAATAGTCAATGAAGAAAATTCAGTGCCAAGAGAAATAAAGGCAAGAATAGCTGCTCGTAATAGGTGTTACTATAGTCTCATTAACATGTTGCGATCCTGAAACATCTCAATACAGCTGAAGATGACAGTCTATAAAACAATTATAAAACCGGTGGTCATTATGGTCTGAAACCTGGACTTAATACAACGAACCAGAAATATTTTGGACACATGGGAATGCAAAGTATTGCGGAAAATATATGGTGCAATGTGTGAGAATGGTGCATGGAGAATATGAACTGACTCAGATGTATACGAACTTTATAACAACTCATCAATCTCGACAGACATAAAGGCGAGAAGATTACGCTGGCTGGGACATGTGCAGAGAATGGAGGAACGGCGAGTACCAAGGAAGGTGTTATTTACCAAGCCAGAGGGTAGCCGTTCAGTGGGGAGACCAAGATTGCGATGGTTGCATGATGTAGAGTCAGATCTGAGAAGGCTGAGAGTCCGGAATTGGAGTAGACTGGCGAACTCAATATACGACTGGAGAAGATATGTGGTCGGCAAGGCCCATGCCCACCATGGGCTGTAACGCCGGATAAGTAAGTATGCAAAGAGTTCGTGGTCTGGACGGATCGTATATTTAGCGTATGTTCCTTTTAAAATTGTTATACGAAAGTGTACATATCTTGAGTTTAAATGATTTTCAATTGTTTCACTGAAATAACTGGACTCTGTAAAGGAGGTTGGAAATAATAAGAAATAATCGAAGAATATTACAAGCCAACTACGGAACTATAGAGGAAATACAGTATATTAGAAAATGTCAATCATATTATGTAGAGGTAACGATTAAATTGCCGTGAAGTTAGATCATATTCCCTTTTTATAAAAAGAATCGACACCGTGGGACTGCAAAATGAATAATACTTCACGGTGAGACTGTTATGGTTGTTATGCTTTGCCCGTCCAGGTCAGGAAATATTGTCTTGAACAATGCGTGACGCGGGGCAGTGCTAAAATTAATGCAAGTGTAGCTTGTTTCATAACCCAGCATTTAGCCGACTTCTCTAAGATTTATCTGGCAACATCTGTGACATGTCAACCCACCTTGTTGTAGTTGTTGTTGCTGCTGTTTCTGTTTTAGAGGTTTGGAAATCGTTGTCATATCAACCAATTGAACCCCTGTATTATTGTCGCGACTGTAGAAGAGGGGTAATTATCTATTGAGATTGGAATTGGGAAGGAAGTGACAGTGGCTACAGTTAGGAACCACCCCCGCATTTGCTTGGAGTAGGTGTGGGAAACCACGGAAAACCATTTATAGCATGGCTTAAGTGGAAATCGAAACCACCTCTTCTCAGTTTTGTCTTACAAGACTGTGTGAACTCCATTCCATACCTCAGAGCAGAATTGAATTTCTTGGAAGAGCCGATAATCGAACCCAGGACCTTAGGGGCGATAGCCAAATATGATAATCACAACTCCAAGAGGGTGGTCTCATTACTCTTTATTTGGATTTTTGCTGTGCGTCCTGTTTTACATTAATTTTTCCTGGTGTATACGCTATATGAGATAATTATGATAGAAAATTAGAGTCACTGTCAAAATAATTAGTGGGGAACACATTATACTGTACATCATTATTTTTATGTTTAAGAGTGTATTTCTTGATTTCCCACTCATACCGGCATGGATCTTAACTGAAGGCTACGACTGCCTCCTTCCAAATACTGGCCTTAATTACAAGTACACACACTGCTATTGCTAACACAGTGTAACAGATTATCAGACAGATTCCACATACACCTAAGTACACGAGGTTATGACCACGATTTCTCATATCCACCATATCAACCAATAATGATAGCAACAGCCTCATTTTCCATGTCGGATAGCTCGTTGCAGCAGCAAACAAAACAATTGAACGTCACCTGTCACCTCGAAGAGGACCTGAACCGATGCTCCTGCTGAACACAGGCATTGGGTCTTCAGAAAACTGCTGTTCAGGTTTAGCCCCTCGTGGAAACGGAAATTATCACATGTCAGGTTTTAACCTCTGAAACCTGGATATAGAAAACAGTAGGGTTCAAATTCCACCCCCAACCAGACTCAAGATAACTTTGTTGTGCCTTCTATGCTTTAGTAAAGGAAAAATAATGGATATTTGCTTCAATAATTTATGACACCAGTCTACAACCTATCAGTTTAGGTTTCGCTACTATATTCTTATTAGCTTTACATTTGCTATAGGATATTAGTTACAGCAATCATTACAGTCACATTTGGCTGTAAACGGATTAAGAAATATTTTGGCTTTGATTTGGAAGCAATTACGCAATTACTGTAAGAGAATTTCCTGCAACATTATATGTGCAAATTTCTCCCACATGTCTTGTGGAATGCCTTCCCTACTGCACGAACAATTCACTCAAAACTTCGCAAAATTGATTTCGTTCGATTTTGGGTCCATCTCTTCAATGCCATAAGTTACCACTGTCTTTCTGTATAATCTACGGAAATGAATAATAAGCATAGGTGAAATGAAATGTTTTGAAGTCAAAACCTAGTTCTATTTAACATGAAATATAGACTTACGAGAACACTTTTTTTCCGTGGTTGTGTGTGTTTGTGTGACCCTTATAACGTTTGATTGGCTGCAGCATTTGCAATGAAATTTAGTAGTAATTTACTACTAGCCCGTCAAAAATACGATTAGAAGTAACCAAAGGATAAGTCTATTTATTATAAGGAGGATTTTAACCTGTAAATAAATATGCTTGTGAGACAGAGGATAAAATCAATACCGTGATTACAACACCATTAATGTTTTATTATTTCATTTAACACCTTCAAAATGTGTGTTTGGATAATATTACAGACTAGCTTCTGTCCCATATGGAATGAATCCCCTGGCCGCTCTCGTCGTGTTACTGTATATGTCTAATTATACCTAATGACTCATCTATGAAAACGAATGTACTTGGTCAGAATAGAACTCCAGCCATTAGGGAAATGTTTCACCATTGATCCAACAACTGCCCATACATGATGCTTGTAGTCCTGGAAGAGCCTCATCAGGGAATCGCGGTAACTTGTTAGTTGTGACGTGAATTTGGGAAACAGAGGAATGGTAAATCTGCATTGATAGCCTATAGTAAATTGCCGTAGTCAATCGCCTTTGTTCACAAGCTTCTATTATTCTCCTAACTATTTGTTGAGCATATTCTGTCAGCTATTTAGAGTAGATACTTCGGATAAAAATATCATTCATGCAGAGGACTATCTGTTTTATTATATCCAATCCTCTTTGTAATGGGAAGAAACATATCACATATCGATGACTGATTCTCATAGGCTACATGTAGTAACTGATGCTGGTTCTTTAATGATAATAATAATAATAATACAAATAATAATAATAATAATAATAATAATAATAATAATAACTAGGGGACCTGTGTGAGAAGTCTCGCATAATGGGTTGTGTGCGCCACATGTTTACAGACTACCCGCCCGGCTCTAGTGCTATGAGGGTTGTACGCGACACAGTTCTGCCAGGCACTATCGTCTTGTTGATTTGTTTAAAAGCACTTTATAAACAAATAAATATATTTCCGTTGACTTTTCAAGAAATGTAAGATTTTTCCTGCAATATTGAGATAATTTGGAAGATGTTGATACACACCGCACCCTATAACTCCCTCTGGTTTAGGAGCTTGAGTTTTGTGAAACATACACCTTACCGTGTTATATAATAAGATAATAATAATAATAATAATAATAATAAATATAATAATGGCATGTGGCCTCTGGAAAGGCCTGGTGTAGGTATTTAGAGTTGACAACCTACGCGTCGTGTCAGGATGAAGTGAATGTTGAAGACGTCACAAACACCCAGTATCTTAGCCAGAGGGACTTAAAAATTAGAGATTAAATCTTTCCCAAAAACGCAAGATTATAGGCCAAGGAGACACGTCGCGCTAACCATGGGACACCCCACACTCTATAGGCTATAGGCTATGATTGGGCAGCTATCGCTTGGTTGGTCAAGGGCATCAATGCGTTATTGAGCCAAGGTTATATTTTTCATTAAACATTTCAAGACATACGTGTAAAAAGAAATTAAATTTCAAAACGTTTGGCAAACGTCCCGTTCAGTTAACTAGAAAAATGTGAACGTTACACTCACGAAATTATCAGTACAACAGAATTAAATTTCTTGGCAGAGCCCGGGCCTCCACCGTGGCAGCCAAGATTGCTAGCCACTACGCAAGGAGACGGGCAGACAATATTGTATATACTACAATTCTGAGCATTGTTTGGGCGCGGGATTTGCTCGCATTACAAACCAAAGGGAATTTCTAGGATTCGTGAAAAAGTCGACATTCAATTGTTCTCACGAACCTGAGTAAACCCCATTTCAGTCCTCACGTCAGTTCTCAAATACCTGATGAAACTGGGAATCGAACCTTGGAATTACTAGATTAGAGATCAACGTGCATACCCAACATGCATATTTAGATGCTAGGACACTAGTGAGAAAGAACTGTACATATGAACAAATGGAATGTTTTAACGATGAAACGACCATGAAATAGACCCAAATTGTTCGTGTCTTACAATGCAAAGATTTGTGTGTAGTTGTGGTTGTAATTACTTTAAGACAGAAGTAAGGAGCAGAACTGCTGTCGAATCTGCCTAGAATGAATGCGAAATAATAATTGTTTTCAATGCCGGCATTCATGAATTGGCTCTAGTATTCTCAACTGCCTATGCTAGGGTGTATGAGTGAATTGAACATAAAATACAATTATATACTGTAGATGTAAAAAATATAATTGGTATTCTGCCCGAAGGCAGGTCCGAGCCTCCGAAGAAGCTATCTTCAGCCGGAGTTTACGTGTGGTAGGGTGGCCAGGGCCTTTCCGCTCCTCCTTATGTTGGCCAACAGCGCGCAGTACCTAGAACCGGAATACCAACCAAGTTTCGACCACGCCCAATGTTGCTTAACTGCAGAGTTCTCATGGTATCCGGTGTATCAACATGGCCATACTGTAGATATATGCGATTTTATTTTAAACTAATAATTAAATTTACTGTCGAAATTAATTTAATTACAAGTCCTTAATTCTTGCATGACACAGTGGTTTACATTTGGAATGCAACACATTTTATTTGGCTTTGAGTACAGTAATAAGTTTTATAATAAACGTAAAATATGAAAGATAATTGCAGTGTATATTTAAGTGTAGGCCTAATAAAAAATAACTGAATCATTAACTATAAACATGAATACAATTTGCCATCTCCTACATTTTCAGTTACGCACCCAGTTAATATTGACTCATGGCAAATACTGCGTGGTGCACAGTTCGTTCAAAACACCATAATACCGGGATTCAACTCCGATTAGTTTTCACGATCATGCCTTTAAACACCAACAATTATTTATTATTGGTCAGTTATCTTCGAAGAGAGACACTAAAAATTGTGTCTTATTTGAGACCTTGGGACTCTGCTGTCTTCTTCCCCTAGTATACGTATGGGAAATCTGTCTGATAGTCAGTGCAAGTGTAGTGATTGTACCTTTTTGTGTACTTCTAATTGTGACTACAATTATTGTTAAGAAATTAGACGTGGCCTTATGTTAAGGACTGTCCTAGCGAGTTTCTGGAATAGATGTGCGAAAACCATTGTTAAGATTTCCAGTATTACTAAGGAATGTATTCGTACTCATCCGTCTTCTCAGTTTTCCTCATGACACTGACAAGTAATCCTAGGGACCGTCAACTCCCCAATCACGTGGAATCTTGGCATATTTGTGTTAGATCGCTAGAAAATTATCTGAATGGTGCCCAGAATTACTTATGCCAGACAATATTATGCGTTCAAATTCACAGTCTCCCTTTCGGTTGCTCACGCAGAGCTCTCTTGCCTTTCCGACCAATCGCTCCACTCCCTGAGTTTGCCCAATGCAGTCTGTCGGCACTGGAGGACCCTTCGAAAGGTATGCGCATTGATAATTGTCAATGTAGAAATTAATACATTCCTTGGATCAACGTAGTACACAACTAGAATTTTCTGAATCTTGCGAAAGAACTTTCCTAATAATAAACAACAATATTTTGCAGAAGCAATCTTGGTGGTGTAAGTCTGGATTTCAAACAAGGTAGGCCTATATATCTCTCAAGTGAAGTCGCAAGGGAATTCAGGGATGAACTTCCATAACATGCGTTTTCTTTATGTTGTGACCAACCTATACGCAAAGTTGCAACACGATTGTTAAGTTCACGTTTGCGACATATCCTTGGTAGTTCAACCCCATTCCAAACTCACTTCAAGATTGAAATTGTCTACTAGTGGTCTGTTGGATGAATCCAAGCCGTCGAAAAGAAAGCGTAACTTATACGCCGAGTTCACGCTCGAGAGCTTGATTTGGTGCCTGTCAGAGAGAGATATATTCACATAACAAAATATTGAGCTTACACAACGTATTTAACGGTAAATAGTATAAAATGTGTGTATTGTCATATCTTTCGAGACTGAAAGAATACGGAGGAAATATTCACAAGGAAGTCTTCGACAAATGCTTTACCAAAAAACAAGAAAGAAAACTAACTCCTGACGTCCAAAATATAGTCGTCATAGATTCAATGCAATTTTGACCAGAAGTCTGTTGCTAGTTTCTTAGATCTTGGATTTGTATGCTAATGCACATTTCGTTTGATGATATGTAGACCTCCAAAACCAACAAGTAAGTGTGTTTGAAGATGAAACTGGACGAATTATTAAGTTTAATAGTGCATACATATGCATGCTCGCATATTGGAGACTAGTGCATTTTCAGATTTATTGCTCATGATAACCACAGACGGTAAAATAATGTTTGTCCTGTTTGTGACAAACATGTTTCCAGATCACGCAGCACTCTAATACCTCTGCTCATATATATGCTAAGCACGTTGGTAGCGACTACACAAAACAAACCTTACAAACCTTCTTTCCACCTCGGGACAAAATTAGTTTACCCCTGATTTGTGTCACACAATGAGTGCTGCAAATATTGCATGCAATAGATTACCCAACCCTCATCTCCGTAGCTTTCATGACGAGTATTGCAACCTGACCATTCGTTAAGTGTGAACAGATTGGAAATCGTAGACGAGACTACGGATGCATGTGGTGGATACGTTGAAAACATGTTTCTTGGGAAGTGTTGCAAAGTGCTGGAAAGAACACATCATTACATAAGCGCTCACTTTTTCAATGATTCGTACGCCTACTCTGGCCTTCGGGTGGGCACGGCAGTCAGTTCCAGATTGGTTTTAAGTCCCTTTCAATTACTGCGGATTTTAGAGACGAAGAGTTGCCAGAATTTCGCCCCGAAGGGGATCTTTAACGTGCCAATAAATCTGCGGACACGGTTCTCCCACTTTTGCGCACCCTCAAATGCTAACTGACTGCGCCGGGATTCGATCCCGCTATCTTGGGCTCAGCAAGTGAGAACGTTACCGTTGAGCAACGCAGCCAGTCAAGTTTGCAGAAGAAATAAGAGCACAATTTCGAAATGCAAACAAACTAATATCCACTACGAGAGAAGTGTTTGTGAAAGTGCCTCTCTGGACAGAGACTTGCATGAATTGCCTACCAGACGTTGAGAGTCATTTATGTTTCTGTTCTATACCTTCAAGATGGTGGCTGTGAGAAATATTCACGATCATTTAGAGGTTCAAAACTGTGGTAGAGGATGGTCCTTGTATAAAACTATCTGACTGCCAAGTACAGTGAACATTGCTTCATTGGATCATAAGTTATTGATCATAATGCATTTATAATTCGTCTGGCCACCATCTTGTAATTGTTTGTTTGACGACCTTATTGTTCGGGAGCAAGATAATTCCCATAAAGAATATGTTTCTTTTTTCAAATTTGGTAGAGATTCAATGATTAGATCAGCCGTAATTTGATTGAAGGATTTAACATTTGGGTGGCCGCTATTATCAGCCTACTTTTCAATTTTTTTCTTAAAAAAATGAAAGTAGACTTATGAGATCAACACAGGGCCAAAAATTGTGTGTCTGTCTGTGTGTCTGTGAGTGTATGTGTGTATGTGCGTGTACTCTGCATGCCTGCCGCCCCACCCCCTATCAATTCAAACACGGTGAAACCGAATTGAACAAAATTTGGTACAGAGGTAGCATTAAGAAAGGGCACCTCATTGTCATATTTTATAACGCCACCGTCTTGACGGAAACGTAATGGTGGCCACCCAAATGTTCAAAGCCTAAATCAAATTACGACTAGCCTAATCATCTGATCTCTACCAAATTTTGCAACTACATACCCTCATGTGGGAAGCGTCTGTTGAACAAAGGTCATCAGCCCAATAGTTTGTTGTTGTTGTGTGCAAATCGATCCCTCTTATCAATTCAAACACAACGAAACCAAATCGAACCATATTTGGAACAGATGTTGTACTAGAAAGGGAAAAGTCAATGTCATGTTGTATATCGCCGCCATCATAACAAAATAGAAATGGTGCCCACCGAAATGTTCTGAGCATAAATCAAATTACGGATAAGATAATTATCCGATCTCTACCAAATTTTGCAACAATATACCTTTTTTTTCCCAAACTCCAAGGTCATCAACCAAATAGTTTCAAGATGGTGGTTGTGTGAAACATACATGTATTATAGCCTAACCGTAACTTACGATTATACAATGCCTGGCCTTACCAAATACGCTCATCATACAGAGGGAGGTTTAAACTGTCCTCATGGAGGTGGACGCCTCCGTTGCATAGTGGTCAGCGTGATTATCGGTCACCCCAGAGGTCCGCGGTTCGATTCCTGGCTCTGCCTCGAAATTTGAAAAATAGTATGAGGACTGGAACGGGGTCTACTCAGCCTCGGATGGTCCTAATGAGTTTCGATGGGTTTCGATTCCGACCTCAGACATCCTCGAAGTTGATTTCCGTGGCTTCGTACTTCTTCTTCGGGCAAATGTCGGGATGGTGATGAGACAGTATTTTGCATTGAGTCGGATCTATGTTGTACAGGGAGAGTACTCAGATGAATTCCTGCGGCACTTTTTACAAGGCATGTAGCGCATTGATAATTTGTGGCGAGCTTAGGAGCAATCCAGCAACCCGCACTACATCCTTTGAACAGGTGCTATGTCTCTAGTACGAGTAATGGCTACAAAATGGAGGCAGCAGTAACGTCACTCTGATGCAAACTGACACATTTTGATACAGTATTTATGAAACAGAAACAACTGGTAAATGCATTATATTGAAAGAAGAGCAAACTTGAGAGTATTTTACACATAGATAAATGTATATGATAGAATAACAGAGTATTATCGAACACTAGCCAGTGTCGGTATCGACTGTCAATGTCGTTTCGCACCGAAGAGCATTATGGGTCTAACAAGCAGTGTGAAATATCAGGCGAGGCAGAGAGTTCAGATCACAATATACTTTTGCTTGGCGTATAACACTCCGGTGTCGCGCAAGCAACGCGGTCGTTTAGGTACTTAAAATTAGACTTTCATCGGGAAGTTGAAACCAGTGCAGTTAGACAGTTCGAAACGCAGTATTTTTGTCTCGGCTTGTTATAGCTGGAGACGGTGTTAGTCTTCATTATTAAGGAACAGTGAACTCAGTCTTCACTAGGACTTGTAATATTTCGATGCCAATACGAGACTATATTCTTCAATAGTTCAGTACACTCTTTATATTGTAATCATGACTACAGAACAGAGTTTGAATGAACGTGTACTTCATCACGACATGTTAATGTTGCGGATGGGCAAAGATGGAAGGAATGCAATACAACAGTAGAGTTGACCACCTAGGATGATCTCTAACATCAACTATGAAATACTACAACAGCAGAAGGCTTTTTAAGAAGAGATGGAAGGCGCTTTGGAAAAGTTGACTGTACATTCATACTGTTACTACATGAACTATAATGGCATTCCACGAATAGGCTACAGAACATCTCAGGAACGTGTAAGAAAAATGAACTTGTTGAACAGCTGTTTTACTTTTAAACCGTTCGGGATCGGAATTTGGTTCTTCTCAAGATCCAGTCGTTTCGAGAACTACGCGACCTGATGAACGAGGGTTCGGTTCCAGAACCAGAACAGTGTGTATTAAGCATATTCCAATTTCGACGAGATGGCATCGTACAAGGTAGCTGAAAACCATTTTTCACTAGTAGACAGTATGGATTAGACATACTTTAGAGTGTTCCTTTTTCACCATTTTTTTTAAGTAGTTAGAAAATGCATTCCGATACTTCATCGCTTCTGTCCTATAGTGTATTTTATTTTGTAGTTAACATTAATATTTTATAATGCTATTTTCAATACATTACTTTACCCTTCTTCTTATTACATTTTGGGCGTTTAATAGAACAATATAGTTTGTTGAGATGATGATGATGATGATAATTGTTGTTTTAAGGGGCCTAACATCTAGGTTATCGGCCCCTAGTTTGTTGAGAAGACATATATGAAGATTAGGAAGAAGACTGCGATAACTTTATATAAGAATAGTTGTTAGCAAGCAGATGTCTGATACGCCACGTATATTGAAGATTATTTGAACAAACACTTCTAAAATTTTGAACTATGAATCAGAACACTTATGCATTTTATGCAAGTTTGTTTAATAGACATGTGGGTCTATTTTTCGTCGAGTGCAGTATAGATATGGAAACATAGTGATTTCTGGAGTGGATATTTGCGATTTTTGGATTCATTTCTGGCAATCTACAGTTTTTGACATTTTCATTTTGAATTTTTAGACACTTTTTAGTTCGTTCAATTTTTTCTATTATTCTTAATTCGTTTGTTGAACTCCATCCTGGTTAAGCGTTAGATTCTAATGGTCTACCTGTGCCTTCTTAAGGCAGGCTCTCTACCATGGTGTAGTATCTTTCGTGTTTCTTTTGGGGAGGAACCCCAGTCGAATTTTGTTTGTCGAAAGCGGAATCGTTCCTTTTTGCAGTGATCTATCTACAATTCCTTGTAAGAAATATTTATGAACATGAGAATACATTGAGAAATAAATAAATATAATAGAAATATTGTATACAATATTTTCGTTACAAAGCGAAATGAAGATTTTGAAAATTCACAAGCACTGTTATTTGAACAGCTGAATACATTATATTTGTCTCAGTTCTGATAAGAATTGTCCATGATAATTTTACTTATGTCAAATTTGAAGCATGATATTTTACGATTGTTATGTAAAAGCTTATTAAATCTTAATAATGTTTGGAAAAATATTTTACAAGCTTTTGAGAGCTTATGTATGAATAAAGCAACGATTGTTTGCGGAAACTGAATGTAATAAGGGGATATTAGACTTCAATGGATAGTCAATATCGGATTTCCAGTATAAATTAGCTATTGAGCTATTACTGAGTGCACTTATGTGTATATTTTTGAACGTGCAGTATAGTCACGATTATAGATACTAGAAGGCTAGTATAAAGTTAATGAATCCAACATTTAAGTAAAACTAGCATTGTAATAATTAATTTGGAATGGATTGTTAAAATTGATGACATTTGTTTTAGAAGAAAGGTCTAGTTGGAAAGACGAGTAATAATATTTGTATAATCATGAAATAATAATGACTGGAAGTTTAAGAGATAAAAATGTGATTAATTGTGAAAGATTTAAAATGTTGTTAACATGTTATACAACGACAATACGTTCGATTAACTTAATTGTTCGTCGATTAAGACATTATATGAACATAACAAATGCACTAGAATACTAATTGATGGAGTTGAATATATAAAACACGAATCATTTGGACGTGAACTAAAATGTAAAAATATAAATATTGCCATAAACTTACAAGGGTTATTTAATATATGTAACAAGGGTATATAAACATGTTTACATTTATTAAGATTGTTTAACATGCGTTAATGATGCTATAATTTTTTTTTATATCATATTTAGCAAGATTCAATGCTAATGTCACCAAGACGTTATTACGCTTCAGTGGAGGCAGATATGTTTAGCCTAATTTTCACATTTTGCAAAAATGAGGAAAAAGTAGATTTATGAGATCGATCCGGGAAAATGTCTGTCTGTCTGTCTGTCCTTCTGTCTGTCTGTCTGTCTGTGTGTGTGTCCCCCCCTATCAACTCCTAAACGGCTGCAGCAATCAAAACCAAATTTGGTATGAGTAAAGATCTATACCGGGACATCTCAATGTCACACTTGAAAATGATGTCAGTGCTACCAACTGTTGAAAAATCGCAATTGAAATTTGAGCTCCATGTTCGATATCATGGAATATATACATGGGAACTATTCCAAAATTGGCACACATAGAGATAATAATACTTCAGTTTAATTTTCAGGAGGCCATAAATGACAGTGTTGCCAAAATGATTCTAAGCCTACTGATATGTCCAATTTTTAAATTCATATAACTTCTACACTATCAATTGGATTTCAACCAAATTTCGTATGCACTATGTGTACATAAGTAAATATGACTCAGCGTATTATTTGGAGCCAACAGGGCTGCCAACTGACAATAAATGCTTTCTGTATTTTTTATCCAAATACCAATATATCAGAAATTATGCGAGCCAAAAGCTTTAAACCTTGCACACGTATAGTGCCTGATATTCTACATTAATTTTGAGCAACTAATGTATGTCAGTGCTACCAACATGATTCTAAGCCTGCTGATAAGACCAATTTTAAAATACATGTAACTACTATACTATCCATTGGATTTCAACCAAATTTCGTTTGTGCTATGTGTACCTTATCAGATATGACTATGCGGATTCTTAAGAGCAATCAGGGCTGCCAACTGTTAAGAAATGCTGTTTATAATTTTACCCTAATATCAATATATCAGAAAGTATGCAAGCCAACAGCTCTAAACTTTGCGCACGTATAGTACCTGACATTCTAGATTAAGTTGGAGTAACTAATATACGTCAGTGCTGCCAACATGATTCTAGCCTGCTGATAGGTCCAATTTTTAAATAACAGTAACTTCTGTACTAACAAATGGATTTCATATAAAATTGGCACAACAATAGATCATAATATTTCAGATTATTTCTGACCAACACATGCATGACATTGCTGCCAACATGATTTTACGCTCGCTGATAGATACATTGTCTAAATGCATATAACGTCTATGCTATCCATAGGACTTCAACCAAATTTTGTATTCTGTACCTTAAGAGATGGAACTAAGAATATATTCTGTCAGCAGGGCTGCCAATTGTAATGCTCTAATAGGCTATATTATGCCAGGTATAATTCGAACTAATTGGAAATTTCGATATTACCAACTTAATTTCTTCATTATTATAGATAGGTCCATATAGATTAATCATTGGCATGAATCTTAAATTTAAGAAAAGTAGGCTCTTTAGTTCGTTACGGAACTTCTTGTTGTTCAGTGGAGAGGTATTCCACGTTGCAGTAGTTTTTGGATAAATAAACTGTTGGATGATTTTAAATTCTTCGGATAACTTGGTAATTTATACAAGAAACAGGATGTGCTACGAGAACCAGTGGGTCAGTTTATAGAATGCTTAGCATTACGCCCGAGATCAATTTAATTATTTTCAGAGTCTTGTTAGTTCACTTTGAGCTATTTTTCGATTTTATTTCATCGACCACTGGCATCTTCTTATCGCATTCTTTATAAAAGAGGTATCCTTATCCCTGGTTGATCCTAGTTGGTAGAGTTTTGGGGGTTATTTCAGCCAGGTACTTCCACATTCTACGATCCAGCTCTTCCATCGGATTCCAACAGGTAAGATCACGTGGATACGGGTACAGTACAGTACAATACCAACTTGAATCAATCAGGGATAAGGATACCTCACTATAAAAGAATGTGATAAGAAGATGCCAGTGGTTGACGAAAGGAAAACGGAAATCAGCTCAAAATGAACTAATAAGACTCTAAAACTTAAATTAATCTCGGGCGTATGGGTAAGCATTCAACAAAATAACCCACTGGTCCTCGTAGCACATCCTCGTTTTAATATAAATCACCAAGTCATCCGAAGAAAATGTAAAATGGATCAACAGTTTATTTTCTAAGTAACTGCTGTGTTGTGGAAATCCTCTCCACTCAACAAAAATATGAATGCTTTTACATAAGCACATGATAGTCAAATGTGACGTTAGCCTGCAATTTGGCTATATAATGCTGCTTAAATGGTACAGCATTTTAAACGAAGTTCAAATAAATATTTTTGAATTTTACAATAACGCACAAGTTTAAATTTTATAAATACAGAAACCCTATTAAATTTGTAAGGGGTTAGTGAGGGGTTGGACGAACAAACGTTGTAAGTGTTCAATTTAGGGGTGCTGTCCAAAAGATGCGAGTTTCCACGTAGTTGTGGAAACTGCAAATGTGGGTGTCTGTAAAAGGGTGTGGGGAAAATGGGGGTTAGCTCTAAAAGTGTGGAATCCCACCCTAAGGGCTGTGCGATTGAAAAGGAGCTAATAGCTGTCCTGAGTGAGCACTTATGTGAGAGCCACGCGCCCACTTGCTGAGCTCGTGGTAATGCCTGGCGGTCTAAGCTCTCCAAGGTTAGCACAATGGAAATTTACTTACTAAGCACTAATTTAATTAGCGGTCACAGGCAATTAAGGTGTCAGGTAGGAAGTCGGGATGTAAAGACAAGTGTAGTGAGGTCAGTTATAACAAACGTGTACTGGTACTGATCAATAGTTTATTTGATCAGTAAGGTGATGAATGATGTCCCTCTACTTCGGGATAGTTTAACACAATGTGATTTGTAACATGTAATAATTGGGGTGTGAGGTGACGGGATTACAACTGTAATGATTTAGGAATGTGAGAACACACTCACCGGTAGATGCGACGCCTAGACACAGAAGGGTATAGTCTCTAGCTACAACAGACCCTGAGCCTAGATTGAAACTCCCTCTTATGTGTTTTGGAACCGCTGACTCGGTATTTCATCAGTTGTAGCTGTCCCAGATACCTCCGAGAGTGATTGTGTGTATGTGTTGCAAGGTGTTGGCTAACCACCTGTAGTAAGTGGCCGCCTGCTTGCTATGTTAGGATAATGTACTGATTTGCTGTAATTCCAGCCTGGGGGTAGTTTCTGCGGGTTGAAGAAGGTGTCGGATGTTATGATAGATGCGTCGTCCTTGTAGAGTAGTTGTAGATGTATTTATAGATGTTCAGCTTGTGAGTGTGTGTGGGTTCAGTGGCTTAAGCCACCTCTCCCTTGGGGGGTGTAATGTTCTGAGGGTGTAGGGCTCCTAGGACTGCAACAACACCTCGTCGATGTTTGGTTTCTGTCCCCAGAAACTGGTGTGAGAGTTAAGGGTGGTGTCTTCTTCTTCTTCTTCTTACTCATCTTCTTCATTATCCTCCTCTTCTTCATTTCGTGCGGTGTGGATATTGTGAAGTTGGTGGTCATCGGTTCCTCGTCGGTGTGTAAGTATAGTGTGCTCTCAGAGAGGTGGGTATTGGGGTTGGAACATAGCTTATTCAATACATGCAAAATCGGTAACC
The DNA here is from genome assembly GCA_946902985.2 of Meconema thalassinum. Classification (NCBI taxonomy): domain Eukaryota; kingdom Metazoa; phylum Arthropoda; class Insecta; order Orthoptera; family Tettigoniidae; genus Meconema; species Meconema thalassinum. The sequence continues at coordinate 801,068,083 of OX336389.2, read as the reverse complement.
ATTTGTAGTTAACAAGAGAATATATATATATATTGTACCCTTTTGAACATAGGACCTTCAGACAGGATTCTAATCTCGGGGGTGGTGCGTCCTACTTGGAGCTAATAACTGTCCTGGGATACATCACTTGGAAGATCAACAGGGCTGATTAATAAATCATCACACAAAGGATTCAAAAAAAACATAGAAAAACAAGTTTATTAACACTGGTAAAGAAATACAAAAAAAAATTGAAAAGAAAGTTAAAACCAAAAATACTAACTCAAGGCAATCAAAATTTAGAATAAGAAACTATCCAAAATTGTACCAATCTCCAAAACAACTTAACGAATTACAAATCTTGAAATAAATCCAAAAGAAAACCAAAATAACGGAAAAAAACGTTAAAACAATCCAAAAGATCAAATAAAATAAAAATAATTTAAAAAATGTCAAAACTCAAAACAGAGTAATTAAATTCCAATTAAATTAATCAACCTCAATTAAATTAATTACATTTCGATTAATCAACCATAATTGAATTAATTACATTTCAATTAATCACCCATAATTAAATTGATTACATTTTAATTAAATCAATCAATTAAATTAATTACAATCCAAATAAATCAATATTAATTAGATTAATCATCAATTCAAATAAAATTAACCCTAATTAAATTAAACATCAATTCAAATAAAATTAACCCTAATTAAATTAAACATCAATTCAAAACACTCTGTGAATCAAATAATATTCTAATCAAATCAATTGAACTTTAATTGAACTTTGAATCCCATCATTTATCAAATCGATTACCATTCAATTAATCCAATCTCTCAATTAAATAAACGACCAATCAGTGATCATAAGCCTAGATGAAAATCAATCTGATCAGACCATAATTAATATTCACTGTAATACATTCCACACCTCTGAATTCAATATTCCAAATACCATGGCATCTTGCCGTTGTATGCCAATTAATTAATACACAAACCTCAAACCATTGGCATATCCACCATTAACTTAGGGCTTCCATAATTATAATATTCATGAGATAATCATCTCATGAAATGATCTGACAACATTGCCCATGTGATCCCTTTTGGTGGATTACAACACTTTCACCAGATCACCATACTTATATATCCATTATTCATAACTACAACGTTTGCCCTTCAAATGAGTATGAAATTTGGCACATTTATACCTTTGAGCCTTTAAGCATACATCAATGCGTTTACACTCATATGACCTCAATGAGATTTGAGTTTGAGATGTGCTACACTGTTACTTAAAATAAACACAAAATACCTTAGAAATATGATCAACCAAGGATTGAACTCAGGACTCGTAACAAAATGATCCGGGTCCCGGATTCAATACTGTCTGTCAAAGTTTTATGGGCGTGTACTAACTATACACATAAATACAACTCGAGATGCTTGCGAGTATCAATGGCAAAAACAAAATAGCTTAGCGTAAAACAAGAAAATAAGGAAACCAAAATGAATGCCAGCTGTATGCAGCAAATTTGCATATTCCAGATACCAAAAAAAAATTCTATGCTCGCATACCGCACCGAGCGACAAAAAATTAAACAACTGTGGGTGTATCCTGTCAACGATGCCTGCGACTCTACAATAAACAACATAACACGAATATGTATTTACAAGTTGAAATGCTAACAGGAAAAATATATAGGCCTACACTCGTAGGCTTCGAAGCAAGGACTCTCACTTACCTTTTTCAGAGCATTGCACGTTCACAGACGCTTGCTAATATCCGAGAGAGAGCAATCAACTTCACGAAGAGGGAAACCAATCACCAAACGGATCCCCTTATAATAAAGTCACCATTATTATTATTATTATTATTATTATTATTATTATTATTATTATTATTATTATTATTATTATTATTATTATTATTATTATTATTATTGCTATCAATATGATTATCACCTTTAATTATTACTGCCGTGATGGAATCAACTATCCAAAGGTTACTGGGTAACAGTACCCTAAAATAAATTCGGTCTTGAAATCCATGAATTATTATTATTATTATTAATAATAATAATAATAATATCCACCTGGTTATTAATCTATTTGAATAAAATCTTCGCGGCAATGTCATGACATAAAAGGTTATTGGATTAGAGTACCCTTTACATAAGTTTACCCTCAACTCGATAACAAATTATTATTATTATCATCATTATTTTTATTATTATAATTGACATGAATATTATCACGTTTAATACCTTTATAATAGACTTGGATCACAAGGTTAGTGCACTACTGTACAATATGTGGATCTCAATCGTGAGTTAATTTTGGAAATGAATCTGAATATTATATAAGTTTCTCTGACTAAGGAATCAGCTGTCACCATGACTGTCAAACTAGCCTCCTTTGAAACGCAAAGAGTCCCGTTATGGAGAGGAGCGGGGTGTGTACGACCTTGACAAGTGCTACCGCATTTCAGACACTAAATGCTGTGGGCTCCCCAAACTGCACTCTTAGTAAGATACACAAGCCTGATGGAAACACAAGGAGAAATGACCTCACCGTCTAGATAGTCTTTGGTTCGACCTGAGTGGAACCTGGTCTTGGAGCAATAACATCATCGTGGTTCTATTTATCACACAAAGCCTGTACACATAGTTTAATCTCACCTGTTTCACAGAGTATGCCCAATCTACCTCACTTACCTTCCTTTCCTTTTCAGTTGGCAATCGAGTGACATATGGCTGTGTCTCCTGCAACTTCTTATACCTTTTAAAATACCATTATACCATTTTTTTATTCCTCGTTGAACCACCGGGCCTCATGGAACTTCCCGGTATCACATGGCATACATTCAAACTATGTTATCATTACCATACCACGATTAAGCCGATGTTCAGCTTGCTCTCCCAATAAACTCAGAAGGATACCCTAAATATTTCTCCTATTCAATACCACACTTACCTGCGTTAATCTAAGAGAAAGGACGCGTCAAATCATCCCTGACACAGTTCAGAGTGCATCCGTATGAATAATTACTACCACATGCGTCGTAATAAAGACAATAACATTTAGACTTCCTCCCCTTCTATCCATACCTGACATCATTATTACTCTCGATATTGATATTATTATCCCTAGTTGACGTCATGCTTATTATTATTATTATTATTATTATTATTATTATTATTAACCCGCGTCATTAGTGTGTCTATACATTTTACATTCTTTAAATCTCTCTCTCTTTCTAAATCTACGTGCCTCTGCTCTTTCCGGCGCCTCCATCCTGGGGCTGAAATACATACAACATAATGGGGTGAACACATGCATTCCTATCAGTGTACAATTTGGCGCGGTTTGCGAACAAACATCGTCGCTAAGCATCTCCTGAATTAAACAAAACAGCGTCCCGTCGTCACGGATACACTTAACCTACCACAAATGATACTTAAACTTAAAAAAAATCTAATATTATACTAAGACGAATATCTATTCCTGTATCAAACTATAATAAACACGGCCCATAAAACTATGACATAGATAATTAATGGAAATTAATACTCATCATACCTCCAGCGTTGGTCGTCATCCTCTCCAGCAATAGATGTCAGCAACCCCTAGCCATGTGCCTTTCACACCATACCGGCACTACACATATTCACATTCAATGCACTACTCCACTAATTGATTGATAATCATGATTAGCACTAAATTTCACCTTATTCTTACAAACAGATATAACACTATTGGTACGTCTATTGTACTCCGTACCTTATCCAACACGTGTACGTTGCATCACAATACACCTTTCATATAAAAATCGGGCTAGGATTGCGCAGCACTCGTTAGATCACACGCCACTACTTCTGTTATTCCACTCTTCACTTGCGCGCCGGGCTGACAACCTCGATGCGTTCTCTCTTCCCCCTGTTCATTCACAGAACTGTCCTGGTTCCAGCGGCGAGGGTTCGAGTCTCGGGCAATCAACTGCGCACCTCCCAACTTCTGCGACTGACAGTACTGCTTCTACAGCTATACAACTTATATTAACATGTAACACTGCAAGCTCTCCCTGTACACATATGCTGCCTACTAAAATTACTACTGTTTATCTGAGCTGTCCAGCCTGCAGCCTTGAATCATACTGACCATTTACATACAACTGAGTGTCATTGTCTGTAGCGTGAAAACTGCATGACGACTGACTGTAAACTGACTTATCGCGAGTGCTTGTAACTGTTTATCGAAATGTGTCGAACTGCACAACATCACATTGCGAACACCTCAACAGTCTCGAACGGGCTCGCGAAACTAAGCATCAACTACCATTCACTCGCGTGCTAACTGCGTGACAGCCAAACTGCGGAAGACTATCTCCTCCCCATGCGGTCTGCTGAAAAACTCCCCTCTGCACTGCGCAGGGGTGCAATATATCTAAAACATGGCGACAGAGCACCTGAAGATCGTTCCACACGCAAGAGCTCCGTATTCCAACACATTTATTTCAAAACACTGGGTACACATTATTCGTGATAGTAAGGTCCGTCGAATCATAGGATTACGATCGATAATCGATCGTAATTTTAGGGGATATCAACACTGCGTCCTCCGGACTATTTGTGGCGAAATAGACGCCATCCCCACTCTCACAACAAACTCTCCACCCCAGACGGATCCGCGGAAGGATCTCAGTTCTGGACCACTGACTTATTAATTTTTTGATGATTTAATTATTCTGTTCAAGTGTAAAAAATCTCAGGATTGCTTCCGGCTTATTGTTGTCAATGGTTCGATCCTGGGTGTTGCCGTATCGTAGAAATGAATTAATTTCGCTATTTAGGGGCGTGGCGAAACCAGAATAAGACGTACTACAGAAACTTCCAGAACGTAATCTGATGCAAGCCTCTCCGAAAGTCCTTGAGCGTACACCTGCGTGGCAAATGCGCGTTTTAGAAGTATGTTCTCGAATAGCCTTTGTCTGCGAGTTCCATGCGACGTTCCCTCGCTTTGTCAAGTGGCCAGTTGCATGACTCGTCCCAATAACACTGCTGCAGGAGCTTAGCATGATTAAAATGACGCAAAATCAGACTTCCTTTTCCCCTGCAAATCAATTAAACGCTGTTTCTAGCATTACTGAAATCTATGCGACCTTAGCCTATGACCGTTGGGTAAGGGCGCAATATATATATATATATATATATATATATATATATATATTATATATATATATATTAATAGAGGGATTAACGCATTCGAGATCAATGCTGTAGTTGTAAAAATTCATGATTATCCTTCAGAATCCACGTAGAAAGGAAAAAAACATCTTTTGCAGAAACATTTGCGCTGTGAGTACCGTTGGATGAAAAAAGTGCTCTCTACGTGTGTTAATAGAGTATAAATGTATAAAAGATTGAAGATGACAGAAAAGAGGTGCCCTGGGGTGTGACGGTAAAAGTATGTATTAAAATGGTTTATTTTTGTGGGGAGTAATGGGACACCTTTACAAATTATTGTTTAGTAGAATGAAAAGGAAAAAGTACATATGTATAAATGTGTATAATGTTTACAATATGTCAGTGTTCAATGGTGTGACATATTGCAAGTTTACATGCTTAGGTGTACAATTGTGCATTAATATATTTTAAAATAATAATCTTACTACCAGACAATTTCGCTCCTGAGCCTGGTACCTTAACTCATTCCCTAGGCCTTCTCTAGCGCTCTCGTCTGGCCACTCATTCTCCCTTCATCTGCTATTCGCTGAGTTGTAGGTGCCTCTCACCTATAGCTGTGGTTTAGTGGTCATGCAGCTAATTCCTTTTTACCTTTCGTGAATTGTCCCCCGTGGGTGGAAAAAATTCACCTTGATAGCAAGGGTAGTCGCTCACAAACTCGGCGCTACCGTATATTGCTTATTATTCATGCTTGTCCATACGTGTGATTGCGTCGGCACCGCTCGGTGCCCCACGGTCACCTTACGTCGCTGATCGCAGCGCAGTCACCTTATTGGCGCGACTGAAAAACTATGAGGAGCAGTGTGTTTGTGTGACAGAGATAAGGATGTGTTTAATTTGGTGTGGGAAATATATTTACAATAGACATGTTCATACTCCTTGTCATCTGTTTATCAAGAAATGTATTAATGGCAACGCTTTTTCTGTCTTATAGATCTGTGCATGCGTTGCTCCCTGGTTCTCCTGTGTTCCTGAAAGTGGATTAGTTATTAACAATACATTATATGTATATATATATATATATATATATATATATATAACCTTTCCTTCGCTGCGCTTAATTAATCAACCTAAGTGTGGCGCCACATAAGTCTAACTTACTTCTAGGTCGCCACCTCTATCACAATACTTATGTTCATACCCCTTGTGTATATGTGTAATTGTATGTCTTCGCAGTGTGCACAAATTGTGTGAAGTGTGTGTGTGTTTGTGACGTTACTTTACCTTGCACCATGATCATTTCTCGCTGACTTCTGTCGTAGCGGTGGAGCACTTTTTCTGAAATAAATTACGTGTTAATTAAATACACTTGGCTATATATCATATTTATATACATGCTATACGCATTGTACAGCGCTGTGGTCGGTCAGCTTTGGTAGCTGTACTGGAGATATCTCTTTAGGACGTCTGTGTATTTTCTATAGGTTTATTAAGCCTTTCCTCGACAGTCGAATACCGAACATTTACTGATCTAGGGTTCGCTAACCTCTATTTAAAATAGGCTTTTTTCTTCATTGCGGAATGGTACTGTACCCGATAATCCGGAAATGATCCTGTTGGAATATCCATTGCCCCCGCTGGATTGACTATTTCTAACAGCTGTGGCAAATACTACATTAGAAATCACTTCCAACATGGCCTTTAGGGATTTTCATACAGCAGTTACAAGAATATTGTGGATCTACAACCAACTACGCGGGGCACTCACCTTTACTTACCTCTCTCGGGGACTGGGAATTCAGCTTCGCCTACAATACATCCACAATACTCTTCTCCTTATATTTAAAATGAATCACACTCCAACAACAATAGAAAACAAACTGAATAACATTTATTAACAATAGGGTAAACTAATCTAGTATAAACAAAATAACAATAAACGAATTTAACAATAGAAATTAAAATAAAAACACGCAATCATTCACTCCTCCTTTCAACTCTACATCTTACTACAATGCTGTGTTAAAAATTACGAGCATAAAATCATGGCTTGTTTTAGGCCTACACAGCGTAAAAATAAAACCTTTTAATGAAGGCTCTTGCACTCGTAGTATTCCAGACACCTGATTTCATTCACAAGCCTGCGTTTGTAGAACGCACGTGCGCTGGTCTTGTTTCATCAATGAAACCTCAGCACCACGCCGTACTCGGAACTGGTTTATACAATTAATACTAGGCGGTGAGTGTCCACCTGTTCATATTATGACATCGCTCTCCAACATAACGGTGAATCATTCTCGCTAGGCCACAGAGAGACTGCTTGTGTGTGCGTTTATGAAAACACGTAAAAATTAACATTTAGATCTTACAAAAATGCACACAACTACTCTGTTTCTTAAACAATCATTCTAAAAATTGTTATACCCTCTTTCATTCGCACCCCGTAATTGTTCATGACCAATTTGGTTCCACATTTACTCTTAACAGCGAACAATCATTCATACAAAAAATCCGCTCATAAAACACACGCTATTTCAAAACAATTGATTAATTAATCCTACTAAATTATTTAACTAATTAAATCATTTCCAAAAAATATTTACATGTAATATTTTCATAATAATATCCATTAATTAGTGCTGTTAACGCGACACTTTCGAGATTCTGGCTTCTCGGTTACTGTACAATTCTTAACTAAATATATACACTGGTTTTTCACATAACCCTTCTCTAACGTTCCGTAGTTTTGATATACTGCTTACACATCGTCTGATATACCTTTCATTACATTGTCGGTATAATACAGTCGACTAATTAAAGTTAACTGTACTTAATTACATAACTTCGGGTTTAATATAATATAATAATAGTATTATAGACATAAGTAGACAATCCTTCTCAAGTTGCATTTCCGCTAGAACCCTCCTGTTAACACAGCTAAATCGTTACTTCATAAGAACTAGACTACTTGTATACAACGGCTCTTATCATGATCCATGCCTTCTTATCAAAGAACAACAAAACTTTGACTTCCTTAAAATGCGGAACTCCCTCGCATGAGCACTCTTCATAGCTCTACAAATCCTCATATAACAGTATATATGGCATAATCAATTATCATCTACTATGTTAAACAATAACCAAAAAGGATTAATTGTTTTTAACATATCATATGTAGGAACTTCTCTCAAATAATGGCATGACCTTCAGTATCATTACACATGATTACTGGACTACAATTATACATGCTTAAGTTCTTCAAACGAAACTTCCAATTGTAATGACCGATATTAGACAGTCGTGATTAACCTCCTAAAGTTTACTCCACAACAAGATAATTAACTGTTAACTCGTCTGTCGCAAATACGTGTAATAAAAATAATACTCCTGTCTCATCTCACTAGTCACGCTTTAAATTGTTTATCGCTGTAATATCATGTCCACAAATGACATGATGCTGCACGAATAGAAAAATAACACACATTTATTTATAGTGTCAGATAGAATTCAATCTTGACCGGGATAAACTAGCTTTGAATTCCTAGCCAAAGATTTGAATAATCTTCTATCGAAAAGGTATTTCCTCTAGCTTATTAAATGAACAAAGCTCTTAGCTTTACAAATAATAAAAAGTTTTGTCAATGTCGTAATGTTTTTCCACTCTACACAAAGAATGTTCATAGGGATTAAGACTTCGGTCTTATCAAACGACTTGTATTTCTTAGATCGTCGATAGTTTCAGTACAATAATGATATAACAATATCATTCGATGTTTCTTCTGTTCTTGAAGTTAGATGTTGTTACTTTAAAGTGCTCAAAATAAATTTAATAAGAATTTAATTTGAAGCTATGACACAATGACAGAATACTTGGTTTAAATCAAATTATTAAAATTAGAGAGTCGAAACGACTAGTCTCCTATGAGGCAATATAATTCCTCATACAAAAATTTTAATGTCAGTTCCACAACTGATCCGTAGAATAAAATTGAAAAATAGATGAAAGGCTATCATCTCCTAAATAATCTTGAAGCATAAAAATTTAACACACAACTGAAGGGTAAAATACATGAAAACAGTGAAATACATGAAATGAGAAAATATGGAAATATGGAATAAGATTGCTGGCTCAGGATGTCACTAATCAAGTGCTATACTACAAACGAGATACATTGCTACCATATTTTGGACGAAAACTTGAAGATCTATGTAAGTATTCCCACAATACATTAGATGTTTCCTCAGTACAGGACACTGAGATGGATCTGCATTCGAACCTCGGATCTGCGACCTCAGAGATAGGAAACGTCCCTCTCTGGAATTCACCAACATTCACCTGGGCTCGAACGACATCCTTCTGGCAAATTCTTCTGTGTTGCTGGGCTACCTTTCCCTAGCATCATGACAAATCTCTTCTGTAAAGTCTTCATTCTCCGTCGTAAATATGTATCAGCTTCATCATTCGAATATAATTATGGAAATATTCATATAAATGGTGAATGAAATATTTCCATTGCTAATTGATGTTCTATTAGTGTTCGTAGACTGACGAATATGCACAAGATGGACCGTACACTACGTCTGTATTCAAGAATACGTTGTCTAACGAAGCTCCATCGTTGTATCTTAACTCATGCTATCAAATATGTCTCTGGCGCATGACTATTTAGTCCATCATATCAACAATGTTAATTGTGTTGAATGAAAACGTTTGAAGAATAGTGATAGTCATTCTGTTACTGTTTATGTGTTGCGCCAATATTAAAAGTTCTCCGCTACTGTTCACTTGAACTGCGTTCGCCAACTTCACGTTGCAATTTTAAAAATTATGTTCAGCTTTATTTCCATCACATTTGAAAATCTGACTTAACAGGCTTATATTGTCGAAACGGTAAGTTTAAAACGCTCGACTTCTCGCAGAATGTAGTATGCGACCTGTTCTTTATATATATTCGCTTATTTATATTCAGATCTCAATTATATATGAGATATAATCAATTCAATGTCCCTCGCAACTTCACGTAGAATGGAAGTGCGGTGATCTCCTACGTTCCACCTAGCTATCCTCGCGTCTCCACAAGTCGACAGTCGTCGCACTCGGACTAAGCCTTGGGATCTCCGTTAACCCAGTAAAAACACTTCCTCACTCTTCAAAGACTGCTGGAATAAGACCCCCGATCGTTGGATCTCCCCCTCCAAGTCGAATTTTTGGCGGCCATATCAATCTCCCACCATAATTTTAGCGCGCAGATTACTAATGCTTATTAATGCGTAGGTTAACCGATCTGCGGTTTTTAAAGTATCAGACATAATTTCTTTTAATATTCTCTTCATTACCAAATAAGAAAATCTTCTTCTAAGGGCCTAAATGCATAATTTCATCATGTTGTGTAAATGAAGTTGATCCTATCTTCAATAAGACCTCTTCTCATTGGCTGTGGGCTGGGATCCAATAGCATAATTTATAACAATATTTATAATATTAATTTCCAAACTCGCTGTTGCTATGCCAATTATAGCCTTCTAAAAGCGTCCATTGTGCAACATATCACGTGATCGGGCTCTCCCACAGCCTCGAGCTTATAACACCACCCTCCTGTGTCACACTTCCAGAAATTATATTTGCTGGTTAAATTTTATCATGGGGACGGAAAATACTCTCATTTTGTCCCTAAATAATTCAATTTACGGGGGCATTAACTCGCGAGATAATTTAATCGGTGCTTCGTTGACGCTTGTCACCGATTTATCGACGCTTTATTATCGCCTCTTAACCGATACTTTTATCGACGTCTAGTCGACGCTTTGTCGATGTGTAAAACGTCCCTGTTATCGGGCGTACCTTGTAAACGTAGTAGTTTACAAGTGGCGATCTGCCATTTGCTGCCTTTACGCTGAGGCCGCTGGCAAATAATGGCACTTTTGTGGCACTGCCCTCTGCGGGACGTGGCCTTCGCCTTAATTGTGCCATGTAAGTGTATCCTATACCTAACTATATACTAATATATATCTAGAAAAAATTGCCGAGATATTTCGTTATCCAAATGCCGAAATAATGCTTGTAAGTTATTGTTTGGGAACAATAGCTTACTGAATTTGCTTATTATCTAAGTTGCCCTCGAAATATGCAATTATACATACATACTAAATTTTGGCCGAGAGTCCTCGCGTGTGCATGATCTGCTGGGCCCGGCCCCCATCATACTAATGTCCTTTTACTGCTCACCTCCTTAGATACTAAGTGTCGACTTCCCCCTTAATACTATATGTGTGTGTGTGTTAAGTGTTTAGGCCTTTTGCGTATCTTCGCTGCTATAAAAGCATACGTTTGCTCTGGTGTGATCACCTCGTATATTATTTCATCGGGTGTCCCCAGGCAATCGTACATACTTGGGAGCCCAACCCCCTCTGGGGGTGCTACCCTCCATTTATAACTCTGGGGGTCGCTACCCTCCATTTAGCTAACGGTTCGCTAACCTACGTACATTTGCGGGCTGTACGGAATGTAAATGTGTGTGTGTTATTCAGTATAATTCATTTATTCGTTTCCTATATTCATTATTCATTATTCATTATTGTTCAAATCTTCTGCCTCAGTTCCAGTTGCTTCACTCCCTGCGAGCGGAAGACTTACTCCCACGCCTCAGGAGTGCTACATAGCATTAGAAACTAGCTAAAATGTCAAGTCCTAAATTGTGGTCGTCTATAGGTGGGTTTTCTTTTATGTCCGCTGCTGAGGTGGCTATTTCTCCCATCAGACAGCAAGTTCCCCCCTGCAGGTCTGGCGCCGTTGGTCGTAACGCATAGTGGGTGTAACCAAATCCGATACGATAGGGAAGCTACCCCTATTGAGCTCTCAATGTTTGCCCGCGCTACGCCATCGTCGCTTCGACCTTACGTTTCTCTGTTTAGTCTATGTCAGGATCTGCCACTGCCTTCTCCGGCTTTGCCTTCCTGTGGCCTTTTAATTGTCCTATATCTATATATCATCACCTGGTGTGCACTCAGATCCTTTATTATCTATTTATAGATATTTCTCTGGGGGGTGTAATTTAGTGTACCATGTAATGTGTATCAATTTATATATATATATATATGTAATGTAACATTGTGTATGTCTGGGATTGTAAGACATTCGAAACGCTGTGCCTGCTTTCGCCATTCTTCGCTTAATCGGATCTCTCATGCTGATATTTTTGTATTATGTATATACATGTTAGTAGGATTGTGGATTGACATGGAATTATTAGCGAGGTCCGCTGTAGTGTTATTTGTTGTGAAGGTACAATACGTGGGTCTGGAAAGGTATGCATCGTTGGACTCTGTAATCTATTGTCCTAGAGTCGGTAATGCTGAGGAAATGTTCTTTAAATTAGTGGATCGGGTGGATTCAAATGCATGCAGGTGTGCTACTAATAAAACCCTGGGTAGGTGGGTAGGGTGTACATGCATATCGGGTAAGGGAATGGGTTGGCATGGGTTGAATAGTTGTATAGTTTACCATTCGAGCTGTTTTACTGAAAATCTTTGTTAATATGTTGGTGGCCTTTCATCTATTTAAATAGATGTATATCTAGCATCTATTATTTGCGTCTGCGCACCCCTATTACTCGGGTGAATGCGGTATGGTGCGGGGAGCAGTCAGCCCTCTTTTTAAAAGCATGAATGTTTACAACCCGCGTGTGCAGTGTGTGTGGTGTGTATGTATACATTTGGTGGAAATGATGGAAAGATATTTGGGAATTGGTGTATCTCTGCCTGTATATTTGTCTTATCTGAGACTGTATATTATCTCTTTGTGCTTTTCTTTTGATGATCGTTCTACCTTGGTCAGAATGTGCCTTTCTTCCGCTCCTTGGCGCTATTTAAATACGTGTTCGCTGTCATTGTGGGATCATCACCCCTTATCTCTATAAACATATCCCTATATCACTGGGTAAGGCCATCGCGCTGTCTCATCTTCCGATATGTAACGTGCCGATTTTACCGTTCATGCCTACCCTTATTTGACTAAGAGTATCATTGGGATGCGCTTAGCGCCCTTTAAAACATGGCTGCTATAATGATTGTGTAGATTTTACGCGCCCAGCGCTCTGTGGTCTGCCTACTTATATTTGTGGCCATCCTGGACCTCCATTCAAAGCCTCAATATTCTCCATTTATAGCTTCTACCTGTCTTCATTTACAGGCATATGTTTGCCTCTACTTATAGCATCCGTTTGCCTCTACTTATAGGCATCTGTTGAATTTGTGCGTCCGCCCTATCGTGGGGGTTAATTTACTATTGCTGCCCTCCTGATGGGGTCTTTGTCATCGCTATAATGGCTGTGAACTCCTCTGTATCATGTAGTGTGACCTCTTATAGAATGGGGGGTGGATAATTTATAATTGGGCACTGTGCTAATCTGCCCTTGCATTTAATCATCCGTAGTGTCTATGCGTCATTACCTCGGCCGCCTTGTGTGGTGAGCGTATATGGCAGGAGACCTCCGTGGCCTCAGCGCGTGATGCCGCTTGGAGCGTCGCGCTTGCCTCACTGTGCCGTACCGTTATGTGGATACCTCATACTCCTGAGGTATTCTTTGGCTAATTATAGGCTAAATCTGCCTATTCAGGTGATTTCTGTGTATTGTGTCACCCCTATGTCTATATTATGTATTTGTTATCCATATTTGTCCTCTTCGTGCCCCTATGTTGAGCGTAAAAACTCTTGGGCTGCTTTATATCTATTATCGGGGGTTGTATGGTCTACTATTCCCCTAATCCTCGTTTATGGGCGGTGTCTACCCGCTAGTGTGAAAATTGAAATGTATTTGTGATCAGAGCTTGCATGGGCAGGAGACAGCACTGGCCTCTGCGGTGTAAGACGCCTGTCTCGCCTCGCGAGTACGCTATCATATGTGAGTGGCTTGTCCGCGTCCAGTGTTATCTCCACGTGTCTGGCGGTGTTAAGTGACCTACACTGCTATCAGCTAATCCTACCGTTGACCTCGTGCTGGCCGCCTGGAGTGATCAAATGGTCGGTTTATAGCAGTGCAGTTCATTGTATTTCATGTTGGTCTTGACCTAGTGTTCAGTGTTCTAGTGGAAGTCTTCATTGAGAATAGTGCTGAGCCTTGTGGTTGTGCAAGCATGTTGCCACTGCTGGGCTCCCGTGAACGTGTTGTTTGCTGTTCAGCAATTTCGTGTTATGTTTATGTTTACTGTCCGTGGGTGCAATATCCCTCGGTATGTGTTAAGTATCGGCATGCCATCGGAATGCACGGTATGTATGTTCCTCTTTCGCTTGTGTTTTTATTGCTGCATTTGTTCACGGTGTCACAACCCTTATTTTGAAATGGCAACAATATGCCCTTCCGCGATCTCCGTCCTGTACGTGTCTATTTTGTGTCTATTTGCCTGTGTATGAGTTTAGCGCTTTGCCAGGTCGGCTGACCTGTGTGTTCGAGCTAACTGATCTCCAGTCGGTCGACACTTTCGCTTTTGCCTCCCGGGGCGTCCATTTTTACTTGGAATTCGGCCCTTGATAGTGTGTTATTCCTGTGTTCTGTATCTGCACTTGTCTAGCTGGTATAACTGTACGTGTCTCTGTATGACTCTTAGTAGTGTATTCCGTAACTAGGCGTCATTGGGTAACTTAATCCTAGCTACGGCTGTTCCCTGTTGTAATGTGTTTGAGTGTCAGACCCCCTGATGAATATATTATACATTTCTGCAACCCGTTACTGGAGGTTGTGGATCACCTACCCTGTCAGTGATGTTTAATTTACCGGGATGTGGACTGTACGCGACCCACAAAGGTATGGTGTAGACCTCTGTGCGTTCGCGTATGCTCTGTGCCAGTGCTTCGGGACACTTATTTTGCTAATTTCCGTCCCGTGGCGTGTATTGTCCGGCTAAAGTGTATGTGGCACAGTGTGATTGATTTGAGAGGTGATGAACGTTCCTCGTACCGCACATTCGGCGTTCTTTCGGTGTTTAGATTGGCGTGGATGTCTTTGTGTTGCTGCCCGTTAGTAAGCTCACTGCTAACCTCGCTGTTACTCATTATCTTGCCATGTCCGCACCTGGACTTCCTGCTAAGCCAGCGATAGTTTCACGTTGCGTGTTGGGGCAAGTGGCTTTTGCCGGCTAGCTGCCTGCCTGCTGTATGTTGACTATTTCAATGTGCAAGCAATCATGTCTGTTACCTGGTCTGAGTAATGGTGTCAACTTGTCTATCATTCCTTGTAATAAAAGACCCTACTGCTCAATACATTTGGGTGTGTTTGTGTTAACTCGTGTAATTATGTATGTCTGTTTCTGGTACTTCCAGTAGCGAGTTTTGCAGCTAGGTGTTGGCGTCTATTTTGATTCCTAGGTTCTGTAGCGCTCTGTGGGTCTATTGTCACGTTGTAACTGCATAACTTTTGAGAGCCCTATTTGAGTGTCTGAGAGGTGTGGAAATCGCTTGTTTCCAGTCGGTCGACAGTTTCTCTCACTCGTGTTTGTGTCATCCCTCTGGAGGTCACTCGTTTGATTCTCAAGGCGTCCGTGTTAATTTAGAACTCCCAACCTCTGGGCATGTGTATCCCCATGTGCCTTGTGTCTTTTTGCCCTTAATGATTAATAGGGGTTGTACAGATACTCGTGTGAAGATGTAGCGTGTAAGATAATGTTATCGCGGCGAGCCTGTTCCTCGCTGCTGGCCTGCTGGCTTGCCCGCTCTTTGCTGACATATGTGCAATGCTCAGGTTACCTTATTGTCTCACGTGTGTAGTGAGTGAATCTTGCTGGCGTATCGGTCTTAATGAATTTAATGCATGTTCCATTGTTCACTTATTAATGCAGGCTGTCTGTCCTCTCCAGCCTTTTCTGCCGTTATGTTTGCATGTATGTAATCTGATGAGACTATTATATGGTAAATAGTGTCCCTTATCTAATGGATACTTGAGCTTGTAATTCTGGTATCCAGACGGTTGCGGGTCCGAACTCGGCTCCGTTCAGGCTGATTATTCCTGTAGGCTTGTAGGCCTGTGTCTCTCTAATACTTTTGTCAACCATATGGACCTTCTATGGAAATTGTGTTTAATGTGCGACGCAGAAAAATATGTCGTTTTCCCCTAAAACTGTGAATTTACCCTCTAGTGTTCTCGCTTGCTCAATCGCTGTTATAGGGAAGGAGGAGAAAAAAAACCTAGTTTATAGTGGATATCTTGCGCAGTGTTTGGATAGTAACATACAAAATATGACATAGAGTATTCATGCACATTGTACATTTATAAATACAATTTCCCTTCCTGGGTATATCATCCGTGGGCACCTTGGGAACATGTTTTATTCGCCTTCTCGTGTGATACCAGTAATGTGATACACCTAACTTTTACCCTATGCAGATATCTCTGTTTCACATCATACTTTGGGCAGTGTAGGCAATAATACACATATGGAACAATATATGCATGCACACTGTAGAGTTTTGGGATATATAGTCTGTAGTCGTATGTTTTTCCGTGCTGTAGTGTACGCAACCCTGTAGTGTATAACCTGTGGGCTTCTGGATCCTTTATCCGAGCCCTTTACGGCTCACCACCATGGCCTACCTAAATGTATATGTACACAGCAGGCCCATGTGAGTGTTTGCGAGTGTTTCAGGGCTTTTCGTGACAAATTTTTGTATGTGTTGCCCAACGTTCTGAGGGTTGGCTTTAGCACCCTTCTGTGTGTCTGGCCTGAGGGGGTTGGTACCAGTATCTGCCTACGTTCTGACATAGTGGCCCTTAGAACTGGTGCTGTGGATCGTGTAAGTGTTTATGTCTCGCTGGGTAATCACCCTCTGTTAGCGACTAGCTGTTGCTCCCCGGGGTGACCATATCCGCCCCGTGATTAAGGCGTATGCCCCTGGTACCCACTGGGGTCGCTCCCCACCGTTTCCCTTGGGAGTTTGCAGTAGGGTGAGCTTCTGCCTTTGTGTACCATATCGCCCCCTTTTTGGCTGATGTGCGCGCGTGCCTGAAGAGCTATTTTCGCGCCGCCCTCCCTTATCAGTGCCTGGAGGGGTGTATCGTACCTTCGTGTATAAATGGCCCGTAGGGGGTAAGAAGCAAGGTCTTCCTATTTCCCCGTGTATTGTGTAAGTAGACGGGGGCAGTGTGGTGAGGTGTGTGGGTTGCGTCCTGATGAGTTGGAATCTGCACCCTTCTGTATGTTTGTGCCGGGGGTGCAGATGGCAGTGTCCGCCTGGTTTCTGGGCTAATTACCCTTTGCACCGGCGGTGTAGATCGTGTAGGTGTTCGTATCATTCGTGTGTTAGAGTTTGGAGTGGCAGGCTATCGTTTTTGGGCCACGGCCTCCTCCTCCCCCTTTGTGATGTGGGGTGCAGATATGGACATCTGCGCAAACTGCTCTGCCAGCGTGGCGATGTCGATGTCCTCCCTCTGTTTTGTGGACCCTCCTGCTGCCAACTCAAACACCATGTTGTTGGCCTGCAATTCGGCATGGTTCTGAGTTCGCTATTGTCGCGTATACCTACTGAGGCCTGTGCGGACCATTGCCCTTATATACTTTTACGGCCGCAAGATGGAGGTGCGCCTGTTCGCGAATGAGTTCCCCATAGATGAAGTGTAAGACAGTGTATTGCACCCTTATACTGTAATTTCTAGGGTTGTGTTAGGCGTTAAAGGGCCGTGTACTGTATTTAGACGTTCGTGCACTCTGACAACTTTAAGATGCTCTCTATTAAGGTGTTTATATATGGCCTGTAGGTGTGCGTGTGCTCGCCGGAGCTGTACTATTCTCTCCTCTGATGGGGTGCATGTACGTTTGGCGTGTGCTGCGCTCATCCGCATGTGCATTGTTTGTATTTGGGCCTGTAGCCTATGAATTCGATTTTGGCGCTCTTGGAGCTGTGTAAATAATATTGGTGCGCCCCTGTCGCTCCTATGTCTTATCACCCCTATTGCCTCTGCGCGGGGTGCCATGTTTCAACAATCGGCGTTACTACGCTTGGCTTATGCGAGGTCTCTGCAGTAAAATCTGTATAGAGTGGGTGGTTGGAAAGTATAATCTATAGTGCCACCCTTAAAAATATCTGGTATGTGTTCTGAAAAAATGTTTTACTATGCCTGCTTCTAGAAATAACTCCTTAGTCCCTGCTTTATTCTATGGGCGCTTATTTCTCGTTAATTCCCTATAGGGTGGGTGGGAGGGAAAAAGTGAAACAATGGGGTTTCCGTAAAAAATCCGTATGGCGTAGCTCTCTAAAAAAACCAATTTTCTGCTTGGCTGCTTTAGGTTTTTAGATCGATAACCTCAGGGTTTGTTGTCTAAACCCCTTTCTAAACGGAGGTTACCCGCGCCCCACCAATATTTGTTCTGTCCGGGGGTGAGGGGTTGGACGAACAAAGGGTGTAAATGTTCAATTTATGGGTGCTGCCAAAAGATGCGAGTTTCCACGTATTTGCGGAAACTGCAAGTGTGGGTGTATGTAAATGGGTGTGGGGAAAATGGTGGTTAGCTCTAAATGTGTGGAATCGCAATTTAAGGGCTGTGCGATTGAAAAGGAGCTAATAGCTGTCCTGAGTGAGCACTTATGTGAGAGCCACGCGCCCACTTGCTGAGCTCGTGGTAATGCCTGGCGGTCTAAGCTCTCCAAGATTAGCACAATGGGAATTTACGTACTAAGCACTTATGCAATTAGCGGTCACAGACAATTAAGGTGTCAAGTAGGAAGTCGGGATGTAAATACAAGTGTAGTGAGGTCAGTGAAAACAAAAATGTACTGGTACAGATCAATGGTTTATTTGATCAGTAAGGTGATGAATGTTGTCCCTCTACTTCGGGATAGTTCAACACAATGTGATTTATAACATATAATAATTGGGGTGTGGGGTGACGGGATTACAACTGTAATGTTTTAGGAATCTGAGAACACACTCACCGGTAGATGCGAGGCCTGGACTCAGAAGGGTATAGCCTCTGGCTGCAACAGACCCTGAGCCTAGATTGGACCTCCCTCTTATGTGTTTTGGAACCGCTGACTCAGTATTTCATCAGTTATATCTGTCCCAGATACCTCCAAGTGTGATTGAGTGTATGTGTTGCAAGGTGTTGGCTAACCACCTGTAGTAAGTGGCCGCCTGCTTGCTGTGTTAAGATAATGTACTGATTTGCTGTATTTCCAGCCTGGGGGTAATTTCTGGGGGTTGAAGAAGGTGTCGAATGTTATGATAGATGCGTCGCCCTTGTAGAGTAGTTGTAGATGTATTTATAGATGTCCAGCTTGTGGGCGAGGGTGGGTTCAGTGGCGTAAGCCACCTCTCCCTTGGGGGGTGTAATGTCCTGAGGGTGTAAGGCCCCTGGGGCTGTGACAATACATTTATACATTTAATTCGATGTGCGAATTACTCCTACATTATTCATTATTATTACTCCAGTGACAAGTGTTCTATATAATTCTGGTATAGTCCTTTTTAATCAATTTCGACGAACAGTGAAGTTAATCGAACGTTAGATAGTTTCAGTAAATTATCACAATTCATTTTACATTATTCACAATATGTTTAAATTATCATCTTTTAAATTTCACTTATTTTTTTACAATGTTATACAATTATTATTACACGTCATTCCAATTGTAACTTTCTACTAAAACATGTTTTATTATTAGCAATGCATTTATGATTAGTTGTTACAATGCATAACTTGGTTTTAAATGTTGGATTTAATACTTTACTAGGCTTCTAGTAATTAAACTCGTGACTGAAATTCACGTTCAAAAATACACATTAATTTACTCAGTAATAGCTTCTTGGCTTATTAAATACTGGAAAACTGATATTGACCATCCATCGATGTCTAATATCTGCCTCAATATAACTCAATTCTAGCAAAAATTAATTGCTTTACACGTATGTTAGCTCTCAATAGCTATAAATAGTCACCAAACATTTTTAAGATCCAAAAACCTTTATACAACAATCGAAAAATACTCTGTTTCATAATAGACATACGTTAGAGTATCATGAACAATTTTTATCAGAACTGTGTTAAATAATATGCATTTACATGTTCAAGTAGTAGTGTTGGTGATTTTCCAAAACTGTCATTTCGTTTCGTGACGAATAATTTCATTCATAGATATCCTTTCTTTAAATAATATATCATCTCATTTCATTGTAATTTAATATTTCATAACTCTTTCTTTCAAAGAATATAGAGTAACCACAATAAAAGTAACAAATCAGTTTTCGACTAATCCAAAATTCGAAATGGAGATCCTCCTCTAAGGAAACACGTTCGAAACTACGCCATGGAAAAGAGCCTGTCTTATGAAGGTACAAATAATCCATTAGAATCGAACGCTTAACCAAGTTGGAGAATTCCAAAAGAATAAAGATACTCGAAAAACTGAACGAACTCGAAAAAGTGATCATATTCTATAAGAAATTCAAAACATTGGATCGCAAAAGCCTAATCCAGAAATCGTAATTATTCACACTAGAAATCACTATAATTGCAAGACTATATCGAACTCGATGAAAATAGACTAACACATCTATCAAACAATGCTGCATGTAATGCCAAAATATTCTGTTCCGTTGATTAAATATTCACAAGTATTTATTTTAAATAATGTTCAAGTATACGTGAGATATCGGTCATCTTCTTGCTAACGACTATTCTTATATAATTTTATCGTAGTCATGGCCCTGTCTCTTCTTAAATCGTGTCTTCACAACCGATTACAATGCTCTATTAAATGCAAAAGTAAAATTTAGAAAAAGAAAAAGTAGTACGTTAAAAATAACATCACAATTAATATTAATGTTAACCACAAATAAAATACATGCTCGGACAGAATTGACAAAAGTATCAAGTCTGGCCCTCGAATGCATTTTCTATCTATTGAATAAAAATTCGTGAGAGAAGAACATTCTAAAGTATGACTGATTCATACTGTCTACTAATATTCAATGTTTCCAGCTGCCTTGTTCGTAGTCATCTCGATGAAAATGGAAAAGAATGTTCGAAGCACACATTCCTGGTAGGGACTAAACCCTTGTCCTTCACGATGGCTATTCCTCGTACCACCTGGAACTGCGTAGAATCGAACCCGTTACCGAACGGCTTGACAAAACAGCTGTCTGCGTTGTCAAGTTCATCGCCCCGACAGGTATAAGGTTTGCTCGATAGCCCAGTTAAAAATGCCATTGATTGTTCATATTGTAGAAGTACGAATGTAATATCAATCTCTCAAGACTGCCTTCAACCTCTTTTTATACAACATTCTGTCATTGAAATCCATAGTTGAGCTTGATAATTATTCCAAATGCTCAATTCTCCTAAGATGCTGCATTCCTGTTATCCATTTAGTATCCCTTCATAATCACTGTAGTGTATTGATGTGTATTTCCACACAATATAATATCAGTGTTCATTGCTGCAGTATATATTGACCGTACTATAATGTTGAAAAGTCTCATAATGGCAGTAAAATATAAGCAGTCTATATGAAATCTATGTTCACATTCGTAGCACTCAAATCAAACACAATGAGCTATTCGTTCTTTACATGCGTTTCGACACTCGCGCCTTGCTGTAGCAAGTCAAGACCAAACGTAGTGTACCGGACTATGTTCACTTCGCACAAGTTCAAATATCACTTGATCTGCCTACTTCCAATCATGCCTGCGTACACGTTCTTGGCTGATTCTAGAGAAGTATTGCCCACAAATGAATACCTCTCTCGGGCGAGATATTTCAGACTGACTGTCGGTCTACCCACAATGCTCCTGGGTTCAAACGATATGATAGTCGATATAAACGCAGAGTGATTGCGATTAACACCTGGTATTCTGAAATGTGCATTTATAAGGACAACATCATTCTCAAGAAGCTTCTACATGAAAAATAATGTATTTGCCATTAGTCGATCCCTTCTATGATCTCTGTATTACTTCATAGCAGCTTATATTGCAGTCATGTTTGCACGGCATCCATTTTGCAGACAATAACCGTACCTCAGACAAAAACACGTGTTCGAGATTTGTAATGCGGGTTGCTCCTAAGCGAGCGTCACGAAGTCTCCGTTGCTGCTCGTAGTTGAAATGCTGCCATAAAAATTTCATCTGTGGCCTTTCTAATATGACCTGGTTCCAAGTCATTGCATAATACTTGCTCATCTCTCTCCCAACTCAGAAAATAAAAGTATGTGAATACTTTTATATTATCATTCCAGATATTCACAAAATGAACAATATTTTGTCATCATTCAACCTTTTGATGATATTTCCTGAGGCTTTTCGCGTTGAACCTCCCCTATTCCTCGTTAGTAAGGATGTCTAGAATCTGATAAATGTTGTTCCCGTACACTCTGCCTACCTTGTAGGGGCCAATGTACAGGTTACTGAATTTACTGTATACTTTCCTCGCTACATCAGTTTTAGTGGACTTGCGTACAAGAACTAAGTCATTCTGTTCTAGAGGCAGGTTATAGCGTTTTCCTGCATATCTTTTCTGCCTTCTCTCCGCAGCATCCATCAGGCTTTCTCGGGCATTATCCACCCTTTCCTGCTCTGACGGTGAGGAATTTGTGTTATGTCGTACCACGCTCTCTCTGGCTTTCTATTGTGGTGGACTAACATTGGAATGTCTCCTAAACTCTCGTGATATGTTGCGTTCAGACAAGTCTCCATCAGAGGTACATATTTCACCCAACTGGGGTGATCATTAGGACAATAAAGGTGTGCGAATTTTGATACCTCGGACATAAGACGTTCGGAGCTGTTGGACTCTGGATACCTGACACTAGAGAACACATGGCGTATTCCCAATCTCTGCATTGCAACCTTGAATTCTTGTGACGTAAACTGGGTTCCGTGATCAGATAGGAATGTTTCAGGCTTTCCAGCTTTCTTAAATACACTCTTCACTAAATGACTGATAACTTGAGCTGATGTGGCATTATGCATGGGATCTAGGGTCACAAACTTTGAGAATACATCCACTGTAACAAGTAAGAACTGGTTACCCCTGGCATCCTTCGGACACGGCCCGAACAGGTCGCAGACCATCGGTTCATGGGGTTTATAGGGAATAATAGCCCTAGGTTCCTCTTTTGACATAGCAGATGGATACTTGCTTCTCTGGCAGCTATCTCAAGATCTGATAACTCTCGCAACAGATTGACGCAGCTTAGGCCAGTAGAACGTTTCTTGAAGTGTTTTCATGGTCTTGTCCAAACCAACATGGCCTAAACTTCTGTGCGTTAACCAAATCAAAGGAACAATTAACTTTGGAGGCACTACTATTCTAAGCTTATTCTTGTGCTTATCCACATATTTACAAACTAATTCTCCACAAAGAGCATGACGATCAGCACTTCGCCTGGTTGCAAGATAATTCTAATCCAAGTCATCCATGTAGCCTTTTAAATATCTGTACATATGTCTGATTGGAGTGTGTCTTTCCTGTGACACAGCTAACTTGCGTAGCTTTTCCAGGGTCGCCTCATCTTCCCCCTCCAATTGTACAAGTTTTACCGCCAATTTGTTTAATGGATTTCTTGAAAGACCATCTGCAAGAAGGTTATCCTTGCCAGGCTGGTGTCTGATGGTGGCGTTGATTTGCTGGATAAATAACGTCCATCGCGTCAGACGGTCACTTGACAGATCCGATTGGAGCATCAATTGCAGAGCACTGTGGTCAGTAAGAATTACTATGTGGTGTCCCAAAAGTATCTTTTTCCATTTCTACAGAGCTGAGACAAAGGCTACAGGCTCAAGCTCTGTCGTGAAATACATTTCCTCGTGAGGCCTCAATTTTCTGCTACAAAAATCGATGTAGTGTTTGTTTCCCTGTTCATCCTTCTGATGAAAGTTCAAACCTACTCTGGAGGCGTCTGATTCTATGTAGAAAGTTTGGCTAAATTCTGGATATTCTAACTTGACACATTCCTTCAGCATATTCTTCGCATTCTCGACGGCCTGTTCAGTTAGATCCATCCACTTCCATCGATTATTTTTCTTTGGCAGATCGTATAATGGTGCCATGGTCACTGAGTATCCTGGACAGTGACTACTAAAAATTGAAACATGCCTAGGAATTGGCGTATGTTTTTTTCTCTTAGGCCTAGGAAAATTCGCTATCTCATCGAACTTATTGAGATTAGGATGGTAGCCGATTTGATAAATAGTATGACCTAAGAAGTAGATTCTTTCCTTCATAAAATGACATTTGACATAATTGACTTTTATATTGGCCTCACGGAGCTCTAGGAACAATTTCCTAAGGTCTGCTAAATGTTCCTTAACATTAGCCGAAGCAATAATGAGGTCGTCAATGTAGCACGTGACACTGCGTTTTACCTCGTTTGACAATTTACTGTCAAGTGCCCTGATAAGAGCTGGACCACTGTTAATCATTCCGAATGGAACGCGACAGAACACGAAGGTTGTTTGGTCAAACAGAAACCCTGTGTATTGCCTGCTGTCCTCAGTAAGCTCTACCTGATAAAATGACACTGTCAGGTCTAGTAAACTGAAGCATGCCTTATCTTTGATTCTCAATAAATCTCTGATCTTGGGAGGTCGGTCCATCTCTAAAAATATACGTGAATTAATTTTTCTGGCGTCTAGACATAGACGTAACTGGCCATTGCTTTAACCACGGTAATCGGGTTCAAATATGATGAAGCTTGTTTCTTTATAATACCCTCTGCTTCCATCTTCTTGATGATTTCTCTGACCTCTTCATAGTACTTGACAGGAATTGGGTAAAGTTTTGCCAGATAAGGAGTATCGTCGCTCACTCTAATCTGGTACTTAAAATCCTTAATCAAGGCTGGCTTGTCGTCAAACACATCAGTAAATTCCTCGATCAAGTCACTAAATTCCTGCTCTATTTCAATAAATCCCTCGGCGTGAAGGGCATAATGCTCTCTCTCGTGCTCGACCTGGTTTATCATGTTCTCTAAGATTTCTTCTCTGACTAAGTTTTCTATGTCCTCATCGGGATTAAAATTCTCGGATGCTATCTTCCTAATAGTTTTCTCCTGGAATTTTATTACCCTCTTGTCCATGTCTATAACCATTCTGGCTCGAGTGATAAAATCAATCCCCAGAATAATTTCAAAATTTATATTTTTAATCACAACAAAAACATGTTCAAATATTCTTTCATTTATTCTGAACTTCAGCAGAATTTGCAGCTTACATTTAATTGACTTGTCTTGGAACAAACCTCTGATTTTGACTGACAAAGTCTGGTAATGTTACAAATTGCTGTTCCTTTTCTAATTTCATGAAGCAATCTTCAGACATTAAAGAAATAACCGCTCCCGTATCGACAAGAGCGGAGATTTCAATAATCGGTAGTTCAGCTTTGTTCTTGATTAATCCTTCATTTTCCTCAAATAAGAGATCCTTCGTAAACGTCCTGGATCACTATGTCAAATGTAGATGAATAAGACTTCAGTTCTCTTGAGAAATCAAAATCGGAGTTTTTTTTTCTTTGGGGTGCCTTTCCTGTCTATCAGCTTGTTGGCTAGTCCTTGGTTCTGGTTCACTTTCTGTGTCTCTTCTTCTGTTATTTCTTTCTTCTCTCTTTTCCCTGTATTTTCTAGACTGTTCCTTTCGTCTTGGCTTTGGTAGATTTTATCTCGATAGTTCTTATACCTCGAGTATCCTTGTTGGTTTCTTTCCTGCCTCGAAAAGTAACCTTGCCTTTCCCTTTTGCCAAATGTTCTACTATCAGCATTTTGATTCTGATACCGGTTATTTCTTTGCTGATACTGTTCTCTTTCTTGATTCCTATTTCCGAATCGATCGTTCCTGTCTCTATTGTGATAGGTCTATACCTATCCTGTTCTCTGTTGGACTGATACGACCTATCTTGTCCTTTATAGTACCTGGATTGGTAATTCCGGTAAGGTTCTCGGTTATTCCTCGAATCGTACCGTTGATCGTTGTATCTGTTACTTCTAATGGGACCTACACATTTTGACTGATTCTGGTTCGATCTTTCTGTTTGTTGGGTTCTATCCAGCACCACAGCGTTCACTGTCTTAGCTTCCGTTCTTCCACTTTTTACTATCATGGGTGGAATAGATGTGTGATCTAGCCTACGGAGTAAATCGTCCATAGTGGCTAAATCTGCTACCCCAGACGAAATTATGTTACGTCTGACCTCCACTGGCAACTGACCTGATATTGTTTCCAAAATTTCCTCCTGTGTCAATGGGGGTTGAAGGAAACGAAGACGGGCTAACTGTGAAGTGAAGAACTCTGAATAGCTAGTCGGACCAGTACTACTATACTTTATAGAGTATATTTCAGCTCTCACAGCGTGCTGAACCTCAATGGACCGAAATTGTCGAAGGTATAACGGACCATCCTGAACCAATTCGGAGGTCCGTCTGCAAGGTGTATCTCCACAACTCGTGACTCTCTATCCCTAGATACGTGATGTTCCGTCAAATAGTCCTGAAGATTCCTAATAAACTGGATCGGAGTTAGACCCTCGGTGTTCGATTTTTTTTATTTTCTCCTCGTAATTCCTAACGATCACCTAGTTAGATCTGTCGGTAGGTGTAGATGTTCCAAAATCCCTGGGAACATAATCGGGAAAACTTGAGCTTGGAACTTCTGACCTAAGTCTTAACCGTTCAGTTTCTTCTGCCCCATTAAACCTTGCCATGAAGTTCCTCGCCGGAGATGTCGTGTCTATCCTCTCCCTAGCGTGGATAACTGTACCTTCCCTATTGGAATTTATAGTGGTATTTAGCGTCTCTAACTGCGACTTGAATTCGTTTCTTAATGCTTCCAAATCTACATGATCAGTTAAATTGAATTTACTTAACTCCTGCCTGATTTCGTTCAAATCTGATGTATTTTTCTCTCGCTCTGAGTTGACATCTAACCTGACTTGATCTAATTTCAGCGTTACGGTCTTAATCTGAGACTCTAAGTCTTCCCAAAGATAGTTAACACTATCTGTTTGCATAGTCTGAACTGAATTATATCTTTTTTCAGTGTCCTCTCTAGGCTGAGAAATATCTTTGTTTAATCTTATTTCTTACTTCGAAAGCTTTAATTCTAAATCAGATCTAATATTCTTAACAATGTCTTCGTTTATTTTAGTGATCTCTCCTCTAATGATGGTTACTTGATCGCTAACAATTGCTTTAAGGTCGATCTCAATGTCTTTCCTTAAAAGTTTGTTATGATCATCCACATTATCCTTGAGAAGTGCCATGTCTCCCTCTAATTGTGACAAAATTCCCTGTGTTGCAATTGCCTCATTTGAGAATTGCAATTGGAGTGCATCTAAACTAGTCTGGGTTTCTTTTTGATTATTCTCCATTTCGAATCTAACATTTCTGACATCCTCCTTAATGCCAGAAATATTGGATTGTATACTGGTTACAAGATTCTCTGTGCTAACTATCTTCTCCTGAGTTGCATCAAGCTTGGCCTCAGTGCTATTGATTTTATTTTGTGTAGCTGTGATGTCAGTCTGAGCTGCATCTATTTTCGTTTCAGTGCTTACAACTTTTACTTCTAATGATGCTACATTCGAACGGACATGACTTACTTCTACGTTAACATTGCTTATGTCCAGTTGAACAAGTCTAACGTCTTCTAGGACACTGTCTACAATAGTTTCTACTTCACGTAATTTTTCTTTAATCTCTTTAGACCTATCCGAGATTTTGCTGTTGCTATCCTGAAGACGTTTAAGAGCTAAATGGAGCTGACTCTTATCTCCCTGGGCTGATTCTGAGTTTCTATTAACTAACTCAGTGTTCTTGTTAATTGTTTCGTTAATGTTGTTTGAACTAGTTTGGGTATTTGACTTGATATCAGCCAAATCCTGTTCATGCTTGCCCATCGTTTCTTGCATGGTCTGTAGCAAAGCCACAACATCGTCCATAGTCGCTGAACCTGACATGTTATACAATATATAGAAAAATACAAGAATGCAACACATTTATAGCAGAATTGACACACTTAAAATGACCCTTTTCACCAGTATGAGCATTATAATCGGTTTGGCTTCTAAACGTAATTACTAATTTAAATCTACTAGAAACTAGGAGGTATGTGCGCATGGTGATTCATATTAAAAATAGTTTGAATTATAATCGCAAGTCTTAATTATTAAATGTATTATTAAAAAGAAATGAATTTAGTATTACTGATGAACTTCCAAATATCATCGCCGGGGACAAGCATATAATGGCCGACAAGCATGGAGTGAAAAATGGCCCCATGGCATGCCCCATATGAACACGCTGATCTATAAAAGTTTCCAAGAAATCCCTCTTATGATCATGTCGCAATCATGTACATTTTCATTTAAAAGGCGGAGATAAAGTATCAAATGAATTTAAATTACTGGCGATAATTCTGTCTGTATGCCAGATAGATTGAGTAAACTCATATTCACATTTCTAAGAAACGCGAATTCCCAACAAATTCGAATTCTATGATCGTAGCGGTGCCGAAGAAAAATTGCTGACGACTAAATAATTCGAAAATTCCAACTCGATAACCACATGAAAATGGGTTTTCAAACGAAGATGACTTCCATTATAGTATTCGAGAATGCTAATTCGAATAGCCCAACGGTTGGGTCGCCATATTAATGTGTACCCGTATCAACGTGATCTTACCTGTTCGAATCCGACGGAAAAGCTGGATCGTAGAATCTGGAAGTACCCGGCTGAAATAACCCCCAAAAACTCTACCAACTAGGATCAACCAGGGATAAGGATACTTCACTATAAAAGAATGTGATAAGAAGATGCCAGTGGTCGACGAAATGAAAACGAAAATCAGCTCAAAATGAGCTAATAAGACTCTAAAACATAAATTAATCTCGGGCGTATGGCTAAGCATTTAACAAAATAACCCAGTGGTCCTCGTAGCACATCCTGGTTTTAAAATAAATCACCAGGCCATACGAAGAAAATTTAAAATGGATCAACAGTTTATTTTCTAAGTAGGTGCTGTGTTGTGGAAATCCTCTCCACTCAACAAAAATTGTATGATCTTGCATAAGCACATGATTGTCAAATGTGACGTTAGCCTGCAATTTGGCTATATTATGCTGCTTAAATAGTACAGCATTTTAATCGAAGTTCAAATAAATATTTTTGAATTGTACAATAACACACAAGTTTAAATTTTATAAATACAGAAATCCTATTAAATTTGTATTAATTTATATACATTTATACATTTAATTCGATGTTCGAATTACTCCTACATTATTCATTATGAATACTCCAGTGTCAAGTGTTCTATATAATTCTGGTATAGTCCTTTTTAATCAATTTCGACGAACAATGACGTTAATCGAACGTTAGATAGTTTCAGTAAATTATCACAATTCATTTTACATTATTCAAAAAATGTTTAAATTATCATCTCTTAAACTTTCACTTATTATTGTTATAATGTTATACAATTATTATTATTACACGTCTTTCCAATTGTAACTTTCCACTAAAACATGTTTTATTATTAGCAATGCATTTAAGATTAGTTGTTACAATGCATAAATTGGTTTTAAATGTTGGATTTAATACTTTACTAGCCTTCTAGTAATTAAACTCGGGACTGAAATTCACGTTCAAAAATACACATTAATTTACTCAGAAATAGCTGATTAGCTTATTAAATACTGGAAATCTGATATTGACCATCCATCGATGTCTAATATCTGCCTCAATATAACTCGATACTCGCAAAAATTAATTGCTTTACACGTATGTTAGCTCTCAGTAGCTATAAATAATCACCAAACATTTTTAAGATCCAAAAAGCTTTTATACAACAATCGGAAAATACTCTGTTTCATAATAGACATACGTTAGAGTATCATGAACAATTTTTATCAGAACTGTGTTAAATAATATGTATTCACATGTTCAAATAGTAGTGTTGGTGATTTTCCAAAACTGTCATTTCGTTTCGTGACGAATAATTTTATACATAGATTTCCTTTCTTTCAATAATATATCACCTCATTTCATTGTACTCGTATATTTCATAACTATTTCTTTCAAGGAATATAGAGTAACCACAATAAAAATAACAATTCAGTTTTCGACTAATCCAAAATTCGAAATGGTGATCCTCCTCTAAGGAAACACGTTAGAAACTACGCCATAGAAAAGAGCCTGTCTTAAGAAGATACAAATAATCCATTAGAATCGAACGCTTAACCAAGTTGGAGAATTCCAAAAGAATGAAGAAAATCGCAAAACTGAACGAACTCGAAAAAGTGATCATATTCCTTAAGAAATTCAAAACATTGGATCGCAAAAGCCTAATCCAGAAATTGTAATTATTCACACTAGAAATCACTATAATTGCACGACTATATCGAACTCGATGAAAAATTGACTAACACATGTATCAAACAATGCTGCATGTAATGCCAAAATATTGTGTTCCGTTAATTAAATATTCACAAGTATTTATTTTAAATAATATTCAACTATACGTGGGATATCGGTCATCTTCTTGCTAACGACTATTCTTATATAATTTTATCGTAGTCATGGCCCTGTCTCTTCTTAAATCGTGTCTTCACAACCGATTATAATGCTCTATTAAATGCCTAAGTAAAATTTAGAAAAAGAAAAAGTAATGCTTTGAAAATAACATCACAATTAATATTAATGAAAATGAAAATCCACAGCCTGCTTCCAGTCTCCGACCGGGTCAGGAATGGAATGAATGAAGCCCCCATCTAGCGGCGAGGATATGAACTGTGCCGGCTGCCGAGGCCTGACGCACTCCTCTGGGGCAATGATTAAATGAATGACAGATGAAATGAAATGATAGTGGAGAGTGTCGCTGGAATGAAATTCTGAAAGGGAAAACTGGAGTACCCGGAGAAAAACCTGTCTGCCTCCGTTTTGTCCAGCACAGATCTCACATGGAGTGACCGGGATTTGAACCGCGGACCCAGCGGTGAGAGACCGGCGTGCTGCCGCCTAAGCCACGGAGGCTTAATTAATATTAATATTAACCACAAATAAAATACATGCTCGGACAGAAGTGATAAAAGTATCAAGTCTGGCCCTCGAATGCATTTTGTATCTACAGAATAAAAATTGGTGAAAGAAGAACATTCTAAAGTATGACTGATTCATACTGTCTCCTAATATTCAATGTTTCCAGCTACCTTGTTTGTAGTCATCTCGATGAAAATGGAAAAGAATGTTCGAAGCACACATTCCTGGTAGGGACTGAACCCTTGTCCTTCACGTTGGCTATTCCTCGTACCGCCTGGAACTGCGTAGAATCGAACCTGTTACCGACCGGCTCGACAAAACAGCTGTCCGCGTTGTAACGTTCATCGCCCCGACACGTATAAGGTTTGCTCGATAGCCCAGGTGAAAATGCCATTGATTGTTCATATTGTAGAAGTACGAATGTAATGTCAATCTCTCAAGACTGCCTTTAACCTCTTTTTATACAACATTCTGGTTTTGAAATCCATAGTTGAGCTTGATAATCATTCCAAATGCTCAATTCTGCTAAGATGCTGCATTCCCGTTATCCATTTAGTATCCCTTCATCATCACTGTAGTGTATCGATGTGTATTTCCACAAAATATAATATCAGTGTTCAATGCTGCAGTATATATTGACTGTACTATAATGTTGAAAAGTCTCATAATGGCAGTAAAATATAAGCAGTCTATATGAAAAACTATGTTCACATTCATAGCACTCAAATCAAACTAAATGAGCTATTCGTTCTTTCCATGCGTTTCGACACTCTCGCCTTGCTGTAGCAAGTCATGACTAAACGTTGTGTACCGGACTATGTTCACTTCGCACAAATTCAAATATCACTTGATCTGCCTACTTCCAATCATGCCTGCGTACACGTTCTTGGCTGATTCTAGAGAAGTATTGCCCACGAATGAATACCTCTCTCGGGCGAGATATTTCAGACTGACTGTCGGTCTACCCACAATGCTCCTGGGTTCAAACGAGATGATAGTCGATATAAACGCAGAGTGATTGCAATTAACACCTAGTATTCTGAAATGTGCATTTATAAGGACAACTCCATTCTCAAGAAGCTTCTACATGAAAAATAATGTATTTGCCATTAGTCGATCCCTTCTATGATCTCTGTATTACTTCATAGCAGCTTATATTGCAGTCATGTTTGCACGGCATCCATTTTGCAGACAGTAATCGTACCTCAGACAAAAACACGTGTTCGAGATTTGTAATGCGGGTTGCTCCTAAGCGTGCGTCACGAAGTCTCCGTTGCTGCTCGTAGTTGAAATGCTGCCATAAAAATTTCATCTGTGGCCTTTCTAATATGACCTGTTTCCAAGTCATTGCATAATACTTGCTCATCTCTCTCCTAACTCAGCAAATAAAAGTATGTGAATACTTTTATATTATCATTCGAGATATTCACAAAATGAACAGTATTTTGTCATCATTCAACCTTTTGATGATATTTCCTGAGGCTTTTCGCGTTGAACCTCCCCTATTCCTCGTTAGTAAGGATGTCTAGAATCTGATAAATGTTGTTCCCGTACACTCTGCCTACCTTGTAGGGGCCAATGTACAGGTTACTGAATTTACTGTATACTTTCCTCGCTACATCAGTTTTAGTGGACTTGCGTACAAGAACTAAGTCATTCTGTTCTAGAGGCGGGTTATAGCGTTTTCCTACATATCTTTTCTGCCTTCTCTCCGCAGCATCCATCAGGCTTTCTCGGGCATTATCCACCCTTTCCTGCTCTGACGGTTCGGCATCCTTAGTGAGGAATTGTGTTATGTCGTCCCACGCTCTCTCTGGCTTTCTATTGTGGTGGACTAACATTGGAATGTCTCCTAAACTCTCGTGATATGTTGCGTTCAGACAAGTCTCCATCAGAGGTACATATTTCACCCAACTGGGGTGATCATTAGGACAATAAAGGTGTGCGAATTTTGATACCTCGGACATAAGACGTTCGGAGCTGTTGGACTCTGGATACCTGACACTAGAGAACACATGGCGTATTCCCAATCTCTGCATTGCAACCTTGAATTCTTGTGACGTAAACTGGGTTCCGTGATCAGATAGGAATGTTTTAGGCTTTCCAGCTTTCTTAAATACACTCTTCACTAAACGACTGATAACTTGAGCTGATGTGGCATTATGCATGGGATCTAGGGTCACAAACTTTGAGAATACATCCACTGTAACAAGTAAGAACTGGTTACCCCTGGCACCCTTCGGACACGGCCCGAACAGGTCGCAGACCATCGGTTCATGGGGTTTATAGGGAATAATAGCCCTAGGTTGATCTTTTGACATAGAAGATGGATACTTGCTTCTCTGGCAGCTATCACAAGATCTGATAACTCTCGCAACAGATTGACGCAGTTTAGGCCAGTAGAACGTTTCTTGAAGTGTTTTCATGGTCTTGTCCAAACCAACATGGCCTAAACTTCTGTGCGTTAACCAAATCAAAGGAACATTTAACTTTGGAGGCACTACTATTCTAAGCTTATTCTTGTGCTTATCCACATATTTACAAACTAATTCTCCACAAAGAGCATGACGATCAGCACTTCGCCTGGTTGCAAGATAATTCTAATCCAAGTCATCCATGTAGATTTTTAAATATCTGTACATATGTCTGATTGGAGTGTGTCTTTCCTGTGACACAGCTAACTTGCGTAGCTTTTCCAGGGTCGCCTCATCTTCCCCCTCCAATTGTACAAGTTTTACCGCCAATTTGTTGAATGGATTTCTTGAAAGACCATCTGCAAGAAGGTTATCCTTGCCAGGCTGGTGTCTGATGGTGGCGTTGATTTGCTGGATAAATAACGTCCATCGCGTCAGACGGTCACTTGACAGATCCGATTGGAGCATCAATTGCAGAGCACTGTGGTCAGTAAGAATTACTATGTGGTGTCCCAAAAGTATCTTTTTCCATTTCTACAGAGCTGAGACAAAGGCTAGAGGCTCAAGCTCTGTCGTGAAATACATTTCCTCGTGAGGCCTCAATTTTCTGCTACAAAAATCGATGTAGTGTTTGTTTCCCTGTTCATCCTTCTGATGAAAGTTCAAACCTACTCTGGAGGCGTCTGATTCTATGTAGAAAGTTTGGCTAAATTCTGGATATTCTAACTTGACACATTCCTTCAGCATATTCTTCGCATTCTCGAAGGCCTGTTCAGTTAGATCCGTCCACTTCCATCGATTATTTTTCTTTGGCAGATCGTATAATGGTGCCATGGTCACTGAGTATCCTCGACAGTGACTACTCAAAAATTGAAACATGCCTAGGAATTGGCGTAGATGTTTTATTCTCTTAGGCCTAGGAAAATTCGCTATCTCATCGAACTTCTTGAGATTAGGATGGTAGCCGATTTGATAAATAGTATGACCTAAGAAGTTGATTTTTTCCTTCATAAAATGACATTTGACATAATTGACTTTTATATTGGCCTCACGGAGCTCTAGGAACAATTTCCTAAGGTCTGCTAAGTGTTCCTTAACATTAGCCGTAGCAATAATGAGGTCGTCAATGTAGCACGTGACACTGCGTTTTACCTCGTTTGACAATTTACTGTCAAGTGCCCTGATAAGAGCTGGACCACTGTTAATCATTCCGAATGGAACGCGACAGAACACGAAGGTTGTTTGGTCAAACAGAAACCCTGTGTATTGCCTGATGTCCTCAGTAAGCTCTACCTGATAAAATGACACTGTCAGGTCTAGTAAACTGAAGCATGCCTTATCTTTGATTCTCAATAAATCTCTGATATTGGGAGGTCGGTCCATCTCTAAAAATATACGTGAATTAATTTTTCTAGCGTCTAGACATAGACGTAACTGGCCATTGCTTTAACCACGGTAATCGGGTTCAAATATGATGAAGCTTGTTTCTTTATAACACCCTCTGCTTCCATCTTCTTGATGATTTTTCTGACCTCTTCATAGTACTTGACAGGAATTGGGTAAAGTTTTGCCTGATAAGGAGTATCGTCGCTCAGTCTAATCTGGTACTTAAAATCCTTAATCAAGCCTGGCTTGTCGTCAAACACATCAGTAAATTCCTCGATCAAGTCACTAAATTCCTTCTCTATTTCAATAAATCCCTCGGCGTGAAGGGCATAATGCTCTCTCTCGTGCTCGACCTGGTTTATCATGTTCTCTAAGATTTCTTCTCTGACTAAGTTTTCTAAGTCCTCATCGGGATTAAAATTCTCGGATGCTATCTTCCTAATAGTTTTCTCCTGGAATAGTATTACCCTCTTGTCCATGTCTATATAGCCATTCTGGCTCGAGTGATAAAATCAATCCCCAGAATAATTTCAAAATTTATATTTTTAATCACCACAAAAACATGTTCAAATATTCTTTCATTTATTCTGAACTTCAGCAGAATTTGCAGCTTACATTTAATTGACTTGTCTTGGAACAAACCTCTGATTTTGACTGACAGAGTCTGGTAATGTTACAAATTGCTGTTCCTTTTCTAATTTCATGAAGCAATCTTCAGACATTAAAGAAATGACCGCTCCCGTATCGATAAGAGCGGAGATTTCAATAATCGGTAGTTCAGCTTTGTTCTTGATTTATCCTTCATTTTCCTCAAATAAGAGATCCTTCGTAAACGTCCTGGATCACTATGTCAAATGGAGATGAATAAGACTTCAATTCTCTTGAGAATTCAAAATCGGAGTATTTTTTTCTTTGGGATGCCTTTCCTGTCTATCAGCTTGTTGGCTAGTCCTTGGTTCTGGTTCACTTTCTGTGTCTCTTCTTCTGTTATTTCTTTCTTCTCTCTTTTCCCTGTATTTTCTAGACTGTTCCTTTCGTCTTGGCTTTGGTAGATTTTATCTCGATAGTTCTTATACCTCGAGTATCCTTGTTGGTTTCTTTCCTGCCTCGAAAAGTAACCTTGCCTTTCCCTTTTGCCAAATGTTCTACTATCAGCATTTTGGTTCTGATACCGGTTATTTCTTTGCTGATACTGTTCTCTTTCTTGATTCCTATTTCCGAATCGATCGTTCCTGACTCTATTGTGATAGGTCTATACCTATCCTGTTCTCTGTTGGACTGATACGACCTATCTTGTCCTTTATAGTACCTGGATTGGTAATTCCGGTAAGGTTCTCGGTTATTCCTCGAATCGTACCGTTGATCGTTGTATCTGTTACTTCTAATGGGACCTACCCATTTTGACTGATTCTGGTTCGATCTTTCTGTTTGTTGGGTTCTATCCAGCACCACAGCGTTCACTGTCTTAGCTTCCGTTCTTCCGCTTTTTACTATCATGGGTGGAATAGATGTGTGATCTAGCCTACGGAGTAAATCATCCACAGTGGCTAAATCTGCTACCCCAGACGAAATTATGTTACGTCTGACCTCCACTGGCAACTGACCTGATATTGTTTCCAAAATTTCCTCCTGTGTCAATGGGTTTGAAGGAAACGAAGACGGGCTAACTGTGAAGTGAAGAACTCTGAATAGCTAGTCGGACCAGTACTACTATACTTTCTAGAGTATATTTCAGCTCTCACAGCGTGCTGAACCTCAATGGACCGAAATTGTCGAAGGTATAACGGAACATCCTGAACCAATTCGGAGGTCCGTCTGCAAGGTGTATCTCCACAACTCGTGACTCTCTATCCCTAGATACGTGATGTTCCGTCAAATAAGCCTGAAGATTCCTAATAAAATGGATCGGAGTTAGACCCTCGGTGTTCGATTTTTTATTTTCTCCTCGTAATTCCTAACGATCACCAAGTTAGATCTGTCGGTAGGTGTAGATGTTCCAAAATCCCTGGGAACATAATCGGGAATACTTGAGCTTGGAAATTCTGACCTAAGTCTTATCCGTTCAGTTTCTTCTGCCCCATTAGACCTTGCCATGGAGTTCCTCGCCGGAGATGTCGTGTCTATCCTCTCCCTAGCGTGGGTAACTGTACCTTCCCTATTGGAATTTATACTGGTATTTAGCGTCTCGAACTGCGACTTGAATTCGTTTCTTAATGCTTCCAAATCTACATGATCAGTTAAATTGAATTTACTTAACTCCTGCCTGATTTCGTTCAAATCTGATGTATTTTTCTCTCGCTCTGAGTTGACATCTAACCTGACTTGATCTAATTTCAGCGTTACGGTCTTAATCTGAGACTCTAAGTCTTCCCAAAGATTGTTAACACTATCTGTTTGCATAGTCTGAACTGA
This sequence comes from Meconema thalassinum, assembly GCA_946902985.2. Lineage (NCBI taxonomy): Eukaryota > Metazoa > Arthropoda > Insecta > Orthoptera > Tettigoniidae > Meconema > Meconema thalassinum. The sequence goes on along the minus strand of OX336389.2, from coordinate 801,030,695 downwards.
ATTATATCTTTTTTCAGTGTCCTCTCTAGGCTGAGAAATATCTTTGTTTAATATTATTTCTTACTTCGAAAGCTTTAATTCTAAATCAGATCTAATATTCTTAACAATGTCTTCGTTTATTTTAGTGATCTCTCCTCTAATGATGGTTACTTGATCGCTAACAATTGCTTTAAGGTCGATCTCAATGTCTTTCCTTAAAAGTTTGTTATGATCATCCACATTATCCTTGAGAAGAGCCATGTCTCCCTCTAATTTTGACAAAATTCCCTGTGTTGCAATTGCCTCATTTGAGAATTGCAATTGGAGTGCATCTAAACTAGTCTGGGTTTCTTTTTATTATTCTCCATTTCGAATCTAACATTTCTGACATCCTCCTTAATGCCAGAAATATTGGATTGTATACTGGTTACAAGATTCCCTGTGCTAACTATCTTCTCCTGAGTTGCATCAAGCTTGGCCTCAGTGCTATTGATTTTATTTTGTGTAGCTGTGATGTCAGTCTGAGCTGCATCTATTTTCGTTTCAGTGCTTACAACTTTTGCTTCTAATGATGCTACATTCGAACGGACATGACTTACTTCTACGTTAACATTGCTTATGTCCAGTTGAACGAGTCTAACGTCTTCCAGGACACTGTCTACAATAGTTTCTACTTCACGTAATTTTTCTTTAATCTCTTTAGACCTATCCGAGATTTTGCTGTTGCTATCCTGAAGACGTTTAAGAGCTAAATGGAGCTGACTCTTATCTCCCTGGGCTGATTCTGAGTTTTTATTAACTAACTCAGTGTTCTTGTTAATTGTTTCGTTAATGTTGTTTAAACTAGTTTGGGTATTTGACTTGATATCAGCCAAATCCTGTTCATGCTTGCCCATCTTTTCTTGCATGGTCTGTAGCAAAGCCACAACATCGTCCATAGTCGCTGAACCTGACATGTTATACAATATATAGAAAAATACAAGAATGCAACACATTTATAGCAGAATTGACACACTTAAAATGACCCTTTTCACCAGTATGAGCATTATAATCGGTTTGGCTTCTAAACGTAATTACTAATTTAAATCTACTAGAAACTAGGAGGTATGTGCGCATGGTGATTCATATTAAAAATAGTTTGAATTATAATCGCAAGTCTTAATTATTAAATGTATTATTAAAAAGAAATGAATTTAGTATTACTGATGAACTTCGAAATATCATCGCCGGGGACAAGCATATAATGGCCGACAAGCATGGAGTGAAAAATGGCCCCATGGCATGCCCCATATGAACACGCTGATCTATAAAAGTTTCCAAGAAATCCCTCTTATGATCATGTCGCAATCAAGTACATTTTCATTTAAAAGGCGGAGATAAAGTATCAAATGAATTTAAATTACTGGCGATAATTCTGTCTGTATGCCAGATAGATTGAGTAAACTCATATTCACATTTCTAAGAAACGCGAATTCCCAACAAATTCGAATTCTATGATCGTAGCGGTGCCGAAGAAAAATTGCTGACGACTAAATAATTCGAAAATTCCAACTCGATAACCACATGAAAATGGGTTTTCAAACGAAGATGACTTCCATTATAGTATTCGAGAATGCTAATTAGAATATCCCAACGGTTGGGTCGCCATATTAATGTGTACCCGTATCAACGTGATCTTACCTGTTCGAATCCGACGGAAAAGCTGGATCGTAGAATCTGGAAGTACCCGGCTGAAATAACCCCCAAAACCTCTACCAACTAGGATCAACCAGGGATAAGGATACCTCACTATAAAAGAATGTGATAAGAAGATGCCAGTGGTCGACGAAATGAAAACGAAAATCAGCTCAAAATGAGCTAATAAGACTCTAAAACTTAAATTAATCTCGGGCGTATGGCTAAGCATTTAACAAAATAACGCAGTGGTCCTCGTAGCACATCCTGGTTTTAAAATAAATCACCAGGCCATACGAAGAAAATTTAAAATGGATCAACAGTTTATTTTCTAAGTAGGTGCTGTGTTGTGGAAATCCTCTCCACTCAACAAAAATTGTATGATCTTACATAAGCACATGATTGTCAAATGTGACGTTAGCCTGCAATTTGGCTATATTATGCTGCTTAAATAGTACAGCATTTTAATCGAAGTTCAAATAAATATTTTTGAATTTTACAATAACGCACAAGTTTAAATTTCATAAATACAGAAACCCTATTAAATTTATATTAATTTATATACATTTATACATTGAATTCGATGTTCGAATTACTCCTACATTATTCATTATTAATACTCCAGTGACAAGTGTTCTATATAATTCTGGTATAATCCTTTTTAATCAATTTCGACGAACAATGAAGTTAATCGAACGTTAGATAGTTTCAGAAAATTATCACAATTCATTTTACATTATTCAAAAAATGTTTAAATTATCATCTCTTAAACTTTCACTTATTATTTTTACAATGTTATACAATTATTATTATTACACGTCTTTCCAATTGTAACTTTCCACTAAAACATGTTTTATTATTAGCAATGCATTTAAGATTAGTTGTTACAATGCATAACTTGGTTTTAAATGTTGGATTTAATACTTTACTAGCCTTCTAGTAATTAAACTCGTGACTGAAATTCACGTTCAAAAATACACATTAATTTACTCAGAAATAGCTCATTAGCTTATTAAATACTGGAAATCTGATATTGACCATCCATCGATGTCTAATATCTGCCTCAATACAACTCGATACTCGCAAATATTAATTGCTTTACACGTATGTTAGCTCTAAATAGCTATAAATAATCACCAAACATTTTTAAGATCCAAAAATCTTTTATACAACAATCGGAAATTACTCTGTTTCATAATAGACATACGTTAGAGTATCATGAACAATTTTTATCAGAACTGTGTTAAATAATATGTATTCACATGTTCAAATAGTAGTGTTGGTGATTTTCCAAAACTGTCATTTCGTTTCGTGACGAATAATTTTATACATAGATTTCCATTCTTTCAATAATATATCACCTCATTTCATTGTACTCGTATATTTCATAACTATTTCTTTCAAGGAATATAGAGTAACCACAATAAAAAGAACAATTCAGTTTTCGACTAATCCAAAATTCGAAATGGAGATCCTCCTCTAAGGAAACACGTTAGAAACTACGCCATAGAAAAGAGCCTGTCTTAAGAAGATACAAATAATCCATTAGAATCGAACGCTTAACCAAGTTGGAGAATTCCAAAAGAATGAAGAAAATCGCAAAACTGAACGAACTCGAAAAAGTGATCATATTCCTTAAGAAATTCAAAATATTGGATCGCAAAAGCCTAATCCAGAAATTGTAATTATTCACACTAGAAATCACTATAATTGCACGACTATATCGAACTCGATGAAAAATTGACTAACGCATGTATCAAGCAATGCTGCATGTAATGCCAAAATATTCTGTTCCGTTAATTAAATATTCACAAGTATTTATTTTAAATAATTTTCAACTATACGAGGGATATCGGTCATCTTCTTGCTAACGACTATTCTTATATAATTTTATCGTAGTTTTTGCCCTGTCTCTTCTTAAATCGTGTCTTCACAACCGATTATAATGCTCTATTAAATGCCTAAGTAAAATTTAGAAAAAGAAAAAGTAATGCTTTGAAAATAACATCACAATTAATATTAATATTGACCACAAATAAAATACATGCTCGGACAGAAGTGATAAAAGTATCAAGTCTGGCCCTCGAATGCATTTTGTATCTACAGAATAAAAATTGGTGAAAGAAGAACATTCTAAAGTATGACTGATTCATACTGTCTCCTAATATTCAATGTTTCCAGCTACCTTGTTCGTAGTCATCTCGATGAAAATGGAAAAGAATGTTCGAAGCACACATTCCTGGTAGGGACTGAACCCTTGTCCTTCACGTTGGCTATTCCTCGTACCGCCTGGAACTGCGTAGAATCGAACCCGTTACCGACCGGCTCGACAAAACAGCTGTCCGCGTTGTAACGTTCATCGCCCCGACACGTATAAGGTTTGCTCGAAAGCCCAGGTGAAAATGCCATTGATTGTTCATATTGTAGAAGTACGAATGTAATGTCAATCTCTCAAGACTGCCTTTAACCTCTTTTTATACAACATTCTGGTTTTGAAATCCATAGTTGAGCTTGATAATCATTCCAAATGCTCAATTCTGCTAAGATGCTGCATTCCCGTTATCCATTTAGTATCCCTTCATCATCACTGTAGTGTATCGATGTGTATTTCCACAAAATATAATATCAGTGTTCAATGCTGCAGTATATATTGACTGTACTATAATGTTGAAAAGTCTCATAATGGCAGTAAAATATAAGCAGTCTATATGAAAAACTATGTTCACATTCATAGCACTCAAATCAAACTAAATGAGCTATTCGTTCTTTCCATGCGTTTCGACACTCACACCTTGCTGTAGCAAGTCATGACTATACGTTGTGTACCGGACTATGTTCATTTCGAAAGTTCAAATATCACTTGATCTGCCTACTTCCAATCATGCCTGCGTACACGTTCTTGGCTGATTCTAGAGAAGTATTGCCCACGAATGAATACCTCTCTCAGGCGAGATATTTCAGACTGACTGTCGGTCTACCCACAATGCTCCTGGGTTCAAACGATATGATAGTCGATATAAACGCAGAGTGATTGCGATTAACACCTGGTATTCTGAAATGTGCATTTATAAGGACAACACCAATCTCAAGAAGCTTCTACATGAAAAATAATGTATTTGCCATTAGTCGATCCCTTCTATGATCTCTGTATTACTTCATAGCAGCTTATATTGCAGTCATGTTTGCACGGCATCCATTTTGCAGACAGTAACCGTACCTCAGACAAAAACACGTGTTCGAGATTTGTAATGCGGGTTGCTCCTAAGCGAGCGTCACGAAGTCTCCGTTGCTGCTCGTAGTTGAAATGCTGCCATAAAAATTTCATCTGTGGCCTTTCTAATATGACCTGGTTCCAAGTCATTGCATAATACTTGCTCATCTCTCTCCCAACTCAGCAAATAAAAGTATGTGAATACTTTTATATTATCATTCGAGATATTCACAAAATGAACAGTATTTTGTCATCATTCAACCTTTTGATGATATTTCCTGAGGCTTTTCGCGTTGAACCTCCCCTATTCCTCGTTAGTAAGGATGTCTAGAATCTGATAATTGTTGTTCCCGTACACTCTGCCTACCTTGTAGGGGCCAATGTACAGGTTACTGAATTTACTGTATACTTTCCTCGCTACATCAGTTTTAGTGGACTTGCGTACAAGAACTAAGTCATTCTGTTCTAGAGGCGGGTTATAGCGTTTTCCTACATATCTTTTCTGCCTTCTCACCGCAGCATCCATCAGGCTTTCTCGGGCATTATCCACCCTTTCCTGTTCTGACGGTTCGGCATCCTTAGTGAGGAATTGTGTTATGTCGTCCCACGCTCTCTCTGGCATTCTATTGTGGTGGAATGTCTCCTAAATTCTCGTGGTATGTTGCGTTCAGACAAGTCTCCATCAGAGGTACATATTTCACCCAACTGGGGTGATCATTAGGACAATAAAGGTGTGCGAATTTTGATACCTCGGACATAAGACGTTCGGAGCTGTTGGACTCTGGATACCTGACACTAGAGAACACATGGCGTATTCCCAATCTCTGCATTGCAACCTTGAATTCTTGTGACGTAAACTGGGTTCCGTGATCAGATAGGAATGTTTCAGGCTTTCCAGCTTTCTTAAATACACTCTTCACTAAACGACTGATAACTTGAGCTGATGTGGCATTATGCATGGGATCTAGGGTCACAAACTTTGAGAATACATCCACTGTAACAAGTAAGAACTGGTTACCCCTGGCACCCTTCGGACACGGCCCGAACAGGTCGCAGACCATCGGTTCATGGGGTTTATAGGGAATAATAGCCCTAGGTTCCACTTTTGACATAGAAGATGGATACTTGCTTCTCTGGCAGCTATCACAAGATCTGATAACTCTAGCAACAGATTGACGAAGTTTAGGCCAGTAGAACGTTTCTTGAAGTGTTTTCATGGTCTTGTCCAAACCAACATGGCCTAATCTTCTGTGCGTTAACCAAATCAAAGGAACAATTAACTTTGGAGGCACTACTATTCTAAGCTTATTCTTGTGCTTATCCACATATTTACAAACTAATTCTCCACAAAGAGCATGACGATCAGCACTTCGCCTGGTTGCAAGATAATTCTAATCCAAGTCATCCATGTAGCCTTTTAAATATCTGTACATATGTCTGATTGGAGTGTGTCTTTCCTGTGACACAGGTAACTTGCGTAGCTTTTCCAGGGTCGCCTCATCTTCCCCCTCCAATTGTACAAGTTTTATCGCCAATTTGTTTAATGGATTTCTTGAAAGAGCATCTGCAAGAAGGTTATCCTTGCCAGGCTGGTGTCTGATGGTGGCGTTGATTTGCTGGATAAATAACGTCCATCGCGTCAGACGGTCACTTGACAGATCCGATTGGAGCATCAATTGCAGAGCACTGTGGTCAGTAAGAATTACTATGTGGTGTCCCAAAAGTATCTTTTTCCATTTCTACAGAGCTGAGACAAAGGCTAGAGGCTCAAGCTCTGTCGTGAAATACATTTCCTCGTGAGGCCTCAATTTTCTGCTACAAAAATCGATGTAGTGTTTGTTTCCCTGTTCATCCTTCTGATGAAAGTTCAAACCTACTCTGGAGGCGTCTGATTCTATGTAGAAAGTTTGGCTAAATTCTGGATATTCTAACTTGACACATTCCTTCAGCATATTCTTCGCATTCTCGAAGGCCTGTTCAGTTAGATCCGTCCACTTCCATCGATTATTTTTCTTTGGCAGATCGTATAATGGTGCCATGGTCACTGAGTATCCTCGACAGTGACTACTCAAAAATTGAAACATGCCTAGGAATTGGCGTAGATGTTTTATTCTCTTAGGCCTAGGAAAATTCGCTATCTCATCGAACTTCTTGAGATCAGGATGGTAGCCGATTTGATAAATAGTATGACCTAAGAAGTTGATTCTTTCCTTCATAAAATGACATTTGACATAATTGACTTTTATATTGGCCTCACGGAGCTCTAGGAACAATTTCCTAAGGTCTGCTAAATGTTCCTTAACATTAGCCGAAGCAATAATGAGGTCGTCAATGTAGCACGTGACACTGCGTTTTACCTCGTTTGACAATTTACTGTCAAGTGCCCTGATAAGAGCTGGACCACTGTTAATCATTCCGAATGGAACGCGACAGAACACGAAGGTTGTTTGGTCAAACAGAAACCCTGTGTATTGCCTGCTGTCCTCAGTAAGCTCTACCTGATAAAATGACACTGTCAGGTCTAGTAAACTGAAGCATGCCTTATCTTTGATTCTCAATAAATCTCTGATCTTGGGAGGTCGGTCCATCTCTAAAAATATACGTGAATTAATTTTTCTGGCGTCTAGACATAGACGTAACTGGCCATTGCTTTAACCACGGTAATCGGGTTCAAATATGATGAAGCTTGTTTCTTTATAATACCCTCTGCTTCCATCTTCTTGATGATTTCTCTGACCTCTTCATAGTACTTGACAGGAATTGGGTAAAGTTTTGCCTGATAAGGAGTATCGTCGCTCAGTCTAATCTGGTACTTAAAATCCTTAATCAAGCCTGGCTTGTCGTCAAACACATCAGTAAATTCCTCGATCAAGTCACTAAATTCCTGCTCTATTTCAATAAATCCCTCGGCGTGAAGGGCATAATGCTCTCTCTCTCGTGCTCGACCTGGTTTATCATGTTCTCTAAGATTTCTTCTCTGACTAAGTTTTCTAAGTCCTCATCGGGATTAAAATTCTCGGATGCTATCTTCCTAATAGTTTTCTCCTGGAATTTTATTACCCTCTTGTCCATGTCTATAACCATTCTGACTCGAGTGATAAAATCAATCCCCAGAATAATTTCAACATTTATATTTTTAATCACCACAAAGACATGTTCAAATATTCTTTCATTTATTCTGAACTTCAGCAGAATTTGCAGCTTACATTTAATTGACTTGTCTTGGAACAAACCTCTGATTTTGACTGACAAAGTCTGGTAATGTTACAAATTGCTGTTCCTTTTCTAATTTCATGAAGCAATCTTCAGACATTAAAGAAATGACCGCTCCCGTATCGATAAGAGCGGAGATTTCAATAATCGGTAGTTCAGCTTTGTTCTTGATTAATCCTTCATTTTCCTCAAATAAGAGATCCTTCGTAAACGTCCTGGATCACTATGTCAAATGGAGATGAATAAGACTTCAATTCTCTTGAGAATTCAAAATCGGAGTTTTTTTTCTTTGGGATGCCTTTCCTGTCTATCAGCTTGTTGGCTAGTCCTTGGTTCTGGTTCACTTTCTGTGTCTCTTCTTCTGTTATTTCTTTCTTCTCTCTTTTCCCTGTATTTTCTAGACTGTTTCTTTCGTCTTGGCTTTGGTAGATTTTATCTCGATAGTTCTTATACCTCGAGTATCCTTGTTGGTTTCTTTCCTGCCTCGAAAAGTAACCTTGCCTTTCCGTTTTGCCAAATGTTCTACTATCAGCATTTTGGTTCTGATACCGGTTATTTCTTTGCTGTTACTGTTCTCTTTCTTGATTCCTATTTCCGAATCGATCGTTCCTGTCTCTATTGTGATAGGTCTATACCTATCCTGTTCTCTGTTGGACTGATACGACCTATCTTGTCCTTTATAGTACCTGGATTGGTAATTCCGGTAAGGTTCTCGGTTATTCCTCGAATCGTCCCATTGATCGTTGTATCTGTTACTTCTAATGGGACCTACCCATTTTGACTGATTCTGGTTCGATCTTTCTGTTTGTTGGGTTCTATCCAGCACCACAGCGTTCACTGTCTTAGCTTCCGTTCTTCCGCTTTTTACTATCATGGGTGGAATAGATGTGTGATATAGCCTACGGAATAAATCGTCCATAGTGGCTAAATATGCTACCCCAGACGAAATTATGTTACGTCTGACCTCCACTGGCAACTGACCTGATATTGTTTCCAAAATTTCCTCCTGTGTCAATGGGGGTTGAAGGAAACGAAGACGGGCTAACTGTGAAGTGAAGAACTCTGAATAGCTAGTCGGACCAGTACTACTATACTTTATAGAGTATATTTCAGCTCTCACAGCGTGCTGAACCTCAATGGACCGAAATTGTCGAAGGTATAACGGAACATCCTGAACCAATTCGGAGGTCCGTCTGCAAGGTGTATCTCCACAACTCGTGACTCTCTATCCCTAGATACGTGATGTTCCGTCAAATAGTCCTGAAGATTCCTAATAAACTGGATCGGAGTTAGACCCTCGGTGTTCGATTTTTTTATTTTCCCCTCGTAATTCCTAACGATCACCAAGTTAGATCTGTCGGTAGGTGTAGATGTTCCAAAATCCCTGGGAACATAATCGGGAATACTTGAGCTTGGAACTTCTGACCTAAGTCTTATCCGTTCAGTTTCTTCTGCCCCATTAGACCTTGCCATGAAGTTCCTCGCCGGAGATGTCGTGTCTATGCTCTCCCTAGCGTGGGTAACTGTACCTTCCCTATTGGAATTTATAGTGGTATTTAGCGTCTCGAACTGCGACTTGAATTCGTTTCTTAATGCTTCCAAATCTACATGATCAGTTAAATTGAATTTACTTAACTCCTGCCTGATTTCGTTCAAATCTGATGTATTTTTCTCTCGCTCTGAGTTGACATCTAACCTGACTTGAACTAATTTCAGCGTTACGGTCTTAATCTGAGACTCTAAGTCTTCCCAAAAAAAGTTAACACTATCTGTTTGCATAGTCTGAACTGAATTATATCTTTTTTCAGTGTCCTCTCTAGGCTGAGAAATATCTTTGTTTAATATTATTTCTTACTTCGAAAGCTTTAATTCTAAATCAGATCTAATATTCTTAACAATGTCTTCGGTTATTTTAGTGATCTCTCCTCTAATGATGGTTACTTGATCGCTAACAATTGCTTTAAGGTCGATCTCAATGTCTTTCCTTAAAAGTTTGTTATGATCATCCACATTATCCTTGAGAAGAGCCATGTCTCCCTCTAATTTTGACAAAATTCCCTGTGATGCAATTGCCTCATATGAGAATTGCAATTGGAGTGCATCTAAACTAGTCTGGGTTTCTTTTTGATTATTCTCCATTTCCAATCTAACATTTCTGACATCCTCCTTAATGCCAGAAATATTGGATTGTATACTGGTTACAAGATTCCCTGTGCTAACTATCTTCTCCTGAGTTGCATCAAGCTTGGCCTCAGTGCTATTGATTTAATTTTGTGTAGCTGTGATGTCAGTCTGAGCTGCATCTATTTTCGTTTCAGTACTTACAACTTTTGCTTCTAATGATGCTACATTCGAACGGACATGACTTACTTCTACGTTAACATTGCTTATGTCCAGTTGAACAAGTCTAACGTCTTCCAGGACACTGTCTACAATAGTTTCTACTTCACGTAATTTTTCTTTAATCTCTTTAGACCTATCCGAGATTTTGCTGTTGCTATCCTGAAGACGTTTAAGAGCTAAATGGAGCTGACTCTTATCTCCCTGGGCTGATTCTGAGTTTTTATTAACTAACTCAGTGTTCTTGTTAATTGTTTCGTTAATGTTGTTTGAACTAGTTTGGGTATTTGAATTGATATCAGCCAAATCCTGTTCATGCTTGCCCATCTTTTCTTGCATGGTCTGTAGCAAAGCCACAACATCGTCCATAGTCGCTGAACCTGACATGTTATACAATATATAGAAAAATACAAGAATGCAACACATTTATAGCAGAATTGACACACTTAAAATGACCCTTTTCACCAGTATGAGCATTATAATCGGTTTGGCTTCTAAACGTAATTACTAATTTAAATCTACTAGAAACTAGGAGGTATGTGCGCATGGTGATTCATATTAAAAATAGTTTGAATTATAATCGCAAGTCTTAATTATTAAATGTATTATTAAAAAGAAATGAATTTAGTATTACTGATGAACTTCAAAATATCATCGCCGGGGACAAGCATATAATGGCCGACAAGCATGGAGTGAAAAATGGCCCCATTGCATGCCCCATATGAACACGCTGATCTATAAAAGTTTCCAAGAAATCCCTCTTATGATCATGTCGCAATCATGTACATTTACATTTAAAAGGCGGAGATAAAATATCAAATGAATTTAAATTACTGGCGATAATTCTGTCTGTATGCCAGATAGATTGAGTAAACTCATATTCACATTTCTAAGAAACGCGAATTCCCAACAAATTCGAATTCTATGATCGTAGCGGTGCCGAAGAAAAATTGCTGACGACTAAATAATTAGAAAATTCCAACTCGATAACCACATGAAAATGGGTTTTCAAACGAAGATGACTTTCATTATAGTATTCGAGAATGCTAATTCGAATATCCCAACGGTTGGGTCGCCATATTAATGTGTACCCGTATCAACGTGATCTTACCTGTTCGAATCCGACGGAAAAGCTGGATCGTAGAATCTGGAAGTACCCGGCTGAAATAACCCCCATAAACTCTACCAACTAGGATCAACCAGGGATAAGGATACCTCACTATAAAAGAATGTATAAGAAGAAGCCAGTGGTCGACGAAATGAAAACGAAAATCAGATCAAAATGAGCTAATAAGACTCTAAAACTTAAATTAATCTCTGGCGTATGGCTAAGCATTTAACAAAATAACCCAGTGGTCCTCGTAGCACATCCTGGTTTTAAAATACATCACCAGGCCATACGAAGAAAATTTAAAATGGATCAACAGTTTATTTTATAAGTAGGTGCTGTGTTGTGGAAATCCTCTCCACTCAACAAAAATTGTATGCTCTTACATAAGCACATGATTGTCAAATGTGACGTTAGCCTGCAATCTGGCTATATTATGCTGCTTAAATAGTACAGCATTTTAATCGAAGTTCAAATAAATATTTTTGAATTTTACAATAACGCACAAGTTTAAATTTTATAAATACAGAAACCCTATTAAATTTGTATTAATTTATATACATTTATACATTTAATTCGATGTTCGAATTACTCCTACATTATTCATTATTAATACTCCAGTGGCAAGTGTTCTATATAATTCTGGTATAGTCCTTTCTAATCAATTTCGACGAACAATGAAGTTAATCGAACGTTAGATGGTTTCAGTAAATTATCACAATTCATTTTACATTATTAAAAAAATGTTTAAATTATCATCTCTTAAACTTTCACTTATTATTTTTACAGTGTTATACAATTATTATTATTACACGTCTTTCTAATTGTAACTTTCCACTAAAACATGTTTTATTATTAGCAATGCATTTAAGATTAGTTGTTACAATGCATAACTTGGTTTTAAAAGTTGGATTTAATACTTTACTAGCCTTCTAGTAATTAAACTCGTGACTGAAATTCACGTTCAAAAATACACATTAATTTACTCAGAAATAGCTCATTAGCTTATTAAATACTGGAAATCTGATATTGACCATCCATCGATATCTAATATCTGCCTCAATATAACTCGATACTCGCAAAAATTAATTGCTTTACACGTATGTTAGCTCTAAATAGCTATAAATAATCACCAAACATTTTTAAGATCCAAAAAGCTTTTATACAACAATCGGAAAATACTCTGTTTCATAATAGACATACGTTAGAGTATCATGAACAATTTTTATCAGAACTGTGTTAAATAATATGTATTCACATGTTCAAATAGTAGTGTTGGTGATTTTCCAAAACTGTCATTTCGTTTCGTGACGAATAATTTTATACATAGATTTCCTTTCTTTCAATAATATATCACCTCATTTCATTGTACTCGTATATTTCATAACTATTTCTTTCAAGGAATATAGAGTAACCACAATAAAAAGAACAATTCAGTTTTCGACTAATCCAAAATTCGAAATGGAGATCCTCCTCTAAGGAAACACGTTAGAAACTACGCCATAGAAAAGAGCCTGTCTTAAGAAGATACAAATAATCCATTAGAATCGAACGCTTAACCAAGTTGGAGAATTCCAAAAGAATGATGAAAATCGCAAAACTGAACGAACTCGAAAAAGTGATCATATTCCTTAAGAAATTCAAAACATTGGATCGCAAAAGCCTAATCCAGAAATTGTAATTATTCACACTAGTAATCACTATAATTGCACGACTATATCGAACTCGATGAAAAATTGACTAACACATGTATCAAACAATGCTGCATGTAATGCCAAAATATTCTGTTCCGTTAATTAAATATTCACAAGTATTTATTTTAAATAATATTCAACTATACGAGGGATATCGGTCATCTTCTTGCTAACGACTATTCTTATATAATTTTATCGTAGTTTTGGCCCTGTCTCTTCTTAAATCGTGTCTTCACAACCGATTATAATGCTCTATTAAATGCCTAAGTAAAAATTTAGAAAAAGAAAAAGTAATGCTTTGAAAATAACATCACAATTAATATTAATATTAACCACAAATAAAATACATGCTCGGACAGAATTGACAAAAGTATTAAGTCTGGCCCTCGAATGCATTTTCTATCTACAGAATAAAAATTGGTGAAAGAAGAACATTCTAAAGTATGACTGATTCATACTGTCTCCTAATATTCAATGTTTCCAGCTACCTTGTTCTTAGTCATCTCGATGAAAATGGAAAAGAATGTTCGAAGCACACATTCCTGGTAGGGACTGAACCCTTGTCCTTCACGTTGGCTATTCCTCGTACCGCCTGGAACGGCGTAGAATCGAACCCGTTACCGACCGGCTCGACAAAACAGCTGTCCGCGTTGTAACGTCCATCGCCCCGACACGTATAAGGTTTGCTCGATAGCCCAGGTGAAAATGCCATTGATTGTTCATATTGTAGAAGTACGAATGTAATGTCAATCTCTCAAGACTGCCTTTAACCTCTTTTTATACAACATTCTGTCATTGAAATCCATAGTTGAGCTTGATAATCATTCCAAATGCTCAATTCTGCTAAGATGCTGCATTCCCGTTATCCATTTAGTATCCCTTCATCATCACTGTAGTGTATAGATGTGTATTTCCACAAAATATAATATCAGTGTTCAATGCTGCAGTATATATTGACTGTACTATAATGTTGAAAAGTCTCATAATGGCAGTAAAATATAAGCAGTCTATATGAAAAACTATGTTCACATTCATAGCACTCAAATCAAACACAATGAGCTATTCGTTCTTTCCATGCGTTTCGACACTCACGCCTTGCTGTAGCAAGTCATGACTAAACGTTGTGTACCGGACTATGTTTTCGCACAAGTTCAAATATCACTTGATCTGCCTACTTCCAATCATGCCTGCGTACACGTTCTTGGCTGATTCTAGAGAAGTATTGCCCACGAATGAATACCTCTCTCGGGCGAGATATTTCAGACTGACGGTTGGTCTACCCACAATGCTCCTGGGTTCAAACGATATGATAGTCGATATAAACGCAGAGTGATTGCGATTATCACCTGGTATTCTGAAATGTGCATTTATAAGGACAACATCATTCTCAAGAAGCTTCTACATGAAAAATAATGTATTTGCCATTAGTCGATCCCTTCTATGATCTCTGTATTACTTCATATCAGCTTATATTGCAGTCATGTTTGCACGGCATCCATTTTGCAAGCAATAAGCGTACTTCAGATAAAAACACGTGTTCGAGATTTGTAATGCGGGTTGCTGGTGCCGCTCCTAAGCGAGCGTCACGAAGTCTCCGTTGCTGCTTGTAGTTGAAATGTTGCCATAAAATGTCATCTGTGGCCTTTCTAATATGACCAGTTTCCAAGTCAATGCAAAATACTGGCTCAGTTCTCTACCCGTATTTATCGTGAAGCTGACTTGTCGAAATCCTAAGATCAATAATGGATCGTAGATTCTTGAAGGCCCCGGCTAAAACACCTGAAAATCCTACCGACAACCTCTCCTATGATAATCACAACAGCCTTACGATCGTCTTAAGGACTAACTAGAGTGAACAAAGATGCTAACTACTTTCGTAGAGTGAGATATTTACCAAAATCTATTTACCCTATTTACCAAATAATTAACTGATTTTTCAGCCTGTGGATGCGTAACAGTAATTAATTGTGGTTCCTGAGGTTTGAACATAAACACAATTCGATTCTTAAGTATGTTATGTCTACCCCTTATTATTCCCGTTTTCCAACGGGGTCGGGAATGAGATGCGATGGAAGTATTTGTGGCGGATGGGTTTTACGGCCAGGCGCCCTTCCCGACGCCAACCTAATGAGAGGAGTTAATGAGAGATGAAATGAATGATGGTGAATGAAACTGGGCAAGGATGTGGCAGGAAGTGGCCGTGGTCTGTCAGAAGGTTCCGTCCCAGCATTTGCTTGGAGTTGAAAATGGGAAACCACGGAAAACCATTTCAAGGACGGCCGACGGTGGGGCTCGAACCCACGCTTCTACCGATTCAGCAGAGAGCTTGGCCCCGTAGCCTAACGCTGCGCTTTAGTGAGCTTACCCACCACTGTTGGTAATTCAATTCTCAAGTAAAGTTCATTAATTAATATTGATGGTTGCAATGTGTAATTTAATTCATTTTAGTGTTGAGGTAGAACAATCTATAACTAATGGCACAAAGAAATGTAAAATACAACATTTTTTGTTTTATGGAATAAATTAATCAAAAATCTATTTCAATTTCATATTCTTAGTCAATTTCTGGCAAACATTCTTGGATTTAGTGTTTGCTAGTTAAAGATGTTCTTGATAATATTTACTCACGGCACAACACTTTTCAAGCACAGTCATTGCTAGTCTTTGCAGAGCAAAGGTGGAATTGCCAGTTGAGTGTAATAAGCTGGGTTGAAATCCATTTCACACATTTTCTGACACCTTTCTTGAAGACAATACCCAACTAATCCTCTCCAATGGTTTCATAGGTAAAGTTGATTTCGATTTTATCCGTTTCTTTCTTGAAAAAGGCAGTTTCAATCTCTGTTATTTTCAATGGGCTACCTTTCATTGTCTTTGCATTCGTATGAATTACTTTTAAAGACAATTCTTTCCAAACGAAGAAGTCATGATTAGTCATAACGTCATACTGTCTTGGCGATTTTGGCCAGTACAACTACCTTAATACAGAAATACTTCCTTAACATCTCCTCTCTGATCTACCATTGTCAAGTATTTGTGAATAACTGTACATATTTCATTGCTCCCCCGTTGTCCATCAGCTTGACCCCAAATGTAACGAAATGCATTCCCTCTTACACTCTCGTACACAGTGTCATTGTAAACTGAGTACTTTCTACAATAGTACAATAACATACTGTATCCATGGGGGAATGTTTAAAAATGTTTGCTAATCAAAACTGGCACAAACAAAGTCATTTGTAAAGTTTATGTTTTTTATCAAAAAAAAAATAAAAAAAATGTTTCTTGGTGTTTGTGTTCCTGCATAGAAATGGAGCTTCCCTTTTTGTTCTTAAACATTTCACATTGAGCACGTATGTTTTTCTTCGATAAATGAAAACCTATTGTCACCACGCTGCACTTTATCACGGTTTTGACTCTAGCAAATTCAGCACAATTTTTCAAAGTAAAGTTGAATAACTTACCATTGGAATGTGGCAGAACACTTTAGTTGATATTGTCTTTTTTTAATATCTCTGCACAAAGAAACTAAGTACTGTAGCTTCCTCTACTATAATTGTTCATTTTAAATCACTGCTCTGAGTCTTCTCACTCTCTTAAATTAACCCGCCTTGAGAGCCAAGGTATGCTATGTTCATTAATCACTGCTAGGATTCAACTTATCTTAAGAGCCACATTTATTATCTTATGCACCACATTGGGATGGATGTTAAGATAAAATTGGGGGAATTATTTCTATTTAAGATATTTTGTTGGGGGTTGGTTTATTTTTTGGGGTTCTTAAGATAACATACACCAGCCTTTAACAGTCAACAGGGAAGGAATTCCTGTAAGATCTTATGTTGGGACGAAGTACTTAGTGATGCTATTCAGTTCATGTTTAAATGTACAATTAGACAAAGTTGGCGGTTAAGATGTTTAGCCTTTCACCCATCGATATGTCCGGAAAGGCATCGTTGCCACGGTAGATAACTTCTGGACCTCCTGCAAAACACACTGCCACTATTGCTTGTTAATGTGCCTTTGGCAACACATTTGGTCACTGCACGAAGGAGCGCCGCTCCCCTTCCGCATTACTGTTCGCCGATACCTCGACAATACCTTCCCCAGACAGCGGATAGTACGCGGAGGCCCTGTTGCATAGTGTGTGTGCTCAATCACCGAACCTTCTGGATGTTTACTTGTTGGGACATCTAAAAAGTGTTGTGAATGGTGCGCCCGTTTCCGATGTGCAGAACCTTCAACAGCGTGTCCGCGAAGTCCGTGGTGCTGTTCAGGTACAGACTGGAACATTCGAAAGAGTATCGCAATCCATGATGCGACGTGTGAACTCTTGCAATTGCATCCAATGGAGGCCACTTCGAACACCTATTGTGTCATGGATGACTTTCAGACCGTGTACAGTGAGCCGGGACTACATGCTGTCTTTGCACACTTGCCGTCCATTTCCGGACATATGTTGATAAGAACCATTTTTGCTCCAATTCCAGCCTGAAAGCCCTCCCTGCAGTTTGCTGGTGAACTTAAAATTCGCCCTGAATTGCTGGGGACGGATGAAATGTATTTACTTTTTAAATCTTAATTATAATTGTATAAAATACACTAGAAATGTATCTAATAAATTAGAAAATTTGTTAAAGAATGTTTTTTATACTTCCACTACACTTCTTTATTAACGTTAAAATCTAATTTTGCACATTAACTTAAAAACGGTGGGACATACCAAAACAAAAGTGTCAGGACATTTATTGCCTTCCATTTAAAAATAATAAAATCGGACTAGAAATTACGAAGATAATGGCGTCAACATAACGTGCTCATCCGCCCCTGCCACAACATTTGGTGGTAACCTGTGGTTTTGGTTAATATAAAGTGTCATGATCAAGAATGAAAATATAAACTGTGACAGAATGATCTTGCACACTCATACGCCATAACGGCCTCGTCTTGTAGGTGATCGATAAGGCACCATTCGCGATGGCTGCATTAGATCGCTCCCTGAGCGTAGACGTTTTAATCTGAACGTCCTGTATCCATCTAAGTAACTTGTCCTGGAACTTTCCAACCTAATAGCTGAAACAGGGGCATATATAGAGTTTTATTTGAGGAGGGGGGGGTTGTACCCGGCCAGGGGTTGGGTGTCAAGTTATAGGCCCAAAGAATAGGGGGTCCGGGGTTTTCCCCGGGAAACTTTTGTATAATTTGGTGCAAAATGATGAGTTTTATGGCTATATGGCATCACTTTTTCAACCTATTTGTTGTGATGTTTTATGTTTGGTTAATGTCAAACACAACTGAGAACATTTTATGATACTTTTTATTAATACAATCATCTTGCTCACTTGATAGTATTTACATGGAAAGAATTAAATTTGCTGTTTTGATTTACAACTCACACTATACAGTAATATAATACCAAGGTTTCTTGAAGCATTGCCAAAACGGTTCATAACTTCATCGTCAGTGAGATATATATCTCTGTGAATAGATGACAATACTAGACCGTTGAGTCTGTTTTCAGAAGTAGAATTTCTTAAGTATGTTTTCAACCAACTCAAACTCAGTTCCGCAGTACCGGTAGCTACAGAGTGAGGCAAATTTGCCAAAAATTTGATAAGGGTATACAAATTAGGGAAATAACTTTTGTCACTCTCTCCAAGGGCACTTGTTGCTGTTCTTGGTACGTTCATAAGAGCGAAGGCACTGGAGAGTAATAAGAGGTTATGTTGTTACACACAAGATCAGAGCAAACTGATTGTCACACTGTGCACATCGCTCTACCTTCGCCTTGC
This sequence comes from Meconema thalassinum, assembly GCA_946902985.2. NCBI lineage: Eukaryota > Metazoa > Arthropoda > Insecta > Orthoptera > Tettigoniidae > Meconema > Meconema thalassinum. The sequence goes on along the minus strand of OX336389.2, from coordinate 801,011,684 downwards.
TTTGCAACGTTGTCATACGTCACTTAGTAACAATAGTACATGATTATATTGTTTCTTAATGTTTTAATTCATAAACAAATAATATATGTGACCAATTTTTTTTTTTTTTTGGGGGGGGGGGAGGAGGCCCCCTTATGTACTCCCCTGAGCTGAAAGCCTCCATTCGCATTAAAGGTAGGCCACCATTGTTGTCTCACTTTACTTACAAGATTTAGTGACAATGAGATTTTTATTTTGTGTTAATGATCGAAAACCTTTAAACGACACATGTACAATATCTTCCCTCGCGAAATTTGGAAAACACGTTGAAACTGCCATACAGTACAAAAATTATCCCCGGAATTAGACTACTTACGCAGTTCAGGTTAGAGCAGACTTTCATAGTGGTGATTGTTTTTAAAAGGTGAAGCATCTACTTTATTTCATATACCCTTAAATTCTCTCTCAAGAAATATAGTTAATATACGTCTTGAATTTTGATTTCCTATATATCATACCAGACTAATGATTCCTTAGGTGAAGTGAATGCTAGTCTTTTAAAAGTCCTGCCTAACCTTGACAGGAGATGCTTGTCAACAGCTGGACATAAAAAGATCATCTGGTGAGCAGAGAAAGCTCTGAAAGCCTAACCAGATATCCTGTCTGCCAAGAGTTCGGCCAAATCACGAGTATTGGGCGTCACAGCCATCAAATCCTCCATTGTGCAGCTTAGAGGACATTTGTTGTAGTTCGTAAAATAGACCAATGTTCGTACTTCGCCATAGAGCGTCTCAACCTTAAAAGACAGTATGGAATTAAATGTAGTAATTGCCTCTCACTCGCACTCCTATGTCCTGCAATTAGCTTCGTCCTCTTCTACCCCGGCGATGTTGCCATTTCCCAATAATTGAAAGTGGCAAATCTAAGAAAACGTTCGCGTAGTCTTATAGAGAATTTTCCGCTCTTTATGATGATGTAAAAATAAAAGCCATAAATAATTAACACATGGCCTAATTTTCACAATTACGATATTTTAGCGCGAATCTATATTTTTGCAGATATAAAACTTATCACGCCATAGATAATGAACTAATGATCGCAACAGATCAAGAATTTATTTTTAGATTGCCTGATGTTGGTAGAAGATACTCTATTTCTCAGGGCAGTAATTATTTTCATAGTTAGAAAGTTATGAATTTTTTTCTGAAATGTTACTTGAAAAATCGGAGATGGTATCAAAGGAAAGTCACGTAGCGATAAACTTTTTTGCTATTGACTTTACGTTGGTGACTAAGCGAGAAGAAATGTTAATTAATATGTGAAAAGGTTTTTAAAACAAACCCGAGCTCGATATCAGTTAGCATTCATATGTTATCGCACTTATTCCTCCCGCCCAGCGCTGACGCTGCGTAAGTTTGTTTACCCAGGCGCCAGTATCTCCCCGACTGATGGTGTGATGGTGTGAAGTTAAACTGTGAAATGAAGTGGTCCTTGAGTTCTTTATAAATTGTCCGCCTCGTTGCGTACCGTAGTGGATAGCATTCCTGGCTGTCACCGTGCTGTCACCGTGAAGGCCCAGGTTTGAATCCCGGCTCCGCCAAGAAATTTAATTCTGGTCTCAGGACTGGAACGGGGTGTACTCAACTTCATGAGACAAAACTGAGAAGAGGCAGGTTCGATTCCTACCTCAGCCATCCTCTAAGTGGTTTCCGTGGTTTGCCTTTGTTCATCCCGGGAATAACATATTATAATATTATCATATTCATGAATAATTGATAAATATAAATTGTTATAATGTGTGCATTAATGTGTGCATTGTAGCGTTGTTCGCTGCAAGGTATGAGCTACAGTTATATACAACAAACAAATATTTTGGAAATTTCCCGAGTTTTGCGTAAAAGCACGCCTGTATACGAGTTATATTACATCATGTGCTCGCCCTTGCAGAACTTTGTATATGCAGTAGATATGGCATCAGCGCGCCCCATTTAGTGCGTACTGTCTTTTAAGGCAGAGACGCACTATTCAGACGTTCCTGGACAATTATGATACATCAGCTAATCTTACCAATCCCGAGGAAAGTTTCAGAATTGTGAATTGATATATAATGATTAGTATTAATCACCTTAACTACCTAAGGTATTAATTAATGAGGCAGAAGAATACTATTCCGCCCTTTAAAAAATAATCATCATTATTATCATGGTCCATTTAGTTACAAGTTATTATGCTATGTTACATTAATGCAATGAAAGGAAACATAAGTCTGAAATGAGTGTCTGCTGTTACACATTTTAACAGTTAAGGCTTTCACGGCCAGATGCATTACGCAGTAAACATTTCTTGAGCTCAGACCATTCCCAACGGCCAATAGCCCTGAAAATATTGTTCATCCATTATAGTAAGAGTTGGTTGGCAGCAATAGAAATCGCATGTTTAACTCAATATTCGTCATGTCACAACGCACTTAAAGTCGTACTGCATAAATATTGCTACAGAAGTTCATGGTGGTGAGAGTGAATGGAGGCAGAGGTGAGGTATTTTCTTCCTTTGGAAGAATGTCTTCAGTTTCCGAACATCATCCAAGGAAACTCCTCCTCATTACGTCAAATATGCACGACTGGAAAGAAAATCATGGACGGTACTTACTTCTGCACTTAAATTGCGAAGGGAATTTTAGACGTAGCTATATATTTTCTCCAATTTCAGTGTCCAAATATCGAGAATTTACATAAATATAAATGCAGTACACCATAATAAGGAAAAGGCCACAAAATATGCAGAACGAAAAATGATTTTATAACATACGGTAATAATGTTATTGGTTTTACGTCCATTTTAACTACTACGGCTTTTGGAGTCGCAGGGGTCCAAGAACTTTGCGCACCTTCAAATGCCAACTGATTGCGGCGGGATTCGATCCCACTATCTTGGGGTCAGCAGGCAAGAATGTTACCGCTGAGCCACGCAGTCAGTCGTTTCTTATAAGAGATTTGGGGGGTCGTGGTGGCGCAGTGGTCAAGCTGTTGACCTCTCACCAAAGTGGGCCGGGTTCGATTCCCGGTTAGTGCATGTGAGATTTTCGAAGTGAAATGCCATGTCCTGTAGTTCGTATTCCACGTAAGGTGGAGGTCCCGTGCCTCATGACTGCATGAATAACGGTCACGTAAAACTGAATGTCTCCTTGCTTTTTTCTAAAAGATTTCATTTTTGCAAGTCACATGGCCATCACTTTAAATGTTTCGCCCAGACCCCTTCTTGAATAAATGATATATTAAAATTCATAATTCTCGATTTGATAAACTTGCAATTTCGAAACATAACAAGAATGTAGTATCGAGCAACAGCTTTACTTTACTAAAAACAGAAGTTCATTGTTCATTGACTTGATTAATTTACGATGGCAGTGATATGTATGATTATAACACAACAATAGTATTGCGGGATATAATTGAGCAATTACCGCAATCCTTTATGAAGGCAAGCCATTAAACTGACCATCCATAAGTAACATAATTATCACACTGAATATTACGCACATTTGGCATCTTGAATAAATATCAAATTTGGTAATTCACTGCCGAATAAACTTTTAATTTCGAAATTTTGTAATAAGGAAAGATCATGCAAGAGTTTCATTGTGCTGAAAGCATAAGCTCATCGATAGGCCTTGTGTACTTTTAAATTTTCAAATCAATCAATCAGGATATAGCTTAGCAATTGACGCCAATCATCGTAAAACATAAACCTTTTGTAAAAGACCTTGTTTGCATAAGCTGTAATGCTGTGTCCAATGTTCAAGTCCCGGCTTTGTCAAGAAACTAATTCTGTTCTGAGGACTGGGACGGGTTCGACTAAGCCACTTTAGGATGACTGATTAGAGCATGGTGTGATGCCTCCTCAGCATCATAGACGTGATGTCATGATGATGCAATCGCGTGATAACGAACACAATTGACAAGAAAATAGTATTCGTAAGATAATATGTGCTCTAGAGGTGCAACTTCATGCAAGTCACTGGGTTATAGTGGTCATCATTTATTACTTCCCTAACTTGCCTAGTACGCCTCATTATAATGCTGCTTCGGTTTTGTGGGTTTCTACCACATAATCTATGGTGGTGCCTTTTGATAATCCAACCAGCGTCCAGGCTGACTACCTGACAGACAGACAATTTAGTGGTTTAAGCCATCCTTGGATATGAATGATCGTGTGGCCTCCGGAGAGTCCGAGTGCAGGTCTTTCTAGTTGACGCATGTGGGCGACCAGCGCGTCGTAATGAGGATGAAGAAGTGATGATGAAGACGTCACATACACCCAGTCCCCGAGCCACGGGAATTAACCCCAGGAGATTAAAATTCCTGATGGCTTGGCCGGGAATCGAACCCGGAGCACTTCGGGCCAAACCTAGCACGCTAACCATTTAGCCACGGAGCCGGTCATCCTTGGATATAAAAATACACACACAACTGGCATTCTATTTTAGTATTTTAAAGAAATTATGATTTCCGGTTGTTCAAAAGAGACTTCAATAGGTTCAAAAATGAGTTGATGAAGTTTCAGATCCCTACAAGTAATACAGGAAGTGTAAACAAAAGGACATCGTTGAGTACCAATGTGGTACATTAGGGCTTCTTTCGTCTCTCTTTAACCAATATGGCCTTAAGTAGGCTACATACTACGTTTATCTGTATGTGATGTAAAAACAAGTTTTAATAGTTTAATTTTAAGGTATAATAATGAGTCACTGAATTTCAAAGTAAAAGTAGGCAATTTGTGCTTTACGGAACATCTCGTTTTTCTAATGCTATATAATTACAGATGGTATCCACACAAGGCACGCCTATGACCAGTATGTTGTCCGGCAAATGTGCAAGGCTGCTAGAAGGCATCGTGTTCTTGGGATTTAGCTAGGTAGGAAACAATGAAGTATGTTGTTTAAGCATTAGGATATTTCTGTAAAATGTCACGACTGGTACACTCCTTAGCTACCTGCAGAATGCAAGTGGCTGCTGTGGTAAATGTCATCCACTACACCAAGAGTTGATGGGTGTAGTAAAAGCCATGAATAATTTGCCCTCAGTCCTCTCAGGTTCCATACATAGTTGGAGGCCTTTCCTTGAAAGGAAAATCCTTCATGCGCCTGTACCATGCATAGATGAAGAAGGGAAGGTGGGGGCAGAAGAAGCCAATCTCAACTCATCACAAGTAATTAGAACTCAAGTCGACGCATACAACCAACGCCTCATTAAATTAAACCACGAGAAGACGGTAACTTGGTCACAAGGCAAAGGGAGGGATGGAGTTAAGGGGGGAGCAAGGGTAGAAAGCGTGCTCCATACGGACCAGAATATAAATTATAGAAGCCCAATATTCTCCCATTCATAGAGTTCATTTGATGTTCGTCTCGTCGTCAGCTTGTCAATCTCATGTCGTATACAGCCGGGCCCAACAGTACAAAGCAGGATGATCTCTGTCGGTAGCGAGGGGAGCCTAGTGTGCACACACAACTCCGTACCCAGGGGAATGCAAAAAACTTCTTTATTATAAATGCATTATCATTTCAGGCTACGGCCCCTGACGCCCCGGGTTCAATTCCTGGCTTTATCTGGGACGGATTCCACTGGACCTCGCTTGGATGTCTGAAAAGAACATGTTGTAGTTGCCAACTCAACGTGGTCATCCGTGGTTGACCACATCTACCTCAGGCAAATGTTGGTTTGGTTTGGAACGTAAGGCCAAGGCGACCTCCTTCCTAATCCATAACCTCAATAACACAGGTTATCAGACGAATTACGCACACTTAAGCACACGGAGCTGATGATCACAACCTGATGTCCAAGCCCATATATTGAATCAATAACAAATATGTCATTTGCTTACGAATGATATTCTTGAACTGCTCTTGAGAAGGAAAAGTGATGAATGAAATTTGGAGGGTAGATTGAGTGTCCAACAATTTACGAACAAATGGGAGATACTCTTGTTACATCCATATCAGGTAACTGTGGGTTTGCGCTTTCTGTAATTTTGAAATCACTGATTTAGTGACAGAAATCTTAACCTATACCTCGCGTAAATGTATTATGGACAGGGATGAGGTATATGCCCCGGGACTTTAAATAGGATAGTATCCCGGCAGTAGCCTGGAGGGAGTGTAAAAAAACAAGGGAATATCACACTCAGGATTGTCACTGTCAGGCGTCGGTATTCGACCCTACGATCTCCGGACCTACTGCACCTACCGTCATGGCCTTGGTGCACGATTTAGCGATCACGGCTATGCCGCAGTACAATACTTCACATCTGAACGGGCCAAGGTAGTTAGGATCACCAAGTAGACATACAGTGTGGCGGGGACAAGTGGTAGGGACATGGAGTCGTACTAGGTGTGATTTGCTTACACAATATATTGTGCCCAACTCTAGGAATGGGTATTCCAAGATTCAGACACCTAGATATCAAGGGAAAGGCTACAGCCGCTTTTGAAAGTTGAGATATTTGAATATCGCGCAACATTGCTTCTAGAAGCAATTGGAAATAATATACAGCTAAGAGCATGTCAAGTGACGTAGCGAGTAATGGCAGAGGTCGAGGCTATTTATTGATTAAATAGTTAACCATGGAGTAGAGACTTGAGACTTGGATCAGATTACTGGCACGGCCAAATGAAAGAGAATGCACTTAGTATCAAGTAAATCGGACCAGGGATACCAGAGATATGAGGATTTCCAGATTTCAGCTGATGCAGCGTGACCCTGACCGTTTTGAATAAAAGCCGGCCGGCACAAGCAACTTTAGCACACTTCGAAACAAGCACTTGCCTAGCAAGGTGCCGCTACGCTGAGCCAAGGCACATGGTTGCCGGATCTACGCAGAAGTTATTTTCAAAATTGTGATAGTCACAAAAGTGCTGCGCTACGAGTGGAACTTAGTAAGTTTCCGGCAGGGAGAATCACTAAGGTGATTGATATTTTTCTACAGACACTGGTGAAATATTTTTATTTCTACATGGACATATGCTAGACTTTGTCTAGAATAGTAATTTGTCACAGTCCAGTAATAACCTAATACTTGGATATTTTAGTCCAATTCAGTCAGTTTCATATTTGTAACTTGATAACCACTCCGATCTTTCAGTATATTGAAGGCCAGTCTATCACGGTGTTGTTCATTAGCCAACGCAGGGAAACTACATGTTGCTTCGCGCATGGTAGATGGTGTGAAGCCATGCCCAGGGAACGATCTTCAGAACAGCCGTTGATTGGTATAGACTGTCAGTGTTTTCTTGTACTGAAAAGATTACCGTGAGTTACGTTACAAACTGACATATTTGAGAATAGATCATTTAGATCTGACCCCATTTAAGCAAACTGTTATGGAGTTAACAGAAGTCAATATTAAAATGGATCAACAGTTACTTCAAACGTCAAGAGATATTACCACTATGTCTTGCTAGACGGATTGTGGGTATATAATGGCGGCCGATACAAGGATTATACGTGCTTGTCCGACAGGGCATGTTTATGGATAAATCTGGTACAAACCAGGTTCGCTACGCTTCAAGACCATCAAGAAATGTAAGCCACATTTTGACTTTATATTATGCCTAGCTAATTGGAACAAACTATTTTTCTGCAGATGACCAACACATTTATTTTTCTTCGTATTTAAATCTTGCAATGATTTATGCAAGACTTATTAGAGTTATTCTGAGTATTTCCAGCACTCAGAACAGTTTAGGATCGATGACCGAGCATATCGAGCATTTATTTGAATATTTCATATTTTTGGGAAGTCACGGAAAACCGTCGATGTAACTGTAAAAGTTAAATTATTTTTTTGTTGAGGAATGGATATTTTTTTCCATATTCGAAGATTCGAACATGTGGATTCTCACATAATGAGATGATAATTAAATATATTTAAAATAATATAATTAATAATAATAATAATAATCCACTAATAATAATAATAATGATTTTCATAACTTTTCTAAATAATTCTTGGATATTATCTTTTCTAATAATCACATTTATTGAGAGAGAGCCTATGAAGTAGTTTAATCATTTCTAGTTTGGAACAGGAGATTTTCCGAAGGAGAGTGGTTAGCGCAAGCCCGCATTCAACCAACATTTCAGTTCTGGTTGAACAGTTAATATTTGCAATGAGCAAAGTATACTTTTCAGATAACACGGAGAGGCATGAAACGGGAAGCAAATGATATTTGTATCAAATAGGATATTTTTGTATTTATATAAAATCATGACGTAAATACACTCGAAAGTGAAATAAAGATTTTCATAAGTATGGTGAATTCACGGGTTGAACTGAATGGTAAAATAAAATAAACTTGTAAGTTTATTAATCTTCCAGTGTTGATAACAAGCAGAGGCTTGATTTATTGTATACATTTTGGGAAGAAAATTTATGTGTGTGGAGTAGTTGAAATGCCATTCCCAGGTGCGCATGTTTAAGTCGCAGGAATGAGGAGGTTTTTTCGAGCATCAATCAAATAGCAGGTTCGATGGCTCAGGTTTATAGAAGGAGTATTGGAACTACACATTGCGTCGTATGAATGACCCGAAGGTTATTCCTTAGAAACCATCAGTTCTTATTTCAACCTTGTTTACGGATTCCATTAAGACTTTGATTTTGCTAGAACCCGGATTTGTCATGATAGTATTTTATTCTTCTTCAGAGGAAGACCTTTGCCGTTGTTGTTGTAATATTGTGTTCTTATGAAAATAATAGAATGGGCCACTGCCAATTAAAAATAATTCTATAACCACGAATAATTTGAAGGATGTTTTCAATCCTAGTGCCATGAACTAAATGAATTTATTATGAAGCTACAATTCTTATTTCCGCATTCTGTCGAAGAATTGCAAGTTGTGAAAATTACTAAAATGGCCATGAATATAAATATTTTTCATAATAATGATCCCAAGTGGAAAATCAAATAGTTGAATGGTTCAACAATTTATTGATCAAGTTGATGATTCAGAAATCATGTATTTTGTTAGGAACTTGAAGTTCATAATCGAGTCACGTCTCGAAATGTTTAATGTCAGAAGAACAATTAATTTTGTTGTGCTTCGCACAGTTCTTCGATGATATGCTCAAGGTCAAATACTTTTCAGATGTTATTAATATGTGTAAATAATTTGTGTTGATTCAGAAATAATAATATTTTTTGACAATATTTTTTGAAACTGGAAAAATAAGTGAAAGTCAAAAATTCTATGAACATTTATTCTACGAGTGTTAATATTATGTAAAAATTCAAACAGTGAACTACGATATTTCCAGTAGAGACAATTAAATTTGAACTGGATTTAATCATAAATAATTTTGGAACACAGTCTACAGGACTGATAATCAGACTTGTGTTTCCATAAAATAATTGTCAAATGTGTTTGGAAAATTTCTGTACATTGTGTAAATAGGATGTGGGTCGCCACGCGTGAATGATGCTGCTTTGAGCATTTTTGCAGTCAATTTTAAATTCAAAATAAAATGAGATAATTTTACATGATGTGTTATGCCCAGTTGAATCTCCTTCTATCCTTATTGTTGCATTGAGCCAAAAATCAGTAAAGCATTTTTTTTATTTGATGTCGTTTTTGCGATTAGCTTTAACCCATCTGGCGCCCAGGGATATTTTGACTCTCGTGCTGACTGATTATTGGTAAAATGCATATGTGGTCTTGCGGACTCCGGTCTAAACGGGCACATAAAATAAGATAGAGAGAGAAATGGCTTCGAACGTGGGGCTCGAGTTAGACACGGTCAATCGCATGCCGATTTAAATTGTGATAATTTTTTATATAAATATTTTGGGAGTTGAGAGATGTCTGGTTTGGATGAATAAATTAGTAGGAAACCCAATTAGTGGGGAAAATTAAAAGTTTAACAGGTTAATAATTAGAATGGGTTTGATTATTTTTGATAATGGCTTAACCATTAGGGCGTCAAGTAAATTCAGTAGTAAACGTTCGATGACTGGACATACGCATTATTAGAATCCAGGTGGAGGATATTTGAGAACTTGCATATTTTTCTTGTGATATTGTGGTAAATGTAATTCGTAAAAGTAGAGAATTTTGTTTTTCCATCACGTCGACATTAGGACAAATCTCATTTTATTAGAGTGTTCCAATTAGCTATTCATATTTCTTGTTCTAGTTATAAGCTTGTGTTTGCCAATATTGTATACCCCTAAGTTTTGAATAATAATTGAAAATTATGGAAGAGATGATAAGGATGATGAGGAGTTTGGAGGAGAGTTCAAAAGAGGCTGGACTGCGTGTAGCCGCCATTATGAAAGAAAATACAGAGGCTTTGGAAAAGAAACTTAAAGAAAATTCTGATAAACTTAAAGAAAGTTTAAATGATAAACTTAAAGAAAATTCTGATTCTTTAGAAAATAAACTTAAAGAAAATTCTGATTCTTTAGAAAATAAACTTAAAGAGAATTTAAATGATAAACTTAAAGAAAAATCTCATTCTTTAGAAAATAAACTTAAAGAAAGTTTAAATGATAAGCTTAAAGAAAGTTCTGATTCTTTCAAAGATAACTTGAAAGAAAGTTTAGATGATAAACTCAAAGAAAATTCCGATTTGTTAGAAAGCAGGTTAAAAGGTAACTTGAAGGAAAATTTAAATAGTAAATTTAATTCTATGGAAAATAAATTTAAAGAGAATTCTGAAATTTTGAAAATGTCACTTGAGAGTAAAATGAATAAATTATGCGAAAAAACACATGAGCTCGAAACTTCATTAGCCACTAACGCAAGTTTAATGGACGATAAATTTCGCGTTGCCGATCTAAGATCCCAAAGCTTAGCTGATAGGATAGAACATGGTCTTAGGAAAGTTGGTGAAGACATGGTCAACCTAGAAGTCAGAGTGAAGAAAGAGAGTAATGAGATGGGAATTCTAGTTGTTCAACGGTTGACAGAACAATTCAAAGAACTTGTAATGGGAGAAATAAGAGAATGTGTGATTAATGAATTGCAAACTGAAATTAAAACCACAGTTGTCAATGAAATTAAAGACACACTCAAGCTGGAGAACCAAGAAGGAATCAAGGAAATTAGGGAATCTTTGTCATCCCATATTCAAGTAATTTCCAAAGATATCCAAGCAACTCAGAAGGACATATCAGATATGACAGGGTCATTGAAAAGTCACGAGGCTGTTATGAACCAGATATCCACTGATGTCAAGGAGAATTGTAAGGAAACCGAAGCAATTAATAAAATGGCAGAAGAAAACCATAAGGAACTTGAGGCTATGAAAACCCAAATCAAGGACGAGAAACAGTCTGACCATCTGTTGAAAATGTCAAGCATGAGGGGAAAAGAACAGATACAGATAAATCTAGGAGCAGCTAGAGAAACTGATAGTCAAAGACAGGATGAGGTCAGGAAAGTATTTCAATCCAACCCCATAACTGTATTCAAGAATGTAGAGGATAAGCCTTCTAAATTTTCAGGGCGAGATTCTGTGACACACGTAGAATTTTTGAGAGAAGCAGGTGATTACCTGAAAGATTCCAAGATCCCTAAGGAAAGACAGATCCGAGTGATAGGGAAGTTTTTGGAAGGTCCTGCACTTCTTTGGTTTAGAGCTTTTAGATCCACTCTAACCACTTTTGAGGAGTTTTCCCGTGGGTTATTGAAAAAGTTTTGGTCCCCGGAAACCCAACAGCAAGTCAGAGCAGAATTATATTCGAAGAGATTCTCGACGTCACAACCTACTCGATACTCTACGTACTTTTCTGGACAGCTTTCTAAACTACAACATTTAGATCCGCCGATGCCAGATAACGAATTAATTACTGCATTAATACGTCAGTTTCCAGCAGACGTCCAAAGGACTTTGATCGCTGCTGACATCTATAATATGGAGCAATTTGACGAGGTATTGCAGAAGCTGGATCATACGAACGCTCAATTCTTCCATCAGAAGGGAGGAAAGAATAACAACGCTGTGTACGCTGTTATGGCCGATAGTTATTCCCAAACACCTCGAGAGATTCGAGAGGGGCGAGAAGAGAAAACGCCGAGGGAAGAGCCCAATAAAAGAGGATGGAATCAGTACAGTAACAGATACAGTTACAAGCCTTATGCAAGACCGGATGGTGGATATCGATATAATACTCGATGAGAAGGCCCAGTGATAATCAAGGAAGGTACCAGGAAAGAAGATACTATGGTAGAAACAACTACAATAATAGAGGGAATGTGAATACTCGTCAGTCCAATGAAGAGTTCAACAAGGAGACGAGAAAGAACTTAGAAGAAAAACACCAAGATAACTTGCAGTTCTTGGAACAGAAGCACAATGAACCAGGTCCATCGGGAACACAACAATCCCGGGGGAATGGAAACGAAAAAAAAACTTCGAATTCACAGTAGAAGATAGAATTTTAAACACTTTCACTTCCAGAATTATTAAATGGCAAGCAGAGGATGATGACTTAATTCAACAGAATGATGAACGGAAAGAAATGGGTACAAGAATTAGAATGCCAATCATATCATGCGAAGTATTCGGTATGCCTGTCGATACTTTGATTGATACTGGGGCTATGCTTTGTCTTGTGAGTGAGAAGCTTTATATTCTGTGGAAGCTCAAAGAGAATTCAGGGGAGATTCCAGTATCAGGAATTAAGATCCAAGGAATAATACCCAACAAAATATCTCTGTGTAAAACACAATTATACTTATGTATTACGATTGGAGGACATGATTTCCGACATGTGTTTGTAGTAATGAAGGACATGGCTTTTGACATGATATTGGGAGCGGATTTCATTCAGAAATATCAAGCAGTGATAGACATGAAGACAGAGACGATCAGATTCAAGAATACCGAAGATATAAACTTCGAGGGAAAAGAAGAGGAAGACATCGAGGGAGATGCTCAATGGTCTCTGATTTTTCATGAAACTGAAGGAAGAGAAGTCTACACTGAGGAGGAGTCCCCAGAGCTAGGGAAAATTTTGGAAGAGTATCACGATATTTTTGATATTAAACCTGGTGAAATTAAAGATTTTGAATATCGTATTGTGGAAGTAAACAACAATGGAAGCTATGAAGTCGCCAATACACGAACTGGTAACACCGTGGGAACTTATAATGCATCGAATTTGAAGATTTACTATTCAAGAACCAGATGATTTAATGTGTAAATAGGAAAAATAAAAATTTTTCAATTTTTATTTTTTGCTAGGTGTGGGGTGGATGTGCCCAACTCTAGGAATGGGTATTCCAAGATTCTGACACCTAGATATCAAGGGAAAGGCTACAGCCGCTTTTGAAAGTTGAGATATTTGAATATCGCGCTACATTGCTTCTAGAAGCAATTGGAAATAATATACCGCTAAGAGCATGTCAAGTGACGTAGCGAGTAATAGCAGAGGTCGAGGCTATTTATTGATTAAATAGTTAACCATGGAGTAGAGACTTGAGACTTGGATCAGATTACTGGCACGGCCAAATGAAAGAGAATGCACTTAGTATCAAGTAAATCGGACCAGGGATACCAGAGATATGAGGATTTCCAGATTTCATCTGATGCAGCGTGACCCTGACCATTTTGAATAAAAGCCGGCCGGTACAAGCAACTTGAGCTCACTTCGAAACAAGCACTTGCCTAGCAAGGTGCCGCTACGCTGAGCCAAGGCACATGGTTGCCGGATCTACGCAGAAGTTATTTTCAAAATTGTGATAGTCACAAAAGTGCTGCGCTACGAGTGGAACTTAGTAAGTTTCCGGCAGGGAGAATCACTAAGGTGATTGATATTTTTCTACAGACACTGGTGAAATATTTTTATTTCTACATGGACATATGCTAGACTTTGTCTAGAATAGTACTTTGTCACAGTCCAGTAATAACCTAATACTTGGATATTTTAGTCCAATTCAGTCAGTTTCATATTTGTAACTTGATAACCACTCCGATCTTTCAGTATATTGAAGGCCAGTCTATCACGGTGTTGTTCATTAGCCAACGCAGGGAAACTACATGTTGCTTCGCGCATGGTAGATGGTGTGAAGCCATGCCCAGGGAACGGTCTTCAGAACAGCCGTTGATTGGTTTAGACTGTCAGTGTTTTCTTGTACTGAAAAGATTACCGTGAGTTACGTTACAAACTGACATATTTGAGAATAGATCATTTAGATCTGACCCCATTTAAGCAAACTGTTATGGAGTTAACAGAAGCCAATATTAAAATGGATCAACAGTTACTTCAAACGTCAAGAGATATTACCACTATGTCTTGCTAGACGGATTGTGGGTATATAATGGCGGCCGATACAAGGATTATACGTGCTTGTCCGACAGGGCATGTTTATGGATAAATCTGGTACAAACCAGGTTCGCTACGCTTCAAGACCATCAAGAAATGTAAGCCACATTTTGACTTTATATTATGCCTAGCTAATTGGAACAAACTATTTTTCTGCAGATGACCAACACATTTATTTTTCTTCGTATTTAAATCTTGCAATGATTTATGCAAGACTTATTAGAGTTATTCTGAGTATTTCCAGCACTCAGAACAGTTTAGGATCGATGACCGAGCATATCGAGCATTTATTTGAATATTTCATATTTTTGGGAAGTCACGGAAAACCGTCGATGTAACTGTAAAAGTTAAATTATTTTTTTGTTGAGGAATGGATATTTTTTTCCATATTCGAAGATTCGAACATGTGGATTCTCACATAATGAGATGATAATTAAATATATTTAAAATAATATAATTAATAATAATAATAATAATCCACTAATAATAATAATAATGATTTTCATAACTTTTCTAAATAATTCTTGGATATTATCTTTTCTAATAATCACATTTATTGAGAGAGAGCCTATGAAGTAGTTTAATCATTTCTAGTTTGGAACAGGAGATTTTCCGAAGGAGAGTGGTTAGCGCAAGCCCGCATTCAACCAACATTTCAGTTCTGGTTGAACAGTTAATATTTGCAATGAGCAAAGTATACTTTTCAGATAACACGGAGAGGCATGAAACGGGAAGCAAATGATATTTGTATCAAATAGGATATTTTTGTATTTATATAAAATCATGACGTAAATACACTCGAAAGTGAAATAAAGATTTTCATAAGTATGGTGAATTCACGGGTTGAACTGAATGGTAAAATAAAATAAACTTGTAAGTTTATTAATCTTCCAGTGTTGATAACAAGCAGAGGCTTGATTTATTGTATACATTTTGGGAAGAAAATTTATGTGTGTGGAGTAGTTGAAATGCCATTCCCAGGTGCGCATGTTTAAGTCGCAGGAATGAGGAGGTTTTTTCGAGCATCAATCAAATAGCAGGTTCGATGGCTCAGGTTTATAGAAGGAGTATTGGAACTACACATTGCGTCGTATGAATGACCCGAAGGTTATTCCTTAGAAACCATCAGTTCTTATTTCAACCTTGTTTACGGATTCCATTAAGACTTTGATTTTGCTAGAACCCGGATTTGTCATGATAGTATTTTATTCTTCTTCAGAGGAAGACCTTTGCCGTTGTTGTTGTAATATTGTGTTCTTATGAAAATAATAGAATGGGCCACTGCCAATTAAAAATAATTCTATAACCACGAATAATTTGAAGGATGTTTTCAATCCTAGTGCCATGAACTAAATGAATTTATTATGAAGCTACAATTCTTATTTCCGCATTCTGTCGAAGAATTGCAAGTTGTGAAAATTACTAAAATGGCCATGAATATAAATATTTTTCATAATAATGATTCCAAGTGGAAAATCAAATAGTTGAATGGTTCAACAATTTATTGATCAAGTTGATGATTCAGAAATCATGTATTTTGTTAGGAACTTGAAGTTCATAATCGAGTCACGTCTCGAAATGTTTAATGTCAGAAGAACAATTAATTTTGTTGTGCTTCGCACAGTTCTTCGATGATATGCTCAAGGTCAAATACTTTTCAGATGTTATTAATATGTGTAAATAATTTGTGTTGATTCAGAAATAATAATATTTTTTGACAATATTTTTTGAAACTGGAAAAATAAGTGAAAGTCAAAAATTCTATGAACATTTATTCTACGAGTGTTAATATTATGTAAAAATTCAAACAGTGAACTACGATATTTCCAGTAGAGACAATTAAATTTGAACTGGATTTAATCATAAATAATTTTGGAACACAGTCTACAGGACTGATAATCAGACTTGTGTTTCCATAAAATAATTGTCAAATGTGTTTGGAAAATTTCTGTACATTGTGTAAATAGGATGTGGGTCGCCACACGTTAATGATGCTGCTTTGAGCATTTTTGCAGTCAATTTTAAATTCAAAATAAAATGAGATAAATTTACATGATGTGTTATGCCCAGTTGAATCTCCTTCTATCCTTATTGTTGCATTGAGCCAAAAATCAGTAAAGCATTTTTTTATTTGATGTCGTTTTTGCGATTAGCTTTAACCCATCTGGCGCCCCGGGATATTTTGACTCTCGTGCTGACTGATTATTGGTAAAATGCATATGTGGTCGTGCGGACTCCGGTCTAAACGGGCACATAAAATAAGATAGAGAGAGAAATGGCTTCGAACGTGGGGCTCGAGTTAGACACGGTCTAACACAACTGCGACCAATATTATATTGATTATAAACGAACTATTACAGCTAACATTAAAATAAATTTGGTAGTTCACAGGTTTTGCGCTAAGGTCGATGATGCTGTTGATTTTTGTCAATTTTACCCTCCTGGCTGGTGGTTCACACGGACACAGCGAGGGAACTCACCACTACCGCCTTTCCATGCAGTGTCCTAGAGCTGGGAACACTAGGTCGGATTGTATACAACTGGGGAGATGTGATCAGCACTTCGCCCAAGTGGCCTCACCTGCAAAACGAACAGGAGCCACATGAGGGATGGGAAGGGAAGGAAAGATCGGGATGGATAGGCAAGGAAGAGGGAAGAAGGCAGCCGTGGCCTTACAGTAGGTACTGCGCCCGAAATTTGGATGATTTATGATGAAAATGATGTTATTATCCGAGCCCATGATAAAATTTAACATTGGAATATAAATCTTGGATGTTGGCTCAATGCGAGATTTGTTAGCGAACGCAAGCTATGGGAGAAACCCATCACGTGATCAGACATGCCCAGAATATTCTCGATCATTGGAAAGTGCATAGCAACAAGGAAATTGCGCGAAATATTACCAGTTAATTGTTATAAAATATATCATTGGATATATGCTTTCAGCCAATGAGAGGAGGGTTTATGGAAGCGGACATGGATGTTTATCAAGTTAATGTGATTAACCATGCCATTTAAGCCCCATGTAACAATTTTACTCCTTTGAAAACATTATGAAAATTAAAAGAAAATATTACTACTACTTTGAATGGCGTTAAACGGAAGAATTTCACCGTAATAAGGAGTATTACGAGTACGCAACACTAACTGCGCGGGATTAAATATGGCGCGAAATTCAGACGAGTTGAAGGAGAGACAACAGCCAAAAGGGTTCTTCTCTCGACTGACTTCGTAGCGATAAGACGTATCGTCCGGAGATAATTCATTCCCGTAGACGTGATACAGTGTGAGGTCCTACGCGACACTATAGGCAGCGGTGTTACCGGCCAACATTTTTCGAGAGCCCCGCTTCAATCTAGGCGAAGTTGAGCGGCGGATAATTTGCTTAATAGCGGACAAGTGTTCGACTTTGTCGAAATATGAGAGTTTTCATTTAACTTATCCAATGATAAGGCTTCACCATAAGACGATTCAGTAAAATCCATCGAGTATTTAAGAGATATTTGAGACTTTGTGTTGTCAGACAATGTTACTCAACTCCGAGCGGAGAATATCATTTTAGTGCAGTGCGACTTAAACCCAAGCAAGTCCACGTTGCAGCACGATGTAAGTACAGTGATATTGTATGAACATTGTGACTTTATTGTGTATGAACATTATGATGGCTACAGACAATTATGAAGTGGAATTGGTTTATGACTTTTTAAGCATGTGTGTGATGATGTATTAAACTATTACGCATCTGGGATATATCAAGACAGAGTTGTGATAGCAGCAATGGAACAACGTTAAGAAGCAATGAGGAAATCTATAACATCTAGATAAATAGAATGCCGAGACAACATGACGCATTATGTACACTTCCATCCAGTACATTTAATGTATTTTCATGTACATTCATTCTCGACTATGAGCAGATATAATTTTTCATTGACCAACTAAATGAACTTAACCATCTACGATAGTGAATCGACATTCAACTTACGAATTTATTTTGTAACAATGATGCTATCCAGAATATATTTCTCAATGATGATGGAGGAACTTCTAGAGATGTCGGCGATTGAAGAAGCATCAACGGAGGACAGATGATATCAGCCCGATGATTGTTCGAGATAGAATTCAAGTCCGAGGAACGAGGTTCGATACCAGGAGGAGACGAATATGCCAAGAAGGAATCCTTTCCATTCTCGAGGATGCAGCTCATATCCGATGGAGGGGACTGGGTTTGATTTAAACAAATCATACCTGGATGACTATCCAGTTGGATATTTTCTGATACCCGACAGCGAACTTCAATTATCTAAAAGATGTTTTATCATTATTAGTTTGTTTGAGTGTGTTTGATGGCATTTGGAAACAACAATTCTCCATATTTGTTTTATGTATTTTCACTTCGATGTTTAGTAAATTTTATTCTTAGAGTCTGTATAAAATGAAAGTCAGATATCATCTATACTTGTTAATTATTTTATGATTCAGTTTCTGAACTGAAGTCAGCTGTTTGAGAAATTTATTTTCCATTGGGAAAATCTTTAAGGAAGTCATTATTCAACGATTTCGATTTTTATTCAAGACTTCAGACTTTTAGTCTAGGACATTCATTAAATTCATTTTGTTTAAAATGAACTTGGGTGTTCTTTTTTTAAGAAGAAATATATAATTAGGAGAAGAAATCTACGAGTGATATAATGTGAAATATCAACTAATATAACAGATAATTCGACGATCTAGGAAGCTACATTCGTTATGAATACGACGTGAAAGTGAATAGTTATGAACATTCTTTGTGTAGAATGAAGATACATTCAGTTAATGACAAACTTATTTTGAATTGAAAGGAAGGCAATTGCTCTTCATAAATATAATTGATATGAGACATATCTTTTGAATGATAATTTATTCGATCTTAGGAAAGCTTAGTTAAAACTTTTTTCGGTTGTGATCGATCCTTATTGAGTGATAAGATAACGCGAGATGTTATCAAGGCACACGTGTAACACTACGTAATGTGTCAACGTAGTATTACAACCGTGCACTTTTTAGAAATGACCAGTGAGAGGAAACATGTATATTTTTATTAAATATTTGGAGACATGGTGTTTTATGTCTGAGTAATTTTGTTTAGTTAACCTTGAAAGATCTATTAATAAAATCGTTTGAAAACGATTAATGTAATTGTAGAACAGATATCGCTGTTCATTGATATCTTGTATTGTTGAAACCAAAACAAGATCTAAGCTAGGAGAAAGCTATACCAGTACATTGGAACCATTGTTGAGAACAAGAGTGTTAATGACATGAGTGTTTTATAGGAGAGTTATGGAGGTTTTTGCCATAAATAGTTATTTGTAATACGAAGGGGTTTACCGTATTTATTGTCATGAAGTACTGAGGATTGTATAAAAGTAGCATTGTTGTATTTTAAGGAAAGTCAGTGCAGACTTTTCATGTGATCAGATCTGCAACACGAATGTCGTTTATTGGCGGAACTTCATTAGGAAAAGATATAATGTCCCTGTTCTGTAAATTATTATTAACTATATTAAACTGGAGTTGTAACAACAATGTACTCATCTTGAATAATCGGTCATTGAGATACCGATAATATCTTTTAACTTCATATGTCAAGAAAGTGGTCAAGCATTGTGTAAATAGAAGGTTATAGTAAATTAATACTATGAGTAAGGACCATTGATAATGAAACTAACGCGGTCGTATCGCTCAAGAATAAGTCTTAGAAGCGGTAGACACTTGTATATAGTGTATAAATATTTTCTTTTGTTAATATTAAGGGTTAATTTTGCTAATAATAATAATTTTTAAATGTTTTTGACTTAGATTATAGCTAGAAGGAGTGAATGTTTTTCAAATGAGTGTTTGATTTGTATTATTAATACAGTGTGTATGTTAGCATCGTTGGTAACGAACAACGATCGCAATTGTAAGAATGATTGTTTCAAGTATGAGTGAATTTCAACTAGAATTAGCTGAGTTATGACAGTTTTTGTAAAGCTTTATTTTTATCAAATGCAAGAACTGCGTTTGCGTGTTCATTTGCTATTATTGTGAGTCTAGAGGCGACCACAACAGCTGAGAAACGAGTTGTCCCGTTTCAGGCAGGGTCGGGCAAACAAATGAATGAAATTCTCGCACCTGTGGTGTGGAGGACACACAAGAAGGCTATGACATAACCAGTCCAGTTGTGTCCACGGACACGCGACTGAAATATGCCAATAATTTAAAATGGAATGTTCGCTTCAAAGGAGCAGCAGTATAAAATTTAGAGATGTATTTTTAACACTTGCAGACGGCAGAGCGTCTTTAAATTTCAACAGTTTACGCATGTATAAATGTAGGGAGTTTTTATTTGAGTTTCAGTGGCGTAAATGTATATTTAAACTTAGGGTGTTATGTAGATTTTGAATTGTTATTTAGTCCTATTAATAAATTTATATTTTTCTACACGTTTGTTCTGTGTTCCTTCATTACTCTATAAATGAGACATGATATGGAACAACCGAAATTAGATAGGAAGTCTTTTTCCTTTCGACAAAGCCCCGAGAAAAGCAGGTAAGTTTGCACACTTACGTATAAAAGCCAGTTTGCTTTATCCATAACATGTTTCAAGCTTACAGTGTATAATCTTGGAGAACTAACTGGCGGGACTGTGATACGATCTGAAGCCGGGACGTTCACTTTTCAAAAATCCTGCTTCGCTTTGAATGACCAGCGAGTACCTCCTTGATTTTTACGGGTACGGAAAACCACTTCGAGGATGGCTGTGGTGGGAATCGAACCCCCTCTACTCATTTGGCTGAGTAGACCCCGTTCCAGTCTGCTAAATGCACCCAGTAAGAAGACAGATTAACCTAGAATGGATTTTTTTTATATCCATGCAACTGGTTCTTATCTTTGAACTGGTATAGTGGATTTAGACTCTCTTAACTGGTATCCTGGGGTGTTCGCTACAATGTTTTGGATAGTTATTTATTACGCATACATATACAAACCATAACACATTAAAAACAATACCATTCAGTTTCAAAAGGAGACACTGATTGTACCACAATTGCCAATTCCGATTTTCAAAAATAATGGCACCAACATAAATTAGTGTTGTAACTGTATTAGTAATTCCAGCACAATTTCCATGTAGGACATAATCCAGTGACATCTGCCCATAGCGTTTGTAACAAAAGTACAAAGAAACACTGCTTATTAAAAATTCTGACAAGCATAATTTATTGGAGATTAATATGAGTTGCTCCTAAATTTATGGTAAAATACCTTTCAAAACAGCTGACACACACCACTTGTAAAACGGTGTGTTCCTTACAGTTTGGGTTTTGACAATGTTGAAAAGGGGTTTTGACTTTCCGATCTTTCATTCTTGGACAAATATGGCATCGCCTTTGCTTTGGAGCAGGTCCTTCCATATCAAGATATCTTAGCCTTGAACTTTGAGCAGGGTTTTCGCCAAGTACTCGTTTTATAGTACCCTTCAACTCTCTCAGAAGTTCTTTCACATCCTTTCTTCGCTTCCGTTGGTCATTCTGGCATAATGATCTAACTCAGTTTGTGGCCAATAATGCGCCATTAGAAAAAGACTGTCACAATTTAAATTCATATAACTGGTATTGTGGGGTGACGTTGAGACCCAAAGAATTTTCACGACAATAATCTTGTCACCAACATCTGCTCTGGGCCACAAATTCTGGATTGGACATTACATGAAACGACAAAAAATAATCTGCATTATTGTCTCTAACATAAATCCAGACAGTCAGTGAGATGTGGCAGCACCCCACACTACCCGTTCAGGGATTTAACATTAAACGAAATTTGGCAGTTCCAAGTGTTGCGCTCAAGTCGCTGATACTGATGATAAGTCTGCAATTTTATTTATCGTATGGCTTTTAGTGCCGGGAGTGTCCGAGGACAGGTTCGGCTCGCCTGAGTCTGTAGCTGCTTGCAGCGTACACCCTTAGGGTGAGCTACAAGTCCAGTTCAATTTCAAATAGTTTCAACTTTTGCTACCAGATATCAATGATACATAATGGTGAAGGTTGGAGCATTGATAGAGTATTCCGACGAAATCTAACAATTTAGCTGCACACAGGTTTAGTCTATGGAATGATCTTTTACATGCCATAAATCTATGACATGGGACCGCCGGCTTTACTTCCCCCTCCGAAGGAAGGCATAGTGAAGGATATTTAACGCTCTTTAAAAATCCGACGACTTAGGCCGGGTTTGAACCCACTATCTTGGGCACAGCTACCGACTACGCCACCGAAGCCGCTGATAAGTCTGCTAATTGCACCCTAGTGAGAGGATATATTAAACTAGAATGGAAAAGTTTGAAGAGCTGAAGAGTTTGTGTGTTTGTGTGTTTAAACGCACTAATCTCTGGAATTATCAGTCGGGTTCGAGATTTTTTTTTGTATATGATAGCCATATTCAAGAGGAATAGTTTAGGCTATGTTAAAATTCGGACAGACCACTCCATTCCCTGCATTTAGGCCCTTTGGCACAAATCTACACCGTTTCACCGATCTGAACCAAAATGTGTATACTTACCCTTTGGAACCCTGCGAGTAACACTGTCTGCATGAAATTAATGACAGACCTGTCCATTCCCTGCATTTAGGCCCTTTGTCAAAAATCTACACCGTTTCACCGATCTGTACCAAGATTTGTATACATACCTTTTGGAAAACTGCGGGTAACACTGTCCGCTTTAAATTTCGCACAGACCATTCCCTGCAGTTATGCCCTTTGGCACAAATCTACACCGTTTCACCGATCTGAACCAAAATTTGTATACTTACCCTTTGGAAACCTGCGAGTAACACTGTCTGAATGTAATTTCGGACAGACCACTCAATTCCCTGCATTTAGATCCTTTGCCACAAATCCACTCCGTTTCACCGATCTGAACAAAAATTTGTATACATACCCTTTGGAACACTCTGGATAACTCTGCCCACTTTAAATTTCGCACAGTCCACTCCATTCCCTGAATTTAGGCCCTTTGACACAAATCTATAACGTTTCAGCGATCTGAACCTAAATGTGTATACATAAACTTTGGAACCCCGCCAGTAACACTGTCTACATGAAATTTATGACATACCAGTCCATTTGCTGCATTTAGGCCCTTTGGCACAGATCTACACCGTTTCACCAATCTGAACCAAATGTGTATACTTATCCTTCGGATCCCTGCGAGTAACACTGTCTACATGAAAATTATGAAAGACCAGTCCATTCCCTGCATTTAGGCCCTTGGCACAAATCTACACCTTTTCACCGATCTGAACCAAATTTCGCATATTTAACCTTTGGAACCCGACGAGTAACACTGTCTGCTTGAAAGTTCGGACAGGCCACTCCATTCCCCGCATTTAGGCCTTTTATCACAAATCTACACCGTTCCTCCTAATTGTACCAAATTTTACATACACTTTGAAACCTTGCTGGTAACACTGTCCACTTGATATTTTGGACAACGCTCCCCATTCCCTACATTTACAATAACAAACAAACTAAACTTGAAAACCACGTATTAAGGCCCTAGAACCATTCATGTCTGTAGTAGTGTAACTGTAAGAGTATTTTAATAAGTCTATTGTTGACTGGCAATTCGGGCTGCATCATTCGCCCCTACCAGTGTTCTGGTGCAGAATTGCGAAAATAGTTAAATCTTGCGCTGCTTATAAATTGCAGTCACGGTGAGTAATTAGTGCAAAATATTTATTAGGCCCTTTAAAACAGTTATCATCATGAACATATTATGCCTTTGTATAAGTGCAATGGTGTTGGTGCAATACATTGAGGTTATCAACTGCAATACGCGTTGGTGCTTTCAAATTTACCGTAATTTATTCCGAATCTTATCGTTGAGCGCTATATTGCGATAAATGACACTATTGCTACCTAAGGAGCTCGGGACAGCCGAAGTTTTCCAAAGTGTTCTGATTATTTTCCTACGGCGCTATACGACAAAAGACGACACTATTGGTCTGTACATTTCTAACAGACAATGAGATATAGGCCCTAGGCAGTGTCTTTTATTTAACTTACTCCTCTTTCTAATCATTTTTAGAAATTTGTTTGTAAATTACATGTGTCAGTGCTGTAGTTAGTAAATAGCCGTTTCCCTTATCAGTATTATCATTATTATCATTACGGGAAAATGACCTAAATGTTACGTCCATTACACTATACGACTTATCACCCCCATTACAACCACCACCACCACAAAAAGTTATATTTAAAAAATATTTTATTTTCTAGTAGTTTAAGCATCATGTGCCAGTTCTGTAGTAGTAGCCTATTCATTATCATCCTTAAAACAAATAAATCCATCGGGCGAAGCCGGGCACTACTGCTAGTTTTTAATATCCATGCAACTGGTTCGTAAAATACTCACGTCTTTTGGTAAGTATTGAGTATGTCCGGCATACAGAAGCTCTTAGGGAATCAGAAGCCATCACCACGGGATGATTTTTCGAATACAACCTCCCTCAGTTAAACACTTCCATCTGATAAACCCATAGAGACTGCAGTAACTAAAAACTTCAATTCAGTTCGGATAAACCAACATTGATATGTGGTTTTCTGTGGCTTTCCGTGGTTATTCATTTCTGCTTCAGACAAATAACGGGATAGTTCCTATTTTGAGCCCACGGCCGCCTCATACCTAGTTATCTTCAGCACTATCCTCAATCAAAATTCATTCACAATGTACATCAGAAGGCGGCGGCCTTATGTGAAGAACCATCCAGATATTTGCCTAGAATACAAGTTGGAAATCCCTACTTGCAGGATAGCTGAGGAAGAAATTGATCCCACCTCTTCTCAGTTTTGCCTCACGAAGCTGGTTGTACTCCGTTCCAATTCTCAGACCAGAATTAAATTTCATTTCAGTGACGGGAATCGAACATGGTCCTCTGGCGTGACAGCCAAGAATGCTAGCCATGAGTTGGTCAGTACCAGAAGAATTTTGGGACAAGACAACACACACTTGAAGGAAGGGACGTTGAAACAAGTTCGTTGTTATCGTCGTTAATTCAATTAGGGTATTTCTGACAACGTGGTCATGTAGCACCATGCTCTTGTGTGTGTAGTATTTGTCTGATAACCTATGTTGTTGTGATTGATTTACTAGCGGTTGTAAGTATTCGTAAGGCGGTTTTAAACCAGTGACACTAGTCGCTCGACTGCGCTGAACTCTCATGTGGATTTCTCGCGAACCCATGGTCCGATTTTGGCAAGCGTCATATCGTTGCAATCGGGCTGACTCCCTCTTCCCAATGGACAACATGCACTGATGAAAATGGAAATTGCAACACCATGAAGGCATTGGTCGTTTGTGTTGATATTCAAGATATGGAACGATGCCATGTAGGTGTGTAAACGATCAAAGTTTCAGACCCATTGGATTGTTGCTACAGGTCTCCCCACGTGATTGTTCGCGGAGGAATCAACTCCAGTATACGGACTCTGGTGTAGCGTAGTTGACTTGCAGTCTGTGCAGTGAAGTGTTCCCCGTCAAACATGCCTCGACGACAGAGTAGGGCACGCTATCAACAACTGTCGCCTTTTGCGAGGGCTCGGATAATTGGGCTGTGTGAGGATGGATTATCGCTAAGGACTGTCACTGCACGTGTTGGCCGACAGGCATCTACAGTACAACGTGTATGGCAGCAGTGGTCAAATGAAGGTACCCACACTCATAGACCTGGCACATTGCCCAGCGCGACAGACAACTGTGAGAGAGGATCGCCGCATCATTTGGATGGCCCGGTTGGAACCCCATGCAACGGCAGCGCAAATTCGAGCAGCTGTGGCACCCCATGTTACACCACAAACAGTTGGTAATTGCCTGCGTGCAGCTGGCTTACGATCCCGTGTCGCTGCAGAAGGTGTTCCATTGACCCCACATCAGCGACGTATAAGGCTGGCCTGGTGTCGGGAATGATCGACGTGGGTCGACGAATGGCATAGGGTCGTCTTTAGTGATGAATCGTGCTTCTGTCTTGCCCGCAGTGATCGCCGGAATCGTGTGCGCCGACGTACCGAGGAGAGGGCCCGCCCAGACCTTATCGCCGAGGGGCATACAGGGCCAACACCAAGCATTATGGTCGGGGGAGCTATTGGCTTTAATGTGAAATCACAATTAGTGCTTGTTGAGGGCACTATGACTGCTCGACAGTACGTTTATAGGGTACTCAATCCAGTGGTAGTCCCTATGATGGCGAACATTGCTAATGGGATGTTTCAGCAAGACAATGCCCGGGTTCACACTACACGCATCTCCAGAGAAGCTCTCCACGACATCACAACCTTAGAATGGCCTGCCAGATCCCCGGACTTCAGTCCTATTGAGCATGTGTGGGACAAGTGGACAACCGTCCTCAGCCACCCTCAACTCTGGAACAACTGACCCGTGCAGTGCAGCAAGCATGGGCCACAATTCCTCAGGAAGCGATCCAGGGCCTTATTGACTCCATGCCTCGCCGAATTCATCAATGTATTGCAGCTCGTGGTGGGCACATCTTGTATTGATTATTGTCCAAACTTGCGGTCAGAGGGACCTGAAAGTGTAATCATCGAATCACAACCGAACACTCGTCCTGCAGGTTCAATTGCAGCAACGTAGCACCACTCCTTCTGGGTGTTGCAATTTCCATTTTCATCAGTGAAATTCAACCCCTACAAAGGGGTGAAAATGTATTTTTTTTTTAAATATCGCTTTTCAATTGCAACATGTATGCGGGTCAGTGCTAATATGAAATTAAACGTTGTTCCACATGAAACGCATGCGTACAGCAGCATGCCTGTATGATTTAAGATTTTTGTTTTTAGTTTTTACGCATGCGCACTTCAGGATTTTGTAAGAGGGCTGGCTTTTTGAATAATGATTTATTTATGAGTGTTTTCTTTTAACTAACCAAAATATGGAAAACAAATAGCTCATGCGCTTTTTAATATCTCGTGAACCAATAAGGCTACGGACTTGTAAGGGGGGTCGTTGGATACGGGATGACGCCCCGTTTTGGAATGTATTTTGGATTATTGTCAAAAGGCCCTAAGTGCACTTTTGTTAATATTTCGAGAACGAAGAAAGCTACGGACTTGTATGAGGATTCACTGGACTTGGTACGACGCCCCGTTTTGGAAAGTATTCTTGATTTTTGTCAAAAGGGCTTAAGTGCACATTTGCTAAAATTTCTAGAGCTAAGAAGGCTATGGGCTTGCATGACGGGTTGTTGGATTTGGGATGACGTCCCGTTTTGGAATGTTTTTTTGATTTTTGTCAGAAGGGCCGAAGTGCACTTTTGTTAATATTTCGAGAACGAGGAAGGCTACGGACCTGTATGAGGGGTCGTTGGACTTGGGATGACGCCCCTTTTTTTGAATGTATTTTCGATTTTTGTCAAAAGGGCCTAAGTGCACTTTTGTTAATATTTTGCGAACCAATAGGCTATGGACTTGTATAAATGATTGTTGGATTAGGGCTAACGCCCCGTTTTTGAATGTATGATTCATTTTGTCAAAAAGGTCTAACTGCACTTTTGTTAATATTTTGCAAACCAATAAGGCTACGGATATGTATGACGGGTCGTTATACTTGGAGTGACATTTCCCTTTTGAATGTGTTTTCAAATTTAAAAAAAAACAAATACAAAGAGGCCAAACGCTGAAAATAATATAATATTTTATATAATAAACATTTTTAAAATAAAAAGTGGTCGTAGTCAGAGAGCCGGTAGCGCTGGGCGTGTGTTACAACGAGGCTATCACCGGCCATGGTGAATACAGCAAATGGCTATTTCGAAGGGGCGATGTATGGCAGAACGACAGGACGAGGGGTCGCTTTTCCGATATTTTCCTATGACGAACGAAATGAGGCGAATATTTAAAAATCCATTATGGCGATATTTAAACATGTTAGTAATGAGAGAATTGACAAATGCTAATAATAATTGTATGAGGCGAATGAAAGCGAGGCTTTGATAGTTCTCAACAACAAGAACTTGCTTTGTATTGTACCCTGTGGAACATGTGTTCGTATCCCAGCTAGTTCACGGTCTTTCGAGGTATGGGGCGTTCATCCCACTATACGACCACATGTTCAGGATTTGAGTCTGTCAGGTAACTACTCTACTTGAAAGAAACAACAAATTCCTAAATATATCATTTAATGGTATTAAATCATGGCAAAACACAACAAAACACAAAAATATTATAATTACTTTCACACAACACAAAAATTAAAAATATATGTGAGTTTGACGCTCTTCCGCACCCATATCTATCCTAGATATCCTAACATTGATACTCTCTGACATTGAAGAGCGTTCATAGTGTCTTTCACATTGCACAGTTTATCTTGAATTTGCATATAACAACACAACAATAAAAACAAATTACAACTGAATAATCATTATGTGCAATTACTAAAATATTTGTCCGTTCTGAAGCGGAACATTTACTTTGAACAACATTGATTTTATTACCTTATTCTTTACTTAACATGTGTTGCTTTCTGCGCAACATCGTTTTCTTTCCCATAGATTTCAAACGCTGAAGTGATTTACTTTCCCTTCCAAAACACACATAGTTATTGATTTTTAGCTTCACCATACAACAATCTTCTGGGTCTGGTCATGTCATTACTATCATTACAAACGTGCCAAATCGTTAAATAACGCTACCCGTCTGAGTAAATTACCATAAACTGGGTAATTACTCTTTACAAAATGCATTTATTTATTTGATGCGGTTAAGCTGTCCTCAGACAACAACTTGGCCAAATCTTATCCGATTACTTTGATCCAACATTCTATTTCAATGGATACAATGCATATAATTCATATGATATCATACTATCAAGCATATTTCAATTACTTTCAGAGATAATGAGATTCTTCAGTGGTCCAGTACAACCTTAAAAAGAAAAGTAAAAGGGTCACGGTCAATTAACTCCCCTCAGTGTGAACACAAAAGAGTCTTCAAGGTCCGCCCATTTAGATGGCTACCCGGTCTGCGGCCCTCGCTCGCCTTCATGACCGACATTCTACTTTTAAACAAACCTGGTTATAGCTCACCCTTGGTGCAGCACTCTCAGGGGTGCATGATTGGATTGTGTCATTATGAATAGAGTTGATCCAAGTATTTAACACCTTCACTTAGGGTATTTAATGGGCTCAATTCGGCTCCTAATTAGTATTCATGGCTAGGGATGGGTCTCTGATAGTTTCGCCGTTTATGGATGCAATCAATGGCTCTGGACGCGTACCAGCCGAGTTTCAAACTGTTATCTCGTGCCGTACGGGTACGAATATATGAAGGAAATCAACCTGTTTCCTATTCGAAGAAATTGTCTTACATCCACAGGTAGATCAATTATTAAAATGGCATACCTAGAGTGTCCCAATGTTTTCCCTGGTAGCGAAGATTCTGCTAACAGTGGGTCACAGATCACATCTGCCCCAACTCTGTTGCGAAATATATGTATGCTCTGAGGCTATACAACACATCGTTGATTCGAAGATTGGCCTACTGGATTCGTCAACGCGCGAACTATCTTTGATGGTCCCTGCAATTATTGACGCAAATCTCTTGATTCTACGTTATATGCTCGCTTGTAGGGGATAAAACAACATTTCTTTTAGATGACTCAATTCAAAATACACTCATGTCTTTTCATTTAATCATAAACCAAGGCTTTATGTAGCTCTAAAACATGTTTCAATTTATTGGCACTTACATTATTTAATATTTCAATGACACTGAAAATCTCTCTTTATCTCACTATTAAATCTCTCCTTATCACTCTTTACAATAACACTGTATTCTTTCAATGGATATGACGCACTTTGCACATTTTATAGTCATCACTATGCCGATTTTTAGCCTACTTTTCACATTTTGCAAAAATGAGGAAAAAGTAGACTTATGAGATCGATCCGGGAAAATGTGTCTGTCTGTCTGGCTGGCTGTGTGTGTCCCCCCTACCAACTCCTAAACGGCTGCAGCAATCAAAACGAAATTTAGTATGAGTAAAGATGTGCACCGGAATATCACACGTCCATATTTGAAAATGATGTCAGTGCTACCAACTGCTGAAAAAACGCACTAGAAATTTGAGCTCTATGTTGGAAATCTCGCAAGGTATGCATGGGAGCTATTCCAATATTGGTACACAAGCAGATAATACTATTTCAGTTTAATTTCCAGGAGGCCCACAATGACAGTGTTGCCAAAATAATTTTAAGCCTTCTGATAGGTCCAATATTTAAATGCATATAACTTCTACACTATCAATTGTATTTCAACCAGATTTTGTATGTAATATCTGTACATAAACAGATATGATTGAGCGTATTCTTAAGAACCACCAGGGCTGCGAACTGTTAATAATTCCTCTCACTATTTTTTATCCAAATACCAATATATCAAAGAGTATGCAAGCCAACAGCTTCAAACTATGCACACGTATATTCTGACATTTTAGATTAAATTGGAGTAACTTATATACGTCAGTTCTATCAACATGATTATAAGCCTGCTGATAGTACCAATTTTTAAATACATGTAACTTCTATACTATCAGTTCGATTTCAACCAAATTTCGTATGTGCTATGTGTACCATAACAGATAAGACTTTAAGTATTGTTAAAAGCAATCAGGGCTGCCGACTGTTAATAAATGCTGTCTATATTTTTTTACCCTAATATCAATATATCAGTAAGTATGCAAGCCAACAGCTCTATACTTTGCACACGTATAGCACCTGACATTGTAGATTAATTTGGAGTAATTAATACAAGGCAGTGCTGCCAACATGATTCTATGCCTGCTGATATGTCCAATTTTAAAATACATGTAACTTCTATACTAACAAATGGATTTCATCCAAAATTGGCACAACAAGATATCATAATATTTCAGATTATTTCTGACCAGTACACGCATGGTATTGTTGGCAACATGCGTTTACGCGTGCTGATAGATCCAGTGTCTAACTGCATGGAACGTCCATTGGACTTCAACCTAATTTTGTATTCTGTACCTTAAGAGATGGAACTAAGAATATATTCAGTCACCAGGGCTGCCAACTGTAGTGCTCTATTAGGCTACATTATACCAGGTATATTTTGAACTAATTTGATATTTCGATATTACCAACTTAATTTTGTCATTATTCTAGATAGGTTCATATACTGTAGAATAATCTTTGGCATGAAAAGTAGGCTGTATTGTTCTTCACGGAACTTCTTGTTACATTTATCATCGACACTGACCTCAGATTATTATTATTATTATTACTGTTACGTGCAATGCCCGTTCCAACGCTTTTAATTATGTATCTTCCCTGCATGTGACTTCACGACCTTTGAAAGGACCACCTGGTCGCTTGATTCCGATTTTGAACACGAGATGGTAGCTGCTGTCGGACTTCGGCGCTGATAGCCGTGGTTCCTTTTTCACCACTAGAGTGTGTTGGTGGTGCCTTATAAACTCGTCCTAATCGTGTCATATTTGAAGGCTATTATTATTCTACGTCATGAAACAAAAGCCTGTGTATATATGATACCGCCAAATTAATTACTTAATAATCACATTGTTGCTTGAGGTGTCAAGCTGTGATTGGACAATTACATTAACATGAATGCAACGCTGTCTCTGACTCGGAATTCTCCACCATCTTGTGGTCTTCATTGTCTGTCGTAAAAAGAAGCAACTAGCCTGCTGTTGGTGAAAGAGGATCTCTCCGTCGCGCTCGGGGCGGTGGCCCCCAGCCTCTTCGAAACATGACTTAGTTCAACTAAGAAAATGCATGTGCTCGTAAGGTTTTAACTTTCATCGTTTCGCCGTGAAGAGGAAGTTCAAAATGAAAATCGCATCTCGATGCAGACCAGTGCTTGTGACTTCAAACGAAGCATGTGCTGGGTTAGCCATTTTTCAGGCACAGTTGGTGCCGTATAATATTTTATTTAAATTGTGTGTGGATTAATTTATTTTTTATTGTGTCTCCACTGAGAAGTTTTTTAAGGTACGTAATGTTATTCTAAAACTTATATATTTTATTATGGGAGCTCCAATATTGGCCTTGCATATATGTTGTGATGCTGTGATTTGTTTCGCCTGGTAGGCCTAATTTATTTCTGTTTTAATAATGTTACCAGATATATATTAATTTTGTTATTTTTCTTCGTACCTTCTGGAGACACATTACTAGTTTATCTTACGTTTTAAATTATTATTTGTTTTATTTTGGCAATCCTGGGATTGGCGTATTATTAATCTGATTTACGATCCGATGCTCCAGCCTCATGTTAATAGTATTTAGATGTAATTGTTTTCCTCCTTTCATTTCTTTCGGGTGATTTTAAAATTTAATTTTGCTAATTGTTTCCCATAATTCGTTCGGACAAGCGGTCTCCCTTTTTTTCGTGGCCATGTTTGTTTTTTGTTTTGCCGGGGTGCATTCTGGTCTCGAAGGCATTATCTGGGCGTCGAGCGGTAAACTCAAACGTGTTGTGGTGTTAGCTTATTATATTTTTTTATTAATCTTGTTGGTTTAACTTTGTGTTTTTGGTGAATGTTCCTGTGTTTTTTCCGTCATGCAAATTATGGATTTATTTTCTGTCCAATTTTATTTTGTTAATTTAATTTTAAATTTCTTGTTTTGCATCATGGCCTTGGTCTCTGCATGTCGGGTCGGTATTGCGTCCTACTAAATTATCAAGCCCTTTCTCATTTAATAATGCCTGCCTACTGATTTTCTTCCGTTGGGCTTAATTTTTTTTTAAATTTAATGTTTTCCTTTGGTTCAGCAAACTGAATGTAAAAACTTAACTTGTTTTCTAAGGTAATTGACTTGTTTTGGCCTTAAGCCATATGCATCACCAGATACATTTTGCTGTCGCCATAGAGTTTCCCCTTTTTTTAGGATTTTATTAAATTATATTTTCTTGCATCCTTCTGATGATTAAATTTTTCTTTTAAATTTTTAAGCAACTGTTGTGGCATTATTTCGTCGGCGACAATTCCATTAGTTATTGGGGGGTGTCTGTAGAATAGCCTGTGCGTTGTCCCCTTCTCCACCTTCCTTCCACCCCCTTTGGTGTTTTTCTGTTGGGGCATGTCATCTGGAGGTGATTTTGCAGTGTAAGCGACGCGGACCTCTAAATAAAGGTAAGTAGGCCCATCCACGCTGGCCATCCACGTGTCAATTATTATTATTAGTTAACGTTACCGTTACTTTTATCAACATCTTACGCCTAAATGGTCGTAAATTTATCATCCTCAGAGCAATATATTTATTAAAATACGAGGGATGTAAACTCGTATACAAATGACTGCAAATTCTTAGTATTTGAGGGAATGACTTGTTGTATGGTGAGCTCTTAAATCATATTAACATATTTGGATGGTACTCACTTTCATTCTGGCTGGGTTTATCCAACAATATAGCACTTCGCCCACCATTTTGCTTTCTTCTAAGCCATCACAACACTTTTCTCACAAAACATTGAATATGGTTTGCACATGGTAATTACATCTTGTAATACCCACATTTTACACTGAGAAATACCACGCATTATTTTTAACACACAAATTTAAACACTTTTTGGTTATCACTTTTAACACTAACTTTACAGGTAATTTACACACGGAGCCTTGCTGAGCTTTCCACTATTGCGTGAATTCAGAGATGCGATGCTGCAAATTCTGACATCCGCCTGTCTCCTCCAAAAGTCTACCTCGAGTATGTGTGCTCATCTCCCGTCTCCTACAATTCCTGTCTTCTGTCTTGCAGTGTTCTGCTCAATTATATATCTCAAATACTTGTGATGCCTTCCAGATTCCCATAATTTGTAGTATCTGTTGCAATTATATACGATACTTTAAAGTTCATTACCCTTCCTGTGGATAATTTCATTATCTATTAAAATCATACTGCAATATCTCTACGCTGTAACGATTTCTAGTCGCGTATACTGCCTGCTTATATGTCTGCCGTAGACTGTTTATAATATTACTGCAGAATTACTTGTACTATGCTGCCCAATGCACCTTTCATTGTTCACCACAAAAGATTGTGAACATAACGACTTGCATATTGCGCGCACTTTTTCCGTGTGGCTGGACAGCATGTCGTTCCACAAATTGAATCAACGAAGAACTGACGCTCTCCTCCTTCCTCTTCCTTATAGGGGTTCTGACATAAAGTAGTCCTCTTGCATCTCAGGAGCTGCTCTTTTCTGAAATATCGCGTTTACTGACAAGGTAAAGCGTGATTCTTGATTGTCTTTTCATGGAGGTTCCAGATCCACTCGCGTGCCGGTGATTCCTTCGCTCAATTAATTAAAATTAATTTCTTTCATCCATGGCTTGGTAATGCTATCTCGGGTGAATCCACTCTTGCTACGAGACTAACCAATGCTCCTCCGCAGTATGTGTGTGAATATGCTCATAATCACATACAGGCTTTAATTTAGGTGTGCAGACACTCCTAAATTACCTCTCTTCGAATACAAGTATCTGGGTGTAAGTCTCAGCTCATTCGAATGCTTCATTTGGCAGTAATTAATTAATTTCTCTCAATGAACATCCCCTCCTCTCTCGTCTGCCTTGTTGGTCGGGGGTTTCCACAGTCAATATTCATGTCCTTCTCACTCCACTGTCGCCAAGAAATAGTTCGTCGGAGACAGTCTGCACCTCCCACTTTCAACTCCAATTTGTCAGATGTCAAGTTGGCTCGGTTTCTGTAGCTCTTGCTAGCATGTTCATATACTGGCTTGCAGTTTACACAATATTCCATCTTATTACTGCCTAATATTCCCGTTCTGGACGTGGAATTAAGCTTTTATTATTATTATTTACTGTTATTATCTCATTGCTCCTTGGGTTCACTGTGGCTGTTCCCCCTTAGAGATCAATGGTTCAATTCTTAGGAAAATCATGGACCTGATCTTTCCTCTATAGAGACCCCGGTTCGATGCCAGTCAGCCGTGTCCCATTGGGCACATCTTTCCCCAGCTTAGTTTGAAAAATTCATATAACATGTGAATTCTTTCAAGCCTCACTCTGTTTGCATCGACCTTTTATGCAATGTTTACATTAGGCGGTCAGTGCTCCCGGGCGGAGGGTTGTCTAGCTCCCCCTCCCCCTTGGGTTGGCCGTCTGTCTCGCATTTTCGCGTTCTCTTTCCTCAAAGCCTCATTCACAGCTTGGAGTTCGCTTGCTGCTTCCCTTAGCTGGTTGTAAAACTCTCTCAGTTGACAGCTGCATTCTTTCCTCGTTTCCTTTGGGTCGGCGGGCTGGCTGTCTTGTTTCCTTTCAGACTGGTGTGGGCCTTCCTGCAGACTCTCCGCTTGCATACTTAATCATTCCCCGTACACTTGGGTGTGCATGGCTTGTTCCTCTGCGGTTTCAAACTCTTCCGGTGGAAGATATAGTTTGAGATTGGCGGCATTTACCACAACTTCCTTTCACGTCTCTTCATGTTTGATTCTGTAGGCATTATTTTGCAAATCTCTTATAATTACATAGGGGCCGTGACTTTTTTATGTATTTCCTGCTCTCTGGATCTGAGCTAGCTGTTTTTTTTAACAAAACATACTCTCCTACGAGTATTGGTCTGTGGTAGCATTTCCTTCTGTTTCTTCGCTGCCGTCTATCCGCTTGCTTCTTGAGATACTCGAATGATCTTTGGATCCTTAATTCGCGTCCTGGCTGTGCATTTACAGGTGTCTGAATGACGTTGTTTCCATGGCCTCTCCGGTCTTCCCTCAAGGTGTAGGCTCACGGGTACTTCTCCTGTTGCTTCATGCACTGTATTGTTGATACAATACTCGATGATGTCCTGTACGTCTATCCACTTCCAGTTTTCTGTGGAGCGATATATTTTCATATATTTTTGCAGTTCTCTCATGACTCTCTCTGCGCTGTTGGCTTCTGGGTGTCGAATTGTGGACAAAATCTGTCTTATTCCCAGATTGTCCAGCTCCCTGCCGAATTCCACGCCGGTAAAACAGCTACCATGGTCTGACAATATGTTCTCCGGCTGCCCTAGTATAGGAATGACTCTTATCTTCAGTCTTTTAAGTACCTGTTTCGTACTGGTTTTCTGAATGGGACATAGAACTACCATTTTAGAAAACACGTCTAGTGCTACTAGGATGTGCTTATTTCCCCTTCTGGCTCTCGGGAGAGGACCGAAGTTGTCCAGTGCCATAAGCTGACATGGCTTCTCTGGCAGGAGTGGTATGGGTTTTTGCCTAATTAAAAACGAGTTAGGCTTTACCCGCTGGCAAATATCACATGTCCTGATTGTGTTACTGACTGTTTCTCTTAGATTGGGCCAAATAAATGCTTCTTTCAACAGGGCAACAGACTCGACTATTCCCAGGTGACCAAAAGCTCTGTGTGCTAACCACACAAGTCTTCTTTGCAACGCTGGCGGAATAACAATTCTGGGTCGAGTATGATCTGCATCACTCCATTTGTGTAGCATCTGGTTAAACCATAGATAATCTGTCGACAGTGCCTCGGCCTCTATATACATCGGGGTTCCTCTGACAAGCTTTCCCTCGAAGTAATTAATCATCAACCGCATCCACGGAACTTCACGCTCAAAGAAGGTGATGTTCCTCAAATCGTCTAAGGTCTTCTGGTCCCTATCTTCTATCTCGATAGCTAGAGCTTCCTCTTCATCAGCTGTCGGGTATCTGCTTAGCAAGTCAGGTATTATATTGTCCTTCCCCGGGCAATACTCGATTTCCACTTGAAATTGCTGTATATCCAAGGACCATCTCGTTAATCTTCGACTTGACAAGTCAGTCTTCACCAGATATGTTAGGGCTTTATGGTCTGTTCTTAACACGACCTGAAATCCGTAAATGATTTTTCGCCAGTTCTGGAGAGCATATATTATTGCGAGTAGTTCAATCTCCGTGACCGTATAATTTCTTTCATTGGATTTCAATCTTCTGCTTATGAAGGCGATAAAAGTGTTCTCTTCTGGCCTGTTAACATTTTCCTGGTAAAGCATTGCCCCAATGCCTATAAGCGATGCGTCAGTCTGGATGATAAATTTCTGCGTGTAGTCTGGATATCCCAATTTCACATAATCTAGAAGCATCTGTTAGTCTTCACGAAGGCTTCCTTGCATTTTTCAGTCCACCGCCACCTTCCCCCTTTCTTCAAAAAATCTTGGAGCGGTGCCACGGTCTCAGTGTATTTCGGGCAATGGCTCGAAAAGAATCCAATAACGCCTAAGTATTGCCTGACGTTTTTCACCTTCGTTGGTCTAGGATAATTTCTGATGACTTCTAATTTCCCAGGATTTGGTTTTACTCCTTGAGCATCTATTACATGGCCTAGAAATTTAACTTCTCTCTGGCAAAAGTTAGACTTCTTTAAATTGACCTTAAAGTTAGCCTGACTCAGGTCATCTAATAACTTGCGTAGATCTCTGATATGTTCCTCCACTGTTTCTGACGTTAGTAGGATATCATCTACATAGCTTATGGTTGTTGCTTTGACTTCTTCAGACAGGTTTCGGTCAAGCGCTCGTATCAACGCCGAACCTCCTGTTTTTAGGCCAAACGGAAGACGAAGGAATGAATACGTATGCTGATCGAATAAGAAACCGGTTCATACGCTTGTTTTCTCCTCCAGTTCAATAGGGTGGAAACTCGCCGTAATGTCCAGATTTGTGAATACAGTCTTTCCTTTGAATCGCCTGAGGATCTCATTTATGGGTGGCACTTGGTCAAATCCCGGTATGACCATAGAATTCAAGTTTCTCAGGTCTAGGCATATCCTTACACTTCCGTCAGGTTTAGGTACAACTACCAGTGGACTGACATAAGGTGTGGCTGTCTTTACAATGACGCCCACCTTCAGCATCTCCTGTATGGCTTCTTTAACTTTCACATAGTGCTTCGCGGCTACTGGGTAAGGCTTTTGTCTGAATGGCGTCCAGTCGCTAACTTGGAACGCATACTGGAAGTTCTTGATTTGGCCAGGTCTCGAATCGAAGACCCCTCTATGTTCACACAACAGTTCCCTTAACATCTGCTTATTCTCTGGACCAATTTTAGCTTCCTCTAATTTTTCTTCAAGATATTCTCCGAATTGTGGTTCGAGATCCTTCTCAATGTCTGCGGCCAGTGTTGCCAACTCTCCCTCGATATCTTCCGTGGTCAACACTGCCTCTCCAGTCATTTCTCCGTATGTATGCCATACATATTCTTCTGGTCTCGTTTCACTGTATTTTAATGAGATCTCTAAATTCTCATTTTCCTCACTCACGCGAAACATAACAATGTCTTGTGAGAGATCTATTATAAACTTGTATTCTTTTAAGAAATCCGCAGCCATGATAATATTAAAAGGTAGCTTATTCACAAGTAGAAAACTCTGTGAGAATATAGAGATCCCTATCTGTAAATCTAAGAATACTTGGTATTTGCATATCATTGCTTTATTTGGTATTACATCCTTGATTTTCATGCTTGAAATAGGTATTTTCAATACGTGTATTTTACTTCCAATTTCATTATACAGCGCCTGGGTAATTAAGCATACAGTTGAGCCGGTGTCCAGGAGATTCCTTATCTTCATGCCTGCGATGTTTGCAATTATAATGGGTAGTTCCCTTCTTACGATGACCGGCCCTTCCTCTTGGTCTTCAATGAGTTCCTCAGGTTTTGCAATCCAGTTAACCACATTTACTGTATTCCAACCTGTATTTTTGTCTCCTTTTTGGTCATTTAATTTTGGTGTTTTTTTCTGTTGCTTCGTTTCTTGCGGAGTTCCCCTGTCTGTCTTCGTGCTGTTGAAGCTCCAGACTCTTCGCTCCGTCATCATTTTTTATAGATGTCGGGTGACCTTCTATTTTTAATCGCTTCATCCCAATGAACTTGCGATTTCCTGTTGACGTCTCCACGCTCCTCCATATATCTTAATGAGGCGTGGCAACGTTCGTCTGCTTCTTCGACGAACCCGCGAGTCTGTTCTTGGGATCTCCATTGTTGGTTACACCCATCTCGGCCATAACTTCTTCTGCTATCTGGCTGTTGCTCCCTTGTATCGCGATGATTCCAGGGTTTCCTCCCTCGGTGTCCGCGGTTCGATCTTCCTCTGTACGCTGGCCTCCAATTCTGGTTTTCCTTTTCTTCCCGTTGCCAGTCTGACCTTACAGTTTCTGTGCGTGTGGATTTATTTTTGCTCTGCACTTTAGTCGGTTCGGTTTGTGGACTAGTCATGTGTACTTGTTCCGTATTCCGACTCTGCCTCATCTGCTGAGTTGTGGTCAAATCCAGTTGTCTGAGTACCTCCTCCATCTCAGTGGCTGTTTTGGCATTTGCAGAGATTAATAGTCTTTGGACTTCGTATGGTAATTGTTTGGCTATCGCTATACGCATGTCTGCCCCTCTAGGGGTCTCATCAAGTTACCGGAAGCGGCATAATTGTGCTATGAAAAATTCAGCATACTTCGTTGGGTTATTTGTACTATAGTGTCTGGAGTACAGATCCAACCTTAGATTCTGCTGTATGCTCGGATCCCAGTATCTCTTTAAAAATGCCTCCTCTACCGTGTCAAACGTGTAGCGAAAGCTTCTAAACCATAGTGCGCATTCACCTTCAGTAAGTTTCTCGATAGCTCTTAATCTTCGCTCTGGCGGTACCTTTGTATCATTTAAATATTCGGAAACCTCTTTGAGCCAATACTTCGGTGTCATATTTGAGTTGCTTCCAGAGTATTTTCTCGGTTTCTCGTCATTAGCCCTTATAACAGTGACTATCTGATTTTGTACAGCGTTTTCGTTCGGCGCGGACGTAGCAATTGGTATACCCGGTGTGATATACGGGCTGTCACTTGGCATGGCTGTATTTCTTGGACTGGGCTGTATCTCTAAATCTGCCCATCTATTTCTCCTATTTTCATCCACACTCCCTTCACTGGACCTCGGATTCCGCAACATGGATTCTTCTTGCGCTATCATCCTGGTTTCCATTTGGCTGTGCCTATTTTCTGCTCTTTCTAAACGAGCTAATACGTCTTGTTCTATTTTATTTAGGCGATCACGTTTTTCCTCTGGCATAGGAAAGATTTTCTGTTAGTCATCTTTAAGGCTCTCCTTTATATGATAGTTTTTCCCAGCTAAGCCTCGTTTTACCTCGGCAAGCGTTTTATCACTGACTTCATTTTTCAAGCCCTCTCGAACTTCCAACTCTTCTTTTAAGCCTTTGACTTCCTTTTGTATGTGACCGTGCATATTGGAGATTTCGGTCCTTTTTCCGGTAATTTCTCACTGGTCCTCACCTTGCCTTTTGTGAATGACTGCTAGATCGTTCTGAGTTTGTTCTAACTCTTTTTGGACTTTAGCAACCTGCGTCTTCATGTTCATAATTATTCCCTTATTTTCTTTAGCGGAAGTTTTTATTTCATTGATCTCCTTGCATTGGTCAATGATATTCTGATCCTGCTTCCTTAATTCTTCATCTATACTTCTTGCGTAGCCTGTCATACGCTTATCCCATTTGGCTTCACTTTCTTCCAACCTCTGGTCTACATTTTGAGTGAACGCGTTAAATTGTTTTTCCTGTCACTTAGTGTTGGCTTCGTTTTGATGCTGCATATCTTTGAGTTCTACAGACATATCGTTTAATCTATAGTTAATCTCGCGCTGTGAATCTTTGGACTTTGCAGATTATTTTCAAGCTTTATTTCTATGGATTCAAAACGTTTGTCATTCTTTGCCTGCATTTCTGAAATCACGCTAGTAACGCTTTCACTTACCTCTAATTTAATAGATTCTTTAACATCATCGATTTTTTATTGACCTCTAATAGGTTAACATCTAATCTTTGATTAATTTCATTTTGATTAGCCCTTAGGCTATCGTTTATTTCAGTTTTATTAGCATCTAATATATTGTTCATTTCAGTTGTGTTAACCTCTAACTGAGTATTTACTCTAGCCAACATCTGGCTCATTTCAGTTTGATTACCATTTAATCTATTGTTCATTTCAGTTTGATTATTCACCAACTGAGTGTTTACCTCAACCAGCCTTTGGTTTATTTCATCTTGAAATTCCTTAGCATCTTCCCTACTTTTAGCATGAGTAGCATCAAAATGCTCCTTCAACTCTGCGATACATTTTAGTATCCCCTGAGTACCGGCCATCCTGTATTTCTTATTTGAGATATAGGTGGGCCTGTGCTGTATATGTTGGTGCGTTATATAGGGAAAAGAATTCCGATGTCGCAAAAACAACAACATTCATTTTAGCACAGTGCTGTGAATACACTTATGAAATGGGTTTAGACGTGCGTACCCATTTGTACATTTATTCGTCTGACAACAATGTCTAATGTCTGAGAATAACCTAAAAAGGCTCACAATCACTCAAAAACAGTTTGAGAAAAAGATACTATTATGGTTTTCCCCCATGGAAACCATACTATTATTATGGGGTTTTCTGAATCCCATAAGCCACCAAGTTCTCTTGGGCGCCATGATAAATAAATAATGGCTGCCTCAATGCAAGACATTGGCCAAGTTCACAGTTATTAGCAAAAACCGTCCAGGGAGTGGTTTTTATTGCCAAATGCCCGACCATGGGCCACGCCATGATAAATAAAGAAGGTTCATCGTAGCCAGGTTTGCGCAATGCCAAGATAGCTTCTATTGCACTGATGCAGGCGACTCCATGAAGAATTAATACCGCCTCATATTGCCTGGACCATGATAAATATAGAGTACTACTGAGTATACATGAATGTCTCAAGGAGGATTTATCAACATTTATTTTGAACGTGTAGGCTTATCAAATATGGGACACGGCCTTTTCTAATGTGCTCTAACTTTGCTGC
Source organism: Meconema thalassinum (assembly GCA_946902985.2). Classification (NCBI taxonomy): domain Eukaryota; kingdom Metazoa; phylum Arthropoda; class Insecta; order Orthoptera; family Tettigoniidae; genus Meconema; species Meconema thalassinum. The sequence continues at coordinate 800,969,464 of OX336389.2, read as the reverse complement.
TAATTAATCTAGTCTCTACCATTTAATACCTTGGCTGACTTTTAGTAACACCTGCGACTCAATCCTAGTACAATAACATATCCTCCAAGTACTCTTTCGTCATCATATGGAACATGTGTTCGTATCCCAGCTAGTACACGGTCTTTCGAAGTATGGGGCGTTCATCCCACTATACGACCACATGTTCAGGATTTGAGTCTGTCAGGTAACTACTCTACTTGAAAGAAACAACAAATTCCTAAATATAACATTTAATGGTATTAAATCATGGCAAAACACAACAAAACACAAAAATATTATAATTACTTTCCCACAACACAAAAATTAAAAATATATGTGAGTTTGGCGCTCTTCCGCACCCATATCTATCCTAGATATCCTAACATTGATACTCTCTGACATTGAAGAGCGTTCATAGTGTCTTTCACATTGCACAGTTTATCTTGAATTTGCATATAACAACACAACAATAAAAACAAATTACAACTGAATAATCATTATGTGCAATTACTAAAATATTTGTCCGTTCTGAAGCGGAACATTTACTTTGAACAACATTGATTTTATTACCTTATTCTTTACTTAACATGTGTTGCTTTCTGCGCAACATCGTTTTCTTTCCCATAGATTTCAAACGCTGAAGTGATTTACTTTCCCTTCCAAAACACACATAGTTATTGATTTTTAGCTTCACCATACAACAATCTTCTGGGTCTGGTCATGTCATTACTATCATTACAAACGTGCCAAATCGTTAAATAACGCTACCCGTCTGAGTAAATTACCATAAACTGGGTAATTACTCTTTACAAAATGCATTTATTTATTTGATGCGGTTAAGCTGTCCTCAGACAACAACTTGGCCAAATCTTATCCGATTACTTTGATCCAACATTCTATTTCAATGGATACAATGCATATAATTCATATGATATCATACTATCAAGCATATTTCAATTACTTTCAGAGATAATGAGATTCTTCAGTGGTCCAGTACAACCTTAAAAAGAAAAGTAAAAGGGTCACGGTCAATTAACTCCCCTCAGTGTGAACACAAAAGAGTCTTCAAGGTCCGCCCATTTAGATGGCTACCCGGTCTGCGGCCCTCGCTCACCTTCATGACCGACATTCTACTTTTAAACAAACCTGGTTATAGCTCACCCTTGGTGCAGCACTCTCAGGGGTGCATGATTGGATTGTGTCATTATGAATAGAGTTGATCCAAGTATTTAACACCTTCACTTAGGGTATTTAATGGGCTCAATTCGGCTCCTAATTAGTATTCATGGCTAGGGATGGGTCTCTGATAGTTTCGCCGTTTATGGATGCAATCAGTGGCTCTGGACGCGTACCAGCCGAGTTTCAAACTGTTATCTCGTGCCGTACGGGTACGAATATATGAAAGAAATCAACCTGTTTCCTATTCGAAGAAATTGTCTTACATCCACAGGTAGATCAATTATTAAAATGGCATACCTAGGGTGTCCCAATGTTTTCCCTGCTAGCAAAGATTCTGTTAACAGTGGGTCACAGATCACATCTGCCCCAACTCTGTTGTGAAATATATGTATGCTCTGAGGCTATACAACACATCGTTGATTCGAAGATTGGCCTACTGGATTCATCAACGCGCGAACTATCTTGGATGGTCCCTGCAATTATTGACGCAAATCTCTTGATTCTACGTTATATGCTCGCTTGTAGCGGATAAAACAACTTTTCTTTTAGATGACTCAATTCAAAATACACTCATGTCCTCCTTTCATTTAATCATAAACCAAGGCTTTATGTAGCTCTGAAACATGTATCAATTTATTGGCATTTACATTATTTAATATTTCAATGACACAGAAAATCTCTCTTTATCTCGCTACTAAATCTCTCCTTATCACTCCTTACAATAACACTGTATTCTTTTAATGGATATGACGCACTTTGCACATTTTATAGGCATCACTATGCCGATTTTTACATGTATCTTCGACACCGACCTCAGATCATTATTATTATTATTAGTTAACGTTACCGTTACTTTCATCAACATCTTACGCCTAAATGGTCGTAAGTTTATCATCCTCAAAGCAATATATTTATTAAAATACGAAGGATGTAAACTCGTATATAAATGACTGCAAATTCTTAGTATTTGAGGGAATGACATGTTGTACGGTGAGCTCTTAAATCATATTAACATATTTGGATGGTACTCACTTTCATTCTGGCTGGGTTTATCCAACAATATAGCACTTCGCCCACCATTTTGCTTTCTTCTAAGCCATCACAACACTTTTCACACAAAACATTGAATATGGTTTGCACATGGTAATTACTTCTTGTAATACCCACATTTTCCAATGTGAAATACCACACACTATTTTAACACACAAATTTAAACACTTTTTGGTTATCACTTTTAACACTAACTTTACAGGTAATATACACACGGAGCCTTGCTGAGCTTTCCACTATTGCGTGAATTCAGAGATGCGATGCTGTGACATCCGCCTGTCTCCTCCGAAAGTCTACCTCGAGTATGTGTGCTCATCTCCCGTCTCCTACAATTCCTGTCTTCTGTCTTGCAGTGTACTGCTCAATTATGTATCACAAATACTTGCGATGCCTTCCAGATTCCCATAATTTGTAGTATCTGTTGCAATTATATATGATGCTTTAAAGATCATTACCCATCCTGTGGATAAGTTCATTATCTATTAAAATCATACTGCAATATCTCTACGCTGTAACGATTACTAGTCGCGTATACTGCCTGCTTATATGTCTGCCGTAGATTGTTTATAATATTACTGCAGAATTACTTGTACTATGCTGCCTAATGCACCTTTCATTGTTCATCACAAAAGATTCTGAACATAATGACTTGCATATTGCGCGCACTTTTTCCGTGTGGCTGGACAGCATGTCGTCCCACGAATTGAGTCAATGAAGAACTGACGCTCTCCTCCTTCCTCTTCCATATAAGGGTTCTGACATAAAGTAGTCCTCTTGCATCTCAGGAGCTGCTCTTTTCTGAAATATCGCGTTTACTGACAAGATAAAGCGTGATTCTTGATTGTCTTTTCATGGAGGTTCCAGATCCACTCGCGTGCCGGTGATTCCTTCTCTCAATTAATTAAAATTAATTGCTTTCCTCCATGGCTTGGTAACGCTATCTCGGGTGAATCCCCTCTTGCTACGAGACTAACCAATGCCCCTCCGCAGTATGTGTGTGAATATGCTCATAATCACATACAGGCTTTAATTTAGGTGTGCAGACACTCCTAAATCACCACTCTTCGAATACAAGTATCTGGGTGTAAGTCTCAGCTCATTCGAATGCTTCATTTGGCAGTAATTAATTAATTTCTCTCAATGAACATCCCCTCCTCTCTCGTCTGCCTTGTTGGTCGGGGGTTTCCACAGTCAATATTCATGTCCTTCTCACTCCACTGTCGCCAAGAAATAGTTCGTCGGAGACAGTCTGCACCTCCCACTTTCAACTCCAATTTGTCAGATGTCAAGTTGGCTCGGTTTCTGTAGCTATTGCTAGCATGTTCATATACTGGCTTGCAGTTTACACAATATTCCAACTTATTACTGCCTAAAATTCCCGTTCTGGACGTGGAATTAAGCTTTTATTATTATTTACTGTTATTATCTCATTGCTCCTTGGGTTCACTGTGGCTGTTCCCCCTTAGAGATCAATGGTTCGATTCTTAGGAAAATCATGGACCTGATCTTTCCTCTATAGAGACCCCGGTTCGATGCCAGTCAGCCGTGTTCCATTGGGCCTAGTATGTCTGACTGGCAGCCAAGAAAGAAATTCGATCGAGGTTGGCTAGCCGGCTAGGGGACATGGTCATGTATTGAGGATTGCCACTTGCTTAAAATTATTATAACAGTAAAAAAATTAAGAGTAATAATAATAAGACACACATGTTTTCAATGCCAACACAGTCCTGCTTGCTAGACACTGAATACAGCGGCTTGGCCGTTTGGTGAGAGCGACTGCTGATAAGACAGGATTCTCTACGTGGGCAGGAAGTACAGTGGCAAGTTACTTGCCAGGTAGAGGCTAGGAGGTCTGGCGTCTAAACATAGACCACCATTTTGGTTGCTAAACAGTCGTACTACCAATGTGTAAGAGGCAGCCATTTTGGTTCCTTATTAAAACATGAAACTAGTATAAGGTACGCGAATCATATCGAGCTTGAGGAATGTGGGGAGGCGTGGGAATATGTGAGAGACAGACAACAGTTCAAGGTAGAAACGCTGAGAAAATGCAACTCTCTCTGTTGCTAAGCACACTGATAAGGATTGCGTTAGTGATGCATTTGTCGTTTTAGCAAACAGACGTATTCAGTGGAGCTCGGAACTGAACTTTGGAAGAAAAATCCTTTTTGTTTTCGGTAAGTACATAATAATGATTATTTTATTGATGTAATGCTAATTAACCTTAAATTTGTAGTAATTGATATGGTAATTAATGATTTTTTAGTTATTTGTTTGCATATAACCGGTATACCTCACAGGACTGAGAGAGAGACCATTGCACTTTTAAGCCCACTACAAGAAAACAGCAACAAGCCAGTACAAGTCAAGGTGAGATTTTTTTAAACTAACTTGCTTCATTTTTGTTTGATATTTATTTTTAATGAAATGTATGTATTAACCTGATTTTAGGTATTTATAGCGCTTTATTTTATTTATTTTTAAAAACTTGGAAAGAAAATTTTTACCGCTGAAAACCCGAGACTCGCTCTAGTGGAATCATTGCCAAGGAGTGAACTATTCAAAACTAAGGTAAGCCTAACTTAAAATGCTATCCCATTTTACCACTATTGAAACCCCTAGACAAAAAAATTCATTACCTCTACAAGACTGAGACGATGACTGTTTTCTTGATTAATGGTTATGTATTGGCAACCGCCACAAAACCATAATGGTTTTTGACCGGGAAATTACAAGGCCATGTTGGATTTTTTTTTTAATTTAAATTTAATTTATGGGCGGTTCCCTATGGACTCAACGAATATCCACAAGTTTGAACAAGATAATCTGAACAAAATGACATGACATTCATTTTTTGTTTTTATTATGGTTAAAGGGGGGATGTAAATGACTGCAGCTTTATAAAAAGAAAATGTGTACATGGGTTACTGTTAATGCCGAAATACAGTTCATTATTAAATATTTTTGATGGCGTTTTCATATAATGCCAATTAACGTTAAAGTTTTATTAACAAGTATTGATTGATTGATTGAGTGATTTGTTGTTTTGTTTGATTTTAGGTGTGGTCATGTGCCATTAACGTAATGAACAGACAGTGAACAAGCATATATGATACTTTAAAGTACTCTGTGCTCTTGTGCAACGTTAATAATTTACAATATTTTTTTTTTATTATAACACATGGCTTTAGTACCAAATACAACAAGTGAGCAAGTCGGTTTACCATGTGGGTTAAATTTAAAATCAGAAAACGATCGTTGGTTAACATTTGAATCCTTGCCTGTAGGCTTTTTTTCGACACATAAACTTGCTGGAGCTGGTTTTTATTACTTGAACCGAGAAGATGTTGCGAGTTGTGTGTTTTGTCGTGTTGAACTTTCACACTGGGAAGAAGGGGATGATCGCTTTAGAGACCATTTGCGATGGTCTCCTCGTTGTCCTTACATGCTTGGGAAACAAGTGTGTAACATACCAGTGTATCCATTTTATCGAACCACAAGGCCATTGGCTACTACTTACGTTGCTGAATCACAAATAATTAATAATAATTTTGTATTACCAGCCAACGGTAGTGTTGATATATGTGGCCCATGTGCCATAAACAGTGTTGAATTGGCATGTGCTTTTGAAAAATTGGGAATTTCTAAAACTTAGCAGTAGCACACCCATATACAGATCTGTCGAAAAACGTTTAGAATCTTATAAGAATATTTGGCCATTAAAACAGTTAAGTGAAGCTGGTTTTTTTATATTGGTGAAAGGGATAAAACAATATGTTTTCATTGTGGATTTGCTTTAAAGGATTGGCAGATGACTGACGACCCTTTTGTGGAACACGCTCGTTGATTACCTAAGTGTAGATCCATGATGTTGCTTAAAGGTCAGGAATTTGTGAACACTATTTGTGAACAAAACGTGATTGCAGCAAATGAGATAAAAGGGCTTTTAGAGTTAGAACACGCGATAAAAGTACATGAGGGTGAAAAAAATATGTGTCTGACCAACAGATACAAAAGTGTGACCAAACATTATGTACAATTTGTTATCAAGAAGAACTAGGTGTTGTATTTTTGCCTTGTGGACACTCGATAGCCTGTGTCAAGTGTGCATTAGCACTTAACACTTCTGCTATATGCATACAAATAGTATCTGCTACAGTTAGGGCATTTGTTGCATAAATAATATAATTTATTCGCAATGCATAGTGCAATATACCTATATGCACAATATTATTACATGCTGTTGTAGAGTGTAATAGATATGCTTTTGTTTTGTTTATAGACTACTACAATGAATGTTTTGAAAGCTGTGGAGCAAGCATGTAGCTTAGAAACAAAGAAGCTCAGCGAATGGCCGACGCATCTTCCATTCCGCATTATCAAGATTCGGAAATTGAAAACAGCATATGGTGATCGTGTACTTTATGTAGGCGAAGATTTTGAGACATTTCTGCCTACATGGTTTAATGATGTGTCGGAGAGTGTTTTTGATGAAGTGAATAATGCTATACAACCTGAATAATTAATTTATGAACGTTTTAATAACAATAGATGTATGGTCCGTTTTAATCATTTTTAGTGAAATAATTATGGAAAATATAAGTGATGACAATAGCCTGAAAGAAAAAATATGTGTATAGAATAATAATGTTTAGTTTTTAGTATTGTCTTTAAAAATATTATGATGAAACCAAAAAAAATCAAGTTTGTAAATAAATGTAAATCATGTCACAGTGTTGTTTTATTTTATACAAAGTTAAAATATTTAACATTGCAGAGTATACATTATTATGTCAATAGATGCATACTGAATACATCTCCTTCTCTCTTTACGATAGCCTGTTATAGTTTTTAAACACAAGGCTTGTTGTAGATCTTTTTTTTAACAATTTCCATTCATTGTTGTTTTTTAGTGGGGAAGCTGCAATGGTTTTATAGGCTTAAAAACTTATTGTTATTACTATTTAGTCATTTTGATCCTCTTGCAATACTACCTTTTTGCATATAAAGGCAGATGACCTAGCTGTTCTATCCTTAAAACAACAACAACAACAACAAAATAAACACTACCTCTTGCATAGTTTGTGATGTTGAGGGCTCTTGAGACGTGGAAGATGGATTAAACATAACTTTTAGAACTGGGGATAAACGTTGCTCAATAAACAATCCACTATTTTGAGTAGCAATATGGTTTTCTTGATTTTTGTCGACAACAAATGTGTTTCGTATATTGGCTTATGTGTTGGCTTTGTGTTGGCATTTGTATTGGCTTCTGTGTTGGCTTTTGTGTTGGCTTTTGTATTGGCTTATATATTGGCTTATGTATTGGCTTTTGTGTTGGCTTATTTGGCAAGTTATTTTTGTCAATGTATTTAGTGGATTTTTTCTTGGTCTTGGAAAGTATCTGAAAGAAGGGGAATATTTAAGGACTTATCCTCAGCTCACCTAACCTAACCCAACCTAACCTAACCTAACCTAACTTCACCTAACCTAACTTGACTTAACTTCACCTAACCTAACGTAACTTTAACTAACCTAACATAACTTTATCTAACCTAACCTTGAAACCCTCAGATCAAAATTAAATTCTTGGCTTTGTTGAGTTGGAACCCAAGACCACAACACAGAACACAAAATAAAAGTTTCCTCTAGTGTAATTGATTGGTTGAAAACCATAGTTGGGATTTAAACCCAGAACCTTATTACCTAAAATTGGGAGCAACTATGGGAGCAAAATTGGGAGCAACTGTGGGAGCAAAACGTGTTCTGACCATCTTGCCGTGTAGTGGCCAGTATACTTCGTTGTTAACACTAAGGTCTTGGGTTCCAATTCAACTATGCCAAGAATTTAATTTTGTACTGAGGGTTTCAAGGTTAGGTTAGATTAAGTCAGGTTAGGTTAGGGTAAGTTAGGTTAGGTTAGGTTATGTTGGGATAGCTTAGGTTAGGTGAAGTTAGGTTAGGTTAGGTGATGTTAGGTTAGGTTAGGTTAGGTTAGGTGAAATTAGGTTAGGTTAGGTGAAGTTAGGTCAGTAAGGTTAGGTGAAGTTAGGTTAGGTTAGATTAGGTGAAGTTAGGTTAGGTTAGGTTAGGTTAGGTAAAGTTAGGTTAGGTTAGGTGAGCTGAGGTTAAGTCTTATATATGCCCCTTCTTTCAGATACTTTCCAAGACCAAGAAAAAAAATCCACTAAATATATTGACAAAAATAACTTGTCAAATAACCCAACACAAAAGCCAATTCATAAGCCAATACAAAACCATTACAGAAGCCAATTCAAAAGCCAAAACAAAAGTCAACACATAAGCCAATATATAAGCTTATGGTAAGTCACACCATCACCAAAACAGTTGTAACTTTTGTTGTGTGAACATCGCACTGACAGGTCAGTTACTACTATGGAACTTACTACAACCAACAAAGGTCGCCATCGTGCACTCTATCAAGGCTACTCTTATAACTATAATCGTCAGATTGAAAATGGAATAATATTCGGTCGATGCTCAAAAGAGAGGTCAACAAAATATCGAGGCAATCTGAAAAGTAAAAATGGAAAGGTTTTAAGTGTGAGTGTTCATCAATATACTGCTCCAAACGAACCACGGTTGTTGTTACAAAAAATCATCGAAATGGTAAAAAGCAAGTTCAAGAAAACAATATTGCTGCTTAAGATAGTGCAGTGTTTGTTCAAAATCACTTATCATGTCCTCAAAAAGTCATGTTCGGACATATGTCAACGTCCAAGAAACCTTCAACACTATCAAAGTAAACACAGACTATAAATGAGGTGGTATTGCAGGAGGATCAAAAAGGACTATGTAGTAATGGTGATGATGGTGATCATGATGATGATGATGATGATGATGATGATGATGACGATTATGATGATGATAATGGTAATGCATTGATTACACCTAAAAATCGTTTGTTAAATTTGTATACTGGAATAAACCCAGTAAGCTAATTCAACGGCTTCGGCACTTGCATGCTTTACAACAAGCTGGGCATACCGGTCACGATTGGGAAATCAATGAAATTGAACAAGAGCTTCGTCGTGCTGAAATTATTGTGTAATTGTTTTACGTAACCGCTTACCATATTTGCTCTCACATTAAACTATTATCCTTATAACAAGGTTGACTTTACTAGAGCTTAGTCTATGCTTGACAGTTGGCATGGAAGTATCAGTGACTAGGTATGGTAAGCCTTATGCATACTCTAAAGGATATTCATATATTGTGAAACGAACCAATAACGTTCCAAACATTGTCGTGGTGCCCTAAAAGTAAAAATAGTGAGGTATTAAGTGTCAGTGATCATAAATGTGGTGTACTGCGTGAAACACAGTTGCTGTCGCCAAAAATCAAGAAAACCATATTGCTAATCAAAATAGTGGATTGTTTATTGAGCAACGTTTAACCCCTGTTCTAAAAGTTATGTTAAATCCATCTTCCAAGTCTCAAGAACCATCAACATCACAAACTATGCAAGAGGTAGTGTTGTTGTTTTAAGGGTGGAACAGCTAGGACATCTGCCTTGATATGCAAAAAGGTAGTATTGCAAGAGGATCAAAATGACTAAGTAGTAACAACAATACAGTTTTTAAGCCTATAAAACCGTTGCGGCTTCCCCAGTTCTTTTTTCAAAAATAACAACATGAATGGACATTGTTATAAAAGATCTACAACAAGCCTTGTGTTCAAAAATTATAACAGACTGTCGTAAAGAGGGAAAGAGTTTTATTCAGTGTGCATCTATTGTCATAATAATGTATACTCTGCAATATTAAATATTCTAACTTTGTATAAAGTAAATCAACATTGTAACATGATTTACATTTATTTACAAACTTTATATACATTTTTTGGGTTTTATCATAATATTATTAAAGACGATACTTAAAACTAAAACATTAATATTCTATACACATATTTTCTTTTCCTTCAGTCTATAGACAGCACTTATATTTTTAATAATTATTTCACTTAAAATAAAACGGACCATACACCTATTGTATTTAAAACCTTCATAAATTAAGTGTACAGGTTGCATAGCATTATTCACTTCATAAAAACACTCTCCGACATATCATTAAGCCGAGTAGGCAGAAATGTCTCAACATTTTCGGATACCATACACCAAGTACACGATCGCCATATGCTGTTCTCAATTTCCGAATCTTGATAATGCGGAATGGAATATGCGTTGGCAATTCGCTGAGCTTCTTTGTTTCTAAGCCACATGCTTGCCCCACTGCGTTCAAAACATTCATGGTAGTAGTCTATAAATAAAAAAACAAAAGCATATCTATTACACTCTACAACAGCTTGTAATAATAATATTGTGCATAGAGGTACTTTGCACTATGCATTGCTAATAGATTATACTATTTATGCAACAAATTTCCTAACTGTAGCATATACTACTTTTCTGCATATAGCACAAGTGTTAAGTGCTAATGCACACTAGACACAGGCTATCAAGTGTCCACAAGGCAAAAATACAACACCTAGTTCTTCTTTATAACAAATTATACTTAATTGTTGGCCACACTTTTGTATCTGTTGGTCAGACACATCTTTCTTTTTACCCTCATGTATTTGTACCGCGTGTTCTAACTCTAAAGGCACTTTTATCTCTTGTGCTGCAATCACGTTTTGTTCACAAATAGTGTTCACAAATTCCTGACCTTTAAGCAACACCATGTATCTACAGTAAGGTAACCAACGAGCGTGTTCCACAAAAGGGTCATCAGTCATCTGCCAATCCTATAAAGCAAATCCACAATAAAAACATATTGTTTTATCCCCTACACCAGTATAAAAAAATCCAGCTCCACTTGGCTGTTTTGTAAGGTGTTTTAATATTAATGGGCAAACATTCTTATCAGATTCCAAACGTTTTTCAACAGACCAGTACTCTGGGTGTGCTAGAGCTTTAGTCTTGCAAACTCCCAATTTTTCAAAAGCACATGCCAATTCAACACTGTTTATGGCATATGGGCCACATATATCAACACTACCGTTGGGTGGTACTACATCATTATTATTATTTATTTGTGATTCAGCTACGTAAGTAGAAGCCAATGGCCTTGTGGGTCGGTAAAATGGATACACTGGTATGTTACCCACTTGTTTTCCAAGCATGTAAGGTCAACGAGGAGACCATCGCAAATGGTCTTTAAAGGGATCATCCCCTTCTTCCCAGTGTGAATGTTCAACACGACAAAACACACAACGCACAACTTCTTCTCGGTTCAAGTAATAAAAACCAGCTCCAGCAAGTTAATGTGTCGACAAAAAGCCTACAGGCCAGGATTCAAATGTTAACCAACGATCGTTTTCTGATTTTAAATCTAAACCACGTGGTATACCGACTTGAGCACTTGTTGTATTTGGTACTAAAGCCATATGTTATAATAAAACTTTTTTATTGTAAATTATTATCGTTGCACAAGAGCACAGAGTACTTTAAAGTATAATGTATGCTTGTTCACTGTCTGTTCATTACGTTAATGGCGCATGACCACACTTAAAATCAAACAAAACAACAAATCACTCAATCAGTCAATCAATACTTGTAAATAAAACTTTAACGTTAGTTGGCATTATATTAAAACACCATCAAACAAAATATTTAATAATAAACTATATGTCGGCACTTACAATAACCTATGTACTAATTTTCTTTTTATATAGCTGCAGTCATTTACATCCCCCCTTTAACCAATATATAAACAAAAAATGAATGTCATGTCATTTTGTTCAGATTACCTTGTTCAAACCTGTGGATATTCGTTGAGTACATAGGGAACCGCCCATAAATTAAATTTTTGTTTAAAAAAAATCCTACATGGCCTTGTACTTTCCCGGTCAACCATTCTGGTTATGTGCCGGTTGCCAATACACAGCCATGAATCAAGAAAGAAATCATCATCTCAGTCATGCACAGGTAATCCATTTTTTGTCTAGGGGTTTCAATAGTGGTAAAATGGGATAGCATTTTAAGTTAGGCTTACCTGAGTTTTGAATAGTTCACTCTTTGGCAATGATTCCACTCTAGTGAGTCTCGGGTTTTCAGCGACTGCTACAGCGGAAAACTTTTCTTTTCAAGTTTTTAAAAATAAATAAAATAAACCGCTATAAATACCTGATACCAGGTGAACACAAACATTTCATTAAACAAATATCAAACAAAAATGAAGCAAGTTAGTTTTAAAAAATGTCACTTTGACTTGTAATGGCTTGTTGCTGTTTTCTTGTAGTGGGCTCAAAAGCGCAATGGTCTCTCTCTCAGACATGTGAGGTATACCGGTTATCTGAAAACAAATAACTACAAAAATCATTAATTACCATATCAATTACTACAAATTTAAGGTTCATTAGCATTACATCATTACCCACAATAGTGGCTACGCTGGCTAAAGCACAGCATTAGGTCATGGGACCAAGCTCTCTGCTGACTCGGTAGATGCGTGGGTTAGAGCCCCACCGTCGGCCGTCCTTGAAATGGTTTTCCGTGGTTTCCCATTTTCAACACCAGGTAAATGCTGGGACGGTACCTTCTGACAGGCCACGGCCGCTTCCTTCCACATCCTTGCCCAGTTTCATTCACTATCATTCATTTTATCTCTCATTAACTCCTCGCATGAGGTTGGCGTCAGGAAGGGCATCCGGCCGTAAAAACCATCGCCCCAAAGACTTCCATCGCATCTCATCCCCGACCCCGTTGGAAAACGGGAATAATAAGGGGTAGTCATACATACATTAGCATTACATCATTAAAATGATCATTAATATGTACTTACTGAAAACAAAAAGGATTTTTCTTCCAATGTTCAGTTCCGAGCTCCACTGTATACGTCTGTTTGCTAAAACGACAAATGCATCACTAACGCAATCCTTATCAGTGTGCTTAGCAACAGTGAGAGTTACATTTTCTCAGCGTTTTGACCTTGAACTGTTGTCTGTCTCTCACATGCTCCCACGCCTCCCCACATTCCTCAAGCTCGATAAGATTCGCGTACCTTATACTAGTTTCATGTTTTTAATAAGGAACGAAATGGCTGCCTCTTATACATTGGTAGTACGACTGTTTAGGAACCGAAATGGTGGTCTCTGTTTAAACGCCAGGTATTCTAGCCTCTACCAGGCAAGTAACTTGCCACTGTACTTCCTGCCCACGTAGAGAATCCTGTCCTATCAGCAGTCGCTCTCACCAAACCGCCAAGCCGCTGTATTCAGTTCTAGCAAGCAGGACTGTGTGTGTTGGCATTGAAAACATGTGTGTCTTGTTATTATTATTCTTAAATATTTTACTGTAATAATAATTATTAGTAAGCGGCTATCCTCAATACAAGACCATGTCTCCATTCGCCTCATACAATTATTATTATCATTTGTCTATTCGCTCATTACTAACATGTTTAAAGATCGACATAAGTGATTTTGAAATATTCGCCTCAATTCGTTCGTCATAGGAAAATATCGGAAAAGCGACCCCTCGTCCTGTCGTTCTGCCATACATCACCCCGTCGAAATAGCCATTTGCTGTATTCACCATGGCCGGTGATAGCCTCGTTGTAACACACGCCGATCGCTACCGGCTCTCTGACTACGACCACTTTTCATTTTAAAAAATTGTATTATATAAAATATTATATTATTTTCAGCGTTAGGCCCCTCTGTATTTTTTTTTCAAAAATTTTAAAACACGTTCAAGAGGGAAATGTCACTCCCAGTCCAACGACCCGTCATACAAGTCCGTAGCCTTATTGGTTTGCAAAATATTAACAAAAGTGGAGTTAGGCCCTTTTGACAATAATCGAAAATACAATCAAAAGTGAGGCTTCATCCCAAATCCAACGACCCCTCATACAAATCCAGAGACTTCTTAGTTCTCGAAATATTAACAAAAGTGCACTTAGGCCCTTTTGACAAAAATCAAAACGTTATTCACAAGCGTAGCGACATCCCAAAACCAACGACCCCTCATACAAGTCCGTAGCCTTCTTAGTTCTCAAAATATTAACAAAACTGTACTTAGGCCCTTTTGACAATTTCAAAAATACATTAAAAAACAGGGCGTTATCCCAAACCCATCAACCCCTCATACAAGTCCGTAGCCTTATGGGTTCACGAGATATTAAAAAGCGCATGACCTATTAGTTTTCCATCTTTTGGTTAGATTTAAAAAAACACTCATCCATAAATCTTTCTTCAAAAAGCCCGTCCTATTACAAAATCCTCAAGTGCGAATGCGTTAAGACAAAAACAAAAATGGCGGCATGCTATTGTAACAAAGCGTTTCATGTGGAACTACGTTTAATTTCATATTAGCACTGACCCGCATGCATGTTGCACATGAAAAGCGTCATTTTCTAAAAAATTACATGTTCACCCCTTTCTAGGGGTAGGTTTTATTTTGGGGTTGAAATAAGGTGTCCATTATAAAGAGGGCGTCAGCCCGAGTCCAACGATATGTCGCATGCCAAAATCAGACCATGGGTTCGCGAGAAATCCACATGAGAGTTCAGCGTAGCCGAGCGGCTAGTGTCACTGGTTTAAAACCGCCTTACTAACCTACTGTTGTATTTGTAATTGGTGCTAGGATTTAGGTAGGAGGTGACCGTTGCCCCAATTCAGGTACCATCCCGTCATTTGCTCGAAGCAGAAGGTAAAATCACTTAGAAAAACTTCTTGAATGGCTGAGATGGGAATTAAACTTCTATCACATGAGACAAAGTGTGCCCCTTCCCAGCCCGCAGATCAGGATTTAATAATTTGGCAGGGCCAGGAATCAAATCCGTACCTCAGGGCTGACAGCCACAAATGCTACACACTACGCTATTGTGCACTACCCACTTCCAGCATTCAAAGGACTAGTGTGTCCTTAAGGCTTCGGTGGCGTAGTTGGTAGCATGCTGAGCTTCTATGCCCAAGATCGCGGGTTCAAACCCGGGCGAAGTCGTTGGATGTTTTAAGAGCGTCAAAAATCCGTCACTATGCCTTCCTTCGGAGAGGAAGTAAAGTTGGCGGGCCCATGTCATAGATTTATTGCATGGAAAGGAACCTTCAACTAACTAAAACTGTGTGAAGCTAACATTTGTAGGTTAGATTTCATTAACGCTCCAAGTTCCGTCATTCGTTGCCGGGTGCTGATTGCGGTGGCATCTAGTAGCCAAGTTCACAGCCAGGTGTCGTTAGCGTTAGCATTTGTTAGCTAAAGCAGGAACTACTTGAAATTGATCTTCAGCAGTCCTTACCTGAATTTAAGATGTAACACACCATTTCAGTAATCTAAATTAACACCGGTTATCAGACAGATTCTACACACACCCAAAGTACACGAGGCTACATGCTCGCGTTGGCGCAGCCACTAAACTGAGGAACCAACCAGTGATATCCTTGAGGGTGAGAGCTAAAGTCAGACAATGCCTGAAATGCCATTTCCAAACACAACAGCACAAGCATGCTTGCTACGGAAATTAATCTGCTGTGAAACCGTCCGAAATAAACACATCACGACTGTCGAGATACTGAAAGACCAGTGTCGTTGCCGTGCTCGTTAAATCATGCACCACAGTCGCGTGCTTATCTGCAGCAAGTCACGATATCGTAGCTTCAAAACCCGGCGCTGGGAGCGGCTATCTGGAGTGAGGTTTTCCCTGTTTTTTTTACACTTCCTCCAGGAAAATGCCGGGATAGTACCTTACTTCAAGGCCCGGGGCACTTACCTCATCTTTCTCCCTAAATATGTTACACACGTAACTACAGCCATCATATCAAGACCGACAGCGGTGGCTATGCCTGCTAAAGTGCAGCGTCAAGCAATGGGGCAAAGCTCTCAGTTGACTCGGTAGACGTGGGTTTGTGCCCCACCGTCGTCCGTCCTTGAAATGGTGTTTTATGGTTACCCCTTTTCTTCTCCAGGGAAATGCTGGGACGGTACCTTCTGACAGGCCACGGCCGCTTCCTTCCACATCCTTGCCCAATTTGATTCATTCATTTCATCTCCCATTCCGGCGCGAAGGTCGCCGACGGGCGTCCACTAGAATGACCTGCACTAGGCCTCTGAGGAGACCACACGTCAATGAAATCACATCAATACAGGTTATGAGACAGGTTCAAAACACACTCAACTATACGTGGCTAATGACCAAGATGACCCAAGCCCCAAAAATGAATTAGCAAAGGAGATATTGAAGGATGAAATCTCTGAACTGACATCGGTCATGCTTAGTCTGATTTTCACGTATTTTCACACCCTTTCGAGGCAAATGCTGGGAAGGTACATTATTTTTAGTCTAAGGACTCCCAACTCAACCTATATCCCCATAATTACAGTTACATACACTATGATGGCATATTGGCTACCACGGCCATTAATTAATTATGCCCGCTGATGAGCCTGGCATGGTGCATCTAGGCGATTCCCAGTAATACACAGACTGTGAGACAAATTCGCCACGCCCTCATTACGTGTGGTCCCCACTGAAAACACATATTTAACAATTTTCCTCCGTTGCAAAAAATAGTGGATCAGAGCCGTAAATCGTGGTTGCCCTTAGATGCCAAAGAGCTGTACACCAATAACCAACATACTCACAAGTTGTGGGATCCAATTTCGTGCTAACGCGAGTCCACTGGCCTGCGTACCAGTGTCCACGTGACATCGCAGCTTTGCTAAACTGACCTCTCGCTCGTCACGGTTTCATTTTAAGACGCATCTTGCAAAGATGCATTTAAAGTGAATTGAAGTGAAGTGAAGTGTTTTATCAAAACGTGCTGTAAATGGAAACGGGAATGTCTAAAGAATAGTGCAAGTTGGTGATCATTTCGACTTGATTCAATCACAATTTCAATATAAATTTTATGTTATATAACACACAAACCAACATAAATATAAATTTGTTGCTTCCTTTTCAAAAACTGTTCAGGAATATATCCCTCTCGCTCGTCTCGGTATGACCTATTCTCTGTGAAACTTGCAATAATATATTCTTAACCATTCATTCATTCATTCATTCATTCATTCATTAAATAACAACAACAAATTAACGACTCGGAAGTTTCTAGACCATGTTGATTCAGAAAGTGAGCTACTGTACCTCATTAGACAGACGGACAACAACCAATCTTAGTTTTCGTATTATGATAATTAATAGTCCTACTTTGGCTGTAGATAGTCTCATTATGATCATTCCCTGTCATTACAATGACCATTTGATGCCATTTATGCCTTAAGTAGTCTCATATTGTTTCCTCAATAACTTCCATCTCTTCTTCAGACTGTTCATGCCTCTCAATATATTCACAGCAAGGCTGGCATGGGTAGCTCGTATACGCACTCATACAACTTGTGACCACTTACTGATTCAAATACGAAAATAAATATGGAACATGAAGACAACTGAGTAGTGGTGGGTTCCTTGCCTATCTCAATTAAGTTAAAAATGCAGTGGCATGTGAATGATTGTCGGAGTGGGTAGTGGCTTCATTACAGATACCGCCCAGTACAGAAATTACGCAACTTTAACACACACATAATGTTTGACGAAATTAATATTCTGAGATAAACACGTAACTCGAGTGAAGTGAGCGTGGGCAAAATTGTAATCAAATGAGGAAAACAATTTGTGAAGTTGGAGTGCGCCTGGAGGAATTTAAATAGTATCTATAGTATTATTTCAATATAAATGTAATATTATATCACACACCAACCAACAGAAATATACATTTGTTGGTTCCTTCAGGAATATATTCCTCTCACTCGTCACGGTATGACCAATTCTCTGTGAAACTTGCAATAATATATTCTTCACCATTCATTCATTTATTTAAGAACCACAAATACAAAACATTTCCTTCAGCAGAATCCCAGTAAATTTACCAATACTCGACGAGGTACACATTCGTAATTGACCTATGAGTGCCACCATTAAAGGAACGTCATTTCGGTAGGCCAAAGCAAGACAGTCGCACTTTTTCCTAAAGACTTACATCATCTAAGGTTCTTCACTCTGCGACCTCTTCTAGGCTAGGGATTTTCTGGGTGGTACACAAGCACATAAAATAACCTACGAAATTTTTACAAAGTGTGATTATAAATTTCAAAGCTATACGACACCTTCTTGGGATGGATCCTATTAATCAGATCAGTCGTAGACTACTAACATTTCCATGAAAATTCACATTAAGATAAAAGTTTCTCCTGCTTGCACTGCCACCATGTTTCACTGTATCAAACTCGTGAAGCACCGATTCTTTACGCTTCTTGAGAACTTGGAATGGGGGTTAGTCAATGCTGCAGCAATGAGTACAGCAAGATTAAAGAATGCACTGCTTTCGATAAGATAGATTTCTTAACGATTTGCTTAAAAAAGTACCGTTCTTTTCCAGACCCCTCCCATAAATGCCAGGTAAAACTCAGACCACCAACATACCACCATTGTTTACTTGTCACGCAATGCACATCTCTCCAAAGTCATCCTGGCCCTCACCATTCTAAATGTCCTTAACATACTGTACATGAAGAGTTCGATATAACGTTTATACTGACTATAATAAACAAACAAAATACAGAGAAATGATCCAAGTACCACAATACAATTGTTTAATGAAAACAAGAAACATAATATTATTATTATATATATACAGTATGCCACATTGCTGGTACATCACAACATAGCTGTACGAGCTTCAGGGAACCGAAGTATTGGTACTGAAACAGCCACTTCTAAGCCAGATAATCGAATTGCTACCCATGGACTTCCGGACGATTCGGGTTGTCTAGATAACTACTGCCTTCGTCATTATTTTGTTCAGTATTATTATTATTATTATTATTATTATTTATTATTATTATTATTATTATTATTATTATTATTATTATTATACTCCTCATTAGATAGCTGCCAGTTTGATAAAAGTACTCTTATAAAATTATATAATTTTAAATAATAATAGCCTATGTATCTAAATCAAACTTATGAAGGTAGGCTCATCTCATATATTAAAATAGTCAGGTAGAAATTTGACATTTTACTAAAACTGAAATATCTTGGAAGGTATTTACGCTACGGCAACGTTTATTGTTTTAAAATGTAATGCACGTGACGCATTATCGATTGAGTTCCATCTTACTTGATTCTGACATCTCTGTATTGAGATACTCCGAATATTCATTTCTTCGAAGTCAAGCCGAGATAGAAGTTCAACTTTTAACCGGCAGATGGCAGCCTACACAGCGCCCTAGCAGAGCCACTGTACAGTGATGTAATGGCTGGCTATTGTCTGATTTCAAGCCAAATAGCCTACCTAAGAATGTATAAGAAACATAATAGCAGTATGGCTATTACAGACAGATTTCGTACGAAATTAACAAAGGCAAATAATTGGCGACACTAAGTACCGAATCAGAAGATTATTCATGCAATGAAGATCCATTACATAGCATTATTGTAAGTAAGAGGTGGTAGTCGAGGGTTTAGCGTCCTTGACACACATTGATGAAAGGAGACTTTGGTGGTTCGAATCCC
Organism: Meconema thalassinum; assembly: GCA_946902985.2. Lineage (NCBI taxonomy): Eukaryota > Metazoa > Arthropoda > Insecta > Orthoptera > Tettigoniidae > Meconema > Meconema thalassinum. The sequence goes on along the minus strand of OX336389.2, from coordinate 800,949,698 downwards.
ATCACAGTAGCTTTGATTAATTTTTATGTTTGGTTATTCATTACTTACTATCCCTACTTAGAATAAAACAAAGTCCCCGATTCTTGGATGTTACGGGTAAACTCGAGAACCACTGGATGGATTTTGATGCGGTTTTCACCATTCTATCAAGGATATTACGAGGATGATTTCTGAAGAAAATTATTCATTTATGATCAAAGGAAGCCGAGCAGTACCGATTTCAGTGGAAAAGTCGAAAAAAATGGCGTCCGAGCGCTTTTAAGCTTACGCTCGGCAAACCGTTCAAAATATCTAAATACTCTGAGTGTAAGAATTGTTCAGCATGAAATGTTCTACAAAAAGTCCGCGAGAGCATTTGTCTATCTTCAATACATCGCACACTATAAGTGTTTTTACGTTTTAATTTCTTCCAACCATGTCCATTCAACTACTGAGGTGACAGTTTACGAGCTAGCTAAGGCCGAGTCTATCATCCCTGTTGTAGCCTTGCTAGCGGCCGAACCTATTGCCCCTGATACAGCCAGCAGCAAACCGTCAAGTCAAGTTGAGTTAAGATTTCTGAGAAGGGTGTTTGTGTTTGGAGTTTCCCTGAAAGTACAATTCGGGTTTTCTTCATTTCGCCGGTGAAACACAGTCTAGTTAAGTTTGGACCGAAGGGGGATTTGAGTTTCATTCACCTCGCTATTCCCTGGAAGTGCAACTCTCATTTCGCCTATGAACTTATCGTTCCGCAAAATTCACATTCAATTTAAGATTGGACGGAAGGGGGATTATATTATATTAAATTATACTGATAGGCGTATCATCTCTACTTAGTATAAAACAAAGTCCCCGATTCTTGGATGTCACGGGTAATCTCGAGAAACACTGCATGGATTTTGATGCGGTTTTCACCATTCTGTAAAGGATACCTCATGGACGTTTTCTGTAAAAAATAATTTATTTATTATCAAAGGAAGCCAAGAACGTACGATTTCAGAGAAAAAGTCGAAAAAAATCCTGGCGTCCCTGCACTTTTAAGCTTACGCTGGGCAAACCATTAGAAATATTAATATACAATGAGTGTAAAAATTGTTCAGCATGGAAAGTTCTAAAATACGTACGGGAGAGCACATTTCTATATTCAATAATGAACCCGCTGAGCTAAGGTTCATGTGATATTTTTTATAACAGAACATTTATGATGGGATGTTGTACCTTTGAACACACCCAGAAAGCCACGTGGAGCTGAGAGATCACGCTATACTCTTTGAAGTAGCGGTGAATCGCACTTTTGACTTTGGTGAAGTCTGCTAATTATTTATCTGAGGTCTTATTAATTAATTTTATCTTTCCACGAGACTCAGAATATTACATCTCGTCATGCTGCATTATTAAAACATTTTGGAGAATGTTTATTTCGCTTAAGGTAAGGTAATACCCTTGCAGATACGCAAACAGGAAGGTAAGTAGTCGCTCAACGACTTCGTTTTGACGACCTACTTCCTAGAGACACTCAGTGCCTTGCACTACGTCTGGAGAATCCGCCCTGTGTAGGCGTGGAATTGTATTTGTCCTACAAGACGTAGAAAATATCCGCTGTTGAGCGTTGAAAGTGATTATCAGGTGCCATCGAGCACGAGAATACTACAATTCACTGTTGTTGAAGCACAGTGAGCCACAGAAGCATATTTGGAAATAATAATTGGCAAGTATACTGAATTGCATAACATTGCCGTAACACCACATTTTTGTACCCACGTGTTTGTGGAGGGCCAAGTGCCTAGTGGAAAATATACAGGTAAAAGTGTTACAACTATTATGAATAAGTGTGATTATGATTGTATGACATATTTAAATTGCCAAAGTGAAAATTTCAATTCAAAAACGACGCATAATTCACGGATGCTACGTGATATAAAAGTAGCGTCACTAGCACATGAAGAATCATAAAACAGTGTTAGCTCACATGTTAATTCACATCTACGAAATTAAGGCTGTGTCATATACGACAATTAAAGCCTATAACATTTACGACGAACATTGTATTTTTGAAAGTGAAAGAATGAATTATTACGCAACTTATTTCACTACCCACGTGATCAGACTATTTTACACCATGTTTGAGACCGTCATCATGGGCTAGTACCATCACGGTATGAGGGTGAAGTTTCTACGGGAACCAGCATGATGGTGGAACTTCCAGAACAGCGAACGAGAAGGAAGGAACCCAGAATGCCATTTCCAGGCATATTCATTACATCCACGAAGTTGTCGACAGGGACAGATCGAACCCTGGTCTTTGGAGGAGTCCAGATGGGAATCCTGATGAGGATAATACCGTTCCAGAGAGCCAGAGATGATTTTGTACAACCCTTGTTGTTGAATAGAGGGCTGAGTGAGAGCTTCTCCATTTCGTGATTTTTGGACACCCCTTTCTTGTTCTAGTTTCTGGTGGTATAGTAGATTAAATGTAGTTTGTGAACCAACCGAACTCAGTGTCAGCCATTTTTATAGGTAGGGAGTGTATCTAGTTTAATTAGATGTCATTTATTTCAGTTAGAGTGAGACACCCTTGGGTCAGATATTTTGGTCAGCCCTGGTGCAGCCTGATGAACGTCGTAGAACGTCAAAGCCTATCTTTTGCTGAACGTGACCGTAGTCATTTGAGGCTACTTTGTTCAACCCTACTTGGGGTGATTTTTCAAGTCTTTGCTGACTTTAGTTATGGCAATCAGATGCCATGGTTATTAGTTAACTGCATTCTTTGCAGCCATTCTTTGTTACACCCCTGACTGTCGTTAGAACGGTCGTATCAGTTAGGTAATCGACTGTAATTACCAGTTTTGTAACTGCATTATATTTCATTGTGAATAAGCTCAGAAGCTATTCTTGGTCAAGTGTGAACCTAATAAGTAGAAGGAATGTTTCGTTGTCAAGCATCGAACCCAGTTCCCAAAGCATCATTAAGCAGATCCAGAGTGTGGAATCTGCGTCAAAATTATTATTTTGTTAGTGTCATGTGAAGACACGCATTTACTTGATGTTGTACAAGCAACTACTGAATCATATTTTTGAGAGCAAAGAGCTCCAGTAATAGTGACATTACTATCATTTAGACGTCTTTGGTTTGGAAGACGGAATTGTATTATTGTATTCAGATTTATAGCGTGTTTTTATACACGTATTCTTCGAGGTTTTTAACCTATGGTAAAGTTTTTTATGAAGAGGCCAGGTGTATAGTTTTATTTTGTTTAAGTCGCCGGCCTAGAATAGTTAGTGTGTTGTGTCAGTGGAGCGCAGGAATGTTGAAACCTGCCAGCGACACAAAACTGGTTTGTAACCCAGTACCCTTGAAAGCACGCCTGTTATATTGTGAGACAGAACTACTTTGACGAAGGACAGAATACTTTTTGTATTCGCATTTCCTTACATTGCAACTTAGCTTATGGAACTCAGTGTCCATTCCTGTATCTGATCACATGTTTTATAGATTGTTTTTGTTAGTTAAACGCACTGTTGCGTGTACCGTCGTTTGACGTGTACAGTTATGTCAGGTTTTCTATAGTACGTTGTAGGCTACCCTGTTATAGCAGGAAGTTATTGTATGAAGGTATTTTGAGTATGCCTTGTCCGGGATTGTTCCCGTTGACCAGATGTTATTGGAGGGTAACTGTAGTGTGCAGGTCCGTCCCAGAGTTATTGAACGCGAGCTTTGCGCCGCTGGTAACTTGTGTTATTGTGTGTCCGAGTTGTTATTGCTCGTTGATTATATTCCGACTGTTGAGTCGAGGCTTTTTGGTGGAGAATGATCTCAGTGGAGACACTCCATGCCCAGGATATTGTCAATATTATTCGCCATAAACCAACGATAAACCTAAACCGACATCTTAATAATAAAACGCATAATTTTGGTAAAACAAAAGCTAACTAACGAATTCTTTCTATCTAACTTTGTTCTTTTGCATTTGGAACTGTTGACATAGCCGTGCAGATGAAGGTAATTTCCTTTTGTGGAAATGACTAAGACAGCTGACACTATTGTAGCGACCTGAAGCATGCACGAACCTTGAGTTCGTAGTTTGTGGAGCGCAGGCCATGCGATGTTAGACGTAGTCTTAACTACGCAGTCGTCACCGTAACCACACACTTTAGATGACTATGGCTTACAAAGAGTAAACCAAGGTGCAGGCAGGCATTTTAATAAAACTACTGTGTCTATTTCATTACTTATTTTTGGTGTACAAGTGTATAAATCCTACATGTTACCTTATTGTGTGCTGATAGCACGTAGTTTCTAAGAATATTTAAATGTTCTTTTTACATGGCTGTACACTTAGATTTGAATGTAATTGTTTTCTGTTACGGACGTCATCGCCGTAAATTTTGTTAATTGATAGGACTTAGCTAGATGAATTAACGTTAAATGTAAATGTGGAGATGGTATCATCCTAACTTAGATTTGTTTTGCTACCCTGTTAAATGTAAATTCAGATATTAGCTTGATCTTGTAACTTGAACTAGGGACTTGCGTCGTACCATTTTCCTAGTGTTGCTGTTGTTGCTTTATTATTGTGAGTTAGATCTTTCGCGAGGGTTTTCCGTAACTTCTCAGGTAGGGACCTGCTCTTTATTTTTGTTTGTTTATTAGCTTGCGGACTAGCCGATTGTAACCCTCCGAACTAGGCTAGGGGCTTGTGAATTTTATCAATAAATTTTAACGGTGTTTTACATAAGTCTGGATGTATATTTTCTCAGTCTAGTTTTTAAGGTGAACCTTTCCTTAGGCAGTCTATGACCATCGTCACCATGTACCACGATCCCTGTGGACTACGGACTCTCGTGCCGCTTTAGCCTATTTGGAAATTCACCTGATTCTCACGGTAATTTTTTTTGTTTATGCTCGACGGGTGAGATGTTAGGGAAGTCATTGCGGCTGTTGGCTATCCTGACAGCTCCACCGACGGTCTCAATATATCGTCCACTATAAGTGTTTTTAGATTGGACGGAAGGGGGATTTGTGTTTCATGCACCTCGCCATTCTTAAATTACGTCTGACAAGAATTTGTTGCACATGCATCTCCATGGTAATATAGTTAATAGTCCAGTCAGTGATTTTAACCCATCATGCCGAGACGTTAATCGGATATAGATTGTAGTTCATTGACATCGTAAAGAAGCGCTTATCACGTAATGCATTCACAATTTTTCCCCGGGCGAAGCGGGGCCGGATTGCTAGTTTAATTATAATATGCAAATACCTGTACGCGTTTATATACAGTATTAGGAATCATTTGCGTCCTATATTCTTGGTTCCTGCCCACTGTACTACGGCTACCAAATGGCCTCTTCATATATATTAATATATGTAGTTGTTGATTCATTTAGGGGCTTTTCGACATCGTGGTCTTGTAGCCCTGTGTAATTGGGTGTGTGTGGAATTTGCCTGATAACCTGTATTGTTGTGATGGCTTGTAATTCAGATGACGATTGAGAAGAAGGCGGCCGGTGCCTTAAGATAGATCCGATCCCGACTTTCGCCTGGAGTTGAAGTGGCAAACCACGGAAACCCACTTCCAAGATGGCTGAGGTGGGAATCGAACCTGCCTCTTCTCTATTTTGCCTCACGAGGCTGAGTACATCCCGTTTCTGCCCTCAGACCAGAATTAAATGTCTTGGCAGAGCCGGCAGTGCTAGCCTTTATGCAACGGAGTGGGCTATAGGCTATTAATATAATTCGAAGAAATAATATAATAATTGGGAAGGAATTTCACCTTTTGCTAATACTGAAATATCTTGACAAATAATTCTGATGTTATAACAAGCAGTTCCGTGGAGAACTAAATAGCCTACTTATCTCAAAATTTAATATTCAATCCTTATTCCTGCAATTAGATCGATTTATGTACTGAATTCTGCTGGTAATACTGCCTTTATACGACTTGCTCAAAATATGACTGAAAATTTTGGTGTAATGCAGGAGTGGTTTCTGAGATATTGATAGTCTACGGCTCAGATGCTCAGGGAGAGTTAATAGGTTGTTGATAGCACTGCTCTATTTGAGAGTGCGCACATATACTGTAGTCTGTATATTATGGCATACACTGTACATACAATATTTGACAGAAATCCAGTGAAAGTTACGGAAGTTACATTCAGTTAAACATGAAACCCATACGCGTCAGTAGAATTATTTTGGTAACACTGATAAGTTAAATTATATACAGTGTGCGTGTTGCTGAAAATATATCTGCAAATAGAGTATCAAACTGTGTATGTGAACAGATTCTATGATATTGAATCCAGAGTTCAAATGTTTTCAGAATGTAACTAGGCAGTTGGTAGTCACGGGGACTCAGTAAATATGCATGCTTAAGGCTGCTAAGGCACACATTGCACGTGGAAAAGTTATGCAAGGTATAAGCCCTTCATTAGTATGGCAGTTGCATGGAGTTGAACATTCAACATTATGAACGTGCGTAAGTCCAATATACCTTGACTTTACGGTGTGGTAAGTTTTAAGTTTATTCTGTACACCTAATCAGACACATTGAAGCTGGAGTTCAAAACACTGAACTTTAATAATACCCAGTTGGTATCTGAGGTGACTCTTCTAATAAGCAGTCATATCTACTAAAGCATACATCGCACATACAAACTTGTATGAAATCCATTCGTAGTTATGGACGTTACATGCAGTTAAACATTGAACCTATCAGAATGCGTAGAATTATTTTGGCAACACGGCCATGCACGGATTGTTAAAAATTTATCTGAAACATTAGGAGCTAAGAATGTGCCAATTTTGGAAGAAATCCATTTAATTTAGTATGGATGTTACATGAGTTAAACATTGAACCAATCAGGACGCGTACAATCATGTGGGCTCCTGAACATTAATCTGAAATATGGTCTATATTTGTACCAATTTTGGAACAGTTCCCATGAATACCTACTGAGATATCTAACTTAGAAATCAAATTTCAGTAGTTGGCAGCACTGACGTTATTTTAAGGTAGGTGGCCTTGAGATATTCTGATAGAGATCGTCACCCACGCCAAATTTGGTTTCGATAGCTGCAGTCGTTTAGGATTTAATAAGGTGGGACGGACACACACACAGAGATGGACTGGCAGACACTCAAACATTTGATCTCATTAGTCTACAATTTCATAATTTATCCAAAATATGAAAGTTAGGCTAAAAATGAAAGGCGACGATACCATAACTGTCTGTTCAGGTCACAAGTATGAAACAGAAAAGATCGTATGGAAAGAAGTGCAGAAAGGTTGTTGAAATGAAATGAATGCTGCAGGGCAGCACGCGTCGTCTAGTAATAATATTAGTAGTAACAATTTTAGTACATCTTAAGTTTGCCTTTGTTATATGCGTATAGTGATAGCATGTAGTTTGAAATTTTGTTCATATGCTGTATAGGAATTTGCAAGAGATGCCCAGATTGATTGATATTTCGATGTCTCTCCGACAAATAGAGTTAAGTAAAAATCCTAATTCTATTAAATTTTAACATATTGGAACTTATGCTCAAAGAATATTTCCTACATTGGGACAACACCACCGTCAACTACAATAATAATTATAATTTTTTTTTTAAATAATAATAAACAAGATGTTCAGTAAAGAACACATAGCCTACTTTCACCTAAATGCATGGGTATAATTATAACTCTTTGTCTTAATCTAGAAGTATATTTGAATGTTGGTTGTGGTAGCTTGTTGAAATACAGCGTGCTATACGGATATTATACGTTGATTGATTGAATCCTCACCTGAATTATATACACATACACTAATACAGCCATCACAATAACACAGGATATCAGACAAGATTCAACACTCACCCAAGTACACAGGGCTAAATGCCCATGATGTCCATGCATCTCAAATGAAACAACAACAACAGCTTCCTACCGAAATCCTTCCTCGTATAAAAGTACGCACACTTGTAAGCCTACAGTCATCACAGTGACACAGGTTATCAGACAACTTCTACACACACCCAAGTACACCGGGCTACAAGACCATGATGCCGCAAAACCCCTAAAGAATCAACAACAATATCAACAACAACAACTACAATAGACTCACCCGCGGATCAAGGACAACGAATTTTAATCGATGTAGTCGAGTGTTGAAATATGTGGTGTTATAATATTTTCGATCACAAATACACACTATATATGCATAACATTATAACGTGTGAGTAGTTATAAATACAAAACGAACGAAGTAAAAATAACTTGAACCTGTTGGTAATTGAACCAGGAACCTCCAGGCTACGAGTCAGAGACGCTACCATTGAGCTAAAATCGAACAATGCTAATATTGCGTTAATAACAGGATTAGTATAACTACCTAGAATATTTTGTCTTGCAATGAACGATTTCAGTAGCGTTTTCTGCCGTTTTTTATAAACCATTTGATACTAACTATGTATTATTTTGTTCATTACAATTCCAAAAGGATATAAACTTATGAAGTTACGGAAATACATATATGGATTTACGAGCAAACAATACCCGGCATTTTAATCCAAAGGGACGGCACGGACAAGCACGGTGTGAATCGTAAGTTACGGTTTGGCTATAATAATTGCATGATAAAGGTAAGAAACACCTGCCTATCTCGCCCGTGTTAAATCTTCAAATTGTTGGTACACTTTACTCAAAATGTGTTTGGGTTATCCAATTGAAACCTTCAGGGATTACTGTTTGGATCTGCAATAATAAGAAGGATTATTGACAAAAACGAAATGCTTTTGCCAATATGTTTTTAATGCACTATATTTTAAACCAAAATTATGTCGAAAAATATTTATATTTCAGTTTGTATATTATTTAAAGAGATATCCATTCTTACTACTGTTCATTAGGATGATGTTGATACATTAAAAATATATGGACCTATCTTTATTAGTTCTCTTACAAATGGTACCAAAGTAATGAAAAATGTTAAAATGAGAAAAATGAGGTTGAAGTTTCTCATTACATTTTGATACCTCTGGCAATTCTTAGAACATTCCTGCCCCATAACTTGAGTCATTTCGTCCACCACTGGATATTTTGCTTCTCCTACTTCCTCTAGCTTTTAAATAAATAAATAAATTAATTAATTAATTAATTAATTAATTAATTAACAAATAAATAAGTGAATAAAAACAATATAAGTACAAAAATAAGAAATACGTATTTCAACTTATCCGTTTTCAAATAAGTGGACTTGTTTCACTCTTCAAATTAACGATTCAATTATTAATAATCGGGGCAGATTACCTCGCTGTTACGACCCTTAAACAACATTTCTTCAATAGGCCAGTGCAAAATCACAGTGATTATAATATTGTGAAAATGTTCAGTAACCACTAGTAACATAAATAATGCAGTAGGTTGTCATTGTTACCAACACAAAGTCTGTGCTCAACAGAGCAAACAGGAAGTGAGATCAGAAATCTATCTATAATAGTTCAGAAGTTATACGTACAAACATAAATCTCTGTAAAAGTGGGTGTTGTCATTCATGGTGCAGCATAGTCCTTTATATCTTATAAAATGACCATTTTTCATATTTTTCGACATCTTTTGACAAATTCCTGTTCTCTGCATTGTATATAACTAAAAACACTAAAAAATTTGTTTCATATTTTTCGCACCTAGACGGGTCTTTCTTACTTTAATACATCCGCCATCTTGATACTATTTGGCTGATGACATTGTAGATTGGGCAAAAGAGGCTTCCTACATTAAGGTATATTGCTGCAAAATTTAGTAGAAATCGGTTGATTAGGTTAGTCGTAATTTGATTTAAGCTCAGAACATTTGGGTGGGCGCCATTTCTTTTTTGTTATGATGGCGGCAAAATACAACATGACACTGAGTTGTCCCTTGCTAGTACTACCTCTGTACCAAAGGTGGTTCAATTTGGTTTCGTTCTGTTTGAATTGATAGCGGGGATCTATTTGCACACATACACGGATGCCATCTTCAATCTATTGTGCTGATGACCTTGTTGTTTGGTCAAAAGACACTTCCCACATGAAGGGATGACGTTGCAATATTTGGTAGAGATCAGGTGATTAGGTTAGTCGTAATTGGATTTAAGCCTTGAACATTTTGGTGGCCGCCATTACGATTCCATCAAGATGGCGGCAATATTAAACATAACACTGAGATTCCCTTTGCTAGTGCTACCTCTGTACCAAATTTCGTTCAATTCGGTTTCACCGTGTTTAAATTGATAGTGGGGGACAGACATAACAAATCCCACACGCACACACACTCACACTCTCACACACACACACACAGACAGACACACAGTTTTTGGCCCTGTGAAGATCTCATAGGTCTAATTTCATTTTTTTACACATCGAAAGTAGGCTAATGAACTGTGTTGACATACTAGGCTTATCTGCAATTTCGGTTTGTAAAAGCCATTAAACTATTTTCTTTTGCAGATTCTCTACATGTAGGTGTATTTATGGACATTAAAAATAACTATATACTCCTAAATAACTCTGATATACTACCATTATATTTCTTCACAATGAGATCTAGATGGCGGTCAATCCAAATTGTCTCATTGCCAGTAAATGTAAGAACGATTATCTATCCTTTGGTTTTGGAACTTTTGTGAGACTTTGCATCATATTCTCACATTCTGTTTGTGCTTTTTGACATTTCAATTGACTGAGGAAGAGATGTTGTTATTCTATTTTGAGGACTTGGTAAACGTTGGTCATCAAGTCCTTGATTTTTCTGATAACTCATGTTTCTGTAGTGTCTGCTGTAATGTGCATAACTGTATTATTGTCTTGGATTGGGTAGGAGCGACTCCCCCTCCCCCCCCCTCCTCCAGTAACTTTCCTGTATTTGCCTTCAGGGTGCATGAAACGCACCATGAGGAAAACTATACTCAAGATGGCCTGTGACGGGATTGAAACTTTCGATTTCTAGACTTCCAGTTCCCCCTTGCAGTCGTGGTGTACGAATTAACGCACACGGCTAAGCTACGTGATTTAATGAAAAGGATGGTTCCTAAAACTCTTCCATCTGCTTTACTTCCCTTTATCCTTGCAGAACGAAGAGGAATGTTGAATGATACATCGCGGACGCAATCAAAGTTACTTTTGTATGTTTAGCAGAACGTTTATCCAGGTTGCTGGATCTCACTCTTCCTGGTCTTTAATGCCGAACATTCACTCATTCCTATGAAGTTGCCACGTATAGCAGTGTTCATGACACGTTAATTAAAACTTTTCCTCACTTAATTATAATATGTTGCATTTTGGGCTTTAATTCGTGAGTGAAAAGAAGTAAAGGGTGATTGTTATATTAATGTGATGTATGTTGCACAGAGCAAATGTCTTTCCGATATCAATATCCGCCTCCATATCACGAGGCAATCTGACACACCACACGCAATTGTGGTTAGATAGGACTTTCCCGCTACACTAGGTTCACCCACTTCTCCGCCTAATCTTTTGGATAATACGGAATGTTTCAATGTTTTGATAGTACGCGTGGTGGCCATCTTGACTGCATGAAGCCTATTTTCTTGTGCCTTCAGCAGGTAATTTTATCCTATACAATAGTTATCGTTCTGCAAATCTAAGTTTATTACATAGTGAAACAGCAATTTCAATATTTTATTACCTACATTTTGTTTACCTGAGGATGGAGACAATATTAATATTGTCAATCAAATTCCTCAACGCTGGACTTGGTGGATACCAATGCTTGTTAAGTTCAGTACAGCCATCTCTAAGCGATAACGGGAGGGGGGGGGGGGGCGGACAGACGGACATACATTTCACCTGATTGATCTCATTATCGTGATTTCCATACTTCTTCAAAAATGTTTTATTCGATTATTGTCCAGTATGATGTGAAAGTGGTTTTGTTTGGTACCGGATCGATTTTTACCTCTATACTGTGCAAAAAACAATCATCTCTGCCATATATTGGGACTCCGAAATCTCACGTCCCACATAAGAAGTATCCCACTGCCCAACCTTATAACAAATGTTCCCACTTTAATCCCCTTCCGATTTCTGTAGATTTAGAAATATTGAGGATTTAAAGCAATATAATGAAAGCAATGAACGCAGTAGTCGATACTTTTTATATTACATAACATTGATGCGTCTAGACATCCTTAAGTTACGAGTACTTTGGCCTGAGGCAAAGTTAAACCGTTAATCTTAGATTTACTGTAAAAGGCCGGCACCTAAACAGCTGTGAAACTCAGCCCGTTCCATTTCTCTTACAACTATATGACATCAAATGGAACCATCTCGTGACGCAATGGCTAGCACACTTGCCTGTCACCATCGAGGATCGATTCGTTTCTTGGCTCCGCAAAAAGAACTCTGCTCTGAGCGTCGGAACGGGTTACATTCAGTCTCATGAGGCAAAACTGAGAAGAGGTGGCTTCGAATTCCTATCTCAGCCACCCTACCTACTGTAGTTCCTAACTGAAGGACATGGTTGCCTCTTTCCCAATCCTAGCTTTAATTAAAAATAAGCACACTTGTTCAGTACATACACCACAAAAACACAGGATATCATATATATTTTGCTAATACTCATACCCAAGTTCACTGGGCTGAAATAACCTCGATGTCCAAGTCCCTGCTTGAAACAACTAGATCAATTGGTATGAATCAGTAAGGTGCCACTATAACGTGTGTTAAGGAGGCTCCATGAAAAGTAAAATCCAGGAGGATATACATGCAGAAAAAGGAAAATGTAAAGTATGTAATTACTGTTCTTGACATTATTAAGGTTCATCTTTCTATTCCCTTGCTTTAACCTGATACCGCAAGAAACACATTCTGAGAAGCGAAAGTAATTGAAAGTGAAGTGTAGTAAATGGAATCCCAGGGTAATTCATCTCGCTGCTAATCGGGTCTTAAAAGGATGAGATGCATCCCAAATCTAAATTATAATTACGGAGGACGTTTATTAACTACTCGACAAGAAAATCTCAACTACTCCTTAAAGAGAATTCTCTTTATTCACAAAGGAGTCCAAGGAGCTCTTTAATGTTAAGGTACGTATAAGAAATATTTGTGTTTTCTATACTTTAATGTGCATGTTGTGAACAGACTGATGTTTTGTACTATCATGTGATTCCCCAACATTTCTCCTAATCGTTTCATCATTTTAAATGGTCTTGTCGACTTCGTCGTTACGCTGGGGTCTGGCGTTACGTTACAGTGACGGGACGAAATGTACCTAGATGCTCTGAGGTGTGTGACGTCATAGTACCGCTTGGTGCATTTGCTCCCCGACAATCTCTACTTCGTTAGTATAAGACAAAAATCCCCCATTCTTAGATCTCACGGGTAATCTCGAGAACCGTTAAAAATATCAATATACTATGTGCGTAAGAATTGGTCAGCATGAAAAGTTCTACAAAAAAGTCCGCGAGAGCATATCTCTATCTTCAATACATCGCCCACTATAAGTGTTTTTAGACTGGATGGAAGGGGCACATCCCCGCACGCTCTGGTGAGCGTGACAGCATCCTGCGCGCTTGACCTTGCTTTGCCATTGGTTTGCACTTGCCGATTGCGTGTAATTTGAAACAAGGTAAAGTGTTATAAAGCAAGATAAGTATTATGCAGATAATTTTCTAACATGCCAAGAGTCTTTGGCTTCGAGCGAAGCGAGAATCCTCCAGCCTTTCTAGCATTTTTCAGCATGTGTAGCATTTAAAATGATACAAAGTCTAGTCTTTCAGACTGACTGTCACATTTTTACTTCAACACAGACCACTGGTGTCCTGTGAATTAAAACAAAAAGAATATGCCGGAACACCTCTAGACCGTAGTGCACCCAGAATCGCTTTGTTAACCCAACAGACATTTCTCCCTTCAGTACCTTACTCGCCGTTTCCTTCCAAAATACAATTGTGCCTGTCCACAATGAGACGTAAAGTCCAGCATTCTTAGTTGTCACCAGGGACGTCCCGTTTCAATTCACGGCTCTGCCATGAAATCAATTGTGTTGTGACTGCTGGAATGCAGTTCTTTCTGATGCATGAGGCAGAGCAAAGAGGATGTAGGTTCGATTCTTACCGCAACATCTTAGAAGTATTTGCTGTGATTTCCCACTTCTATTCCAGGCAAATGCCGGAATGCCCTAATTAAGGCCATGGTGACTTCCTAGCCAAACCCTTACCCCAATTAGGCCTACAAATACACACCCTAGTGCAGCCATCACAGTAACACAGGCTATCTACATTCCAGACACACGCTCATGTAGGTATATGACCACGAAGTCGCAAGGCCCCAAAATTAATCAACTACAACAATATTGCCCCAATGTACTGTACAATGTTCTCTAAAAATAAGTATTCACTTTGTGCACAATGTTCCCGAACACTACTGTTACGTTGCCTATATTACTCCATATGCGAGATAATTGAAATTACTAGCATCATTCAGTAATTACATTTAGGTTTATTTGGTCTTGAATGTTACAAATCTCATCACACCTTCTCGAGGAAACAGGAAGTTACATTTCTACGGGTATGTTAACCACCTGAAAGACCTTGCTAGAAGAGGAATAATGGAACTCTTACAATTCAGCTTATTGTGAAAGATCACATTACTCCCATCTAGACACACACCAACTGTATTTTTAAATTCAGTACTTTGGGTCTAATGCAATTTCTTGCTGGTCGCAGTACTTTTGCATTTGTGTGTTGGCATAGGCTAGAGCAAAATGTGTATGTTCGCTATGTCTGAGCCTCATGAACGGCTGTGATTAGGTGGAAGCAGCTACTGCAGTATGGATGCTGATAAGTGATGGCATTTGTGGCACAACTAGTGCCTGGATACTAAGAAAGATCTTATTCATAAGGTCAGTGTTGCTATACAGTACAGGCTCAGTGAGAATAGTAGTGGCTAACAACCCTGCCTCACCTTGCCTTATAATATTGTTCTGACCTGAAATGGGGTAGGTCGAACAAGGGTGTAAATGTGGGAATTTAGAGGATGCGGTCCAAATTGTGTGAGTTTCCACGAAGGTGCGGAAACTACGAGTAAGAGTATGTGAAAGAGCGTTGGGGGAATTTGGTGGGCTCTGTTAAAATGGGGAGCGTTATCTAAGGGGTGCACGATCGAGAAAGGGCTATTGACTTACAGGATAAACACTGTATGGGAGCTATTCACTAATCGCTGAACGCGCACGTTACGCTCGGAAGTCTGAATACTTCAAGGTTACTTACAATGCGAATTGCATGCACAGCAATTCTATAACTGATTATGGACTTTGGCAATTCAGGATGTCAGGTGGGGAAGTGAGAGGTATAAAAATGTGTAATGATAATTGTCTGCAATGGTTTGTGATTAATGTAATTGCTGGTTTATTGGTACCAGAGTGTTAGCGTTTGTTCCTTCAATTAGGAACGTGTAGACAATGTGTGAAATATAACAAGTATTCAGGTGTCAAAATGGGGAAGGAATGTAAATTACAAGTTCAGGATTCTGAGTCACACTTACCCCTGGCAGGACGTCACGGTGTAGATGGGCAAGGCCTTCGGCAAACAACAGACCTTTGGCCTGGTGAGGATGTTCCTTTTATCCTTTTGGAAGTGCTGAGTTGGTGTTTCTTCATTCGTGTTGATATCCCAGTTAGTTTCAATGTAGCTGTGTGTAAATGACGCAAGCCTGAGGCAAGAGCTGAGGTTCCAACTCCGCCGGCTATGTATAACTGAAGTGTGTGTGCCGGTTGTTTCCGGTCTGAGGGTGCTTTGGGGTAGAAGAGGGTGTAAGATGTTGGGACAGAAGCGTAGTCGTGTTAATTGGATTTATGGTTGAATGAGTAATTGTGTAGTGGCCTGCAGGTTCAGGGGCGTATGGCTATATCTCTTCTATGGGATAAAGGTCCTATGGGTGTAGGCTCCCTTGGGCCTTAAAAGGAGGTTGCTCTATTTTAGTTCGGGTCCTCACGAACTGGAATGAGAGATAAGGGTAGGTGTTTCTTCTTCTTTTTCTTCCTACTGGTCATCCTCCTCTTCTTTGACCTCCTGTTCTTCTTGGTGCGTGGATGAAGTGTTCGGTGTTGATGCTGTGTTTTCTCGGTGAGTCGTGTAGTTCCTCGGAAGTGTGTAGGGGTAGTGTTCGCTCAGAAATGTTGAGGTGTAAGAGTTGGAACATTGTTTGTGCATATATGCATAGCCGTCATTGAACATTACATATTACAAGTGATACATATTATAAATGGAAACAAAAATATATACGTGACATATCTGGTACATAAAATCATACCCATCTTCCGTTATCCACGTAGAAAGAAAAAAATCTGTCTTTGTGTTGCGATGAAAAAATTTCTCTCTACGTTCATTATATAAAAGTAAAGTGTAAAAGTAAAAATGCACGAAAGAGTGAAGATAAAAGAAGACAGTTGTCCTGGGGTGTACATTTAAGGGTATGTAATAAAATGCGTTTAATATGTGGTGAGAAATAGGACACCTTTACAAATTATCGTTAAGAGAAGGAAGGAAAGGAAAGGGAAAACAAATGTCTTCAGTGTGTTTGTGTGTACAACAGTGATAATAACAACGGTGAAGTAGTAACATGCTTATTTTGATATAATAATATTAGTCAGATAATAATAATGATAATATTGATAATATCGATGATCATAATAGCTATAATCATATACATTATTCCGATATCTCTGTTACAATTTAATTTATAATTTTGATGGAGCTCCTTAACTGGCTATCTCGCCATACCTTTCGCTTATGCGCGCTAATATCTATACTCTAATACCTTGTTTTCCTTGTACTTGGCCGTTGTTGATCGTGGTTCAGTGGCTCGTTCACTTTTTTACCTGTTCTATACCCTAGTGGTTTTCCCACCGTGGGTTGGGAATTCCACCCTGATGATGAGGGACGGCACTTACAGATCTGTGCCGCCCCTGGTCACAGTATGTCGCTCCTCATTTAAGCATTATGTGTTTGCGTCC
Source organism: Meconema thalassinum (assembly GCA_946902985.2). Classification (NCBI taxonomy): domain Eukaryota; kingdom Metazoa; phylum Arthropoda; class Insecta; order Orthoptera; family Tettigoniidae; genus Meconema; species Meconema thalassinum. The sequence goes on along the minus strand of OX336389.2, from coordinate 800,932,722 downwards.
ATAGCTTTCAGCGTCCCACGGATGCTGAATGCTAATGGCCGCTGGCGCCATCACCTTATTGGTGTGACTTAGATCGACGAGCAGTGTATTTGTCTGTACAAGAAGGAGAGAGTGTGGTATTTCTGTGTTGGAAATGTATTTACAATAGGTGTGTGTATAATCCTCGTCATCTGCAAAGAAATAGAGCTTGTGTACACATTTATCAATGTAATTGCTTTCCGTTTGTCTGCAATAGAAGTTATCATCATTCATATCTCGCCATTGACATATATCGTACAGATGCATTGCCTGAAAAAGAGTACATCATTATTGGTACATATTCTGTTCGTACCCTTGTATATTGCCATTCGTTAGTCGGTCATAAACATTCCTCTGATTAGTGGCTGTCAGCCCTGGTTGCAGTCATTCGCAATTATTTCTTCTGGCGCCACCGTAGCCTATTTTAACCTAGGTAGCCTGTGCTCTACCGTACTACTTATATTTATACTCCTAGTGTATATGTGTGTGTACCATCAGTGTATACAGTGTGTGAATGTGTGTTTTTGTGACGTCGGTGGTCCACCTTACCTTATTTACCATATGATAATTTTTTGCTGGTTTCTGCCGCTGTGGTGGAGCTCATGTCTGGAATATAAATACATGGGGTTTGTCAGTATAAATACCCTTTGCCCAAATATATACTAATTTATCGCTCGGCGGTGTGATCGGTCAGCTTCGGTTGCTGTACCGTATTGTCGCATATATTGCGGGTATCGTGCAGCGCTATCTTAGGGGTCGGCTGGCTTCAGTGCCACCGCCGTTGGTGCACCTATCGCTTTCTTTGTTGCTTATCTATCATTTTGTCCTGTCAGACTTACCCTGTAAACTTAATAGTTTTCAGGTGCCGAACGCGCTATGTGGCGTTTGTGCCGCCTAGAGTTTTCATTATTATTGGGCTTACCCTACAAACTTTAGTGGATTTATGGTGCCGAACGCGCTATGAATTACCGAGCTTACCTCTGCCAACTTTAATGGTCTTACTGGTGCCGAACTCACTATGAATTACCGGGCTTATCTCTGCCATCATTAATGGTCTGACTGGTGCCGTGAAAGTGTACCTTATATCTAATTACATGCTAATCTATATCTATAAACATTTTCGAGATAGTTCCTTATTCTAATGCCAAAATACGCCTTGTCAGTTAGCCTACTGTTTGTAACAGCACTGCTTTACTAAATTTGCTTATCATCTAAGTTGCTCCCGAAATATGCAACTATATCTTATATGTTAAAATTTTGACGTGAGGATCCCCCCGGTCGGCGTAACTCCCGAGGCGCCGTCGCATGCGTTCTACCGGAACCAGAATTCGGTAGGCGCCCTTCGTCCCCTCCTATGTCTAAGTGTCGATTTCCCCCTTAATAACTAAATGTGTGTGTGTATGTGTGTGTGTAGTGTATAGGCCTTTTGCGCATATTCGATGTTATGAAAGCATATGTATGTAATGCTGTAAAAGCAGACGTTCGCTCCGGTGGGATCACCTCGTATATTATTTCATCGGATGTCTCCAGGGAATCGTATATAGTCATTTTTTTCTTGGGAGCCCAAACCCCTCTGGTGGTCGCTACCTACCATTTATAAACTCACGGTACGTTTAACCGACATTTAGGCCCGCGGGTCTCTACCCGACATTTGTGGGCTGTACGGAATGTATATTATTTAGGCTGCGATATTCACGCTCTTGGCGGGGCTGGATATGATCCTGTATTCACGCTCTTGGCGGAGGGTCCTTGGCCGATCGTTACGCTCTTGGCGGATGGGCATCCAGTTATCGTCTTAAGCATTCATTCATTGTAAAATTCATTATATTCAAGTCTTCACCTAGGATCCGGCCTAGGGCTTGTGTTGCTTCACCCTCTGCGAACGTGCGACTACCCCCTACGCCTCATGGGGTGGACTTAGCATACATACTAACTAAAATTCTAGTCAGATTGGTCGTCCCTAGGTGAGTGTTTTATGTCCGATACTGAGGTGGCTATGTCTCCTATCAGACGGGTAAATCCTCCCCTGCAGGTCTGGCGCCGTTGACTGTAACGCGTAGTGGGTGTAACCTTATCCGACATTATGGGCAAGCTATTCCCAAAATGATCTCAATGTTTGCCCGCGTTACGTCACCGTCGTCTGGCCTTTCCGTCTTTCTGGACGTCCGTAAAGTTCAGTCCGATCTGTCCATGCCGTCTTCGGCTTTGCCCTCTGTGACTTTCGTCCTTACCTGGCGTGTACTCAGATCTTTTATTATCCATATGTGGATATGTGGGATGTGTAACTTAAGTGTGCAATGTAATTTGTAATGATCTGTGTACATGTGTATAATGTAATATTTTGTGTACTTGTGGGGTTGTAGGGCATTCGAAACGCAGTGCCTGCTTTCACCCTTATTAGCTCAGTCGGATCTCTCGCGCTGATATTTTTTGTATATATAACAGAGATATGTTAGTAGGAATTGTGGATTTTGCAAGGTGTCATTAGCGAGGTCCGAAGGGGTGTTATTTGTTAAAAGGTATTACCGCGTGGGTTCGGGATGGTGTAGCATTGTCGGCTTCGTTATCTCGGCCTGGAGCCCCTAATGCTGTAAGGATGATTTGTAAATTACTGGATGGCGTTGTTTCTTCCCGTGTGATTAAAATTCAAGTGTGGCATGCGGGTATAGCAAAACCCTTGGTATGTGGGGTGGGAAGTACATGCGTATCGATGGATTTGAGCGCGTGTAATTGCCGCTCAAGCAAGGGAGTGGGTTTGTGTAGGTTAAATTAGTCTATAATTGTAACATGCGGGAGTATTAATTAAAATATTTGTTAGTGTATTCTTATGGTCTTTATCTATAGAAATAGATATATTCAGCGTCCAATATTTGTCATCCGACCACCTCTAATACTCAGGTGAGAGCGGTATGGTGCGGGGTGCAGTTAACCCTCTTCTTAAAAGCATGAATGTCTACCACCCCTTTGTGTAAAGGTAGTGTATTGTGTGTGTGTGTGTATGTGAATTGGTGGGAAATGGTGGGGAAAGGTGGGAAATGGTGTATGGATCTTTGCCTCTATGGTGTCTATGGGAAAGCGTGCGTATATATCTCTTTGTGCCTTTCCTTTGTGCCTTACACTAGTGCCTTTAATACTGATCGTTCTCGCCTGGTCCTATCGCGCTTTCTCCGCTGGCTGGCGTTATTTAAATACACGCTCATTGGGCGTATGTAATCCCTATGGCGAATAATTCCTACTATGCATCCTTGCCCAATGGAGCTGTGGGACTACTATCCCTTATTAACATAAAACTATAGTATAATATCCGGTAGCGTCATCGCACTTTTGTCACTCTTTGCTCTATAATGGATCTATTTTACTATTAATGATTACCCCTATTCTATTAATGATATTAGTGGAGATGCGCTTAGCGCCCCTGCCAAGTGTGGCTGCTATAACATTGGTTTAAATTTAGGCGCTTAGCACTCTGTGGCCTGTCTATCTGTAGTGTGGACAGCCTTAGGCTCTATTTATTGCCTCTATTTATAGCCTCTATTTGTATATTTGTGCGTCCGCCCTATCGTGTGGGTCTACTTACTACTCATGCCCTTATACTAGGGTCTTTGTCGGCGCTATAATGGCTAAGAACCTATAATGTGGTCTACCCTAAACTGAGGGGTGTATTATTTATTATAGGACATTGTATTTATCTGCCCTTGAGTTCTATTGCCTACGGCGTCTATTTGTCAGTATAATGATTGCCTTATCTGGCGGGAATGCGGCTAGTCAGCTGGAAGCGGCCGTGGCCTTCAGTGCATATCACCGTTCGGCGCGATGTCGCTTGCCGCACTGTCCTGGACCGTTATATAAATGCCTTGAGATCCTATTTTATGTTCGGGCTGCATGTAGGCTGAGTTTTCCTATGCATGCAATTTCTGTGTCCATTCCGCATATTGTATCACCCCTATGCCTGTATTGTGTATCTAGTAATATCCATGCCCCTATATTGGGCGTAAAAAACTATTGGACCTCATCATTGTACTTTATTCCTATTATCGGGGTAGTATTGTTTATCCCGGTCAATGCATGTGAGATTTTCGAAGTGAAATGCCATGTCCTGTGGTTCGGATTCCACGTAAAAAGGAGGTCCCGTGGCTTATAATCACACGATTCACGGTCACGTAAAACTACAATCTTCCTTCCTTCCTAGTATTGTTTATTATTCCCCGGTGTCAGTAGTGTTGAGTGCCAGTGTTTGCCCGCTGGTATGATAATTGACCGTATCTATGAAGATAACGTGTATGGGTTGGAGTCGGCCCTGGCCTCTAGTGCGTGTTACACTCGGCGCGCTCTCGCTTGCCGCACCGGTCTGCTGCCTGAGTGAGTCATGGTATCTGAGTCGGCCTTATCTGTGCACGTGTAACAGTGTTCATTAACATGCAGTGTCAGTAGCTACTTCCGCAGCCGGCTTGTGAATGGCTGTCTGGATTAATAATGGGAGCGGCTTAAAGCAATGTGCCCATTGTTGTTCATGTTGGCTTTGTATTTTGTGTGCAAGACGTTTAAGTATCCTAGTGGAGATGTAGTAATCTATTACTATTACTAGGAATCCTTGCAATTATGTAAGTGTGCACTGTTGCAATTGTTTGCCTTCCGTGAGCCTGTTGGTTTATTGTCAGCAATCCTGTGTGATGTTTTTGTTTGTGTATCCGTAGGCTGGAATTCGTTCTGGTATGTGTCATGTGTCGCCAGGCTAAAGAATTTGTTGTATATATTTTGCACGCGCTGCTTGTGTTTTCATTTCGGCATTATGTTTATGATGTCTAAAGCCTCGTTGGGAAATGACAACGAAATGTGTTTTGAGGGTGCTGTTCATATTTCGCCATGTATCGGCTTAAAATGTGCTATCATACTAGAAAATTTTCCCTAGGTTTTTTTCTATGCCTTCGTATTCTAGTTGTTGTGCTCCTGGTACCAGTTTATCTATTTTTGCTCTTTTGTAGGCGCCTTGGGCCTGTTACTGGTGTTATTTCTACTGTTCAGTGTAAATGCCAGTATTATACCTGTTATTTGGGAATTTAAAATGTGGTGTTCCCAACTTTCTGCTGAATAATGGGCTTCCTCGAAATATATGCCTATTTTACTGATATATGTGTAACTGTGTGTCTGTGCGTGCAAATGTGTATTTTTCTCTGCAATACCTATTTTTGGCCTGTGTTTCGCATTTCGTGTTGCGGGCCCTGATTGATTGGGAGGCGGCCGCGGCTATATGCGATGTCCGTCCCGTATGGTCCTATTCAGTGTTTGGATTTTTATCTGGCGTTGTACCGCTAGTGTGTGTAGTTTAGAAGATTCGCCAGGGTCTGATGACCTGTGTGTTGGGGGATGACTGATTTTCAGTTGGTCGACAGTTTTCGCCTCTCGGGGCGTCCGTTTTTACTTGGAATCCGGACCTCTGTCTATGTGTATCCCCTGTGCTCTATGTTTGCACGTGCTAGCCAGTGTTACTGTTAATGTCCATATGTGACCTCTAGTAGTGTGCTTCGCAGCAAGGTATCATTGAGTAACCTAATCCTTGCTACCCCTGTTCCCTGTTTCACTGTGTTTGTAGGGTTAATCCCCGTGCCTTGCACCCTTCACTCGGGCTGTTCCCCCTTTCGTTTTCCGCTATGATTATTGTGTAGTGGGTAGCGAAGGTGTGGTATCAATTTTGTGGTCATTAATCAGTGGCATGTCTCTATCCACTGTTTATATGTATGTCTCTGGGGCCTGTATGAGACATTTCTACAAACTGTTCTACCGTAGGTTGTAGATTGCATACCCTGTGTGTAATATTGTGTTTTATTGGCATGTGGGATTGACGTGCCCCACAAAGGTATTGTATATGCCCTGTATCGGTGTTTCGGGATCCCTAATTCCCTAATTTAGGTCCCGTGGCGTGTATTGCAGGGCTGAGATGTGCGTGGCACAGTGTACCCTAATCTGAATGAATTGTAAAATGCTAAGCATCCCTCGTATTGTAATTTCGGGCGTTCTTTAAGTGTGTGAAATGGCGTGAATGATTGTGTCTTGCTACCTCGCTAGTGAGAGTGCACATGCTCTGCTGTAATCTCTCCTGCTGTTGTATTCGTGCGTCGGTTTTGCTGATGCGGCGATTGCTCAAGTTACCGTGTTGTAGCAAGCAACCTTGACAGCCTAGTCACCTGCATGTTTATAATCCTACCGTGTAGAATAATCACCTCTGTGATATGGCCCATCTGATTGTGTTCGCCTGTCTTATATAAGTGTAAAAGAACCTACCACTGATTATGTGAAATTTCCCTTGACGTTCCCTGATATGACGTCTGCTGCGGTGTCGGTTTATTTAAATGTGTGTGTAAAAGAACCTACTGCTGCACACGTTTGTGTTGTGAATGATATTGAGGATATAACATCTGAAATTCCTGGTATAAATATAACATACATACATAAACACTTGTCAATATAGAAAAAATAATGCTGCCAGCTATTGGCATCACACTTTACAGATATATGTCCGTCTTGTGCACCCCTGGAAGGGTTTGACAGTGTTCTAGGGATGATGTATTGTTTATGTGCTTGTGGACCAGTTTTTTGTCAAATGACGTGTATTTGTTCGGCCCTACTCGCCGTATGTGTAAGTGTTTGTCTTCCTATGGGTCCTTGGTTTGAGCCTGTCGCGTGGCTTGCTTAACCTTTAGGCCGCGAACATTTCCGTTGCTCTAAACCGGAGCTCCCCACTCTGGCGAATAAGTCCCCTATAACTTGTCTTCCTGTAAACTTTGCTAGTATAATCATTGTCCTCTATACATTTTGATTAACATTAGAAATACGTATACGATATACATATATGAACCCTGTGGCTCTTTAAGTTTACTTCCATAGGCCTGTATTTTAAAATCTTCGTCCGGAAGCCTTTTTGTATACTGGACCCTTATTTAAATGATATGTACACTGTAGCCGCGTGTACGGATGGGATGAGTTATGTATAAACGTGTAGCTAAGTTGTCCGTGGAGCGTCGCCTGTGTTAATGTCTACTGTTCGTGTCTACGGCTCTGGCTTTGATTTTGCCATGCCACGCCTATTGAGGCTAACTTGGTCTATATTTCTGTATGCTACCTTATATCACCCTCGGTCAATCCACCTTAACTAACGTCAGGGCGCTATCGCTCGACGGGGTAATTGATTTCGGCATGTAAGCATGGCGTAAGCTTCCGGCAACCACCCAGGAGGGTTCCTACTGTCTTTCTTGGGTGTTTCCAACAGGGTGAGTTTGGGCCTTCGTGTGCCGTAATGCCCCCTTGTCGGATCGGGTGTACGCTCATGCGAGGGTGTTCTAGTGCGCCATGTTGCCCTACAATTGTCTCTGGGTTGTATTCTGCCCTGTGTGCCTTGTGGGTGGGTAACAAAGTGTTCCTATTCCTCTGTGCACTGTGTCCATGAACGGGCGACGTGTGGTGAGGTGTGTGGACTGCGTTTTGAGGGGTTGGAATCAAGACCCTTCTATGTGTCTGGCCTGAGGGGGTAAGTGCCAGTATCCGCCTAAATTTGGCGCAATTGCCCTTTGAACTAGCGCTATAGATCCTGTATGTGTTTGTGTCTGTATTGTGTTGGAGGCTGGCGCGGCCGGCTCCTGTTTTAGGGCCACGGCGTCTTCCTTCCCCCTTGTGTTGTGATGTGTGGAAATGGACATCTGTGAGAATTTTTCTGTTAAGCGATCAATGTCGTCATTGTGCTTTATGGTCTTTCCTGCCACCAACTCAAATACCACGTTATTAGCCTGTAATTCTGTGTAGGTTTCCCAGATTTCCGCGTATTCCTGGGTAAGCGCCCTTGCCTGCTCGGCTACCCTTGTGCCGTATGTGTTTGTCTGGATGTGGTGCTCCCTAAGCTTATGGTACTCCGGAAACATGGTATCATGCTGCAAGTGCAAGCGCCAGTGTGTGCGGGTTAGTTGCTTCCTAATGGTAGGGATTTTGACCCTAATTTTGTTTTTCTTGGCCATGCTCCGTGGCCGGACAACTGCCTTGAGGAACCTCATGTAGTGGGAGTGTGGGAGTTTATGGTATCTTCTCAGGTAGTCCTGCTTTACTGGGATCCTCTTGTGCAACTCTATGAGGTCCTGATATCCTGCGATGCTTTTAAGCATGGTCAGGCGGTACAATGGATCCAGTTTTTCTGTGGGGGCGGTGAATGTAATGTGTGTGAGTGTTGGTGTATTAAATGTGTAAATATATACTGGGGATCGTGTGCTAATTGGTGCCCCTAATGAATGCCGTACTCCTAATACAAATCAGTATGGTTCCCTGAAAAAAATCTCCCAATTCTTGGATCCTGAAAGAGTTTTCCTACCTACTGCCTTACTTCAAAAAATTGTCGTACAATGCTCGGCTGTTTTGCGATAGGTATTTTACTGTATATACCCTATGGGGTGGGTAAGAGGGCTGATGAGAATCAATGTAACCCACGTAAAAAGAAAAAAGTCGGTGGCGTAGCTACTGAATTTTTTTCCTACTTTTGCTTGGCTGCTCGGGTACTGAAATCGGTAGCCTCGGGCCTTTTGTCTAATTCCCTGTCTCTAAGGAGACTACCAGCGTCTCTACCACTTTTGTTCTGACCTGAAATGGGGTAGGACAAACAAGGGTGTAAATGTGGGAATTTAGAGGCTGTGGTCCAAATGGTGTGAGTTTCCATGAAGGTGCGGAAACTACGAGTAAGAGTATGTAAAAGAGTGTTGGGGGAATGTGGTAAGCCCTATTAGAATGGGGAGCGTTATCTAAGGGGTGCACGATCGAGAAAGGGCTATTCACTTACAGGATAAACACTGTATGCGAGCTATTCACTAATCGCTGAGCGCGCACGTTACGCTCGGCAGTCTGAGCACTTCAAGGTTAATTACAATGCGAATTGCATGCACAGCAATTCTATAACTGATGATGGACATTGGCAATTCAGGATGTCAGGTAGGGAAGTGAGAGGTAAAACAATGTGTAATGATAATTGTCTGCAATGGTTTGTGATTAATGTAACTGCTGGTTTATTGGTACCATAGTGTTAGCGTTCGTTCCTTCAATTAGGAACGTGTAGACAATGTGTGAAATACGACAAGTATTCAGGTGTCAAAATGGGGAAGGAATGTAAATTACAAGTTCAGGATTCTGAGTCACACTTACCCCTGGCAGGACGTCACGGTGTAGATGGGCAAGGCCTTCGGCAAACAACAGACCTTTGGCCCGGTGAGGATGTCCCTTTTATCCTTTTGGAAGTGCTGAGTCGGTGTTTCTTCATTCGTGTTGATGTCCCAGTTAGTTTCAATGTAGCTGTGTGTAAATGACGCAAGCCTTAGGCAAGAGCAGAGGTTCCAACTCCGCCGGCTATGTGTAACTGAAGTGTGTGTGCCGGTTGTTTCCGGTCTGAGGGTGCTTTGGGGTAGAAGAGGGTGTAAGATGTTGGGATAGAAGCGTTGTCGTGTTAATTGGATTTATGGTTGAATGAGTAATTGTGTAGCCGCCTGCAGGTTCAGGGGCGTATGTCTATATCTCTTCTATGTGGTATAAGGTCCTAAGGGTGTAGGCTCCCTTGGGCCTTAACAATATACCGCACTATAATGTTGCCATGTCCTTCTTTTGGAAGGTGGAGGGGGGGGGGTGGAGTTCTAGCCATACAACCTAAAGTAGTGCTTTATGAGGATCCGATCATCATACGTCAACAGACAACAATAATTGACGTGTAGAATTTTTGGGGTGTATTGAATACTTTAAAGCGAATGGAAAACATATTTCTTTGCTTCTCTCCCAGAGATGGATTCTAATGAATCGGTGTCCTTCTCTAACTTGTGTATTTCGCTCTTATATGTCTAAAATAAACTTTTGATCTGCATGCTTTACACTGTCACGGAACTGCGTTTGTTAGAAAAGTGCACTCGTTATAACTCGAATTGCTACGATCCACTTTGCTCGCATACAGCCCGCGGAGGTAAAACTGTAAATTCAAAATGAGCTTTCCATCCCCTCGAAAATACTCCCCCTTTCTTACTCCCTACACCTCGAGTAAGCTTACAGATCATACTCAAGTCACGCAGGTTGACGAAATTTCAGATACATACTCTACTCGTTGAAATTTCTTTCATTCAGTTGAATGGCATTAGACCAAGCTTCCTTTCATCAGGCGACAGAAGCTTGACTACTTCATTGCCTGTGCTTATATCCTATGCCACACTCGCGATTTCACCCCGACCTTGTAATCGTTCTACGAGCTTACATATAATCCTCATCGTCATTGATTTATTCATATATACTGTACAGTATATTGAACCCGTTCAATGCAATTGCTACTTTAATGAGATCACGAAATATATTCTTACTAAGCTAAAAAATGACAAAATATCATCACTTAATTTGCTAATTTCCATTCTATGAACATTACGACTTCTACGATCACATTCATATTTTTCCCATAATAAAATATCGACCGGTAGAGAGACCCGGGCTCCGATACTCTGATTGGTGAGCTATGAACAAGATGGAAGCAGGACTACCACTGTACATCTGACTGAAGTACAAAACACTTGTCTTTGTGAATCTGGCGTGAACAGACGTAATTCTGTATTACTAACGTATGTATACGTCGCGCGAGTTGAAGAGAGTGATATTGTCGGAATAACTCAAGTATAATAGTTACAGTCCACGAGCGAAGGCACAAATTCATTTCCCACTGTTCGTCGATTGTTTGGATTGAAATTACGAAGTGTAGAGACAGTGATATAGAAGACATGTGGATAATATATCCATCCATTCCATATAATAAAACAGTGTACAATAAAGTAATGTCGAACTTAGCGTGAAGTATTTATTTAAACAACGGTAATGAGATATTTTTACGTGATATTTTCACGAACTACAAGAACACGTGTGCGTGATCCTAGTACTCTTCACCTCGATGCTAACATGACCAACAGACTGAAGCAGCATAGGCTATGTTCAACTGGACACCAGTAAACGAGACCATGCAGGGCTAAGGTGAAACTTGTAAGACGGTAGCCTACCTAGAGAAACTGTCGTGGAAAAGCAGCAATCTACATGAAGACGAGAGGACGATTCTGGATCGTACATCGTTCCGAGGCAAGTCCAATTGAACACGAGGATGCAGCCATGCCGAATCTTAAGGTAGAGGAAACTATATCAATGTAATTCTACAGTACTGTAGGAGTGCATAACTAAATAGAAATATACGTTTCTACAATACAGTGATTTTTAAGTTTACTTTTTATGCTTACACAAAGGAAAGTGAAACTTACGCAAATTGTTCTGTTGAATGGCACATCCACATGCGGCTGGGAAGCGTGACTATTCATAAGGACATTATTGGAAAAGAAGATCATTGTCAGAAACATGGCTTTGCTTCTTACGGGGACAATATTCAACATGGCGGTTGTGCATAATATTCTGTGTAATAGTCAAGAGACTTGTTCAAGTTAAGTCTCTTATGCAAGACTCAGTTTTCACAAAATGTTTCGGTTATTGCTGTATTATACCCTTCTACAGTAGGCCTTTAACTATTTTTAATTTTTAATAGAAGGCCGACGTGTCCGCTATCTCGAATTTCTTAGATCGATGGACTTCTGCCTTCAGGCTTCATGATAGCAATGTGAAATAGGAGCCATGCTTCAAAACTGAAAACGCATTAGATGGTGAAATATTGATTTTAGTGTTTTATACATTCAAGATGGTTAATGAGTGTAATATATTTAAAATGGTGGATCTGCAAATTTGCAGCACTAATTTTTCGAGCGTGTTGTACCAATTAATTAATTTTTGTATGACTACGGATGGTGAGGAACTACAAAATCTAATGCCAAAATACAAAGTGGATTCTCATTTGTAATGAGCAGCAATGGCACTTGAAAATACGAAAATACACACCGCGTTGTGTGGAATTTTCTTCGGTCTTTCCCCGGACGTGGACAGACGGGCACACTAAAAGTCTCTGATGGATGCCATAACTCAACATTAACATCGTGTTTTCACAATAATAAAAGCAGGCTTAATCCTATCAACACGTTGTATTATGAGATCAGTCAAGGTCTTTTGTGTGTATATCGATCGGTCTGCCTCTATTCTCCCCTTATAACTTATTTTCAACGCCTGCATAGAATTCCACAAAAAAAGATATGCATCAATACCTCCTAAGGGACATCGTACTTATCATATTTTCAAGTGCGCCATTACGGAAAACTGTCAATAAAACGCCATTTTGATTTTCAATAATAGACTCATCAGCTCTAATATCGTTCACCGTAATGATATTAAAACTGCATGCATCCATGCAACATGTAAGGGAAATTAGTTTTAAAAAAATTGCAGATACATCATTTTGAATAACACCTATACCCCGCCTTCTTGAATACAAAAAGAAGTAAAATCATTAATTCACCTCATAATAAACTTGGAATTTAGAATCTTGGCTCCCAGCTGAAGGGACATAACGCTCGAATTGACCCATGTGTGCAATTAAAACTTGTAAATAGATAAAGCAGTATACACAAGATTTTGTGAATCCTTATTTAAGAGACTTCGCTTGAAGAAATCAAAAGACTGTTGCATTGGATTCTACGCACGTTTTCCGTCTTTACTATTCGTACAGAAAGTATTGAAATTGATAATTTGCCAATTATTGTACTTACAATATCGAAACTGGGCAAAAGAGATTCGTTCATCTGAAGGAAAAATTCATTCAAAATAACACAATAACGCATACTACTGAAACTTACAATAAACTTTGCACAAGTTAATAGAACAATGACCACGATATTTTATGATAGAATAGTCCCGTATAAGAGAATTAACTTGCACATAACAGAAGAGCCACCATCTAAAATAAATAAAATATTATAATCGGTAATTCACCATATCATCAACATTCAATTTCATAACTTGGAAAAATTGTAACATGATGCAACTGCTTCACCTTGTTGAAGGGAGAAATTTACACATTCAAGATGGCGACAGTACGTACTATATTAGCATTTTAAACAAGGATATAATTAAGCGATTACCGAAAACGACTTTCAATTGTCACTCATGTAAAAGAGGCTGCCCTTGCACAAGTCACAAACAATCAGACTGAGTATTAAGCGCAACCGCCGTATTGAATATATATATGTGCCTAGGTACCCTTTAATTGGCAGTCACCCTAATTTTCAAGGGAAAAAATTATTGAAGGAATTTTTTACACTAATTGGCTTCTCCGAATGATCTCAAGTGTTAACAAAAATATATGTACATTATGTACACACATTAGGACATGTTGCTTGAGAACAACATTGCCGAAAAGTACCAATCAATCATGTGTTGCTTGTAAGCATCATTGACGATGGAGCAAGAATTACATTTCAGGCTCGTACATGAAACGCCTGGAAACAATTCCTACGAGGTACAAAACAGACAACCAAGTTGCTTTTTGTGCACTTTACTGTTGAGTATCCAGTAAGGCAGTATTGGCATAGTCCTTTTGGTCCATGTACTTACCAGTGTTCGTAGCTAGCATAAGCGGGAATCTTCCACTAGAACTGGCACAGTAGTTTTCTAGTTCTTGGATGATGTGGTGAGTCTAAAGATGGCCTTCCAGCCTTTCTTTTTCCTGTACTCATCAGAGCATTAGCAATATCTCCCCGGAATTTCTTCAAGCACATGTTCTTTCTCACCTTACACTCCCGACGATAGACCAACCATGCATTTACAGTGCATATATCAAGCACAAATATTGCTGAGGTGTACCATCACTGTTTTCACTGAAAATTGGTTGAGCTGCATTCTTTTCAGGCGGAGTATCTTGTTTCACCAACTTGAATACTCAAGAGTCTTTCTTTCCAGCCCTACTCACTGACTTAGTGGTACCTAAAGTAGCTGTTGGTAATGGCCTACTAGGACCTGGTAGTTCGTTTTCACTGTCAGGATCACTATCAGATTCTGGTATTACCACCAAACCCTTTCGTGGAGGAAAATCAGGTATGTAATCTGGGTCCTCATCACAACAGTCAGCCAGAATTTCTGGTTCTGAATCATCAGAATCGTCAATATCAGACAAGGAAAGGTTTTAGGAGGCAGCAAATCTACCCCTTGCCTCCTCCCACCATAAAATGTTCTTGGATCCATCTAAAAATACAAATTATATTGTAACTGAAAGGGGAATTGCACATCATTTATGGAAGAATTTGGATGTAAGCAAACAGAAGTTTGATTTATGAACGAAATATCTTCTTGTGTGCTTGACTGGCAATGATTCCTACGGGCAACACACTTTCTTTTCAGTGTTTATGTCCTGTATTATAACAATGTAAATTACATGAAAGGTTGCCTATTTGTCCTTATTGAGAAAATAACACCAGTGTGGTTAGTGATTTTTCAACACAGCACTCCGAAGATTAATAAATGGCTACACACTGCAACCAACTGCTCAAGATGTAGTTTCACAATGCATATGGGTGCCATCTGCTGACCACTGTATGAACTTTCTGAAGAGTTGTCGGGTGAAGAACGCAAGTTTCAGTGTTGCATGAGACCAACTTTGCCGAAATAAGCTCAAGAGCTCAATAGTTTCCGCATAGAAACTCTGTAAATTCCATGCTGCTTCGGAGCAACACTGCTAATTAAAGGGTTAAAATCGATAATTCACAATATAATAAACTCTCAGTTTCAAAGTATCAAAAGTTTCACTTTGACAAAAGCACGCAGACTTCCGCTTCATACATTGAAGATGGCGACCTATCATAGTTTCTAAAAACGAACAATCAGGATAAAACCAAGCAACTGGCATCAAACGTAGTAACAGAGAAATGTTATGTAAGTTACCACGGTTGCACAAGATTATCTTATCGATATTACCCTAAACCGCCATATCGAGCACATAAACACAACATATGATGTATCAAGTGATTATGCAGAAATTCTACTAGAAAATACAGTAGTATTTGCAAAATATTCACTGTTCGGAATGTAAGTCACTAAATTATAAATGGTCAACATCTACTATTTTTCTAATGTAGTGATTTAGGCCATCCTTGGATATGAAAAATAAATACCTATCTGACTCTTCTTTAGTATCCTGAAGAATTTATGGTTGAAGGTGTTCCAGAAAATACTACAGGTGTCACAAATATGAGTAAATAAAATTTTAAATGCCTACAATCCATAACACTCTAATTTAGGAGAGTTTAAATACCGACCACACTCATCCTGGAAACATTTTAGGTGATAACTTACTTCAAGTCCAGGTGAGGGCCAAGGTACGCAAGTCCACCCCCTTCCAATAATTTACAACCCATTTCCTGGTGGGGTAAAATCCTCGGTGTCATCACGAAGGAAGTCTGCCCATAAATCTTTGGTGAAAACTATAACAAAAATATCAGCTTGCGCAGTGAGAAACTCCAGAGATTCCCGGAGATTCTGGAATAGGCCCACAGGGTTAGCGTGGTGGTTCCAGGAACATGATGAGTGCTGGGATAACGAAATTTGCATAGAGAATATAAATGATAAAAGGAGGGAGTCAAATAAATGAGAGAGTTCGGAAGGGGAGGGTGATATCAGACTGAAAGTAATAAAGAAGAGGAAGGTAAGGTGAAGAGGAGATGATAATGTCTGTATGAACTACGGAGGGGGGACTGTGAATATTATGAGATTTGTACACTGATATTAATGAACGCTCTCAGAGGGGACGAGGTTGGAGCTCAACATGATCGACATAATGTAAGGAGGAAATTGGAAAACTCATAACTGCTATGTACTCGGTCATATCCCGTAGGACTTCTACAGTGTTCCTCCGCCAACAATTCTCCCCCAACATCCATGTATAGACTGGTTTGGCTCAACGTTTCCATCGGGACATTCTTGTTACTAACAATTATTGGTATTGTCATGCACAGGCATGGTCTTAATAGCATGCGTACATACGTAATATGAAGTAGTGTCTGACAAGCTGTAAGGCAATCCGGGGGCTTAAAGCAAACTATCGTGTGGCAACACAACCCTAGTGCATGTCTTAAAGATAGACGTAGGCATACTTTAATCCAGGCTTAAACTTATTGTCCAAGCCGGAAATCGTACCCGGTACCTAGAAGTGGTGTTACAGGAGAATGAATATCAGATGGGTTGATAGAGTAACAAATGAAGAGATATTAAGACGAGTGGGAGAGGAGAGACGTTTCTGGCGACTGCTAATGAAGAGAAGAGACAGATTGGTAGGTCGCATACTTAGACACTCAGGAAAGTTAGCAAAGTTAGTTATGGAAGGACGGTTTGAGGACATGAACTGTAGGGGTAGACCAAGGTAAGAATATGTTAAATAGATTTCCTTGGTTGTAAGGAGTGTAGAAATGAAACGATTAACTCAGGACAGGGAGGCATGGAGATCTGCATCAAACCAGTCGACCGAAAACTGTGATATACTTTGTATATACCAGGTATATTAACACCTCAAATTCTGCTGAGATTTTGAAGCATTTGAATGTACAAATGTGGCGTTACCATAATTGGTGACTGATTTATATTCAATGTTCTACATGCTTGCACAGGAGAGCCACTCCGTTACCAACTCGTAAGGGAAGAGAGCTGACGAGAACCACATTTATATCCAAGTCAATACCTTCCCACACCAAATGGGTGGAGCTAACGAAATAGATATGTGGCCAGACGAGAGGAGATGAGTGGAACCTCACCTTGAAAAATTAAGACAGGCTTCGAGCTAAAATGAAGCGCTGAAGCGAGTCCTGCAGTTCTCATTCCCACATGTGTGTAACCATATACAGTATACTAATGCAATTACAGTGTTATCTGTATATTGCTTAGAATCTAGATTTGTATTCTATTTGCATCCTATAAGAGACAGGAAGAGATCACCATTTGTTCGTGTGTGATTGTGTCCTTAATAAGTTCTGATTGAGAGGAGTGATTTCAATGGATCTTAGTAATAACGTACTACAATGGTATTCTTTCATTTTCAGCAAGGAAGGAATATTCTTGTAATGCTAATTTACAAGTACAGTAGCTATATCAATTACTGAATAACACATTCTAAAGAAACAAGCCTTCGCCTTATATACAAAACGCTGAATTCTTGCATTTGTGCCGCCCCCAAAAGGGATTTCGATCAAGCCACGCGTTCACTCATGATTATTCAAACGGTTGGCTGTGGTTAGAAGGGATAATGTCCACACTGGATTTAAATATACTGTGTATAAAGACTAATTTTCCGCGTTTCATGACTAGTCAGTAACATATCCAATTAAATAAAAGTCTTCATAGTCTTACTAGATAAAAATTATTTACCTTACAGGCATAAAATTAATGTGCTCATCCTTAGTTAAACGTAGATCTGGGTATACCATACTTCGAAATATGGCTAGTGATATGATTTAGTCAAATTCATTCTTGTTATCATGTCTTGTGTTTACGAAAATTTGTTAATACTAGTTAAAACCCGCCAGTAAATGACGGTCAATGGGAAAATATTTACTGAAGGATTTTCTTATGTACGACATTAGTTGTAGGTTTACTGTTTGGCATTATTGCAATTTTAATGGCGTCGAAAGATCGCACTATAAATTATGCACTATATTATGCAGGGGAGCATAGATTCATTTCACCAGCCGCCCTAAAGGGCATCATTGCAACATAGAACTGGCCTTGCCTTGAAACTTGCTGGGGTAAGGAGCGACCTACACGTTCCAGAGTTTACCCTTCAGCATTATTGATTGTGATACAGAATACCAAGAGAATTGTAATTCGGGGCTTCTCAGAAGAAAATAAAAGTTTTTTACTGGATGGTGTTAAATCAAGCCAAGGAAATAGGGCATTGTGCTTAATTTTATCTCCACTTATAATTTCCTAATCCAAGCAAGTTTCATGCATATTTCTTATTATTAATCTGGTTTCGTTTAGGAGCCCTGGGTAAACGTTCGTATTTATAAGGAACATAACCATGGCTCCAACATTTTGAGTAAGAATATGTGGAGGCAAACCACTTAATTACAAGGAATTGAAGAATTCTGTCAGAAATTTAAGTAGCTGGGTTTCATCTTCAGTATTTAATCTGTTAGCGCTAGTGTATGTGTTTGGAACATCCACGTATAAAATCAATGACTTTCAAATTAATTTCATTACAGTGTAAGAATGCTAACTTTTCGACGAATTGATTATATATTTCCCAGAAATTTATGTTCCGCCGTAAATCGTGGTCACAATATCGTCATGCACCAAAATTCTGGCTGATAATTCAATAATATGTTTTTCCTTATCTTTCATAACCAATTTGTATAAAAAAAGAAACTTCAATTTATTCTGATTTCGACCACAAGCTATTCTGTAAGTTACGTATTTGAAGAAGGGCCAGAGAGGAGAGTTTTTGATACAATTATGAATAATCGATTGGCAATAAGCATGCTACACAACAGGTAAAGCCTGCTTGAACAATAATGTTCCCACCAAAAGGAATGTTGTTACCCATGATATGCTTTAGGAGACGATTCACACACACTAATAAATGGAAATTTGCCACGGATGCTTCATCCCATATTATAAGCAGTGCTAATTGAATATCATGAACTGTTTGGAATTTAATTTTAATCCAGTCATTTATATTTAGAGCAATTTTGAATGTTGAATGTTGGGATTATGCTCTCGCAATAGAATTGTTTAAAGTATGAAATGATCCCTCCCTCATGCAAGAATTCGCACGATTTGTTAGTCCGATTTGATACGCTTATCAGGAGTCTAATATATACAGCTGACCGTAACAACTGTCGCTTATATTTTTTGGAATGTAAGGATGAAATGCGATGTACAATTCCAGAGATTTTAAAACAATATACACCGTATTCAGGTAGCACCTTGGCACCAAAGGAAACGAAGGACATAGAATTGTTGTATTGCAGAATATTCTCTGTGAAATTCCTCGAGATATCATCATCTCCAGTGAAAACAAAAGTGACAGTCAGTCTGAAAGACTAGACTTTGTATCATTTTAAATGCTACAAATGCTGAAAAATGCTAGAAAGGCTGGAGGCTTCTCGCTTCGCTCGAAGCCTAAGACTCTTGACATATTAGAAAATTATCTGCATAATACTTATCTTGCTTATCTTGTTTCAAATTACTCGCGAACAGCAAGTGCAAAGCAAGGTCAAGCGCGCGGGGACGTGCCCCTTCCATCCAGTCTAAAAACACTTATAGTGGGCGATGTATTGAAGATAGAGATATGCTCTCACGGACTTTTTTGTAGAACTTTTCATGCTGACCAATTCTTACGCTCATAGTATATTGATATTTTTAACGGTTTGCCCAGCGTAAGCTTATGAAGGGCACGGACGCCAAGTTTGTTTTCGACTTTTTCACTGAAATCGTCGCTGCTTGGCTTCCTTTGATCATACATACATGTTTTTCTACAGAATCTTTCCTCGAGATATCCTTTACAGAATGGTGAAAACTGCATCAAAATCCATCTAGTGGTTCTCGAGATTACCCGTGACATCCAAGAATCGGGGATTTTTGTCTTATACTAACGAAGTAGAGAGACGCTCAAGATCGAGCAGTATGGAAGAAAAAGTGCAGAAAAGCAGACCCTGCAATAAAGCGGGATTAATGCTAGGAAGATGATGACTAACGAAGTAGAGAATGTCGGGGAACACATGCACCGAGCAGTACTATGACGTCACACACCTCAGTGCATCTGGGTAAATTTCGTCCCGTCACCGTAACGTAACGCCAGACCCCAACGTAACGACGAAGTCGACAAGATCATTTAAAATGATAAAATGTTTCAGCCTGTCAAGTATTTATATTACGGCAGATCAAATCTACCATTAGAACCACAAAGGCCAAAGTAAACAAGCAATGCAAGTACAAAGCTGAACAATATTTTCATTCGTTCGTCATTGGCCCAACACTGAACGGCTCGCTACCTGGAATTGTATTTGAAATGGCAGATTTCTATTGGATTTTAAAAGTTGCTTCGTCGCTTCTCCGACTTCTGATCCTTTTTGCCTACTTCATAGTTTCCATACGACCGGTCAATGTTCTTTTTTTTTTCGTCAAACGGGTCTATTTATTGTAGTATTTCTCCCAAATAACTTGGTTAGTCTCATTGTAGTGTACTCCGAGGAAATTATCAATACACGTTTGGCCTACGATACAATGAAGTTCAACATAACCAATTTATACACGGTACACCGTCCAGAGACTTTCATACTCAAGTTGGTAGTTGAGGGAAAGGTGATGAGACTGACCGACAATAATAAAATCCTTTTAATTACCACAGGCAGCAACATTTTTTGCAATAGTTTGTAAACGCATCTCACGATGACGTTCTCCATTTTGATATAAACAGTACGAAACTGCTCTAAATAAGCAGCTCTGTATGGAGGCATTTTTCAAAATCTATGTCCCAAGCGTGTCTAAAATCATATTAAAACAGGAAAGCCCTCCTTTAACGCTGCTAATGAAGTATTGTCACAATGCAGACCACTAACGCTATGTGGCCAATTTCTGGTAGTACGTAGCTATGGGGTATAAAACGAAAGGCTTGACAATTCGTTGAAACTGCGTAATTTATTCTCGACAGACGACTGACCAATCCGGTTCACTAAGCCACAGGGAGGAAACGGGGGACTATACTGCGCATTCGTTCGTACATATGAGTTAAGACGTGTCTCTAATTAAACCACGGAGAATTCGGTACTCTACGGGAATAATAAAATGAAATATGTTTGCGATGGTGGAATACCAATAGCAAGAAAGAAGAATACGGAAATAAGAAAACACATCTGAGGTGGGATTCAAGCTCCTTTGACTCTACGTAATATAGTCCAAGTACTGCAGGCAATGCTACCAATTCTTGTGCCACAAAGTCAACGGGGACGGAGCGTACTGTTTAGGTACGTTAACAACTTATACACTCAACTGCCAGTTTCAGCTATATAACACTTTTGTACAATAGTATTTACAAATTAAAAGTTACAGACATTTTAATGAATCTTTGTAACGAGTTATTTTTAAAACAATTGTTAATTTTTCCGTTAATCCAAACGCTTCTGTAAGTGTTGCATTTTTAGCCTATTTTCATTTATGAAAAGAAAGGCTTATGAGATCACCTTCTGTCCGTGTGTGTGTGTCCGTGTGTGTGTCCCCCTAAGAAAATCTTAACCACTGGAGCGATTTCAATGTGACCCGGTAAAGACAGTACTATTTCGTCAGAACCCGCCCGAGCGCACCAAATTGTAATACGTCTCTTCAATCAAACATGTCGGCTGTGCGAAATATTTCACCTACATTCTATATTACCGAAACTATTACAGACTAGCATTAGTGCCCGGCTTCGCCCGGTGGGTTTATTTGTCTTATGGATGATAATGAATACTGCTACAGAACTGGCACATGATACATAAACTAACAGAAATAAATATAACATTTTGTGGTGGTGATGGTGGTGGTGGTGGTTTTAGTGGTTTTGATAAGAAGCACAGTGTAATGGACGTAACATTCAGGTAATTTTCCCGTCATGATAATAATAATACTAATAATAATAATAATATTAATGAATAAGGAAAGGGCTATTTACTAACTACAGCACTCACACATGTAATTTACAAACGAATTTTAAAAAAATGATTAGAAAGAGGAGTAAGTGAAATAAAAGACACTGCCTAGGGCCTATATCTCATTGGCTGTTAGAAATGTAGAGACCCTTGTCGCATAGTGCCGCAGGAAAATAATCAGAACACTTTGGAAGACTTCGGCTGTCCCGAGCTCCTGAGGTATCAGTAATATAATTTACCGCCACATAGCGCTCAACGATAAGGTACGGAATGAATGAAGGTAAATTTGAAAGCACAAACGCTTATTGCAGCTGATAATCTCAATGTACTGCACCAAAACCATTGCACTTATACAGTGGCATAATATGTTCATGATGACAACTGCTTTAAAGGGCTTAGAATCATTTTGGACTAATTACTCCCCATTACTGCAATTTATAAGCTGCGCAAGATTTAACTATTTTCGCAATTCTGCACCAGAACACTGGTAGGGGCGACGTGAAGCAGCCCGAATTGCCAGTCAACAACAGACTTATTAAAACACTCTTACAGTTACACTACTACGGAAATTAATGGATCTAGGGCCTTAATACGTGGTTTTCAAGTTCATTTTGTATGTTATTCTAAATGTAGGGAATGGAGAGCTCTATCCAAAATAACAAGTGGACAGTGTTACCATCAGGGTTTCAAAGTGTATGTAAAAATTGGTGCAATTAGGAGAAACAGTGTATATTTGTGATAAAAGGGCCTACATGCAGGGAATGGTGCGGTCTGTCCGAAAATTAAAGTGGACAGTGTCACGAGCAGGGTTCCAAAGGGTAAATATGTAAAATTTGGTTCAGATCGGTGAAACGGTGTACATTTGTGCCAAAGGGCCTATATGCAGGGAATGGAGTGGTCTGTCCGAAATTACATGCAGACGGTGTTACTCGCAGGGTTCCAAGGGGTATGTATGCAAATTTTGGTTCAGATCGGTGAAGCGGTGTAGATTTGTGCCAAAGGGCCTAAATGCAGGGAATGGAGTGGTCTGTCCGAAATTTCATTTAAACAGTGTTACTCGCAGGGTTCCAAAGTGTAAGTATACAAATTTTGGTTCAGATCGGTTAAAAGGTGTAGATTTGTACCAAAGGGCCTAAATGCAGGGAATGGAGTGGTCTGTCTGAAATTTCATGCTGACAGTGTTACTCGCAGGGTTCCGAAGGGTACGTATACAAATGTTGATTCTGATTGGTTAAAAGGTGTAGATTTGTGTCAAAGGGCCTAAATGCAGAGAATGGATTGGTCTGTCATACATTTCATATAGACAGTGTTACTCACAGGGTTCCAAAGGGTAAGTATACAAATTTTGGTTCAGATCGGTGAAATGGTGTGTATTTTTTACAAAGAGCGAAGAGCCTAATGCTACATAGCCTAAACTATTCCTCTTCAATCTGGCTATCATATACAAAAAGATTTTTCGATTCCGACTGCTAGTTCCAGAGAAAGCGCGTTTAAACCCACAAACACACACACAAACACTTTAGCTTTATTATATTAGTGTAGATATCACCCTGAAGTATTGATAGGCTATTTATAGGCTATTTATATCCACTGACAGCTAATTTATTTCAATTGTATTCATAACCTGAATGTATTTTAAAATCTCGTATTTCTTTCTTGTGTCGTATACAAGCGATAGTATTTCATTTACGTGACGTTCAAAAACCTGTTATGTACAAAACCTACGTGGCGGCCAAGCGAAATTGAAATATTTAAATAGACTTTTGTGGCAATTTAGCCATCCCGGTGCAATGAAACACCGTTCAGAATTTTTTTAATACAAATTGCAGTGCACTGACATCTAATTTAGTTCAATTATTTACATAACCATGAGATGGTGGCTGTGCAAAATTTTAAAATTAAGTTTTTATTTCTTGTATCCTAATCATGCGATCGAAGTCAATGTTTGAATAATAAACCTAAGAAATAATCGTGATCTAATACTAATAACGCTATGGCCTACATATATAAAAATCCAACATGGCGATCATCTAAAATATTTAGATGGTTCTCAATGTCAAAGAATCAATTACGGCAATCAGTTTGAAATTTTGTATTTTCATAGTGGATATTAACATAAGTTCACCTGAGAATCATTCAATAATCTGGTGCGCACAAAGCCAACATGGCGGCAACTAGAAATTAAATTTTTAAATGGACATTTCTCGCGATGAAACCATCCGAGCGCAGTGAAAATTGGAACGGTAAATGCTTAGCCTATACATATTCATATCCACTGACGTCTAATTTATTTCAATTGTTTTCATTACCAGAATATATTTCAAAATCTCGTATTTATTTCTTGTGCCGTAATCAAGCGATAGAAGTATGAATAATTAACCTACGCAACAATCTTTATCTAATAGTACATAACTCTATGGCCTACATATATAAGAATCCAACATGGAGACCATCCGAAACATTTAGACAGGTCTCAATATCTACGAATCTATTACAGCAATCAAACTGAAATTTGTATGTTGATAGAGTGAAACCTATATTTTATGAGCCCCCCATGCCAGTTAAATGTAGGTTGGTGGATTTATTATTTCTTCAATATCAATGTTATCGTGTTGGCAACGGGTTCAATTGCATTGGACACGTGTGCACGAGACGCAGTGTAATTATTATTATTATTACTATTATCACCTACGTATACTTTTTATTATTAATTATTCAATGTATTTTAGGTCACTTTGGACGAGATTCTGGAGCTTGCTTTATTCCTAAGTTGTCTATGAAAGTTTATTGATGTTGTTCAGACCACTGAACCAGGAGTCAGGTTCATGTTCTGGTCACAGTTACAGAAGGCAGCACGACACGGACACTATCGTCTCAAATAGGTAGTGCTCGCTCACCCGGGGGGAATGAGGAAAGAGCTGAGCAAGGGGCTTGCTGTGAGTGGCCTGGACAGACGGGTATGCGACATTCGGTGCTTCTGAGAAGGACTCCCTGGTATGAGGTGTGGCTCGGAGGGACGTGCGGTGCACTGCTGCAAGTGATTGTTCCTCTAGAGTTACTGAGATGACTGGTTGGGGAGTGTGTCTCTCTTGAGTTGAGTGCTTCGTGTTTCAACGGAAAGCTAAAAGCTTGAAGACTGTACCTACGAATTGTTCTTGGGTTATAGAAGGTACCACGTGGTTGGGTTTGGCTGTAATGACACAATCACAGTAGGGCTAATACCTATGAAAATAATTGTGCAACGTCGAAGAAGACCGTGTTGGTGGTGAAATATAAAGTCATGGCTGACCAGCGTCAAAGTAGTGTAGAAATGAACTAGAACGGCAGACGACGGCATTACCGGTAATGTGAAAACCAGGTTAAATATTATTATATTATTATCTTATATCCTTTAATTGCATTTCTTGTATGTCATTCATTGTTATTATATTATATATTTTTAATTGCATTTCTTGTAGGCAGCATCAGAATATAGAGTAAATTTAAATTGGATGGTTTATTTTTAGTTAGATGCCTGTAAACCTTCCTACGTATTTATTAGTTTATAGGAGGTTTGGTGAGGTCTATGTACGACCCAGTCCTTTCAGAATATCTGCACACGCCCGGAGATAAGAAGAGTTTCAAGATAGTGGATTTTTCATTTACAGTACGACTAATTATTTAATTTGCTTAAATTTTAAAGAAAGGCCATTTATGAGGCAGAATAATCATTTTTATTTATTTTTTGTATCTTCAAAGTCACAAATGGCTTCTGTGTGTGAAGCCATCTTGTGGCAATAATTGAAAGATTACAAATGGTGCCCAACGTGGGGGTGTGAATAAGGCTGGCTGGTGCATTGTATGGCAGTACGCACAGGCAATTTGTGAAATCTGATCGGGTATTTTAGGGAGTGTATATATGTTGAGTGATTTTGGAGGGTATGCTAAGTAATAAGAGTGAGCTGATTTATTAAAGTTAAGATCTAGAACAATTGATCGAAGTACTCCTGGTCATTGTAGAAGAGGCAGGAGTGAGTCAAACAGGCTACCAATAAGCGATCAGATTCCACAAATTCGAGAGTAGTTCTTAGTAACCTGGCAGATGAGGATGTGATTTCTGGTACGTTGGAGGGACGTGCGGGGGCCGAGAAAGAATATGTTGCAACTAGCAAGGAGTTAGGAATGGGAGAGAATAGTGAGGAGGGAAATGTAAGGCTGGGGGAAAACTCACAGATGATCAAGTTAATGGAGCAGATGATGTCTAAATTCAGTAGTAAGCTAAGTGATTTAAGTACTAAAATGGATACTCAGAGTAGTGATTTAAGTACTCAAATGAATAATCAAAACAGTGAATTTAGTACTAAGATATACATTCAAAGTACGGCGTTAGAGAGCAAAATTAATAATATTGTAGAAAGTATGAGTAAAGGCTATAAAGAAATTCGTCATGAAATAGCTAGTAGAATTGAGATGGTAGAAAAACCTTTGAGCAAGTTGAGGAGAAGATGAGCTTACAGAGGCAGGACATTATGGATACTGTTGATAAGCTTTTAGGCGAGGTGGGTCAAGAAAGAAGTTAGTGAGAGGTTGATAGTTGTAGAGGAAGAGATGAAGGATATAACTGAGATTAGAAATAAGCAGGTGTTTTTGGAACAAGAGCTAGCTGTCACTTCAGCCAGAGTAACGATGGTAGATAAGAGTGTAAAAAGGGAGATTAGTGAAATGAAATCTTTCAATAAGAGTAAAATTTTGAAATTAAGAAAGGAGCTGAATCAGGCCAAGTCAAATAGGGAAAATTGTAATCACTCTGTACGACATAGTAACTTCTAAAGGGAATCTGACTTACCTAAATTTAGTGGAAGGCAGTTTAACCCTATGGAGTTCGTTAAAGTTGTTCAGAAGAGGTTTTCGAAAGGGTTAGAAGATGGGATTTTAGACTGGGATATTGTTGAGAAAGTCATATCATTAGCTTTTGTGGGGGAGGCTAAATCTTGGTATCAAGTTTTTAGGGGAGGTTTTCAGGGGTTGGAAGATTTTAGGAAGACGTTTGAGGGAAAGAACTGGAACGAACAGACTAAAGAAAGAAAAAGAGACAAGATTTATTTTGGGAGGTATCAGTCGAATCAGGGTGTGAGCATGACGGAGTATTTCCTCACACATATCCTTATCAGTCAGAATGTAGACACTAGTTCTTCTGAATGTGATATTGTTAGGCGTATGGCCCGTCATTTCTCTCATGAAGTGAAGATGGCCGTAGTCATGCAGGATGTAAGTACGATTAAGACCATGGAACGTGTGTTAGAAAGGTTTGATACTTTGGGTAGAATGGGAGGCAAAAGCAAGAACAGGGAAGGGACGGAAATTACGATCAAGGGTATCAGGAGGAAGGGAATAGGAATTATGAGCGTAGGAATATTGATAGGCCAGGTAACTTTGTGAGGAATGATAGAGGAAATTGTGTGAATAGGGATAGGAGTGACCGAGGAAATTTTCCGAATATGGGGCGTGAAGAACAGAGGCAGGCAGAAAATCGGGGACCTGGGGAACAAAGGCAGTTAGAGAATAGGGAACGTGAAGAACAAAGACAGCCAGCTCAGCCGAGTAATTTGAACGAGAACAGGGCTATTTAAGATGGTCAGATAGAGGGTCCCATTCCTGTATCCAGTTCATGTGTTGAAGAAGATAGAATACGTTCTTGATGTAAGAAAGGAATTGTTAGACGACCAGGTTGAGGTTATGAAGGAGAAATGTGAGCCTACGTTGATCAGTCCTGTGATTAAGGTGAAGATATGGGGTCAAATTGTCGATGCATTATTGGACTCAGGGAGCATATGTTCTTGCATTAAGGCAGGCTTTTATGATGAGGTTAGAGTAAAGGAGAAGCCATAGAGGAGATTCCTGTGTCCAATATATTTATATTGTCTGCTGTCGGGACTAAGTCACACAGAGTGCGTAGACAGGTTGTCGCACCTATGTACATTGATGAGAAATGTGGTCGTCAGAGTTTTCTAGTGGTTACGAATTTAGTGTATCCTGTCATATTAGGGGCGGATTGGCTAAGCAGTCAAATGTGTAAGCTTGATTACGGTGAAGCTAAGGTGAAATTCAAGTGGGGTGAGAATTTTGATACGGTTAGTCTGAGTTATCAGGTGGACTCGGGAACTTTTGTGAGCATATCAGTGTGTGTCCAGGTTTTAAATGAAGAGAAAGAAGTCAATGAGGTTAGTAGCGACATGGTATCAGAGGATATTCAAAGTTGTAGTATGGTAGTGGAAGAGGAGCGTGAAGGTGAATTTACAAGTGTTGTGGAAGATACCATGTTGGAGGTAGAGCAGAAGACTCAGTTGTTAGAGGTCTTGAGAGACCACAATGAGGTATTCTCTGACAAACGTGTTAGGACACATGTGTACGAGTATAGTTTCGAGATCACCGATAGGTCTAGTTTTAATGGTGTTAGATACCGGATACCACAGGCTCATGTCTAAGCAGTAGATGACGTCATTTCGCAGATGCTAGACGATGTGGTGATCAAATTCAGTAGGAGCCAGTATGTCAATCCTTTGGTGGTAGTGATTAAGAAGGATGGGTCAGTTAGGCTATGTTTGGATGCAAGACAACCTAATAAACGCATTGCGCCGGATCATCAGCGACCGGAAACTACTGAGGATTTAGTTCAGAGATTAGGGGGTAAAGAATGGATGTCAACATTAGATTTGAGTGCACGGCTGCATGTGATTGTTCCCCTAGAAGCTGAGATGACTGGTTGGGGAGTGTGTCTCTCTTCCTGTGAGTGCTAAGTGAGTAGGGGGCTACTAGGAGTTCTAACCCACTCTAGAACCGACCTTACTCCACTACTAAGCCTTAGCCATGTAATATTTGCGATAGCTCGTGAACCCATGGTCGGATGTTGACAAATGAGGTGCCGTTGAACTTAGAGTGACATTCTCTTTGCTACGACCACTTATTATATATATTTTTTTATTTTTGAAAATTTTTGGTTTTGAAAGTAGGCTATAGTTTGAAACCCAAAATGATAGAACGTTGTGCAATAGTTGAAACGAAAGGTCTCTATGTCCTTTATTCAAAAAAATAAAAATAAAATATTTTTATGTTGTTTTTTTAGTCCAATTTTGAAATTCGTATATTTTGGAAACTAACAAGTTCACAAAAAAGTATTTTTCACATAAATGAAAGGTCCCTACCCCCTCTACCTCCAAAATAAATTTCAAGTCTCTCGGACAAAAATGCAAAAAGAGTAGTGGGATGAGGGCAATACTCCTACCAGTCGCGTGTGTGCTTGAATACCTATGGCTACGTTGGAAAACGTTTAGGTGGTGGAGAGGAGTGGGGTCGAGTGAGGGCTCGTTTAGGTGGTATTTTTCCGCTCCATTTGATGGTGAGGTTATGTTTTAAAGTGGGTAAAATTTGGAAACGCAATTTGAGGTAAACGTGCGTTTTTAACATTTTGGTGATATTTAATGAGCTTTTAAGGCTAGAACGAGATGTTGTTTAGGAACGGGATGACGTCCTGTTTGCTAAGAATGTGTGTTGGTATTTTTTTTTAATTCTGGTTTTTGAGATTGGCGCTATGAATGAAAGGTCCCTAGGCCTTCTAGGCTGACAGCAAGTTTCAAGTGTGCAGGAGAAAAAAATGATAGCCTACTTCCTCGCGAACATTGGCGATAATTGGCGAACGCCTGGTCGGATTTTAACAAATGAGATGTTGTTGGCAATGGGATGACGTTCCCTTTGCCAAGAAAGCGTGTTGGTATTTTTTAAAAAATTTGAAAATTGTTGGTTTTGAATTTGTCATTTTTTTGGAAACAGTGAATTTTAGAAATAAATTTGTTTGACATAAATGAATGGTCTTTATCCCCTGTACCCCAAAAATAAATTTCAAGTCGCTAGGACAAAAAAACTGTTAATAGGGTTAGGGTGTGTGTTCTGCTTACAGTCGCGTGCGTGCTTGAATACGTATGGCTATACTGCAAAAGGGTGATGGAATAGTCGTATAGAGACCTGTGTGGTGTCGTTTGAATAGTATATTTCCCGCTCTATTTGATGGTGAGGTTATTTTTTAAATGGAGTGGAATTTGGAAAATCGATTTTGGGGTAAACGTGGGTTTTTAACATTTTACTGATATCTGGTGTACCAATCATGTTACAGACGTGTACGAAGTGTCCAAGGACTCAGGGTGACGTCTTCTTTCCAATGTGATCGTTATTGTTTGAAAATATTATTAATTTACATTTTTTAAATGAAACGTGCTCGGAGACCGAGAGCAGCTAGTGCTGGGCATGTGTTACAACGAGGCTATCACTGGCCTTGCTGAATACAGCAAATGGCTATTTTGACGGGGCGATCTATGGCAGAACGACAGAACGACGGGTCGCTTTTCGGTATTTTAAAATTACGAAAAAATTTAGGCGAAAATTTCAAAATCCCTCATGGCGATCTTTAAACATTGTTAGCAATGAGTGAATTGACAAATGATAATAATGCTATGAGGTGAATGAAAGCTGGGCTTTTATAGTCGACAACAACGGAACATGCTTTGTATGTCTTACTGGAAGCCTGAACGGGAAACAGAAATTCTGCTCGCAGCCTGGCTGGCTAGCCGGCTAAGAGAATGGAATGTGGATGAGAGCTGACAACACTGCTGTCAGGTGATAACAGGTTGGAACAATGTGTCAAATCTGTAATGGAGATAATATTACACATCCTGTCAGCCAGGCCCCGAGCAGAAGCGGGTGAGAGGGGAGAGGAAGGAATCCTCTACACAACAGAAAATCACATGACCACTGCAGAGCGGTGAGGTGGCGGGTCCAGAGGGCTGGGAGAGGTGAGGGGAGGAGTCGAGAATCCATGACAGCCAATAGCTGAACGAGTTGTATGTCAACATGGAGTCAAGCAGTGAGACATAAGTGAGGGGAGAGAGAGTGAAAGTGAAACATGTGTGGATATGCATCAAGTGTTGAGCGCCCTACAAAGGGCTCTTGTACAACATGATTCAATAAAATAAATAAATAAATAAAAAGTGCACAGGTTCACTCAACATGTAATTTATTGATCCAAGAATTAAAGGTAAAGTTAAATCCTAACCATTTTACATATAGTGTATTTCCTTTTTGTTTCAACCCTTTTTCCACAAGATAATGTTCAGGAAACGCTGTGTTCTGAAGTTCATGGAGATAAAACGTGCCTTTTTATGGGCTGATGGTTGAGGTCCTCGAGTAAATAGGTGACTGGGCTGTCCTGGGTGACTTGACGAATTCGAAATAGTTCAGTCCCCCACAGAGGCATGTAGCCCTTATTGAAGGCAGACCTGAATTTGCTCACACGAACAAAATCCCAAATTTTCAGTCGGTGAGGTTTAGGTTCTGCTGTTTTTATGGGGTTAAACATTTTATCCAGTCGCTGAATATTTTTGGTCACGAGCCGTGGCTTGGTCCCAATCGTTATATGTTTGGTGTCATTGTAACGCGACACTAGCTCTGGTAACATGTCAAACCAGCGATAAGTGCCCTGAACGGTAAACGCTCTCCACATATGGGTTTCCAATGTTCGATAAAACCGCGCAACCACGCTGGCTTTGAGATTGCTGTACGCTGTGTAATGGTGAATATCCTTAGATTTGAGAAAACTGGAGAAATCCTTGTTGAAAAATTAATTCCCCTGGTCGGTTTGTAGCAGCTGAGGTTGTCGTTTGGATTGTTGAATAATATGTTGAAAGGCCTTGGTGACTAGTGGACCAGACTTGCGACGCACAGGTTCAACAAAGGCCATTTAGGAATATACATCAATGACGGTCAACATATAGCGTACACCGTTGTTAACGACAGCATAGGGTACCATTTCTACCAAGTCAGCCTGCCAAAGTTCATCCACACCTGTGAAACCACCTTGAGTCGCGGATAGTGACGCCTAGCTCGACGATGCAACTCATGAGCAATACCCATTTTAATGGGTGAGGGCTTAAACAATAATTTTGGCATTTCGAAGTTCTTGTTCAATTTCTTGAATTCCCCAATCGTGACCGGTGTGACCAGCTTGACGTGAAGTATGCAACAACTGTAGCCGCTGGACGAGCTTATTGGGATTGTGCCAGCAGGTAACATCCACAAGGGGTTTTAATGGTTTAAATATCACTCCCGAAGCGGATGCTTTACGAAGACCACTTTGACTGGTGGGAAACATTTTTGCAATGATGGTTTTATATTTTTGAGATATATTGACATTCACTTGTTGAGCGGGATCATAATATATTTTGTGGACATGGGTACGTAATAAAATGGATTTATATTTACCAAGGTCCTCTGATGTATAATCACGGGAAGAGGGTGTACGAGAGAATAGCAGCTTTAACAGCCCTGGTGTTAATTTATAGTTGATGTTCTTAATGACAGCTTTAGTACGAGCAAATTTAATGGATGAATCCCCAATTTTAAAACTATCATCCTCATAGCGAACACCATACGTGGTATCTGTGTTTCCAGTAAATAGATCGGTGAAATAGGGTTCCAGTGTTGATCCATAATATTTAATTAAAATGTTTTTGAGTTGAGCTTTATGTTGAGGGGTGGCCAAGACTTGAGAAAACGGAGACGATCTGGAAGGGCAAGGTGTTTCGACCATGACCAAGGATTTCTTTTTTCTTAAAAACTTTGCAAGGCGTGAGGACTTTTTTGAGGCGAAAACACTTGTTCCTCGTCATCCTCAACCTCGCTAACACTAGTCAAATCTTCCTGTTCCTGTTCCTCTTACTCTTCCACAGGGTCCTCGTGTAGCGTCCGTGTGGCTTGTGAAACGGTGGGTAGCGTTTCAGATGGCTTGAAAGAGGGTTTCAACGTGGCTTTTAGCGGAGGTGCTAAATGTTGTTGAATAAACAAAGCATGATCCGCACGTGATCGTTTCAATTGACGAAACTTTTGGCGAATAGTATTTTTTGTTTTAATAATATGCTTTTCCAATTAACTCTCTGCTAACGCCTTGGTGTCTTGACAAATGACTTGAGAGGGAATGAAGGCAGTGCCTTAAATTGCAATAAAATGATCAAACCCTAAGCGATACCGTCCTTGGTTGAGTTCACCTTGTATGTCAATGACCAAACAGGCATGACATTGAGTGTTCCAGCACTTGGCACACAATTCAGTAAACATTTGAAAGGCCATATCCGGATTCACATGTTCATTATAAATGTGACGACTGTTCCTCTCGTCCTCGCGAAACAATTCAATGACATTGGCATTGTCACGAATCAACTGTTTGGACATTTTAGAATACGTTTGTCCAAGATAAAAGCAATCGATATGTTTGTGTCGACCCAAGCAGAAATAGCATTCAATGAAGCCTTGTCGTTCAGTGGATACATCATCGAAATTCATGAGTGAATCAAGCTTTACCTCATCCGGTGAAATAACATTTCTTTGCATGGAAATTGTGAAATAACCCATATTCTCATTTTGTAATCCAGACATGACATGATCCAAAAACACGTAGAAGGGTTAGTAGAGAGATTTTGCAAAAATATAAATATTTTGAAAACGCAGACCATTGGGCGCTCTGATGAGCGTTAGCAAAAGATTGGTCTTTTCACAGCCGGAAGGTTTCACAATAATGCAGCGAATGGAAGACGGGAACAGTATACCATGACGTTGTTAATGTGATGTGGGACAGAGATGGGAAACCTTGTCCCCCACGGGGATGACTCTTGCTGCTTAATAATCTTCATTTCAACTAAGGCTTAGACAGGCTAGCAGGCTGTCTATATACAAGGCTCCGAGCCTTGCCATAGAAACAGTAGACTCGTACTATAGTTGACAATGGATGTCTTTGGACGTGCGTTGATGGCCAAAGCTAGGTCAGCCCCTATACATGATCCTAAACAAGAATCAGATCCTGCTATTAAACACTATGTGGATAGGTCTGTAGTGCCATGCACAAAACAGGGAGATTATGACTTTAAGGGAAAGCGGTTAACTCATGAAAGACATCCTCAAGTGTCTACAGACGTTACTACAAACGAGTATGTGGATAACAAAGTGTATGTGTTTTGTGACAAAGTGCCTCAGTTTACCGCTAATCACCATCGTATTATTCACGTGGAAGAACCGCAAGACGAAGACTGTCTATACCAAGCGTTACGTGACCTATGAAATGAAAAGGCTTTATAAAGTTATACCATCTCTATGTTTAATGTATCTGACAAATGAAAAACCTGTGAATGACAGAAACCAGTTACCGCTAGTCCATGACCAGCACTTGACCTATGTGCTCGCTTCGGGTTTAAGCCACTATCGATTGCACTACGATGGAACCATTCACATGAAATATGCGAGGCCTGATGAGAACCGTTTTCAAATAGAGATAAATGGTCATAGGATGTAGGTCCATGACCATGAAATGGTCAATGCAGGGGATGAATTATCCTTTCATCTCATGTTGACATGGGATGAAAAGCTAGCGGGAAAATTTCCCACTTTATACAGCCATGAAATGACAACCTGACGTTAGTTGTGACTTAAACATTCTTGTGAAAGGTTGTTGGTCATCATTATCATGGTGAAACAAAGATATGTGGTAAGAAAGACTAAAAAAGGACCCTGTCCTTGGCAAAGCATGGGCTTAAGGCATTCGTGGACAAGCCCTTGCGAAATAAAAAAATAAAAAAATAATGTGTTGACCATAAGGAAAGCCTTTCGAGCAGCACAGAGACATGTTATTCCAAAATGTCAGCGACAGGGTTCAAAACAAGGGCGAGTGATAACCGTCCCCAAACGAGCGGGATTTTTACCTGCATTATTTGCCGGTCTGTCTGCTCTGGGTTCACTTTTGGGCGGTGCCAGTGCGGTGGCGAAAACCATCAGAGCCACACAGCAAGGGAAGCAACAACTAAAAGAAAGTCAGCGACACAATGAAACGATGGAGCAATTGCTATGGGGGCTAGAAATACCAATTTAAAGCCAGCCTTTTATCAACAAGATTTTGGGATTTCACCATTTCGAAACAAAATAAAAACATTTTTAACCTCAGCCATAGCAAGACATGCCCAGACGCATCAACAAGTGGAAAGCTATGCTAAGCAACTAAAGCTTTCTCATTTTCGAGATTTGTTTATGCGAAACCAATTAACCCCACGACCCTGGAAACAGGAATGTGCTGTTGTCAATTTGGATGATCACCGAGGACCAGGAACGCATTATGTAGCTTATGTGAAAGAGGGATCCACTGTATGGTACTTTGACAGTTTTGGACATTTGCCCCCGCCCATGGAACTAGTGACCTATTTTGGAAACAGGATCAAGATATATTATAATGTGAAACGTGAGCAAACGTTCAACAGCCAACGGTGAGGACGTTTGTGTTTATTTTTTTATATAAGACACAGCTTAAGCAAAAACGTCAACAGTATGTCGGCAGAAAGTAAGACGTTTACACTGCATGGACGTGGACCCAAAGTCAGCCTAGACTTTTACCCCCCTATCGAATTGAGTGAAATACCTTATGGTTTGGGACTTGTTTCTCTTGAAACGTACAATCGAATATACAACATACCTGAAAATGCAAACAATAAGTTTTACTATGATGATTCTGTGCTCACCCTGAACTCTGGTGGATACACGATCGATGACATTTATGAACACATTTATGTGGTGTTGATCAATGAATATGGTTTAAAGTCATTTCTCGATGGTACACGCAAGTTTGAACTTAGGAAATACCAACACTCATAGCTGCAGTATTTTCCCTACATTCAAAATTGACTTTAAAACACGCCTCGATTTTATTGGTCCATTACTAGGAATTAAACCACGCGTGTTGGAGCCCAACAAAATACATGAATCAGACCATGAAGTGAAATTCATTGAGGACCATCATGTGTCGGTGACGTGTAATATTATTAGCCAAGTGTACACCAATCAAGAACCATCGCATTCGCTTTATGACTTTATTGTGACATAGCCCAATGGCTATATTATGCGTGAAAACCCTCCAGTGGTGCTTTTTCATTCGTTGGCTGTCGATGGAATTAGTAATATAACATTAAGACTGATCAAAAGAGATCAAAAACTGATTAAACTAGATTCAACCACACCAGTGGCTTTCAAGTTGGTGCTAAAGCCACTATGAAGTTGGTGTATGAAGCAACAACACCGTCTAGAAATGGTGTTAGTTGTTTGCCACGTGAATACACGTTAACATCTAAGGACAAGCAGATTTTACAGCATTTGGTTTACCACGTCTACCCCCATGATGAATTCTATCCTAGAGGTAGCGAACCACATCGAGGAGCAACCAGGAGTGGTAAGAATTGATCTCCATTCCTATCAAGCTCAAACACCTGGACTCAATAACGATGACGAAATTCAATTTGTTATCAAGAACCAAGATATTTACACCCTACTGCCTGAAAGTGTCATTCAGATTGAAGGTCGATTCACTAAAGCCGATGGCTCTACACCCAACACATCCAAGTTAGCCAACCATGCTTTTGCTTTTCTGTTTTCTGAAGTGCGTTATGTCATTAACGATATCGTGTTGGATAGCTCTCGAAATGTGGGTAATTCCAGTGTCTTGAATCTATACCCCTCTTATAGTGAGGAAGAAGGTAAAACACTTTGCATGGCGGGTTGATGCCCTGACTCCACCAATGACTGGATAGTACACTGATGGCACCTTTGCTGGATAATTACCTCTTTAACTGATTTTAGGCCTTGCCGAAAATCACCAGCGCATTGTGGTCAACGCAAGGCAAGTGCTTTACCTGGTGAGAGACAGGAGTGATAATAATGCGCTCAAGGGAGCTGACAATGCCCCCATAGATTCAAAAATTCAACTACAACGCATGCTATGGAAAGTGCCTAATGTGACCCTTGACGACAGCAAAAAACTGGACATAATCAAGATGATAAAAAGAGATATGCCTCTACCCATGGAATTTAGAAGCTGGGCACTCCATGAGTACCCAATATTGCCCACCACCAACACACACAGTCGGTCTGTAAAAACAGCTCGCTATACAGAGAGACCTCTCTACATCATCGCGGGTTTTCAAACGAATCGCAAGTATCAACAAACCAAAGATGCCACAAAATGTGATCACCTGCAATTGAGAAATGAACGTATTTTTCTCACCGGAGTTGTGTTTCCCTATGAAGGACTGGATTTGGATTTTTCAAAAAATAAGTTTGGTCCCCTCTACGAATTGTTTTCAAAATTTCGATGGTCGTATTATCAAAAAGAGAACAGCCCCATGCTGCTACCCCAAGCGTTTAAGGCAAGAGCGCCACTGATTGTCTTTGAATGTTCTTACCTGGAAGAGTCTGTCAAGCCATCCAATATTGACATTCTACTATATTTTGAAACGCATGACAATGTACCAGCCAATACCACGGCCTACTGTTTGATTATTCATCACAAACAAGTGGACTATTTTCCACTGTCCAATCAAGTGACGAGTGTATAAATAACAGGTCAACCCACGTCAAGCCGCTCAGTCATGTCTTGCTTTAAAGTGTCAAGAGGTGTCACACCCTTGAATTTTAACTCTGAGGAACAACGTTTCAACACCTTTGCAACGTGGCCGGTGCCTTTCATAAACCCTCAAGCCTTGGCGGCCGCTGGATTCTATTATTTAGAAACAAGAGATGAAGTGAAATGTGCCTTTTGTGCCATTACCATAGACCAATGGCAAGAGAGCGATGAACCCATGCAGGAACATCAGCGCTGGTCACCTGCCTGCCCCTTCCTGTGCAGAATGGAAGTGGGAAATATACCCTGTCATTCAAGCTATCCCTCACTCGTGCCTCTAAGTGATGAAAAAACAAGTTACGATACGTGTGGTCTGTATGGTGTCAACGGTGCTTCGGTGAGCAGCTCACCGTCAAAAACGCCTAGTTTAGAGGCATTGGGACATCATCGCTGTTATGGACGTTACAAACACAAGAGACTATATTGTTGTTAGAGTTGGTATCGTCCCTATCCCAAAATAACTAAAGCCTGTAAGACGTGTTATGACAATGATGTAATAAAAATATTTTATGTTTGTTAATATTATTTTTATGTCCCCCTGTCCTACCCTAACCTCATTTTTTTAAACTAGCATGGCAGGTAAGTCCATGTCATGGGCACACCTTAGTCATTGATCCTGAGTCCGTCGTCAGTTGATCTTGGTCCAGGCAAGCGCCAACATGTTGCGTACACTCATTGTGGATTGCCAAGGGTTTAAAATTGGTGACATCAAATTTATATTTAAACAAATAGCCATTATCGATTGTACCACTTTTTGGATATCGCAAGCTACGCATTTGCTATTTAAACCACCCCATGCTTTTGATATGTTGTGTGAAAAAGACCGTATACAAACCCAGTGGATTGAAAATCATAGGCAACTGGACTGAAATCAAGGAACCATTTCCTATAAATATTTGGACGTGGTCAAGAAAGCACACTTGTCCTCGGCCAATGTGGTATTTGTGAAAAGTAATGAAACACGTGAATGTTTGCAACCATTTTTGGCGTCTTACTGTCAATGTATCGACCTCATGGACTTGGGCTGCCTATCCCTGCAAACGCTCGTGGATACTTGTTCCTGTGGCAACATTACCTATACAGCCCTAGCGCATGCGTCGCATCTCTTTCATTGGTTAACCACCCATGACTGCTGCGAGTTGTTGAACAAAATTAAAACTCATGATTTACCTGTGATTGACGCCAGTGACATTTCTACAAGCAACGTCTAAACATCTACAGCACGTGATAACGTGGAGAAGGGCAATGCTACGGACAAAGCCATTGGCAAGTTCTTTGTGTGCAAAAAGAAACTAGAGAGTTTTACCAAAGAGGAACTATTGGCGCTGCCCAAGTCGTTTATTTATTGTGTGGCCGCCAACGCGGTGAAAGAAATCTGGCAACATGTACCAAAATCATGGACTCAAGACCCTGTGTTGAGTGAATTGCAACCCTGTACGGATTACGATCACCATAAGCAAGTGGCCATGGCAATAATACCCTCTATGCGACAGTGTGCAACTTGCCAACTGGTGAAACTGTACCATGGTCATAAAAGTCCGAGTAAAGACTTTGTTGAATCATTCCACGGGTGTCATGGTGAGAGAAAGCAACAACAACAACAACAACAACAACAACAACAACAACAACAACAACAACAACAACAAACACTAACATCGTCCACAGAGGAGGAGGAAGACCAAACCTTTTCACCATCCATGGAAAGGAATATCCCAGACCTGTACTGGCAATGGCGTCATTGACAAAGTGATTCAATACTTACCTTTTGAAATCCATCTCCTAGGGTATCGTTTTTGTGGCCCTGGAACTCATCCTGAAAAACATTTGCAGCGTCCCATTAATCTTTTGGATCAAGCATGTAAAGAACATGATCTTTCTTATCGCCATAGTCATCCTGGTTTAAAACATGTGGCAGATAAATTGTTATTGAAAAAAGCTAAACAACGTTTCACATCCTGTGATTCCTCAGTAGGAGAGAGAATGGCAGCCCTGATTGGGATGAGTGCTATGAAAGGAATGTTGATGATGCATGGACATAAACATTGAGGAATTGAGGAGTGAGGAATTGGGATTGGTTTGTATTCTATTTACTTTTGTCAATCCCTATGGTTATGAAATAAAAACAAAGGTTTACCACAGCACAATGTTTTTTTTGTTTTTTTATTTAAAAAAATCATGATGTTGATGGCTGATTTTTCATTTTGACATTTTACACATGACCAAATTACACATTGACATTTGCCATTTTGAATTTACAGTTTAAAAAAATCTGTATGAAGTTTTGCGTTTTTGATGATCTGGGTTTTCCATTTTTGTTGTTTACACTTTTTAAACATTGTCTTTTTGAATTTTCATATTTCACACATTGCCATTTCCAGTTTTTTTAAATGTCCGTTTGAAGTTTTGCATTTTTGATTTTTTGTGATATCGAAACATGGATTTTCCATTTTGCTGTTTACACATTTTCCCATTTGGTGTATGTTGAAAGTTGGGATTTGTCTATGATGTTGATGCAAGTGCTTGACCATGATAATGATGCAGTGTGTTTATGTGTGTGTTTGGAGAAACGTAGAGGTCTACGACTAGTGCAGGTAAGACTGTTTTACAAAAATAATGTATATTTACCGCTACATTTCAAAGAAAAAACTATTGACAAAACAAAATGACTATTGACCATTTGATATATATAAGTGACAATTTGCCCCCACCCGTCCACCCTACCTCACCGTGTTTGCTCTGGTCATACATACACACCAGCTTTATCTCTACTCATGCATTCACACACACAACCATACCTGCCTTTGGGAACAAACACAACCACTTTATTTATCCCCAAAGCACATTCTCTACATGCACACTCATCCCAAAAGAACTCTTTAGTTTACCATTTACATTACAAAAAAATACTAGTCATTAAAGTTACTAAAAATCTATTACTCATTTCATATTTACAAAAACTACAACTTTGTACAGCTTTAAAAGAAACAAACTATATACCATTTTCCAATTCCCAACTCTGTTAAGTTTAAAATAAAAATAAAATTAAACTAGGGTTGCACTGGGCTTTTAAGAGCAAAAGATCCAAGTGGGTTGCCACTATTTATAAAAACTACTATTTAAAATGAAAAAAAAACAATATTTACTAAATACAAAAATACTAAAATCTATGAGTTACAAAAAAAGCCATGTCCCTAAACGATTAAACAGAAAAATCACACTTCCTCCTCCTCCTCCACCACCTCCTTGCGATCATAACCCCAGGGCTGGCTGGAAAGCAGGTCATCAGCCCACACACGTTTGTTATCCATGGAGACGTGGGTGCGTTTTCTCTGTTCCACAAGATAAAAATGATGGTTCCTGGGTTGTATCCTGTACTGTGTATGGGACATAGCGTTGCCAGTGCGTGAAACCGCCAGGTAGTCATCTACCCGTAGCGATTTTACCACTGCCCTGCCTAAACATTTTGCTCTTTTGGCTTCCTTACAGTCTAGTGTGCGATAAGCATTCATTTTCGAGGCCAAACCTACGAATTCGATCATGATGGAATCACCGTATTCATGTTTTAAAACGCCCATTTCCTTCTTATTTTTATCGGCAGCTGAAACACGTTGTCAGCGCTATACGAAGAGGTGTCGAACCAGTCACTATGCTGTCTCATAACGTCATAGGGGTTGCATTGCCTAATGTGGTAAATGAATGAGTCCGTATCCATATCCAAAACAGATACGTCCTCAAAATGGCGTTTGGCAAACTCATAGTGGAATCGATACCTGACCGATTTGGAAAAGTCTAAAATGACTTGCCCCAAATAAATGGGTTTATCCAGGGTCACGCTGGTCTTACTCAATTCAATAGTAGCCAAATCCTCATCGATAACATTGATCGATTTAAAATTTGGCTTGGCAATGTACCGCCGGGCACCCCACCGTCCGTCACAGACATTCACCAATTTAATGCCACGGTATTTGCGGACATTTTCCATGGACTTGCCATAGATGCAGTTGTTCATTAATTTTAAAAAAATCAAACTGCTGTGTTGCCATTTGTCGGTGCTCTGTGTTGAGTCGCATGTATGGCTCGAGCCATGCTTTTTGAGCAAAAGAAATACCTCAATGGATTTTCTTCAACACTATGCCTTGGGCGAGGCATTGCACCAACATTTGGATATGTAACACATACCGATTTTTGTTGTAAGGTGTACCCGTGAGTTTTTCAATTTTCACTTTACTGTAGAGGGGGGACCATTTGCTCAAGGCAGAATGGGAAATCGGCAAGTTTATCATACAAGGATGAGGGATATTCAATATCCACTTCTAACACATATCCATGGCCTGTTTCTTGGCTAGCCTTGTTCACATCAAATTCTGACACTTGTTTGTCAGTCAGCCAAGCAAACTCCCCATAGGGCAAAGGCTGACTCATGGCGTAGCCATACAAATTATTCACGTCATAGTACATTAAGTACGATTGTGGTTTGTCTGGTGAATAATCAGGCATGTAGACTTTGTTCGCTTCGGCATGGCGTTGGTTAAGTGACACAAACCACCGCGAATGCTCTTTTCAAAGAATAGAACCATGTCTACATCGGTGAGTAAATCCAATTCCACTTGAGTGTATTTCAAAGCAGCATCAAACGAGAGCCCAGGACGGGTATAATAGTGAGCCGAGTCAATACACAACTCACGGAATTTTTGAAACACATCGGTGAGCAGCAATACAACCAGTTTTAGGTAATGCATAGCATATTCACCTAGCGTCTTGGTATCAAACACTCGCTAAACTTGACATGCATGTGCATAGACTTCATCGGAAACGGTACTGCGTGCTAGTTTCGAGTAAAATTTGTCTTGTGGTGGGAGTTTTTTGCTTTAACACGTCCCAGTTGTTGCAGAAATCGTAGGGAAATATACCTTTCCGAATGCACAATTGAAATTGCTCAGGATCATTAAAATGCATTCTGGTGTTTTTTAATTCATCCTCATTCAAACCATTCACAAGACTATCTAGCTAGGATGCCATAAACTTAAAGGAATCCAAAAATAGAATGCTAAAGTTTTTTAACCGCCATGTCAAGGCAGTAAAACGCTCATGGTTTTGGGGGATAATGGAAAATGAGCCCTTGTTGACATGACCCAATTCACGAATCAAAAACTGATTATCATAATTTTCCAGATTGTGGAACAAAACACTGATAAAACGAGGAGCTGGAAAGTTCAAATTGCATTTAATGTGAGCAGCTCCACGACACTCTCCCGTAAAGTGCGAGTGATCACGAACGATGTCTTCAGCACTGATCAGTGGTGTTTCACAAATATGGCATGTCGTGGCATGCACATACTGCTGCTGATGTTCTGGAGATAGGCTCATGGGTACGGGTGGTCCAGTAATCCCTGTACATGGTCGGCCAACTATATAAGTTCATCCAAAAACCATCTGGCACAATCTGCCCCCTCTCGGGATTTGTAAAAGGATTGCGTGGGGTCATAGACACACACCACATTAAATCCTATTAAATCCTACGGCAAAGGGCTCATGTCTTTGAAAGGGTGTGGTTGAGCTGAAGGTGGGATCTGGTTCACATCCCGCCATGGGTGTGGTAAGAGCTTCGAAATCTGCATACACCACATAGGGAACATTGTCACACCTAGGAATGTCCTTAAACTTTAACACAGCCTTGTTCCCTTGTGGCAATATCAATCTCACCGCTTTCTGAGAAATACAATCTACCCTACGACGTTCCAAAGAGGTAGGCGACCAAAATTATTGGAGACAACGGTCATAAATATGCTTTTTACCATGTGCTTTGGACATTTGGCTGCTTAGCAATCTACTCAGTCTTTTAATCAGACAATAGTGATTCACCTCCCTTACATATAAATATAAAAGATGAATGTGGTATCGTTTCGGTTCTTTTGTGGCATAAAGAGGACCCACAATCTCATTACCATCAAGGCCATACACCATGAACGAAAAGTCCTAGTTATCTAAATCAAACCTATGGATCTCTGTTAAGTCCATAGGGAACGACACTCGAGTTAAATTTAAATTTTGTTTTAATTCAACAAACTTGGCCTTGTACAGAGAGTTTAGTTTGTATGCAACGGAGACCCTCGCTTGCCCGCTCGCCCGCGTTGCGCGCCTGTCTCCCGCCAGGCACTTTGCCGTTATGCGGCGAAACTAGGCACTGAGTCATTGAGTGTAGGAATTTGTACTTAAATTTGTACTTTAATGTGATCCTTGACCAATTTTTTGACGAACTGACTTACGGAGAGCGATTGTCAAATTACTTTCAACAGGATTCTGCCACTGCTCTCACTGCCAAAGCATCCATGACAGAATTGTGTCGCATTTTCAGTACGAGGATTTTAAGTCGGAACGTGTGGCCCCCGCGAAGCCCAGACTTATCACCATGTGACTTTTATTTGTGGGGGATGCTTAAAAATAGAGAGTATGCGAGAAACCCACACACTATAAATGAGCTTAAAGTATATATTACAGCTGAAATACAGTCAATTGGTGCTGAGGAACTTCAGAGAGTAAATGCCAGTTTCATAAAAAGGTGACAGCGATGTGTAGCAGTTAATGGCGAATATTTTCAGCACCATCTGTGAACTAGGTAAGTACAAATTCCTATACTCAATGACTCAGTGCCGCGTGGGCGCCGCATACGGTAAAGTGCGTGGCGGAAGACAGGCTCGCGCCACGGGCGAGCGGGCAAGCGAGGGTCTCCGTTACATTCAATCTATACTCTCTGTATATTCCTGGTCTCTCACA
Source organism: Meconema thalassinum (assembly GCA_946902985.2). Lineage (NCBI taxonomy): Eukaryota > Metazoa > Arthropoda > Insecta > Orthoptera > Tettigoniidae > Meconema > Meconema thalassinum. The sequence continues at coordinate 800,888,841 of OX336389.2, read as the reverse complement.
GTGACGTTGTGCTGGCTGCAAATATCCAGCCACTCACCACAGGAAGCAATCATTGGCATGGTGCTTTATATTGACCACAGCCTTTTTCGATGCTTTGCTGGTGGTGTTTTAATAAAGCTAGAGCCAGCATTCAACGGGTTGAAATGACAAATGTTGATTTGTAGGTAATGGATTTTGTCTAACGCTAAACCACTGGGTCCTTGTTGCAGTTTATCAAATTTTGATAGCAAGGCATTCACCTCATGTCTTTGGTACCAATCTTTCAGATTATCGGCTATCAAAATCTCTCGCATTTTACTGCCAATATAAAATGTGTTTTTATGCTCACCGTCCTTGTTTTTATATATGAAATCGCACAAGAGTTGTGTATTGACCTTTAAAGCCGTATGCAACCTTTGCGCTGTACAAATTTGTTCTTTGAAAATTTCGAAACAAGATTCGACAAAGTCTTTTTGGATTAAACTTTCCCTAATATTCACCACGCGGCCAGAGCACACGCGTTTCTAAAAACAGGACTCAAGGGATTCCCAAGTTAATGTATCGGTAGCAGTGGCAAAAGACATGATTTTTTATTAAAAAACCAATCTCACCCAAGTTTGCAGCCGTAGATTTTCTAGCTATCGTCCCAAACACACACGTCGTCAGGCTCACACTCTAATAAAACACCATAAGTATATCCATTCCAAACAGCACCTTTGTACAACCTAAAAATTAATATCAAATAGGTTTATATATATTAAAATCTTAACTTGCTTTGTAAAAAGCCCTGCGTTTGCCTTCTGGTAGGTTCAAGTGGAATGGGGTTTCTGTCTCTGACAACAGGTATGCAAATTACCTAAATAAAACAAAATACAAAAAACAATTCATCAATAAAATGGTAAACCAATAATAATTTAAACATTTATTAGCATAAAATAAACTAAACAGTGTTAATCTCACATTTACCTCTAATATATAATGTATCCAATAGGATCACTAATTAGTGTTGAGCACACGAATGCAATTACTTTTACACACATAAGACACAGCCTATGTTTACACTGCAAATTTTAACACAGTAATGACTGACTGTGTGTGATAACATGATCAACACTCTATTACCCCTGCCTTCCTCCCCCTCCCCCTTGCCCTGTGTCCCTCTTACCACAGCTGTTAGCATCGCTCTTGCCCGGCAAATGGCTATGACAATGGTAGGGGGAGGAGTTATACTCGCTTACTCCATTATTTCTCTGACGTATTTTCCATATTGTTCGACCTTCAAGAGACCTCTATGTCAATGTAATTTTCTATTGGCCTGTTGTCCCATCAGCTCACATTCCTGAATCGTGATAACATTTCCCATCCTGTCACCCAGCCAGCCAGGCTCCAAGCAGGCCCTCAGAAGATATTCTGTTTTCCGTTCAGGCTACCAGCAAGACATACTAAGCAAGTTCCGATGTTGTCGACTATAAAAGCCCTGCTTTCATTCACCTCATAGCATTATTATCATTTGTCAATTCACTCATTGCTTACATGATTAAAGATCGCCATGAGGGATTTTGAAATATTCGTCTTTATTTGTTCGTCATTGGAAAATATCGAAAAGCGACCCGTCGTTCTGCCGTTCTGCCATAGATCGCCCCGTCAAAATAGCCATTTTCTGTATTCAGCATGGCAGTGATAGCCTCGTTGTAACACACGCCCAGCGCTAGCGGCTCTCTGTCTACGAGCAGGTTTAATTTAAAAATAATAATTTATTATTATTAATTAAAATAATAATATTATAATAATATTATTATTATTTTCAGACAATAACGATCACATTGGAAATAGGACGTCACCCTGATTCCTTGGACACTTCGTACACGTCTGTAACATGATTGGTACACCAGATATCTGTAAAATGTTAAAAACCCACGTTTACCCCAAAATTGATTTTCCAAATTCCACCCCATTCAAAAAAAAATTACCTCACCATCAAATAGAACGGAAAATATACTATTCAAACAATACCACGCAGGTCTCTATACGACTATTCCTTCACCCTTTTGCAGCATAGCCATACGTATTCAAACACGCACGCGACTGTAAGCAGAACTCACACCTTAACCCTATTAACAGTTTTTTGTCCTAGCAACATGAAATTTATTTTTGGGGTACATGGGATAGTGACCATTCATTTATGTCAATCATTTTTTTTTCTAAAATTCACCGTTCCCAAAATAATGACAAATTCAAAACCAACAATTTTCACCAAAAAAAAAACAACGCACATTCATAGCAAAGAGGACGTCATCCCAATGCCAAAAACCTCTCATTTCTTAAAATCCGACCAGGCGTTGCCAATTATCGCCAATGTTCTCGAGAAAGTAGGCTATCATTTTTTTTCCTACACACTTGAAACCTGCTGTCAGCCTAGAGGGTCTACGGACCATTCATTGACGTCAAAAAAACCTTTTCCCAAAATTCACCGTTTCCAAAAGAGCGCCAATCTCAAAAACAAGAATTTCCAGAAAAAAAAACAACACACATTCTTAGCAAACAAGACGTCACCCCGTTCCTAAACAACACATCGTTCTAGCCTTACAAGCTCATTAAATATCACCAAAATGTTAAATACGCACGTTAACCCCTAATTGCATTTCCAAATTTCACCCATTTTAAACAATAAACTCACCATCATATAGAGCGGAAAAATACCTTCTAAACGAGCCCTCACTCGACCCTACTCCTTCCCCACCACCTAAAATTTTTCCAACATAGCCGTACGTATTCAAGCACACACGCGACTGGTAGGAGAATTGCCATCATCCCACTACTCTTTTTGAAATTTTATCCTAGAGACTTGAAATTTATTTTGGAGGTAGAGGAGGTAGGGATCTTTCACTTATGTGAAACAAACTTTTTTCGTAAACTTGTTAGTTTCCAAAATATAGGAATTTAAAATTGGACTTTTTTAAAAAATATATATATATATTTTTAAATAAAGGACATAGAGACATTTCGTTAGAACTTTTGCACAACGTTCTATCATGATTGGGCTTCAAACTATAGCCTACTTTCAAAACCAAAAATTTTCAAAAATTTAAAAAATATATAATGAGTGATCCATAGCAAAGTGAACGTCACTCTAAGTTCAACGACACCTCATTTGTCAACATCCGACCATGGGTTCACGAGCTATCGCAAATATTACATGGCTGAGGCTTGGTAATGGAGTGAGGTCAATTCTAGAGTGGGTTAGAAATCCTAGTAGCCCCCAACTTAAGTGTTACGCCGCAACTCTCGAAGGCTGTACCTTCGAATTGTTCTTGGATTATTGAAGGTACCACGTGGTTGGCTGTAATGCCACAATCACAGTAGGGCTAATACATATGAAAATAATTGTGCTACAATGAAGAAGACCGTGATGGTGGTGAAACATAAATGCATGGCTGACCAGCTTCAAAGTGGTGTAGAAATGAACTAGAAATATACGGCAGACGACGGCATTACCGGTAATGTGAAAACCAATTTAGAAATCTTTGCCAGGCCTTTTTTCATATTATTATATTGTTAAATTATATCTTTTTAATTGCAATCCTTGTATGTCACTCTTTGTTATTATATTCAAACTAGCAATCCAACCCGGCATCGCCTGGCAACAGTTATGAATGCATTACGTGATAAGCGCCTTTAGTTTAGAAGTCAATGAACTACAACCTATATTCGTTTTACGTCTCAACATGATGGGTTAAAATCGCCGAGTGGACTATTAATTATACTATCATGGAGATGCATGTGCAACGAATTCTTGTCAGACGTAATTTAAAAATGGCGAGGTGCATGAAACTCAAATCCCCCTTCCGCCCAATCTAAAAACACTTATAATAGGCGATGTATTGAAGATAGAGATATGCCCTCGTAGCATTTTTTGTAGAACTTTTCATGCTGAACAATTCTTACACTCATAGTATTAACGGTTTGCCCAGCGTAAGGTCAAAAAGCGCACAGACGCCAGGTTTTCCTTTCGACTTTATCACTGAAATCGTTACTGATTGGCTTCCTTTGATCATAAATAAATTATTTTCTACAAAAACCTTTCTGGAGATATCCTTTACAGAATGGTGAAAACCACATCAAAATCCATCCGGTGGTTCCCGAGATTACCCATGACATCCAAGAATCGGAGACTTTGCCTTATACTAATTAGAGATTATACGCCAATCAGTATAATTTAATATAATATAATCGCCCATCCGTCCAATCTTAAATTGACTGTGAATTTTAAGGAACGAAAAGTTCACAGGCGAAATGAGAGTTGCACTTCCAGGGAATGGCGAGGTGAATGAAACTCAAATCCCCCGTCCGTCCAATCTTAACTTGACTGTGTTTCACAGGCGAAATGAAGAAAATCTGAGTTGCACTTCCAGGAAAACCCCTTCTCAGAAATCTTAAATCAACACGACTCAAAGGTTTGCTTCTGGCTGTATCTGGGGCAATAGGTTCTCCCGCTAGGCTGTAACAAGGATGATAGACTCGCCCTTAGCTAGCTCGTAAACTGTCGTCTCAGAAGTTGAATGGGCATGGTTGGAAGAAATTAAAACGTAAAAACACTTATAGTGGGCGATATATTGAAGATAGAGATATGCTCTCGCGGACGTTTTTGTAGAACTTTCATGCTGAACGATTCTTACACTCATAGTATTTAGATATTTTTAACGGTTTGCCCAGCGTAAGCTCACAAAGCTCTCAGACGCCATGTTTGTTTTTTTCGACTTTTCCACTGAAATCGTAACTGCTCGGTTTCCTTTGATCATAAATAAATTATTTTCAACAGAAATCATCCTCGATATATCCTTTACAGAATGGTGAAAACCGCATAAAAATCCTTGCAATGGTTTCCGAGTTTACCCGTAACATCCAAGAATCGGTGATTTTGTTTTATACTAACTAGAGACTAATTTCAAGCTCCAGAATATAGCGTAAATTTAAATTTCATAGTATAATGTTCTTCTTAGTTAGATGCCTGTAAACCTTCCTACGTTTTTTTTTTTAGTTTATAGGAGGTTTGGCGAGGCCTATGTACGAGCCAGTCCTTTCAGAATATCTGCACACGCCCGGAGATTAGACGTTTCAAGAAGGTGGATTTGTTAAATTACAATACGAGTAATAATTTCATTTGCTTAAAATTAAAGAAAGGCCTTTTATGAGGCAAAATATTCATTTTTATTTATTTTTTGTATTTTCAAAACTACAAATGGCTTCTCTGGGTGAAGCCATCTTGTGGCAAGAATTCAAAGATTACAAATTCCGCCCATTATTTTAGGGGGTCTGTACTGCGGTATTCGCAGCTGTGCGGGCCATTTAGCGGGTTACTTAAACAGAATTCTAAGTGGGTTTGGGGAAAGGAACACGATGAGGCATTCATCAAACCTAAAGAGGGTTTTAGGGATGCTGTCACACTTAGGTACCCCGGGCAGGATAGTCAGTATATTGTGATGACAGATGTTAGCGACATAGGTTTAGCAGGGGTGCTTTTCAAAAGGATGGGGATGGTAATCTAGGCATCGTGTCACTCTTTAGTAGAGGTCTAAATTCCGCGGAGAAAAGATACACTACTAGTGAGAAGGAATTGCTAGCCATTGTGTATTCGCTGGGTAAGTTCCGGACCTATGTGCTTGGCCGCAAATTCCTAATCTATACAGACCATAACGCACTTACGTTTCTTAGGACATGTAGGATAACCTCGAACCGGCTTTCTAGGTAGATATTGGCGATCCAACAGTACGATTTTGATATATTTCATGTAAAAGGGTCAGATAACGCATTCGCGGATTTTGTGAGTCGCCACCCAGAAATTGCTGTGGAAGGAGTTGAAGCTAGGAGAGAGGAAGAAATCTTGGTCTGTGTAACTAGGATTTAAGATGGGGACGGGGTGGGGTTAAATTTGGGTAAAGTGAGAGAGGAACAATGCAAGGACGAGGAGATTCAAGACATTTATCGGGAACTTGAGGAAATGGAACATATGAACATTGCTAAGAGGGGTAATAAGGAATTCAGGCTTTTTAACGACTTGCTAACTAGGAAATGCTTTGGTGAGAGATGGTGCGTGTGGGTTCCTAAGTCTTTGAGGTATGATATTATCGGGTTTTATCATACGGAGTTAGGCCCCTATGGTGCAGAGAAGGTGTTTGGTGCTATTCAGGAGAACTTCTTCTGGAAAAACATGGGCAGGGAAGGAAGAAAAACTCTAGCAACATGTGAGGTGTGTCAGAAGTGCAAGCATCCCACAAGATGTTTAGAAGGGCCAAGGCAGGCTGTTCTAACTCAGAAACCAGGTTAGTTGGAGTGTGTTGACCTCTATGGGCCGTTGGTGAAGTTTCAGTATGGCTATATGTCTTTGTTGTTGTTGATGCCTTTTCGAAGCAGTTAAGCTCTATCCTCTAAGACAGGCCACGGGGAGGGGTTGTGTAATTTGCATAGTGGGAAAATATATTCCGGAGTTTGGTAAGCCACTCCGAATACTCTCAGACCACGGTTCTCAGTTCACCTCGAAGGTAGTGAGGACCCAGTTGAGTGAACTGGGAATACAGTGCACGTATTCCTCTATATGTTTTCCCCAAGGAAACACGTCTGAGAGAGTAGTGAGAGAACTAAGGTGCATGTTAGGACCTATGTGAATGAGCGACATAATGCCTGGTTTTCGATGCTTCAGGACGTTGAGCGTTGGCTCAATGTAACCAAACACGAGAGCACGGGTCGCACTCCCATAGACGTCCAGCTGGGCAGGAAGCCTGTCAGCGAACTTGGAATGATTTTGGGTTTGATGACAGGGGAGGCCGTACCCAGAGATTTAAGTATCAGGTTAGCTGGGGAACATTTATGAAAGGCTAGTAAGAAACGGCAGAGGCAGCAAGGGAAGCGGGTGGGAGATAGGTTAGGTGTGCTTTTGAGGGTGCCTCATGTCTCGTCCGCGGACCAGAAATTGGTAAGTATTTCTTTCATTTGTAAGAAGGACCGTATGAAATTGCACGGAAAATAGGGGCCTGTGCGTACGAACTCCTTGCAAAGGACGGAAGGGTACTAGGGATTTACAATATTTCCAACCTAAGGATGTACATATCCTAGTAGCCCTGTTCCTTGTGTATATATTTGTGGAAGGTAGGAGTTCGGATTTTGGAAGGGAAGTCATGACTAAAAGGATTGCTTTTTATTATATGGTATAGGACCAAATTAAGCAAGGGGGCGTTCTGTAATCTATATTTTATAAGTCCCCCATGACAGTTAAATATAGGCTGGTGGATTTATTATTTCTACAATATCAATGTTATCGTGTTGGCAGCGGGTTCAATTGCATTGGACACGTGTGCAGGAGACGCAGTGGGAATTATCATTATTATAACTATTATCACCTACGTATACTTTTTATTATTAATTATTCAATGTAGTTTAGGTCACTTTTGACGAGATTCTGGAGCTTGCTTTATTCCTATGTTGTCTATGAAAGTTTTTTGATGTTGTTCAGACCACTGAATCAGGAGTCAGGTTCATATTCTGGTCACACTTACAGAAGGCAGCACGTCACGGACACTATTGTCTCAAATATGTAGTGCACGCTCACCCCGGTGGGTGAATGAGGAAAGAGCTGAGCAAGGGGCTTGCCATCAGTAGCCTGGACAGACAGGCATGCGACAATCGGTGCTTCTGAGAAAGACTCCCTGGTATGAGGTGTGGTTTGGAGGGACGTGCGGTAGCATTCAGACTGAGTGCACTGCTGCAGGAGATTGTTCCTCTGGAGTTACTGAGATGACTGGTTGGGGAGTGTGTCTCTCTTGAGTTGAGTGCTTCGTGTTCCAAAGGAAAGCTAAAAGCTTGAAGACTGTACCTTCGAATTGATCTTGGGTTATGGAAGGTACCACGTGGTTGGGTTTGGCTGTAATGCCACAATCACAGTAGGGCTAATACCTATGAAAATAATTGTGCAACGTTGAAGAAGACCGTGATGGTGGTGAAATATAAAGGCATGACTGACCAGCGTCAAAGTGGTGTAGAAATGAACTAGAACGGCAGACGACGGTATTACCGGTAATCTGAAAACCAGCTTAAATATTATTATATTATTATCTTATATCTGTTAATTGCATTTCTTGTATGTCATTCTTTTTTATTATCTTATATCTTTTTAATTGCATTTCTTGTAGGCAGCATCAGAATATAGAGTAAATTTAAATTGGATAGTTTCTTTTTAGTTAGATGCATGTAAATCTTCCTACGTATTTATTAGTTCATAGGAGATTGTATATTGGCTTTCACGGCCGGTGAATTAAAACTCAGCAATTCTTCTAGGTTTGTGCCGTGTCTTGTGTGGGATTTCGCCTAGGACACCAAGCTGGCTCATCGGCGGGCTCTTGGTGTCCCCGCCCGGACCCCCACAGGAGTAATGAACTGCGCGCCACCTCCCTTTATATAAGGTGCAACTGCACCTCTTAACTGTGAGAACTAAAATCTCAAGCAGCCTCAACCTCCATATGAAGGCTTCCAAAAAGATTGTATATTGGCTTTCACGGCCGGTGAATTAATACTCTGCAATTCTTCTAGGTATGTGCCGTGTCTTGTGTGGGGTTTCGCCTAGGACACCAAGCTGGCTCATCGGCGGGCTCTTGGTGTCCCCGCCCGGACCCCCTCAGGAGAAACGAACTGCGCGCCACCTCCCTTTATATAAGGTGCAACTGCACCTCTTGACTGCGAGAACTAAAAGCTCAAGCAGCCTCAACCTCCCTATGAAGGCTTCCAAAAAGATTGTATATTGGCTTTCACGGCCGGTGAATTAAAACAGCAATTCTTCTAGGTTTGTACCGGGCCCCACACAAGACACGGCACAAACCTAGAAGAATTGCTGAGTTTATAGGATGTTTGGTAAGATCTATGTACGAGCCAGTCCTTTCAGAATATCTGCACACGCCCGGAGATAAGAAGAGTTTCAATAAGGTGGACTTTTCACTTACAGTACGACTAATTATTTCATTTGCTTAAATTTTAAAGAAAGGCGATTTATGAGGCAGAATATTCCTTTTTTTTTGTATCTTCAAAGTTACAAATTGCTTCTGTGTGTGAAGCCATCTTGTGGCAAGAATTGAAAGATTACAAGAGGCAATTAACATAAGTAGGATATATGAAAATAGGCTATCTAGTTCTTCACGGAACTACTTGTTTGTTAATACGTTTATGTGTATAAATCTGAAATCGCTTTCGAATAGTTAACTTCTACCGTATCGGGCTTTTGAAACGATTGCTTTCTAGATTTTAGTTAGTAACCTTTACTATTCATTTAGGTTATGTTAATCACTTGAACAAACTCTTAAACGAAACTGAGTTGCTAATGTGGTTCTGTGTCTTAGCTGATGTCCGTGAGTTGCAGTACTGATTTCCATTTCACTAGACTCCTCAGAGTTGACTGCTGCCCCCAACCCATTGTACTTATACGTTGGCTAATGGCACTATTTGACACTATACCTTCAACCTTGTTAAGCAATACTAATGCCATCTGTTGTTGTATCGTACAACGAACGTTCTTGTGTGTGTGTACTTATTCAGCCAGCTGTGAATCCTAGCTCATAGTGGTGTGTGACTATAGTCCTGGACCTTCCCACCCATTATAGACCAATGTCTTTCGTTTGTCATTCGTAAAACGGATCGTCCATATATCGAACTCCCGACTATAAGAATGTGATTTTAGACTCTATAATACTGTCTAAATTTGGCCTTGATTTATTGAGAATATGGTACAAAGTACATCCTTCCCGTTTGGCATTTTTCCCTTATCATTGGTTCCCTCCTTTATTTCTCTTAGCCAGGCATCGTGCGGAATGTTGCTTCTTGTTTGTTGTTGGGAAGGTTGCCTAATAATGTGAATAGTGGCGAGCTCTCCAAAAATGTGTGTTCGTTTAAGTTGAATGGGTTGTTTACCTTAAATGAATGGATCTCTATGGCCTCTTTGATATCAAGTTACCTACCTTTTCTCATAGTGCAGGTTTTTAGGTCCGTTTCTCTTTTAGTGTTTTCTGTGTTCTTTATAGCATGTGTCCATTCTTCTTCCGGGTTTTCCTACGCAATTTGCTTGACACCCTGTATCCTAGTACGTCAATAATTATACTCCAAATTTTGAAGTATGGCTTCAAAAATTAACATATAATTTGAGATACAGTATTATTCATAGATAATATTTGTATATAAATTTTAACCTCAACACAATGATCAGATTCTGATGATGACCGCTTGAAGGCCGAAACGCGTAATCCTAAAAGTATCCCATTGTAATCGTGATCATAACTAACACACGTATTTTTCCAGGAGTGGTATTTACTTGTGATTCATATAAGTTATTATAAGCATTGTACCACGTCCAGTCATTGGGCAAATTCGTTTTGACCGAATGAAGAGTTACAGCTGACATTTTGTATAGGCAACACTGAAATAATGGCTTCAAAACTTTACATATCATTTTACGTTTAACATGGCATTGAAGGATGCTTTTTATTATCGGGATGATGCGTTATATTTGCTAGTTAAAGTACTGCACGGCTCTCAGTAGTTATTTAGTTATTGGAGTTTTAAGGGGAAGACCTGCCAGGTTATATTCCCCAAACACAGCTCACATTCATAGCACTATTTGCCCTTCAGAAGTAAATTATCAAGGAATTCCATTATGCTTTTTTTTATTGTGCAGAGTACAGTATGTATCTGAAGGAAAGTACGAGTTTGTAAGTTCTTTTTAGTTCCATAGTGTTGGTAGTAACAGTGCGGGATGTGATTACACAACCACCTACACGTTTCCCTTAGAAGAAGACAATATTTAGTTTTAATACCCTGCGGAATAATAAACACGTTGTATAATAATTCAAAGTAGCCTAAACATTGAATAAGGCTCCCAGTTTTCACCAATGGAATTTTGCACTTCAGTGTTGATAAATAAGGTGAAGTTGTGGATATGTATTACCAACTACGTTTCGGGGGATTCTCTTGATTATGATTGGCTTAATTCGTTACTAATTATTATAGACCAATTATTATTATTATCATTAGTCTAGTATTATTAACTAGCTTTGACGAACTCATTTTGCTGGTAACAAAAATAGTTTACTCCTCTCACATCCGTGACTGACAAGAGAGGAACACGGTGGGTTGAGAATTTGTTGTCCATCACATGTGTAATTTCAATTTTCACTCTAAAAAATTACGTACTGGTTAGAAATGGAGTTGTTGTGACAACAATAAAAAGCCAATGATAAAGTGAAATATACTGACCGCCAGTACTCATAAAACAGATGTATTCTTCCTCCGGGTCAAAATCAATGTAAAGTAAATGACTTGTTATTATAATGAGCTTAGTTGGGGCACAAACCTTCACAGGGCTTTATGATGATGAGTAGAGTGGTGAAGGAATCGGAAACGCTGTGTGTCACTAATTTGAAAGTCTTAAAATATTAAGAGTTTCATGTTTATTTCAAGATTCTGATTTAGCTTGACTGTTTGAAACAATCTCTTGTGATGTCCTCTCGATAAAAGAGCCCCTCATTGAAAATTCCACTTGATATCACCACGTAGTGTAGTGGCTAGCCGTTTGGCTGTCACCTGTAAGGTCCAGGTTTGACACCAGCCTTTGCCAAGAAATGGTATTCCGATCCGAGGGCTGGCTCGGAGTTCTCTCAGTTTCGTGAAGAGAACCTGACCAGAGATGGAATCAATTTCTACCTCTGCCATCCAGAAAGTGGTTTTCCGTTACTTCATGCTTATACTCCAGGCAAATGTCGAGATGGTTCTATTCAAGGCCATGGCCACCTCCTTCCCAATCTTTGCCTCCGTTACAACTACGAATACAACTACGGAAAGTGCAATAACACACATATCCATCATATTCTATACACACCCAAGGGTATGGGAAGGAAACGGCCACGATATTCCAACCCTAAGTTAGCCCTAAAAAGAATCAAAATGCCACTTTGCCTATAACGTGAGGAATAATCCCCTTGCACCTAGCACCCAGAGTAACAGGGAATGGGGTACGGGGCGGTGACTGGCAATTAAGGTTTGCAGTCTGATGCCCTTCATGAGATATCAAATGAATTTAGACGAAGAGGTCTGGGCGAAGAGCTGGTCAATTGGAAGTCACATTCCCAGCGTTTGAAGGAGTTGAAACTGGGAAACCTCGGAAAACGGCTGACTATGGATTTCGAACGAGACCGTCCCGGAATTCGGTATATAGCCTGTCCCTATTCTGGTAATGGTATTTGTTTTGAGGCACCAAACAGAAAGGTCACCTCTCCCTTGGTCCGATGGTTGGCTGTGTAATGCGCTTAATTGAAACAGCCGGTGACCATGATATCCAAGCCCCTCAAGTGAATCAACAACAACTCAAACAGTATGTTTAAGCAAAATAAAATAGTCGCTTTAAATACCAGTCAGGCACATTTCCGAGCAGGGCAGCATTGTTAAAGAGTTTGGATGAATGGGATTGCAGCACAATTGGATTTGACTACAAACAAATGTGTAGCCTATAGCCTATTAGGGGTAGAGATTTCAAGGGATTAAATAATAATGCTCTCATACCGGCAATTTGAAAGACCCTGCCAACACAGCGTACTGCATTGGCGAGTTCGTTATAATTTTTACCGAGTTCCACCTCATAATACGTAAGCTAATTGCCACCGTAGAAAAGCCCTATGTGTGTACATTGCTGAATGAGGCCAAACAATGTGCAAATTGCATATCGTCACTGTTCCTGTCGGTGGCAATATAACAGTAGTGTACTTGTTGTGATGCAGAAATTTCGTCGCACTGCCAATGTGTAGGAATCCATGTTAAAGGGTGCGTGCAAGCTATAATGAAAACAATATGCCGGAACTCCAAACTACCTGGGTCACAAAAAGTACAGGAAAATGTGGTAATGAACAAAACACGGGAAGCATGCTAAATAGTAGTGTGATAAATGAGTTGGTTCTCTCTCGATATTAAAGCAGATATTTGAAGCCAGAATAATTTATTATCGCGATAATTTCAATCATTAATTGAAAACGTTTAAAGAATAATTGTTTGCTAGTTATTGTTGTTTTAAGGTTCTGAACACCTAGGCCATATGCCCCTTAATGAATTATCGTGTTTCCAGAAATAGCCTATACTGTTGTTTGGAATAGAGAATATGTTGATGACAATGAAGAAGTGAGATGATATTAAGAAGTGAAGAACAAGAACGGCAACCACCTATCGCACTGAAGCATTGCATGCATACTGATCAGATCACAAACAAGTAGTTCTGTCAAGAAAATTACGAGCCTATTTTACGTACAAGTTAAAGTTTCTAACCAATTATTCATCTATTTAGAATAATAACTTTATCGACAGAATTAAATTGGTAACACTGGCATTTAATATTTTCTCAAAATACACCTCAAGTATTGAGGCCTAATAGAGTACTGCAGTATGCTTGAAATTGCTCCCTTGCATGGATTCTGAGATATGGAGAATCTATGGCTGAAATGCCCAGGAAGTGTTATTTGGTAGTTGGTAGGATTGCCTCAGAGAATGTACACAATAACGTATTTTATGGCATACACTGTGTATAAGAAAATATGGGTAGCAATCCATTAAATGATATAAAAGTCGCATGCATGTAAACATGGAACCTACAAACGTGCGTAGAATAATCTTGATAAGTCTGACATATATGTTTATCCCACAGTCTGCAACATTACGTCTTAATACTCTAGTTTAATGAATGGAGTGTTGAAATTCATTGTATGAACGGATCCCACAACATTGAGTCTAGGGTTCAAATGTTAGCAAAATGTTACTCGGTAGGTGCTAGCTCTGAGGATTTGTGAATAAGCAGATTCATGTCTATTAAGGTAGAAATTGCGTGTGCAAAATATAGTTCCATAAATTACAATAGCATGGTAGTTGTATGCAGTTGACTAATGCAATGTATTACCCGTGCATACAATTATGTTGGTTACATGAACGTTAAAAATTTACTCTCACTATGCATAATAAGGCTTGGTACTGTACCCTTACCAGGATAGAAGATTGAGATTTTTTTTTAGGCACAAGAAGTCTATACGCAAAATCTTGAAGCGAGCGTGACTCGGGAGTTCACCCGGTCACGTATAGATTGCACGCGTAGGAGACACGCGGCACGCGTGTACTTGGGTGTGTGTGTAGAATTTGTCTGATAACCTGAGTTATTGCTGGCTTGTAATAATGTGTGTATTTGCAATTAAGGATCGGGAAGGAGGCGTCCATGGCCCTAAGATAGAAACCGTCCGGAATTTTGGCTGGAGTAAAAGTTGGAAACCACGGAAAACCACTTCCAGTGTGGCTGATGTGGGAATCTAACCCACCTCTTCTCAGATTCTCTTCACGAGGCTGAGTGTACCCAATTTAAACCCTCAGTCCAGTATTAAATTTCTTGGCAGAGCTGGGAATCGAACCCGGACCTCCGGAGCGACACATCGATAAGTTATGTTAATATCCATGACAGTTTTTAATTTTCTGCATTACATGTCACGTAGCATAACCTACCAATTCGATCGTATTCTCTTTATAAATCGGCAAAATTGAACGTACTCTTCACAAAAATACATCGTAAGAGAATGAATGTGGCAATGTAGTTACATCCCCACTAAAATGGAGCGTGGGCTTTTATTCATAAAAGTGTGCATACACTGTATTCGAATCGCTATTCTACCCGTTCGTGCCCACCACGTACGGCCAGGCTTTAACCGATCCAGCCACCAATGCACGGTACACAACGCGCGCTGAACGTGCATTAGTTACTGTGACCGAACCACCTCAAACGTTTAAGTCTTTGTCAAAGCTATCAATCATTATTTATGGTGTTGATTTAACTTTCTACTATCACAGATCACGTGGCGTAAGCTATTAATTCGATTGTATTACGTGTATGTGTGTTATTTCGAGGAGCATAAATTAAAATTTCTTTCTTCTTTTCTTAGTCGTTTACCCACCAGGATGGTGGAACCCACGGACTCAGCGAGGGAACTCACCACTACCGCCTCGACGGGCAGTGTCCTCAAGCTGGGAACATCTAATCGGAGTGGATACAACTGGTGATGTGTGATTGGAACCTCGCCCAGGCGGCCTCACCTGCAAAGCGAACAGGGGCCTCATGAGGGTGGGTAATGGATGGTCAGGATGGATAGGCAAGGAAGAGGGAAGGAGGCAGCCGTGGCCTTGAAGAAGGTACTGCCCCCGTAATTGAATTATGTAGAGACCACGGTGGCTATATTTGAAATTATAAGGAGAGTTATGGTTGTCATAGTTATGACGTGGGTAGTCATGACGTAAGCACGGATGACGTAAATGTTATGCCAGCAGGTTACTTGAGCTGCGATTCTCAGTGACGTCAGCATTTAGTCGAGAATGTTCCAAGATTTACGACGCAGTCGCAGGAAACGAGGAATTCTGCTGAGGAAGAAACTATGCTATTGGAGGAGAGGCATGAACCAATCAACGATAGTTTAAAGGAAGACGGAGATTGCTGAAACTATGGTATTTTTATTACTTTTGGAATGCAGAATTGTGGAAATCCATTTGCAGTAAAGGCATTGATTTGGAATTTTGGTGAAATTTATTTTCAGTTTTTGAATTTTGAAAATCCGTCATGTATTAACGAAGTTGGAAGTTTTAGCGATGACGTAGTATCACGCTTTGGAAGGGATGGAAACGCCCCTCGGGAAGTTAATAAAAGGGCTTGCGCAGAAGAGAGGAGCCTCTTTCGTTCTCTGATCATTCTGAGATCTCATTCTCAGATCATCGAAGTCTATTGTGAAAGTTCTTTTCTTATACATTCATTATAGTGAGACGTCGAAGTGAACAGCAGTGAAAAGAATCGTCTTTATAACGCGTGGCGAGGCCACTATATTAACGAGATCCAAGTCAAACTAGGTGAAGTTGAAACGGACCTTAGAAAGCTTCTACAAGTTTAGCTTTGAACAGTTAGCGGTCACCGATAAGCTAATTGTATTGTGCAGTGCTACATGCAGTTATAGAGAAAAGCTGAACAATTTCGACCGATTAGATTGAAAGATATTAGCAGTTTTATACGATTGACAAAAGTGATTATCTCGCCACAAGAGAAGCACTTTTGTATAGCCAGAATCAACGCAACGGCTGACGCTGCGAGTGGAATAGAAAGACTTCAGATTGCTTGGTTACACAACGATACAGTATAATGGAGCAATTGAATACGGCAGTTTGTTCTTCTGACACTACAACCGAAGAGCAGATGGAAGGCTAAAGGGCTTATTGCAATTGGGACATATTTCAACGGAGTAAGATAGCGACATGGAACTTCGCTAATTGCTATTCCACACAAGCGAACATGCGGTGAATACCATCTACACCCATGTTTCGTAATTAAAGGCTGAATACCATCGAACAGCCATAGAAACAATTTCATACTCTGAATATGAATAATTTCTTCGGAAATTTCTACAAAACTTCATGGCGATTGTCTACTGGAACTTCAGGGAATTTTTCAAGAGAGGTCAGGGGTGTCCCGACTCACAAAGAAGATTATTGCCGGAAGGATGTCTATTCGTCTTCAAGGAGCAGAGCGATTTACGGAGAAGGAAGCAGTTCGATTCTCCGAGGGTGCTATTTCCTATTTCGAGGATGGAGCTCAACTTTAACTTGGTGAAATGGATCCATCAGCAGTCTTCTTTGGGGAATTTTCCTCTGGAACGTCAATCGGCAGATAAGGTAGTCGTGAACGTTTATTGTATTTGAGTTTACTAATGATGTTTGAGCAATCATTTTTCCCATATTTTTATCCTCATGTATTTTGCCCTATTTTCTTGTTGAGATTCTTATTCTCAGTACACCTTGATGAGTTTTGCATTTTTCGACGATTTATTAAGACATTGTGATGTCATGGGCATAGTTAACGATTTTGAATCAGTTGAGACTGATATTTCGATTTTTCAGTAATTAATATTTTATTTTGTAGTCACGATTTGACTGTAAGTTAATGATTTTTATGGCAGATTTAAATTCAGACAGCGTGTCACTTTATTAAAGTAATTCAACCCCAGTTTAATTACTTTGACCAATTTTCTGTCATCATCAAGAAGGAAGAACATTTAAATGATTTTAGAGCGTTAAAATCTCTTACGTTGTCGACGATCTTGGAAATACTAGTCGTTATTTGTATTGATTGCAACACAGACATTTATCGTCAGTTATGAATGAACATTGCATCATAGACACTTTTGTGAAAGATTAACGTTAATAATGAATTATTGAATGCATTAAAGTCAAGAACTTTTGTTAGGAGATTTTCTCAATTAGAGATTTATAGAACGATGTTTGCATTCCCCAGTCTAATTGGATTCTATTCGACTACTTTGCATTTTAGTCGCACTTTATTTGAAGATAGTATTTTCATACTACAATTTCTTTTAGGATGTTAATCTTAAATTTTGATAGACCAGACAGGCGTATATAAGCGTATTCACTATTAAATTTGTTTGTGATTGGCAAGTTTTGACTTCATTTCGGTTCATGAATGAAATCCACGAAGGTTAAATAAAAACAGTTTTGAAACTATTAATGATTATAAAATTTTTTAAGTATAGTTCGTTGAAAACTAATCAAGTGAGTTACTGTTATAATTAACACGAGTTTTGAAAGAATTTGAGATAAGATTTTGAATGAAGGTTGCCGTCACAAATCATTATTAAAACCTTTATTAAACCAGATTGTGACATTAACATGTATAACTAACCTTCATTGGTCGATTATATTAAACGCGATTATGAAAATTACCAACCGAATGAACATGTGGTTAATGTATTTCTTAAATTAATAATTTAAACAATTTAAATGTTAATATTGTAAATAATTGCTGTAAATATTTTTGAAAATAATGTGGAACGAGAGTGATGTTAAAGGCGTGCCTATAATATTTTTATTGTCTTTGACAAATATTATAAACAATTTCTAATTGTTATAAATAATTTATGTGATTTTGTTATAAACATTTAAGAGCTAATTAAACATTTGGATTGAACTTAACAAGTTTAAGGAATTAACATAATGATCCAATAGGATGTGAGCAAAGTACTTGAAAGATTTGCGTAAATATAATGTGAGTTGTCTTGTAGACATTTAAAAGCTTCAGAGAGCAAGCTGTACTCTTACGTAACTTAGCACGTGAGAAGGGAGTGCATTTGACCAGTATGCAACAGGTTGGAAGGTAGCCCGCAGCTGTGCCAACATCTGGTTCTCAGAGAGTGAGGTCGTACACACTCTGGCCTTGCGATTATAAATACCATTCTCATGTTTATTAAAAGGAAACCAAATGCTCTATATATGTCACACCCTGACGTCCTTTTCCAATCCAATAGTGTTATGAATATTACGTTATTTGGAGCTCTTGGGAGCTAAAATGTTTTATATCATGTTGTATGATAATTTTGCAAGTCCTACTGGAGGACGTAGTCAGATTGACTTGGGCTACTGATAGCCACGTTGATTTTGTTGTGTTATCAAAATCATACCCTTTATTTGAAATAAAGCTTTTGTACAGTTCAAAGTTCTCGTCTTCGTTATGGTTCATTTTTAAATGTCATGGTGGAGGTTATTGTGTGAACAGACTTTTAGTGATCCTGTTGTCAACTCAAACCCCGAGATAATTAAGAGGTAAGTAACGGTAAGTATGAACCCCCGTCTATTTTGGTGTGTTCCACAATGATTTCCTGTGAACTTCTGTGCTCTTATCTCGATAGTATCTGTCAGTGCCATTTTCATTGATGTAGCTATGCCGGTGCGATTGATAATTGGCAATCCGATTGAGGGGGCGGATATCTGACAGCCTACTATCCAGGTAATCGGGGACAGAAAGATTGGCGACCCAAGAGCGTGGGGCTGAGTCAACAGAAAGATTGGCGACCCTAAAACGTTGGGGCTCGATTCAACATAACTGGATTACCAGGTTGAACGCCAGTAAGAGTGGCAAACCTAAAACGTGAGGTTCGATTAGACTCAAATAAAGAGGTTGATTCTTTGTTAGATGTCTAGGCCAATTGTAGTATTTAAGAGTGTGATTATATAGGAATTAAATGTTGTATTATGTTAGGAAAATTACACTCAGAAAAGATCAGATCTTATACAACTTGAGAAAGGTTAAATGGGCAGGAAACTTAGAAAAATCGCCTATAATCTGGAATCTTATTTTATTTGACCGGCTTATGACATTTCAGTCATATTAAAGATAAAATTAAATTATTTGGATTGTAAATGTAAAGTATTTGTGTTAGGATATTTTAAAATGAGCCAGGGAAATTTGAACATGTGCTTGAGTTTGTTTCAACATGAAGTATCTTCGAAGGTTAATTATAAGGTAGTTATAAGTTAGATTTAAGGCAGAAAATTGATAAAAATTATATATGGTGAAAAGTGTTGCTCAAATGTTGTTATTTTGCTCTTTTGATGTATGTCCCTACAGCAGTCCATTTTTGAATAATATTGTAATGGCAGATGAAAGTTTGAGGTTTATGTAAGAGGAGATGTCTGCTAACATGAAGCAGATGATGGAGGAAAATGCTAGTAATATGTCTGCTAATTTGAAAGCAAGCATGACTAGTAGTATGAAGCAGATGCTGAATGAAAGCATGAAGGAGAATAATAGTAATTTGTCTGCTAATTTGAATGCAAGAATGGAGGAGAATGCTAGTAATTTGAATAGTAGTATGAAGGAGATGGAAGCCAGGAATACTAGTCGAATGGAGGAGAATGCTAGTAATTTGAAAGCTAGCATGGGTGAAAGTTTGAAGGTTCTTCAGACTAGTGCTGCTAATTTGGAGGATAATATGTCGCGTTTACAGATTAATACCCTAGGAATTGAAAATACTGTAAGTGACATCCGCACAGATGTATCTAATGTGCATAAAAATGTTGATGATGTTAAATTTGATGTGTCTTAGGTACAGAAAAACCTTACAATGTTAAATCTAGATGTAGCTAATGTCCGAGGGGATATTTCTTGTGCTAGAGCCGAAGTAGTTGTTGTCAAAAACGATGTAGCGACTGTCCAAAACAAGGTCGAGGAAGTCCAAAAAGAAATTCAAAAAGCTAGAACTGATGTATCCAATGTTCAGGTAGATATTAATAACATTCGTGCGGATATAACTGAGGTGCAAAGTGACATAACTAAGATTCAGGTAGAGGTCAACACAGTTTTCGTAGATATCACTAAAGTCCAAACTGATGTAAATAAAGTCAGGGAAGAAATCGAAAACTCAAAAACTCTTTGTACGCGTAATATAACTGCATTAGCAACTAGACTAGTTGATGAATCAGTTAGAACAACAACGTCTTTAGCAGAGTTGAAGTATGATGTAGAGGTCATGAGAACCCAGGTATTAGACCACAATAGAGTATTAAAAGAGGATATCGAAGTAGACATAGCAGAAATGTTAACAGCAAACGTAGCGGTATTGAAAGACGAGTGGAATAAGTCAAGTGGGGAACATGTAACCCAAATTCAGGAAAGGATTGAAAGAAAACTTGCCAGTACGCAGATAGAAATTAACAATGAAGTAATACAGATTAGGAAAGATTTAAGCGTCAGGATAAATTCGCTATCCGAAAAACAAGTTGACGATAGAACACAACTAGATCAGGATATGCAAACTTTAAAATCTACATTAGAGGAACAGATGCATAAAGTTGTCTCGGATGTAAATGAAACGACGAGTAAACTGAAAAATTTGAAGTTAGGAGAGGCTAGTTTAATGCAGGACTACAAAGAAGAGATAATCAAGAAAGTCTTAACAGAAATCACCGACAAGGATACAGAAGGCTTAGCTTGCGAATTGAATAGGAATTATGCTAGAAGACATAACCTAGAGCCAGAAGAAAGAGACGTGACTCCTGAAGAACGTGTATCCAGATTCAGAGAGGAGGATGACGAGAGGAATATGGAACCTGAGTGGAACTATCGAGATAGTGGGAAAAACTATCCGGATTCATATCCGAGGAACGTGACGGTCATTAGGAATTTCGAAGACAAACCACAAAAATTCAGTAACACTGATAGTTTGACACCTATAGAGTATGTAAGGAATCTCAAAGATTATTTCATCGAAGCTCACATTCCCAGAGAGAGAGAGATGAAGATAGTAGAGAGATATCTGATTGGAGGACCCCTCGAATGGTTTCGCGCATTTAGATACACATTCAGTAACTTTGACGAGTTTGCAGAGGCATTAATCAAACGATTTTGGTCCATAGAAGCGCAGAATTCGTTAAGAGCGGAGGTGTATTCAAGAAAATACTCAGGTACTCTTCCAACGAGGTACGCTGATTTCTTTACGAGTCAGTTGTCCCGCTTGAGATTTTTGCAACCCCCATTGTCCACGGAGCAACTAATAGATGCGATTTCTCGTATGCTGCCAGTTGAGGTGAGAAGACTTATAATTTCGTCCAACATCAGGGATTTATCCAGCATGGATGAATTACTGAGAAGGTTAGACTACACAAGTCCAATGCCTAACGTAGTCCAGAAAGGTCAAAGGCAGGAGTTTAAAGAAATTAATACGGTATATATGGACCAAGTCCAACAAACTGACAAGCCAGAGCAGGAGAAAACTGACAATGTAGGTCCTCACAGGAATAATCAGTTTAGAAATTACAGATCACAAGGTTACCGACCGTATCAACAGAGAAGAGGTTGGAACTACAACCGAGGAAACTACAATGGAAGAGGCAGATATTACAACAATAATGGGTCTAACCGAAACTATAATAGGAATAACCAAAACCAACATAGAAACCAGAATACTCAAGGTCAGGTTATGACACCTGATCAGTATCAGCAAAGAGAGAAGGAAAGCCAGCAATACTTAAAAGAATTAAGGGATAAAGAAGCTGACAATCAAAAGAAAAGGCAGGATGTTGTAATCGATCCTGGGCCTTCTACGAGCCAGCAGAATTTTGAGGTCGGTAACACAATAAAAAAACGCCGATTTCTCAACGTCAGTGAGAACCTGTAAATACATTGCCACACCACACCTGATTACGATTAATGAGATATACGAAGTTACCGATGAAGATTTACTAGAAGAGAGGGGTATTGTTAAAGAGGAAAGACCATGTGCATTACCTATTATTGCTGTACGGATAGAT
Organism: Meconema thalassinum; assembly: GCA_946902985.2. Classification (NCBI taxonomy): domain Eukaryota; kingdom Metazoa; phylum Arthropoda; class Insecta; order Orthoptera; family Tettigoniidae; genus Meconema; species Meconema thalassinum. The sequence continues at coordinate 800,866,677 of OX336389.2, read as the reverse complement.
GGACAGCAGTACAAAGCCCTGATGGATACTGGTGCTATTATTTCCATCATTTCAGAGGAATGTTATCAAAGTCTGCTAAGAGGAGAGAACATGACAGTTCTACCTGTTTCTACCGTCAAAGTGAGAGGGATATTCCAAGATAAGGCAGTGAAATGCAAGATTCAAGTGTTATTGAACTTTGAGATCAATGGTAGGAATTATGAACAGATCTTCATTGTGGTGAGCAAGATCAATTTTGATATGGTGCTTGGAATCGATTTTATATCGAAGGTCGGAGCTATTATTGACATGAAGAACAGAAGTATTAGCTTTAATGATGGGTACATAATCACAGAAGAGATAGAAGAACAGGACGTGAAAAACAGTCTGGAAATAGACCTTAGGGAAGAAATTTTGAATACAATAATTAATGAAGTGGAAAACTTAGAAGAAATACCCAGTAGAAAAACTGAAGGATTTGAAGAAATTCAGGGGGAATTTCAGGATCTGATAAAGGAATTCCAAGATATTTTCGATGAAAAGCCTGGATTGATTAAGGATTATAAGTACAAGATAAGGCTGACAGATGAGAATATACCCCATTCCTGAGAAATACTATCAAGAAGTACGAGGGTTAATCAGAAAAATGGAGGTAGACGGGATTATTAGAAAACAGGCGTCGTCTTATATAAACCCCATCACAGTAGTGAAGAAAAGTAATGGTCAGATACGTCTTTGTCTCGATGCCAGGACCATCAACTTGAAGATTCTTCCAGAAAATGACAGACCACCCAAGATTAGAGATCTGCTTCGGAAATTCAAAGGGAGAGCTTGTTTCAGCGTTCTTGACTTGACGTCTTCATTTTATCAAGTTCAACTAGAAGAGGATAGTATGCAGTACACTGGATTCCTATTTGACCAGACGTCATGGGTTTTTGCCAGAATGCCTTTTGGAATGGTTAACAGTGGACCAGCACTTATTCGAGCACTTGATAGTAAGCTCACTGACGAAGTGAAAGAAAATGTAATCTGCTACATTGACGATTTAATCGTATCTTCACCCAGCGCCGCAGAACATTTAGTGCACTTGAGAAAGTTGTTCGAGAATTTAAGGGAGGCCAACATTAAGGTGAACTTTGGAAAATGTCAATTCGTGAAGAAGGAGATAAATTATTTGGGGCATACTATTGATAAAGAATGATATCATCCAAACATGAAAAAAGTAGATGCGATCACGAGATTTCCAAAGCCAACGAAGGTAAAACAAGTCAGAGAATTTGTAGGTGCATGCCAATTTATTAGCAGCCACTGTCCAAGATACTCGGAAATTATGGCTCCTCTGTATGACTTACTCAAGAAGAACAACAGATGGAAATGGAGTACCGCTGCAGACGAGGCTTTTGAGAAAGCAAAAGAGATGCTCAAAAATAATGTGAAACTGGAGTACCCAGACTTTGAGAAGGTGTTCTATATTGAGTCTGATGCATCAAGAATAGGCATTAGTGCAGTCTTATTCCAGAAAGACGAGGCAGGCAACAAGCACTACATTGCGTTCACTAGTCGGAAGTTGAAAAAGCACGAGGAAAACTACTTCACGACAGAGCTTGAAGCGTTAGCTTTTGTGACAGCTTTACAAGCCTGGAAGAAAATCCTGCTGGGACATAAGGTCATCATTATTACTGACCATAAAGCACTACAGTTTATGTTGCAAACTGACATGTCGAGTGATAGATTGACACGTTGGGCTTTGTTCACCCAACAGTTTAACGCTACTATCGTCCACCAGCCTGGGAAAGATAACTTACTGGCTGATGCTCTATCACGTAACCCTATTAAAAATGTGCAGATACACCATGTACAATTGGAGCAAGAAGATGAAGAAACCGTTAGGAGGTTAGCCCGAATCGGTGTGTAACAGAAGAGACACGCTCCAATAAGGAAAATGTACAGGTTCCTCAAGGGTTACATGGACAATACGGATGTTGACTATGAAGCTACACGGAGAAATTCACGACACTTTGTCTTGAGTGGAGACATTGTATGCAAGTATGCAGACGCTGCGCATACAAAACTCCGAATAGTCGTGCCACCTAAACTTGTTGTCAATTTAGTGTGGGTAGCTCATCACGCAACTGGACATGCCGGTTTAGATAAAACTCTTAATACACTTAAAGAGAGATTTATCTGGACTAACATGCGTTCCAGTATTGCCAAGGTCATTAGATCCTGTGACAAATGTCAAAGAGCAAAGTATGCTTCTGCTTTACTAAAGGGAAAACCGAAGGCGATGATTCCTTCTAAGCCAAACGAACTTATGGCGACGGATATATTTGGCCCCTGTCCGAAGGGATATCAGGGTAACCAGTACTTGTTGGTGACCGTGGATGTTTTCTCAAAATTTGTTACAATGAGTCCCATGCAGAAAGCTAACACGAGGAACGTAGTAAGCAGACTGGAAAATGCTGTATTTCCTAAAGCTGGTATACCGGAATATCTACTGTCAGATCATGGAACGCAGTTTACGTCCGTGGAATTTGCAGCGGATATGGAAAGGCTTGGCATTAAGCACTTATTTTCAAGCGTGCGTTACCCAGAATCGAATTCCTCAGAAAGATATATGGCTGAATTTTCGAAATTCTGTCGAATTTTCTGTCCAAATGATCATTCTGGTTGGGTGAGATTTGTACCCCTTATTGAGGAATGTCTGAACTCTACAGTGCAGGAGAGCACAGGAGAAGTGCCAATGCGACTTCATCTAGGAAGAAACCCAGAAAGGCCGTGGGATAATCTTTTCAACCACATACCGAGAGATCCCGACATAGGAAGACAGCAGAGGATTGACAAGGCAAAGGAACAACTCCAGAAAGCAGCAGAGAAACGATTGAAAAGAGTAGCTGGAAAACGTTTTGGTACACCCTTTCAAGTTGGAAATCTTGTATTATTACGCAGACCTGTCAAGGCTGATATGACCAAGAAAATATACCCCAAATTTGGATTAGTGTTCCTGGGGCCATTTAGGATTACGAACGCTTATGGAAACAACTGTTATGAACTCTACGATGATGAGAATAATGTCGTTTACGGAAAGTTCAACGCTGGAAATTTAAAAAAATACTATCCTAGAGTAAGCCAGTAATAATTCAATTTCGTGTTCAAGAGAGTTGAGATACTTGTAACATTGAGTTTAAAAACAATTTGCAACTGTTTTTAAAACGTGGTGAGAGGAGAATGCCCCCGTAATTGAATTATGTAGAGACCACGGTGGCTATATTTGAAATTATAAGGAGAGTTATGGTTGTCATAGTTATGACGTGGGTAGTCATGACGTAAGCACGGATGACGTAAATGTTATGCCAGCAGGTTACTTGAGCTGCGATTCTCAGTGACGTCAGCATTTAGTCGAGAATGTTCCAAGATTTACGACGCAGTCGCAGGAAACGAGGAATTCTGCTGAGGAAGAAACTATGCTATTGGAGGAGAGGCATGAACCAATCAACGATAGTTTAAAGGAAGACGGAGATTGCTGAAACTATGGTATTTTTATTACTTTTGGAATGCAGAATTGTGGAAATCCATTTGCAGTAAAGGCATTGATTTGGAATTTTGGTGAAATTTATTTTCAGTTTTTGAATTTTGAAAATCCGTCATGTATTAACGAAGTTGGAAGTTTTAGCGATGACGTAGTATCACGCTTTGGAAGGGATGGAAACGCCCCTCGGGAAGTTAATAAAAGGGCTTGCGCAGAAGAGAGGAGCCTCTTTCGTTCTCTGATCATTCTGAGATCTCATTCTCAGATCATCGAAGTCTATTGTGAAAGTTCTTTTCTTATACATTCATTATAGTGAGACGTCGAAGTGAACAGCAGTGAAAAGAATCGTCTTTATAACGCGTGGCGAGGCCACTATATTAACGAGATCCAAGTCAAACTAGGTGAAGTTGAAACGGACCTTAGAAAGCTTCTACAAGTTTAGCTTTGAACAGTTAGCGGTCACCGATAAGCTAATTGTATTGTGCAGTGCTACATGCAGTTATAGAGAAAAGCTGAACAATTTCGACCGATTAGATTGAAAGATATTAGCAGTTTTATACGATTGACAAAAGTGATTATCTCGCCACAAGAGAAGCACTTTTGTATAGCCAGAATCAACGCAACGGCTGACGCTGCGAGTGGAATAGAAAGACTTCAGATTGCTTGGTTACACAACGATACAGTATAATGGAGCAATTGAATACGGCAGTTTGTTCTTCTGACACTACAACCGAAGAGCAGATGGAAGGCTAAAGGGCTTATTGCAATTGGGACATATTTCAACGGAGTAAGATAGCGACATGGAACTTCGCTAATTGCTATTCCACACAAGCGAACATGCGGTGAATACCATCTACACCCATGTTTCGTAATTAAAGGCTGAATACCATCGAACAGCCATAGAAACAATTTCATACTCTGAATATGAATAATTTCTTCGGAAATTTCTACAAAACTTCATGGCGATTGTCTACTGGAACTTCAGGGAATTTTTCAAGAGAGGTCAGGGGTGTCCCGACTCACAAAGAAGATTATTGCCGGAAGGATGTCTATTCGTCTTCAAGGAGCAGAGCGATTTACGGAGAAGGAAGCAGTTCGATTCTCCGAGGGTGCTATTTCCTATTTCGAGGATGGAGCTCAACTTTAACTTGGTGAAATGGATCCATCAGCAGTCTTCTTTGGGGAATTTTCCTCTGGAACGTCAATCGGCAGATAAGGTAGTCGTGAACGTTTATTGTATTTGAGTTTACTAATGATGTTTGAGCAATCATTTTTCCCATATTTTTATCCTCATGTATTTTGCCCTATTTTCTTGTTGAGATTCTTATTCTCAGTACACCTTGATGAGTTTTGCATTTTTCGACGATTTATTAAGACATTGTGATGTCATGGGCATAGTTAACGATTTTGAATCAGTTGAGACTGATATTTGGATTTTTCAGTAATTAATATTTTATTTTGTAGTCACGATTTGACTGTAAGTTAATGATTTTTATGGCAGATTTAAATTCAGACAGCGTGTCACTTTATTAAAGTAATTCAACCCCAGTTTAATTACTTTGACCAATTTTCTGTCATCATCAAGAAGGAAGAACATTTAAATGATTTTAGAGCGTTAAAATCTCTTACGTTGTCGACGATCTTGGAAATACTAGTCGTTATTTGTATTGATTGCAACACAGACATTTATCGTCAGTTATGAATGAACATTGCATCATAGACACTTTTGTGAAAGATTAACGTTAATAATGAATTATTGAATGCATTAAAGTCAAGAACTTTTGTTAGGAGATTTTCTCAATTAGAGATTTATAGAACGATGTTTGCATTCCCCAGTCTAATTGGATTCTATTCGACTACTTTGCATTTTAGTCGCACTTTATTTGAAGATAGTATTTTCATACTACAATTTCTTTTAGGATGTTAATCTTAAATTTTGATAGACCAGACAGGCGTATATAAGCGTATTCACTATTAAATTTGTTTGTGATTGGCAAGTTTTGACTTCATTTCGGTTCATGAATGAAATCCACGAAGGTTAAATAAAAACAGTTTTGAAACTATTAATGATTATAAATTTTTTTAAGTGGAACTATAAATGTATAATCGCTAGTGCAGCGCGTGTTGAAAGTCGCTGATGTATAAAGCCCTTGAATATGAAGGAGGTTCCCACAGGAATAAATGTTAAAGAATTATTTGTGGAAGTTTTGTAAGTTATGTGGAAGTTTTTAATGCCATATAGATTAATATATGATGATTTTGGGCATATTTTTAATGCAGATTGTGCATTAACTTGTTAGCGAAGGATTTTCCGCTGGAGTAAGATTGTCATAGTTCGTTGAAAACTAATCAAGTGAGTTACTGTTATAATTAACACGAGTTTTGAAAGAATTTGAGATAAGATTTTGAATGAAGGTTGCCGTCACAAATCATTATTAAAACCTTTATTAAACCAGATTGTGACATTAACATGTATAACTAACCTTCATTGGTCGATTATATTAAACGCGATTATGAAAATTACCAACCGAATGAACATGTGGTTAATGTATTTCTTAAATTAATAATTTAAACAATTTAAATGTTAATATTGTAAATAATTGCTGTAAATATTTTTGAAAATAATGTGGAACGAGAGTGATGTTAAAGGCGTGCCTATAATATTTTTATTGTCTTTGACAAATATTATAAACAATTTCTAATTGTTATAAATAATTTATGTGATTTTGTTATAAACATTTAAGAGCTAATTAAACATTTGGATTGAACTTAACAAGTTTAAGGAATTAACATAATGATCCAATAGGATGTGAGCAAAGTACTTGAAAGATTTGCGTAAATATAATGTGAGTTGTCTTGTAGACATTTAAAAGCTTCAGAGAGCAAGCTGTACTCTTACGTAACTTAGCACGTGAGAAGGGAGTGCATTTGACCAGTATGCAACAGGTTGGAAGGTAGCCCGCAGCTGTGCCAACATCTGGTTCTCAGAGAGTGAGGTCGTACACACTCTGGCCTTGCGATTATAAATACCATTCTCATGTTTATTAAAAGGAAACCAAATGCTCTATATATGTCACACCCTGACGTCCTTTTCCAATCCAATAGTGTTATGAATATTACGTTATTTGGAGCTCTTGGGAGCTAAAATGTTTTATATCATGTTGTATGATAATTTTGCAAGTCCTACTGGAGGACGTAGTCAGATTGACTTGGGCTACTGATAGCCACGTTGATTTTGTTGTGTTATCAAAATCATACCCTTTATTTGAAATAAAGCTTTTGTACAGTTCAAAGTTCTCGTCTTCGTTATGGTTCATTTTTAAATGTCATGGTGGAGGTTATTGTGTGAACAGACTTTTAGTGATCCTGTTGTCAACTCAAACCCCGAGATAATTAAGAGGTAAGTAACGGTAAGTATGAACCCCCGTCTATTTTGGTGTGTTCCACAATGATTTCCTGTGAACTTCTGTGCTCTTATCTCGATAGTATCTGTCAGTGCCATTTTCATTGATGTAGCTATGCCGGTGCGATTGATAATTGGCAATCCGATTGAGGGGGCGGATATCTGACAGCCTACTATCCAGGTAATCGGGGACAGAAAGATTGGCGACCCAAGAGCGTGGGGCTGAGTCAACAGAAAGATTGGCGACCCTAAAACGTTGGGGCTCGATTCAACATAACTGGATTACCAGGTTGAACGCCAGTAAGAGTGGCAAACCTAAAACGTGAGGTTCGATTAGACTCAAATAAAGAGGTTGATTCTTTGTTAGATGTCTAGGCCAATTGTAGTATTTAAGAGTGTGATTATATAGGAATTAAATGTTGTATTATGTTAGGAAAATTACACTCAGAAAAGATCAGATCTTATACAACTTGAGAAAGGTTAAATGGGCAGGAAACTTAGAAAAATCGCCTATAATCTGGAATCTTATTTTATTTGACCGGCTTATGACATTTCAGTCATATTAAAGATAAAATTAAATTATTTGGATTGTAAATGTAAAGTATTTGTGTTAGGATATTTTAAAATGAGCCAGGGAAATTTGAACATGTGCTTGAGTTTGTTTCAACATGAAGTATCTTCGAAGGTTAATTATAAGGTAGTTATAAGTTAGATTTAAGGCAGAAAATTGATCAAAATTATATATGGTGAAAAGTGTTGCTCAAATGTTGTTATTTTGCTCTTTTGATGTATGTCCCTACAGCAGTCCATTTTTGAATAATATTGTAATGGCAGATGAATGTTTGAGGTTTATGTTAGAGGAGATGTCTGCTAACATGAAGCAGATGATGGAGGAAAATGCTAGTAATATGTCTGCTAATTTGAAAGCAAGCATGACTAGTAGTATGAAGCAGATGCTGAATGAAAGCATGAAGGAGAATAATAGTAATTTGTCTGCTAATTTGAATGCAAGAATGGAGGAGAATGCTAGTAATTTGAATAGTAGTATGAAGGAGATGGAAGCCAGGAATACTAGTCGAATGGAGGAGAATGCTAGTAATTTGAAAGCTAGCATGGGTGAAAGTTTGAAGGTTCTTCAGACTAGTGCTGCTAATTTGGAGGATAATATGTCGCGTTTACAGATTAATACCCTAGGAATTGAAAATACTGTAAGTGACATCCGCACAGATGTATCTAATGTGCATAAAAATGTTGATGATGTTAAATTTGATGTGTCTAAGGTACAGAAAAACCTTACAATGTTAAATCTAGATGTAGCTAATGTCCGAGGGGATATTTCTTGTGCTAGAGCCGAAGTAGTTGTTGTCAAAAACGATGTAGCGACTGTCCAAGACAAGGTCGAGGAAGTCCAAAAAGAAATTCAAAAAGCTAGAACTGATGTATCCAATGTTCAGGTAGATATTAATAACATTCGTGCGGATATAACTGAGGTGCAAAGTGACATAACTAAGATTCAGGTAGAGGTCAACACAGTTTTCGTAGATATCACTAAAGTCCAAACTGATGTAAATAAAGTCAGGGAAGAAATCGAAAACTCAAAAACTCTTTGTACGAGTAATATAACTGCATTAGCAACTAGACTAGTTGATGAATCAGTTAGAACAACAACGTCTTTAGCAGAGTTGAAGTATGATGTAGAGGTCATGAGAACCCAGGTATTAGACCACAATAGAGTATTAAAAGAGGATATCGAAGTAGACATAGCAGAAATGTTAACAGCAAACGTAGCGGTATGGAAAGACGAGTGGAATAAGTCAAGTGGGGAACATGTAACCCAAATTCAGGAAAGGATTGAAAGAAAACTTGCCAGTACGCAGATAGAAATTAACAATGAAGTAATACAGATTAGGAAAGATTTAAGCGTCAGGATAAATTCGCTATCCGAAAAACAAGTTGACGATAGAACACAACTAGATCAGGATATGCAAACTTTAAAATCTACATTAGAGGAACAGATGCATAAAGTTGTCTCGGATGTAAATGAAACGACGAGTAAACTGAAAAATTTGAAGTTAGGAGAGGCTAGTTTAATGCAGGACTACAAAGAAGAGATAATCAAGAAAGTCTTAACAGAAATCACCGACAAGGATACAGAAGGCTTAGCTTGCGAATTGAATAGGAATTATGCTAGAAGACATAACCTAGAGCCAGAAGAAAGAGACGTGACTCCTGAAGAACGTGTATCCAGATTCAGAGAGGAGGATGACGAGAGGAATATGGAACCTGAGTGGAACTATCGAGATAGTGGGAAAAACTATCCGGATTCATATCCGAGGAACGTGACGGTCATTAGGAATTTCGAAGACAAACCACAAAAATTCAGTAACACTGATAGTTTGACACCTATAGAGTATGTAAGGAATCTCAAAGATTATTTCATCGAAGCTCACATTCCCAGAGAGAGAGAGATGAAGATAGTAGAGAGATATCTGATTGGAGGACCCCTCGAATGGTTTCGCGCATTTAGATACACATTCAGTAACTTTGACGAGTTTGCAGAGGCATTAATCAAATGATTTTGGTCCATAGAAGCGCAGAATTCGTTAAGAGCGGAGGTGTATTCAAGAAAATACTCAGGTACTCTTCCAACGAGGTACGCTGATTTCTTTACGAGTCAGTTGTCCCGCTTGAGATTTTTGCAACCCCCATTGTCCACGGAGCAACTAATAGATGCGATTTCTCGTATGCTGCCAGTTGAGGTGAGAAGACTTATAATTTCGTCCAACATCAGGGATTTATCCAGCATGGATGAATTACTGAGAAGGTTAGACTACACAAGTCCAATGCCTAACGTAGTCCAGAAAGGTCAAAGGCAGGAGTTTAAAGAAATCAATACGGTATATATGGACCAAGTCCAACAAACTGACAAGCCAGAGCAGGAGAAAACTGACAATGTAGGTCCTCACAGGAATAATCAGTTTAGAAATTACAGATCACAAGGTTACCGACCGTATCAACAGAGAAGAGGTTGGAACTACAACCGAGGAAACTACAATGGAAGAGGCAGATATTACAACAATAATGGGTCTAACCGAAACTATAATAGGAATAACCAAAACCAACATAGAAACCAGAATACTCAAGGTCAGGTTATGACACCTGATCAGTATCAGCAAAGAGAGAAGGAAAGCCAGCAATACTTAAAAGAATTAAGGGATAAAGAAGCTGACAATCAAAAGAAAAGGCAGGATGTTGTAATCGATCCTGGGCCTTCTACGAGCCAGCAGAATTTTGAGGTCGGTAACACAATAAAAAAAACGCCGATTTCTCAACGTCAGTGAGAACCTGTAAATACATTGCCACACCACACCTGATTACGATTAATGAGATATACGAAGTTACCGATGAAGATTTACTAGAAGAGAGGGGTATTGTTAAAGAGGAAAGACCATGTGCATTACCTATTATTGCTGTACGGATAGATGGACAGCAGTACAAAGCCCTGATGGATACTGGTGCTATTATTTCCATCATTTCAGAGGAATGTTATCAAAGTCTGCTAAGAGGAGAGAACATGACAGTTCTACCTGTTTCTACCGTCAAAGTGAGAGGGATATTCCAAGATAAGGCAGTGAAATGCAAGATTCAAGTGTTATTGAACTTTGAGATCAATGGTAGGAATTATGAACAGATCTTCATTGTGGTGAGCAAGATCAATTTTGATATGGTGCTTGGAATCGATTTTATATCGAAGGTCGGAGCTATTATTGACATGAAGAACAGAAGTATTAGCTTTAATGATGGGTACATAATCACAGAAGAGATAGAAGAACAGGACGTGAAAAACAGTCTGGAAATAGACCTTAGGGAAGAAATTTTGAATACAATAATTAATGAAGTGGAAAACTTAGAAGAAATACCCAGTAGAAAAACTGAAGGATTTGAAGAAATTCAGGGGGAATTTCAGGATCTGATAAAGGAATTCCAAGATATTTTCGATGAAAAGCCTGGATTGATTAAGGATTATAAGTACAAGATAAGGCTGACAGATGAGAATATACCCCATTCCTGAGAAATACTATCAAGAAGTACGAGGGTTAATCAGAAAAATGGAGGTAGACGGGATTATTAGAAAACAGGCGTCGTCTTATATAAACCCCATCACAGTAGTGAAGAAAAGTAATGGTCAGATACGTCTTTGTCTCGATGCCAGGACCATCAACTTGAAGATTCTTCCAGAAAATGACAGACCACCCAAGATTAGAGATCTGCTTCGGAAATTCAAAGGGAGAGCTTGTTTCAGCGTTCTTGACTTGACGTCTTCATTTTATCAAGTTCAACTAGAAGAGGATAGTATGCAGTACACTGGATTCCTATTTGACCAGACGTCATGGGTTTTTGCCAGAATGCCTTTTGGAATGGTTAACAGTGGACCAGCACTTATTCGAGCACTTGATAGTAAGCTCACTGACGAAGTGAAAGAAAATGTAATCTGCTACATTGACGATTTAATCGTATCTTCACCCAGCGCCGCAGAACATTTAGTGCACTTGAGAAAGTTGTTCGAGAATTTAAGGGAGGCCAACATTAAGGTGAACTTTGGAAAATGTCAATTCGTGAAGAAGGAGATAAATTATTTGGGGCATACTATTGATAAAGAATGATATCATCCAAACATGAAAAAAGTAGATGCGATCACGAGATTTCCAAAGCCAACTAAGGTAAAACAAGTCAGAGAATTTGTAGGTGCATGCCAATTTATTAGCAGCCACTGTCCAAGATACTCGGAAATTATGGCTCCTCTGTATGACTTACTCAAGAAGAACAACAGATGGAAATGGAGTACCGCTGCAGACGAGGCTTTTGAGAAAGCAAAAGAGATGCTCAAAAATAATGTGAAACTGGAGTACCCAGACTTTGAGAAGGTGTTCTATATTGAGTCTGATGCATCAAGAATAGGCATTAGTGCAGTCTTATACCAGAAAGACGAGGCAGGCAACAAGCACTACATTGCGTTCACTAGTCGGAAGTTGAAAAAGCACGAGGAAAACTACTTCACGACAGAGCTTGAAGCGTTAGCTCTTGTGACAGCTTTACAAGCCTGGAAGAAAATCCTGCTGGGACATAAGGTCATCATTATTACTGACCATAAAGCACTACAGTTTATGTTGCAAACTGACATGTCGAGTGATAGATTGACACGTTGGGCTTTGTTCACCCAACAGTTTAACGCTACTATCGTCCACCAGCCTGGGAAAGATAACTTACTGGCTGATGCTCTATCACGTAACCCTATTAAAAATGTGCAGATACAGCATGTACAATTGGAGCAAGAAGATGAAGAAACCGTTAGGAGGTTAGCCCGAATCGGTGTGTCACAGAAGAGACACGCTCCAATAAGGAAAATGTACAGGTTCCTCAAGGGTTACATGGACAATACGGATGTTGACTATGAAGCTACACGGAGAAATTCACGACACTTTGTCTTGAGTGGAGACATTGTATGCAAGTATGCAGACGCTGCGCATACAAAACTCCGAATAGTCGTGCCACCTAAACTTGTTGTCAATTTAGTGTGGGTAGCTCATCACGCAACTGGACATGCCGGTTTAGATAAAACTCTTAATACACTTAAAGAGAGATTTATCTGGACTAACATGCGTTCCAGTATTGCCAAGGTCATTAGATCCTGTGACAAATGTCAAAGAGCAAAGTATGCTTCTGCTTTACTAAAGGGAAAACCGAAGGCGATGATTCCTTCTAAGCCAAACGAACTTATGGCGACGGATATATTAGGCCCCTGTCCGAAGGGATATCAGGGTAACCAGTACTTGTTGGTGACCGTGGATGTTTTCTCAAAATTTGTTACAATGAGTCCCATGCAGAAAGCTAACACGAGGAACGTAGTAAGCAGACTGGAAAATGCTGTATTTCCTAAAGCTGGTATACCGGAATATCTACTGTCAGATCATGGAACGCAGTTTACGTCCGTGGAATTTGCAGCGGATATGGAAAGGCTTGGCATTAAGCACTTATTTTCAAGCGTGCGTTACCCAGAATCGAATTCCTCAGAAAGATATATGGCTGAATTTTCGAAATTCTGTCGAATTTTCTGTCCAAATGATCATTCTGGTTGGGTGAGATTTGTACCCCTTATTGGGGAATGTCTGAACTCTACAGTGCAGGAGAGCACAGGAGAAGTGCCAATGCGACTTCATCTAGGAAGAAACCCAGAAAGGCCGTGGGATAATCTTTTCAACCACATACCGAGAGATCCCGACATAGGAAGACAGCAGAGGATTGACAAGGCAAAGGAACAACTCCAGAAAGCAGCAGAGAAACGATTGAAAAGAGTAGCTGGAAAACGTTTTGGTACACCCTTTCAAGTTGGAAATCTTGTATTATTACGCAGACCTGTCAAGGCTGATATGACCAAGAAAATATACCCCAAATTTGGATTAGTGTTCCTGGGGCCATTTAGGATTACGAACGCTTATGGAAACAACTGTTATGAACTCTACGATGATGAGAATAATGTCGTTTACGGAAAGTTCAACGCTGGAAATTTAAAAAAATACTATCCTAGAGTAAGCCAGTAATAATTCAATTTCGTGTTCAAGAGAGTTGAGATACTTGTAACATTGAGTTTAAAAACAATTTGCAACTGTTTTTAAAACGTGGTGAGAGGAGAATGCCCCCGTAATTGAATTATGTAGAGACCACGGTGGCTATATTTGAAATTATAAGGAGAGTTATGGTTGTCATAGTTATGACGTGGGTAGTCATGACGTAAGCACGGATGACGTAAATGTTATGCCAGCAGGTTACTTGAGCTGCGATTCTCAGTGACGTCAGCATTTAGTCGAGAATGTTCCAAGATTTACGACGCAGTCGCAGGAAACGAGGAATTCTGCTGAGGAAGAAACTATGCTATTGGAGGAGAGGCATGAACCAATCAACGATAGTTTAAAGGAAGACGGAGATTGCTGAAACTATGGTATTTTTATTACTTTTGGAATGCAGAATTGTGGAAATCCATTTGCAGTAAAGGCATTGATTTGGAATTTTGGTGAAATTTATTTTCAGTTTTTAAATTTTGAAAATCCGTCATGTATTAACGAATTTGGAAGTTTTAGCGATGACGTAGTATCACGCTTTGGAAGGGATGGAAACGCCCCTCGGGAAGTTAATAAAAGGGCTTGCGCAGAAGAGAGGAGCCTCTTTCGTTCTCTGATCATTCTGAGATCTCATTCTCAGATCATCGAAGTCTATTGTGAAAGTTCTTTTCTTATACATTCATTATAGTGAGACGTCGAAGTGAACAGCAGTGAAAAGAATCGTCTTTATAACGCGTGGCGAGGCCACTATATTAACGAGATCCAAGTCAAACTAGGTGAAGTTGAAACGGACCTTAGAAAGCTTCTACAAGTTTAGCTTTGAACAGTTAGCGGTCACCGATAAGCTAATTGTATTGTGCAGTGCTACATGCAGTTATAGAGAAAAGCTGAACAATTTCGACCGATTAGATTGAAAGATATTAGCAGTTTTATACGATTGACAAAAGTGATTATCTCGCCACAAGAGAAGCACTTTTGTATAGCCAGAATCAACGCAACGGCTGACGCTGCGAGTGGAATAGAAAGACTTCAGATTGCTTGGTTACACAACGATACAGTATAATGGAGCAATTGAATACGGCAGTTTGTTCTTCTGACACTACAACCGAAGAGCAGATGGAAGGCTAAAGGGCTTATTGCAATTGGGACATATTTCAACGGAGTAAGATAGCGACATGGAACTTCGCTAATTGCTATTCCACACAAGCGAACATGCGGTGAATACCATCTACACCCATGTTTCGTAATTAAAGGCTGAATACCATCGAACAGCCATAGAAACAATTTCATACTCTGAATATGAATAATTTCTTCGGAAATTTCTACAAAACTTCATGGCGATTGTCTACTGGAACTTCAGGGAATTTTTCAAGAGAGGTCAGGGGTGTCCCGACTCACAAAGAAGATTATTGCCGGAAGGATGTCTATTCGTCTTCAAGGAGCAGAGCGATTTACGGAGAAGGAAGCAGTTCGATTCTCCGAGGGTGCTATTTCCTATTTCGAGGATGGAGCTCAACTTTAACTTGGTGAAATGGATCCATCAGCAGTCTTCTTTGGGGAATTTTCCTCTGGAACGTCAATCGGCAGATAAGGTAGTCGTGAACGTTTATTGTATTTGAGTTTACTAATGATGTTTGAGCAATCATTTTTCCCATATTTTTATCCTCATGTATTTTGCCCTATTTTCTTGTTGAGATTCTTATTCTCAGTACACCTTGATGAGTTTTGCATTTTTCGACGATTTATTAAGACATTGTGATGTCATGGGCATAGTTAACGATTTTGAATCAGTTGAGACTGATATTTGGATTTTTCAGTAATTAATATTTTATTTTGTAGTCACGATTTGACTGTAAGTTAATGATTTTTATGGCAGATTTAAATTCAGACAGCGTGTCACTTTATTAAAGTAATTCAACCCCAGTTTAATTACTTTGACCAATTTTCTGTCATCATCAAGAAGGAAGAACATTTAAATGATTTTAGAGCGTTAAAATCTCTTACGTTGTCGACGATCTTGGAAATACTAGTCGTTATTTGTATTGATTGCAACACAGACATTTATCGTCAGTTATGAATGAACATTGCATCATAGACACTTTTGTGAAAGATTAACGTTAATAATGAATTATTGAATGCATTAAAGTCAAGAACTTTTGTTAGGAGATTTTCTCAATTAGAGATTTATAGAACGATGTTTGCATTCCCCAGTCTAATTGGATTCTATTCGACTACTTTGCATTTTAGTCGCACTTTATTTGAAGATAGTATTTTCATACTACAATTTCTTTTAGGATGTTAATCTTAAATTTTGATAGACCAGACAGGCGTATATAAGCGTATTCACTATTAAATTTGTTTGTGATTGGCAAGTTTTGACTTCATTTCGGTTCATGAATGAAATCCACGAAGGTTAAATAAAAACAGTTTTGAAACTATTAATTATTATAAAAAAAATTTAAGTGGAACTATAAATGTATAATCGCTAGTGCAGCGCGTGTTGAAAGTCGCTGATGTATAAAGCCCTTGAATATGAAGGAGGTTCCCACAGGAATAAATGTTAAAGAATTATTTGTGGAAGTTTTGTAAGTTATGTGGAAGTTTTTAATGCCATATAGATTAATATATGATGATTTTGGGCATATTTTTAATGCAGATTGTGCATTAACTTGTTAGCGAAGGATTTTCCGCTGGAGTAAGATTGTCATAGTTCGTTGAAAACTAATCAAGTGAGTTACTGTTATA
The DNA here is from genome assembly GCA_946902985.2 of Meconema thalassinum. Classification (NCBI taxonomy): domain Eukaryota; kingdom Metazoa; phylum Arthropoda; class Insecta; order Orthoptera; family Tettigoniidae; genus Meconema; species Meconema thalassinum. The sequence goes on along the minus strand of OX336389.2, from coordinate 800,850,404 downwards.
ATTAACACGAGTTTTGAAAGAATTTGAGATAAGATTTTGAATGAAGGTTGCCGTCACAAATCATTATTAAAACCTTTATTAAACCAGATTGTGACATTAACATGTATAACTAACCTTCATTGGTCGATTATATTAAACGCGATTATGAAAATTACCAACCGAATGAACATGTGGTTAATGTATTTCTTAAATTAATAATTTAAACAATTTAAATGTTAATATTGTAAATAATTGCTGTAAATATTTTTGAAAATAATGTGGAATGAGAGTGATGTTAAAGGCGTGCCTATAATATTTTTATTGTCTTTGACAAATATTATAAACAATTTCTAATTGTTATAAATAATTTATGTGATTTTGTTATAAACATTTAAGAGCTAATTAAACATTTGGATTGAACTTAACAAGTTTAAGGAATTAACATAATGATCCAATAGGATGTGAGCAAAGTACTTGAAAGATTTGCGTAAATATAATGTGAGTTGTCTTGTAGACATTTAAAAGCTTCAGAGAGCAAGCTGTACTCTTACGTAACTTAGCACGTGAGAAGGGAGTGCATTTGACCAGTATGCAACAGGTTGGAAGGTAGCCCGCAGCTGTGCCAACATCTGGTTCTCAGAGAGTGAGGTCGTACACACTCTGGCCTTGCGATTATAAATACCATTCTCATGTTTATTAAAAGGAAACCAAATGCTCTATATATGTCACACCCTGACGTCCTTTTCCAATCCAATAGTGTTATGAATATTACGTTATTTGGAGCTCTTGGGAGCTAAAATGTTTTATATCATGTTGTATGATAATTTTGCAAGTCCTACTGGAGGACGTAGTCAGATTGACTTGGGCTACTGATAGCCACGTTGATTTTGTTGTGTTATCAAAATCATACCCTTTATTTGAAATAAAGCTTTTGTACAGTTCAAAGTTCTCGTCTTCGTTATGGTTCATTTTTAAATGTCATGGTGGAGGTTATTGTGTGAACAGACTTTTAGTGATCCTGTTGTCAACTCAAACCCCGAGATAATTAAGAGGTAAGTAACGGTAAGTATGAACCCCCGTCTATTTTGGTGTGTTCCACAATGATTTCCTGTGAACTTCTGTGCTCTTATCTCGATAGTATCTGTCAGTGCCATTTTCATTGATGTAGCTATGCCGGTGCGATTGATAATTGGCAATCCGATTGAGGGGGCGGATATCTGACAGCCTACTATCCAGGTAATCGGGGACAGAAAGATTGGCGACCCAAGAGCGTGGGGCTGAGTCAACAGAAAGATTGGCGACCCTAAAACGTTGGGGCTCGATTCAACATAACTGGATTACCAGGTTGAACGCCAGTAAGAGTGGCAAACCTAAAACGTGAGGTTCGATTAGACTCAAATAAAGAGGTTGATTCTTTGTTAGATGTCTAGGCCAATTGTAGTATTTAAGAGTGTGATTATATAGGAATTAAATGTTGTATTATGTTAGGAAAATTACACTCAGAAAAGATCAGATCTTATACAACTTGAGAAAGGTTAAATGGGCAGGAAACTTAGAAAAATCGCCTATAATCTGGAATCTTATTTTATTTGACCGGCTTATGACATTTCAGTCATATTAAAGATAAAATTAAATTATTTGGATTGTAAATGTAAAGTATTTGTGTTAGGATATTTTAAAATGAGCCAGGGAAATTTGAACATGTGCTTGAGTTTGTTTCAACATGAAGTATCTTCGAAGGTTAATTATAAGGTAGTTATAAGTTAGATTTAAGGCAGAAAATTGATCAAAATTATATATGGTGAAAAGTGTTGCTCAAATGTTGTTATTTTGCTCTTTTGATGTATGTCCCTACAGCAGTCCATTTTTGAATAATATTGTAATGGCAGATGAATGTTTGAGGTTTATGTTAGAGGAGATGTCTGCTAACATGAAGCAGATGATGGAGGAAAATGCTAGTAATATGTCTGCTAATTTGAAAGCAAGCATGACTAGTAGTATGAAGCAGATGCTGAATGAAAGCATGAAGGAGAATAATAGTAATTTGTCTGCTAATTTGAATGCAAGAATGGAGGAGAATGCTAGTAATTTGAATAGTAGTATGAAGGAGATGGAAGCCAGGAATACTAGTCGAATGGAGGAGAATGCTAGTAATTTGAAAGCTAGCATGGGTGAAAGTTTGAAGGTTCTTCAGACTAGTGCTGCTAATTTGGAGGATAATATGTCGCGTTTACAGATTAATACCCTAGGAATTGAAAATACTGTAAGTGACATCCGCACAGATGTATCTAATGTGCATAAAAATGTTGATGATGTTAAATTTGATGTGTCTAAGGTACAGAAAAACCTTACAATGTTAAATCTAGATGTAGCTAATGTCCGAGGGGATATTTCTTGTGCTAGAGCCGAAGTAGTTGTTGTCAAAAACGATGTAGCGACTGTCCAAGACAAGGTCGAGGAAGTCCAAAAAGAAATTCAAAAAGCTAGAACTGATGTATCCAATGTTCAGGTAGATATTAATAACATTCGTGCGGATATAACTGAGGTGCAAAGTGACATAACTAAGATTCAGGTAGAGGTCAACACAGTTTTCGTAGATATCACTAAAGTCCAAACTGATGTAAATAAAGTCAGGGAAGAAATCGAAAACTCAAAAACTCTTTGTACGAGTAATATAACTGCATTAGCAACTAGACTAGTTGATGAATCAGTTAGAACAACAACGTCTTTAGCAGAGTTGAAGTATGATGTAGAGGTCATGAGAACCCAGGTATTAGACCACAATAGAGTATTAAAAGAGGATATCGAAGTAGACATAGCAGAAATGTTAACAGCAAACGTAGCGGTATGGAAAGACGAGTGGAATAAGTCAAGTGGGGAACATGTAACCCAAATTCAGGAAAGGATTGAAAGAAAACTTGCCAGTACGCAGATAGAAATTAACAATGAAGTAATACAGATTAGGAAAGATTTAAGCGTCAGGATAAATTCGCTATCCGAAAAACAAGTTGACGATAGAACACAACTAGATCAGGATATGCAAACTTTAAAATCTACATTAGAGGAACAGATGCATAAAGTTGTCTCGGATGTAAATGAAACGACGAGTAAACTGAAAAATTTGAAGTTAGGAGAGGCTAGTTTAATGCAGGACTACAAAGAAGAGATAATCAAGAAAGTCTTAACAGAAATCACCGACAAGGATACAGAAGGCTTAGCTTGCGAATTGAATAGGAATTATGCTAGAAGACATAACCTAGAGCCAGAAGAAAGAGACGTGACTCCTGAAGAACGTGTATCCAGATTCAGAGAGGAGGATGACGAGAGGAATATGGAACCTGAGTGGAACTATCGAGATAGTGGGAAAAACTATCCGGATTCATATCCGAGGAACGTGACGGTCATTAGGAATTTCGAAGACAAACCACAAAAATTCAGTAACACTGATAGTTTGACACCTATAGAGTATGTAAGGAATCTCAAAGATTATTTCATCGAAGCTCACATTCCCAGAGAGAGAGAGATGAAGATAGTAGAGAGATATCTGATTGGAGGACCCCTCGAATGGTTTCGCGCATTTAGATACACATTCAGTAACTTTGACGAGTTTGCAGAGGCATTAATCAAACGATTTTGGTCCATAGAAGCGCAGAATTCGTTAAGAGCGGAGGTGTATTCAAGAAAATACTCAGGTACTCTTCCAACGAGGTACGCTGATTTCTTTACGAGTCAGTTGTCCCGCTTGAGATTTTTGCAACCCCCATTGTCCACGGAGCAACTAATAGATGCGATTTCTCGTATGCTGCCAGTTGAGGTGAGAAGACTTATAATTTCGTCCAACATCAGGGATTTATCCAGCATGGATGAATTACTGAGAAGGTTAGACTACACAAGTCCAATGCCTAACGTAGTCCAGAAAGGTCAAAGGCAGGAGTTTAAAGAAATCAATACGGTATATATGGACCAAGTCCAACAAACTGACAAGCCAGAGCAGGAGAAAACTGACAATGTAGGTCCTCACAGGAATAATCAGTTTAGAAATTACAGATCACAAGGTTACCGACCGTATCAACAGAGAAGAGGTTGGAACTACAACCGAGGAAACTACAATGGAAGAGGCAGATATTACAACAATAATGGGTCTAACCGAAACTATAATAGGAATAACCAAAACCAACATAGAAACCAGAATACTCAAGGTCAGGTTATGACACCTGATCAGTATCAGCAAAGAGAGAAGGAAAGCCAGCAATACTTAAAAGAATTAAGGGATAAAGAAGCTGACAATCAAAAGAAAAGGCAGGATGTTGTAATCGATCCTGGGCCTTCTACGAGCCAGCAGAATTTTGAGGTCGGTAACACAATAAAAAAACGCCGATTTCTCAACGTCAGTGAGAACCTGTAAATACATTGCCACACCACACCTGATTACGATTAATGAGATATACGAAGTTACCGATGAAGATTTACTAGAAGAGAGGGGTATTGTTAAAGAGGAAAGACCATGTGCATTACCTATTATTGCTGTACGGATAGATGGACAGCAGTACAAAGCCCTGATGGATACTGGTGCTATTATTTCCATCATTTCAGAGGAATGTTATCAAAGTCTGCTAAGAGGAGAGAACATGACAGTTCTACCTGTTTCTACCGTCAAAGTGAGAGGGATATTCCAAGATAAGGCAGTGAAATGCAAGATTCAAGTGTTATTGAACTTTGAGATCAATGGTAGGAATTATGAACAGATCTTCATTGTGGTGAGCAAGATCAATTTTGATATGGTGCTTGGAATCGATTTTATATCGAAGGTCGGAGCTATTATTGACATGAAGAACAGAAGTATTAGCTTTAATGATGGGTACATAATCACAGAAGAGATAGAAGAACAGGACGTGAAAAACAGTCTGGAAATAGACCTTAGGGAAGAAATTTTGAATACAATAATTAATGAAGTGGAAAACTTAGAAGAAATACCCAGTAGAAAAACTGAAGGATTTGAAGAAATTCAGGGGGAATTTCAGGATCTGATAAAGGAATTCCAAGATATTTTCGATGAAAAGCCTGGATTGATTAAGGATTATAAGTACAAGATAAGGCTGACAGATGAGAATATACCCCATTCCTGAGAAATACTATCAAGAAGTACGAGGGTTAATCAGAAAAATGGAGGTAGACGGGATTATTAGAAAACAGGCGTCGTCTTATATAAACCCCATCACAGTAGTGAAGAAAAGTAATGGTCAGATACGTCTTTGTCTCGATGCCAGGACCATCAACTTGAAGATTCTTCCAGAAAATGACAGACCACCCAAGATTAGAGATCTGCTTCGGAAATTCAAAGGGAGAGCTTGTTTCAGCGTTCTTGACTTGACGTCTTCATTTTATCAAGTTCAACTAGAAGAGGATAGTATGCAGTACACTGGATTCCTATTTGACCAGACGTCATGGGTTTTTGCCAGAATGCCTTTTGGAATGGTTAACAGTGGACCAGCACTTATTCGAGCACTTGATAGTAAGCTCACTGACGAAGTGAAAGAAAATGTAATCTGCTACATTGACGATTTAATCGTATCTTCACCCAGCGCCGCAGAACATTTAGTGCACTTGAGAAAGTTGTTCGAGAATTTAAGGGAGGCCAACATTAAGGTGAACTTTGGAAAATGTCAATTCGTGAAGAAGGAGATAAATTATTTGGGGCATACTATTGATAAAGAATGATATCATCCAAACATGAAAAAAGTAGATGTGATCACGAAATTTCCAAAGCCAACTAAGGTAAAACAAGTCAGAGAATTTGTAGGTGCATGCCAATTTATTAGCAGCCACTGTCCAAGATACTCGGAAATTATGGCTCCTCTGTATGACTTACTCAAGAAGAACAACAGATGGAAATGGAGTACCGCTGCAGACGAGGCTTTTGAGAAAGCAAAAGAGATGCTCAAAAATAATGTGAAACTGGAGTACCCAGACTTTGAGAAGGTGTTCTATATTGAGTCTGATGCATCAAGAATAGGCATTAGTGCAGTCTTATACCAGAAAGACGAGGCAGGCAACAAGCACTACATTGCGTTCACTAGTCGGAAGTTGAAAAAGCACGAGGAAAACTACTTCACGACAGAGCTTGAAGCGTTAGCTTTTGTGACAGCTTTACAAGCCTGGAAGAAAATCCTGCTGGGACATAAGGTCATCATTATTACTGACCATAAAGCACTACAGTTTATGTTGCAAACTGACATGTCGAGTGATAGATTGACACGTTGGGCTTTGTTCACCCAACAGTTTAACGCTACTATCGTCCACCAGCCTGGGAAAGATAACTTACTGGCTGATGCTCTATCACGTAACCCTATTAAAAATGTGCAGATACACCATGTACAATTGGAGCAAGAAGATGAAGAAACCGTTAGGAGGTTAGCCCGAATCGGTGTGTCACAGAAGAGACACGCTCCAATAAGGAAAATGTACAGGTTCCTCAAGGGTTACATGGACAATACGGATGTTGACTATGAAGCTACACGGAGAAATTCACGACACTTTGTCTTGAGTGGAGACATTGTATGCAAGTATGCAGACGCTGCGCATACAAAACTCCGAATAGTCGTGCCACCTAAACTTGTTGTCAATTTAGTGTGGGTAGCTCATCACGCAACTGGACATGCCGGTTTAGATAAAACTCTTAATACACTTAAAGAGAGATTTATCTGGACTAACATGCGTTCCAGTATTGCCAAGGTCATTAGATCCTGTGACAAATGTCAAAGAGCAAAGTATGCTTCTGCTTTACTAAAGGGAAAACCGAAGGCGATGATTCCTTCTAAGCCAAACGAACTTATGGCGACGGATATATTTGGCCCCTGTCCGAAGGGATATCAGGGTAACCAGTACTTGTTGGTGACCGTGGATGTTTTCTCAAAATTTGTTACAATGAGTCCCATGCAGAAAGCTAACACGAGGAACGTAGTAAGCAGACTGGAAAATGCTGTATTTCCTAAAGCTGGTATACCGGAATATCTACTGTCAGATCATGGAACGCAGTTTACGTCCGTGGAATTTGCAGCGGATATGGAAAGGCTTGGCATTAAGCACTTATTTTCAAGCGTGCGTTACCCAGAATCGAATTCCTCAGAAAGATATATGGCTGAATTTTCGAAATTCTGTCGAATTTTCTGTCCAAATGATCATTCTGGTTGGGTGAGATTTGTACCCCTTATTGAGGAATGTCTGAACTCTACAGTGCAGGAGAGCACAGGAGAAGTGCCAATGCGACTTCATCTAGGAAGAAACCCAGAAAGGCCGTGGGATAATCTTTTCAACCACATACCGAGAGATCCCGACATAGGAAGACAGCAGAGGATTGACAAGGCAAAGGAACAACTCCAGAAAGCAGCAGAGAAACGATTGAAAAGAGTAGCTGGAAAACGTTTTGGTACAAGTAGTAAGCGTTTGCTACACTGCACCGCTTGTGCTTTTACGTTAGACAAAATAGCAGAGGCGTGAGGAAATACAGTAGAAGTGAAAACAACACCTTAAACAGGATCGCTAAGGAGCGGGGAAAGGATGTCTCTTTCGATGCGTGCTGGGCCCAAGATTCCGGATCGAAAGAAAGATACTTTCCAAAAAAGGAATCGAATGAATTGTTTAAAACAAATCAAAAGCGGAATTGAATTTATCTAATTGATCGATGAACCCAGAAGCGTGAAGGTCGTGACTGCGTTACAGTACGAAGCCAAGACCGACGAAATCGAACGAGAGATGAGGGAACTTAAAATTACAAATGAAAGAGGACGAAACCAAGTGAACTATTTACTATTGTATTTAAAGTAAACTAAAACAGGTGCGCATAAGAGTAAGGATATATCTAAACACAAAATGAAAGGTAAACGTGAAGAGGTATAAAATCGCTTAATAGCAAATAAAATAAAATTAATGACTAAAGATGGTACCTAAGAAAGGGGTACCGGTACACAAAAACAATCTCAAGAGAAAAGTGTATAAATGAACTTAAGCACTAACAAAGATGAAACAAGATTAATTAAAATGTACTTACAATCAATGTGCAACTAAACCGTAAGCGCGACTCGATAACCAAAATTTAAAATACAAAAATAAACAAAAAAAAACGAAAAAGATAGAGAGTATGGATGAGTCGAATAAGAGAACACCTCTACTTACGAGGATGACCTGGACTAGAATGCCCTTGCCAAGAACAGACTTCCAAAAAGCTCATGATGTTGTGAAATCATGGGGTAAGGGGGGGGGGGGGGGAGTGGTGGGGATGAGAAGGGTGCGTATGTAGGAAACGGGGGGTGGGGGGTGGGAGAGGGGAGATGACACGGAGTTACGTAATATAACGAAGCCAGAGGAAACAACACAAAATTAACACATAAAAATAAAGGAAAATGAGTATTACATTAAATTAATTGACATTACCGGGACAGGAAATGAAAGGAAAAATCGATCAGCTAAGAAATATGCTTTGTAGGAAAATATAGGCTTACGTAGAGGTAGTTATGTCTAAATATAACGACATACGAAGAAACAAAGGAATTAAGGCATGACGAATGGACAGTGACTAACACAAAGACCATCGCTCACACACTTTTCCTAAAACAGAGGGAAGGATCAAATAGGAGGCGAAATGAGACATGGCTCCGTTACTCCAATGATACCTTGACCCAAAAAAACAAACTCTGATACGACAATCAAATGAAAGATACCTCGAAAGAGTGCACATCAATTTGTGACGTAATACAGAGCGTTGGTAAGCCTCGCAGAAAAGTAGCATATATTTCAGACCTGAGAGATTTGAGTAAAAAATAAAACCGATTACATGAAAGGTAGGGATGACAAATAAACACAGAGGCTTCGCTAAACTAACGTAAACAAAGGCGAAGGGACTTGGGTTCATGGATCGAATTCACATCATCATAAGAAAGGGAAATTGATAAACTGAAATTCAAAAATGATAGCATGCCAGATAAAACCAAGTGATCGAATCGTACTTACGTTTAGTTGCGTTGGGCACGGGCGAAAAGCCCGACACACCTAGGCTGTGACCGTTTCACATGATGGTCAGAAATGGAAGGAAGCCACCTTCTCTAAAAGGAACGCAGTAACGCCGCTCGGGAAAAATAAGTCGTAGAACTCCCCCTCTCCAGAACATAAAGGGGGCCAATGGGAGAAGCAAAGCTTAGTAACAAGTTATGCTTCAACCAATGGTAACACAGTGTCAGTAGGGGTGAAAAGTTTCACCACCTGACGAAACATTTACGCAGAATTACAAAGTTTGAACGCAGTAGGTGAGACAGAGAAACGTATGTCACAATAATGCGACATGAAGGAAATGATGATAATAATAATAATAATAATAATAATAATAATAATATGACAAAAAATAATGAACCTGATAAAAACGGTTCAAAATTCCCCTGCTCTCCCAAAAAAAAAGGAATTTTCCTGGCCATGGAAATTTCTTTTTTCGTACAAAAAGAGAGGAAAATATGTAAAGGGGGAAAAAATTGAATACTAAAAAAAATTGGGTACTAAGGACCTCTAGGAGAATACAAAAAAAAATGAACAGTTGACTAATCTGACCGTGAAATGAAGGTGGTACCCCCTTCATTGCTCGTCAACACTAGCCACTAACGTCAAAAGTACTGCGTTCAAAAAGAAATACAGTGAGTTCATATATTAAATAGTGATCATTGTTCTTGCTAGTTCATGATGATGCGGATGTCGAAATCTTCAAGATGGACGTTACCTCGGGACTGCAAATCTCTCCAGCCTCTGATGAGAAAAGATAGACAAAGTTAAATCGTGATCACATTTAAAAAAAAATACATTTGGGACACCCTGTATATAGGACCTTTCGTTGCGTCAACGAGGAATATGCAATAGTGTCATTATGTCTTCGAAAGGGAAAGTACTCTCCTTTTCAGCTGCTGAAAAATAAAGCCATGTATAGACCCAGTGAAGGGTGACTGGTCCGTTAACGAGTTCCGAGAAGACCCTCAGCTGTGTTAGCTCAGGTACACAAAGGTTGTTTGTTGTCACTCGCCAACCCTCTGGATGGTTGCTAGACAATACACGATATGCTGAGAACACTTGACAATTTAAAACCTAACAAAATATATGACTTCACAATAAATATCAAAATCAAGATGACACTAAGGTGCATGATATCTCAAAACCATGACACAAAAAGTCAATTACATGAATAAATGTAAAATAAATACCAAGTTCCTACAAGGTCAAACAGGAAGTGTTGAAGGGTCCTTGTCTGTCGTCGAACAATAGGAGTTAAGCCGAGGGGCAGTGCAAAAGAGGAGTAGGGGTGGTTTGCAAATAGTGACCGACCAGGTATATGCTGACGGCCTCAGGCAAAGATATAGTTTGACAGAGATGTCAAGTATACACGACACACTCGCGTACGAGAAAAAGGCCACGGGTGTCTCCTGTCTTGTCACAGGAATAAATGAAAAGGAAGCACACGAATTAAGATCAGAATAGGCTCACATGCTAGGTTGGCTATTAAGGAGCTCGGGCATCCAATTAGAATAAAAGGAAAACAAAAACACAACATTATAGCGAGGCGAAATTCACAAGATCATTTGACAAATTTTTTTAACTGCGTGACGTGGGCCGAAGTCACTGCATTATCGTGATCGTCCACCAACTCGACTGAGACAGGATTTAAAAAGCGTGAAATAGTCTTGGGAGTTGACCAACGTAAGCACAGCTTACTGGAAATTTGTTTGGTAGCGTCACTCAAAGGATGTAAACGACACAAAACTTTGTCCCCAATTTGGAATTTAACATCATGACGGCCTAAGTTGTAGCGCTTCGCTACTCTGGCTTTTGCTTTCTTGAGGTGACCGGTAGCGATGGCCCATTTTTGAGCAACAGAGGTAGCGCGAGAGGGTTCGGAAAGATATTCAATATTCCATTTGAGCAGCAAGGGGTCGACAAGCGACCGGCCTAGGAATAATTCCGCTGGAGTAGTTTGAACGGACGAATGGAAAGAGGTATTGAACCCGAGACTGAAATACTGTAGGTTCGTATCCCAGGAGGTTTGATCGGCATTGTGAAAAGCGGACATACAAGCCTTCAAGTTTTTGTGAAAACGCTCTACGTGATTTCCCTGCGGTCGATACGGTGACAAGAAAATATGTTGGATGCCCCAGTTAAATACCATAGTTTCAAAAGCTTTGGAACGGAATACAGAGGCGTTATCTGACACAAGGTACTTGGGAGGACCAAAAACTCCAAATATATATCTAGACAAGAAATGGATAGTAGTCTGAGAAGTGATATTCTTTACTGGGAATAACCAAACAAACTTCGAAAAACCATCAATGACAGTTAAAATGGCTTGATTGCCAGATTTTGATCTCACGACTGGACCAAAGTAATCAATGAAAAGGCGTTCGCCGGGACGAGTGACGATACCAGCTTGGTGGAAGCCTACACGAGTGTTCTGGGCAGGTTTAGAACGCTGGCAGGTTAAACATCTTCTGACATGAGCAAAAGCATCTACTTTAATTGAGGGCCAATAAAATTCACCGGATATCTTACGGAAAGTGCGCTGCATCCCTGCATGAGTTCCCAGTGCAGAATCATGATAATATGTCAAAAGCATATCACGTACTGCTAATGGAGCAAAAATTCTAAATTTAGAAGAGTTAGGAAGAACATAGCCAATAACATCATTTCGAACACAAAAGTTGCTTACTGCCGGATCTTTGTTTGCAATTTTTGCACGGAGGTCAGTGCAAAATGGATCCTCAGACTGGAATTTCCGGATATCCACAAAAGACCAAGGACAATGTTGCAATAGGAAAAGATTTTCTTGAAGTGGTGTACTGATAGAAACGCTCTCGATTGGAGTCCTAGGGGTCTCTTCAAACATGCGTGACAGGCAGTCTGCTACCGGGTTCTCGCTCCCTTTTACGTGGATGATATCAAACTTAAAAGATGACAACCTCAAAATCCACCTGTTGATGCGTCCAAGCTTTTTCACGTGAGAAAGACTCCATTTCAAAGCCTCATTGTCGGTAAAAACAGTAAAGTGACGGTGTTCCAGAAAGGTCCTGAATTTTTCACATCCAAATACCACAGCAAGACTTTCCTTCTCGAAAATTGAGTAACGTCGTTCATGTTGATTTAACATACGACTCGCGAAGGCCACTGGTGCAAATTTTCCATCCACACGCTGGCTCAAAACACTAGAAATGGCCAAATCACTGGCGTCACAATGTAAAAAGAAAGCTGATTCGAAATCAGGCGTGTGCAGTACTGGTGCAGACATAAGGGCTTCTTTCAAAACATTGAAAGCTTTGTCCTGTTCTGGCCCCCACACAAATTTCACATTCTTCTTTTTGAGAGCATTTAGAGGTGCCGAAATGTCAGAGAAGTTTTTGATAAAACGAGAATAGAACGTGAACATACCCATTACTCTTCTCAAGGCCCTAACTGTGGTGGGTACAGGTAACTGCTGAATGCAATCTGCGCGCTCGGGTATGACACGGATACCATCGGCTGACAGAATGTGACCCAGAAATTTAATTTGAGTGCAGCCCAAAGAGGTCTTTTTTGGATTGATAGTGATACCGGCCTTCCTGAGGCGGGAGAAAACTTCCCTAAGATGAACGACATGTTCCTCAAAAGATCTGCTGTACACGACTAAATCGTCAAGATAATTAAATACAAAATTGAACTTCAGGTCTCCCAAGATGTCGTCTAGCACGCGACTGAGGACTTGCGCACCAACAGCTATACCCATCGGCAGACGTTTGAAATTATATAATCCGAAAGGGGTGTTAAAAGCAGTGAAGTCGCGACTCTCAGCATCCAAAGGAATCTGATAATAGGCACTATTTAGATCAATCATCGAATACACATTGGCCCCGTGGAAATGTTGAAAAGCACTCTCAATAGTAGGCAGTGGGAAATTGTCAAAGACTACCTTCTTGTTCAATTTTCGGTAGTCTACGACTAGCCGGTACTCGCCCTCTTCTTTCTTGGGAATTAAGAAAGCAGGAGACCCATAAGCTGATTTGGAAGGAACCACTACTCCCCGATCTTGCAAATCATTGATATACTTTTTCATGGCCAAGAGCTTGGGTGGATTACAAGGAAACGGAGGACTTCGAACAGGTACATTGTCACTCAAGTCAATGTGGCATTCGTGATTTACAGCAGAACCTAAATCTTCTGTGAGGACATCAGAAAATTCCTCAACTAAATCGTTCAGAGTATCACGTTGCTCGGACATCAAAGTTAATGGAAGATGTACGGAAAATACAGGAGACACATCAACGTAGTTAGAAGTACATTCTTCAAAGGGGAACATTTTATCTGAGCGAAATTTGAAACAAAATGAATCATTAATAAAATCCAACTGCATACCCGTTTTATGCATAAAGTCAATTCCTAGAATACATTGAGTGGAGAGATTGTTAACCACATGAAAAACATGTTTCCAAGAAAATCCGTGAATTTTAATGCGACATAAAATAGTTTCGGCAACGTCGATAACTGACGATCCCGCAGAAAGGAACTGACATTTATTCTGTATGGGGTGTTTTTGCGAAGATCGAATGCTATCTGCCACTGAACGGTGGATGAAACTTCTGGTGGCGCCTGTATCCAAAATAGCAGGTGCCGAGACATTATCGAAATTTACTGAGACTCCTGGTTGTAACACAACATCGAAATTAGATGCATTGTCAAGTTTGGATGGAGGACTGCTCCGGGAGTCGAACTCAGAACACCTCCCTATGAGTTTTCCTGGTTGGAATTACAATTTGGACAGGAACGAGTCGTGACCTCATTCATCCCACAGCCAAAACAGAATTTTCGGCGTTTTAAAGAACACATTTTAAAATGATGTCCAAGTTCATTACAGTTCCAACAAGTTATGCGACCAGAAGAAACATTGCGTGTGATTGTTGTTGGGGTGTTTGTAGTCCTTTCACGGGAAACAGCAGAAGAATTACGAGCCACAGAAGGGCTTGGGTTAGAATTCCTAGAAAGGGACTCAGCACGGCGAGCAGACGGCTTAAACCGTAAGGTGTCGTCTTTTGTTCGGTCGACAGCTGGGCTAGACAGTGTTGTCTGGGGGGAGTAGGCTAACTCGGGGAAAATCGTATTATCGGCTCTTGGAGGTGGAGTATAGTTCGAACAGGCTCGTGCATTTAATTCATACTCACGGCCTTGCGATATGATGTCCTCGATGGAGAAAATGGATGTACGCCGAATGAAGTATTTATAAGTGGGATTTAAATTCCTGTATATAATTTCCAACAGATCCCTGGGATGAAAGGGTTGGGGGAGGTTCGCTGCTAACAGCCGAACTGAGGTTACATAATCGTCGATCATCTCCCCAGGAGCCTGAGTACGGGAGTATATTTCTTGTTTGAGAGCGAAATCGAAATCTTGTGGCGTGAAACGGTCCTTAATGCACCCAACAAATTCGTCCCATGACTTATAAAAATTCGGAGTAGTGCGATGCCACATCAGCGCTTTTCCAGACAAAAGAATAGGTAAGCAACGTACAATATTGTCGGGATTAATATCGTGACAATAACACAATTCCTCCACACGTTGGATAAAACAAAAAACTGATGAGGTATTGTTTTCTCCGGAAAAAGTCAAACCCCACCTACTCACTACTGATGCAACATTTTCGTTGTGGCGAGCACTATTAACAGTGCCTACAGGGGCGATGGAGCAATCTAAAAGGGGAGGGTCTATCATTAGCAGGTCCTGTGTCGTATCTTGCAATAGTGGCGTGGGCATTGTTAAAGATTCAAAGCCCATAAAACTTAACTCCTTTTTGACGGGTGGGAATTCTGACTTAGACATGACAATAGACAAGGAGAAAAGTAAAACACTTTAACTTAGTAAAATAAAGGTTACAATACCGTAATGTGTCCTATTCCAGCGTTGCGAAGTACTCACTAACTTGTTGCACTCTTCACCTCGGAACTAGATTCTTTGGATGTCTTGTTCACTCGAGAAATGCTTTCACACTCCACACTTTCTTCGGGGATGGGGGAACAATTCAGTACAGGTATCTTAAACTCAGAAAGACAACATTGTAATAATTGAAAAAAATATATATATATATAAGTTTGGTAACCTAAAGGGAACGATTTCGCGTTTAACCATGCTCTGATTTACCATTTGCACCGCTTGTGCTTTTACGTTAGACAAAATAGCAGAGGCGTGAGGAAATACAGTAGAAGTGAAAACAACACCTTAAACAGGATCGCTAAGGAGCGGGGAAAGGATGTCTCTTTCGATGCGTGCTGGGCCCAAGATTCCGGATCGAAAGAAAGATACTTTCCAAAAAAGGAATCGAATGAATTGTTTAAAACAAATCAAAAGCGGAATTGAATTTATCTAATTGATCGATGAACCCAGAAGCGTGAAGGTCGTGACTGCGTTACAGTACGAAGCCAAGACCGACGAAATCGAACGAGAGATGAGGGAACTTAAAATTACAAATGAAAGAGGACGAAACCAAGTGAACTATTTACTATTGTATTTAAAGTAAACTAAAACAGGTGCGCATAAGAGTAAGGATATATCTAAACACAAAATGAAAGGTAAACGTGAAGAGGTATAAAATCGCTTAATAGCAAATAAAATAAAATTAATGACTAAAGATGGTACCTAAGAAAGGGGTACCGGTACACAAAAACAATCTCAAGAGAAAAGTGTATAAATGAACTTAAGCACTAACAAAGATGAAACAAGATTAATTAAAATGTACTTACAATCAATGTGCAACTAAACCGTAAGCGCGACTCGATAACCAAAATTTAAAATACAAAAATAAACAAAAAAAAACGAAAAAGATAGAGAGTATGGATGAGTCGAATAAGAGAACACCTCTACTTACGAGGATGACCTGGACTAGAATGCCCTTGCCAAGAACAGACTTCCAAAAAGCTCATGATGTTGTGAAATCATGGGGTAAGGGGGGGGGGGGAGTGGTGGGGATGAGAAGGGTGCGTATGTAGGAAACGGGGGTGGGGGGTGGGAGAGGGGAGATGACACGGAGTTACGTAATATAACGAAGCCAGAGGAAACAACACAAAATTAACACATAAAAATAAAGGAAAATGAGTATTACATTAAATTAATTGACATTACCGGGACAGGAAATGAAAGGAAAAATCGATCAGCTAAGAAATATGCTTTGTAGGAAAATATAGGCTTACGTAGAGGTAGTTATGTCTAAATATAACGACATACGAAGAAACAAAGGAATTAAGGCATGACGAATGGACAGTGACTAACACAAAGACCATCGCTCACACACTTTTCCTAAAACAGAGGGAAGGATCAAATAGGAGGCGAAATGAGACATGGCTCCGTTACTCCAATGATACCTTGACCCAAAAAAACAAACTCTGATACGACAATCAAATGAAAGATACCTCGAAAGAGTGCACATCAATTTGTGACGTAATACAGAGCGTTGGTAAGCCTCGCAGAAAAGTAGCATATATTTCAGACCTGAGAGATTTGAGTAAAAAATAAAACCGATTACATGAAAGGTAGGGATGACAAATAAACACAGAGGCTTCGCTAAACTAACGTAAACAAAGGCGAAGGGACTTGGGTTCATGGATCGAATTCACATCATCATAAGAAAGGGAAATTGATAAACTGAAATTCAAAAATGATAGCATGCCAGATAAAACCAAGTGATCGAATCGTACTTACGTTTAGTTGCGTTGGGCACGGGCGAAAAGCCCGACACACCTAGGCTGTGACCGTTTCACATGATGGTCAGAAATGGAAGGAAGCCACCTTCTCTAAAAGGAACGCAGTAACGCCGCTCGGGAAAAATAAGTCGTAGAACTCCCCCTCTCCAGAACATAAAGGGGGCCAATGGGAGAAGCAAAGCTTAGTAACAAGTTATGCTTCAACCAATGGTAACACAGTGTCAGTAGGGGTGAAAAGTTTCACCACCTGACGAAACATTTACGCAGAATTACAAAGTTTGAACGCAGTAGGTGAGACAGAGAAACGTATGTCACAATAATGCGACATGAAGGAAATGATGATAATAATAATAATAATAATAATAATAATAATAATAATAATAATATGACAAAAAATAATGAACCTGATAAAAACGGTTCAACACTCCAAATATTGCATCATCATGACCAGAAATTGCGTAATCCTGATGACGTCATGGGATGACGTCATGGGTCCTTAGAGCGAGCACGTGGTCCAGGAGCGAGCATGTGCGGTGCACGTGTTAGCGTGGGAAGGGGGTGACCTCTTGGCTTGTTTATGTGAAGCTGATAAAAAGTTAATGGGTGTTGACGTCATGGGGGTTGTTTATTTGGATGCTAACTGTCATCTGACACCCGTGTCAGTGCCAGCGATCCGCACATGTGGTGTGCTGCTGTTATGTTTTTGTTTATGCCCGCGATGGGTGGGCTGAGCGGGGAGGTGGTTCCCATCCACACATGTGGTGTGCTGCTGTTATTGTTTTTCTTTTTTTTTTGCTTTGGATGCTAACCATCATTTGACACCCGTGCAAGTTTGACCATGTGCAGCAGTGTGATTGATCTCGTCTGCTGTGTTCGCGTGAGACAGAGTTGACCTTTAACGTCATTGGCTAAGAATGTAATCTTTGACTTCTTTAAGCAATAGTGGAAAAAAAGAAATGATTGCGTTAGAAGCTAGTTTGCAGCATATGGTTTCTGGAGTGTGGGTGGGGGTGAAGGATATATAAATGGATGAGTGCATGGAAGAGTTTAACTTTTACTTTTGCGCGAAGAGTGTGTGTGTGTGAAAGAAATAAAGAAAGTCAACGACGAGGAACAAATTGTGTGATGGAAGCTCTAACGAAGTTCAATAACTTATCATCTTGTACTGAGTATTCTAATAAGAAACTAGCTGAACTAGTCATTGATTTACCATATGTGGTCCAAATTATTCGCCCCGTACAGACGAGGTTTGGAAGAAAAATAGTTGTGGATATTAACATTGAAGATGAAGTAACAAGTGTATTTCTACCAGCAGTATTTTCAAAATTAAGCACATCAGAGATCGATGAACTAAACTCAATGGGAGGCACACTGATGCTGGTGTATTTAGGGGTGAAGAACCGCTCACATCAAGTCATTTTGAAACAGTACTCGAAGGCAAACTGATGACGGTGTATTTTGGGTTGAAGAGCCGCTCACATCGACATGTTTTGGTGAGTATTGGATTATATATATTATGTATTGATTGATATAACGATTGATATATTTAGTTGCTAATTATTTCTTAATTTGTTTAATTTTTCAGATTATCTAAAAAACTAATAAAACAACCAGCATAATGAAGTGGAAAACTGTTAATTTCCTGAGTGGAACTGATCATCGATCGCACCCGCTAATAGAGTATCATCGTGTATGCTTTCAACAACCGGAAGAAGAGGAAGAAGATGATAACGAGGTGAGTCGTAATGAGAAAGAAGCTTGTTTTAACAAATGGACATCTTCGAGTGGAATTTCAACATTTTCAGTCTACGTTACCAATGTTAGCAAATCAGAGGATAGTCAGCGAGAGGTGACAGAAACAGTTCTAAGATATCTATTGAAAGAATTATGTGAAGATGAACATTTTATTTGTTTCTTCGGATACAATACATTTGATGAAGTTTTCAAAATCGAATTTTCCATGACGTGTTACGATGTAACAAAATTGAATGTGTATAGAAACAATTTGCTTGGTAAACTTCAGGATGAATTTCCTTTTGAGGCTGTTCATTGTTCATTGGAGATTACAGGCAGTAATTTATCACAATGGCTTGAATATACTTTAAAAGATTATAGGTTTATGGTAAACCGATGTTACAGCAACTGCTGGTGGTGTATTAACAATAGTGCAAATTGGACGTATGCTTAGACATCAGTGATGGTACACCAAGTGTTGGTGGTGTATTAACTTTAGTGCAAATTGGACATTTGCTTAGACAACAGCAACAATGACCTCGCCTCCTAGCAAACGTAGAAAGGTCGATATTGTAATACATAATAATAACAGTGAAAATATAAGAAACCAATTGGACAATGCATTTGAAAGTGTTTCTAATTTTCGAAGTGAACTAAACGGTGCTATTTCAGTATCATACCAAATCGGGGAAAACACTCAAACCGAGTTGATTGAGAACAGTGATGAGTTGATTGAATGTTGGAGAGTTATTAGTGAGCATATATTGCAACAAGCTGTGAATTTCAAAGAAATTACAATTCAAATAAAGGATGAATCTTTCTTGAGCTGTGAGTTAATTGAAACGGCATTCAATTCTAGAGTGTACACACTTGCAGTATCAAATGTTAAGAATGAGTTTTTGGATCCTCGCGAATTTTTAGCGAATGCTAATATTTGGTTTACAAAGTATGTTAAGAAAGCGTTAACTGTACAAGCTTTAAAGGTGAATTCAGTTTTGTGTGCACAATACGTGCTTCGCGACATATCAGAAACAAAATATTTTGCTATCAAAAATGAGGTAGTTTTCGAGTATACTGATTTAAATGAATTTTATAATAAGAATATCATTGAAGGTACATTGACAAAAATGAGCGAATTTGAAGCAAATGGTTCCGGGTGGGCTTTAGAAAAAATTCATAGTTTGAGAATTAATATAAATAAATATGTTGGATTTCGAGTAGGAATGTCCAATACTAGTCGATTGCCTGATGTAATAGTCAATAAGAATGCAGTGCTAAATTTGTATGATACAAAGGAAGCTTGTTTTGCGTGGAGTGTGGTTGCTGGTTTGTATCCAAAAACTCGAAACGTGAATCATCTTTCTTCCTATCCTAATTACAGAGATGTTTTAAATTTAGATGGTATTCCAATTCCGATGGAAATGAAATATTTAAACAAGTTTGAAAACCAAAACAATATTTCTGTAAATGTGTTTGGAGCACAATATGATGAAAACAATTGGGTATGTATGGGAACAAACGAAGTAAAAGGAAAAAAAACTTTTACTATTGTACCTTTGTATGTATCGGATAAAGTATATGAAAGGAGTGTAGACTTATTGATGTTGCAGATTGGAAACAGTGAAAGTTATCACTTTTGTTTAATTAGAAATCTTGCTCGCCTTGTGCGTTCAAGCCTCACTAGCACTCACAGAAGGATTTATATATGTAGACGTTGTTTGTCATATTATTTTCTTGAGGATGAGTTAAATGTTCACTTTGCAGACTGTAAACAGTTTCCTGTTGCAAAAAGCATAATGCCGACTGATGAACAAAGATTTGTTAATTTTACAGAATTCCGAGTTAAAGATACAGTTCCATTTATAATATATGCAGACACTGAATGCCTCTTGTCTCCAATTTCCTCATGTTTTCCAAATAGTGACAATCATAACTCTACTTTAACACATAAACATATTCCTTACAGCATTTGTTTATACCTTCATTGTAATTTCGATAGTGAATTGTGCAGTTTCAAGCTCTTTAGGGGAAATAATTGCATTGAATTGTTTGTAAAGGAACTTTATAGTATTGTGGATAAACTTCAAACATATTACTTATCGGTTAAGCCAATGTTAAAGATGACCGAAAATGAAGAAAGATTATTTTTGTCAAGTAAAATGTGTCACATTTGCGAGAAACCGATTGCAGTTAATGAACTCAAAGTACGCGATCATTGTCACTTAACTGGAAAATATAGAGGAAGCGCACACAATAGTTGTAATTTAAATTACAAAGTAACAAAGGTTTTGCCTATAGCATTTCATAATCTAACAGCCTATGATGGACATTTTATAATTAAAGAAATTTGCGAGAAACGTGATGGAGAGGTGTTACATAATCCTGGTCATATAAAATTGTTAGCGATGAATATGGAACGTTACAAAGGGTTTACAAAGTATGTACGGGCTAAGAATGGATTCATTCAGTTAAGATTTTTCGATACATATAATTTCTTGTCCTGTTCACTAGATCAATGTTCATCTTCGTTAAGCGAAGATTCAAAGCAAATAACACGACGTTATT
Source organism: Meconema thalassinum (assembly GCA_946902985.2). Taxonomy (NCBI): domain Eukaryota; kingdom Metazoa; phylum Arthropoda; class Insecta; order Orthoptera; family Tettigoniidae; genus Meconema; species Meconema thalassinum. The sequence goes on along the minus strand of OX336389.2, from coordinate 800,829,387 downwards.
TTAATGATGATGCACAGTTTCGACTTACTGCGAGAAAAGGTGTGTTTCCCTATGAATACGTCACGAGTATGGATGTTCTTAACGAAACTAAATTACCTGAAATATCCAAGTTTTATAGCAGCCTTAATGATCAAACAATATCGAATGAAGAGTATGAGTTTGCTCAATCGGTGTGGGAAACTTTTTCCTGTCAAACATTAGGAGAATACGCAGATTTGTATTTAAAAGTTGACACACTTCTTTTGGCGGATGTCTTTGAAAATTTTAGATCGAATGGCATGGAAACTTATGGCATTGATGCAGCTCATTTTTACACTGCTCCATCTATGTCTTGGTGTGCTATGAAAAAGATAACCAACGTTCAACTTGAATTGCTTCAAGATATTGATATGTTACACTTTTTTGAACGATCTATTCGAGGAGGAAATGTTCAGTGTATAACACGACATGCGATTGCTAATAATAAGTATATGAAAACTTATGATGAGAAAAAGCAAGAGTCCTACATAATGTACTTTGACGTTAATAATTTGTATGGATATGCGATGATGGAATATCTTCCAACGGGTGGCTTTAAATGGATTGCAAATGTTGAAGGCTTTGATGTTTTAACTATTGATGATACTTCAGAAATTGGATATATTTTGGAAGTAGATTTGACTTATCCTCAAGAGTTACATGACAAACATTCAGATTACCCTCTATGTCCCGAAAAGTTGACAAAGCTAATGGCTACCCTAGATAATAAAGAACGTTATGTTTTGCATTATAGATTGTTAAAGCAATGTATTCAACTAGGAATGAAATTAGATCGTATTCACAGAATAATTGAATTCAATCAGAGCCAATGGCTAAAACCATATATTGATGTGAACACAGAGAAACGAAAACAAGCCAAAAATGATTTTGAAAAGAATTTTTATAAATTGATGAATAATGCAATTTTTGGTCGTTCACTGATGAATGTGAGGAAGTTAAGGGACATCAAATGGGTCACCAAATGGCATGGAGCTCGTGGTGCTAGGTCTTTAATAGCTAAGGCTAATTTTAAACATAGAATTATATTCGATGAACAATGTATGGTCATCGAGATGAGTAGACTAAAGATTTTTCACAATCAACCAGTATATGTTGGTGCATCTATATTAGATTTGTCTAAATGTAAAATGAATGACTTTCATTACAATGTTATTTTAGCAAATCCTGAATCAAATGTGAGGTTGTTATACACAGACACCGATAGTTTTATGTATATATTCTATTATGATATTTATGAGTTCATGAAACAACATTCAAATTTGTTTGATACTGGAAACTATGAAACAAACAATCCTTTTGGCATTGTGAGACAAAATAAAGGTGAAATTGGTTTAATGAAAGATGAAAATGCTGGAAGGATTGTTGAAGAATTTGTGGGGTTACGACCCAAAATGTATGCAATAAAATTGTGTGATGAAATGAATAGCTTGTGTAAGGCTAAAGGCATTAAAAAGAGTGTGAGTAAAAGTATGAATATTGATGAGTATCGAAAGTGTCTTTATAACAGAGAAAAAGTCAACAAAGTTCAAGTTTGTATAATTTCAAAATCTCATTCTGTATTTACTGTTCGGCAAAATAAGTTGGCAATTTCATCAAACGAAGATAAAAGACACATAACTGAAAACGGAATTGATACTTTACCGTTTGGTCATTTTTCTCTGAAAAATGATTAGAAACAAATTGAGATTAAAGCAGTTCATCTCACTTACTTTATTTCTTTCACACACACACACTTTTATGCCGGTAATATTACTAATTTTTTGTGTGTTCCTTTGCTTATGAAAAAAGAATAAATAATAACCCAAATTTTGTGTGTATTATTTAAAAAAAAAACACCTCCCCCCCACCATTTCCCATTTTCCAGATATATATATGTATAATTACTTTATATTACATATCATTTAGTAATGGTGCGTTGTAAGAGGAGCAACTCTACCACTCAATATAAACGAACAGGAAGTGGATCATTAATCAGTCGTGTACTTAATAAAACTATTGATAATTTACCCGTGGAATTACACATCCCGGGATATGAATATTGTGGACCAGGAACAAAATTAGAAAAGCGATTGAGCCGTGGTGATCCAGGAATAAATATATTAGATAAAGCGTGCAAAGAGCACGACATTGCTTACGCAAAGCATAAAGATTCAAACAAAAGAAGAGAGGCTGATGAAATTTTAGCTTCAAAAGCTTGGTCTCGTGTAAAATCCCGTGACGCATCATTTGGAGAGAGAGCGGCTGCACTAACAGTGGGTGGCATCATGAAAGCTAAGTCTAAGATTGGAGGAGGTAAGCGAAACTTAAATAATAAAAAAAAAACAAGAAAAGATTAAAAAAAAGAAGAACATCGAAAAAGCAAGGTGGTATTTTACCCCTACTTCCGATATTTGCAGCCTTGTCGGGCTTGGGGGGTCTAGCAGGCGGAGCAGCAGGGGTGGCGTCTGCTATAAACAAGGCGAAAGCTGCTCAAGAAGAACTAAAAGAAATGAAAAGACACAATCGAATGATAGAAGCAATGCGAGGAAAAGGAGGTCAAGGCATTTATTTAAATCCTCCTGCATACAAAAGATAATTAACCAAATACCAAATAAAGCATTAAGTAATTTCGATTTAGCTAAATACGCACATCAATTAAAGATTCCAAATTTTAGAGGAGTCTTTATGCGAGATACGTTACCAAGATATCCTCGAAAAAATGAAAACTGTATTGTTAACCTTGAACCGATGGATAAATCCGGTTCACATTGGGTAGCTTTCAGTAAACATGGTAAATATGTGCATTATTTTGATAGTATTGGTAATTTAAGACCACCATTTGAAATTTTAACATATCTTAAAAATTGCTATCTACAATATAATTTTCATTCATATCAATCGATTACTTCTTCGATTTGTGGACATTTATGTTTAGTCTTCTTGTATTGTATAAATAAGGGAAACACAGACCGTCTTTAAACATTTCAAAGATGGCTTTCGAAAGACGGATAACTCTTGAAGGTAAAGGCTCGAAGATTGATGTTACATTGGAGAACCCGATTCATCTTGTAGGAGCAGAGTTTTTTGAAATAGGACTTGCAGGATTGTATACATCTAATTCTATTCGAAATGTTACCAACAGAAATAATAAATTTCGCATTCATTTTACTAATTTTTTATCAATTGATTTAGTGGTACCACCGGGTATTTATGAATTTGAAGATCTAGCCTCAGCTTTTGATGATTTACTTAGTTATCACTCATTGTCGAAACTTATACCAGAACATTTAGAAAAAACAAAATTGTATGTGGAAGAGGATATAGATGGAAAAAGAGACAACCGTCTCGTTTTGTCTTCCCCGTTTAATATTGATTTCACTGTAGCCAACAGTGTAGCAGGGCCTTTAGGTATTGAAAAGAAAGTTTACCCTAAAGAGAATAAAAGAGAAATTGAAATTCATCGAAAAATAGAATCGATAATGAAGTTTGCAATTAACGAGAATAATAACATTTTGGCTATAAAGTTGAACGAAGCGGATAGAGCGATTTTAATAATACCCAATGCTAGCTATACGTTAAAACAATTAAGTGAAAAGATTGATGATTTATTAGTTGAACATTTATTAGGCGACAAAGACAAATTCCCATCATTTTATATTAATTATGATAAAGTCTTTTATCATTGTAAACTACATTCGAAAGTGTTTGCTATAGATTTTGGTGTTGCAGATTCTATTGCAGATTTGTTAGGCTTTTCTCATAGAAAGTTCAAGGCAAACACAACTCATCATTCTGAATATATGATTAAAATTAACACTGTTAATAGTATTCGAGTATGTTGCAACCTTGTGCTTGGTACGAGTTCTTATTTGAACCATAAACCAACACACTCTTTATATAATTTTAAAGCTCATGTTCCTGCTGGTTACCCGATTGTTGTACAACCAACAACGATTAATTTTTTGCCCATGAACACCAAGCTTATTCAACATGTATCTGTGCAACTTGAAGATCATCTTCAACAGCTCATTGATTTGCAAGATGAAGATTTAACTGTAGAATTAATTATTCGTCCAGCACGATATCTTGCTATATAAAGTAATGAAATACTGTTATGTTTTCATTCTACTTGAGTAAGCATACTAGAAAACAATCACAAATATGGTTATACTATATAATACTCAAAGTTTGAAAAAAAAGAAGTCGACTCTGATTCGAAAAAATAATATAAATCAATCAGCTAAAATTTGTAAAAAAAACAAACAACGACATCGCACCTTGAAATCTAAGAAACAGTTATCGAGTAACAACAAACAATTCTTACAGTCTTTAGGCTATCGCGTACTTTAATTTCAATATAAATATATATGCAATTGTTAATCTTATTTAGTTTCTATCTATAGTTGAAGCTGTTAACATGTTTAACATAACAGATAAAAGAGAGGTTGACAACAGAGTTGTGCGACGAGAAGAAAGAGTTTATCAACCTTATTCAGCTAATAAATTCGAAAATAATGATGAAATTCGAATACCGATTCAAAATGAAGAAAACATAGTTTTATTATCAGAAGGTGTTCTTCACTTAGAAGGTCAAATTATTACTTCTAACATAAATCCAGCTGCTTCTACTACAGCGCATCCTGACCAAAATTTTGGGGGTAATCTTTTTAGCGAAATTCGCATCACGTTAAATGGTAAAGAAATTGATCGTACACGCCATCTAGGTATAACAAGTTCTATAAAAACCTTTGCATCATATTCAAAAAACGAATATACAGCTTTACAAAATGCCGGTTATTTTCCCTCTTTAACAACGCCAGCAAGTGAAGCAAATATTGTTGATAGTAACACAAAACGTTTTCATATAATACTTCCTTTAAGCAACCTGTTAGGAATAGCAGAGGATTACAGAAAGCCGATTTTAAACTGCAAGCATGAGGTAATACTTCTCCGATCGTCAAGTGACGCACGTGCGTTGCAATCGACAACCGAAAACGATCTTTCTAAGGTCAAGTTATTTAAAGTTTATCTAAAAATTCCCGTTTTATTATTATCAGACGAAGAACAAATTAAAAGATTAAAACTAATGCAGAAAAATATTCCCATTCAGGTTGGTTATCGATCGTGGGATGTTCACGTCTTGCCTTCTCTTCCTAGAACAACTAAATATAGTTGGACTGTAATGACAACTTCTGAAACTCAAAAACCGCGTCAATTTTATTAGGTTTTCAAACTAGAAGAAATTTACTAAACACATGCTCTTCCTATTTCGACCATTGTAACATTAAATCTATAAGAGTTTTTTTAAATTCAATTTTTTATCCCTATGAAATGCCAACTTCTGAAATTGCCATAAATGACTACAGCGAGTTGTATGACATGTTTGTTAAATTTCGTAATGTATATTATCAGATCGATGATGTTCGTTCAGAGACTCTGGTTTCACGAGATGAATTTAAGTCTCTTTGTCCTATTATTGTAATTAATTGTCTCGAACAAGTGGAAGCAGTGAAGACATCTTCAGTCGATGTGCGAATTGAAATCGAGACAAGTGAGAATATACCTGAAGATACAACTCTTTATTGTGTTCTTATTCATGATCGTCAAATATCTTACAGACCATTAACGAATGAAGTAATTATCTAAACCAATATTTGCTAAGTTATAAGCAAGCAAGTAAACAAGTATTCTCACTTTAGTTGCAATCATGGAATTGACAACAACAAACTCTCCTTCTACTGATGCTGGCACGTGGAATAAGAAGCAACCAATAGTTGCAGACATTCGCAAGCTACCAAACGGCAGTTTGGAACTTGCTTACTGTATGTTAAATAACGGCAATATACCTTCATTCAGCCCCGTGATCACATGGGTTGCAGCATATTGTGAAAAAACTCTTTCTTCTTTTTTTGAGTCTATTAAGAATAAATATGATTATTTAGTTGTATATAATTTGCCACAGGAATTTTCTTTGTTTGCACTAAAAGCACTTTCCCCAGACTCATTATTCGATCTTAATACGATTGATGGAATGTCAGACCTAATGTTGAGGCATAGCCATCGTTTACCTACAGATTGTCCAAAACATTTACCATCTCTAGCAATGGGAAGCAATAGTTGTGCTAAATTCAACGTCAATGCTGTTCAACATTGGTTAAATTCTTCTGATGGCATCATGAAAATCGTGTGTTCGATAATAAACAAGTTTCGAAACAGTGGACTTCGAGGTTTTAATAAGTTTGATTGGAACTACTTTCCTATAAACGTGCTGACTATATATGAACCACAACGAATTCGTCTAGAGTGGGAACATCTACCAGATCATCTAAAGAGGAAATTTCAACTGTTTCATCTTCGCTGCAAATGTGACAACTGTAATCGCTATCTATAAAAGGTGAATAATTTAGATCTACTACTGTAGTTGACAGCTATACATATTTTGTTTTTAGTTTGCTTTTTAACACAGTGTATCTTTTTTTTGTCTACAGAAAATAATCATCTGGACAACTAAAAAGAAGAAGATCATCTCAACACAGCCACACTCATCTGGACAACTAAAAAAAGAATGAGATTACTTCAAGAGAAATAAAATTGTATTAATTGTAATTCTAAATGAATAAAGAAGAAAAAAAAAATGTCTTTTGTACCATTTCATATGAAAGTTCTTATTAATGATCAATTACCTCCTCACTCTACATGTAAATAAAATAATAATAATAATAATAATAATAATAATAATAATAATAATAATAATAATAATAATAATAATATTGTCAGGTGAGGGATTCGAACCCTCGCTTTCAATTTCTGAAAATTAGATCTTAAGCCTAACGCCTTAGACCGCTCGGCCAACCCAACACGTGCATATTAGCCAACGTGTTTTGTTGATTCATGTCAGTTCGCATTTAGCTTTGTGTGGTGAACATCTTTTCTTTGTGAAGTAAACCAGCATCATGAAGTATTTTAATTGTGTAAAGTATTCCAAAAAACAGTTAATGCAAATGATATTGAGTCAAAAAGAAATGAATTTAAAATCTGAAAGAGATCGGCTAAAAACATTTAAGACCTGGTCTTCAGACAGTTTTACGAACACTGCATGGTTAGCAGCTGCAGGATTTTTCTATTTTGGATATAAGGATATGGTTAGGTGTGCTTTCTGTAATCTGCAACTTAGTTATTGGGAAGAAGATGATGATCCGTTTGAAGAACATAAGAAATGGGGTTTTTCTTGCCCCTACGTAAACAATATTTCTCCTAGCATAGAATTGAAATGCGAATATGAAAGACTTAAAACTTTTCAAAATTGGCCTCTTCCCTGTCCAAACGAATTTTGTTTAGCACCAGCAGGGTTTTATTATACTGGACATGGTGATAAGGTGAAATGTATATTCTGTAAGATTGAAATTGAAAATTGGAGGGAAAACGATAATCCTTTAAATGATCATGAAAAATGGGCGCCATATTGTCCATATATAAGAGGGTTTTACGTCGGCAACGTTGATTTAAATCCTGAAAATCCTACTATTATTCCACATAATACAAGTTATGATACGTGTGGAAGCAATATATGTTGATGTGATGTGATTTTTTGTGCAGTGTGCATTCTCAGACGTAAACGTAGACATGTTGAAGTTTGTTAAGCAGTCAAACACTCTACCAGTAATTTCATTTACTAATGCTGAAAACCAGAGTAAAAGTGAAAAAAGAAAGCATGGTGTTTTACTACCGAACACAATTCGATGTATCATTTGCGGTCCATCGAACTGCGGTAAAACAAACGTAATGCTAAATTTATTATGCCACAAAAATGGAGTTCGTTTTGAAAACGTTTATATTTATTCTAAATCACTTGCTCAAAGTAAATATGTTGAATTAAAAAAGTTTTTGGACTCCATAAAAGAAATAAAAAGTGATTTTTTTTCCGATAATGATGAAGTAATGCCTCCAGAAATGGCTAGAAAAAACTCTATATTTGTTTTTGATGATGTAGCCAGCAATAAACAACAACACATGAAAGATTATTTCAGTAGAGGTCGTCATCACGACGTTGACGTATTTTATCTTTGTCAAACATATTCTTGTATACCTAAACATCTAATTAGAGATAACGCTAATTTTTTAATTCTTTTTAAACAAGACGGAACAAACTTGCGTCACGTATATAACGATCATGTAAATACAGATATGAGCTATGAACAGTTCTTTGATATTTGTTCGTATTGTTGGCAAAACTCTAAGTTTGGTTTTTTGGTTATCGATAAAGATAGCGATTTACAAAATGGTCGATATCGCAATGGATTTGATGTTTATTTTCAGTTATAAATATGACTTCAAAAAGAGGTAAATGGCCATTCGTGTTATAGCTTTTGCGTGGTTAACAACTTAACTATGACATCGTTTAACAAAACCAATAATGTGTCTATCGGACGACCGACTTCACGACATGATATTGCAACTAAATCATATGTTGATGATAAGCTAGTGCAATATGAAAATCAACTAACAACAACAACAAGCGACGGACATCTAAGTATTAACGGCAAACGGTTAAAAAATGTTGGAATGCCAATACATGTTGAAGATGCATGCAACAAAGGTTATGTAGTGAAGTTATTAAATGAGCTAAATAAAATCGAGTCTAAAGAAGACATACAACGAAACTTTAACGAGCTTAAAGGTTTAATTTTTTCAATTTGTAAAATAGAGAAAAAAGAACTTGACTTTCAAAACAAACGTCTCGCGGGCTTAGCTTTACCATCATCTGCAAATGATGCAGTAAACCTTATTGCAATGCAGCAACATACATCGAATATAAAAAAATATCTTGAGACCCGAATAACAGAAGTGTTACAACGAGTAGAATTCATTCATGGTTTAGTGCGAGAATTTTCAGAAGATCACTTTCCGTATGATCAAGATACTCTCGACTTGGGTAACAAAAGAATAAGAAATGTTAAAGATCCAATTCAAAATCAAGATGCGGTAACGTATTCTTTTCTTAAAACTCATGTAACAAATGAACTCGATGAAATTAAAAAATCTCTTTTGAATATAAACAGAGATGATGAAACTGTAGATATGTTAAATAGAAGAATAACAAACATATCTCAACCAATCGATTCGTTAGATGCAATAAACAAATATTACTTAGAAAACTTTGCTGCCTCTCGAAAAGATCTAGAAGACTTAATCGCTAAATTTAATAAACAAAACGTTTTAAACGTAGACGATGGTGGAACTTTAAATATGATGAGTAGACGAATTACTCACGTAAACAACCCCATATACGATAACGATGTTGCAAATAAGACGTTTGTTGAGCAATATGCCGCTTCCCAACATGAATTTGATCAATTGAAACAAACTGTAAACAATCTACAACATCAAAAACAAACAAATGTTGAGTTCCCTGTTAACGACCAAGACGTGACAAATAAACGGTTTGTAGAACACTATGCTGCGTCACGAACTGAAGTTAATCAACTAAAAGAAATTTTAAGCAATTTACAAACTCGTATTGAGGGTGTTGCTAACAATCTCAATATTGTTAAAAAAGAAGATCTTGAAAGTTATGCTGCTGAATCCAAAGAAGAATATAACAAGTTAAAAACTGAACTGGAAAAAATTGAGCAAATGGTTAACAAAGAACCACTCGAAAGTTTTACTGCATCCAAAGAAGAATATGGTATATTAAAAGATGAAGTAAAGAAAAAGAACTTATCGAAATTTATTCTGAAATTCTCCAACACACCATCAATCCATTCACCAGTATACACGCTTCATAATCATAACATACAGTACCAACTTCCCTACAAAGGTGTATTAAAACCAATTTTTGTTTCACCAAGATCTCCAATTGTGTATGCAATTTTAAATATACGTCAAGAGATTGAACTGGATGGCAGTGATATTGTCGTTGAAGAGCAAGATGAAATTCAGTTTCGACTTAGAGACCCGAAAAAACATAAAACTGATGATCTTCCTCTTCAAATCGATTTTGAATATACTATAAATAAGTAAAACAACCACAATTTCCGTTTAGTCATGGAGAAGAGCTCAAAGATTAAAGCTGAAAGTCGAGTAAAGGATAAACTTTCTCGCTTAAAAAAAGATGTTAAAGACAAGTATCTTTCACTTCAAGATGATGTTAGACGTAAAGAATTAGATATAGAGACTAACTTTAAACCAGTAACAAGTTCATTAAATCAACTTGTAGCTATTGCTAATACGTCGACTCAAAATAAAGAAAATCGAAAAAGAAAAGGAAAATATGACGATTCTGAATCCACTGCTACTTCAGACGAAGAAGATGGAGATAGCATCAAAATAATTTCACTACTTAACCGCTACTTTGATCCGTTCATTAAACAAAACGTGGATAGAACATTTGGTATAACGATAAGAAATGATAAACAATACTTGGGACGCGAACGAGTTTTCTTCGATAAAAAGTGGATAAAAGTTGGCGGTGAAAAATTTCCTATTACAGAAGGTCTACTTGAATTGATTCAAAGGAAAGTACCAGACCCCACTCTAATAGATAGGAGTGATTTAAGTTCATATTTGAAATTATTAAATGTTTCAAACGTGCACAAAAGAAATTATACAAGCAATGCAGCTCCAAGAGGAACGCAATCTTATAAGTATAGACATATAATTGAACCCCTTCTCACTGAAGACATAGATAGAATTATAAAAACAGCAGATGAAAATGAAGAAGCAAATACTACAATGCATACTGGATATGGTCAAAAAAAACACATCGCGCCACAAGCCATTTGGAAATTTGAAGGCGGAAACAATATTGAATTCGTTCACTGGAATGAACCAAACAAATTGGTATCAAGACTTAAAACATTAATTGCATCGAAAGCTGCAGGTCACACAGGACTAGACAGCGAAATCTTTGCAATAGAAGAAGAACTAAGAAATGCTGGATATATTGAATAAAAATTCCAACGTTTGTAAAACAATGCACAGTATGTTATAAAACATTGTTTGGAAAATAACTATGAACGAAATCAGACGAGAAATTGCAAAAGAACTTCACGCACCGCTTAGAAAAAAGTTTAAAAGACGACGTGTTATTAGCAAAGGAATCGATGACCTCCATGAAGCTGACCTTGTGGACATGTCCAAACTTGCAAAATGGAATAATGGATTTAAATATTTATTAACCATTATTGACGTTTACTCGAAATATGCATGGGCAATTCCTCTTAAAACCAAAAAAGGAAGTGAGATTGTGAAAAGCTTAAAATTTGTTTATTCTCAAAGTAAAAGATTGCCCAATTATTTTCACACCGATCGAGGAACGGAATTTTATAACAGTGAATTCAAAACATGGTCTCAGAAACAAAATCTAAAGCATTATTCCACTGGCAGCTCCATTAAAGCGAGTGTGATAGAAAGATTTAATCGAACTCTTAAGGAATCGATGTGGAAAGAATTCACAACACGAGGTTCTTACCGATGGGTACATATTTTGCCTGAGTTACTAGTAAAGTATAATCACAAAATACATCGCAGCATTGGCATGAAACCTAATGATGTGAAAAGAAACAATCCACCCCGCTTGCCAACACAATATAATGAAACTTTAAGAAAACCAAAATATAAAATCGGCGACATTGTAAGAATATCAAAAATCAAGAAACACTTCAGTAAAGGGTACGAAGGTAATTGGACAACAGAATTATTTACAATTTATAAAGTTCAAAATACTAATCCACGAACATATCTTTTAAAAGATAATAAAAATATCCCAATATTTGGTGCGTTCTACGAAGCAGAGTTACAACGAACAAAACATCCTAATATTTACTTAGTCGACAAAGTACTACGTAGAAAAGGAACCCGAGCCTTCGTATCTTGGCTTGGATTCGATTCAACTCACAACTCTTGGATCCCCAACAAAAATATCTTATAATTAGAACAGTGTAAGTTTTTTTATTTTTATTTTTTATTCCTCACAAAAGATATTATTATTATTATTATTATTATTATTATTATTATTATTATTATTATTATTATTATTATTATTATTATTATTATTATTATTATTATTAATGTGTCTCTATATATATATATTTTTCAGCTCACTAAAACCAACACACGCAAGAAAGAAAAGAATGATTGTACTTACCCCGTGCACAAGACCAGCATATTCCACTCTGCAAACAACACAGCATCTTCAATTCTCTCTGCCGCTTGTTGGAAAAAGAACTACTTACCACTTTAAGAACGAAGATCATATAATTTTTCACTAATTCATATTATATAATTAATGTAAACCACAAATGATCAAATAAATATATTTTTAAAAAAGATTTACACCACACAAATTATTATTATTATTATTATTATTTTTTTTTTAATTTTTTTTTTTTTTTAAACACCCACTGTCCAACGTCCATTTAATTAATCATTTGGACTTCTTCTTCTTCTTCTTCTTCTTCTTCTTCTCCACCTTCTTCGGCATCCATACGATCTTCACCCCCCACACTCTCTTCCTCCAGCGGTGGAAAATCGAGCAGCTCGATACTGTCGGAGTCGATTGATTCCAGCCGCTGAATGATCACCCCCAATATGTGGGGGGTTACGCCATCCGCCGTCAACTCTCTACAATGCTGGCGGTCTCGAATTATTTCCAATAACTCGCAATTATACATGTCCTGCTGAAGATTGCTAAGCCCGTTGAACCAAACGTCCTCTTCCACTTTGAACGCGCTCACTGCGAAGTTTAGCCCCAGCCTCTCTGATTGTTCTCTCAGAGATTTTATCTCATAGAGCTGCTGGAGCTTAACTAAAAGATTTCCATACATGGTCATGTTGATTGTTAACTGAGTTGCTTTGAAACTAAGTGTTACTTCATAGCTATGTGCTCTTATATATTGCGAATATCAAACTGCAAAAAGCTATTTTAAACATTTTCACATGGAGCTCTGAGAACCGACATCCAATCTCGTTCTCGCATTAAAAATTACAGACTTGACTAATGACATCTGGGAATCTAAAAACAAACAGATCGAAATTCATTTCACACACTCAAAGTTATACATGTCATATAAAACACTTTAACCAGATTGAGATCATGAAGCAAGCCAGAACACAAAAAATGTTAACATCATTTAAATTAAACAGACATAACATAGCGAGAAGGAGTAACACAACTCCACTCCCACGCTGTGGTAATATATGTCGTACTTAAACAGAGTGTCGCATTACAACATCTGATTACTTATTTAGCTTGCGCGAGCAAAAACTTTAACGACAACCATGCACTACATGCGCTGGCTACTCTCATGGCTTGCCGCACGGCGCGAGCAAAAACGGAACAGCTGCACACCACATGTCTGGTAGCGATCCGGCTATGTCGAGTGCCTCACCGTACACTCTCATTCAAAAGTTATGACACACAAGACTCTCTACACTTCCTTGGGAAATTACCAAAATATAATTCAATAATCAATCAATACTTAATAACCATGATACACAGGCTGCCCCGGGAATTAAATAACAAAACACAGAATCGAACCAAGAAACTCCCCTGTAGGAGTGGAAGAGGAGTCTGAATTTAGAGTTACCATCCTAATAAACAACCCCCATGCCGTCAACACCCATTAACTTTTTATCACAATCACATAAACAAGCCAAAAGGTCAACCCCTTCCCACGCTAACACGTGCAGTGCACATGCCCCGCTCCTGGACCACGTGGTCGCTCTAAGGACCCATGACGTCATCAGGATTACGCAATTTCTGGTCATGATGATGCAATATTTGGAGTGTAGCAAACGCTTACTACTGGTACACCCTTTCAAGTTGGAAATCTTGTATTATTACGCAGACCTGTCAAGGCTGATATGACCAAGAAAATATACCCCAAATTTGGATTAGTGTTCCTGGGGCCATTTAGGATTACGAACGCTTATGGAAACAACTGTTATGAACTCTACGATGATGAGAATAATGTCGTTTACGGCAAGTTCAACGCTGGAAATTTAAAAAAATACTATCCTAGAGTAAGCCAGTAATAATTCAATTTCGTGTTCAAGAGAGTTGAGATACTTGTAACATTGAGTTTAAAAACAATTTGCAACTGTTTTTAAAACGTGGTGAGAGGAGAATGCCCCCGTAATTGAATTATGTAGAGACCACGGTGGCTATATTTGAAATTATAAGGAGAGTTATGGTTGTCATAGTTATGACGTGGGTAGTCATGACGTAAGCACGGATGACGTAAATGTTATGCCAGCAGGTTACTTGAGCTGCGATTCTCAGTGACGTCAGCATTTAGTCGAGAATGTTCCAAGATTTACGACGCAGTCGCAGGAAACGAGGAATTCTGCTGAGGAAGAAACTATGCTATTGGAGGAGAGGCATGAACCAATCAACGATAGTTTAAAGGAAGACGGAGATTGCTGAAACTATGGTATTTTTATTACTTTTGGAATGCAGAATTGTGGAAATCCATTTGCAGTAAAGGCATTGATTTGGAATTTTGGTGAAATTTATTTTCAGTTTTTGAATTTTGAAAATCCGTCATGTATTAACGAAGTTGGAAGTTTTAGCGATGACGTAGTATCACGCTTTGGAAGGGATGGAAACGCCCCTCGGGAAGTTAATAAAAGGGCTTGCGCAGAAGAGAGGAGCCTCTTTCGTTCTCTGATCATTCTGAGATCTCATTCTCAGATCATCGAAGTCTATTGTGAAAGTTCTTTTCTTATACATTCATTATAGTGAGACGTCGAAGTGAACAGCAGTGAAAAGAATCGTCTTTATAACGCGTGGCGAGGCCACTATATTAACGAGATCCAAATCAAACTAGGTGAAGTTGAAACGGACCTTAGAAAGCTTCTACAAGTTTAGCTTTGAACAGTTAGCGGTCACCGATAAGCTAATTGTATTGTGCAGTGCTACATGCAGTTATAGAGAAAAGCTGAACAATTTCGACCGATTAGATTGAAAGATATTAGCAGTTTTATACGATTGACAAAAGTGATTATCTCGCCACAAGAGAAGCACTTTTGTATAGCCAGAATCAACGCAACGGCTGACGCTGCGAGTGGAATAGAAAGACTTCAGATTGCTTGGTTACACAACGATACAGTATAATGGAGCAATTGAATACGGCAGTTTGTTCTTCTGACACTACAACCGAAGAGCAGATGGAAGGCTAAAGGGCTTATTGCAATTGGGACATATTTCAACGGAGTAAGATAGCGACATGGAACTTCGCTAATTGCTATTCCACACAAGCGAACATGCGGTGAATACCATCTACACCCATGTTTCGTAATTAAAGGCTGAATACCATCGAACAGCCATAGAAACAATTTCATACTCTGAATATGAATAATTTCTTCGGAAATTTCTACAAAACTTCATGGCGATTGTCTACTGGAACTTCAGGGAATTTTTCAAGAGAGGTCAGGGGTGTCCCGACTCACAAAGAAGATTATTGCCGGAAGGATGTCTATTCGTCTTCAAGGAGCAGAGCGATTTACGGAGAAGGAAGCAGTTCGATTCTCCGAGGGTGCTATTTCCTATTTCGAGGATGGAGCTCAACTTTAACTTGGTGAAATGGATCCATCAGCAGTCTTCTTTGGGGAATTTTCCTCTGGAACGTCAATCGGCAGATAAGGTAGTCGTGAACGTTTATTGTATTTGAGTTTACTAATGATGTTTGAGCAATCATTTTTCCCATATTTTTATCCTCATGTATTTTGCCCTATTTTCTTGTTGAGATTCTTATTCTCAGTACACCTTGATGAGTTTTGCATTTTTCGACGATTTATTAAGACATTGTGATGTCATGGGCATAGTTAACGATTTTGAATCAGTTGAGACTGATATTTGGATTTTTCAGTAATTAATATTTTATTTTGTAGTCACGATTTGACTGTAAGTTAATGATTTTTATGGCAGATTTAAATTCAGACAGCGTGTCACTTTATTAAAGTAATTCAACCCCAGTTTAATTACTTTGACCAATTTTCTGTCATCATCAAGAAGGAAGAACATTTAAATGATTTTAGAGCGTTAAAATCTCTTACGTTGTCGACGATCTTGGAAATACTAGTCGTTATTTGTATTGATTGCAACACAGACATTTATCGTCAGTTATGAATGAACATTGCATCATAGACACTTTTGTGAAAGATTAACGTTAATAATGAATTATTGAATGCATTAAAGTCAAGAACTTTTGTTAGGAGATTTTCTCAATTAGAGATTTATAGAACGATGTTTGCATTCCCCAGTCTAATTGGATTCTATTCGACTACTTTGCATTTTAGTCGCACTTTATTTGAAGATAGTATTTTCATACTACAATTTCTTTTAGGATGTTAATCTTAAATTTTGATAGACCAGACAGGCGTATATAAGCGTATTCACTATTAAATTTGTTTGTGATTGGCAAGTTTTGACTTCATTTCGGTTCATGAATGAAATCCACGAAGGTTAAATAAAAACAGTTTTGAAACTATTAATGATTATAAAATTTTTTAAGTGGAACTATAAATGTATAATCGCTAGTGCAGCGCGTGTTGAAAGTCGCTGATGTATAAAGCCCTTGAATATGAAGGAGGTTCCCACAGGAATAAATGTTAAAGAATTATTTGTGGAAGTTTTGTAAGTTATGTGGAAGTTTTTAATGCCATATAGATTAATATATGATGATTTTGGGCATATTTTTAATGCAGATTGTGCATTAACTTGTTAGCGAAGGATTTTCCGCTGGAGTAAGATTGTCATAGTTCGTTGAAAACTAATCAAGTGAGTTACTGTTATAATTAACACGAGTTTTGAAAGAATTTGAGATAAGATTTTGAATGAAGGTTGCCGTCACAAATCATTATTAAAACCTTTATTAAACCAGATTGTGACATTAACATGTATAACTAACCTTCATTGGTCGATTATATTAAACGCGATTATGAAAATTACCAACCGAATGAACATGTGGTTAATGTATTTCTTAAATTAATAATTTAAACAATTTAAATGTTAATATTGTAAATAATTGCTGTAAATATTTTTGAAAATAATGTGGAACGAGAGTGATGTTAAAGGCGTGCCTATAATATTTTTATTGTCTTTGACAAATATTATAAACAATTTCTAATTGTTATAAATAATTTATGTGATTTTGTTATAAACATTTAAGAGCTAATTAAACATTTGGATTGAACTTAACAAGTTTAAGGAATTAACATAATGATCCAATAGGATGTGAGCAAAGTACTTGAAAGATTTGCGTAAATATAATGTGAGTTGTCTTGTAGACATTTAAAAGCTTCAGAGAGCAAGCTGTACTCTTACGTAACTTAGCACGTGAGAAGGGAGTGCATTTGACCAGTATGCAACAGGTTGGAAGGTAGCCCGCAGCTGTGCCAACATCTGGTTCTCAGAGAGTGAGGTCGTACACACTCTGGCCTAGCGATTATAAATACCATTCTCATGTTTATTAAAAGGAAACCAAATGCTCTATATATGTCACACCCTGACGTCCTTTTCCAATCCAATAGTGTTATGAATATTACGTTATTTGGAGCTCTTGGGAGCTAAAATGTTTTATATCATGTTGTATGATAATTTTGCAAGTCCTACTGGAGGACGTAGTCAGATTGACTTGGGCTACTGATAGCCACGTTGATTTTGTTGTGTTATCAAAATCATACCCTTTATTTGAAATAAAGCTTTTGTACAGTTCAAAGTTCTCGTCTTCGTTATGGTTCATTTTTAAATGTCATGGTGGAGGTTATTGTGTGAACAGACTTTTAGTGATCCTGTTGTCAACTCAAACCCCGAGATAATTAAGAGGTAAGTAACGGTAAGTATGAACCCCCGTCTATTTTGGTGTGTTCCACAATGATTTCCTGTGAACTTCTGTGCTCTTATCTCGATAGTATCTGTCAGTGCCATTTTCATTGATGTAGCTATGCCGGTGCGATTGATAATTGGCAATCCGATTGAGGGGGCGGATATCTGACAGCCTACTATCCAGGTAATCGGGGACAGTACCATCCCGGCATTTGCCCGAAGACGAAGTGGGCAACCACGGAAAACCACTTCGAGGATGGCTGAGGTGGGAATCGAACCCCCTCAACTCATTTGGAACACCCGAGGCTGAGTATACCCCGTTCCAGTCCTCATACCACTTTGCAAATTTCGTGGCAGAGCCGGGAATCGAACCCAGGAGCTCCGGGGCGGCAGCTAACCATGCTGACCGCTACGCTACGGAGGCGACTGCATAAATTAAATGTTAGTAGAATGGGCCAAAGTATTTGGCGGGGAAAAGTTTACGGTCGGTTTTTCCTTGCTAGACCCATGACCCAATTACATTGCTGTCACACAGTCAGAGCGCAGAGCAATATCCACCATCGGGAGCAATGCAATGTTAGATGGGTTTCATAAAACTAAATAATAAGGAGCTGGTGGACCACTCTGTATACCGGGTTATTCAGCAGCCCCTCAGAATATGGTTTGCTGCAACCCAACTAACGCGTGTTGGCAGGAAGGTCAATAATTCTCTGCTTGCATCCCGTATGCTACTAATGCACTGCAAGCATATCCTGCAAACAATACTGAACCCTATTATTTTTCCCTCAATGTGACTACAGACTAATACGAGGGAAAAATAATAGTGTTTAGCATCGTTTGCGGGATATGCTTGCAGTGTATTGGTACCATACGGGATGCAAGTAGAGAAATATCGACCTTCCTGAAAACACGCTTTAGTTTGGCTGCATAAAACAATATTATTAGGGACAGTTGATTCACCTGGTATCTTAATCACATGTAATTTATTTCATATTATATTTTCTTCTTGCATATTCCAGTAATTGGAATTATTTTGTGTTGGCCAACTGAAAGTTAAATTATCAATTTTTTTATAAGACAACACTGAAAAATGGCTTCAGAGCTGTGTTTATTTTTTTCAGGTTCCTACCACAGATCGTACAGCAAACTTCACCCCAAACCTTGATTATATAATGTTGTTGTTGTTGTGGCATTTTTAAAGGGCTGCAACATCGTGGTTATATAGCCCCAAGTATTTGGGTGTGTGTGGAACTTATGTTTATTGTGATGGCTCTACTAGTGTGAGTATTGGAATATTGGGTATAATATTGGGAAGGAGGCGGCCGTGGACTTATGTTAGGAGCCATCCCAGCATTTGCCTGGAGTGGAAATGGGGAAATCCGCTTCCAGGATGGCTGAGGTGGAAATCGAGCCCTGCTCTTCTCAGTCTTGTTTCACGAGGCTGAGTTTACCCAGTTCGAGCCCTTATACCAGAAATAAAATCTCTTGGCTGAATCGGGAATTGAACCCGCACCACCTGGGCGTCGACCAAGAACGCTAAGGGGAACACACCCAACACTAGCCGATACACCAGAAGGTAGTGTCACTACTTAACAAGTAAAGTAGTTCCGTGAAGAACTAAATAGCATATTTTCATATATCCTACTTATGTTAATTGCCACTATCGACTTACAAAATTTTTAGGACGGCTTCGGTGGCGCAGTCGGTAGCATGCTGAGCTTCTATGCCCAAGATAGCGGGTTCAAACACGGCCGAAGCCGTCGGATTTTTAAGAGCGTTAAAAATCCCTCAGTATGCCCTCCTTCGGAGGGGAAGTAAAGCCGGTGGTCCCATGTCATAGATTTATGGCATGCTAAAGAATCTTCCACTTATTACACCTGTGTGAAGCTAAATTGGATAGGTTAAGAATGTAAACAACGCTCTTAGGTTTCTACATTCGTTGCGAAGAGTCGACTGCGGTGGCGTCTAGTAGCTAAGTTCTGAACTTGGCCTAGTAGTCGTTGACGGTGGCGCTTGTCGGCAAAATTAGGAACTATTTGAAAAATTCTAAGTTGCAGTCTGTACTTAAATTTAAAAAATTACGAGCCTTACAGTAGTCGCATATGATGTGTAACATCTGACATAGAAGAAACCTCACGTGAAATTGTTGATACACCGGTATTTTATACTATTATTGGCACAAATATTAATCTATTGTAGAAGGGAGTGTTTTACGGATATTGCAGTATATAATACGGAACTCATTTTATTAAATGATTTGTAGCTTCTATCAGCACTAGCCTAAATAATGAATACGATATGGATCAACTAGATTAATAGACGCGACACCGCTCATAACCTTAAATTCCTTATAAACAGGTCCTCTTGATTCTCAGACCAACACGTAATTTCATATGGGTTCTGTTAAAATGAGTCATATTGACATGATAAATATCGTTTAAAATGATAATCTGGTAGCAAAAATATCTACCCCGCCCAGGATTCGAACCCAAGATCTCTAGATTTACAGTCAGACGCAATAACCCCACGGCTATATCGACTACGGAAATATTGTGCACAAGATGGTGACTTATTTCCACGTTCCAATAATTCTGCATTACGGAATTAAGTTTCATTTACATTTTGCTTGTTTCTATAATGTTCCTGAGTGACATTGAATTTAAAATGCCTTATGCCAATGCAATGCCGACTACTTACAATGTTTGATATTAAGGCATTTTATTATATTTATTTAGTTATTTTTTTATTTTTTTAGTCAATTTACCCTCTAGGTTGGTGGTTCCCACGGACTCAGCGAGGGAACTCACAACTACCGCCACTATGGGCAGTGTCCTGGAGCCTGGAACATCTGGTCGGGATGGATACAACTGGAGAACTGTGATCAGCACTTCGGCCAGGCGGCCACACCTGAAAAGCGAACAGGAGCCTCATGAGGGATGGGAAGGGATGGATAGGCGAGGAAGAGGGAAGGAGGCGGCCGTGGGGTTACAGTAGGCACTTTACCGGTATCCACGTGGTCTTACCTGTTGAATCCGATGGAACTGCTGGATCGTAGAATCTGGAAATACTCGGCTGAAATACCCCCTAAAATTCTACCACCTAGGATCAACCAGGGAAAAGGATACCTCTCTTATAAAGAATGCGATAAGAAGATGACAGTGGTCGATGAAATATAAACGAAAAATAGCTCAAAGTGAACGAACAATACTCTGAAATAATTAAATCAATCTCGTGCGTGGTACTGTACCCGATACCTAGTTGAGGCTATCGGCTACGCCAGCGGACATTAAGCCGTAGTTGAGGTTTTGGGAAGAGTTAAGAAAAGATAGCGCTCAGATCGAGTCAAGAGGAATGTCAAGATGACGTAGAAGGTCTAGGATCAAGAAGGCGCTGACCGCAGTCAAGCAGATGGAATTATGGATGGAATTATGAAGCTTTATTAAGATCTATATGGAACATGGTATTTAAACATCTTAGAAGAGGAGATATAACATGCATTATATGTGGAAATAATTTGAAGGAAGTCAGATAACCCTTAAGTTATTTTATAACTTAATAGCCGAGATGATGGGGGTTCGAGATTATATTTGTGACGCAAGACCACGGTGGTGGGGAGGACGTCACGTGACCGCACCAGGCAGGTAAGGGTCGAGGCAGTGCAGACACTGTCAGTCGAGCTCTGTGAGCCAAGCAAGAGAGTCGAGCTGTGTAGCGCACGCCAAGCGCATGGTACAAGGTCGCGCAGCGAACAGAAACTGTCACGGAAAGTGAAAGCGACAGTTTCAACTTCTCCGAGCAGCGAACGGCAAGTAGGTCAGTGAGCCGGTCGGACATCCGCAGCAAACAAGCATAGGAGGCCGGGGTTTTTAAAACAGCATTGCGAGTTGTTGGAGAACTTTATTCCAAGCTGCATTTCACCGCAGAACGGCATAGTAGAGCGACATGGCGAGGCCAGCTTTAGGCGGAGATGATTATAGCACTGCAGTAAAACCGAGCGGGTTATTTCCCATTATATACGCAAGCATTATGACAGAAGCTGAACTTCATTACTGCATTGAGTTAGAACGTTTATTCAGCATTTGAATTATAAAAGCAAATAGTTACGAGATACTGCAACTTTGAACTTCGAATAAACGTAGTTTTTCTTAATGACATTACGACTATGCATTTCATAACGCATTCCAAGTAACATTAACAATTTTAAGCAAATGGAATGTAGTAAGCATATGCACCTAGGAACATTAGCACGTGCATTAATGCAATTATTTCTTATGAAGTGTTATGAATTACCGAGTATGAACACAGCTACAGGGTGTTTCATAAACTTAGACACTCTGATAAAACAATTTTATTTTCTACAAGTAAAATTTAACCGCTGTGGAAATTGAACTTTCAACACTCAAACTGAACATTGTATAGAACAGTGGCGTAACGTAGAAGAGGAATAAGGGGTCCGCTGTTTCTATGAACTTTTTCGTGAGGATTTGGACAATATCCGCTATGGATAACCAGAAGTTCATCATGTCGGAGTAAACGCAGACAGAGACGCGATGGCACCACATAGCGATGGATTCGATTACTGACGAGGAGGAGGTCCACCAGCTGATTCACTTGGGATTTTGAAGGCAATCGTCATTGCGTGGTTGGAATGATATTCACGCCGATCTTTCGAGAAATTTAATAACAGCTGATTATGAGAAGGTACTGAAAGAGTTGTAACTTTCTGATACGATTATTTTCATGAATACTGGGCACACATGTATATTTTTCTAATAGGAGTGATACGATTGTTTAAGACATGGCCTTGACTTTATAGGCTTCGAATTTGCTAGAATATGGCGTGACCATATGATATGGCAGGCATCATTATACGAAATTCTCACCATTGGTTGGCTTTATTAAGCAGATGTTTGGTCTTTTAGACATTTTTACAGTAAGGATAGTTTTCATGAATAGTTTTTTTTTTTGTGTGACGAGTATTTCGAACTCGTGATCTGCAATTGATTATCTAAAATTATTTCGTCAGTTCGTTGCATACTAGCGAGTGTGTATTATTCATCAGTAGGGATTTTTTCCATTGGATTGTTTGGAGATATTAAGATGTTATTCACTTTAGTGAATAAATATCGCTTTTATATGACAACTAGAGACTTGTTGATTCCTATCTGGTACATTCACTCATATAGTCTTCGAGATGGGGTCTTTCGTATTTATACGATTGTATGGTGGTTACTCATCTTACCCATCGTTTAGGGCACTATCATGATTAGTCGACGGGGCGAGGTCTTTCGTATATATACGATTGTACGGTGGTTACTCATCTTACTTGCCATTGAGGGACTCATTTTTATCATCCGAGTGTACAAGAGATTGTAAGTGAATCAAACAAGGAACTACTAGTCACATATCAGTCGACATTTTGTTAAATAAAGTAAAGATAAATGTCATCAGGGTTACATTTGTAATTCTTGTTTGCCAATCCAATATTTTGTTGCTATAGTCTTTTGAGAATACTTTCAGTTTAACAGCTGGTACAGCTGATGCTTTTGATGATTTTTATAATTGTGTTTGATACCTTTGAGAAGGACTTAAAGTAATTGAATCTTGTAAGATGAATCATTAATGGTCAGATTTATTTTAAGGCAGATCAGTATTGCAGATTTTGATATGAGAGATTATAGCACATTGGTGTTTTTCTGTGATGTGAATTATGAAAATTGTAAGAGAATTTATGCTATTTGAAAGCAGATCTTGAATTACTAAGGTAATATTTTTCCAATTGTTTAAGAAGTTGTCTAGATGTGATCAGAGTAATTACAGTTATTGGAGATTGTGTGCGTTGATAATTTGAAGCGAGTTATATATATTTTTGTAGATCATGCAACATGGTTAAGTGCAGTTTGTGATAGGCATTTTGTGGAAGTTGCCAAGTGATAGTTGCAATGTTGCAAATGAATTTTGAAGCAGACATGAGGTTGTCGAACCCAATCTAGCGTAATTGTTGAGATTCATGCTATATGTGCTGAATATTTGTGGAGTTTTGTGGAATAATTGTGGTATTCAAATGTGATATTTGAAGAATTGAGGATATATAATGTCGTTGTGGATAGTCAGATCCAACGTGATGTCGTGAAGGCAATAATATTTTTTGGCATGAAAATTTAATACGAGATATAACTTGGAAGTAATAAAACTGTAAGACAACGTTCTATAACCCATATTAAACAATTTGTTAGGAAATTAAACAAATAAATAAAGTTGATAATACAAGATTTTCTGAGAATAATAATTAATGAAATAATAATCTGAAAATTAAGCATATTAACGATCTGACCTAATAAAATAAAAATCAGAATGACTAGATGAGATAATAAAAATCTAAATAACCAGAAGAATAAAATTTAAATAAATTGATAAATTAAATTTTGGAATAAATCAATGAATTAAATAAATGGATGAATTGAAGATTGAATAAATAAACTGATTTAAATAAATTAATAGATGATTGGGTAGATGATGAATACCTGAATTAGAAGGTAATAATTAATTAAAGAAGCTGATGATTAATGAATTTATATGGAATTAAAATAAATTTAATTGAGATATAATTTGAAGAAATTGCAACTTGAGTTGAGGAATTAAACAATTTGTATTGATGATTTAAGACGATTTGATCTGAGGAAGATGATAAAATAAGATTGTGTGAATAATTAGAAAGCATAATGAAGTGATGATAATAATTTTCATTTAAATGATTTAATGGTGATGAGTTAATGATTCTGACGGGAATATGTTGAATTTTGAAATGAGAATTAATGTGAGGAATATTTAATTTTGATGATGATGATAATGATGACCAATGAGCCGTGAATTTTCTGTAATTCACAAACAAGTAATTATGAATGATAATGTAAATAGTGTAAATTAATTATTCAATGTTTAGGAGCATTTTTCTAACATGTTCAACATTTAAATTATGCCATGCAAGCCATAAATTGCGTGATATTTAAAATATGTGATTATAATATGTGTATGTTTAGACAGATTAATAACTTTTTCAAATCCACATTCATGATGATAAATTAAAGAGAAATTAGGTCTCAGGTTTCACAAATGTCAGTGAAGAAAGACATAGTGCTACAGTGATCCTGAGAATCCAAGAGAACTTTAGAGATTTTTCTTGTTCTATGTGGATGAAATATTTTTGATTAGAAAGAGATGGTTTGATTTTTGGACAATGACAATTTAACGTTGGCATTCGACCATACTCTCAGGTAGGATGATTATTTAAAATGTCTGTCTGACTATCAAAGTGAAATAAATTTGCTTTTATCTTAGTTGTGATCTGAAGATGATGTGATTTTCCTTTTTCTTTCCTTGTCTTGAGTAAGGCTTAACTGGAAAGGATGTGGTTTGCTAGGAATTCAGTTGATGGCGCCCATTTATATTTGCATTTTTTTTATTAAACTTAAGCCCGTAACGACCCTAGAGATACTTTGTCTCGTGTTACCCACTGCTTTTTCGATAACACGTTGAATTTCCGTCACATTCCTTATTTGACTAGAGGTTCATTTAACTCCGCTCTGTCATGGAACTCCAGGAATGCGATGTAATAACAGATGGGTCATCGCATCCCCAGGACGAACGGGTACAGAGATAGAGGGAGAATTGGATTTACCCACCTGTGGGGCTTCGATTTTGTTTATTCTATGAAATCACATCAGATTTAGATTACTGAGAGATTGATCTCAAGTTCATTTAATTGTGTTATAAAATTTATTAAACTTAGTCAGACAATATATTTGTGTGCCCATTCCAGTGTTCATGTTAATCGTATTAGTATTATATCATTTTAGTTATAAGTCATGTTTCCTATACCCAAGTGAATGCAGGAATTGAGACATTGTGATGTGTTGTTGTCTAACGTCTCTGAATAAAACGTCTATTGAAAATATAATTATGTTGCCGGAAGATTTAGCTAAGGTGTTAGGAGAGTTACAGAGTGGTATGTCTGGTATTGCAGAAACTATTTCTAAAATGGAAACGGAAGTTAAAGAACAGATAAATAGTTCAGAAGCTAGGTTAGAAGCTAGATGTAAAGAAAATGTGCAAGCATTACAAACCAGTAATGAGGATAATTTAAAGTCATTAGAGACTAGATTACAGACTAGTAATGAAGAAAATTTAAAATTATTACATTCAACTAGTGAAGATAATTTAAAGTCATTAGAGACTAGGCTACAGTCAAATAGTAAAGATGAGTTGATGTCATTGGAGACTAGATTACAGACTAGTACTGAAAGTCATTTGAAAGCTAGTGAAGCCAACTTGAAGGATAATTTTAAATCATTGGAAGAGACATTACAAGCTCGTAGTGAAGAAACTATCACAGAGTTAGAAAACAAGTTAACTAGGTTAGAGAATAGATTAACTTTAAAGAATAATGAAATGCTTAAGACTTTACAATTATATATAATTGCAGTAAATATGAAAGGAGAGGAAAATGTTCAAATATTAAGAAAGAATATTATTGAATTAGAAAGTAGAGGAGAAGAAAACATTCTTACTTTAAGAACAGACGTTATGTCTATACAGAAAGACATTAAATCTGATGTATCGAAGTTGAGATTCGACATCGATGGTTTAGTGGCAGATGTAGGCAAAATTCAAGAGTGGTCTACCGAAGTATCTTTCAAGACTAAAATCAAAGGTCTAGAAATGAATCTAGGTAATGAGATTAAGGATTTAAAGTCAGTAATTGGGACCATTAAAGAGGATGTCTTAGGAGAGGTTAATTCTAATTTAAAATCATTAGAGAATCAATTGCAGAAAGATATTAGGAAGATGGACGATGATATAGAGCAAAAGGTTAATGAAAACTTAGCTTTATTCAAAAATAGAGTCGGTGCAATCGTGGAAGAACGGTATAGTGAGGTCGATGCCGAAGCAAAAGAAAAACGTGCAGGATTAGATGAGAAATTAATCGCAGGTATGGCGAACTTAGAAGCGAGGTTTACGGAGAACAAGGAAGCGATGAAGATAGATTCAACTCTATTTAGGACAGATGTTGATCTGTTAAAGGAACAAGTCGCGTCAGTAAAGAATACATGTGAAGACAAGATAGATAAGTTGAAAAACGATTTGGACGAGAGTAACAAAACGCAGAATGTTACGTCGTTAGATGAGTTGAAGACTCAGGTCAAGACCGTAGAGAAACTGGCAGAAGTTAGGATGACTAAACTAGAATCTATGATTAATAGTTTCACCAGTCAAAATATTACCTCAGGGGAAATATCGATAAATCAGACAGCGTTAGACCGCAGTTTGAGTAATCAAGAAGTTAGCATGGGAGAAGAGCGTCAAACGCAACCGAATGTGACATTCGAAAGGGCAAGTTCAACCCCTCAGGATAATCCGATTTCAAATAGGAGTACGTTGGGTACAAGTGAACGATACTCAGGTCCAGTTACCATTATCAGAAATCTGGATGACAAGCCGAGGAAGTTTTCTGGAAATACAGGGGTCACACCAGTCGAATTTCTGCGAGATATTCGAGACTACATGGCGGAACATAGAGTAGCCAAAGAAAGAGAGCTAAGGATAGTCGAACGCGCCTTAGACGGGTCTGCGCTAACTTGGTTTAGTGCATTCAGAAGCAATTTTGCGAATATGGAGCAATTTGCCATAGCATTCTTAAGGAGATTTTGGAGTGCCGAGGATCAACTGAACGTAAGAGCAGAAATGTACTCGAAGCGTTATTCTACGTCACATCCGACGCATTATGCCAATTATTTTACGTCACAGTTGGCTAAATTGCAGTTTCTGATTCCTCCATTGCCTGAAGAAGAGCTTTTGCAAGTTATAGCGAGACAGTTACCGATTGAGGTACCGCGATCACTCATAGCGTCGGGAGCAAACACACTTGAGCAATATGACGACATTTTACGGCGATTAGACTACACAAGCGCTCAAGTTACGCCTAGAAATACAAGAGGCGACAATAGAAAAACGCAAGTGGTGAATGCGGTAGTCGTTGATAACGCAGCTCAAACGGACAGAAGAGATTCCTGGGAAAACAGAAGGAACGAAGGAAATCGAGGAAACATCCGTAACGTTCGTGGAAATGATCGATATAGAGGACCATGTGAGAGGCCATACGATCAGGAAGCAAGAGATAGCCGATATAGAAATTATAACCAGAGTTCCAGATATCAAGATAGGAATCGATACATAAATAGATATCGTGGTAGAAATAACTGAAGCCAAGGCCAACAGTATAATCGAAACGACAGGCAGGATGGCCGAAGAAATGAGCCAAATGAAGGACGAGATAATCGTGAATACGAGAGATCGAGGCAAGAAAATAGACAGCCTAGCGCACCACACGAGGAGACAGTCAGAGATGTCAATCGAGCAAGCACGAGTAATGAAGGAAGAAACAGACATCAAAGTAATACAGAATCAAGACGCTAATCATTGGAAATCAATCATCATTGTTGAGAGTCAGAAAGTACCATCATGTTGAATAAGGAGATTGTAGAGCTATCGTGTACATATGTTATATATAGAATGCCTGAGAGTGTATTTTTTTTCTCAATCCTGGTAAAAAAGGAGATGTACGGGAGAGATGTACCCGATACCTAGTTGAGGCTATCGGCTACGCCAGCGGACATTAAGCCGTAGTTGAGGTTTTGGGAAGAGTTGAGAAAAGATAGCGCTCAGATCGAGTCAAGAGGAATGTCAAGATGACGTAGAAGGTCTAGGATCAAGAAGGCGCTGACCGCAGTCAAGCAGATGGAATTATGGATGGAATTATGAAGCTTTATTAAGATCTATATGGAACATGGTATTTAAACATCTTAGACGAGGAGATATAACATGCATTATATGTGGTAATAATTTGAAGGAAGTCAGATAACCCTTAAGTTATTTTATAACTTAATAGCCGAGATGATGGGGGTTCGAGATTATATTTGTGACGCAAGACCACGGTGGTGGGGAGGACGTCACGTGACCGCACCAGGCAGGTAAGGGTCGAGGCAGTGCAGACACTGTCAGTCGAGCTCTGTGAGCCAAGCAAGAGAGTCGAGCTGTGTAGCGCACGCCAAGCGCATGGTACAAGGTCGCGCAGCGAACAGAAACTGTCACGGAAAGTGAAAGCGGCAGTTTCAACTTCTCCGAGCAGCGAACGGCAAGTAGGTCAGTGAGCCGGTCGGACATCCGCAGCAAACAAGCATAGGAGGCCGGGGTTTTTAAAACAGCATTGCGAGTAGTTGGAGAACTTTATTCCAAGCTGAATTTCAACGCAGAACGGCATAGTAGAGCGACATGGCGAGGCCAGCTTTAGGCGGAGATGATTATAGCATTGCAGTAAAACCGAGCGGGTTATTTCCCATTATATACGCAAGCATTATGACAGAAACTGAACTTCATTACTACATTGAGTTAGAACGTTTATTAAGCATTTGAATTATAAAAGCAGATAGTTACGAGATACTGCAACTTTGAACTTCGAATGAACGTAGTTTTTCTTAATGACATTACGACTATGCATTTCATAACGCATTCCAAGTAACATTAACAATTTTAAGCAAATGGAATGTTGTAAGCATATGCACTTAGGAACATTAGCACGTGCATTAATGCAATTATTTCTTATGAAGTGTTATGAATTACCGAGTATGAACACAGCTACAGGGTGTTTCATAAACTTAGACACTCTGATAAAACAATTTTATTTTCTACAAGTAAAATTTAACCGCTATGGAAATTGAACTTTCAACACTCAAACTGAACATTGTATAGAACAGTGGCGTAACGTAGAAGAGGAATAGGGGGTCCGCTGTATCTATGAACTTTTTCGTGAGGATTTGGACAATATCCGCTATGGATAACCAGAAGTTCATCATGTCGGAGTAAACGCAGACAGAGACGCGATGGCACCACAGAGCGATGGATTCGATTCCTGACGAGGAGGAGGTCCACCAGCTGATTCACTTGGGATTTTGAAGGCAATCGTCATTGCGTGGTTGGAATGATATTCACGCTGATCTTTCGAGAAATTCATTACATAAGGGAAATCGACGATCTTTGAAATTTAATAACAGCTGATTATGAGAAGGTACTGTAAGAGTTATAACTTTCTGATAAGATTATTTTCATGAATACTGGGCACACATGTATATTTTTCTAATAGGAGTGATACTATTGTTTAAGACATGGCTTTGACTTTATATGCTTCGAATTTGTTAGAACATGGCGTGACCATATGATATGGCAGGCATCATTATACGAAATTCTCACCATTGGTTGGCTTTATTAAGCAGATGTTTGGTCTTTTAGACATTTTTCCAGTAAGGATAGTTTTCATGAATAGTTTTTTTTTGTGTGACGAGTATTTCGAACTCGTGATCTGCAATTGATTATCTATAATTACTTCGTCAGTTCATTGCATACTAGCGAGTGTGTATTATTCATCAGTAGGGATTTTTTCCATTGGATTGTTTGGAGATATTAAGATGTTATTCACTTTAGTGAATAAATATCGCTTTTATATGACAACTAGAGACTTGTTGATTCCTATCTGGTACATTCACTCATATAGTCTTCGAGATGGGGTCTTTCGTATTTATACGATTGTATGGTGGTTACTCATCTTACTTGCCATTGAGGGACTCATTTTTATCATCCGAGTGTACATGAGATTGTAAGTGAATCAAACAAGGAACTACTAGTCGCATATCAGTCGAAATTTTGTTAAATAAAGTAAGGATAAATGACATCAGGGTTACATTTGTAATTCTTGTTTGCCAATCCAATATTTTGTTGCTATACTCTTTTGAGAGTACTTTCAGTTTAACAGCTGGAACAGCTGATGCTTTTGATGATTTTTATAATTGTGTTTGATACCTTTGAGAAGGACTTAAAGTAATTGAATCTTGTAAGAGGAATCATTAATGGTCAGATTTATTTTAAGGCAGATCAGTATTGCAGATTTTGATATGAGAGATTATAGCACATTGGTGTTTTTCTGTGATGTGAATTATGAGAATTGTAAGAGAATTTATGCTATTTGAAAGCAAATCTTGAATTACTAAGGTAATATTTTTCTAATTGTTTAAGAAGTTGTCTAGATGTGATCAGATTAATTACAGTTATTGGAGATTGTGTGCGTTGATAATTTGAAGCCAGTTATATATTTTTTGTAGATCATGCAACATGGTTAAGTGAAGTTTGTGATAGGCATTTTGTGGAAGTTGCCATGTGATAGTTGCAATGTTGCTAATGCATTTTGAAGCAGACATGAGGTTGTCGAACCCAGTCTAGCGTAATTGTTGAGATTCATGCTGTATGTGCTGAATATTTGTGGAGTTTTGTGGAATAATTGTTGTATTCAAATGTATATTTGAATAATTGAGGATATATAATGTCGTTGTGGATAGTCAGATCCAACGTGATGTCGTGAAGGCAATAATATTTTTTGGCATGATAATTTAATACGAGATATAACTTGGAAGTGATAAAACTGTAAGACAACGTTCTATAACCCATATTAAACAATTTGTTAGGAAATTAAACAAATAAATAAAGTTGATGATACAAGATTTTCTGAGAATAATAATTAATGAAATAATAATCTGAAAATTAAGCATATTAATGATCTGACCTAATGAAATAAAAATCAGAATGACTAGATGAAATAATAAAAATCTAAATAACCAGAAGAATAAAATTTAAATAAGTTGATAAATTAAATTTTGGAATAAAACAATGAATTAAATAAATGGATGAATTGAAGATTGGATAAATAAACTGATTTAGATTAAATTAATAGATGATTGGATAGATGATGAATAACTGAATTAGAAGGTGATAATTAATTAAAGAAGCTGATGATTAATGAATTTATATGGAATTAAAATAAATTTAATTGAGATATAATTTGAGGAATTGCAACTTGAGTTGAGGAATTAAACAATTTGTATTGATGATTTAAGACGATTTAATCTGAGGAAGATGATAAAATAAGATTGTGTGAATAATTAGAAAGCATAATGAAGTGATGACAATAATTTTCATTTAAATGATTTAATGGTGATGAGTTAATGATTCTGACAGGAATATGTTGAATTTTGAAATGAGAATTAATTTGAGGAATATTTAATTTTGATGATGATGATAATGATGACCAATGAGCCGTGAATTTTCTGTAATTCACAAACAAGTAATTATGAATGACAATGTAAATAGTGTAAATTAATTATTCGATGTTTAGGAGCATTTTACTAACATGTTCAACATTTAAATTATGCCATGCAAGCCATAAATTGCGTGATATTTAAAATATGTGATTATAATATGTGTATGTTTAGACAGATTAATAACTTTTTCAAATCCACATTCATGATGTTAAATTAAAGAGAAATTAGGTCTCAGGTATCACAAATGTCAGTGACGAAAGACATAGTGCTACAGTGATGCTGAGAACCCAAGAGAACTTTAGAGATTTTTCTTGTTCTATGTGGATGAAATATTTTTGATTAGAAAAGAGATGATTCGATTTTTGGACAATGACAATTTAACGTTGGCTTTCGACCATACTCTCAGGTAGGGGGTATATTTAAAATGTTTGTCTGACTATCAAAGTGAAATAAATTTGTTTTTATCTTAGTGGTGATCTGATGATGGTGTGATTTTCCTTTTTCTTTCCTTGTCTTGAGTAAGGCTTAACCAGGAAAGGAGGTGGTTCGCTAGGAATTCAGTTGATGGCGCCCATTTATATTTGCATTATTTTTATTAAACTTAAGCCCGTAACGACCCTAGAGATACTTTGTCTCGTGTTACCCACTGCTTTTTCGATAACTCAGCTGAATTTCCGACACATTCCTTATTTGACTAGAGGTTCATTTAACTCCGCTCTGTCCTGGAACTCCAGGAATGCGATGTAATAGCAGATGGGTCATCGCATCCCCAGGACGAACGGGTACAGAGAGAGAGGGAGAATTGGCTTTACCCACCTGTGGGGCTTCGATTTTGTTTATTCTATGGAATCACATCAGATTTAGATTACTGAGAGATTGATCTCAAGTTCATTTAATTGTGTTATAAAATTTATTAAACTTAGTCAGACAATATACTTGTGTGCCCATTCCAGTGATCATGTTAATCGTATTAGTATTATATCATGTTAGTTATAAGTTATTTTTCCTATACCCAAGTGAATGCAGGAATTGAGACATTGTGATGTGTTGTTGTCTAACGTCTCTGAATAAAACGTCTATTGAAAATATAATTATGTTGCCGGAAGTTTTAGCTAAGGTGTTAGGAGAGTTGCAGAGTGGTATGTCTGGTATTGCAGAAACTATTTCTAAAATGGAAACGGAAGTTAAAGAACAGATAAATAATTCAGAAGCTAGGTTAGAAGCTAGATGTAAAGAAAATGTGCAAGCATTACAGACTAGTACTGAAGAAAATGTAAAATCATTACAGATTAGTAACGAAGCTAATGTAAAATTATTACAGTCAACTAGTGAAGCTAATATAAAATTGTTACAGTCAAATAGTGAAGACAATTTAAAGTCATTAGAGACCAGATTACAGTCAAATAGCAAAGATGAGTTGATGTTATTAGAGACTAGGTTACAGTCAAATAGTGAAGATAATTTTAAATCATTAGAAGAAAGATTACAGTCAAATAGTAAAGATGAGTTGATGTCATTTGAGACTAGATTACAGACTAGTACTGAAAGTCATTTGAAAGCTAGTGAAGCTAACTTGAAGGATAGTTTTAAATCATTAGAAGAAAGATTACAGTCAAATGGTGAAGCTAACATGAAGGATAATTTTAAATCATTGGAAGAGAAATTACAAGCTCGTAGTGAAGAAACTAACACAGAGTTAGAAAACAAGTTAACTAGGTTAGAGAATAGATTAACTTTAAAGAATAATGAAATGCTTAAGACTTTACAATTAGATATAATTGCAGTAAATATGAAAGGAGAGGAAAATGTTCAAATATTAAGAAATAATATTATTGAATTAGAAAGTAGAGGAGAAGAAAACATTCTTACTTTAAGAACAGACGTTATGTCTATACAGAAAGACATTAAATCGGATGTATCGAAGTTGAGATTCGACATCGATGGTTTAGTGGCAGATGTAGGCAAAATTCAAGAGTGGTCTACCGAAGTATCTTTCGAGACTAAAATCAAAGGTCTAGAAATGAATCTATGTAATGAGATTAAAGATTTAAAGTCAGTAATTGGGACCATTAAAGAGGATGTCTTAGGAGAGGTTAATTCTAATTTAAAATCATTAGAGAATCAATTGCAGAAAGATATTAGGAAGATGGATGATGATATAGAGCAAAAGGTTAATGAAGACTTAGCTTTATTCAAAAATAGAGTCGGTGCACTCGTGGAAGAACGGTATAGTGAGGTCGATGCCGAAGCAAAAGAAAAACGTGCAGGATTAGATGAGAAATTAATCGCAGGTATGGCGAACTTAGAAGCGAGGTTTACGGAGAACAAGGAAGCGATAGGACAGATGTTGATCTGTTAAAGGAACAAGTCGCGTCAGTAAAGAATACATGCGAAGACAAGATAGACAAGTTGAAAAACGATTTAGAGGAGAGTAATAAAACGCAGAATGTTACGTCGTTAGATGAGTTGAAGACTCAGGTCAAGACCGTAGAGAAACTGGCAGAAGTTAGGATGACTAAACTAGAATCTATGATTAACAGTTTCACCAGTCAAAATACTACATCAGGTGAAATATCGATAAATGAGACAGCGATAGACCGCAGTATGAGTAATCAAGAAGTTAGCATGGGAGAAGACCGTCAAACGCAACCGAATGTGACATTCGAAAGGGCAAGTTCAACCCCTCAGGATAATCCGAGTTCGAATAGGAGTACGTTGGGTACAAGTGAACGATACTCAGGTCCAGTTACCATTATCAGAAATCTGGATGACAAGCCGAGGAAGTTTTCTGGAAATACAGGGGTCACACCAGTCGAATTTCTGCGAGATATTCGAGACTACATGGCGGAACATAGAGTAGCCAAAGAAAGAGAGCTAAGGATAGTCGAACGCGCCTTAGACGGGTCTGCGCTAACTTGGTTTAGTGCATTCAGAAGCAATTTTGCGAATATGGAGCAATTTGCCATAGCACTCTTGAGGAGATTTTGGAGTGCCGAGGATCAGCTGAACGTAAGAGCAGAAATGTACTCGAAGCGTTATTCTACGTCACATCCGACGCATTATGCCAATTATTTTACGTCACAGTTGGCTAAATTGCAGTTTCTGATTCCTCCATTGCCAGAAGATGAGCTTTTACAAGCTATAGCGGGACAGTTACCGATTGAGGTACAGCGATCCCTCATAGCGTCGGGAGCGAACACACTTGAGCACTATGACGACATTTTACGGCGATTAGACTACACTAGCGCTCGTTACTCCTAGAAATACAAGAAACGACAATAGGAACACGCAAGAGGTGAATGCGGTAGTCGTTGATAACACAGCTCAAACGGACAGAAGAGATTCCTGGGAAAACAGAAGGAACGAAGGAAATCGAGGAAACATACGTAACGTTCGTGTAAATGATCGGTATAGAGGACCATATGAGAGGCCATACGATCAGGAAGCAAGAGACAGCCGATATAGAAATTATAACCAGAACTCCAGATATCAAGATAGGAATCGATACAATAGATATCGTGGTAGAAACAACTGGAGCCAAGGTCAACAGTATAATCGGAGCGACAGGCAGGATGGCCGAAGAAACGATCCTAATGAAGGACGAGATAATCGTGAATATGAGAGGTCGAGGCAAGAAAATAGACAGCCTAGTGCACCACTCGAGGAGACAGTCAGAGATATCAATCAAGCAAGCACGAGTAGTTAAGGAAGAAATAGACGTCAAAGTAATACAGAATCAAGATGCTAATCATTGGAAGTCAATCATCATTGTTGAGAGTCAGAAAGTACCATCATGCTGTATAAGGGAATTGTAGAGCTATCATGTACATGTGTTATATATAGAATGACTGAGAGTGTATTTTTTTTCTCAATCCTGATAAAAAAAGGAGATGTACGGGAGAGATGTACCCGAAACCTAGTTGAGGCTATAGGCTACGCCAGCAGACATTAAGCCGTAGTTGAGGTTTTGGGAAGAGTTAAGAAAAGATAGCGCTCAGATCGAGTCAAGAGGAATGTCAAGATGACGTAGTAGGTCTAGGTTTTAGAAGGCGCTGACCGCAGTCAAGCAGATGGAATTATGGATGGAATTATGAAGCTTTATTAAGATCTATCTGGAACATGGTATTTAAACATCTTAGAAGAGGAGATATAACATGCATTATATGTGGTAATTATTTAAAGGAAGTCAGATAACCCTTAAGTTAATTTATAACTTAATAGCCGAGATGATGGGGGTTCGAGATTATATTTGTGACGCAAGACCACGGTGGTGGGGAGGACGTCACGTGACCGCACCAGGCAGGTAAGGGTCGAGGCAGTGCAGACACTGTCAGTCGAGCTCTGTGAGCCAAGCAAGAGAGTCGAGCTGTGTAGCACACGCCTAGCGCATGGTACAAGGTCGCGCAGCGAACAGAAACTGTCACGGAAAGTGAAAGCGACAGTTTCAACTTCTCCGAGCAGCGAACGGCAAGTAGGTCAGTGAGCCGGTCGGACATCCGCAGCAAACAAGCATAGGAGGCTGGGGATTTTTAAAACAGCATTGCGAGTAGTTGGAGAACTTTATTCCAAGCTGCATTTCAACGCAGAACGGCATAGTAGAGCGACATGGCGAGGCCAGCTTTAGGCGGAGATGATTATAGCATTGCAGTAAAACCGAGCGGGTTATTTCCCATTATATACGCAAGCATTATGACAGAAGCTGAACGTCATTACTACATTGAGTTAGAACGTTTATTCAGCATTTGAATTATAAAAGCAGATAGTTACGAGATACTGCAACTTTGAACTTCGAATGAACGTAGTTTTTCTTAATGACATTACGACTATGCATTTCATAACGCATTCCAAGTAACATTAACAATTTCAGGCAAACGGAATGTTGTAAGCATATGCACTTCTGAACATTAGCACGTGCATTAATGCAATTATTTCTTATGAAGTGTTATGAATTACCGAGTATGAACACAGCTACAGGGTGTTTCATAAACTTAGACACTCTGATAAAACAATTTTATTTTCTACAAGTAAAACTGAACCGCTGTGGAAATTGAACTTTCAACACTTAAACTGAACATTGTATAGAACAGTGGCGTAACGTAGAAGAGGAATAGGGTGTCCGCTGTTTCTATGAACTTTTTCGAGAGGATTTGGACAATATCCGCTATGGATAACCAGAAGTTCATCATGTCGGTGTAAACGCAGACAGAGACGCGATGGCACCACAGAGCGATGGATTCGATTCCTGACGAGAAGGAGGTCCACCAGCTGATTCACTTGGGATTTCGAAGGCAATCGTCATTGCATGGATGGAATGATATTCACGCCGAACTTTCGAGAAATTCATTACATAAGGAAAATCGACGATCTTTGAAATTTAATAACAGCTGATTATGAGAAGGTACTGTAAGAGTTATAACTTCCTGATACGATTATTTTCATGAATACTGGGCACACATGTATATTTTTCTAATAGGAGTGATACGATTGTTTAAGACATGGCTTTGACTTTATATGCTTCGAAATTTTGCTAGAATATGGCGTGACCATATGATATTGCAGGCATCATTATACGAAATTCTCACCATTGGTTGGCTTTATTAAGCAGATGTTTGGTCTTCTAGACATTTTTCCAGTAAAAATATTTTTCATGAATAGTTTTTTGTGTAACGAGTATTTCGAACTCGTGATCTGCAATTGATTATCTAAATTACTTCGTCAGTTCATTGCATACTAGCGAGTGTGTATTATTCATCAGTAGGGATTTTTTCCATTGGATTGTTTGGAGATATTAAGATGTTATTCACTTTAGTGAATAAATATCGCTTTTATATGACAACTAGAGACTTGTTGATTCCTATCTGGAACATTCACTCATTTTAGTCGTCGAGATGGGGTCTTTCGTATTTATACGATTGTATTGGTTACTCATCTTACCCATCGTTTGGGGCACTATCATGATTAGTCGACGGGGCGAGGTCTTTCGTATTTATACGATTGTACGGTGGTTACTCATCTTACTTGCCATTGAGGGGCTCATTTTTATCATCCGAGTGTACATGAGATTGTAAGTGAATCAAACAAGGAACTACTGGTCGCATATCAGTCGAAATTTTGTTAAATAAAGTAAAGATAAATGTCATCAGGGTTACATTTGTAATTCTTGTTTGCCAATCCAATATTTTGTTGCTATACTCTTTTGAGAGTACTTTCAGTTTAACAGCTGGTACAGCTGATGCTTTTGATGATTTTTATAATTGTGTTTGATACCTTTGAGAAGGACTTAAAGTAATTGAATCTTGTAAGATGAATCATTAATGGTCAGATTTATTTTAAGGCAGATCAGTATTGCAGATTTTGATATGAGAGATTATAGCACATTGGTGTTTTTCTGTGATGTGAATTATGAGAATTGTAAGAGAATTTATGCTATTTGAAAGCAAATCTTGAATTACTAAGGTAATATTTTTCCAATTGTTTAAGAAGTTGTCTAGATGTGATCAGATTAATTACAGTTATTGGAGATTGTGTGCGTTGATAATTTGAAGCCAGTTATATATTTTTTGTAGATCATGCAACATGGTTAAGTGAAGTTTGTGATAGGCATTTTGTGGAAGTTGCCATGTGATAGTTGCAATGTTGCTAATGCATTTTGAAGCAGACATGAGGTTGTCGAACCCAGTCTAGCGTAATTGTTGAGATTCATGCTGTATGTGCTGAATATTTGTGGAGTTTTGTGGAATAATTGTTGTATTCAAATGTGATATTTGAAGAATTGAGGATATATAATGTAGTTGTGGATAGTCAGATCCAACGTGATGTCGTGAAGGCAATAATATTTTTTGGCATGATAATTTAACACGAGATATAACTTGGAAGTGATAAAACTGTAAGACAACGTTCTATAACCCATATTAAACAATTTGTTAGGAAATTAAACAAATAAATAAAGTTGATAATACAAGATTTTCTGAGAATAATAATTAATGAAATAATAATCTGAAAATTAAGCATATTAATGATCTGACCTAATGAAATAAAAATCAGAATGACTAGATGAAATAATAAAAATCTAAATAACCAGAAGAATAAAATTTAAATAAGTTGATAAATTAAATTTTGGAATAAAACAATGAATTAAATAAATGGATGAATTGAAGATTGGATAAATAAACTGATTTAGATAAATTAATAGATGATTGGATAGATGATGAATAACTGAATTAGAAGGTGATAATTAATTAAAGAAGCTGATGATTAATGAATTTATATGGAATTAAAATAAATTTAATTGAGATATAATTTGAGGAATTGCAACTTGAGTTGAGGAATTAAACAATTTGTATTGATGATTTAAGACGATTTAATCTGAGGAAGATGATAAAATAAGATTGTGTGAATAGTTAGAAAGCATAATGAAGTGATGATAATAATTTTCATTTAAATGATTTAATGGTGATGAGTTAATGATTCTGACAGGAATATGTTGAATTTTGAAATGAGAATTAATGTGAGGAATATTTAATTTTGATGATGATGATAATGA
This sequence comes from Meconema thalassinum, assembly GCA_946902985.2. Classification (NCBI taxonomy): domain Eukaryota; kingdom Metazoa; phylum Arthropoda; class Insecta; order Orthoptera; family Tettigoniidae; genus Meconema; species Meconema thalassinum. The sequence goes on along the minus strand of OX336389.2, from coordinate 800,789,798 downwards.
TGACCAATGAGCCGTGAATTTTCTGTAATTCACAAACAAGTAATTATGAATGACAATGTAAATAGTGTAAATTAATTATTCGATGTTTAGGAGCATTTTACTAACATGTTTAACATTTAAATTATGCCATGCAAGCCATAAATTGCGTGATATTTAAAATATGTGATTATAATATGTGTATGTTTAGACAGATTAATAACTTTTTCAAATCCACATTCATGATGTTAAATTAAAGAGAAATTAGGTCTCAGGTATCACAAATGTCAGTGACGAAAGACATAGTGCTACAGTGATGCTGAGAACCCAAGAGAACTTTAGAGATTTTTCTTGTTCTATGTGGATGAAATATTTTTGATTAGAAAAGAGATGATTCGATTTTTGGACAATGAAAATTTAGCGTTGGCATTCGACTATACTCTCAGGTAGGAGGTATATTTAAAATGTTTGTCTGACTATCAAAGTGAAATAAATTTGTTTTTATCTTAGTGGTGATCTGATGATGGTGTGATTTTCCTTTTTCTTTCCTTGTCTTGAGTAAGACTTAACCAGGAAAGGAGGTGGTTTGCTAGGAATTCAGTTGATGGCGCCCATTTATATTTGCATTATTTTTATTAAACTTAAGCCCGTAACGACCCTAGAGATACTTTGTCTCGTGTTACCCACTGCTTTTTCGATAACTCAGCTGAATTTCCGTCACATTAATTATTTGACTAGAGGATCATTTAACTCCGCTCTGTCCTGGAACTCCAGGAATGCGATGTAATAGCAGATGGGTCATCGCATCCCCAGGACGAACGGGTACAGTACCATCCCGGCATTTGCCCGAAGACGAAGTGGGAAACCACGGAAAAACACTTCGAGAATGGCTGAGGTGGGGATCGAACCCCTCTACTCATTTGGACCTCCCGAGGCTGAGTAGACCCCGTTCCAGTCCTCATACCACCTTTCAAATTTCGTGGCAGAGCCGGGAATCAAACCCAGGACCTTCGGGGCGGCAGCTAACCATGCTGACCGCTACGCTACGGAGGCGACATTAAGGCATTTTACCATTTAAATACTGATACGAAGACTTCACGCCTCCGTAGCGTAGCGGTCAGCGTGGTTAGCTGCCGCCCTGGAGGTCCAGGTTTCGATTCCCGGCTCTGCCACGAAATTTGAAAAGTGGTATGGGGACTGGAACGGGGTTTACTCAGCCTCGGGTGGTCCAAATGAGTAGAGGGGGGTTCGATTCCCACCTCAGCCATCCTCGAAGTGGTTTTCCGTGGTTCCCCACTTCGTCTTCGGGCAAATGCCGGGATGGTACTGAAACCATTTTTGCATTTAGTTGGAAATAGGTTAAGTTGGCAATAACACTGATGGCAGTACTGCGACATTCTTTGAAATGCAGGTGCGCGGTGAGACTGTGGCGAGGTTAGGAGCAGCCAGCAGCCCGCCATACAAAGTGATGACCACATGCCAGACATCTGTAATACCTGTATTGAATACAAGATGGAGACAGCACCACTGTCGTTATATTGCACACTGTAGTAAAGTAATATACACTTTGCAGTATGAAACAAAGATTGGGAAATGCATCCTGTAGACAAAGGAAAATAACTGAGAACTTTTATATGAGTATAAATGCATACAGTACTATAACAGGTGATTATCGAACTCGGCTATGTATATATATCGATTGTCACTATCGTTCAGAGAACGAGGTGCATTGTGGATCAACTGGAGACAGTATGATTTACGGGAGCAGATGAAGAGTTGATTAGAGAATACAATTTCAGCCAGGAGGGTCACAGCTCTCTGGTCTAAGCTCGAGTGCGTGCGTTGCCGTGAAATCGTGTTTGTTCGGTAACGTGGAGTTGAACTGACGTATACGTGTTACAGTACAAAACGTGATAGGATTTTCGTCTGATCTTATTATAGTTTCAGACAGTGTTAACCTTCAATTTGAGCACAGTGAACTTGCATTCACGTATGATAAATTCTTCTCAAGCCAATAGCATAACAACTCGTTCTACATTGCAGTACAGTACAAACAGCATTAGCCATGATTGTGATAAATGATATGAGAAGAGAGAGATATTGCTGCTTTATGAAGATGCAGAACATGGGCTAAATAGAGACAAGGAATGTGACACATAGCAGCATTGAATATTCAGGATGATTACTTGATCCCAATATGAGCAACTACAGCACAAGGCTTTATAAGAGAAGATTGAAGACATTGTGAAAGTTGGAATGACAATTCGTACTGCTACATAATGAAACTATTTTGGCTTACTACATCAACGTTATCGTGCTCTTTAACAAGTGATAGAACAATGAACTTTGTCCAACGAACATCTGTTAGCTTCATCTCGTTCGCGACCGGTAATCGGATCTTCTTGATGTCCAGTCGTTTCGTGTCCGGTGCAGCTGAGCAGATGAGGGTTCGATCCTTGACAGGAGTATGTGTTCTAGCATTCTCACTCCATTCAACTAGAACTTCAACAAGGTAGCTGGCCGTTTTCTTTTAGTAGACAGTATGAATTTGTCATCCTTTTGAGTGCTCCTTTTCACCAATTTTGATTAAAGTAGTTACGAAATACAGCCGAGGGCTAGGGTGATTCTTTAATCATTTCTGTCCGAGTATGTATTTTACTTTATAGTTCAATTTAGTAGTTATTGTAGTGTTATTTTGAACATTACGCAGCCATTATTATTATATAATTTGGGAATAAATAGAAGACAACATGAGAAAATTTTAGGAAGAAGACTACGGTAAAAATTATATAATAATAATTCTAACTCAAGCAGATGTCCCATATCCAACGTATACGTGAATTCGATTTGAACAAATTCTCTGGACTTTTTGAATTTGATATCGAATATTTTTGAAATCTCATGCAAGTTTATTTGATAGACATGCAGGTCTATATTTTTGTCAAATTGAGCATAGAGATGGAACATAGTGATTTCTAGTATGATTATTTGCGATTGTGCGAATTTATTTCTGGTAATCCAGATTTTTTATTTTTTTTTGATTTCGACACCCTAAGTGAGCTCGTTCAGTTTTTAAATTTTTGTTGATTCTTATGAGAAACTCCAACTTGGTTAAGCGTTCAAATCTAATGGTTAACTTGTACCTTCTCAAGATAGGCTCTTCTCCATGCTGTAGGTTTTGACGTGTTTCCTTAGAGGAGGATCTCCTGTTGAATTATTTTCAATTAGGCGAAAAGTGAATCGTTCTTTTCACAGTGGTCGGTCTAGAAATATTGAAAGAAATACTTTGTTTGTGAAAGTGTAAATAGTAATGATATGCAATGAAAAGAAATAAATGTTTAAAATATATGTAAGTCCTAATCGAGATGACAGATTTTTTGAATTCTCACACAGTTATTTAGACTTGTGAATACAATATTTGATCACTGTTCTGATAATGATTATTCTCGACACTTTAACTTTTGGCTAATTTGAAGCAACATATTTATCTATGATTGTATAAAAACTTGTGTAATATTTGAAATGTTTGGAAATTATTAAGTGCTGTTGAGCGATAATATGGTAATAATGGAATTTTGTCTGCGTATTTGAATTGCAATTTAGGAGATATTATACATCTGTGGATAGTCAATATCAGTTTTTCCGGCACTGAATTAGCTATGGAGCTATTGCTGAGTGCACTACGGTGTATTATTTTGAACGTGAAATTGAGTCACGATTTTAGCTAGTGGAAAGCTAATGTACAATTTTGAATCCAGCATTTAAGAAACCAAGTATTGTAACAACTTCGTAAATAATTTGTTAAAAACTTAGCAACAATTGTTTTTAGAGTAGAGTTTAATTGGAAAGACTGTAATATTAATACTTGTATAAACTTGAGATATTAATAACTAAAATATTGAGTGATAGAAAATCTAATATCTGCGAGAAAGTGAAATGAAACATAATCATCATAATTAATAACATGACGTCAGATTAGCTTAATTGTTTGTCGTTTAGGACGGAACAGACTTGAAATTGAAATCACATAAATGTATATGAATACATGAAAGTAACAGAGATGAATAATACTAGGCGCAACTAACTCCCAGAATTAAAGTGTAATTATGTAAATTATGTATATATAAATTGCTACGATTGAATAGGGTATTTTACATTTGTGTCAAAAAGGGTTACGATCATATTATAATATATTTGTGTGTATTTTTTTAAATCTGAACTTCGTTGATAATGAAGCGACGTTAGGCAGCTTATGTGGCCTAGTTAGGGCGGTTGTCACTTAAACACATTTTTCATGCTTCGGCAGAGGCATAATATTATATACTTTTTTCAGTGGAGTTTCAACTTCACGACACCGCGGTTTTAGTTAATAAACTGTTGTTAAATTTTAAAAAATTCTTACGAATGACTTAGTGATTTCTATTCGAACTAGGATGTGCTACGAGGACCAGTGGGTCATTAGCTAGAATGCTTTGTAACGCGCCCGAGATTAGATTAATTTAATTATTTTTAAGAGTCTTGTTAGCTCACTTTGGGCTATTTTTCATTTTTTATTTCATCGACCACTGGCATCTTCTTATCACATTATTTTAATTTTTGTGGTATTCCGATCCTTGGTCGATCCTTGGTGGTGGTGTCTTGGGGGTTATTTCAGCCGGGGCTTCCAGATTCTACGATCCTGCATTTTCTTCGGATTTCACCAGGTAAGACCACGTGGATACGGGTGCAGTACCTACTGTAAGGCCACGGCCGCCTCCTTCCCTCTTCCTCGCCTATCCATCCCCATCTTCCATCCCTTCCCGTCCCTCATGAGGCGCCTGTTCGCTTTGCAGATGAGGCCGCCTGGGCGAAGTACTGATCACACCTTCCCAGTTGTATCCATCCCGACCAGATGTTCCAGGCTCTAGGACACTGCCCATAGAGGCGGTAGTGGTGAGTTCTCTCGCTGAGTCCGTGGGAACGACCAATCTAGAGGGTAAATTGACTAAGTAAAAAAAATAAAAATAAAAACCAAGACTTCGAACATGTACCATGTCATTTGTTTAAATCACTTGACACCAGAGTTCGCATGAGCGTTTTCCGTTCAGTATGTCATATACATTCCACATGGCCGAGGGTGCGTCATGGTATCAATTTTCGACACCGCGCGCTGATTGTTTCTCTTACCAGTGCCAGCTGGATCGATCGATCGAGTTGGCAGTGCGTCTTATACTTCCGTTTGATCCACCACTGCCAGCTAGGTTACACTTCCATTCGATCGATCGAGCGGGAAGTGCATACTTCCGTTGTCCACCACTGCCAGCTATTACACTTCCGTTTGATCGATCGAGCGGGCAGTGCATACTTCCGTTGTCCACCACTGCCAGTTAGTACACTTCCGTTTGATCGATCGAGCGGGCAGTGCATACTTCCGTTTGATCCACCACTGCCATCTCGATCGTTCCGATCCTATTTCCGTCCCCAATTTTCAAAATCACTCCCACAAAACTATCCAGCAACCGAGCGGATGGATGTTACACATCAAAAACAAATAACACACACCAATAGAGTCATCACAATTAACACCGGTTATCAGACAGATTCTACATACACCCAAAGTACATGGGGCTACATGACCGCGTTGTCGCAGCCCCTAAACTTAAGAACCAACCAACCAACCAAAATTTTAGTTCGATTGCTGTATAGATTCGTAGATGTTGAGAACCGTCTAAAAATTTCGGAAGTTTGCCAAGTTACATTATTATATATGTAGAGCATAGAGTTATGTTCTATTAGATGAAGACTATTGCCTAGGTTTATTATTTAAACTTCAATCGCATTATTAGGATACAAGAAATAAAAAGTAAATTTAAAGAAATCGCACAGTCGCCACCTTGTGTTAATAAAAAACATCATCACTGGCACGAAAGCCCTCCGTGGGCCTTGGTCTTCTGAAGAAGTTTTCCCCATTCTTTCCAGTTAAGTGCTGAACTCCTCCAATTCTTGATTCCAATAATTGTCTTTACATCCTCTCTCACTCATTCTTCCCACCTTAGCTTAGGTCTTCCGACTATCCTGGTTCCTTCTGGCATTGCATTCAATATCCTCTTTATAATTCTGTCATTAGCACGCAGCACATGTCCTCCCCACTCCAACCTTCTGATCTTTATACATTTTACAATATCTGGTTCATTATATAAATCATAGAGTTCATGGTTATATCTTCTACTCCATTCACTGTTTTCCCCCACTGGCCGAAAAATTTGCCTCAAAATCTTTCTTTCAAATATACCAAGTTGTCTTTAATCAGATTTTGAGTGTGTCCAGGTCTCAGCACCATATGTTAATACAGGCTTTACTAAAACTTTATACATTAGGACTTTAGTTTTCCTGAACAACAGCTTGGACTTCAGATGCTTTATGAGACCATGATAACAGTATACGCTTCTGGATTTCAGAGCTAACATCGTTCTTGGAATTAACTTCTGATTTAAGATAGGTAAAGCTACACAAAATGTCAAACGTATACAAGTCAATTTTTATGTACGTGGAGCCACTAGGGTATTCTTTCTTGGTTACGGGCATATTCTTAGTATTCTCTTCATTTATCTGTAGATTCGTCTTTCTTGCTGCTTTTTCAAAGCTAGTGAAAGCTTCTCTCATTGCTCTTGGTGTTCTTGCAATTATATCGATATCATCTGCGTATGCCAAAACTCCAACTGACTTATATATAATGGTTCCTCTCGTGTTGATTCTTAAGTCTCTAATAACCTTCTACAAAGCTACAGGTGTATTATACAAAAGGCATGAAAATGAATCTCTCTGCCTAACTCCATTCTTGGTTGTTACAGCATTTGATATCATATTCTGTACCTTAATTTGACTCCTAGTATTGTTCATGGTAGCTTTCACCAGAGTGATCAGTTTCTTAGGGATCTCTAGCTCTTCCATAGTGTACCCGATACCTAGTTGAGGCTATCGGCTACGCCAGCTGACATTAAGCCATAGTTGAGATTTATGGGAAAAATTGTAAAGATAGCGCTCAAATCGAGTAGAGGAGAATATTAGAAAATGACGTAGAAGGCCAAGGATCAAGAAGGCATTGCCAGTCAAGTAGATGGAATTATGGGAGGAAATATAAAGTTTTATTAAGATCTTTATGGAACAGTATATTTAATCATCTCAGAAGAGAAGAGATAACAAGCATTATATTTGATAATAACTTGAAGAAAGACAGATAATCCCTTAAGTTATTGTATAACTTAATAGCCGAGATGAAGGTGGTCGAGATTATATTCGTGACGCATGACAGCAGAAAGTGGGAGAGAGTCACGTGACCGCGCCAGGCAGGAGCTGGTCATTGCAGTTTAGAGACACCAGTCGAGTTCAGCCAGCGAGCTGAGTGGTACACATGAGCAGAGCGTACGGTGAAGTCGAGCGGTGAACAGCATTTGTTACGTAAAGCGAAGGCCACAGTATTACTTAACCCAGCAGAGAGCAGGAAGTAGGTCTTTGAGTCAAGGCGAGCAACGCAGGGCGGACGGCGAGAAGACCGGTTAAGCGGCAGGCTGTACGGGCCGTGTACGGAGAAGAAGGCCGGGGTTCAGAACAGCATTGTAATACGAGTTTGAGAACTTTATTTCGAGCTGCATTTTATAACGCAGGACAGTATAGCAAAGCGGCATGGCGAGGCCGGCTTTAAGCATAGTTCATTCTGGAACAAAGCAGTAGATCCGAGCGGGCTAGTTCCGACTTTTATACGCAAGCAACATTAAAGAAGCTGAACTTCTTTTCAACATTCAGTTACAACAATGAGTTGGGACTTGTATTCAGTAATAGAATTGTGCAGGCAGATAGTTACAATATACTGCAATTATGAACTTAGACATTCAAGTTACATTACGACTATGCATTTCATAACGGAATATGTAGAGCGACCAGGGGGTCCAAACAACATTAACGCTTTTAAGCAAACGAACTGTTACAATTATATGCACTTATGAACATTGGCACGTGCATTAATAGAATTCTTTTTCATGAATTATCATAAAATACCGAGTACGAACACAGCTACAGGGTGTTTCAAAAACTTATACACTCTCATAAATAAAATTTATTTTCTGCAAGTGAGACTTAACCGCTGTGCAGATTGAACTTTTAACAAGCAAACCGAACATTGTATGAAACAGTGGCGTAACATAGAAGATGAATATGGGGTACGCTGCTTTTATGAACAATTACGTAAGGATTTGGACAGTATCCATTATGGATAACATGCAGTTCATCATGTCGGAGTAAACGAAGACAGAGACGCGATGGCACCACGGAGCGATGGATTCGATTCCTGAAGAAGAGGAGGTCTAACAGCTGATTCACTTGGGATATGTAGGCGATCGTTATCGCGTGGGTGAAACGATATTCACGTCGATCTTTCGAGAAATTTATTACACATGAGAATAATCGACGATCTTTGAAATATAATAACAGCTGATATGAGAAGGTACTGTAAGAGTTATAACTTTATAATATGATATTTTCATGAGCACTGGGCATACATGTATATATTTTTCTAGTAGGAGTTCTACGATTATTTAGACATGGCTTAAACATTATTTGTCCGAGTTTTGCTAGAATATGGCGTTACCATATGATATGGCAGGCACCATTATACGAAATTCTCACAATTGGTTGGCTTTATTAAGCAGATGTTTGGTCTTTTAGACATTTTCCAGTAAGGATAGTTTTCCTGGATAGTTAAATTTTTTTGTGACGAGTATTTCGAACTCGTGATCTGCAATTGGATTATTTAAATCACTTCGTCAGTTCATTGCATACTAGCGAGTGTGTATTATTCATCTGTAGGGATTTTTCCATTGGATTGTTTGGAGATATTAAGATGTTATTCACTCAAGTGAATGAATATCGCTTTTATATGACAACTAGAGACTTGTTGATTCCAATCTGGTACATTCACTCATGAGACGACGAGATGGGGCCTTTCAGATTTATACGATTGCGTGGTGGTACACATCTTTACCCATCGTTCAGGGCATTATCATGTTAGTCGACGGGGCGAGGCCTTTCGTATTTATACGATCGTATGGTGGTTACTCATCTTACTTGCCATTGAGGGACTCATTTTTATCATCCAAGTGTACTTGAGATTGTAAGAGGATCAAACAAGGAACTACTAGTCACATATCAGTCGAATTTTGTTAAATAAATTAAAAATACATGTCAGCAGGGTTACATTTTGTAATTCTTGTTTGCCAATCCAATATTTTGTTGCTATACTCTTTTGAGAGTACTTTCAGTTAACAGCTGATACAGCTGATGCTTTTGATAATTTTTATGATTGAATTTGATACCTTTGAGAAGGATTAAAAGTAATTGAATCTTATAAGATGAATCATTAATGGTCAGATTTATTTTAAGGCAGATCAGTATTGCATATTTCGATGTGAGAGATTATAGCACATTGGTGTTTTTCTGTGAAGTGAATTATGAGAAATTTAAGAAAATTTATGCTATTTGAAAGCAGATTTTGAATTTGATGTCTATTACAGAGGTAATATTTTTCCTAATTTTTTAAGAAGTTGTCTAGATGTGATCAGATTAATTACAGTTATTGTAGATTGTGTGCGTTGATAATTTGAAGCCAGTTATGTATTTTTGTAGATCATGCAACGTGATTAAGTGAAGTTTGTGATAGGCATTTTGTGGAAGTTGCCAAGTGGAAGTTGCAATATTGCTAATGTATTTTGAAGCAGACATGAGGTTGTCGAACCCAGTCTAGCATTATTTTTGAGATTCATGCTGTGCGCTGAATATTTATGGAGTTTGTGGAATAATTGTGGTATTCAAATGTGATATTTGATAAAGTGAAAATATATAATGTAGTTGTGGATAGTGAGATCCAACGTGAATTTGTGAAGGCAATAATATTTTTTGGCATGATAATTAAATACGAGATATAACTTGGAAGTGATAAAACTGTAAGACAACGTTCTATAACCCATATTAAACAATTTGTCAGGAAATTAAACAAATAAATAGTGTTGATAATACAAGATTTTCTGATAATAATAATTAATGAAATAATAATCTGAAAATTAAGCATATTAATGATTTGACCTAATGAAATAAAAATCAGAATGACTCGATGAAATAATAAAAATCTAAATAACCAGAAGAATAAAATTTAAATAAGTTGATAAATTAAATTTTGGAATAGATCAATGAATTAAATAAATGGATGAATTAAAGGTTGAATAAATGAGCTGATTTAAAGAAATTAATAGATAATTAAATAGATGATCAATAACTGAATTGGAAGGTGATAATTAAATAAAGAAGCTGATTATTAATAAATTTAAATGAATTTAAATAAATTTAATTGAGAAATGATTTGAAGAATTGCAACTTGTGTTGATGAATTAAACAATTAATGTTGATGATGATGATAATTATAACCAATGAATAGTGGATTTTCTGTGATTCACAAACCAGCAATGAATAATGACAGTGTAAACAGTGTAAATTAGTTATTCGATGTTTAGGAGCATTTTACTAACATATTCAGCATTTGAATAATGCCATGCAAGCCATAAATTATGTGATATTTAAAATATGTGTTTATAATACGTGTGTTTAGACCGATTAATAATATTTTTTTTACATCCACATTCATGATGTTAATTTAAAGAGAAATTAGGTCTCAGTTATCACGAATGTCAGTGACGCAAAGACATAGTGCTACGGTGATCCTGAGAACCCAAGAGAACTTTAGAAATTTTTCCTATTTTATGTGGATTAAATACACTTTGAGTAGAATGGAGATGGATCGATTTTCTGGACAACGACAATTTAACGTTGGCATTCGACCATGCTCTTAGGTAGGATGAGTGTTTAATATGTCTGTCTGACTATCAAAGTTGAATAAATTTGTTTTTATCTTAGTTGTGATCTGATGATGATGTGATTTTCCTATTTTCTTTCCTTGTCTTAATTAAGGCTTAACCAGGGAAGGATGTGGTCTGCTAGGGATTCAGTTGATGGCGCCCATTGATATTTGTATTTTTTTATTAAATTTAAACCCGTAACGACCCTGGAGATACTTTATCTCGTGTTACCCTCTGCTTTTGAGATATTTCAACTGAATTTCCGACACATTCCTTATTTGACTAGGTGTTCATTTAACTCCGCTCTGTCCTGGAAATCCAGGAATGCGATGTAATAGCAGATGGGTCATCGCATCCCCAGGACGAACGGGTACAGAGAGAGAGGGAGAATTGGTTTTTACCCATCTGTGGGGCTCCGATTTCGTTTATTCTATGGAATCACATCAAATTTAGAATACGGAGAGATTGATCTCAATTTCATTAAATGGTGTTATAAAATTTATTAAACTTAGTCAGACAATATACTTGTATGCCCATTCCAGTGATCATGTTAATCATATTAGTATTATATCATGTTTAGTTATAAGTCATTATTCTTATACCCAAGTGAATGCAGGAATTGATACATTGTGATGTGTTGTTGTCTAACGTCTCTGAATAAAACGTTCATTGAAAATTATAATTATGTTACCGGAAGATTTAGCTAAGGTGTTAGGAGAGTTACAGAATGACATGTCTAGTATTGCAGTAACTATTTCTAAAATGGAAACAGAAGTTAAAGAGCAGATCAATAATTCAGAAGCTAGTTTAGAACCTAGATGTAAAGACAATGTGGAAGCTCTACAGACTAGTAATAGGGAAGAATTGAAATTATTACAGTCAAATAGAGAAGATAATTTAAAGTCATTAGAGACTAGATTACAGTCAAATAGTGAAGATAATTTAAAGTCATTAGAGACTATATTACAGTCAAATAGTGAAGATAATTTAAAGTCATTAGAGACTAGATTACAGTCAAATAGTGAAGACAATTTAAAGGAAAATATAAAGTCATTAGAAACTAGACTACAGACCAGTACTGAAGGCAACTTGAGAGATAGTTTTAAATTATTAGAAACTAGATTACCAGCTCGTAGTGAAGAGAATAACACAGAGTTGAAAAACAATTTAACTAGTTTGGAGAATAGATTAACGTTAAAGAATGATGAAATCTTTAAGGCTTTACAATTAGATATAAAAGCAGTAGAAATGAAAGGAGAGAAAAATGTGCAAATGTTAAGAAAAAATATTATTGGTTTAGAAATGAGAGAAGAAGAAAACATTTTTAATTTAAGAACAGATGTTATGTCTATTCAGAAAGACATTAAATCGGATGTATCGAAGTTGAGATTCGACATTGATGGTTTAGTGGCAGATGTAGGCAAAATACAAGAGTGGTCTACCGAAGTATCTTTCGAATCTAAAATCAAAAGTCTAGAAATGAATCTAGGTAACGAAATCAAAGGTTTAAAGTCAGTAATTTGGACCGTTAAAGAGGAAGTCTTAGGAGAGGTTAATTCTAACTTAAAATCCTTAGAAGACCAATTGCAGATAGACATTAGGAAAATTGATGATGATATAGACAAAAAGGTTAATGAAAACTTAGCTTTATTCAAAAATAGAGTCGGTGCAATAGTGGAAGAACGGTATAGTGAGGTCGATGCCGAAGCAAAAGAAAAACGTGCAGGGTTGGATGAAAAATTAATCGCAGGTATGGCGAACTTGGAAGCGAGATTTACTGGGAATAAGGAAGCGATGAAGATAGATTCAACTCAATTTAGGACAGATGTTGTTCAGTTAAAGGAACAAGTCGCGTCAGTAAAGACTACATGCGAAGACAAGATAGACAAATTAAAGAACGATTTAGAAGAGAGTAACAGAACGCAGAATGTTACGTCGATAGATAATTGGGAAACTAAGGTCAAGATCGTAGAAAAAAGAACAGAAGATAGAATGACTAAACTAGAATCTATAATAGAGAGTTTCACAAGTCAAAATGTTACAACGGGGGAAGTATCGATGAATCAGACACTGATAGACCGCAGTATGAACAGTCAAGAGGTTAGCGTGGGAGAAGACCGTCAAACGCAACAGAATATAACATTCGAAAGGGCTAGTTCAACCCCTCAAGATAATCCGAATTCGAATAGGAGTACGTTTGGTACGAGTGAACGATACTCAGGTCCAGTGACCATCATCAGAAATTTGGACGACAAACCAAAGAAGTTTCAGGAAACACAGGAGTCACACCAGTCGAATTTCTGAGGGATATTCGCGATTACATGGCGGAACATAGAGTAGCCAAGGAAAGAGAACTAAGGATAGTCGAACGCGCCTTAGATGGGCCTGCGCTAACTTGGTTTCGCGCATTCAGGAGCAATTTTGCGAATATGGAACAATTTGCCATAGCATTCTTAAGGAGATTTTGGAGTGCGGAGGATCAGCTGAACGTAAGAGCAGAAATGTATTCGAAGCGTTACTCTACGTCTCATCCAACGCATTATGCTAATTACTTTACCTCGCAATTGGCTAAGTTGCAGTTTTTGATTCCTCCATTGCCAGAAGAAGAGCTTTTGCAAGCTATAGCAAGACAGTTGCCAATTGAGGTACAACGATCACTCGTAGCATCGGGAGCGAACACACTTGAGCACTATGACGATATATTACGCCGATTAGACTACACAAGCGCTCAAATCACACCCAGAACTGCACGGAACGAGAATCGAAACACGCAAGAGGTGAATGCGGTAGTTGTCGATAATGCAGCACAGACTGACAGGAGAGATTCCTGGGGAAACAGAAGGAACGAAGGGAATAGAAGTAATATTCACAACGTTTGCGGAAATGATCGATATCGAGGACCATACGAGAGGCCATACGATCAGGACGCAAGAAACAGTAGATACAGGAACAATGATCAGAATTCCAGATACCAGAATAGGAATAGGTACAATAATAGATATCGAGGTCGATACAACTGGAACCAAGGTCAGCAGTCTAATCAGAACGATAGGCAGGATAGCAGAAGAAATGATCCAAATGAAAGACAAGACAATCGAGAATATGGAAGATCAAGGCAAGAAAGTAGACAGCCTAGTGCACCACCCGAAGAGATAACTCGAGATGTTAATCGAGCAAGCACGAGTGGTAAAGAAAAAAAACGACAAATTAATTTCAGAACAGAATACTAATCATTGGGAATCAATCATCATTGTTGAAACGTATCAGGTCAAGGACGAGGATTTAATTGAAGGGGAAGACGTAGTACATCGAGGGAATAGACATGAATTGCCGGTTATCAGTGTGGAAGTCATAGGAAAGGAAATAAAGACATTAGTGGACACGGGAGCTATGGTGAGCTTGATATCCATAGGCTGCCTGGATGAATTGAAATTGTCAGGAGAAATTACGATGTTGCCAACTGTTGTTAGCAAAATTCAAGGGGTGATCCCAGACAAAAGTATGAAATGTAAAAGTCAGGTACTTTTAGATGTTGGGATTGGAACCAGATATTTTGAACAGATGTTCCTAGTTGTGGGTCAGCTACATTTCGATATGATCCTAGGAGTGGATTTTCTAAGTGAGAGTGGCCTGATCATAGATATGCAGAGTAGGCGCATGTACTTTCAAGAAGGGGTCATAGAAAATCAGCAATCCGAGATGACATTCTTTAGAGAGAATATATTGGATGAGATTGTGTGCAGCATTGAAAGGTCTATAGAGGATAAAACTAACACGAAGAGTAAGATAAATCCCGAAATTAAGGAGCAGTTTGATCAAGCAATTTCAGAATATGAGGACATATTCAATGATAAACCAGGACTCATAGAAAATTTTACCTACAGCATCAAGTTGATGAATGTCAAACCATACCATAAGAATTTATATCCCATACCGGATAAATGGAAGGAAGAAGTCAGTACAATGATAAGCGATATGGAGAAAGATGGAATTATCAAGAAGATGCCGACTGCTTATGTGAATCCTTTAGCTGTTGTCAAGAAACCTAATGGTAAGCTGAGGATTTGCCTAGATGCTAGAGCCCTTAATGAAAGAGTTCTTCCTGAACACGACAGGCCATCTGTTATTCGTGAATTGTTGCGCAGATTCAGAGGAAAGAGTTTCTTTTCTACAAATGATCTGACTAGTTCTTATTATCATATTGAGCTAGCAGAAGACTGCAAACAGTATACAGGGTTCTTATTTGATCATAAAACATATGTGTTCAATAGGTTACCTTTTGGAGTAAAGAATAGTGGTCGGTGATGATCCGAGCACTAGATGAGAATTTATCAGATGTAGTTAAGGAGCATGTAGTGAGCTACATTGATGACCTGATTATAGCGTCTGAGACAGCGGAAGAGCATATCAGGCACCTTCGAATGCTTTTTGAAGATCTCAGGAAGACGAACTTCAAGGTGAATTTCAACAAATGTCAGTTCTTTCATGAAGAAATCGAATTTCTTGGACATAGAATCGATGGAGATGGTAATAGGCCCAATCCAAAGAAGATCATGGCTATTTCAGAATTTCCAACCCCAAGAAAGATTAAAGAAGTACGGCAGTTTTTAGGAATGTGTCAGTTCTTTTCAACACATTGTCCTGAATATACTGAGACGATGGCACCTCTGCAGGATTTGCTAAGAAAGGGAAATCGATGGAAATGGGACGACAGATGCAATCAAGCGTTTTTAGCAGCTAAGAACATGTTAATCCAGAATGTCAAACTTGAATACCCAGACTTTGCTAGAAGATTTTTTGTGGAGACATACGCATCCAAAATAGGCATCAGTGGGATCCTATATCAGTTGGACGATACCAACAAACACAGATATTTAGCTTTCACCAGTCGCAAGCTCAGGAATTGTGAAAAGAATTACTATGCAACCGAGTTAGAGGCATTAGCAGTGGTTCATGCTCTTAAGACGTGGAAGAAGGTGTTATTCGGACATGACATAACGGTGATCACAGATCATAAAGCCCTCCAATGTATTATGAAGACAGACTTAGCAAGTGACCGCATCACTAGATGGGCTCTGTTCTTACAACAATTTAACCCAACTGTTGTGCATAGACCTGGGAAATTAAATCTGTTAGCAGATGTGTTGAGCAGAAACCCTTGTGAGGAGGTGATTGTCAACCATATAAATCTAATTCAAGACGATCAGGGAACTCTAGAAAAGTTGAAGATGTTAGCGCAAACTCAGAAGAGATATGCACCTTTGCGAAGAATTTACCGTTTTTTGACACGCAGGATGGACAACGCTGATCCAGATTTTCGAAGAACTGAGATAGAAACTAGAAAATATCATATTATGGGAGGTGTTATATGCCAATATATCGATCACGATCATACAAAACTTAGAGTAGTGATCCCACCCAAGCTTGTCAAACCAGTTATTTGGATGATACACCGAACTGCAGCTCATGTAGGTGTAGACAAGACTTTGGCTCTTGCCCAAGAAACTTTCGTTTTGATACAAATAAGAAAAAAGATCCGCGACGTCATAAAGACCTGTGACAGTTGTCAGCGAAGCAAATATTCATCTAAGCTAATGAAGGAAGTTCCTAGATCAATATTACCCAGTAAGCCGAGAGAACTTTTCGCTACGGACATTTTCGGTACGATTCCTCGTTCGACGAAAGGAAACCAGTTTGTTTTGGTGACAGTAGACGTATTTTCTAAATACGTATCTCTATGTCCTATCCAGAAAGCTACATCCAAGTACGTGATCAACAGATTAGAGAAAACAGTTATTCCAAGTATGGGGAAACCTGAGATTTTGTTGAGTGACCATGGATCACAGTTCACCAGTATGGAATTTTCTACTGCGATGGAACGTTTAGGAATTAGGCATGTATTTAATTCTGTGCGGTATCCAGAGGGAAATCCAGCCGAAAGAATTATGCCGGAAATTAGTAAAATGTGTCGCTTATATGTGTCAAGACAACACCATAGATGGATGGAAGTAATACCCATCATTAGTCAATGCTTGAATTCCACCATACATGAAAGCACAGGACAGATTCCGTCCATGCTTCATCATGGATTTAAACCTGATAGACCATGGGACCGAATCGTGAAGGCACCAGTAGATCCTCAACCTACACAAGAAAGAAGAGTCGAGATGGCAGAAGAGAGACTCAGAAGACAGGTGGAGAAGAGAGCCAGGAGACACGCAGGAAGGAGGTTTCACGAGCCATTTCAAAAAAATGACGAGGTGCTGATTAGGAAGCCAGTCACATCGAATCTTCAACTGAAGATCTACCATAAATTTGCGCCACTGTACGCGGGTCCATTCCGAATTGATGAAACGTACCGAAATAACAGCTACAAGATTGTCAGAATGGATACTAATGAAGTTGTGGGAACTTTTAACGCAGCTAGCATTAGAAAATATCATTATGCTGAATAAGAGGATTATAAAACTATCGTGTACATATGTTGTGTATAGAATGCCTGAGAGTGTATTTTTTTTCTCAAGCCTGATAAAAAAGGAGCTGTACGGGAGAGATGTACCCGATACCTAGTTGAGGCTATCGGCTACGCCAGCTGACATTAAGCCGTAGGTGAGATTTATGGGAAAAATTGTAAAGATAGCGCTCAAATCGAGTAGAGGAGAATATTAGAAAATGACGTAGAAGGCCAAGGATCAAGAAGGCATTGCCAGTCAAGTAGATGGAATTATGGGAGGAAATATAAAGTTTTATTAAGATCTTTATGGAACAGTATATTTAATCATCTCAGAAGAGAAGAGATAACAAGCATTATATTTGATAATAACTTGAAGAAAGACAGATAATCCCTTAAGTTATTGTATAACTTCGTAGCCGAGATGAAGGTGGTCGAGATTATATTCGTAACGCATGACAGCAGAAAGTGGGAGAGAGTCACGTGACCGCGACAGGCAGGAGCTGGTCATTGCAGTTTAGAGACATCAGTCGAGTTCAGCCAGCGAGCTGAGTGGTACACATGAGCAGAGCGTACGGTGAAGTCGAGCGGTGAACAGCATTTGTTACGTAAAGCGAAGGCCACAGTATTACTTAACCCAGCAGAGAGCAGGAAGTAGGTCTTTGAGTCAAGGCGAGCAACGCAGGGCGGACGGCGAGAAGACCGGTTAAGCGGCAGGCTGTACGGGCCGTGTACGGAGAAGAAGGCCGGGGTTCAGAACAGCATTGTAATACGAGTTTGAGAACTTTATTTCGAGCTGCATTTTATAACGCAGGACAGTATAGCAAAGCGGCATGGCGAGGCCGGCTTTAAGCATAGTTCATTCTGGAACAAAGCAGTAGATCCGAGCGGGCTAGTTCCGACTTTTATACGCAAGCAACATTAAAGAAGCTGAACTTCTTTTCAACATTCAGTTACAACATTGAGTTGGGACTTGTATTCAGTAATAGAATTGTGCAGGCGGATAGTTACAATATACTGCAATTAAGAACATAGACATTCAAGTTACATTACGACTATGCATTTCATAACGGAATATGTAGAGCGACCATGGGGTCCAAACAACATTAACGCTTTTAAGCAAACGAACTGTTACAATTATATGCACTTATGAAGATTGGCACGTGCATTAATAGAATTCTTTTTCATGAATTATCATAAAATACCGAGTACGAACACAGCTACAGGGTGTTTCAAAAACTTATACACTCTCATAAATAAAATTTATTTTCTGCAAGTGAGACTTAACCGCTGTGGAGATTGAACTTTTAACAAGCAAACCGAACATTGTATGAGACAGTGGCGTAACACAGAAGAGGAATATGGGGTACGCTGCTTTTATGAACATTTACGTAAGGATTTGGACAGTATCCATTATGGATAACATGCACTTCATCATGCCGGAGTAAACGAAGACAGAGACGCGATGGCACCACGGAGCGATGGATTCGATTCCTGAAGAAGAGGAGGTCTAACAGCTGATTCACTTGGGATATGAAGGCGATCGTTATCGCGTGGGTGAAACGATATTCACGTCGATCTTTCGAGAAATTTATTACACATGAGAATAATCGACGATCTTTGAAATATAATAACAGCTGATATGAGAAGGTACTGTAAGAGTTATGACTTTATAATATGATATTTTCATGAGCACTGGGCATACATGTATATATTTTTCTAGTAGGAGTTCTACGATTATTTAGACATGGCTTAAACATTATTTGTCCGAGTTTTGCTAGAATATGGCGTTACCATATGATATGGCAGGCACCATTATACGAAATTCTCACCATTGGTTGGCTTTATTAAGCAGATGTTTGGTCTTTTAGACATTTTCCAGTAAGGATAGTTTTCTTGGATAGTTAAATTTTTTGTGACGAGTATTTCGAACTCGTGATCTGCAATTGGATTATTTAAATCACTTCGTCAGTTCATTGCATACTAGCGAGTATGTATTATTCATCAGTAGGGATTTTTCCATTGGATTGTTTGGAGATATTAAGATGTTATTCACTCAAGTGAATGAATATCGCTTTTATATGACAACTAGAGACTTGTTGATTCCAATCTGGTACATTCACTCATGAGACGACGAGATGGGGCCTTTCGTATTTATACGATTGCGTGGTGGTACACATCTTTACCCATCGTTCAGGGCATTATCATGTTAGTCGCCTGGGCGAGGCCTTTCGTATTTATACGTTCGTGTGGTGGTTACTCATCTTACTTGCCATTGAGGGACTCATTTTTATCATCCGAGTGTACTTGAGATTGTAAGAGGATCAAACAAGGAACTACTAGTCACATATCAGTCGAATTTTGTTAAATAAATTAAAAATACATGTCAGCAGGGTTACATTTGTAATTCTTGTTTGCCAATCCAATATTTTGTTGCTATACTCTTTTGAGAGTACTTTCAGTTAACAGCTGATACAGCTGATGCTTTTGATAATTTTTATGATTGAATTTGATACCTTTGAGAAGGATTTAAAGTAATTGAATCTTTTAAGATGAATCATTAATGGTCAGATTTATTTTATGGCAGATCAGTATTGCATATTTCGATGTGAGAGTTTATAGCACATTGGTGTTTTTCTGTGAAGTGAATTATGAGAATTTTAAGAGAATTTATGCTATTTGAAAGCAGATTTTGAATTTGATGCCTATTACAGAGGTAATATTTTTCCTAATTGTTTACGAAGTTGTCTAGATGTGATCAGATTAATTACAGTTATTGGAGATTGTGTGCGTTGATAATTTGAAGCCAGTTATGTATTTTTGTAGATCATGCAACGTGATTAAGTGAAGTTTGAGATAGGCATTTTGTGGAAGTTACCAAGTGGAAGTTGCAATATTGCTAATGTATTTTGAAGCAGACATGAGGTTGTCGAACCCAGTCTAGCATTATTTTTGAGATTCATGCTGTGCGCTGAATATTTATGGAGTTTGTGGAATAATTGTGGTATTCAAATGTGATATTTGATAAAGTGAAAATATATAATGTAGTTGTGGATAGTGAGATCCAACGTGAATTTGTGAAGGCAATAATATTTTTTGGCATGATAAGCAAATACGAGATATAACTTGGAAGTGATAAAACTGTAAGACAACGTTCTATAACCCATATTAAACAAATTGTCAGGAAATTAAACAAATAAATAGTGTTGATAATACAAGATTTTCTGATAATAATAATTAATGAAATAATAATCTGAAAATTAAGCATATTAATGATCTGACCTAATGAAATAAAAATCAGAATGACTCGATGAAATAATAAAAATCTAAATAACCAAAAGAATAAAATTTAAATAAGTTGATAAATTAAATTTTGGAATAGATCAATGAATTAAATAAATGGATGAATTAAAGATTGAATAAATGAGCTGATTTAAAGAAATTAATAGATAATTAAATAGATGATGAATAACTGAATTGGAAGGTGATAATTAAATAAAGAAGCTGATTATTAATACATTAAATGAATTTAAATAAATTTAATTGAGAAATGATTTGAAGAATTGCAACTTGTGTTGATGAATTAAACAATTAATTTTGATGATGATGATAATTATAACCAATGAATAGTGGATTTTCTGTGATTCACAAACCAGCAATGAATAATGACAGTGTAAATAGTGTAAATTAGTTATTCGATGTTTAGGAGCATTTTACTAACATATTCAGCATTTGAATAATGCCATGCAAGCCATACATTATGTGATATTTAAAATATGTGTTTATAATATGTGTGTTTAGACAGATTAATAATATTTTTTTTACATCCATATTCATGATGTTAATTTAAGAGAAATTAGGTCTCAGTTATCACGAATGTCAGTGACGCAAAGACATAGTGCTACGGTGATCCTGAGAACCCAAGAGAACTTTAGAAAATTTTCCTATTTTATGTGGATTAAATACACTTTGAGTAGAATGGAGATGGTTCGATTTTCTGGACAATGACAATTTAACGTTGGCATTCGACCATGCTCTTAGGTAGGATGAGTGTTTAATATGTCTGTCTGACTATCAAAGTTGAATAAATTTGTTTTTATCTTACTTGTGATCTGATGATGATGTGATTTTCCTATTTTCTTTCCTTGTTTTAATTAAGGCTTAACCAGGGAAGGATGTGGTTTGCTAGGGATTCAGTTGATGGCGCCCATTGATATTTGTATTTTTTAATTAAATTTAAACCCGTAACGACCCTGGAGATACTTTATCTCGTGTTACCCTCTGCTTTTGAGATATTTCAACTGAATTTCCGACACATTCGTTATTTGACTAGGTGTTCATTTAACTCCGCTCTGTCCTGGAAATCCAGGAATGCGATGTAATAGCAGATGGGTCATCGCATCCCCAGGACGAACGGGTACAATAGCTACATAGAGGTTATTCCTGTCAATACTGTCATAAGCTGACCTAAAATCAATGAAAAGATGGTGTGTATCAATTCCAAATTCTTTACATTTTTCAAGTATCTGTCGGATTATGAAAATCTGATCCGTAGTAGCTCTTCCTTGGCGAAATCGACATTGATAGTCACCAACTGCATTTTCCACATATGGCGCCAGTCTGCTAAACAGGATGTTGGAGAATAATTTATAGGCAATGGATGGTAGGCTACCCTCTATAGTTAGAGCACTATATGATTTCACCTTTCTTATGTATCGGGCAGATGTTACCTACATTCTATTCATCAGGAATCATTTCAACTATCCATATCTTAGCCACAAGTTTGTGAATGTGTTTAGCAAATTCATTTCCAGCGTTTTTCACAAGCTCTGATTGTATTAGCTCAATTCCTGGGGGTTTTATTATTCTCTAACTTCTTAATGGCAAGCTCAACTTCCTCGATAGTAGGTACCGATACTTCTTTTTCCGATTCTCCCTTATTTACAGGAGGTAAGGTTTCTTGGTCGTCAGCTGGATTTTCATTCAGCAGTTCATCAAAATATTGTGCCCATCGTTCTAGTATTGCTTCCTCACTGCCCAATATTATTCACTCTTTATCTCTACAGAAAGTTGTTCTAGGCTGGGAATCCTTACAGCTCTTATTTACCTTCTGATAGAAAGCTCTCCCGTCAGTAATCCGCTTCAACTGTTCCATTTCTTCCAATTCCTTCCTCTCATACTGTCTCTTTTTCTTATTGTACAATCCCTTTTCTTGTATTCTGGAAGTTCTGTACTCTTCTACCGCGTTTCGGGTGTGATTCCTGTGTTACATTCTCTTGTATGCTTCATTTTATGGTTGTTGCTCGTGCACACTCGTCGTCAAATCAATAGTTATACCTAGCTTTCTCTCCCCTTCCTAAAACTTCATTTGCAGTTTTTAATAGTGTGTCTTTAAGGTTCTTCCAGATTTCATCAACACTCTCACTGTTAGACAAATCTTTCAGAGCCTCATTAAGCAGTTGGACGTATCTCAAGGCGGTTTCGGGCACCTTCTGCCGCCCACAGGTAAACTTTCTTGCATTGGATCCATGGCCTTTTCTCGCATTAGATATTCGACTTCTAATGGATGCTACCACAAGGTAGTGGTGAGAGTCAATATTGGCCCCCTATAACTTCTAATAGTCATCAAGTTTGAGAAGTGTCTGGCAACTATTAGGAGGTGGTCAATTTGATTAAGAGTACTTCCATCTGGAGATTTCCATGTCATCTTATGTATGTCCTTGTGATTAAAAGTCGTACTTCCTACTACCATATTTCTTGAAGAGGCGAAATGTACAATCATTAGAAGTATCATTAGAAGTATCATGCAGACTGTGTTTTCCAATCCAAAGTCTATATTCTTCCTCCTTTCCTATCTTCGCATTCATGTCCCCAATAATTATTTTATAATCTACTCTTGGGCATTCATTATAGATTTCATCTAATTCATCATAAAATGAATCTTTATCTTCATCACTCTTCTCTTCCGTCGGAGCGTGAACACAGATAAGGCTATAATTGAAAAACTTCCCTCTAATTCTGAGTCTGCACAATCAATACGATTTTGCCCGAAATTCCATGATAATATGTTTCACCTGCTTATTCACAAGAAAACCAGTACCAAACATATGTCCCTTAGTTAATAAAAACAATTTAAATAAATTAGATGTCAGTGGATTCAAATTTGTATATGCATTTACCGTACCAGGTTTCACTGCGCTCGGATGGTTAAATAGCGAGAAACGTCCATTTGAATGAAATGAAAATCCACAGCCTGCTTCCAGTCTCCGACCGGGTCAGGAATGGAATGAATGAAGCCCCCATCTAGCGGCGAGGATATGAACTGTGCCGGCTGCCGAGGCCTGATGCACTCCTCTGGGGCAATGATTAAATGCATGACAGATGAAATGAAATGATAGTGGAGAGTGTTTCTGGAATGAAATTTTGACAGGGAAAACCGGAGTACCCGGAGAAAAACCTGTCTGCCTCCGTTTTGTCCAGCACAGATCTCACATGGAGTGACCG
This sequence comes from Meconema thalassinum, assembly GCA_946902985.2. Classification (NCBI taxonomy): domain Eukaryota; kingdom Metazoa; phylum Arthropoda; class Insecta; order Orthoptera; family Tettigoniidae; genus Meconema; species Meconema thalassinum. The sequence goes on along the minus strand of OX336389.2, from coordinate 800,765,987 downwards.
GGATTTGAACCACGGACCCAGCGGTGAGGGGCCGGCGTGCTGCCGCCTAAGCCACGGAGGCTTGAGAAACGTCCATTTAATTATTTAAATTTCTCGTCACCGCCATGTTGGACTTTTGCTCACCAGGTTATTGAAAGTCCCATACATGAAATAATGATAATAGCCGTTTTCAACTCAAATTAGTAGCTCAGGAATGTTATAGCACAATTAAGGTGAAATTTGTTAGAAAGGAAGTATTCTATAAGGAGCGTCGGCAGTGTTAATGATACGCTTATCACGCTGAATGCAACGCGCAGCGGCTATCCTGAAATTTCTTGATTAAAAATATGTAACATTCTATGTTTAACAACTACATAAATGAAAATTAGTGATAATGTGGAAAACTATATGGAGCATCGTATACCGAATGCATTGTAACAGCGACTCAAAATTTTCAAGATAGCGACAGGGCCTTATATAAATACAGTACGTACAATTGAATCAGTCAGAATACAATTGCGTAATTAGAACGAAACTTAGCAAAATAAAAGCACCATACAAAAGACTTTGCTCGAATAACTCATAAGAATAACACAATGAATACAGCTAGTGGTCACCATCTTGATAATATTGAATATTTTAATGAATTACTCGATGTATTTTTAAGATACAACAGCGAAAATTAATCGTAATATACGACCTTCTCTGTGACTTACCGTGACCAAAAGAAAAGAACAGCGACTGTTTCATACGTTAACGATGGCGGCAGGGCGTATTTTTAAACATGTATATCGTTTATTCACGATGCAATAGCACAATTAACGCAAAATTATGTAAATGGGGACTACCATACAAAAGACCTCACTACAATATTCATAGTTATATCTCCATCCTGAAATTTAAAATATACAAGCAAATAACTATATATTTTAGAGATACAATGTCTCAAATTAGCATTAATGTAGAACCATGTATGGACTTTGCATGTCTAAGGCAAGAGAACACCCCCACCATATTCTATGTACATGATTGTGGGTAAGCATACTTGTAAAACGTCAAAATCAATAAATCAGGATCAAATTGCACAATTGACACAAAACCTTCTAAGGGGGGAGAAACAGGTAAGATACCTAGAGTGCATTAGTTATTATATTACGCTGCACATAGTACGCAGCCGCCATCTTGAATACAAAAGACTTAAAATCTACAAACCACTATTCATTACAGGTCAAATGACGAAATGCAGCAAGTAGTTTGTTATCTCAAATACGAGGCTAACTCTCTAGAAGACACAATATCAACGAGTTCGTACGTTGAAGACGGTGGATGGACTACTTTTCTAACATTTCTATCTCTGAATGCAAGAGCGGAATTACAACGAAACACAGTAAACGAAGAGTCTTATATACGGTACAATTCTCAATGTTCACCACTTCTTTTAAAGGATAATGAGTTATAAGTACATGTATACCCACACAAAACGAAAGTTTGATGCTTTTCAGTCGGTCAACACGATTCTACCCAAATGGTGTGGGTTATTCCTTCATCCTGAAAGAAATTTACATTAAATTAATAAATACACTTGGATGACCAGTTTCGACCGTCAAGCGATCATCATCAGATCCTTAACACTTAGCATATAAATTTATGTCTGAAAGTATGGGTGAAAATATTTACAAAATGTGCACTTATTTAGTTGCAATATTAGTTGAGATAATTTAACTCGACAATAATTGTTAATTATGAACTAAGTTATGTCGTATTAAAATACTGGAAGTGGTGATTGACCTCCAAACTTGCTTGTTTAGAGTGAATATGTGATGGTAGTTAAATGGTCAATTTAGGCTGTATTGTACAGGCTACTTATCTGATTAAGTCTTGCGCTCTCCTCTCAACTGTTGGAGTTTCCTGTGTGTCAGGGTCTCTTATAAAACTGGGTGTTTCCCCTCTCGCATTCCTAAGTTTCTGTGTTCGTCGTACAAATGTGACTGTGTGTGTCCAAGTCTAGTTTCCCTTATGTGGTGTATGTTACCGTATTTCGGATAATCTTCAACTATTAAAGACCAGGTTTCATTCTCGTCACATATAAGCTAAAAAGCTATATAAGCGCAGCCCGGTCTAATGAGAATGTCCCGGCACCTTTAATACTGCCGTTAATACTGTCCTCGGTTTATTAAAGAAAACGTTACATCGTATATCCTGATCCAATTACATGTTTCCCTTAATAATCCCTTATCTAGCTTGGCTATTTCGTTATGTTGTGTCTTGTTTCCGACGGGGTGTGTTTTCTAGTAGAGTGAAGAGGGGCGACTGTCCATGAACTATTGGGGTTGTTTATTTTAGCTAAGTGTATCTCGACTGCTTCTTTTATGTCAAGAGCTCTACCATTCGGTTCGTGATTAATTATGTTTAAGTAGGTTTCAATATTAGTGAAACTGTGACCCGCGGCGTACATGTGTTCGCATACGGCCGAGTGTGTTCCGTATTTTATCGCATTTCTGTGTTCATTTTATCGGGTATCCATTCTTATCCCACTATGCCCGATGTAATTTGTTTGACATCCTTTGTCTTCCTACGTAATGGAATATACCCTCGACTTTGAATAAGCGTCATGTTTATTTAGATTACAGCTGTGCAGATGCTTTCCGGTTGTGTTATTTGTTGTAAATGCTATTGTATGCCTTGTTTTATGAACAGATTTGTGATTGTATATGTATTTGCGTTCACAAAATTGAAACTCGCGAATTTTGTCCATTATTGTCCGGCCTTTGAATCGTTTTATTTTATGTCTTGCTACAATTTGATCTAATTTTCTGGACGGAAAATTGATTTCCTTTGCTATTTGCTTGATTATTCTAATTTCCGTAGTGTAATAATTATTGTCGTTTTGCATGGGTATGTTTTAGGCCCTGTGCACCATGTTGCAAATACATATAATATTACCATTCTCTGTATTTATTAATCGCGAGTAAATTTCTTTCAGGATAACGGAATAACCCATCTCTTTGATTACAATCGTGTTGACCAACTGAAAAGCATCAAACATTCGTTTACTAAGGCAATACTGAAAATGATTTCAAACACCATAATATACCACCACATTTAAGGGAGAGTAGGCTATGTGTCCTTTACCGAACGTCTTGTTAATAATTATGATAATTTCTTTCAAAACACTGCCTGTATCATGTGACAAATCAACGTTAAATAATATTTTATGCTAAAAGATGTTGTTTTTTTACATTTATTTCCATGTTTTAACTCGCTTGTAACATGTTTGTTCTTCTTTGTAACGAATAATCGTTCACGTAATGCTTTCAGTCTTTAATTGTTTTAACGAATTGACACACACTATTTGGTTTAGAAATGAACTCGGGATCAAAAGACCTGACTTTTGGAAACTTTGGGAAGACACTGTAACGTAAATATCTTTATTGAACCGTCCCCGTAGCCAATTTTCCAGTCAAGAATATCATACAATGGGCATGAAAATATGGTTTTCATTTTGATTTAGGTGTTTAGGAGTTTATTGAGGTGGAGTCTTACACACTGGACAGACGGGCACACACACACCCATAATGACCCTGATTGATCGTATAACCAGTTGCATTTTATGACAGGAAACCAATTAGAATTAGAAACCTACCTCTAGTTACCAACCGTGGTAGCTACGAGCGATAAGGCAAAAGGATATGGCCCAGGTTATCTCTGATCTCACAATTCGAGTGGGTTCTAAAACCGCCGTTGGCCGTATTTTCCGATTTTCAGACCCGGATGGGTCACGGTTACTTTTTTCCAACTCCATGCTCAGTAAAGCTCATGTCCGCCTCGTTGCAAAGTGGCAAGCACTCTTGGCTGTCACCGTAGAGGCCCGGGTTCAATTCCCGGCTCTGCCAAGGAATTTGATTCTGGTCTGAGGGCTGGAACGAGGTCCACTCTGCCTCGTGAGGCAAAACTGAGAGGATGTGAGTTCGATTCCCTCCTCAGCCATCTTGGAAGTGGATTTCCATGGTTTCCCACTTCTAGTCCAGGCGAATGCTGAGATTATTCCTAACTGAAGGCCACGGCCGCCTCCCTCCCAATCCCCATGTGAATCACAACTACACACACTAATACAGCTATCTCAATAACACAGGTTATCAGACAAACTCCACAAACATTCAAGTGCACGGGGCTACGTGACCACGATGATGCAAAGCACCTAAATGAATGAACAATAAGAAGTATAGCTCATCTTCATTCACTTCATTCCTTACTACCTCCTCTGCTGAGGTTGGCGTCAAGAAAGGCAACTGGGCTTAAATAGTCACTCGTGTTTTAGAAAACTCGCTTCACATTACCTCCGACCCCGTAAAGTTTGGAAGAATGTACTGTAAACTGAAACTAGAAGTTCCCACTTGATAAGACTAGTTCCTACTTGCTAAGGCAAGTTACACTAGATAAGACTTATTCCTAATTCTTGGTATGAATTAGATCTTACAAAGACTAGTTTCTACGGGTTCGGACCAACTGTCACTTCATAAGATCAGCCATTACTTGCTATGAATAGTTCGCGCTTCAAAAGAGTAGGACGCACTTATCAAAGTAGGAATTGGTCTTGAGATTGAATCTTGGCGATCTGTAGCTAGTACTAGCAAGCAGATACTTATCTTAGTCACTAGGAACTATTATTATTAGTGAGAATTCATATTAGAAAGTAAAAACGATCTTAAGTGGGAACCTGCTTTTTCCTAGTCCAAGACGACTTCAATAAGACTGTCAATACTTTTCCCACATTGTGATACAGAGATTTTTCAGACGTTGCTTCGCTTCGGATCGTGAATATGCATTATGACTGTGAACTTGCTAAGACCAGTTCTTACTTGACAAGTTCATAATTACTAAGACCAGTTTCTCTAGGGAACAGATCAGAAATTTAAAGCGTTTGGGCTTTGTATTCTCACAAGTTGAAAGAGCAATTAAATAGACAGATTCAAGGTGTAGGAAAGCAAATGGAGAGAACTCGTATTTCAATGGATGGAATTTAGCAGGAAAGTTAGTTCTCCGACGAGAATCTCCATAAATCATCCAGTATTCAAAACAATGATATGGGAGTATGGGCAAGGGGGGGATTCGTAAATAAGATATAAATGCTAGGAATGAACCTGATTTATGAGGATGTTCGTTGGAGTCACTTTAGATGGTGGAGCCACGTGATGCGAATGGAGGAGACAAGATTCGTGGTGGGGGCATTTTTGCTTTAAGGTTCAGATCATGGAAAACATTAGTCCCTACTGAAGATTTATACGGAATATGAATGACAAAAATTGGTCAAGAAGAAAATGGGTGTGTCTATTAAAAGGCATCGAACAAGAATTTACCTGGGGTTGAAACTGGGGAACCATATCAAGGACGGTGGTGGAGTTCAAACCCACTCGTCTCCCGAGTGTTGATGTGGGCAGGATTGATTATAGGATGGCTATTGAATTTGCGCATAGACAGTAAAGGAAGAAAGGGTAGACCAACAAGCCAATGGTTAGATTCTGCTATTGCCGACTTCAAGGTGAGAGGTTGTTAAATGTCAAGAGACCACTGTGTTTATTGCTAAAAGGGGATCATAAAAACGGCTTACAGACAGGATGGGGCGACAAAATACATAGCAATCAGTTATGGAAATGAATGAAAAAATAGGCCTATTTTTTAATTTAATTTAATTTAATTTATTTATTTAATACTAATTATGTTACAATATAGTGATATGTCTCACGAATCTGACGGCAATACAGATTATATGTGAGACATATTAATTATTATTTACAACATATATAGAGATTATATTTCAATACAAGAGTGCATGGATTTTTTGTAATGATAATGATAATTATATTGGTGATAATGATAAAAATATTAATGTAAATAATTAAAGACACAAAAAGTTACACTATAATAGTTATATTAATAAATTTATGTTATGTGTTAATGTTTAGTTAGGTAATATTTTTTAATGCGGCGTAGAGCTAGTTGTTTGCTGTTCATGTTCGTCAATCCAGGTGGTAGTTCATTAAGTACTGATGGTATAATATAATTTAATCTCTTGAAACCATAACTATTTATACATAAAGGTTTTACATATTTAGTACTTGTTATGGCTCTTGTTTGTATGTTGTGAGAGACCTTATGCCTGAATCTTGGATCATGGTAGTAGAGATTCAGTACGGTAATTTGAAACAACTATTTAATATTAAAATAAGGGATATCAGTGAAATATTTAAAGAACCTGTTTTGGCTATCTTGAAGATTATTAATTAAAGTTGTGTTTTGATTTCCCCAAGCTGCTATAGCATATATTAATTTGCTTTCAATCAGAGCACTATAAATGGTTTTGTAAGTTTTCTTATCTACATAAAATCGGAGATTGTAGAAGGTGTAGAGGTTTGCTCTTAGGTTTTTTATCATGTTTACTGTGTGTGTGTTCATCAAGGGTATATTCCTAGGTATTTTTTAAATCAGGTTTACTGTGTGAGTGTTCATTTTAAAGTGTTCATCAAGGGTAATTCCTTGGTATGTTTGTGTCGAGGTACTATTTATGAAGGTGTTACATTTGCAACCTGCCAGGATGTTTTGGTGTATGCATGGTGTATGCTGTGGTGCGTTAGTTTGTATTTTTCTTGTGTGAAGTGATCAACTCTGATGTGCATTATTTTAGATTTGGTTGTATTTATATACAAATTATTGTCATGACACCATCTTGTGATGTTATTGAAGTCTCCTTGAAGTCTACCAAAAGCTGTTTTAGAGTTTTTATGTATGGTATATATATAGTGTTGTCATCAGCATAAATAAATATTTTACTGTGTTTAATGGCTTCACTCATGTCGTTAACGAACAGGTTATATAGTGCAGGTGTAATAATACTGCCTTGAGGAATACCCTGTGTTCCTTCTGCCGGATCACTGATAGTGTTATTGATCATAACTGCCATTTTCCTGTTTTTCAGATAGCTTTCAAATAGTTTGTAAGTCGTGCCTCTTATTCGAATATCGTGTAATTTAGCAAGTAGTTTATTGTGATTTATTGTGTCAAATGCTTCAGAAAAGTCAAGAAAAAGTACCATTATGTGATTGTTCTTATTTAAGGCATTATTTATTACATTGGCAAATTCAGCCAGGAGTAGTTCAGTACATTTCCCCTTCCTAAAACCGTATAGGTGTCCCTTTAAAATACCATATTTATTTAGGAAATTGTTCAATCTCTTATCCAAGCATTTTTCCATTATTTTGTGTATGATTGATAAAATGCATATTGGTCTGTAGTTGCCAAAGTCTAAGTGATTGCCATTCTTATATATTGGTTTAATAATGGTGTATTTCAGATATTTTGGTATTATGCCTGATTCGACTATCTTGTTTATGAGTTGTGGTTTTTGGATGTTGCCTTTATGTCTTTCAAGCGTATATTGTCTGCACCGGGCGATTTGTCTGTTTTTAATTCCTTAATTATGTTCTCTATTTCATATTCATCAGTTTCAAGTAATGTAAAAGAATTCATTAATGTGTTTCTATTTGATTGCCATGTGTTGATATTACAGTTATGAGCTAGGCTGTTTATTTTTTCACTAAAGGTATTGTTGAATTTATTGACTATCACTTCGTTAGTATAATGTATTCTTAAATGCTTATTATGACTTCATTGATAGTTTGTGCTTTCCGACCTAATAATAACAATGGTAACATCCATAAAATACGTCCGCAAAAATCACACCACATTTAACACCCACCCCCATTGTAACACGTAATAATTATTATCCAAGCCTCCGTTGCTTAGGCGGCAGCACGCCGGCCTCTCACCTCTGGGTCCATGGTTCAATCCCGGTCACTCCATGTGAGATCTGTGCTGGACAAAACGGAGGCAGACAGGTTTTTCCCCAGGTACTCCGGTTTTCCCTGTCAAAATTTCATTCCAGCAACACTCTCCACTATCATTCCATTTCATCTGTCATTCATTTAATCCTTGCCCCAGAGGAGTGCGTCAGGCCTCGGCAGCCGGCACAGTTCATATCCTCGCCGCTAGATGGGGGCTTCATTCATTCCATTCCCGACCCGGTCGGAGACTGGAAGCAGGCTGTGGATTTTCATTTTTTTCAATAATTATTATCCTCTCCCCAGTAGGTGAACGTCCAAAGTACATTGCCACCCTTGTTCAATGTGTTGCGTAACTCAACGCATGGAATAAATCTATTTTACAGGCCCGTGCTACAGCACCCTTAAGCAGGAAATATTTCGCGTATTATTTCCGAAATCGCAAGTAAATTACACAGAATGAATGCTACCTTCCTTAACTTACAAAATAAGTTGATTTATTTGGAACGTATAAGTAAAGTTTAAAAAGAAAGTTCATTTGAATTTCACAAATTTGGAAATAACGAAAGGACCTGCACGAGGACTCCCCTCATCCCCAGATTATCGTACACTCATTTCACATTCTTTTAAGGGCTTCTCCCCACCCCCTGTTCGAACGAACATATTTTATGGATGACCACTAGTAAATTAAATGAGGCTAAGGAATTTATCGTTGATTCGTTGTGGTCTCAAGATATTTTTGGGCCCATTCCTACTGGCTACCTTAGCTCAACTACCACGGTACTGTAAGGCGACAAAGAAAATACATTTTATCGTCTGGTACTTGTAACTCCCTTCCGATCTGATAAAGCTCCGCAAATTTCAACAGATTTCCACTGGGGCAAGCTATTTCGCTTTCCATTTTATCTCAGTACTCGTGTTTTCTGTAGGAGCTGGACATCTCTCGGCACGAACGTAACCTAACAACTAGAAGCCACACTTGTGTCCACGGCGACGCACTGTTTGCAGCAGGGGAATCCCACCGCTGATATTCGATCTGCACTGACAAGCAGTTCCGATCATTGCCGAGAGAGCGCAACACATGATACAGAACGTCATGAAGCCCACCGTGATTCCCCGCTCCTCAGCACGTGCGTCCCGCAATAGTTGGACGGTCGGCCACTGGGCGAAGCACAAGTCAGAAATATGAGGGGATAGAACCACATAATATTTTGGCATTGCGTAGTGGCTAGCAATCTTGACTGTCACCGCGGATGCCCGGCTCTGCCAAGAAATTAAATTCTTGTCTGATGACTGGAACGGGGTACACCCAGCCTCGTGAGGCAAAACTGAGAAGAGACGGGTTTGTTTCCTACCTCATCCATCCTGGAAGTGGTCTTCCGTGGTTTCCCACTTCAACTCCAAGAAAATGCCGGAATGGTACCTAACTTAAGGCCACGGCCGCTTCCTACCTAAATCCTACCTCCATTACAGATAAACACACTAGAATACATTACAATAACGCTGGTTATCAGACAAATTCTACACACACCCAAGTACATGTCGCAAAACTATCACGATGTTGAAAGGGAAAAATTCAACAACTGAAATTTTACATACACTCTACGGTATTTAATGCCCCAACACAATAACACAAACATAGTCAAATAAATACGAAAATTAGTAAGTTATAACATAATTTTATGAAATCAACTCTACTCTATTATCAACTTATTGTATTCTCTATTTTTGAATTACAAAGCGAATACGAGAGAGATTATTATGTTTGACAAACAATGTAAAGCTCATTGTTGCCGCGATGATATTCATAATAATTGTATTAGTTTTGTTAAGTGGAGGAGGTTAGTACGCATAAAGAGATACTGAGAATAGGACATTTAGCGTAGAATGGCTGTATAGGGATGCGCAGTGACCAGAATGCCGTGGAACACTCTGGTTTACTTGTTTCTTCAAAATTTGCCTTTGACGTTTAGTGGTTTCAGAAAAATGACAGAGAGGATTTATCAAGAATAAAGGACGGTAGTCTATAACATTAGGACCCCTTAAAGTGTACCAGAAGTGAGTAAGATTAGGCATAGGGACATGCATTTCCTTTTGATATTGGTTGTTGTTGTTGTTGTTGTTGTAGTTGTTTCAGTTTGTCCGCGTCGTTACGTAGTGGCTAGCATTATTTGCTGTCACCACGGAGGCCCGTGTTCGATTCCTGACTCTGACAAGATAGTTAATTCTGGTCTGAGGTCTGGAACGGGGTGCACTCAGCCTCATGAGGCACATAGATGCAGGTTTCATTCCAACCTCAGCCATCCAGGAAGTGGTTTTCCATGGTTTCTCACTTCTACTCTAGGCAAATGCCGGAATGGTAGGCTACCTAACATAAGGCCACGACCGTTTCCCACCCAAATCCCACCTCAATTACAAATGCACCCACTAGTACAGATGTCACAGTGATGCAGGATTTCATGCAAATTCTGCACACACACAAATACACGGGGCTACATGACCACGATGTCGTAGAGCCCCTAAAAGAATTATCAACAACAAAGTTGTTTCATTTAGGCTAAGATAACTTGATCATTTGCCCCGTACACGTGGTTAGGTGTAGACATTTTCTGATTACCTGTGTTATTGTAGTGTCTATATTATCGTGCGTGCGGTGGACGGTTATGAAGGAGGGGACCGTGATCTTATGTACGGAACGGCTATGGCAATTACCTGGACTAGAAGCGGGAAGCCGTTGCTTAGCGTGCCCCGTCCGAACCCTAAGACCAGAATAAATCTTTTAGGCATAGCTGAAAATTGTACCCATGGCCTTGGAGATTCGATTCTCAATACGAGACCACAGAATGTGGTTTCTTTTTAATGATATTTTCTGACCAAAGCCCTCTCTCTTATCACATTTACACAAGTACTGCTGATGAGGAACACATGAAAATGAAAATGAAAATCCACAGCCTGCTTCCAGTCTCCGACCGGGTCAGGAATGGAATGAATGAAGCCCCCATCTAGCGGCGAGGATATGAACTGTGCCGGCTGCCGAGGCCTGACGCACTCCTCTGGGGCAATGATTAGATGAATGACAGATGAAATGAAATGATAGTGGAGAGTGTTGCTGGAATGAAATTTTGACAGGGAAAACCGGAGTACCCGGAGAAAAACCTGTCTGCCTCCGTTTTGTCCACCACAGATCTCACAAGGAGTGACCGGGATTTGAATCACGGACCCAGCGGTGAGAGGCCAGCGTGCTGCTGCCTAAGCCACGGAGGCTACTGATGAGGAACACATGATGGAAGTCAAATTAATGTTGCATAGGTCTGTTGATATTTTAATATTCGAAGATTCGCAAAAATAAGTCAAATATGAAAGCTACGAAACTTCGCTAATGCAGCAAATATGTTCCACAACATGCTTCGAAGCTTTGTATGGGTGTTTGGTACATATAGCCTACAGTATATTATGGGCTACATTTTGATCTTTCTCAAATAGTCTCAGTTATTGCGATGAGTGAAGTAGTGTTCTGTAACCTAGAACTTGGAGGGGAACAGCCGTGGTATAAATGTTATATACTATCCAGCTACCGGAATTGAATTAGGATACAACGAAAAGCTTTTACCTGGACAGCCAAATGTGGGAAACAAACCCACCTCCCTTCTGGGATTTTCTCAAGAGCCTGATTGCCTGCCCTTTTGAGCTTAATATGAAGATTTTAGTCCTGAATAGTGGACTCGGGATTAGGAATATATAGTACTTACCCGACCAACAAGGTGTGGAGACACTAACTCTCAGATAGCCTATGAATGTTTGTATGTGGCATACTTAAAACTTTACAGACACTGTGTGCATAACTGCAATTATTAACAGGGAAGCTTACCTTTTCGTTGAGGCATGTTGCAATTATTAAGAGGGAAGCTTACATTTTCGTTGAGGAATGTTACTTCAAATAATCTCATAGAATATATTGCGTTTGAAACAGGATCATCCTTACTTCACCGAACTGCTCATGATAAAGATCTTAATACTGTTGTTGTTTTACTTATGTTAGGGGCTGCGACATTGCAGTCATATAGGCCCTTGTATTTTGGGTGTGTGTACATGTGTGGAATTTGTGTGACAACCTGTGTTATTGTGAGGCTGTACTAGTGAGTGTATTTTTAAATTTGAGATAGGATTGGTTAGGAATTGGCCGTGGCTTTAAGGTAGAACCATCCGAGCATTTTCTTGAGGTAGAAAAGCGGAAATCACGGGAAACAACTTCCACTTCAGTTTTGCTTCACGAGGTTGAGTGTAACCCGTTCCACCCATCACACCACAATTACCTTTTTCTTCTTATAGAGCTGGGAATTGAACATAGCCTTCCGGGGCGACAGCCAAGAATGCTAGCCACGAGGTGGTCGATCTTATTGCATAGGACTATCAAAACCCGAAAATAATTTTGCGCCATCCATATGTACCCTGCCTTATTTGTTTACTTTGGGAAGAGGCCTACATACTGTATGTTCTCAAGGATACGTCAGTTCAAATGACATTCATTGGACAAAGCCGGGAGAGACGATGCACTGTTTTTTAAACTTTCTTGGAGGCTACACATTTCCATAGAAATAAGATGTCATGTATGGATACGTTGTGGACACACTATTTATGAATAAAAACATACAGTCGTATACACCTTTGTACCTTATAAGAAAAGCAAATGTTTAAAGAGAGTTTATCTTTTATTCATCTCTTCCACTGGAGATGACGCAATTTTGAGGAAGAGATGATTAATGTGAAAACACTTACTAACACTCTAATTTCTCAGCTTAAAGCGTGTTTTTCCTTCTTCCTCTCCTTCTTTTGATTTCGCCTGCATGATAAATACATTTCGACCACCTCGTGTTGTAGTAGCTAGTATTCTTGGTTTTCGTCCAGGAGGACCAGGTTCGATTCCCGGCTTCGTCAAGGGTCTTAGAAACTGACGTAATGGCTGGAACAGGGTGAAACCAGCCTCGCGAGGGCCTTTGAGTAGCTGTCTGACAGTTAGGCAGAGCCTCGGTCTCTAAAACCAAGATAGGGGGCGTGGTGGCGCAGCGGTCAAGCTGTATGCCTCTCACCAAGGCGGACCGGGTTCGATTCCCGGTCAATGCATGTGAGATTTTCGATGTGAAATGCCATGTCCTGTGGTTCGGATTCCACGTAAAACGGAGGTCCCGTGGCTTATGATCGCTAGATTAACGGCCACGTTAAACTACAAGCTTCCTTCCTTCCTTCCTTTTTCTAAAACCAAGATAAGTGGCCGCGGGGATCTTACGCGCTAACCACGCTTCAACAATCCACAACCGGTGAGAGAGATGGCGCTCCTAAATACTCCCTCGGAATATGGCTAACGACATTCGATACTGTGCTGGTGGAGGGAGAGCTTACCCAATGTCTTGCTAAAGTTGGCTACATCAACGTGCATATGAAATACCAGCGTGATCACTGTGCTTTTCAAAGAACAGATAAAACACGCCTCAGAGCGAAAATATGTAACAAAACCCGCTACTAAACTACTGCTACAACTCTCCCTCAGTGACGATTCCAATCAACAAACTTCAAACGACCTACCCCCACTACAGTCGTCTTTGGGCCAAATTGTTAAGGTCCCGTAACACCTGTGCTTCATGGATTTACAGTTGAGGGTAATATGATAGACGGTATGCCACATGTTGTTCAAAGTCTTGTGTGGAGCAACCCCATCCTTTTTGAGGTACCGCCTCGTCGGGTAGTAGCTAGCGTTCTTGGCTGTACCGCGGACGTCGTTTTCGACTCTCCATTGCCAAAAATTAATAACTTGTCTGAGGGCTGGAACGGGATACACTCAGCCTCGTGAGGTAAAACAGAGAAGAGGTGGATTCGATTCCTACCTCAACCATCCTGGAAGTGGTCTTCCGTGGTTTCCCACTTCTACTCAAGGCAAATGTCGGGATGGTACCTAGCATAAGGCCACGGCCGCGTCCTACCCAAATCCTAACTCGATTACAAATACACTCACTCGTACAGATGTCACAGTGACACAGGTTATCAGACAAATTCTAAACACACACAAGTACACGGGGATACCTAAGGAATCAACATTTTGAGGTAAATGTTGGAGGAAGTGAGTTATACCGTAGAGTATGGTCTAAAGGACTGCAACATTTTTGAGAGAAGGCATCCTTACCATAATGTTATGTAGACATTTCTCGTTTATTTTGAACCGAGTTATCAATTCTGAAGTATTTAGGAAACACCCTCTATACTCATCCTTGAATTTCAGCACCGACGTTAACAAGCGCATAGAAGACCATGCATATGGAGGACCATGTGAAAACGGATTAACACTGGAATGCGCATGGACATTCTGCTGCTGGTGACAGGTCCTCGTGTGCAGCATCCCCTCTCCGGTTGAAAAACCCGATATGAGTTCGCTCTCAAGGGTCACTCACTCCACTGTACACCTAATATCTCCCACAGTCAGGGAAACGTTATTACTCATAAGTTCTCTTTATTATCTTTATTATTATTATTGAGTCTATAAATAACGAAGCGGTTTCTTAATGTACACGGTTATGATGTATGAAGCCATCTATCAGTGTTGCCTTAGTTATCTAAATTTGATGTTTTTCAGTTGGTCAACATGATTGTACCCAATTGTAATGGGTGGTTCCCTAATCCTGAAAAAAATGTACATGAGATTATTAACTAAACTTGGATAACACGTTTTGGTCGTCAAGCGATCATCATAAGTTCCATTACACTTAGGCTATTAAATCTATGTCTACAAGTATAGGTGATAGTATTTACAATATGTTCACTTATTTAGTTGCAGTAGTAGCTTAACTAACACAACTAGTTATATATGATATTTTGTTAAGCTACCGAAACTAGACTAGTGATTGACCTTCAAATTTGCTTGCTTAATGTGATCATGTGAGTGTTGTTAAATGGGCAGGTTAGAGTGGATTGTACACTTAGCTGTTTGGTCCGGATGTGAGGAGTCGACCTCGTCACTGCCAGCACTAATGTTCACAGTTAAGATCTAGAATTATAAACACTATAGGATAAACATTGGTCGGAAAGACTGAATAGTGTGATTCAATGCGCAAAATGTTCATACTTCTGGAAGAAAATCTGAAGACTGTGGTTACGCAAAGTGAGAAATGTGCGTTCTAATCTTCTGTTTATCACACAATGGTCAACTTTTGAAATACGATGACAGAACTTAGAGAGTGAAATAATTTCATAAAATGTTTACGTGGCTTAATCATGACTTAATGTAGCAAGGCAAGTATCTTACGCACGTTCAACTATTATTTTAGAGTACGCCTCGGTACTTCACCGAAGAGGACCGGGTTCGATTCCCGGTTCTGGCAGGGGATGGGGCAAACTAAGCCACGGGAGGCAGGACTGAGAAGAGGCGTGCTCAATTCCTACCTCAGCCATCCTAGAAGTAATTTCCCACTTCTTCGCCAGGAAAATGCTGGGAT
Organism: Meconema thalassinum; assembly: GCA_946902985.2. NCBI lineage: Eukaryota > Metazoa > Arthropoda > Insecta > Orthoptera > Tettigoniidae > Meconema > Meconema thalassinum. The sequence goes on along the minus strand of OX336389.2, from coordinate 800,750,692 downwards.
GGTGCCTAACTCAAGGCCACGACCACTTCCTATCCAATCCCAGTTCTACTCACAAATACACACATTAGTATAGGTATTACAATAACACATGTGATCAGACAAATGTTACACACATCCAATTACTGGGCGCTACATGATCACAATGTCACAAAGCCACAATGTTTCAACATTAACAAAAACAACTATTTTTTATAAACATACTGCACACGTAAGCCACGGGAGTCTCCTGCTCCTTAGTTGTAGTTTTAGGCCACAAGCATTTAATCGCCAATCTACGAACATTGGGTACCGCAAATGATAGACAATATTATCCCTATTGATCTTAAGACATCCTGCAATGGTTTGCGAAGCGCTCCTATAAATTCTTTCACAACCTCGAATGAAAAAGCGTACATGAGGTCTACGTACACATGAATGCAATCCATAAACTTTAATCTGCCAGGTAATTTTATTATCAGTATAAAGTAGCATAGAAAATATAGTGAATAAATGGGGGCAAGTTCGAGTCAAGGTGGGTAGGCCTGGAACTTTGTTTTTACATTTACAGCGCTAATTTCGCAAGGGATATTTTCACACAAATTCGGTTTCGGTGAATGGATACATAAGTGGTTCTAGTTGAACCCACTACGACAAAGAGCCCCTAAAATGAATTAACATCATTATTGGTTGCCTTGTGACAGTATTAATCCTCCACCTTACCTATATAGCTTTTATTCAATTTATCCAATATCACTTAACAGATAGGAGCCCCTTTGATCACTGAATCATTAGTAAACATTAACTTCCGACATACAGTCTATGTATGCAGGTAGTTAGCATACAGAAGTGGGCGTCTACTTAACTATATACACTTCTATGTAGTAAAACAGAAATCTGTTGTCGGTAAAGAGCCGGGCCAAATAGAAGAGTGTGTATACATTTTTATCAGGCTTATACTTTTATCTAGTGGTCTAATATTAGAAATTTTTTTCTAAGTCAATACGAGTATGCCAAATTAATTTGGGTGGGGAATTACAATTAATTTCCTTATGGTGTTTGAAGCCATTTTTCAGTGTTGCCTCAGTAAACAAAAGTTTGGTGCTTTTCAGTCGGTCAACACGAATGTACCCAAATGAGTTGGGTTATACCCTAATCCTGAAAAAAATTACATGAGATTAATAAACACACTTGGATGACCAGTTTCGATCGTCAAGCGATCATCATCAGATCCATTACACTCAGGCTATAAATTCTATGTCTGAAAATACGGGTGAAAATATTTACAATATGTACCCTTGATTAGTTGCAGTATTGGTGATGCAACTCGTCAGTATTTGTTGCTTGTAGTCTATGTGATGTTTTGGTGAGTTACAGGAAGTGGTGATAGAACTCCGGAATTTGCCTGTTTGGAATGACTATGTGGTTGTTGTGAATGGTCACTTCTGATTGAACTGTATTGTACAGGCTACTTATCTGGTTAGGGCCTTGTGCGGTCCGGCAGCGAGCAGTTCACTTGGACACTTGTAACACTCTACTGAGTGGTGTGAAATCTTGCTGCGCTGTTTCCCCCTCCCCGCATTAATAATTGCTGTGTATACGAGGTGCAGGTGTACCTGTAGTGGATTGCCAAGTCTAGATAAAATGTGGTGTATGTTACTGTATTCAGGATGGTCTTCAGCTATTAAAGACCGTGGAATCAATTCTCTCATGTAAGATTTTTCAGGATTAGGGTATAATCCAACTCATTTGGGTACATTCGTGTTGACCGACTGAAAATCACCAAACTTTTGTTTAATTAATTTCCTATTGCCTAAATAAATACAAAAATTATTTAAACACTTAATAAAACACTTCTCATACAGATGAAAATGAAAAATGAAAATCCACAGCCTGCCTCCAGTCTCCAACCGGGTCAGGAATGGAATGAATGAAGCCCCCATCTAGCGGCGAGGATATGAACTGTGCCGGCTGCCGAGGCCTGACGCACTCCTCTGGGGCAATCTCATACAGATGGGGGGCTATATTTCTGCATGCCAGAGGTAAAGGGCACTAAGTTCATTTTTTTCTAATTTTTTAAATTTTTTACGAAATTATTGTTCCAAAATACAGTATTGTAATTTCAAAGACAATAATCCAAAGAATAAAACAGACAGGGATTTCTTCAATAATATATTAACAAGCACCCTAGGAAACTTTTAAAAAATAACTTCAAATGTAAAGTTTCAATTTTGTGACATAGTGCCCTGTACCTCCGGTATATAAATGTATATATCAACCAAGATGAGCATAGCTGCGTAATTGTTTCTGGTGTTGGTGGGGGTGTTATTGTTTTCAATTAGTGGATTGGCACATTATGGTCAACAAATCCGTTTACTCCCATGGGGATTTTTTAACCTGAGTTATTGTGTTATCAAAGTTAATTGTTGGGGTCTAGGATTCAGGAAGTTACTCCGAGACTTGAAATCAAGGTACCATCATAACATTCAGCATGATCGAATGTGAAGAAACCGGAGCGAATCTGTAATCAACATGCAGTCAAACGTACGATAGCTCTCAGTGGTGTCATTCTAACCTGGAATATCTTCAAACGCCAGGTATTCAGTTCTGCCTTGGAATGTGCCTAAGCTTTCTTGGCTACACTTCAGGATACAGGAATGCGTGTTAGTGTGCAATGTGGTATATCCAAGAACGGATTCGCCGGTATCTTAGTACTGGGAATATTTGAATGAAGACTGGAGTGTATTCTTTTCTTTACAGCGATGTTACTGTAGAGTATATAAGTGCCATCATTTTTAAAATATCCATAATTGTATTCAATTGTTATTCTATATCAGCCTAATATTGTCCACCAATTATAACAGGGCACCTATGAACATGTAATAGGACAGAATAAATTTATTTTCCATTTACGCAACTGCCCACTTCCCTCAAGTCAATTTCATGCAGATTTCCGTTCTCAAAATCTTGAAAAATGTCTTGGAAAAATTAGGACAAAACAAGAAACTACACAGAGCATTAAATTTCTGCATTACATTAATATTTTCCTTCACATTTTCTCACACGTGTCTCCTTTTTATGCACGAATTTGCTGGTTAAAAGTAGAACATAAAAGAAATCCGCACATATGTGCACTTATCTATCGACTTCTCAATGAATGTACACCGCACTATCTCTCTTGTGATTTTCGATTTCTTTAGTTAGTTAGTTAGTTATTGTTGTTTTAAGGGGCGGAACTACGAGGTCATCTGCCCCCTTTCGATTTCTTTCATCTTTTCATGTTCATCACACGCGATCTGGTTCAATGGCAATTCCTCTACATCATTCATCTGCCTTCAGCAACACTTTCTTCGTGTCGGGAACTAGAATTTGGATTATTGTCCTCATGACGTTAGAAACTGTACATCCCTAACAACTTTCAAACGTGCATGTAAAGATTTCCTCTAGAATTCGTAGGCCTACTAGAACAATTGTGTATGACTATGTGAGTGAATGAATATAATACAACTTTCTTAACCTTCCGAAAGGTGCACCCTCTAAGAGTTCACTAACGGTCGCGCGTGTGTGAGAGATACCTAGGTTTATCTCGTTGCCGGCCATGAGAATGGGAGGCTTAATATGTCAGACATGTTTATACACAACAATGGATTTAATGCTTTTAAAGTGTTACATGTTGATATTTTCAGGGGGAAAATCATTATTACTACAAGAAGCAGATAACAGCAAATTCTGACAGATGTTTTAAAATCGTAATAGTTATCACTGCTAATGAACACCCAAAAATGATCACTATTTATAATACTGCAATGGAAACAATGTGTAATTTCCTTCTAGTAACACAGAGCACAAAAAGAAGTTAAGTCGCGCGTATCTGCCACCTACGGTACAGGTTCTAGCGCCAACAGTGTGTTCACTACATACATGAAAGTTTGAAACTGGACTCGTCCAGAGGAAAGGGGAAAATAGCCGAGCGTGGAAATTTCCACTACCTTAGGTTTCCGGGGGACAGATTATGAAAAATACTCACCGTGTCTGCTGCATACGCGCGCCTATCGTAAGGTAACTTCATGAGTTGTTACTACCGTATGGATTTCTTTTATAGCTTTGTTAATATTATGACATGCCAAACACATAATTGCCACTCCAATTCTAGTATTTAAGATTGATAAGTTAAGACTGACATATGTGAGCATTTAATTGTAATAAGTTGCATTGTGTGTGGTTAAGTGTAAGAGAGGACCAAGAGCTTTAACTTCGCCAAAGTAAAGCCATTAATAATAATAATAATACAAATAATAATAATATTAATAAATAAATAATAATATGTTTTTCAAACTTCCCTTCATTTAAAAACATTTGCATGTTTAGAAGCGAACTTTGTAAAGTCCTAATTGTATGTTAAGAAGTGGTTCATTATGTTTTTAGACCAACTGCGTCATTGCATCGGAAAGAAACTTTATTTTTATTCGGTACCTAAGTCCTTCTAAACAGAATATTGTTGCTTAAACGGACGGCCTACATTATGCAGTACATTTATACATTATTGATTTTTCGCAAAACGATTCAATTAAGTGGGAACTGATTGTTGTACGGATAACTGCGGCTCTTGTATCTTAGCTTGTAGAGCGAAGAAACTTCGAAAACGTAGGCCTAACCTTTTAATCAACCCGTCAGCATCACTAGCAGCTGGATTTTCTTGATGCCATTGCACGCGAATAACCATACACATCGATGAAGGTTGGCGTATACAGTATTTGATAACTGTACTTTTAAACTGTAGAGGTGAAATCTGCATTAATATTCCGTCCAATTTGAGATCAAATACGAGGACCTGCATTTCATATTGCGATCAACAGCTGCGGAGCTGCTTACATAGTAGCAGTAGCAATAGGTGATCTGTTTGTGCATTTTTCATTTGCACTTTCATGCTATAATCTCGAACCTCTAGCATCCATTTCCTCTGTGCATTCTATCTTCAGACATGAAAGCTGTACGGGAACTGTATTCTCAGCACACAGGGATGGAAACAGCGAATGAATGGAATGTGGTCATTTACTTCAGAAGGGATGCGTAGCACAGAGAGCAGCGGGGTAGGAGTAGCGCACGCATTCTCTTTGCTGCAAATACTAAGACATCAGAATCCTTTTATGTAAAGGAGATGGAGTGAAGTAATGCTGGATGAGTTTCAAAATATGCTATTCAAAACGATTATAAGTAGCCTACTTACCTGTGCAGTTAGTAAATCAAAATGTTGGACCCTTCATTTATTGCAGAATTTTATATCTGCTAACCAAATCTGGATTTTCATAAAACGAGGCAGATTCAATTTGTTTTGGTAACGTAATATCCAAAGTGCTCAGTTTTGTGTTTAGGTCAACGTGATAGAAGTTAGATATCTGATAATATTTAAATTTTATTCGGTTTTAAGGATGGTAGTTTAGAGTTTTCACGCAGATCAGAAGTAAATAATAATAATTAAAATAATGTTATTAATTTGCGTCCTTTATAACTACTTCGGCTTTTAGAGACACCAGCGTAAAGTAATTTCGCCCCGAAAGGGATCTTTAACGAGGCACAAAATCAACTGACATGGCCCCCTCTCATTTGCGCACCCTCAAATGCCAGCTGACTGCGCCAGGATTCGATCCTGCAACCTTCAGAACAGTAGGCGAGAACGTTACCGCTGAGCCACGCAGTCAGCTAGATCAGAAGCGAGCACGACTAATATTGTTAACAATGGAAAATAGCTTACCGTAGTGCCTGACCGATCTTATTGCAAACTACGTGGATAATGAATGGAATAAATAACTGGAAAAATCGATGAATTTAATTCTTGTTGATTTACTTATGGGTATTGTGACATCGTAGCCCCGAGTGTGTGGAATTTGCCTAATAACCTGTCTTATATATGTTGGCTGTATTAGTGTGAGTATTTGAATGTAAAGTGCGGATTGGAAAGGAGACAGCCTTGGCCTGGAGATGAAGTGGAAACCCACGGAAAACCACCTCCAAGATGACCTCTTCTCAGTTTTCCCCACGAGACTGAGTGTATCCCGTCCAGTCCCTCAGACCAGAATTAAATTTCTTGGCAGAGCCAGGAATCCAACGCGGAGCTCCGGGGCGACAGCCAAGCACGCTAGCCTTAACACCACGAAGTGGTCTCTGTTGAATTTAGAAGACAGTAAGAAAAGGAATATTTGGGCCTTATATGAAATGTTCACTTTAAGTCACTCTGGTGGCAGCCAAATGAATGTTATTATATGTTGCCGAATGTAGCCAGAGGAGCGATCTACCTGGGACTTGCTTGTGAATGATTCTTCAGTATTTTGTTAGGAAGTAATGCTGCCACAGTCACGATCCAGGCTGCCAGGGGTGACAAGGCAGATTACAGGCGTCTTTCTGACAGAAAAATAGTTTTCACTAAATTGTATCCAGCAAGAGTTGTTCTGATGCTGAACTCTGCCTCTAAGGTATGTTAAGTAATATGGTCAACTTAAGGCAGATATTATGAGCACGATGAATATTATATCGACTCTTACTAAATTAAAGTGGGTTGCTTAAACAAAATAAGATGTTATAAATCTGTACAGTAATTAGGGGCCCACGGAAGGAAGGCGTTAAACACTCAAATGTTTTAGAAGGGAATGACGTTTTGCCCTTGAAGCTTTATTTACAAAAATCCCTGGATTTTTTACAATCAACTGGTTTAGTACACCTGGGAAAGACCTAGCAACATGCACGAAATAAATACGTAGTTTCGTGAAGAACTATCAAGCCTATTTTGATATATTGTACTGGTCATTTCCACTCAAATCTCTGCCTCCTATTAACATCATTTTCCACGTGATGTACTAATTAGCTTTTAGTACTGTGCCCATTTCAACAATGAAATATGCAAATCACAGTTAGCCAGCAATGCTCAATCAGGAGTATCGGGGTTCATGGTATGTTCTCCCACTCTGTGGCCTACACACACTGGATTAAGCATAGGATATACTTCCAAAAATAAACAATATCAAAATCCTACTATCAAAGCATTTAATTATTCAAAAATCTGGCGCTACAAAAATATAAACACAAAAACAACTGAAATTACACTTCACACTTGTTCCAAAAACGAACAAGAATCCAAAATACTGATTCATCATCATCATCATCTTCCTTCCAAGTATTGGGCCAAATGTCCCGTTACGGTCTTGCACTTTCCCTCCATCTCTTCATCGGACGTCCTATCGATCTATTTCCCCGTGGCTGGTAGCGAAGGATCTCCTCTGGAAATCTTCCAGGTTCCATCCTTTGGACATGATGCTTCCAGTTCTCTTGGTAGTCACAAATGTATGCAGTTATTGGTTTCACTTTTAGTTCCTTTAGCACATCCTCGTTTCTCTTATGATCCCATTTAGTATAGCCTGCTGTTCGGCGCATAAAGGTCATTTCGCGTGCTGTGAGTCTGGAGATGTCCTGACATCTTATTGTCCATGCCTCGCTGCCATAGCATAGGGTTGGTCTGGCTAATGTGTTATACAAACGCAAGCGTGTATGCCTTTGGACAAGAGATGGCTTCATGACGTGATTGATGATTCCTGTTGTTCTGGTATAATTAGTTATTTTTGCAGTTATGTCTCGTTCTTCTTGAAATGATAAATGATATCCTAAATACTTGAATTCGTTAACTCTTTCTAAAATTTTACCATCCAGACAAATTTTACTGGGGATAGAGTCCTTACCCTTAAAGGCCATTACTTTAGTCTTTTCAGTAGAAATGCACATGCTGAATTTTGATGCCACTTTCTGGAGGTTGAAAACTGACCACTGCAGATCATCTTCAGAAGCTGCTACAAATGCAACATCATCAGCAAATAGTATAGCATCTAAAATTTTAGATGCCTGCTGATAGGTATTGAACCATGTCTTTCACACCTCCATTCCTTTATTATAGCATTCATGTAGATTATGAATAGCAATGGAGAGAGTCCACAGCCTTGTCTTACCCCTCTGCTGATTGGCTTCCACTCGGATTTATGATTACTTAACCTTACTGAAATAAGAGTACCACTATACATGTTGGAAATGTTACCAATTAACTGTTGGGGGACTCCATATCTGGCCAATATGTCAATAAGTCTGTTTCTGTCAACAAAATCAAAGGCTTTCTTAAAATCAACAAATGATATGTGTGTTTCCAAATTGAACTCCCTGCGTTTTTCGATCAAAATTTTTAAGGTGAAGTAGGCATCTGCACATGTGCGACCTTTTCTAAACTCATGTTGTTCATTCCCTATTAACTCAGAGTAATGTTTCAGTAATTTTTCTTTAACAATGTTTGCAAAAATTTTGTATCCAGAGTTAAGTATACTTATTCCTCTATAATTTTCCAAAACTTTCATATTTCCCTTCTTATGAAGAGGAACTACTATTGCCTTTTGCCAATCTTCTGGAGGCCTGTTACCCATCCAGATTAAATTCAATAATCTGAGAAATCTTTTCTTGAAGGCATCGCCTGAATATTTTAACATTTCTGCATTTATCGAATCTTCTCCAGGTGTTTTCCCATTTCGAAGTTTCCTCAAGACCCGTTCTAATTCTTCGAGTGTAATATTTTCCGATGTCTTGTTGTTAGATGCTTGTAAAACAAGTTGTTCAATATTTGGACTCGACCAAAGGCTCTGAAAATACTCAAGCCATTCTTTGTGGGATATTGCATTAATTTTTACATCTTCTTTTACTTCCCTATTTAGTTTTTTCAAAATTTTATAGGTTTGTGGTTGTGGTCTTGTTATGTCAGTCTCCAGGTACGAGACAAAGTTTTCCCAACTTTCCCTGTGTTTCTTCCGAACTTCTCTTTTTGCTATTGCTCTCTTATGATGGTATTCAATTTTATCTTCTAATTTACCAGTTGACAGAAACTTTTTATATGAATTTCTTTTTTCGGAGATTACTTTTTTAATTTCTTCGTCCCAAATTCTTAAACCCTTTTTCTTTTTCCATCTTCTTTTTTCTCCCAAACTTTCAAATGCTGACTGTTTTAGAGCTGAAATCAAATTGCACCACTCGTCTTCCACATCGTCAGAAAGTGGAATCATCTGAATGTGATTATCAAGCCTGTTTTGGTATAGCCATTTTATACTGGGATCATTTAAAAGGTTAACCTTATATAAAGTTTCGTTTTCCTGTGTTCTTTGTTTCTTTTTCTTGAACCACCGTGGTTTTAAACGAATAGGAGCAACTAATAAATAGTGGTCTGTTTCCAATTCAGGTCCTCGATAAACTCTTGTATCCAAAACTAAATCTGCCAATTTTCCATTACAAATGATATAATCAATAATTGATTTCTGATTTCTTGCGGACCACGTATATTTATGACTGTCCTTGTGTGGAAATAGTGTGTTCATAATCCGAAACAGATTGAAGATAGTGAAATCTATTAATTTTGTTCCATTATTATTGCTGGTTACCTCTCCATGAATACCAATGTTATTCTGAATTTTCTCATTACCAACTCTGCCATTAAAGTCTCCCATTAACAGTATCATATCTTGTCTATTAGTAATATTGATTATCTTCTGTAGATCATTATACAAAATATCACTTTCTTTCGAGTATCCTTCAACCGGTGCATATACCCCTATAACTGTCAAATATCCTCTGGATAGTTTTATTCTTACTTGAATGATCCTTTCATTCCAAAAAGTATAGCTATCAATATTTGATCGTAATCTCTTGTGAACCATAAACATAACCCCTGCCTGTGCTCTAACATTTCGTTGAACACCACTATAAAACTGTAAATAATTTCTTGTCTCCTTGGATCCCTGAAGCTTTTTCTTTGTTTCAGAAATAACTGCAATTGAAATATCTTTTTAAGATAGAATATCGTCTAATTGATCATCTTTGTGTCCAATACCCTGAACATTCCAGGTAGCACATCTAATAATATCCTTCCTTTTCCAATTCGTGTCCTTTCCTTTGCCAAGTTCGTCAACTGTAGAATCCGTCCGGGTTTTTCCTTTACAAGACTTGAAAGCAATGAAAATGTCCTTCCAACGGGTTGCTAGCCTGAAGAAAGTAAGTCCATTAATGGGGATGCCATCTCTCAGCCCATGGACAGGCTGTAATACAGCATTTCCTCTGTACTTGATGTAACGGTTATCCCGCTATGCCTCGGTCGCCAGAGCCTCGTCTGTGGAAACGGGCAAGTTCGACACGTGAAGGAGAGGATGACATTTGGGTAGGAGAGGTTATAGATTGCACATCACTACCCCTTGAACGACCCTAAAAATACTGATTCACAAATATTAATTAATGGTTATCCAAGAACCAAACAAAAACATAATCTGAGTATCACTCCCATATAGCACAAATCCTAACTTCTTACAAACGAGCTCCAAAAGGCTTGGTGAATCTTACATGCATCGTGTTAACAAATAAACACACCATTTAGTCTTTAAATGAGTCTATCTAGATTTGGTTACATTATTATAGTATGGCTACTTATTATTTATTTTTGGGTTCCAACAATGTTCAGATTGTTACCATCTCTCTTCTCAAGCTACCAACTCACTACCGTGCTTGGAAAAATCTGCGTATCCCCGAGTTATAGAAAACTACTGACAAAGTCAATTTAAGATAACTCCCAAATATCTCAAAATTCTCATCATAACTCGTGAACAAATTAAATCATTTAATAATAAAGTTAGGGATTTTATTGTATTGTCTTCAAAGACAATTATATCTTAAGGAAGCGCCGATCTGATCTCTGCAAGCGATAATAATGAACGTAAAAGGACCTCAGTTCAAATACTGGGTCGTTAAAACAATCTTAAACACATCCGTGTAACATGAACCAGACAGCTCGTTCCTGACTTTTCTCTACAAGAGAGTCTCTAAGAGTGTGTTCCAACACTCGGCTAATTTATGGCTTTCAAAGGAGGGGACCACAATCTCACCCTCTCGAGACGGACTACAAAGCGCCTGCTACCGGCCGCTCCAATACGTTTCTTTTGAATGACAAGGCATGTTAATACAAATCAACAACAATACATTATTAGGTTCTCCAGAGCTATTCTCCAAGCTTCGATAAAGTATAATTATGAAGTGTCATCATTTGTGGGTAAGATGATCGATGAAACAACAAATATATAAGGGGCTTCGACGTAAAAGAACCTGAGTTCGTTCCTTTTAAAATGCCTCGGGAACCACATCCCACTTTTGAGGACTTAAAACCCAGAATTACAAGACCAGTGGTATCAAACCAACTGTCCATCATATTAGCGACTTACGGAAGGTATTTGCACTCAACCGGCGCTCACAATTCAACATAATTTGCACCCTTTACCTGTATTTCATACAACCACATCATATTAGCGACTTAGGGAAGGTATTTGCACTGAACTAATTGTCCTCACAATTCAACATAACTCATTACCGCGACTAATTGTCCCTCACAATTATCTTACCGAGTATTTGAACGCGTTCCTAGCGTGACAAATTACTGCAAATGACCGACATGGCGCTCATAACATCAAATAGCCAAGTTGCCTTTCAAAACAAACAAATAATAAAATTCAAATCAAAATTTGATCCTCGTCTCAAAAAGAATATAATCAGCATTAGCCTCCATCAACAATAATTAGATTTAACATTAGGAACATTACTGGTTCCTCAACATATTAACAATTCATATAAGGAGCTTCTGCAGTTACAACCTATCCCAATATAAATTCATTACATGATTAATTTCTTTAATTATTATTATTATTATTATTATTATTATTATTATTATTATTATTATCGTGCTTGCATTAAATAATTATATAATTTGCCATTATACTGATATTCCACTGAATATTTTCCACAAGGGATTAATTAATACTTCAAACTACTTATATTTCAATCAAATTAATCGTTCAGATCGCGCAACCTATATTTTCACAATTTTTCATACATCCCTACTCCAACTTCTGAGTATTTTACGCAAATCTTCCCAAAACACATAATACTGAAATTAGTACTCACATGATCCTTCCAGTCGGAGACCGGGTTTTCCAACGATGAAACATTTCACCCACTCACTGATTCTTACGCCATACTTATGATCATAATTACACTTGGTAACACTCCTTTAAAATCACATAAAAATATACACTGATCATATTTAATCTAGAGAATACCCTTCTGGGATTCAGTTTCACTAAAACACAAATTCACTAAAAAGATATAAATTACACTCAAAATTTTCACTAAAACCAAATTACATATAAATTCGGAGTTATAGAATGCCAGTGAAATATTTCGCGCGGACGCTATGTTAAATTTGTGATACGTATTAAAATTTTAAAACGCACGGTCGTAGTCGGACAAAATAGGACAGTACTATGTTCCTTATCGAGTTTCCTTGAAATCGCTCCATCCACGTAGATTTAATTAGGGCGGGACTCACACACACGGACTAAGGCGATCCCTTAAGCCCTATTTTATCATAAGATGATAACAGGCTAAAATACGGGAGTTTTAGCTGCAACGGTTTTAGTACCTCCAAATCCTGACAAAAATATTATGGGGAGTCTTCTATTGTGTGGTAGAACGCTTTCTCTAACGAGCAATGTTTTTCAGAACTCTGTGTCTAATATACTGTAGTTGGTTCTCGCCCCAGATGTCAGGGTTCGATTCCCTACTTTGCCTAGGAATTCAATTCGTGTCCGGGGATTGGAACGGGATACTCTAAGCATCGTGAGGCAAAACCGAGGTGAGGTGGGTTCAATCCCACCTCAGCCTCCCTAGAAGTGATTCTTAAGAGGTTTCTTGGTTTCCCACTTCTTGGCAGTTGCCCAGTGGTACGGGTTGGATTCTCGGCTCTGCCAAGGAATTGTAATTCATTTCTCAGGGCTGGAACTGAGTACAATCAACCTTGAGAGGCAAAACCGAGGCGGGTTCGGTTTCTACCTCAGTCATCCTAGAAGTGGTTTTCCTTGGTTTCATATTTCTACTCCAGGCAAGTGCCGCAATGAATCCTAACCTAAGGCCACGGCCGCCTCAATTACAAATACACTCAGTATTACAGACACCACAATAATACAGATTACACAGAATATAGATTTAACTTTTTGTTTTTACAAAGAAAAATAGTTGATTTATATGGATGTATGTGTGCTGAAGTTAAAATGACAATTAAAAATCTGGATTAGCTCAGGTTTGGAAGTTATTGAAACCTTTATGTCCTTCACATATTATATTGGTACAAAAATGGTTGGATTTATTAGCACACCTGTGGGGAAGAAGTTTTTGATTCTTCACAGTAACTCCCAAACTCACGTTAAAGTCACAATAAACAAGAAGTTCCGTGAAGAACTATACAGCCTACTTTTCATGCCAATGATTATTCTACAGTGTATGAACCTATCTAGAATAATGACGAAATTAAGTTGGTAATATCGAAATATCTAATTAGTTCAAAATATACCTGGTATAATGTAGCCTAATAGAGCACTACAGTTGGCAGCCCTGGTGACTGAATATATTCTTAGTTCCACCTCTTAAGGTACAGAATACAAAATTTGGTTGAAGTCCAATGGACGTTACATGCAGTTAGACACTGGATCTATCAGCACGCGTAAACGCATGTTGCCAACAATACCATGCGTGTGCTGGTCAGAAATAATCTGAATTATTATGATATCTTGTTGTGCCAATTTTGGATGAAATCCATTTGTTAGTATAGAAGTTACATGTATTTCAAAATTGGACATATCAGTAGGCATAGAATCATGTTGGCAGCACCGCCTTGTATTAATTACTCCAAATTAATCTAGAGTGTCAGGTGCTATACGTGTGCAAAGTATAGAGCTGTTGGCTTGCATACTTTCTGATATATTGATATTAGGGTAAAAAGAATATAGACAGCATTTTTTAACAGTTGGCAGCCCTGATTGCTCTTAACAATACTTATAGTCATATCTGTTATGGTACACATTGCACATACGAAATTTGGTTGAAATCCAACTGATAGTATAGAAGTTACATGTATTTAAAAATTGGTACTATCAGCAGGCTTATAATCATGTTGGTAGAACTTACGTATATGAGTTACTCCAAATTAATCTAAAATGTCAGAATATACGTGTGCATAGTTTAAAGCTGTTGGCTTGCATACTTTCTGATATATTGGTATTTGGATTTAAAAAATAGAGAGAGCAATTATTAACAGTTTGCAGCCCTGGTGGCTCTTAAGAATACGCTCAGTCATATCTGTTTATGTACAGATATTACATACAAAATTTGGTTGAAATCCAGTTGATAGTGTAGAAGTTATATGCATTTAAACATTGGACCTATCAGAAGGCTTAAAATTATTTTGGCAACACTGTCATAGGTGGCCTCCTGGAAATTAAACTGAAATAGTATTATCTACATGTGTGCCAATTTTGGAATAGCTCCCATGCATACATACCTTGCAAGATATCCAACATGGAGCTCAAATTTCTATTGCGTTTTTTCAGCAGTTGGTAGCACCGACATCATTTTCAAATATGAACGTGAGCTATTCCGGTGCACATCTTTACTCATACTAAATTTGGTTTTGATTGCTGCAGCCGTTTAGGAGTTGATAGGGGGGAACAGACACACAGCCAGACAGACAGACAGACAGAAGGACAGACAGACACACATTTTCCCGGATCGATCTCATAAGACTACTTTTTCCTCATTTTTGCAAAATGTGAAAAGTAGGCTAATAAAAAAGGAGCAGTTTTTACTCCATACAATAACGCAGAAACTCGTGTCACAATAAACAATGGATCACTACGGAAGACAAGCAATAGCCTATTAGAACGTGTAAGCTAGAAATGAAACACAGCATTCATTGACATTCCTGAAATAAAAAATACGAGAGCTAAAACAGAAATAAGGACGTAACAAACTTCATATAGCACGAAAATGCGAGTTAAAAACCGATAATTGTTGTCATTTACGTATTCAGCATAACACAATCTATAAGGACTGGGTGTTTTCGTTACGTAAAAATATCATTGTTGAAAAATTTTATCGAACAAATTCTACACGCACTAAAGTACACGGAGCTGAAATAACCACGATGCACATGCCCCTAAATAAGAACATCTGAATACATTATATTTGAAAGAATATATGTAAATGTTTTATGATGGAAATCACTGTAAAAGGGAGTTGTTGCAACAATACTCGAGTCTCCTAGAGGTGAAGAGCAGTCTGCACCTGTACAGCACTATCTCTTGATGGCATGTAGCGTTTGCATGGAGATGGAAGTGTTGCGGACGTCATTTAGAAGACCTCGCTTCTCCATGACTGGGGAGTGCTGTAAAGAAACAGCCAAGAAGAATGGGGGCGCATTATTAAGGCGTTTGCGAGCTGGAAATGTATAGAACCCAGTTGATGGCAACGCACCATTTGATATTCATTACAGCAGCTAGTAAGAGGTGTGTCTGCAGTCTCCATTGAGTGCAACGAAAAGGACAGAAGAAAGAAAATAGATTAATTTTTACTCTTCACCTATCTTCCTCATTTCTCACACACGCTATGAGCGTTGTATTGCACAAGCAAGCAGAAGGAGTAATGTACACGTTTTTGCAATCCTTATCGTTGTATCTTTAATTTCCTTTTTGCGTATCGTTAAGAGAAATTCGCGGAGAATCCATCATTCCCGATAAGGGAGAAGAGAGTTTTAAGAGAGGGGAATGAGTCGGGGGGATTGCGGGAGGGGATGAAACGGGAGGTATGTTGAGGCCGTTGACTGCAGGGTTAATCAGGCCCTCTCTCCCCCATCCACTGCCCTTCCTCCCATCTCGCTTCATACAACCTGCGTCCTCCAGCATCTACTCTTGAAGAAAAAAAATGTGTATTTAATGAGTGAACCAACAGATGATTGAGGCAAGAAAATAAGTAAAGAATAAGTGAGGAAATAAGGATAAAAGTGTCCAGATTAAAGTTAAAAAACAAGTTAAACAAAGAGGGAAAGTCTGCTGATAACTGTTATTGGCTTAAGCGCTAAATGAAACAATTAGGAGCCATGCATTACATCCTCACTTTAACACACAACCAACGGGAGCATTATCTCTAAATTCGTGCTGCTGAGTAAGAACCGAAAGAAGAACGACGGCTTAATCTCTATGTAATAGTTTTAACTTATCACTGTATACAGTAGGCTGTGTTAGATATTAGAGCGGGGGAAATGAACTAGTGCACTATATCGGTGAATTATTACCTTATGTCAAACTACTGTATCCACTCACCCAAATAAATATTGCCATAGGTCTCATGGATGGTCATTTCCTTTCCTGTTTTCTTAAATATCTCGCATTCTCAAAACATATGGAAATAGTATTTTCACCAAAAAAAGTAGTTCCTTGAAGATCGAAATAGCCTATTTTCATAGGCTATATCCTACTTATGTTAATTGCCTCTATCAACATACAATATTTCAGTTTGATTGCTGTAATAGATTCGTAGATGCTGGCCCCGTGGTTCTGGGGTAGCACGCCTGCCTCTCATCTGGAGGCCCCGGGTTTGATTCCCAGCTCCGTCAGGGATTTTGAATCTGATATTAGGGCTGGAATGGGGTGCACTCGCCTTTTGAGGACAATTGAGTTGCTGTCTGACAGTGAGGCAGCGCCCTGATCACAAAAACCAAGATTTACGGCCGACGGGACTGGATACGCTGACCACGCGTAACCCCAATAACTGCAGGACAAATGGCGGGGCAGCGGTCGCTTGGTAGGCCAATGCCCTTCATGGGCTGTAGTGCCAGGGTTAAAATAAATAGATTCGTAGATATTTAGAACTGTCTAAATATTTCTGATGGTCGCCATGTTGAATTTTTATACAGGGTGTTACAAAAAGGTACGGCCAAACTTTCAGGAAACATTCCTCACACACAAAGAAGGAAAATATGATATGTGGACATGAGTCCGGAAACGCTTAATTTCCATGTTAGAGCTCATTTTATTACTTCTCTTCAAATCACATTAATCATGGAATGGAAACACACAGCAACAGAACGTACCAGCGTGACTTCAAACACTTTGTTACAGGAAATGTTCAAAATGTCCTCCGTTAGCGAGGATACATGCATCCACCCTCCGTCGCATAGAATCCCTGATGCGCTGATGCAGCCCTGGAGAATGGCGTATTGTGTCACAGCCGTCCACAATACGAGCACGAAGAGTCTCTACATTTGGTACCGAGGTTGCGTAGACAAGAGCTTTCAAATGCCCCCATAAATGAAAGTCAAGAGGGTTGAGATCAGGAGAGCGTGGAGGCCATGGAATTGGTCCGCCTCTACCAATCCATCGGTCACCGAATCTGTTGTTGAGAAGCGTACGAACACTTCGACTGAAATGTGCAGGAGCTCTATCGTGCATGAACCACATGTTGTGTCGTACTTGTAAAGGCACATGTTCTAGCAGCACAGGTAGAGTATCCCGTATGAAATCATGATAACGTGCTCCATTGAGCGTAGGTGGAAGAACATGGGGCCCAATCAAGACATCACCAACAATTCCTGCCCAAACGTTCACAGAAAATCTGTGTTGATGACGTGATTGCACAATTGCGTGCGGATTCTCGTCAGCCCACACATGTTGATTGTGAAAATTTACAATTTGATCACGTTGGAATGACGCCTCATCCGTAAAGAGAACATTTGCACTGAAATGAGGATTGACACATTGTTGGATGAACCATTCGCAGAAGTGTACCCGTGGAGGCCAATCAGCTGCTGATAGTGCCTGCACACGCTGTACATGGTACGGGAACAACAGGTTCTCCCGTAGCACTCTCCATACAGTGACGTGGTCAACGTTACCTTGTACAGCAGCAACTTCTCTGACGCTGACATGAGGGTTATCGTCAACTGCACGAAGAATTGCCTCGTCCATTGCAGGTGTCCTCGTCGTTCTAGGTCTTCCCCAGTCGCGAGTCATAGGCTGGAATGTTCCGTGCTCCCTAAGACGCCGATCAATTGCTTCGAACGTCTTCCTGTCGGGACACCTTCGTTCTGGAAATCTGTCTCGATACAAACGTACCGCGCCACGGCTATTGCCTCGTGCTAATCCATACATCAAATGGGCATCTGCCAACTCCGCATTTGTAAACATTGCACTGACTGCAAAACCACGTTCGTGATGAACACTAACCAGTTGATGCTACGTACTTTTGTGCTTGATGCTCGTACTGTAGAGCAATGAGTCACATGTCAACACAAGCACTGACGTCAACATTACCTTCCTTCAAATGGGCCAACTGGCGGTGAATCGAGGAAGTACAGTACATACTAACGAAACTAAAATGAGCTCTAACATTACGTCAACATTACCTTCCTTCAAATGGGCCAACTGGCGGTGAATCGAGGAAGTACAGTACATACTAACGAAACTAACATGAGCTCTAACATTACGTCAACATTACCTTCCTTCAAATGGGCCAACTGGCGGTGAATCGAGGAAGTACAGTACATACTAACGAAACTAAAATGAGCTCTAACATGGAAATTAGGCGTTTCCGGACACATGTCCACATAACATATTTTATTTCTTTGTGTGTGAGGAATGTTTCCTGAAAGTTTGGCCGTACCTTTTTGTAACACCCTGTATATGTAGGCCGTAGAGTTATGTACTATTAGATGAAGATTATTGCGTAGGTTTATTATTCAAACTTCAATCGCATGATTAGGACACAAGAAATAAAAACATATTTTTGAAATTTCGCACTGAAATTTCGCACAGCCGCCAATTTGAGGTTATGTAAACAATGGAACTAACTTACAATTACAATGTGTATATGCAATTGCTGTACCAAGTTTCACTCTGCTCGGATGGTTAAATCGCGAGAAAAATCTATTTAAATGTTTCGAATTCGCTTGGCCGCCGTGTTCGTTTTGTACTTACCAGGTTTTTGAAAGTCAAATAGATGAACTTCTAGTAGTCCTTTATCACAATACAAAATTTCAGGGTGATATCGGTAATAGTTTCGGAGATATAGAATGCCGGTGAAATATTTCGCACAGCCGCCATGTTGGATTGAAGAGACGTAATAAACTTTAAAGGTCGTGGTCGGACAAAATAGTACTATGTCCTGACCGAGTTTCAATGAAATCGCTCTAGCCGTTTAGATTTAATTAGGGATAAACACACACATACGCACATACACACCCACATACACACAAAAGGACTTAGGGGCCGATAACCTAGATGTTAGGTCCCTTAAAACAACAATTATCATCATCATCACACAAAAGGACAAAAGGTGATCTCATAAGCCTATATTTTCATAAATGAAAATAGGCGAATTATGGACATATCTTTCTATTATACTCTTCCGTAATAGTTAAATAACAAATACCGTACATTATACACAACCACTATAAACCAAACCCAAATCCGGTGGAACCACAGCCCATGAAGAGCCTTGATCTACCAAGTGACCATTACCTAGCCATTTGGCCTACAGATTGCGGGGTGACTCTTAGTCAGCAAGTCGGGTCACATTGCCTGTTAATCTTTGTTCTTCTAACATGGGCACTGCCTCACTGTCAGTCAGACAGCTACTCAATTGTCACGAGGCGGAGTGCACCCCGTGCCAGCCTACACGTCAGTTTCTGAAATCCTTGAAGGAGCCAATAATCAAACCCAGAACCTACCCCAACACCAGGGGGCTGACCCATAAACACAATGGTGATGATAAATAATAGTGATCACAACAGTATGGATAGTTGAGAGATAGGTTGGTGAAATCATCACCTTAATTAAATGTCATACCTTTATTTGTAATTGCTAACACAACATGCTTAGGAAACACCATGGGGCTGACACATAAACACAATAGCATTTTCACATACCGGTACTTCCCCGCTAGATAGCAGTAATCACAACAGTATGGACAGTTGACAGATATGTTGGTGACACTATTTCTTTAATGAAATAGCTCACCTATATTTGAAATTACTCCAACAACACACTTCATTGTAGCAAACATTAACTCATAGTTGACTCACAAACATTACTTCTGTGTGTTCATGGAGGGAAAATGAGGGTTTCAGTCATGAAGCCCAAGGGTACTAGGTCAAATGTACATAATGTCTTATTGGCAAATACATCTTATAAAGAAACCAGTAGTTCCGTGAAAAAGTAAATAGCTTATTTTCATATATCCTACAGGTTTTACTTACGACACGAGGAATGAAAACCTGATTTTTTAAATTGCACAGCCGGCATTTTTAAGTTCTCATACAATTCAATTAAATTTGACGCTTGTATGAAGATATACCGTGCCAAGTTTCACAGCGCTCAGATTAAAAGAAAAAAATATTCAAATATTTATATTTCGCGTTACCGCCATATTGGGTTTGTGCTTAATAGGTTATTGAATAATCCATAGGTAAACATATGTTAATAGCCTCTATCAACATACAAAATTTCAGTTTGATTATTGTTACAAATTCATAGATATTGAGAACCGTCTAAATACGAGGCACGTCCAGAAAGTAAGCTCCGTTTGGTAATAAAATTAAATTGTGTACAGATACAGGAAAAATATTTATTGCACAACATTCTACACCTCTTCAACTACTTTTCCACATAACTGCCA
Organism: Meconema thalassinum; assembly: GCA_946902985.2. Classification (NCBI taxonomy): domain Eukaryota; kingdom Metazoa; phylum Arthropoda; class Insecta; order Orthoptera; family Tettigoniidae; genus Meconema; species Meconema thalassinum. The sequence goes on along the minus strand of OX336389.2, from coordinate 800,730,103 downwards.
AACTTTGCAGGTATTTGTCATAGCGTGGCACAAGTTTTTGGATACCTTCTTCATAGGAGTTTGCCGCCGACCCGTAAACGAGAGTGAAGACTCCCCTGTAAGATATCCTACCGTTCGGCTACTACTGTTAGGCAAATTGCGTGCTTACCAGGAGAACTGCGTATGTTTAGGAGTTCTCCTGACCACATACACAATTTGCCTAACAGTGGTGGCCGAATGGTGGGATATCCTACAGGGGCGTCTTCACTCTCGTTTACGGGTCGGCGGCAAACTTCTATGAAGAAGGTATCCAAAAACTTGTGCCACGCTATGACAAATGCCTGCAAAAGTTTGGCAGTTATGTGGAAAAGTAGTTGAAGAGGTGTAGAATGTTGTGCAATAAATATTTTTCCTGTATCTGTACACAATTTACTTTTATTACCAAACGGAGCTTACTTTCTGGACGTGCTTCGTATTTCGGGTGGTCGCATGTTGGACTGTTATATGTTTAGACCAAACAGTAATGTACCATTAGATGAAGATTATTGCATAGGTTCATTATTCAGACGTTCCCTTCGATCGCATGATTAGGACACAAGGCATAAATACTTCATTTTAAAATTTCACACACCCGCTATCTTGGGGTTATCAAAATAATTCAGTTTAATTGGATGTTAGTAGATTAAATTTTATATGAACATTTCACTGCGCTTGGATTATTAAATCACGAGTAAATTCCATTTAAATGTTTAAACTTTGCTTGGCTGCCATGTTGATTTTGTGTTCAACAAATATCCATTGATATCTGTTGCTGGTATGGAGATATAGAATGCCAGTGATACATTTCACGTGGCTGCCATGATAGATTGAAGATAATTATTCAAAATTGAAAGGAACGGTCGAGGTTGGATGAGTTTCATTGAAATCGCTTCGGCCGTTTAGATTTTATGAGAGACACACACACATGGTGATCTCATATGCCTAAATGAAAATAGGATAAAGAAGAGTCTACCATTTATTCATGTCTAATGGCTAGTGTCAAACTTGGAATGAGGTATTGAGCCCGTATGTCTCATGGCTGATGATACTTTTGTGTACGTTGGTGAATTCTTTGGAATACACGGTCAGTCAGAGTTAGCTTTTGTTGCTCTTTGATCTATTTGTTTCATTTAATTTCTTTTTCCCTGTTCGCAGACACCAACAGTGATTCCTTACGTTATATTTTTTCCGTGTCCTTGCTTATGTTTTTATAAGTCTGTTCTATATGGCGTCCAACGTTTAGAATGAAGCACTGGTTAGATAGGGATATTATTCTCTCTTTCTGTTGCACGTGAGACATGTATGACGCTGTCATTTTCCAGCAATCCACTGTTGCCATATCAGTCGAAAATTTTTCTTTGTCGAAAAAACAGCATATTCGGGTAGAACTAGGTTTTGCCGATCTTTTGTGTCCTATATTAAAAATACGTAAACTTGATATAAATGCTAGAAAAATTAGATATCCATATAAAAAAAACTATAAACTGTGTCCCCTTTTAGTAAAATCGATCTTATATCATGTTGCATTGACTTTGTGATGCCTATTTTTCACACACGTGTAGCTAAATATGCCGTCTTGATGATGGATTATTGAAATATTTTATACTGGCAATATTACAATTTGCATGTAGGTAAAACTTCTGAATATTCTCTCATAACCGCATAGCAGCATTGAAAAAGTTCGTATGCTGCCAACTTTTCTATTTTTAAAGATAACCATGTCATATCTGTTTGAGAGTTGTAGAGGAATGTTGGAAGAAGTTTTCTACCTGCTTACCCAGAGTGTAGGTTTAATTGTTTACACAGGCCGGGCAGTTCATTGACCGCGGATTATAAGAATGAAGTTTCGAAGGACAGCGGGGTGCAGCTTACTACTCACAGCTTTATTACTGTGCCCTTCGAGCTTTTATTTCAGTAGTTCAGCTGTCTCTATCTTGAGTGTGTGTGCAGCAGTTCTGTTAGATTTAACGTGTTGTATTTTACGTATTTCACGTACAACAATGGATAGTTTTGTAAAAAGAAAGCGTGGTCAAGTGCTCAGAAGGAGGGAAAAACAGATCGTAATTAATGTGTTCAGATATTTTAAGAATCTTAAACCTAACGAAAGTATAAATCATGAAAGGTAAGCCAATGAGGAGTATTTTCTTAAATAACGTACTTCAACTTTAACAGCAGTCGAAACTTCACACATTTCCTTGTGCTTGTACTTTATTTTTTTATTTTGATTGTTTTCTTTATGTTACATTCAGCATACGTTATAGTTAATTTAATTTAATTTCGTTGTATGTGTTATGTTAGCTTACTATTGGTATTATTATACAGTACTTAATTCAAGTCTTCGTCATTGCGCAATCGCTGAATGTGCGGAAAGCGTACGCGAAGCGCTTTGTACTGCCTCCTCTCATGGAGTGGCAACCCTGTCGTAACGCGCCATAAGACCAATGCTTCATTCTAAACGTTGGATGCCTTATAGATATATATCTTCCGTGGACAACCTAGCTGCATCTGGCAGCTAACCTCTGAAGTTCCTCAATATCTCCATGCTCAAGAGGACTTCCTTACTAATCAAACTACCAGGCTTCGTCGTTGTCGCCAGCTAACTTCTCCTTGAAGACTCCACTCTAAGAAGGATTCTATGTTCTTTATAAGAATTTTATTTTTCTTATGGTGTATACCATGAGGTACATTCTATTGTATATTACTCCCACCCTTTTCCGCCTCCTTGGTTCCTTCGTGCTTCGTTGAGCCGCTCTCACTTTTGCGTCAGACGTCAAATATACAGTTGGGTCTCTCTCACGAGCTTGTCTCCTGTGTTCGAGCGACATTTTAAATCAGACGCCATGTCTGCATTTTAGATCAACGGTTACAAGGAACCATCGCATACTCTACAAAAATGAGCTAAGTACAAACCGTCAATGATTTTCAATGCATTTTAATTGTTTTTAAAAGGGCAAAGTGCTTTTAATACAATTTTATAGACAATGTGAAGAATTGCAAACTATTGTGCAATAACCGTCTTCAAGATATTTTCTTTTCCTTGTCATGCTTTAACTATCTAAGCTGGCTTCATAAAGTGAAACCCTGTACTTCTTGTACTAAATGATTGGGATTACCTTCCCACTACAAGGGATTTAATTCATACTACCCACTGTCTATAAAAACTTAGCTTTTTCCTCCGTGGGACCTCTCTTGCCCATTTAACTGTCATCATGTTTCTGGAATATTCCACATGAACCAATATTTCTACAAGTAAAGCAATCTAGTATTTTCCACTCAAATATGGGAATGCTTTTCCTCACTGAGGAATTAACGTCACATTTACTGCTGTTCAAAACCTAATTTGCTGTCCACCGTGGGAACTGTACCTCATCATTCAACCGCAATCTATAAACTTTCCAACGCAATAAACTGGTTCAAGCTAAAATTCAACTAGTGATCTCCATAACTACAATAACTTTTCTCTTTACAAACTTTCTGTGCTGCGATAGTGAATTTTTCAAATCCATCAATTGACTATAGTGCAAAACAGTGCCCGTTCAACTACCAACCGCGTCGCATTCGAATGAGAGCAATAAAATTGGCCAGATCATTATATTCCCATTCTCCTTTTCCAAACACCCTCTACTAACAATATTCAAATTAACTTATGTACTTCGTTATTTCTCCATGAGGCCTCGCCCTAAGTTTGGCGCCCTCCCAGTTTTCTCAATGTAAAATTTATTCACTCTGCGAAAATACAAGAAGTTGTAGAAACTTCTTTTTATTCTTTCTTTTTTTATCCTGCTAGTACAGGAATTGTTAACTTTCTAATCATTAATTTTTGTACTCAATCTTTTCTCTCCAGGATTCGTTATCACGTCCTATACGTTGTATGTTTAATATAGTAATTTCTGTGTAAAATAGCGGTAATTTCCGCTTGTCATTTTTCTTCTTTCCTGTAACTATCAGGAATTCAATATATTTTTACGGCCTTTTCGATTTCCATAAAGGGATTCTAAAAGTGCCTACATTGTACCTGATCTAATTATCTAAGTAAAAATTGCTTCATAATTGTTGTTATAAACGTTAAAGTTCTTAATCTTGAGCACATATTTTGAAACCTTTGTATAGGTTTAGTGCTTTCACAAGTTTGAAACTTGCAATTGAAAATTGTAAACTTCTTATAATTAGGTCTAAGACCTTAGCATTTTATAGCTCTAAATTGTTATTCTCCACTTAAAACCAAAATCAAATATGAAGTATTGATATTTAGTTTACCGTTTGAAATAGTTTAAATAAATCGTTAGTGTTCTTTTGTTCCTTATATTTATTGTTAGAATAACGATTAGGCAGGACCTTCACTTCCCTAATTCTTCCTATAGGCTTAAGCCCTCTTTACGAAAACGAATAATCACTCAAATAATAAAATCATTACTACTTGTTGCATTTAAACTCAAACTTCAAGTAACAACATTTTCAAAGTTTCTCTTGGTTTTCTTAGCCAATCCTAGCAAGCCATTAAGGCAAGTACAGCTACCTCTGCAAGCTTCCTACTTGTTGAGATTTTTCCTCTTACTTATGGTTTGTTTCCAAAAATTTTAGTTTTGTTTTGTTTGTTTTAGTCGGCATCTTGCTTGGTAAAAGCTTAGTCTTCCTTAAATGCAACAATTGGTATTCTTTTAAAAATTGTCAAGAAAACTAGTAAAATTATTACAAAAGGCATTAAACCTGCTTTATCGCTTCCCTCTCTGGGAGCATTCGGTCGTTTGCCAGAGATCCAACAGTGCCCAGAAATAAAATTATTATCCCACATTCAAATTCTTCAGGCATTCTTGAATGCATTCTAAATCCTAATCTTTTTAAAGTGAAAGTTAGTACTTTCTTTTTTCTCGGCCTCACTTGGCCTTGACAGAGTGTCACTCGTCCCCACAGAACTAAAATACATGCTCGGGAGGGAAAGTGCAATCGCCGAGCACTTGCAGGCCACCTCAATTCACGCTACGCTCTCCGCTTGCCTGAAACAGGCCCCCACTAGAGTTAGGTTCCTCTTAAATTTTGTACAGCAAAATTTCATTCCATATATTAATTTACTTAAATTTGTGTGGTAGATTCTCTTCCTATCTACCAATACTTTTTCTCCACACCGAAACCCACTTCCTTTTTTTCATTATCATTATCCCTTAGGTAGAGTTAATCCTCAGCTAAAACCTACCATACGTCAAGTTGGACGAAGATCAAAATGCGCCGTAGCAGCTTTGAGCTAGCTCCTACCTAATTTTTGACACCAGCATTGCATTTTATACTTCTGGAACAGGGAGGAAATAGAACTCCAAGCCACAGTAATATTTCTTATATTTAATTTATTAACCATTTTGAACATTGTGGCAATTATTTAAGCCATTTATGGATTTTTCATGACTTAAAATATATTATTAACATCGCAGATAAGCGAATCTGGTTTATTAGTCGCTACACGACTACAGTCGTGGCTCGAGACTGGAACTGCAGGTTACGAGGATTCTTTCTACATTGTGTTTGTGCCACCGTGCGCACGCGATTGAGATTTTCGTCAGCAAAATTTAAAAACGTGGTTATCGAATTGATCAAAGTTGAAGAATTGAAGATTGTGACTGCGTGATTGTTTTGGGACACGCTACAAGCTGTTCAAGGCAGCGAGAGATAAGTATTGGTAATATTTAGCGATATTTCACATTTTTGGTAAGAAGTTGAATTTTGAAATTAAACAACCACATGGTAAAGTACCACGAGGTATGAAATGGTAAAGTATCACAAGGTAGGCTGATATACATAAATGCAGTGAGGACTTTTGATCCTACCACGAAATAAACACCGGAAGCACCAATTGCCTTAACAACTGCAAAAATTGCTATTTTTATTGTGACAGATTACAACGATTTTAACGATTTTTACCAGTAGTTAAATCCGTGTGTAACACTACAACAGAGTGGTTTAGAATCTGTGGCGGCTTATAGGCAATCTTTTAATGTCATCCGCACCAGTGCAGAATTAGTGTTGAAGTTCTTCCAAGTATAAATTATCGTAAATTCAGTGTTGAAACATCGTAGCCAACTATAAGAAGTATGACTGACCACACGGATAACTCTACTCGCGTCTGGATGATGGCGACTATGGAGTAGACCATTAATATGAGGGGGATGCCAACATTAACCCCCGTGGCTCATGATCTCAAGATTAACGGTCACGTTAAACTACAAGCTTCCTTCCTTCCTTTTCCAACATTAACTGCCATGCAATTAAAAAGATGATACGACGATGACAATGTTCAAAGGACGAGCAAAGTTTCCAATACCGGCCGAGGCTCGATGACCGGATTATCCAGCGCCACCAGTATGTGAGTTGTACGCCAATCTTTTAATTTGGTAATGGCAGGGTCTTTGTAGATTAGTTGTAATTGATGAGAGTAGTGCTTCTGCTACTCATCATTGAGGGCCGCGTTCACCATGGTTCGTGAAAATATTAACAGAACAATTAAGGCCGTTGACGGACGATTGCCGAAAGGCATGGTTCACCAAACTATAAAAATCCATTAACCTCCCTAACAAGCCGTCAAAATTAATTGCTCTGTCAACATAGATTTAACGACTTGACGGTCGATTTACGTAGCATTCAAATCCAAAATGGAATGCGGCGCAAGCCGGAGCAGGCGTGCATTAAACATTATTCTGAACGATGACGATATTTTTAAGACATGCTAGATTTTCTTCGACCACTTACTTATAAATAACGAAGGAATGACTTTAATGAATGCGACGAAACAGTATATATCATGACATTTCGGTTGTCAAAACCGTCTGTACTGAATGTTCTACAGATGACAGAATCTAACCTGGAATTCCCATCTGATACGTAAGATAGCCTAGGCCTATGTACCATTCCTGATTTACGTGTAATATCGTGTGATGAATTACGATATAGCACATGTAGTTCATTTAACAAAAGACTACCTAGACGTCACAATATCAGTTCTCTTATTTCTTTTTACGTGTAATATCGTGTGATGCATTACGGTATAGCACATGTAGTCAATTTAATAAAAGACAACGTAGACGTCACAGATTCAGTTCTCTTTTCACGTGTAAAATCGTGTGATGCATTACTGTATAGCACATCCTACTTAATTTAATAAAGAACTACCTAGACGTTAAAGCGTCAGTCCTCTTATTTTCAACGATTTCACGATTTTTATCCACTAAGTGGATAAGGGTGGATAAGTATGTTACTTTCATTTAATAGTACATTATGCAACGAGCCTATAATGGCTATAATTAACACACGAGTATTCTTATAAAACGAGCGTATGCGAGTTTTATAATTTCCATACGAGTGTCTTAATTACCATTATAGGCGAGTTGCATACGACTGTTTATGTTCCACGATAATTATAACTTTATTATATGTTTTAACATAAATATTCATAAATATCTTTTGAGAGTCAGCCACTTGAATTTTGTGATCGGAGAGCGAGCGCTGGGTATATATCTGTCTTTCAAGATCTCTGAACGACCGACGCATGCGCTCTGTGTGCTTGCAATGCCATATTATGTAGGCCATATGTTTACATCTGCCGTCCCTCAATAATATTGTCACCGGAGTCGTTAGAAGGCAATGCGCTGTGTAGAAATTAGGGTTGGTGATATTAAGGTACTGTGCTATTTCTTGTCTCATATTCGCCAGTTTATTTACGCGAACATATGGACGGTGCATATTCCATGTCGGTAATTTATTATAGTTCTATGTTGTGTTTATGTCCGAGATGTTGGATTTTGAACGCATGCGCGAAGGTATCGTTACCTAATTGGTCAATGAACGAGCTCTGATTGGCTGGAAAAACTGTATCGTAATGAAAATCAGTGTTATAATGACCATCATTATGATACAGTTTTCTGACACATAATAGTGAGGGTCGAACATAAAGAAAATTTCACAGTCCCCTGCTCGTCTTGCTCATTACCACATCAGCCATGTTTGCTTTTAACCAAGGAATATATCACGTTTAAGCTATTTGCTTTTACCAGCCTGCTTGATCACACCAAAGAATATACAAATACCACCACAATCATCATCTTTCAATGTGTTTTGTACAGCCCTTAAACATAATGCTTCGTTTGCTAATGCCAATCGGCGAATGTGTTGGTGAAACGCCAACAAGTTCAATTCCTATGTAAAATTAACGAGGCATTTACTGATGGCCTGTTAGCGCTGCGTTGGTGAACCCGGTCCTGAGTGTCATATGGTCATTAGGCAAACTAAATCCACTGGAAGGGATAAATAAGAAATTAAATATGGAATTAAATCATGAAGCATACATTTCTTGATAAAAATGGAATTTAATAATCAAGCAACTAAATATTTTTAATTGAATGACCGGCAGAGCTGATTGCTGTATTTATAGAACAAATACTAGGAACAGCTGACACTATTTAGAGATGACTAAGTCGCATTGCCGTTATAACGTGAAACCACGGGCAATTAGCAATTACCCGATATTAGTCGCAGTATTTACTGCGATGTTGCATCCTAATTCACATACAATTAGGTGACCATTAGACACAAAGAGTGCCTAATTTGCGCAGGCAGGATGTATAAAGTGTACAACTAATAGGAGTGCTTAATATAAGATTAGGGAACTGTGTTGCGCAGTCGGTAGAGGCGCTGAGCTGCTAACTGAAAGGGAGTAGGTTCGAACCCCACCCAGGTAGTGGATTTTAGATACAAAACTACCACTTTCGGAAACGCAAATAGCCCGGGGGTTCACTCAGCCTACATCAGAAATGAGTACCAGGGTAATTCCTGGGAGCAAAGACGGCCGGGCGTGGATCTGACAACTCCATCCCATCTAGTGCCGATGTCAATAAAAGTGGAAGCCTCTACCTTACACTACTCCCAGGGACTCCATGGCTTGTACGGAGTTGGCTTTCCTTTCAAAATAAGATCTCATTGATTTACTTTAAACATGTGTGTATTTATTAGATTTATTTTTATAGAGGCAATGGTTGTGTTTAGACTTGATTTTTCCTTTGCTTGTCTAACGGGCACAATATAATCACAAATAATTTCTGGCGATGGTAAGTCCAAATCGAAAATATCTCAAAAGATACAAGATGTCCAGTAAAGAACATATAGCCTACTTTCTCCTAAATGCATGGGTATTGTTATTACTCTTTGTCCATTTCAAGGAGTATAATTGAATGTTGGTTGTAGTAGCTTGTTGAAATACAACGTGCTATACGGATATTAAACATGAATAGTCTATGAGGTGCCCTTTGCTAGTGCTACCTCTGTAAAAAAAATCGATTAAGTTCCACCGTGTCTGAATTGATATGGGGAATCGATTTGCACTCATACATGGCCGCTATCTACAAACTATTTGGCTGATGACCTTGCAGTTCATTCAAATGATGCTTCCCACCAAAAGGTATGTTGTTTCAAAATTTGGTAGAGATCAAATGAATAGGTTGGTCATAATTTGATTTAAGCTTTTAGCATTTGCGTGGAGGCCATTAGGTTTCCGTAATGATGGCGGCGATATAAAACATGACTTTGAGGTGCCCTTTGCTAGTGCTACCTCTGCACCAAATTTCGTTCAATTCGGGTTTACCGTGTTTGAATTGATAGGGGGAATCGATTTGCACACATACATGGCCGCAATATGCAAACTAATGGACTGATGACCGTGTAGCTTGGTGAAAGAACGCTCCTCACATAAAGGTATGTTGTTACAAAATTTGATAGAGATCAGATAATTAGGTTGGTCGTAATTTGATTTTAGCTTTTTACATTTGGGTGGCCACCATAACGTTTCCGTCAAAATGGCGCCGATATAAAACATGACACTGAGGTGTCGTTTGCTTGTGCTACCTCTGTACCCAATTTCGTTCAATTCGGTTTCACCGTGTTTGAAAAGATAGGGGGAATCGATTTGCACACATACATAGCCGCCATCCGCAAATTATTGGGCTGATGACTTTCTAGTTTAGTCAAAAGACGCTCGCCATATAAATATATGTTGTTGCAAAATTTGGTAGAGATCGGATGTTTAGGTTAGTCGTAATTTAACTTAAGATTTGAAAATTTGGGTGGACGCCATTACGTTTCCGTCAAGATGGCAGCAATATAAAACATGACACTGAAGTGCCCATTGCTAGTGCTACCTCTGTACCAAATTTTGTTATATTCGGTTTCACCGTGTTTGAATAGATAGGGGGAATCGATTTGCACACATACATGGCCGCCATCCACAGAGTATTGGGCTGATGACCTTGTAATTAGGTCAAAAGATTTATCATACATAAAGGTATAACGTTGCAAAATTTGGTAGAGATCAGATTATTAGGTTGGTCGTAACATGATTTAAGCTTTTTACATTTGGGTGGCCCCCATTAAGTTCCCGTCAAAATGACGGCAATATAAAACATGGCACTAAGGTGCCCTTTGCTAGTGCTACCTCTGTACCAAATGTCGTTCAATTCGGTTTCACCGTAGTTGAAAAGATAGGGCGAATCGATTTCCTTACATACATGGCCGCCATCTGCAAACTATTGGGCTGATGACTTTGTAGTTTAGTAAAATGACGCTCGCTGTAAAAATATATGTTGTTGCAAAATTTGGTAGACATCGGATGATTAGGTTAGTCGTAATTTGATTTAAGCTTTGAACATTTGGGTGGCCGCCATTACGTATCCGTCAAGATGGCGGCAATATAAAATATGACACTGGGGTGCCCTTTGCTAGCTCTACCTCTGTACCAAATTTTGTTCAATTCGGTTTCACCGTGTTGGAATTGATAGGGGGGGGACAGACATTCAGAGTACACATACTCACACACACACACACTCTCACACAGACACACAGACACACAGACTGACACACAATTTTTGGCCCTGTGTAGATCTCATAAGTCTACTTTCATTTTTTGCAAAAATCGAAAGTAGGCTAACAATGTGTAATATTTAGTTCTAGAATGTAGACGCTTCTCGTGTGCAATGCTAACGTCAAACAGGGTTTAGCTAACTCAATTAACGTAAATTAAATGTTGGAAGTGACACCATCCTACCTTAATTATTTATTGTTGGTACTAGTAAATATAAATGCTGTAAATTCAGGGTGTGTCTATTCGTGTTTTTCAAAGATCATTGTATAGCTTAGGGAATTAATTACGCGTCACATTCTTAGTTCGATTGCAATTTTTTTTTGAAGAGTGCTTCGTGAGGGCTTAACTTGAATTGAGGGTAGGACATTATTCTTTCCTACATTAGATTTGCGGACTAGGCGAGATTTTTACCCTCCGAAGCAGGCTAGGGATTTGTGATATCTCAAGAAATCTGTAGTGAAATTCACATCAGCCTGGACTATTGCTTGTTAGATCTTTTTTTTTGGGGGGAGTGGGGGTAGATTGATCCTTGGGCTAGTTTCGTGACCATTCACCTCTCACCATACCCGATACTACCTGAGCTAATAGTCTCGTGCCGGAGCTGTTCTGAGAACACATCCTATCATGTCAGCGTTTGGATTCGAAGGATGGGGGTGTCGGGAAGATTATCAGCGGTCGATGGTCCCCCAATATCCTTGTCCAAATAATGTCTGGCGATGGTATGTCCAAATCGAAAATATCTCAAAAGAAACAATGTATTTCATTTATTTCTAGAATGTGATATTGTTGTAACAATAATCGTATATGATATATTAAAACAGTCAGGTAGAAATTTAACCTATTACGATAAATGAAATATCTTGGGAAGTATTTCTGCTACGACAACTTTTGTTGTTTTAAAATGCAATGCACGTGACGCATTATAAATTAAGTCCCAATCTTCTTGCTTATGTCATCCGTGTATTAAAATAATTGCAAATATTCATTTCATCAAGGACACACTTCACGTTTTACTAAAACTGAATAAAACTGAATAATAAGCAGTCAAATCTACTAAAGCATACATCGCACATACAAACTTGGATGACATCCATTTGTAGTTTTGGAACTTACCTGCAGTTGAACATTGAACCCATCTGGATCGTGTTGGTAGCACTATGATATATGGGCTCCTAAAAATTTGTCTCAAATATGGTCTATATGTGTGCCAATTTTTGAACATTCCCATGAGTACCTTCTGAGATATCCAGCGTATAGTTCAAATTTTAGTAGTTGGTAGCACTGACCGTATTTTCAAATAAGGCCTGGAGATGTTCTTGTAGAGATCTTCACTCACACCAAATTTGGTTTCGATAGCTGTTGTCGTTTAGGATTTGATCGCGGGAAGGAAGGATAGGCAGACAAGCACACATTAATTGATCTCGAAAGTCTACAATTTCATAATCTTTCCAAAATATAAAAGGTAGGCTAAAAATTAAATAATAATGTTATATGTTTTACGTCTCTTTTAACTACTGTGGCTCTTAGAGACGCCGGGGTGCCGGAATTTTGCCCCAAAGGGAATTTTCAACGTGCCAGTAAATCTATTGACACGACTCTACCGCATTTGCGCACCCTCAAATGCCAGCTGACTGAGCCAGGATTTGATCCTACAACCTTGGTCACTGCAACCGTGAACGTTACCGCTGAGCCACGCAGCCAGCCCCTGAAAATGAAAGGTGACGTTACCGTAACTGTCTGTTCAGGTCACAGGTATGTTCGCATAACAGCAAATATCAGATGGAAAAAAGTGCTGTAGGATTGTTGAAATTAAAATAATGCTGCGGTGTAGCACAGGTCTCCTAGTTACGTATAATTATGTTTCCGTGGCAATAATTTGGTGGTTTCCAAATACTTCAAAAGTTTAAAATTGAGAATGAATACATTCACCTTAAGCTCTGCTATTGGGATGAAAGTTCTTCTCCGCGATAAATTTGAAAAACACATGCGTCGAAAAAAGCAGAACACCTAATAAAATACATTGGTGGTGTACGCTGAGATATGCACATACTGATAATTGTATTTTCAATTTTAATTTTGAAAACATTTAAGTTACCACAAGATCATCCAAAAACGAGCACAAGAATATAAAGGAAATAGTAGTGTATGCATCCTTGTTTGGAATGAAAATATACTCAAACAAGATGTTCAGTACCGGTACCGGAAGACCAAGCTTTTCTATGAATGATTTCGATACAAAGTCGTGAGTGACAGCAGGATCAAGGAGTCCTCTGAGGAGGAGTCCTCATCCTGAACATCTACTTGGACGGTGGACAAGAATACTTGAGCGGTACGCCAAGACGTGGCGTTTTGAATATAAGATGAAGCATTTGGCTTGCAAGTATCATCACTTTGTTTAAAGGTAGGAGTTGAAGTTGCTGATGACCTCGATTTTTCATGACGGTGCAGTAACGTATGATGCGGTTTTTGACAGAGGTAGCAAAGTCTAGCGGATTTGCATTTGGAGGTGGAATGTTTAGGCGAAGGACAATTAAAGCAGAAACGATGTTGTGAAACGAATTTTTTTCTATCATCGATGGAAACTCTTTAAAGGAAATACAAAGGTACAGAGCATGAAAGTCTTGACAAAGTACACATTTTGGAGAGTTATTAAGAGTTTTATGGGATTCACCTTGATTATTTAATTCAAGAGAGCTAGTTTGTCGGTATTCAGAAGACCTTGTCTTGTAACCAGTAGTATAGGTGTTAGATTTAGGAGCGAAAGACACATGTCTTTGAGTACTAGTGGGCGCGTGTTCACGTCGTGAGCTGGTGGGGGTGTGTTCACGTCGTGAGCTGGTGGGGGTGGATTCACCTTGAGTTGCGAGAGTGGTTAGAAGCTGACATCTGCTGTTTATGAATATGACCAAATGATCATAAGAATAATCATGGTCATGGGCAAGTTCGATCTCCCACGCCTTCAAAGTAGCGGCGTCAAATTTGGAAGCGATCAGGTGTATTAAAAAGTATCCCAATGTTCCGTTGGTTGCTCCAATTGAGATAAATCTTTTACGTGAAGTTGATTTTTGTCTATGAGATTACGCAGACTGTTGACGTCATTGTGACGTGTGAACGGCATATTAAATAAAGATTTCATGCGACGTTGAATACGAAGACGTACATTACCATATCTCTCATTAAGAAGGTTAAAGGCAATGGGATAGTTATCAGTGCTCAATGGAAGACCTTCGACCGACTGCAACGCCTGATCATGAAGAGACGATCGCAAATAATGAAATTTGTGAAGTGCCGGGATGGCTTCATTATCGTGAATGAGGGAACAAAATACAGTAGCTCATAGAAAGGGTCCCACTGACTTTCGTCGCCTGAGAAATGGGGAAGTTCTATTTTGGGAAGTAAAGATCTAGGCCTGAGAGTGCCCTCACGAGACGAGGTTTGTTGCATTTAAGGTGAGTTTAGAACCGGAATGTCTTTTATTTTGCTCTTAGGTAAGTGTGCGAATTAAAGCGTAGGCGGTACCAACGCCTTCATAATTTATGGGTTCGACTTCCTCCCTGTTTCCTTCCTGATTCATCATGACGGTTTCGATTTCCGTCTGACACGAGTCATACCTATCATAGGCTTATTCGTGGTTTTTCAGGCGTTGCGAAATTATGTCCAAATTGTAATCATCGGGAGATAAATCTTTAAGAAAAGTTCAAAACTGGGTGAGTTGCTCTTTGTATGAAGCACGTCTGGCGATGATTTTGTCATTCTTAGCTGGGGGTGCCATAATGAAAATTGGAAGTTGGTGACCAACTAACGCTTCTGGTAAAGAAGATGGATAAGCTGTCGAATTTGCAGCAAGATGACCGAACCGTGATGCAGAGTAGGGAAAGCAGTTTTTCCTTCGCCACCTCTTCTATGCCAGGGACTCGTTCAACAATAAAGCTGAAATTTCAACTGAATTAGCATTTGGCAATTTATTGACTAATGGGGTCTTAGGATTTCTGGGACCAAAAGTATGGAGCAATTGGATATCAATTCCAAAATTACCATAAGGGAAGATGAGGATTGAGGAAGAACATTAGGAGCGAAAGAAAAAGATTAGGAGCAAGTGACTGACCCCATAAAACAAATATTTTTACCAACAACAAACAAGTTAATATAAGGAAAATTACTGAAGAAACTAAAGACAATGTTAAAGTACTTTCATGAACGATCCATTTGAAATAGTGCCAAGTAAAGAGAGACCTCGTAGCCGATTTACAAAAGTAAGATTTATTTTTATTATTATCATTGATCACAAACGATCAATTGGTAGATAGCACCGCAAGCTAGAGTATATTACTCGATAAGCATGCTAGGGTTAGTAAAAAAAGGGAAATGTGAAAAAGTACAAGAAACGAAAGGTGATAAGCACCAAACTCCAAGTGGAGTATAAACAAATTGCAGCCAAGGGGAAATTGAAACAGAAAAAAATACCTATAATTCCAATAGTTACTGAAATTTGTTGAAAAAACTCGAATAAGAATCCAAAACATGGAGAAAGAAGCAGGAGGCGCCCGTGGCCTCTAGAGAAAAGTTATAGTTAAGCGTAAATGAAAAAGGAGAACAATTGTCATGCTCAAAGTATACTAAATTTTTACCCAACAGCGCACAGTGTGTCGAATCCCATATCTAGGTGGAAAAAATTCACTGCCGCAAATGAAAGCAAAAACTGACCCATTCGATAGTGAACAAACTAGATGGTGACCTTCGGTCTTCTTTTCCGCTGTCTGGTGCGCTGGAGAGAGGGGATTGGTGCTGAAACGTCTTCCTGGCAGTTATCAGTTCATTAGATAGGAGGTGTCGGAGTGAACCGAACGTTTTGTTTCTTGTGAGTTGAACGAGGTGTTGTCTTCTGCGGCTCATGGAATAGTAAAAAGAGGTATGTGTTCTCAAATTTATGCGTGATACAAGCTTCCTGCATTAAATAAATTATTTACTTTATGAGTGCCTCATAGTGCCATTTTACTTTGAACGTCATTCGATAGGAAATTTAATGTAGATTCAGGATCTGTAGTGGTTTGGTTGCGCACGAATGTGCATCATGGTTTATTTTCTTATTTTCAGTGACTATGTGGGCTTTACCGCGAGAAGAATTTTTCAACGCGTGGCGGTCCTGTCGTAAAGAGGGGCGTACAGACGTCATATTTCAATATGTTACGAATAAATTTGATCCTACATCTCTTACCGACACTCAGGTTCAGGAGGTAAGAAATAAAATTAAGTTGATATCCCATAATATTAAACAAAAAATGGGAGAGTGCAGGAAGAAAAGTACAACGATTCCGGGAAAAATTCGGTGATTGGTTAAATGGGGCGGATTTCATCGTTTCCAGTGAACAAGAAGACATCGATCCAGCGTATGATCCGAAAACAAATTGTGTCCCTAAGAAAGCCGGCCGTTACCCGAAGGAATTTAAGGACTGTTCCGTCAAGACGAAGAAGCAAAAAGTTTGTGATATTACCGAATCGCGTAGTTTGGAGGAAGAAGCGTTTGCTGCTGAAGATTCTTTTCGATCAAACGGGAAAAGAGATGCAGCAAACATCGTGAAAGAGCTGTATTCCTCCCCAACAAGAGGCACAAAAATTAAGAAGGCTCTATTTGCTCACAAAAAGGAGCAGGAAAAGCGTCCATTTACATCGGATGAAGCGTTAGCGTTATACGTTGACACCAAGTCTACCTCGCACGGTTATAAATTAATGAGGAAACGTGCCATGGATTTAGGGCATTTCATTTACCCCTCATATTACGCTCTAAAGAAAGCTAAAGCTGCGTGTTATCCTGTGGAGGAAGATATGACTATTAGCGATACCTCAGCTACTGTAAAGTTACAGGCAATATTAGATCTAACGGTAAAACGCTTAGTTGACACTTTGCCTGTGCAATGTACTGACTCCTCTGCCACCCTTATCAGCAAATGGGGATGTGACGGAAGTTCAGGTCATAGTTTGTACAAACAGGGATTTAAGGACCCAAGTAACACAGATGAGTATTTGTTTGTAATCTGTTTTGTTCCTTTAAAACTGCACCTGAATGACGCCAATAAAACTTTAATTTGGACAAATCCCAGGCCTTCGTCAACGCATTATTGCCGGCCAATAACATTTCGTTTTGAAAAGGAAACATCTGAAATGGTCAAACATGAAGTTGAGTTAATTGAAAACCAAATAAAAGAGCTGACGCCATCTCTGGCTGGAAATTGGACTGTAGTTCACACCTTTCTGCAAACCATGGTAGATGGAAAAATCTGCAATATTTTAACATATACCCCAGGCTCTCATGTTTGCTATATTTGTGGCTCGAAGCCTAGCGAAATGAACTCAAAGCTGTCTAGAGGTGTTAATGTCAATAACTACGTTTTTGGTTTATCGACATTACATTCATGGATAAAGACATTCGAATGTCTAAAAAATATTGGTTACAGAATTCCATTTAAGGTATGGCAGGTTCGTTCACAAATCAGGGGAGAATTTGAACAAAGGAAAAAACAAATTCAGCAAGATTTCAAAAGAACACTAGGCTTGACAGTTGACGTTCCTCAGCCAGGATTTGGCACTTCGAATGACGGCAATACGGCCAGAAAGTTTTTCCATGAAGCTGAAAGAAGTGCTGATATAACTGGCGTCGATGTAGGCTTAATAAAAAGGTTTCATGTATTACTAGCTGTTCTTTCTTCTGGCTCTGCAATAAATGTGAATACATTCAAAGAATTTGCTGCGCAATAATATCCATGGTATTATATGCCGGTGACTGTGCATAAAATTTTAGTGCAGAGTAGTCAAGTAATTGAACATTTTCTTGTGCCAATAGGAACTTTATCTGAAGAAGCTCAAGAAGCTAGAAATAAAGATTGTCGGAGGTTTCGTGAAGTTCACACTCGTAAATGTAGCAGGGATTCAACGAATAGAGACTTGCTTAACATGCTGTTAATAACATCAGATCCCTTAATAAACAAGTGCCGAACAATGCCACGTAAAACTCCTGGTAATCTACCTATGGAAGCTATTAAGTTACTTAATGACTCCCAAGGTCCTTTGACATCAAATGATGAAGACCAGTATAGCGATGACTACGATGCTCTGGACTCGACAGAAGAATCAGGTGACGAATGAACATTAGATATTTTAAAACTCAGCAATTCTTCTAGGTTTGTGCCGTGTCTTGTGTAGAACAAACTTCATGATGTCAAAGAAAATTTCGCTTTGAACACAACAAATGAAAATATTTTTTACGCAATGAGCATGAAGTATTTGCGATTGCTTCAGTGAATGAAGAATGTGGCATGAAAAAGGGGAGTGAAGGCAATGCTAAACATAGAATACTCTTCGAGTAATAATGATCTAGCGACATGATATGCCTGCAGGAGGCGGCCGTGGCCCGAAGCCTGCAAGTTTAGTTTAGCTCACAATGAGAGAAATTTTAATTGCTTTTAAGATGATAATGTTTGGGAAAAATATTACCAGTGATTAAAAGGTCTAAGACCTATTAAATATAAAATAGCTAAGATAAAGTCTACAAAACTTCTGTATCTGGTTAGTTTCTTACGCTAGTAGATTAAATGCCTTGAATTTCACTGACTAGAATGATTCCATACATTGTATAGCATGAAAGAGACTTAGAGTAACTTTACAACAAGGATTACGCAAATTTGGGCTCAGCAGGCGCTTAAGTATAAAATTAGTACAGAGATGATAATTAAAAGGCGGGATATAACCGCCTGGTTATTTAAACATAGATTAATTTTATGTTACATAGAAAGTTGTGGAAGGAGTCTAAATAGACGAAGCCTCAAAGGAGAGAAAAGATAAATAAAAACATTAATTATCCTATGTGTGTTAGTAACAGGAAAATGGGGATAGAGGGATTAGGAGGTTTATTGTCTGGCTAATCTTATTTTCACTTCGTGGCGCGACCCGATTAGACTGATAAGGAAACACTGGTTGTTGCACTAACATTTTAGTGGAAGTATCATCTGCTGATTGTCACTGTTTAGAAGGTTGATAGTTCAGTGGAGAGAGTTTTACAATGATAGTTGAAAGTAATTGCAGTTTTAGTAAGGTTTACTGTAAGCAGAGGTGCCCAGTTTGACGGTTGCACATGACGTCACAAGATTCAAACCGAAGGAGATGTTACTAGATCCTTATGTATGGAGTTCTCTTGTCTATTGTAGTTTAGTACATATTTCACAGTGGCTAGGCTATGTAATTACAGTTGACACAAGTTAGATTCCATCGAAGCCCAATTCGAATGGGTTAGCGAAGTTGATGTGAAGATTCCATGAAACTTAATGGGTTGAAGTTTCCATGGTTACAATAATTCCCACGTTGGACCATAGTTATAGCATTTAGCAGTGAAAATCCCTCGGTGGAAAATGATATCAGGACAAGTTAGTACGGCATAATCAGTAAAATGTTCTTCTTCTAAAATTGGCAACTTGCCTGATAAATAAAATACGCTGAGAATGTTTAAGCAGCATCTCGCCATAATAAAAGAGATATAAAGTACTTAGCTTTTCATGTTAAGTTGAAGCCGCTGAGTGCTAGAAGCACGGCCTGCACAAAATGTCGGGCATTACCACGTGCGTCTGAACGGGGCTAAACGAGAGCTTGCATGCTCGTTTAGGACTGGCAGACGAGAGAGCGCACACACGAGGGACTACGGTCGGCGGAGGGATCGGAAGAAGGAATGACGTATGAGGTACCAACATGAAAAATAAGTATTATACAAAGTTCAAATCTTAGGAAGAGCCCAAGAAAAAAAGTTTAGATTCAAGGAAGATGTAAAAGCGAGACTGATGTCCTCTGGTGGCGATGTGTTGAACGAACTCTTAAGGCGACGATAATCCAATAACTTCGGCGACCTGCTGTAAGGAGCGCTGCTGAATGATGTTATGCAAAGAGAAAACATCGCAAACCTGGAACATACTTTCAGAAAACATAAGAGAATTCACAAAAAGAGAATCATAATTGAGTGTGTTAGTGGTATGCATGCAAAGAAAGAGCAATCAAAGAGAACCCAATGTGGGCGAAAATTATTAAACCAATGAACGTATATTCAGAAGGACTACACCAACTACTCCGGTGTTGAAATGAATATTAGACACAGTGACACTCCAATACTTGACTCCGTCGAAGCAGATAAAATATTTCAGTACAGCAGAGCAGATCAGAGCAAATTTCAAGATTACATGAATGAGTCATTTGTAAGACGGGCAGGGGCGTGGTCAAGCTGATGGCCTCTCACCCAAGGTGGACTGGGTTCAATTCCCGGTCAATGCATGTGAGATTTTCGAAGTGAAATGCAATATCAGTTGGTTCGGATTCCACGTAAAAAGGAGGTCCCGTGGCTCATAATCAGAAGATTCACGGTCACGTAAAACTACAATCTTACTTTTTGAAAGATGGGCGTCGGAGGGGTGTCATATAAATATATTGTTGGAAAATTTTCTTAATATCTTAGATCGTGTTATTCAGAAATTCGTGCCGTTTAAATTACTGAAGCAAAACCCGGATCCGAAATACTACACATGGGAAATCAGGGGACTCAAAAGAAAATTAAGGAAAGCTTATAACAAACGACACGATAGTTACGAGCATATGCTAAAGTTTAAATTATTATCGAAAGAGCTAGTACTCAAAAAGAAGGCTGCTCACGATAATTACGTGCAAAACATAATTGGGGAAGAGGGTGATGGGTGGAAAATATTTTATATTTTATACTTACGTTAGAAGGCGGAAGGGAAATTCCAATGATTTGTCCATAATAAAGTCCGGAGATGGTGAATTAATTACTGAGAAACCGGCAATTGCTAATGAATTAAATATATGGTATGGTAGTATGTTTAATGAATTTAATAGCTGTGTGTTGGACCTTCTGATAGCCCATTTTTCCGAATAAACCAATCGATGATTTTAACAAGAATTAAAGAGCTACGTAGAAATATATCGAAAGGCCCAGACAATATTTGTGGAGATGTGCTAAAACTGGGAGCCATTGGGCGATACATGGGGGTGGTGTTTAATGTATCAACTAATAACACACAAATGCCCAAGACTGGAAAAGAGCTACAATAGTTACAATATTCAAGGGAGGGAACATATAGTTAATGGGAAACAATAGGCCTGTTAGCCTTACATCCATCATATGTTAAGTCATGGACCACCTATTTCTGATTACTTAACGGAACTGTGGGGAAAGTTATCAAGGCTTAATGAGGGGCAACACAGATTTAGGCAAGGATACTCATGTGAGAGCCAAATGTTATGTATTCTCGGTGGACATTTTGATAACGTCAGGTGTCCCTGTTATTTCTGGCACTTATTAATGACCTACCGAATGGGATTCGAAGTGACTGCCGATTGTTTGCGGATGATTGTGTAATATACCGAAAAATGCAAACATCACAAGACAACGCTCAGTTGCAAACTGACCTCAACCTGGCTCCTAAATGGGCCGTTGACAACAAAGTGAAGATAAATAAGAGTAAATGTAGTCTCATGAGAATAGTAAGAGGGCGAAGGAATGATTTTCAATATAATATCGGTCGGAAATACTTGTATAAGAAGACTCGTGCAAATACTCGGGCATCCATGTAAGGAATGATATGAAATGGAGTACTCATGTGGGTTGTGTCGCCTCCAAAGCGTACAAATCACTTCATTTTGTAATGAGGGTATTAAAAGGCAGTAGCTCTACCGCAAAAGAATTGGGATATTTGACCCTGGTGAGGCCTATCTTGGAATACGGCTCAGCGGTTTGGGACCCATATCAGGTAGGGCTCATCAATGAGCTGGAGATGGTACAAAGGAAGGCTGCTAGGTTTGTGCTCTACGATTTTAATCCTAGAAGTAGTGTAACTCGAATGATAGTGGTAATCTCTGAAAAATAATAGGACGAAATCCAGACTATACGCTATGTTTAACACACACTAATTGGCCAGCATGGGGAGAACTAAGCAAACGTCTGGGGAATCCCACCTACCTGAGCAGGACAGATCATCCACATAAAGTAAAGGTTCGACCAAAGCGTACAAATTGTGGGAAATATTCTTTCATTAACCGTGGTATTGATAATTGGAACTCATTACCTGCCTCAGTCTTAGAGCCTTTCCCCAAACATATTGATATGTTAAGAGAAGATTGAAATTTTGTGTAAATACGACGATGTAATTATTATAGTTCCTAAATTGCGAATTGTGTGTGTGTTTCATGTTATTGTAGGTAATTTTCTGTATTTGTACAATTTGCCACCGGGGAATTACCCCCATTTGCAAATATTAAACTATATAATAATAATAATAATAATAATAATAATAATAATAATAATAATAATAATAATAATAATAATAATAATAATAATAATAATAATAATAATAATAATAATAATAATAATAATAATAATAATAATAATAATAATAATGCACAATTTCGTACCAGAGTTTGAGCTGGAGGCCTGGTAAAGTGATACTTCTCATGAGAGAATCTCACGCCTTGTCGAAAAGCTTATGCAGTACTGCAGACTCAAGTCCGATTTCGATGTCCAAGGGACGTAGACAAATATTTAGCCGACGGGTACTACCAAATAATGCTTAAAAGTACAGATAGTTGAGGTGCGAAGTGGACTCTGAGTATCCAGACTGGTTCAGAGATCTAATAAATCCAATCGACAATAATACCATGTGTTGATTGAGCGATACATAACTAGAGCGAATAACAGCCATTCATTTAACAATCAACTTAGGAAGCGAGCGAAACAGGTTAGCTATTTCAGGCAAAGTTATAGGCCTGATTCTTTGGAAGCATTACCCCAGAATCAGTAGCAATAGTCTACAACTCCAGAGATCATCCTTCAACTGTAAGTACTATATCTACATCAACCCCCAGGGTTCTACCGAGTGTGTCATATATTTTGTGTCATGTAAATATGATAGGGGGTGTGCTAGGATATTCTTTACGCAACAAAGATCTTGCCTGTTCTGTACATAATGTTTCAGAATACACATGTTTATACCAGATTTGCCATTTTATTATTCCATGTATTTCAGTAACGTACTGTAGTTAAGAGTGAATGCTTATCAGTGTTATTGAATCCGCCACGGTGTATAACCCCCACCACCCCCGAAACAACTTTAAATTTATTAAGATTGAGGAAGGTATTGAATATTATATTAATTTATTGGAGTCCATAGGGGCTGAACTGTTCCAATTATTACCCAACTGAGGGAAGAGTTATATTGTTGGACTGGCTGGTTACAATACATTATGGCATCATGAACTGTACACCTTGCACTATTTTTCGACATAGTCGCCACCGACATTGAGACAGTTGTCGTAGAGTGCAATCAGTGTGAAGAAACCACTCTGGTAAAACTCGGTGTGTTGCGATACAAGGAATTGTCGCACAGCCTGCTCCGGGGTCAGGTCTCTCGGTACCCATATTGCGGACACTTTTCAGTAACCCAACACATCATGGAGCATGTGATGGGACCGGACACGTCTGGCACCGTTGTGTGCCTGTCCGCTAACACCATGTCCTGTACTCAAGCAATGTTGATATTATCCGTGGATGTGGAGTGATGCCCACTAAGATCTTCATACTCCACACTCTGCCGTCCTTCACTGAACATCCAATACTAGCGACCAACCGAATGATATCGGGCACGCCAGTCTGCTGCTCCTCTCTCTCTTTGTCGGTGCTCTTTGCATGCGTCACTCCCCCCTCAATGACGCTCCTTCCGTCGTTGAACAATCCACTGGGGTGGATTCTTATCTCGCCTGTTTGTGTCACCTGGTGTACCATCTGCTCATTTAATAAAATGAGGAAACGTAATTTTGGAACTTCCCTTGTATTCTTATTATTTATAATAATAATAATAATAATAATAATAATAATAATAAAAGCAGATTTCAACTGTGTATCTGTCCCTCATTATTCTCGTTTCTACAGGATCGGAGATGAGGTGAGATGAGTCTCAATGTGACAAAAGAGCTGGAGAAGGTACAGACAAAGGCTGCTAGGATTGTGCTCAACGATTTTAATCCTAGAAATAGTGAAACTCGAATTATAGAGAAACTAAGGTGGGAATCTCTGGAAGATAGAAGGATGAAATCCAGACTAAACGCTATGTTTAACAAAGTAATCGGCCAGCATGGAGAGAACTACGCAATCGTCTGGGATATCCCACCTATCTTAGCATGGCAGATCATCCGTACAAAGTTGAGGGCCGACAGTGACATACAAATTAGGGCAAATATTCTTTCATTAATCGTGGAACTGATAATTGGAACTCATTACGTGCCACAGTCTTAGAGCCTTTCTCCAAACATGTTGATGTGGTTAAGAGAAGACTGAAATTATGTATAAATTGTACGATGTAATTACTATAGTTCCCAAATAGCGACTTGTGTACATTAAAAGTATTGGATATTATTGTTGGTAATTTTCTGTAGGCCTAAGTATAGAGGCCCCTCTCCTCTTTCCCCCTTTCCTATCTGCCTTTCATGGCTCTCCTTCCTTCCAAGTCCCTCAATCCACATTCTTCGAAGATTGAGGGCATTCCTTTTCCTCCTGTCCTTTATTTGCCTTATTCTCCTTTTGTTTTCCATTTCTTCTTCTAGTATATAAGTTAGTAGTTAGGTTTAGTTATAGGTTACATTAGTAGTGGTTTTTGAGGGGTTCTAAATCCTCCACCTCCACACCCTCCACACAAGATGGCGGCGGCGCGATATCTCTCGAACGCATGGTCAGATTTTGACGAATGAGGTGTCATTGAACTCGGGCTGACACTCCCTTTCCAATGGACAACATATTTCAACCCCAAAATAAAACCTACCCCTACTAGGGGGTGAAATTGTAATTTTTTAGAGAATCTCTCTTTCCAATTGCAACATGTGAGAGTTTGAATGCCGATATGGATTTAAACGTTGTTCTACATAAAGTGCATGTGTTCGGTGAATAGCCACTATGAATTAACATGCTTGTTTTTGTTTTTTACGCATGCCCACTCATGGCTTTTGTAAGAGGGTGGGAGAGCGGATCCCTATAGATGGGGTATTGTTGACGAGTCATTGTTGGCGGGGGTCATTGTTACCGGGTCATTGTGGACGAGTCCTTGTGGACAAGTCCTTGTGGACAGGTCTTTGTGGACGAGTCCTTGTGGATGAGCCCCTTTGGACTGATCCCTTGTGGACCGGTTCCTACGGACTGGCTCATGAATTTATTTAAATTATGTCAAAGGGCCTAACTACATTTCACGTGTGTTGAACTGACGTTGTTCACTAATCCCCTGTGAGAGTTTGAATGCCGATATGGAATGAAACGTTGTTCCACACAAGAGACATGTTTTTGGTGGATAGCCACTATGAATTAACATGCTTGTCTTTTTTTTGTTTTTTTTTTGTTTTTTACGCATGCCCACTCATAGCTTTTGTAAGAGGGCGGGCTTTTTAAAAGATGGCGGCTGTAGTGTAACCTAACCTAACCCAACCCACGAGTGGTGATCAAAAAGTATTTTAAGTGACGCTTGTCGATTGGCAAACCAATAATCAAAGAGGGATATGTCAGGCCTTGAGGTGATAGCCCCTTTTGATTGATCCCTGTTGATTGATCTCTGTTGATTTGTCCCTTTGGACTGGTCTCTATTGACTAGCCCCTTTTGGACGGGCCCTTTTTGACAGGGGGTCATTTTTGATGGATCCTTTTTTGGCAGGTCCTTTTCGACGGGTCCCTGTTGACGAGTCATTGCTGACGGGTCCTTGTTGATGAGTCCCTGTGGACGGGTCATTGTTGACGGGTCCCTATTGACAGGCCATTGTTGACAGGTCATTGATGACAGGTCATTGTTGACGGGTCATTGTTGATGGGTCCTTGTTGACAAGTCCCTGTTGATGGGTCCCTGTGGAAGGGTCCCTTTAGACTGACCCCTTTAGACTGGTCACTATGGACCGGCCCATGAAATTTATCCAAATTATGTCAAAGGGCCTAACTACATTTGTGTGTAAAGCAATGTGTTGAACTGACGTTGTTCACCAGTCCTTACTACTACAATTGGATAACGATATGAAAGGAATTGATTAACCAGACATGAGTTAACTACCAACGAAACACTTTGGCGACTCTGCTTGTTATTGACCAATGAGTAGGGTTTTAGAAAAACTGTTTGCTATTTTGGGTTATATACAAAAAATGCTTAGACCTTTTGAGTGACTATGTTTGCTAAACAAGACATTATACCAGACACGATTAGGATTCTTATGTAGCTCAGACAAGCAAAGCATTTCTACAGAATCAGTTGACATTGAATATAGATTTAGGTATTAGGAAGTCATTTTGAAGGCCTTTGTCTGGAGCGTGGCACTCTATGAAAGTAAAACTTTGACAATTGGTGTAGCAGAAAAGTGGTGAATTGAAGTGTTTGAAATGTGGTGTTACAGGAGAATGATGAAGATTAGATGGGTAAATAGGGTTACTAACAAAGAGGTATTAAGACGAGTGGGGGAGAAGAGATGTATCTGGCGACTGTTAATGAAGTATAGAGATAGGTTGGTAGGACACGTACTAAGACACCCAAGAATAGCAAACTTAGTTAAGGAAGAAAGGTTCGAGGACGAGAACTGTAGGGGTAGACCAAGTTTAGAATATGTTAAACAGATAGCCATGAATGTAGGCTGTGATAGCTATATAGAGATGAAACGATTAGCTCGGGACAGATAGGCGCTGAGATCTGCATCAAACCAGTCAAAGGACTAAAGACTCAAACAACAACATGTAAGTTCACTAAAATAATGTTGTGTAACGGTAAATGTTAGTCAACGAACAGTAATGCATTACTAAAACCCATGACACGATACCTATGAGCTTTTCTAAAATGATTTTAAAATGCCTTTAACCCTATATTGAACACCCAGTTCACAAGACTCATAACTGCAATGTTATGGTAAAACAAAACAAAATCTATATTTCAAAACAAGCAAGTGGTTTAGTCAAAGTATACTGGAAAAAGTTTTGTAAACACTCAAGTCCTCAAGACTAATTAAATTAGTAACTGTCAGGTTGACCGAGTGGTTAAGGTGTTTGACTTAAGATCAAATTTTCTGTATAAGGAAGCAAGGGTTCGAATCCCTTACCTGACATAACTATTGCCTTGACATGGCTTGGCCACACTGCATTATTATGATACTCGGTACACAAACCATAGATATAGTGTATTGTTTAAGGCCACTCTCTTTCTGAACATAGTCAGAGACTGTTGATGGTTAACAATTGTATTAATAGTGGGACATGGGGATAGTAATTAAGAAAAACAGACAATACCCATACAATATTTTTATTAAATTCATTTTATAATAGTTACACAATGAATTCAACTCTATCTCTTTACCATTGTTCTATATAGATTTTTAAACACAACGCTTGTTGTAGATCCTTTTACAACTTTCTCCAGGTACTCTTGCTCTTAAAAACTGGGGAAACCGCAATGGTTTTATAAACATAAAACTCTCATCCTCTTCTTTTTCATAATTATCATCATCATCAACATTATGAATATTATCATCAAAATTATTATAGTCATTGTCACCATCATTATCATCATCATCATCATTCTCAACATCACTAGAACTATCCAATTCCTCTTGTTTGTTTTCCACAGGGACCTCTTGTAGAGTCTGCGTTGCTTTTGATAGTGTTAAGGGTTTTTTGAACGATGGTATTTGTCCTAACATGTCTTTTTGAGGTGATGATGAATTCTTTTTAACAAACAATGCACTATCTTGAGCAGCAATATATTTTTCTTGGACTTGCTTTTTTACCTGGGTTAGAGTATTTTGCGTATTTAAATGTGTATTAATTTGAGATTCACAATGATGTTCTTTTGAAGTAAGTACGTTGGAGTCTTTTGTTTTAATCATTCCTCGACACTTTTTGGATCGTTGTTTTGACAATCGCCAAATAACAGTTCCATCTTTATTGGTTGTTTTTACAATATATGTATATCCTTTATAGAAGACACATGGCTTGCCATGACTGGTTGTTGAGACTTCCATATCAACTAATACATATGAATTAAATTTTTAGTAAAGTCACATGAACAATCTTTAGATTACAAGTGATTTACACACACACACACTTTCCTAAATGTCAAGATTTATGGATGTTGTTTTCCGCCAACAGCTGCTTACTGCGTATGACAAGGCTGGAGACTGGTAGGTGAGACGGTCTTTCACGAAGTGAACACTGTAACAGGCAGTAGTCAACTGACAATATTCTTATACCCTAGTCAAGGTTAACAGGTACTTACTGCGTATGACAAGACCGTACACTCGTAGGTTAGACCGTATTTTTTGTTTATTGCTAAGGATCCCATATATACCCTAGACATGTTAGTTCTGAACACTTAGTGGTTAATTGTATATATTGAATTTAAATACACAGCTCATACAAGCACGTTTTGCGGATGGGAGGGGTGAGAGGCTGGCAAAAAAGGAAATGTTTTAGTTTAATGAAACGTCATGTCCTAGTAGGCGTGATTTATAGTAGACGCAATTGATAGTAGACGTAATTGATAGTAGGTGTAATCAATACTAGACGTGATTAATAGTAGACGCAATTGATACTAGGCGTGATTGATAGTAGGCGTGATTTGTAGTAAGCGCGATTTATAGTAGACGCAAATGATAGTAGGCGCGATTGATAGTAGGCGTGATTGATAGTAGACGCGATTGATAGTAGGCGCAATTTGACATGGGCGCGACTCAGATCATTTTTGATATCATAAAGTTACAGTGTCAATGTTTATACAAAGTACAAGGTAGAGGGTATTTTAAGACATAACCTCAGCTCACTTAACATAACCTAACTTTACCTAACCTAACTTTGTCACGTGACATGTTCTACAAGTTTAGACTTGCTTTAAGACTGATTATGACGTCATAGATTGATGGGAGGGGTGAGAGGCTGACAAAAAAGGAAATGTTCTGGTTTAATGAAACGTCATGTCCTAGTAGGCGCGATTTATAGTAGACGCAATTGATAGTAGGCGCGATTAATAGTAGACGCAATTGATAGTAGACGCAAATGATAGTAGGCGTGATTGATAGTAGACGCAATTGATACTAGGCGTGATTGATAGTAGGCGTGATTTGTAGTAAGCGCATTTCATAGTAGGCTCAATTGATAGTAGATGCAATTGATAGTAGACGTGATTGATAGTAGGCGCGATTGATAGTAGACGTGATTGATATGGGCGCGACTTAGATCATTTTTGATATTACAAAGTTACAGTGTCAATGTTTATACAAAGTACAAGGCAGAGAGGGGGTATTTTAAGACTTACCCTCAGCTCACCTAACATAACCTAACTTTATCTAACCTAACTTTGTCACGTGACATGTTCTACAAGTTTAGACTTGCTTTAAGGCTGACTATGACTATGACGTCATAGATTGATGAGAGGGGTGGGAGGCTGACAAAAAAGGAAATGTTTTGGTTTAATGAAAAGTCATGTCCTAGCAGGCGCGATTGGTAGTAGACGCAATTGATAGTAGACGCGATTAATGGTAGGCGCAATTAATAGTAGGTGTGATCAGGTACTTACTGCATATCAAAAGGCTGTACACTCGTGTGTTAGACACTCATCTTGTTAAGGACCCCTATATATTCCCTATACAAGGCTATACATGTTAGTTCTAAACACTTAGTTGTTATTTGTATATTAAATTTATATACACAGGTTATACAAGCACGTTTTTTCACACAGTAAAACTTTGGCAAATAGCCACATGCGACAAGCAAAGTATGTTTCCGCTATCTAGCGGTGACTATGGAAACTACCTGAACATATCCTAATCTAATCCTAGCTAACTTCACCTGACGTGACCATACCGGTTTGTAAGCAACAACAACAACACACTAAGATTCCATGAATTCCAGAGTACTTTTAGATTAATTATCGACTCTCAACTCTTATAACTATGTCTATCCCACTCTGTCCAAAACACGATATATTTTTTTAAAATTTTTGCTTGATGTCAATACTAAAGTGATAATGGGTTTTCCGATCCTATCACTATAAATTCATTACCCCCCACTCTTATCTCGGTCTCGACAACAACCATGCCTATTTTTATTATGTCAGATGATGTAATGTTCGAGTGCAAAGTGGATGTAAAAGTGAGTGCAAAGTGAGTGCAAAAGTGAGTGCAAAGAAAGTGTAAAAGTAGTTGTAAAAGTGAGTGCAAAGTGAGTGCAAAAGTGAGTGCAAAAGTGGGGTGTAAAAGTGGTACCCTATTTGTAATGACTTATTTGACAAGTTATTTTGTGGTACCCTATTCGTAATGGCTTATTTCACAAGTTGTTTTTGTCAATGTATTTAGAGGATATTTCTCTTGTTCATGGAAAGTATCTCAACCCTTTTTATGATAGCATAATGCTTACCGTCATGTTTGTAAGCAACAACAACACACTAAAATTCCAAGAATCCAAACTACTCTAAGGTTAATGATGGTCTCTCAACTCCATTCCACGCCTAGTCAAAAACATTATACATTTCAAATTTTTCAAAAAAGGTAAATTGAGAAAGTAGGCTATATATTTAAACTAAAAATCATATGCTAACTCCAACACCTACGTCTATCCCCTTCTCAGTCAAAAATATATATATATATATATATATTCTTT
Source organism: Meconema thalassinum (assembly GCA_946902985.2). Lineage (NCBI taxonomy): Eukaryota > Metazoa > Arthropoda > Insecta > Orthoptera > Tettigoniidae > Meconema > Meconema thalassinum. Next base: position 800,699,492 of record OX336389.2, on the reverse strand, counting down.
AAATTTTTCCAAAAAATATTTGGAAAGTCGGCTATAATTTGAAAACTAATCATCCTAAAAAATCATATATAGACTCAAACCAATGGCTTTTATGTCCTTAATCGTTAGAACAAAACATGGAATTTGACATTTTTCCAAATATTGATCATTTTTTAAATGGGCTATATTTTGTAAACTATGAATTACACAAAAAATGTGTTTGACATAAAAATGACAGGTATTTACCCCCTCTACCCACAAACCAAGTCCCAGGTCTCTGGGACAAAATCCAAAAAGGTTCAATTTTGAAAGTAGACGATGTTTTGAAAACTAATCATTCTAAAAAGTCATGTATAGACTCAAACAAATGTCCTTTAAGTCCCTTAACGTTAGAACAAAACATAACATTTTTTTCATTTTTTTCAAAAAAAAGTCCAATTTTCAAAATTGCCTATATTTTGGAAACTAAGAATTAGTTCCAAAATGGCGGTCGTAGCTTAACTCCACCTAACCTAACCCTACGAGGTGTGATCAAAAAGTTCCAAAATGGCTGCCGTAGCTTAACTTAACCTTTGATTGATCCCTGTTGATTGACCCCTTTTGATTGATCTCTGTTGATGTATCCCTTTGGACTGGTCCCTGTTGACTACCTAGCCTAACCTAACCTAACCTACAACGTGTGTTCAAAAAGTTTCAAAATGGCGGCCGTAGCTTCACTTAACCTAACCTAACCTAACTTAACCTAAACCTACGAGGTGTGATCAAACATTTTTTCAAAATAGTGGTCATAGCTTAACTGAACCTTGCCTAACCTAACCTAACCTAAACCTACGAAGTGTGGTCATAAAGTTCCAAGATGGCGGTCGTAGCTTAACTCAACCTAACCTTACCCTACGAGGTGTGATCAAAAAGTTCCAAAAATAGCGGCCGTAGCTTAACTTAACCTTTGATTGATCCCTGTTGATTGACCCCTTTTAATTGATCTCTGTTGATGTATCCCTTTGGACTGGTCCCTGTTGGCTAGCCCCTTTGGTCGGGTCCTTTTTGAAGGGAGTCATTTTTTTTACGGGTCCCGGAGGACGGGTCCTTGTTGACGGGTCCCTGTGGGCGGGTCCTTTGGACTGATCCCTATGGACTGGCTCATGCATTTTTTCCAAATTATGTCAAATGGACCCGCCCACAGGGACCCGTCAACAAGGACCCGTCCTCCGGGACCCGTAAAAAAAATGACTCCCTTCAAAAAGGACCCGACCAAAGGGGCTAGCCAACAGGGACCAGTCCAAAGGGATACATCAACAGAGATCAATTAAAAAGGGGTCAATCAACAGGGATCAATCAAAGGTTAAGTTAAGCTACGGCCGCTATTTTTGGAACTTTTTGATCACACCTCGTAGGGTTAGGTTAGGTTGAGTTAAGCTACGACCGCCATCTTGGAACTTTATGACCACACTTCGTAGGTTTAGGTTAGGTTAGGTTAGGCAAGGTTCAGTTAAGCTATGACCATTATTTTGAAAAATTTTTGATCACACCTCGTAGGTTTAAGTTAAGTTAGGTTAGGTTAGGTTAAGTGAAGCTACTGCCGCCATTTTGAAACTTTTTGAACACACGTTGTAGGTTAGGTTAGGTTAGGTTAGGTTAGGTAGTCAACAGGGACCAGTCCAAAGGGATACATCAACAGAGATCAATCAAAAGGGGTCAATCAACAGGGATCAATCAAAGGTTAAGTTAAGCTACGGCAGCCATTTTGGAACTTCTTGATCACACCTCGTAGGGTTAGGTTAGGTTGAGTTAAGCTACGACCGCCATTTTGGAACTAATTCTTAGTTTCCAAAATATAGGCAATTTTGAAAATTGGACTTTTTTTTTTGAAAAAATGAAAAAAATGTTAAGTTTTGTTCTAACGTTAAGGGACTTAAAGGATATTTGTTTGAGTCTATATATGACTTTTTAGAATGATTAGTTTTCAAAACATCGTCTACTTTCAAAATTGAACCTTTTTGGATTTTGTCCCAGAGACCTGGGACTTGGTTTGTGGGTAGAGGGGGTAAATACCTGTCATTTTTATGTCAAACACATTTTTTGTGTAATTCATAGTTTACAAAATATAGCCCATTTATAAAAATGATCAATATTTGGAAAAATGTCAAATTCCATGTTTTGTTCTAACGATTAAGGACATAAAAGCCATTGGTTTGAGTCTATATATGACTTTTTAGGATGATTAGTTTTCAAATTATAGCCGACTTTCCAAATATTTTTTGGAAAAATTTAAAGAATATATATATATATATATTTTTGACTGAGAATGGGATAGACGTAGGAGTTGGAGTTAGCATATAATTTTTAGTTTAAATATATAGCCTACTTTCTCAATTTACCTTTTTTGAAAAATTTGAAATGTATAATGTTTTTGACTGGGCGTGGAATGGAGTTGAGAGACCATCATTAACCTTAGAGTAGTTTGGATTCTTGGAATTTTAGTGTGTTGTTGTTGCTTACAAACATGACGGTAAGCATTATGCTATCATAAAAAGGACTGAGATACTTTCCATGAACAAGAGAAATATCCTCTAAATACATTGACAAAAACAACTTGTGAAATAAGCCATTACGAATAGGGTACCACAAAATAACTTGTCAAATAAGCCATTACAAATAGGGTACCACTTTTACACCCCACTTTTGCACTCACTTTTGCACTCACTTTGCACTCACTTTTACAACTACTTTTACACTTACTTTGCACTCACTTTTGCACTCACTTTGCACTCACTTTTACATCCACTTTGCACTCGAACATTACATCATCTGACATAATAAAAATAGGCATGGTTGTTGTCGAGACCGAGATAAGAGTGGGGGGTAATGAATTTATAGTGATAGGATCGGAAAACCCATTATCACTTTAGTATTGACATCAAGCAAAAATTTTAAAAAAAATAATCGTGTTTTGGACAGAGTGGGATAGACATAGTTATAAGAGTTGAGAGTCGATAATTAATCTAAAAGTACTCTGGAATTCATGGAATCTTAGTGTGTTGTTGTTGTTGCTTACAAACCGGTATGGTCACGTCAGGTGAAGTTAGCTAGGGTTAGATTACGATATGTTCAGGTAGTTTCCATAGTCACCGCTAGATAGCGGAAACATACTTTGCGTGTCGCTTGTGGCTATTTGCCAAAGTTTTACTGTGTGAAAAAACGTGCTTGTATAACCTGTGTATATAAATTTAATATACAAATAACAACTAAGTGTTTAGAACTAACATGTATAGCCTTGTATAGGGAATATATAGGGGTCCTTAACAAGATAGAGTGTCTAACACACGAGTGTACAGCCTTTTGATATGCAGTAAGTACCTGATCACACCTACTATCAATTGCGCCTTCCATTAATCGCGTCTACTATCAATTGCGTCTACTACCAATCGCGCCTGCTAGGACATGACTTTTCATTAAACCAAAACATTTTCTTTTTTGTCAGCCTCCCACCCCTCTCATCAATCTATGAAGTCATAGTCATAGTCAGCCTTAGAGCAAGTCTAAACTTGTAGAACATGTCACGTGACAAAGTTAGGTTAGATAAAGTTAGGTTATGTTAGGTGAGCTGAGGTTAAGTCTTAAAATACCCCCTCTCTGCCTTGTACTTTGTATAAACATTGACACTGTAACTTTGTAATATCAAAAATGATCTAAGTCGTGCCCATATCAATCACGTCTACTATCAATCGCGCCTACTATCAATCACGTCTACTATCAATTGCATCTACTATCAATTGAGCCTACTATGAAATGCGCTTACTACAAATCACGCCTACTATCAATCACGCCTAGTATCAATTGCGTCTACTATCAATCACGCCTACTATCATTTGCGTCTACTATCAATTGCGTCTACTATTAATCGCGCCTACTATCAATTGCGTCTACTATAAATCGCGCCTACTAGGACATGACGTTTCATTAAACCAGAACATTTCCTTTTTTGTCAGCCTCTCACCCCTCCCATCAATCTATGACGTCATAATCAGTCTTAAAGCAAGTCTAAACTTGTAGAACATGTCACGTGACAAAGTTAGGTTAGGTAAAGTTAGGTTATGTTAAGTGAGCTGAGGTTATGTCTTAAAATACCCTCTACCTTGTACTTTGTATAAACATTGACACTGTAACTTTATGATATCAAAAATGATCTGAGTCGCGCCCATGTCAAATTGCGCCTACTATCAATCGCGTCTACTATCAATCACGCCTACTATCAATCGCGCCTACTATCATTTGCGTCTACTATAAATCGCGCTTACTACAAATCACGCCTACTATCAATCACGCATAGTATCAATTGCGTCTACTATTAATCACGTCTAGTATTGATTACACCTACTATCAATTACGTCTACTATCAATTGCGTCTACTATAAATCACGCCTACTAGGACATGACGTTTCATTAAACTAAAACATTTTCTTTTTTGTCAGCCTCCCACCCCTCTCATCAATCTATGACGTCATAGTCATAGTCAGCCTTAGAGCAAGTCTAAACTTGTAGAACATGTCACGTGACAAAGTTAGGTTAGATAAAGTTAGGTTATGTTAGGTGAGCTGAGGTTAAGTCTTAAAATACCCCCTCTCTGCCTTGTACTTTGTATAAACATTGACACTGTAACTTTGTAATATCAAAAATGATCTAAGTCGTGCCCATATCAATCACGTCTACTATCAATCGCGCCTACTATCAATCACGTCTACTATCAATTGCATCTACTATCAATTGAGCCTACTATGAAATGCGCTTACTACAAATCACGCCTACTATCAATCACGCCTAGTATCAATTGCGTCTACTATCAATCACGCCTACTATCATTTGCGTCTACTATCAATTGCGTCTACTATTAATCGCGCCTACTATCAATTGCGTCTACTATAAATCGCGCCTACTAGGACATGACGTTTCATTAAACCAGAACATTTCCTTTTTTGTCAGCCTCTCACCCCTCCCATCAATCTATGACGTCATAATCAGTCTTAAAGCAAGTCTAAACTTGTAGAACATGTCACGTGACAAAGTTAGGTTAGGTAAAGTTAGGTTATGTTAAGTGAGCTGAGGTTATGTCTTAAAATACCCTCTACCTTGTACTTTGTATAAACATTGACACTGTAACTTTATGATATCAAAAATGATCTGAGTCGCGCCCATGTCAAATTGCGCCTACTATCAATCGCGTCTACTATCAATCACGCCTACTATCAATCGCGCCTACTATCATTTGCGTCTACTATAAATCGCGCTTACTACAAATCACGCCTACTATCAATCACGCCTAGTATCAATTGCGTCTACTATTAATCACGTCTAGTATTGATTACACCTACTATCAATTACGTCTACTATCAATTGCGTCTACTATAAATCACGCCTACTAGGACATGACGTTTCATTAAACTAAAACATTTCCTTTTTTGCCAGCCTCTCACCCCTCCCATCCGCAAAACGTGCTTGTATGAGCTGTGTATTTAAATTCAATATATACAATTAACCACTAAGTGTTCAGAACTAACATGTCTAGGGTATATATGGGATCCTTAGCAATAAACAAAAAATACGGTCTAACCTACGAGTGTACGGTCTTGTCATACGCAGTAAGTACCTGTTAACCTTGACTAGGGTATAAGAATATTGTCAGTTGACTACTGCCTGTTACAGTGTTCACTTCGTGAAAGACCGTCTCACCTACCAGTCTCCAGCCTTGTCATACGCAGTAAGCAGCTGTTGGCGGAAAACAACATCCATAAATCTTGACATTTAGGAAAGTGTGTGTGTGTGTAAATCACTTGTAATCTAAAGATTGTTCATGTGACTTTACTAAAAATTTAATTCATATGTATTAGTTGATATGGAAGTCTCAACAACCAGTCATGGCAAGCCATGTGTCTTCTATAAAGGATATACATATATTGTAAAAACAACCAATAAAGTTGGAACTGTTATTTGGCGATTGTCAAAACAACGATCCAAAAAGTGTCGAGGAATGATTAAAACAAAAGACTCCAACGTACTTACTTCAAAAGAACATCATTGTGAATCTCAATTTAATACACATTTAAATACGCAAAATACTCTAACCCAGGTAAAAAAGCAAGTCCATGAAAAATATATTGCTGCTCAAGATAGTGCATTGTTTGTTAAAAAGAATTCATCATCACCTCAAAAAGACATGTTAGGACAAATACCATCGTTCAAAAAACCCTTAACACTATCAAAAGCAACGCAGACTCTACAAGAGGTCCCTGTGGAAAACAAACAAGAGGAATTGGATAGTTCTAGTGATGTTGAGAATGATGATGATGATGATGATAATGATGGTGACAATGACTATAATAATTTTGATGATAATATTCATAATGATGATGATGATGATAATTATGAAAAAGAAGAGGATGAGAGTTTTATGTTTATAAAACCATTGCGGTTTCCCCAGTTTTTAAGAGCAAGAGTACCTGGAGAAAGTTGTAAAAGGATCTACAACAAGCGTTGTGTTTAAAAATCTATATAGAACAATGGTAAAGAGATAGAGTTGAATTCAGTGTGTAACTATTATAAAATGAATTTAATGAAAATATTGTATGGGTATTGTCTGTTTTTCTTAATTACTATCCCCATGTCCCACTATTAATACAATTGTTAACCATCAACAGTCTCTGACTATGTTCAGAAAGAGAGTGGCCTTAAACAATACACTATATCTATGGTTTGTGTACCGAGTATCATAATAATGCAGTGTGGCCAAGCCATGTCAAGGCAATTGTTATGTCAGGTAAGGGATTCCAACCCTTGCTTCCTTATACAGAAAATTTGATCTTAAGTCAAACACCTTAACCACTCGGTCAACCTGACAGTTCCTAATTTAATTAGTCTTGAGGACTTGAGTGTTTACAAATCTTTTTCCAGTATACATTGACTAAACCACTTGCTTGTTTTGAAATATAGATTTTGTTTTGTTTTACCATAACATTGCAGTTATGAGTCTTGTGAACTGGGTGTTCAATATAGGGTTAAAGGCATTTTAAAATCATTTTAGAAAAGCTCATAGGTATCGTGTCATGGGTTTTAGTAATGCATTACTGTTCGTTGACTAACATTTACCGTTACACAACATTATTTTAGTGAACTTACATGTTGTTGTTTGAGTCTTTAGTCCTTTGACTGGTTTGATGCAGATCTCAGCGCCTATCTGTCCCGAGCTAATCGTTTCATCTCTATATAGCTATCACACCCTACATTCAAGGCTATCTGTTTAACATATTCTAAACTTGGTCTACCCCTACAGTTCTCGTCCTCGAACCTTTCTTCCTTAACTAAGTTTGCTATTCTTGGGTGTCTTAGTACGTGTCCTACCAACCTATCTCTTTACTTCATTAACAGTCGCCAGATACATCTCTTCTCCCCCAATCGTCTTAATACCTCTTTGTTAGTAACCCTATTTACCCATCTAATCTTCATCATTCTCCTGTAACACCACATTTCAAACACTTCAATTCACCACTTTTCTGCTACACCAATTGTCTAAGTTTTACTTTCATAGAGTGCCACGCTCCAGACAAAGGCCTTCAAAATGACTTCCTAATACCTAAATCTATATTCAATGTCAACTGATTCTGTAGAAATGCTTTGCTTGTCTGAGCTACATAAGAATCCTAATCGTGTCTGGTATAATGTCTTGTTTAGCAAACATAGTCACTCAAAAGGTCTAAGCATTTTTTGTATATAACCCAAAATAGCAAACAGTTTTTCTAAAACCCTACTCATTGGTCAATAACAAGCAGAGTCGCCAAAGTGTTTCGTTGGTAGTTAACTCATGTCTGGTTAATCAATTCCTTTCATATCGTTATCCAATTGTAGTAGTAAGGACTGGTGAACAACGTCAGTTCAACACACTGCTTTACACACAAATGTAGTTAGGCCCTTTGACATAATTTGGATAAATTTCATGGGCCGGTCCATAGGGACCAGTCTAAAGGGGTCGGTCTAAAGGGACCCTTCCACAGGGACCCATCAACAGGGACTTGTCAACAAGGACCCATCAACAATGACCCGTCAATAATGACCTGTCATCAATGACCTGTCAACAATGGCCTGTCAATAGGGACCCGTCAACAATGACCCGTCCACAGGGACTCATCAACAAGGACCCGTCAGCAATGACTCGTCAACAGGGACCCGTCGAAAAGGACCTGCCAAAAAGGATCCATCAAAAATGACCCCCTGTCAAAAAGGACCCGTCCAAAAGGGGCTAGTCAATAGAGACCAGTCCAAAGGGACAAATCAACAGAGATCAATCAACAGGGATCAATCAAAAGGGGCTATCACCTCAAGGCCTGACATATCCCTCTTTGATTATTGGTTTGCCAATCGACAAGCGTCACTTAAAATACTTTTTGATCACCACTCGTGGGTTGGGTTAGGTTAGGTTACACTACAGCCGCCATCTTTTAAAAAGCCCGCCCTCTTACAAAAGCTATGAGTGGACATGCGTAAAAAACAAAACAAAAACAAAAAAACAAGCATGTTAATTCATAGTGGCTATCCACCGAAAACATGTCTGTTGTGTGGAACAACGTTTCATTCCATATCTGCATTCAAACTCTCACAGGGGATTAGTGAACAACGTCAGTTCAACACACGCGAAATGTAGTTAGGCCCTTTGACATAATTTAAATAAATTCATGAGCCAGTCCGTAGGAACCGGTCCAAAAGGGATCAGTCCAAAGGGGCTCATCCACAAGGACTCATCCACAAGGACTCGTCCACAAAGACCTGTCCACAAGGACCTGTCCACAAGGACTTGTCCACAAGGACTCGTCCACACTGTCCCGGGAACAATGAGCCCCGCCAACAATGACTCGTCAACAATACCCCATTTATAGGGATCCGCTCTCCCACCCTCTTACAAAAGCCATGAGTGGGCATGCGTAAAAAACAAAAACAAGCATGTTAATTCATAGTGGCTATTCACCGAACACATGCACTTTATGTAGAACAACGTTTAAATCCATATCGGCATTCAAACTCTCACATGTTGCAATTGGAAAGAGAGATTCTCTAAAAAATTACAATTTCACCCCCTAGTAGGGGTAGGTTTTATTTTGGGGTTGAAATATGTTGTCCATTGGAAAGGGAGTGTCAGCCCGAGTTCAATGACACCTCATTCGTCAAAATCTGACCATGCGTTCGAGAGATATCGTGCCGCCGCCATCTTGTGTGGAGGGTGTGGAGGTGGAGGATTTAGAACCCCTCAAAAACCACTACTTACATTTAATTATCATCTTCACGTCGGGCTCCTCTCCGTCTTCTTTCCTGTCGACCTCCCTTGGTCAACTCTTCTTCTCTTACGACCCCGACGGTATTAGGTTATCCGAGGCCTAGGGAGTCTTTCACTTTCCCGCCTTAATTGGCCCTTGTCTCATCTTTCCTGATACCCTCCTTCTGTGAGGGGTCAGCCTTCTTTTTCTTTTCCTTTTACCTCCTGCCTTGTGCTCAAGGCCCTTAAGGAGGCAGGGTGTATGTAGCCCCACCAGTTCTGGTGCACCGTCGATAATGTTACACCCTCAGGGGCTCACGGCTGGTGAGTTCGGGAGTTGGCGACCCCGAGGGATTCCTGAGCTGGGTCCGTTTTCCCCTTTTGTAGCTTCCCTTTGGGGCGGACCTTCTCCTCTCTCCCCTCTCCTCTCATCTCCTCTTTTCATTATATTAACTTTTCTCTTTAAGGTCCCCTCACTGTTTTTGTTACTTGGTTCACCGTATATCTAAATTCCCTTCTAGTGATTTTTTAAAGGCATGTTTAATCTACGTTGCTTTTTTTATGTTTTTTCGATCTAAATTACATCTCGCGATTGTTTTCAACGTCAATTGCATTTTGTAAAGATTGACAATCTAAATTGCTTTTTAGTAAGTCTTTCAATATTGAGGAGGGACCTTTGTGAGTATTTTGAATTTCAATTGCATTTTGTAAGTATTTTCCACCAGAACCGCATTTCGCACGAATTTTGAATCTAAATTGCATTTTGTTTGGCGGGCTTTTTGCACATATTTTGATTCTCAATTGCATTTTGTGGGTATTGTGAATCTAAATTACATTTTGTCAAGAATTTTCAATCTAAATTGCTTTTGTAAGTATTGTCAATCCACATGAGTCGTTTGAATCTACCGTACATTTTGTAAGCATTTTCAATTTCAATTGCATTTTGTAAGTATTTTCAATTTTAATTGCACTTTGTGAATAATTTGGATTGGACCTGGGATAGGGCCTATTTTAATCTGAATTGCATTATGTATTTTCAATTTCAATTGCATTTTGTAAGTATTTTGAACCTCAATTGCATTTTGTACACATTTTCGATCTCATTTGCATTTTGTAAGTATTTTGAATTTCCGTTGCATTTTGTAAGTATTTCGACGCTACAATGCATTTTGTACGTATTTTGAATCTAGCCTACGTTTTGTGGGTCTTTTTCAATCTATTCTTTTTGTGCAACTTTTCGTTCTAAATTCCCTTTTGTAAGACCTATCTCGGGAAACGAACCTACGTTCCCAAGAACTGCTTCTGCTCCAGACGGGTTGCGAACTCCTTCTCTCCTGACTTCCATATACCAAGTTTCAAGCTTTGGGTGGGATCTCCCTACCCTCTTCTCTCTTCTACGACGCATCTTATCGCTGGTAGACAATCATTGTTTTTGACCATAAAGTATTTCATAGATGGAGAAAGTACAATAGTTCGTAGAATGTTCGAAGTAGCTCGAAATAATTTTGATAATGCTCAATGTTTAGGTTAGAGTTGCTCTGTTAGCCATCTCACTTCTGTCTAATGTATCCCAAAGGCATATTAAAACTTACGCCATCTCTGCAGCTTTCGTATACTGATAATTCTGCCTTCCGTTCCATTTCATGTTAATGTTCATTGTGAATATCTGTAGAGTTGATATCTCACTGATATGAGTTGCCTCAATGTTCATAAACACACGCAGCTTAGTAAATATCAATGGCTTCAATACGGTGCTAATAATGTTCGTCTCACTTCACATAAATTTGCTGCTCGCCTCGCCAGTATACGAAATGTTATGGACTGAACGATCTAGTATCAGACGCAGATTCTCTTATGAATACACTCGTATAAAACACTGTTACAAACGTCAAAAACCAATTCCCGACTACACAATCCTCCTTATTTACCTTAATACAGCCGAAATGAAACCATTTCTCACTTAGTGCAATTTTGCATACGTCCCCCTTAAATTGCATTTTGTGACAATTTTGAATCTAAATTACATTTTGTAAGTATTTTCTATCTAAATTGCATTTTGTAAATATTGTCAATTCAAATAAAAGTACAGTAAGTATGTAGTTAGTTTTAGTTGTAAGTAGGTAGTTAGTTTGTCTATTAGATATATGTCATTGTTCTATTAGACTGTGGTGTGTGAGTGTGTCTGGTAGCAGTTGCATTGTTTATTAGTTATAGTTCATTGTTTCAGTAGACTGTGATGTGTGAGGGTGCATGTGAGTGTGCCTGTTGACAGACTGTTTTAGTGGTAGTATTTGTTGTTGGTGGAACTTAAGTTTTTTGTTAGTAGAGTTTTGGTATTTAATTGTTAGTACGGTAGAAGGTTAGTATTTTTGTTAGTAGAATTGCTCTTTACTTATTCTGAAAGGGAGTAGCAGCCTTTCAGAATAAATCAATTCTTTACTAGTCTTATGGACGGTTAAGATATTGATAATATAAGCCAATAATGGCTACACTGCGTCCTGCTGCACGGCTGAAAGCAACGGGAAACTACAGTCGTATGCTATTCCCGAGGATATGCACCTCTCTATGCATAATTGCATGTGATGATGGCCTCCTCCCTTGTAAAATTTCAATCCGGAGGTAAACTAGTCCCCCGTTCGGATCTCCGGGTGGGGACTACTCGAGAGGGGGTTAACATCACAGAAGTGTTAAAGAGGAAATCTGACATTCTACGGATCGGAGCGTGGAATGTTAGAAGTCTGCTAGGAAGTGGAAGGTTAGAAAACTTAGAAAGGGAAATGGATAGGTTGAGGTTGGATTTGGTTGGGATTAGTGAAATGCGCTGGCAGGAAGAACAGGAATTTTGGTCAGGAGACTATAGGGTCATTAGCACTAAATCAAACAATGGCCAAGCAGGGGTTGGCCTCATATTGAGTAGGAAACTTGGGCAGCGGGTGGAATATTATGAGCAATATATTGAACGGATTATTGTAGCAAAAATCAATACAAAACCTACCTGCACTACAGTGGTACAAGTCTATATGCCTACCAGTCAAGCTGATGATGAGGATGTTGAAAGGGTCTACGAAGAAATAGACGAAATTCTGAGGTATATCAAGGGTGATGAAAATGTTATAGTAATGGGAGATTGGAATGCTGTGGTAGGAAAAGGGAGAGAAGGGAAGATAGTAGGAGATTTCGGATTAGGTGAAAGGAATGATCGAGGAAGCAGGCTGGTAGAATTCTGCACCGAGCATGAATTGGTCATATCTAACACCTTATTCAATAACCACAATAGAAGAATATACACATGGATGAGACCAGGAGATACAGGGCGTTACCAAATCGACTTCATTATGGTCAAGCAGAGGTTTCGAAACCAGATTTTGGATTGTAAAACATATCCTGGTGCTGACATAAACTCTGATCACAATCTGGTTGTAATGAAATGTAGATTAAAGTTGAAGAAACTGAAGAAAAGTCAAAAGCCAAAAAGGTGGGCAATAGACAGACTGAAAGAGAAGGATGTAAACGAAAGATTCAAGAAGAGTATAAAGGAAGGACTAATGAAAAACCCTAAACAAACTCCAATTGCAGACGAATGGGCACTTTTGAAGAATGAAATAACAAAATCCGCAGAAGAAAACATTGATAGGAAAGAAAGAATAGGTAGAAAACCGTGGATCACTCAGAATATACTAGAATTGATGGATGAAAGGCGGAAACACAAGAATCTAAGAGATGAAAAGGGGAAAGCAGAATACAGACGTCTGAGAAATGAGGTTAACACGAAGTGCAAGGAAGCGAAAGAAGAATGGTTGAAAGAGAAATGTGCAGGTATAGAAAATTGTCTGAAATTAGGAAAAGTAGACACAGCTTATCGAAGGATTAAGAATACTTTTGGGGAAAAGAAGACTAAGTGCTGTAATATTAAGGACACAAATGGAAAGCCTCTAACAGATAGGGAAGAAAAGGTTGAGAGATGGAAAGCTTACATAGAGAGTTTGTATAAGGGAAAGGAGATTGAGAATCATGTAATGGATAGGGAGGAGGAAATTGATGAGGATGCGAAAGGAGATTTAATATTGAGATCAGAATTTGATAGAGCTTTGGAAGACTTGGGGACCAAGTACTCCCTATACGAACAATGTTAATTTAGTAAAACTTGGGGGAGCTCATCTTCCAAAGTATTGCAGATAGAGCAGTGAAATTTGATATTGTTGTAACAGTTGTCTTTATCTCTGTGTTAAATGCATTTTAAACAAAATTAGTTCATCCATTTTATTTTATATTTTACTTTTTTCATGTAAGTAAAAAAAAACTAATTTTTTTCTTGCACATGAATTTTTTATGAGCAAAGTATGAATTATTTTATAATGAATTTGTGTTTAACATAGAGATCAGTGTTAGTTTCAAAAGTGGTATTAGTTTTACCCTTGTATCTTTCGTAGTTTCCAAGATGAGCACCCCACACCAAAAACAAATAATGTTTCCAGATATTTAACTTCAAAGTTAAGTTAGAAAAGAACATGTACTTTTTGTGGTTTTGAACTTTCCAGCTCCATACTCTGGATCATCCATATCTTCCTTCCTCCGTTTGGCTCCTCTCCTTTTCTTTCTTGCTAATTTGGTCATCTGTTGTGCCTGTCGATCAGCATTTTTCACACGCACGTCATCCATTTTCTGAAGCTGATGTATGGTGTTAAGGCCTGGTTCAATCCCTAGGTGGGCAAGCACTTGTGCTTTCCCAATGTTTCCCATGTTGAAGCACAGAACACTTTCCAGCACCCCAATTTTGAGGTTATCATACCCAACAAACACATTCTTGGGTATTATAGTCCATATAATGTTGTTAAACGACTCATTCGGGTTCTGGGTTTTGCCATGTAAGCATTTTCTTAGCAGGTCTGGGTGAGCCAAATCCCTATATATGGGTTTTATGGCATGTAAAATAGGCTCAGGAAGGCCATGGTGCTTGTAGTTTGCCCTTTCAGAAGAATTATACTTACACCATGAATCTGTTGGGCAGAGTCCATGTTGAGGTTGATTGTCTGTCGAGAGCTTACGAAAATATGTGCACCACACTGCTTTTCTCATCTTTTCCAAGTCATGCACATTTTCTCTTATTGATACTCCCTTTCACAATAATCACATTTTATACATATGGCACTAGCAAGGCCCATTCGATTGTCAGTGTTTTCATGCACAGATATGCAATCCACATGATTACAATACTTACACTCTACAAATTGTCTCAAAGCTTCATACAGCAGTTCAATACCTACAAACTGAAAACCTGTGGTCACTTTATTTACATCTGTATTACTGTTGCCAAATTTATTAAACATAGATCTTGAAGAAGAAATTTTCCTCCTTGATGCACTTGTAGGACTATCTGTACAGTCAGAGTGGACCCACTGTTGCTTGTAGGCCTAACTTCACTTTCAATATTATTTCCTTCACTGTTTCTTACACTTCCACTACCTGCACCACTACATTTATTACTCCTTAAAGATGTGTTCTTGTTCTTATACTGATTTCCATGAGTTTTTCTTCGGCCAATTTTCTTAACATTACCCATTTTTCTCCGGCAAACAAGATAATATGGTTTGTATCAAAACAAATAACTCCCTGTGTTATGGATCAAAATATACCAACTCCCTGTGTAAAAACAAAAGAAGGTGACATAAAGACAGTAGGACCAACTTCAGCTACGTTAATTCCTCTTTAAAACGAGGGTACGCACATCAATCTGACACAAAAAGTAACGGAATAGAAGTTGATAAAGTGAATTTCATATGAAAAGGGGCGTCACCAAGGTTACAAGCATGCACTAATTGTTAAAAATGAGACATTTCCAGATGGATTTAGGATATGAAACTCTAGAATTACATTTATTAGACATCCCTCAGCATGAAAGTGAAAAAAAATAAAAAAAAATAAAAATTCATACCATTTAAGGGTACTTGGTTCCCTTAAGCAGGAACAAAGCACCAGGCGTAGATGATATACTGATTGAGTTGCTACGCTGCATAGGAGATGAAGGTCTGATCAGGTTATTTCACTTGGTGTGTAGGATTTATGACACAGGTGAGGTACCCCCTGATTTCAAGAAGAATGTAATCATCCCTATACCAAAGAAAGTGGGAGCTGACAGATGTGAAGATTACCGTACAATCAGCTTGATTACTCATGCTTCAAAGATCCTGTCTAGAATAATTTACAAGAGGATTGAACGCCAGATAGAAACGGAGTTGGGTGAAGACCAGTTTAGTTTCAGGAGAAATGTAGGAACAAGGGAAGCTGTACTAAGTCTTAGGCTGATTTTAGAAGGTAGAATAAGGAAAGATAAGAGAACGTTCATGGCTTTTGTAGACTTAGAAAAGGCTTTTGATAACGTTGATTGGACTAAATTGTTTGACATTTTGAAATCAATTGGAATAAAGTACAGGGATAGGAGGGTGATATACAATCTGTACAGAAACCAGACAGCAGTCATTCGAGTTGAAGGACATGAGAGAGAAGATGGTATTCAGAAAGGTGTAAGGCAAGGCTGCAACTTATCACCCATACTTTTCAATATTTACATTGAACAAGCAATGAAGGAAATTAGAGAAAAATTTAAAGTGGGAGTGAAGATTCAAGGAGAAATAATTTCAACTCTGAGATTTGCTGATGACATCGTCATCTTGGCCGACAAGCCTGAGGATTTGAATGAGTTTTTGAATGGTATGGACTCCGTCTTACGGAAAGAATTCATGATGAAAATAAATAAATAAATGTAAAACAAAAATACTGGAATGCAGCCGAAATAAATCAGAAACCTCTATGGAGATCAAATTGGCAGGTGAAAAGCTGAAGAAAGTAGAAGACTTCTGTTACTTAGGAAGCAGAATAACCAGTGATGGACGAAGCAAAGAGGATATTAAAAGTAGGTTGGCTCAGGCAAAGAAAGCATTTCTACAAAAAAGGAATCTGCTGACATCGAATATAGATTTAGGTATTAGGAAGTCATTTTTGAAAGCCTTTGTCTGGAGCGTGGCGCTCTATGGAAGTGAAACTTGGACTATTGGTGCAGCAGAAAAGAGGAGAATTGAAGCATTTGAAACGTGGTGTTACAGGAGAATGATGAAGATCAGATGGGTAGATAGGGTTACAAACAAAGAGGTATTAAGACGAGTGGGAGAGGAGAGATGTTTCTGGCGACTGCTAATGAAGAGAAGAGATAGGTTGGTAGGACACATACTAAGTCACCCAGGAATAGCAAGCTTAGTTATGGAAGGAAGGGTCGAGGACAGAAACTGTAGGGGTAGACCAAGGTTAGAATATGTTAAACAGATTGCCTCCGATGTAGGGTGTTTGAGCTATGTAGAGATGAAACGATTAGCTCAGGACAGGGAGGCATGGAGAGCTGCATCAAACCAGTCAAAAGACTGAAGACTCAAACAACAACAACAACAACAACAAGTATACAATTTGTCACCGGGGAATTGCCCCCATTTCTGAATAAAGTAAATGAATGAATGAATGAAAAATGTTTTTGACCAAATGTCCCTACTTACGTGAATCTTAACAGAGGGGTTGATGTAAAGTAAAAGGGATGAAGATGATTGAAATTGGGCAAGGTGTTGGAAGAATGCGACTGTGGCCTGCTTTTGAGTAGTCGTCCCGGAATTTCTCTGGAGTTGAAAATGGGCCACCGTGTAAAGCCATTTCACGGATGGATGACAGGGGGGTTAGAATCACCGAGGTCTGGATGCAGCCTGACCCTTGCACTTAAATGAAACACATATTAAAAATTCCCGTGTAGTCCACAATTCGATCATCTTATAAAGAATGTTCCGCTAGCTGGGAATTCAGTACGCAAGTCTGGAAGATATCACACACAATATTATAGTAGTGAGAACTCAACATATGCGAAATCATGTTTAAGTTAAGAAGTATTCGTAACTGTCTCCGACCAGGTGAACAATAATTAGGAGTTGAAAATCTGCGTAGTCGATTAACAAATCTACAAATAATCCTGATGACCCAGCACAAATCCAGTGAATTGTATTTCCTCATCACTACTTCTAAAACATATAAAATTATATGTTGCAACATATAATATTAATGAGATCAGTCTTAGATACAAATGAAGAGATTCAAATTCATATGTACGGTATTCATCGTAAAATGGGAGAGGATATATGCCAAAGAATATGAAAACGAAATGACTATCAAGACTTCAAACATAGAAAGCCACTGGTAAAGTATGATTCTTCATCATTTGTCCTCTATTGCGTCATGAAAAAGCCTTTTAGGCTAGTAGTTCCCTTAGCTCCTAAATTAGTTTGCCGAATGAACACGCTAGTTTAGTTTTCGCGGCTGTACAATTAAATTTCTGGTTAAATACTATAAAGCGCACAACGTGTATTTCTTGTAGCCAAATGAATGTTCTAAGGAAATGTTAAAATCTGCAATAACAGTCTTAAAATTAATTTTGAATGTATATTGCATGGACGGAATTAGCATGGGAATGCTGATTTTCACACACTCCTGTATGATTGAAAGTTCATTTGTGTGAATGCAGTGCATTGGATGTATTTTTGACACATCCTTGAAAGTAGTTCCATTACTGTAGAAATATGTATTAAATTGCAACAATACGCAATTATATTATATGTCTTGTAATTGTATAAACAATTCATTTTGTTATGTATACAATTTAGTCATATTTCACCTCACCACGTTTATTCGCATATTATAAGCCAACGACAAAAACAAAATCACACTCTTTGATTGTAATGCGTCGTTGTAATGGATTTAATCGACTCGTATAACACTCGAAGGTAGTGAGGGACAAGCAGCCAACCAGGCACACTAGGCTCTACAAATGGTATCCAGGCTTGACTCCCGACGAGTCTTCTCAAGTCCTACTGCTCGTCCATCCCGTTGACTCTTCCTGCTAGCTGCTTCCTTGGCAGGCATTCAGCCAGCATTCCTTGCAGCACCGTCAGACTTGCGCTGGACAAGCAAAACCCGTAATGAATACACAGCCTACGTTCTTCAAAATTCAAGATTAAATTTATATTATTCATTCATTCATTTTCATTTGATACACCAATCGTCTCCTTCATATTACTGTAACCTCCTCTGTTTCTACAACTTTCGCCTTGAACTCGTTAAACATGGAATTTAACCAACGCCTCCTGATTCTCCTCTAAAGTCGAGATCATTAACCTCCTCACCTATTCGCACAACATGACCCCGCCTTTAGAGTTGTCTCATGTGAGCATTGTCAACTATCATGTTCATTCCTAACTTAACCATTAGCTCTTTATTACGTTTACTCTCCAAGCATTGCTCCTATCAGTGTGTCCCAGTAATAATTCGTTATAACCAAAACTCAGTTACTTCCAGTTTATGTATGAGATTGAATGAATCCACCGGCTCTCACTCCTGTGTAGGTCCGAATACTGAGTGATGTAGGGAGAGTTTCGTCACTACGCTAACCGTCTTCATGCAAAATACAGTAGATTTGAACTCCGATCTGACTGCATGGGCTTTACTTGTCCTTTCTTTCATCATCAAACATCCTGAGAGAACACACAGCCCAAAACTAGAAATGGTCCACCTGCTCCAATTTAGTTCTTCCTACTTGGCATTATATCTCCTTGTGTCTCTTCCCAGCCGATATCACATTCGTTTTTGAAATGCTAATTTTTATGCCATAATTCCTATATTTCTGTTGACGTTCTAATGTGTTAACTTGTACTCTTTTCACGGAGTTTGACATTATTACCAGGTCATAATAACCAGAAGCCAACTATGTTACCTGGTTTTCACCAAATTGAATCCCTCAATAATTCGTCTATTCAAATAGTACTAAATCCCTCATTCACTCTAGAAGTATAAATCACATACACTTCCTCTTGTAGAATTGGCAACAACTGGGCGCATACTAAAAACTTGATCATGATATACGTCTTAACATCGGCCAATGAACGATTTCTCCTTTCTACATCGTCTGAGAGCACATTGACTGGGATACGTATCAATGAAATACCTCTGTAAAAGCTGCAGTCCTTCGCGTTATTTTGCTAATAATTTGGGGAGATTATAACAACTTATGTCCAGTCATTTGAGTGTCTTTCCTCTGTTACATGCTAATTGTATGGTCTTACACAACCATTCTATTCCTGCATTCACACTATAAAAGTTTTGGTCGAATTTCACCTACCTCTGATGCTTTGTGATACTGTAGTTTATTTATTATCTTCTCCACTGTCTCAATAGTAAATCTGTTCCCGTCCTCATTCTCGGCTGCATAATCTCAAAATCTCCCACATTGCAGGAAAAATTTCCATTTATATTTATCAATTTCTCTAAATGATTTTACCACCTTCCCAGTGTTTATAGTGAGTTTAACAGGATTATGCAAATCACTACTAATTTCACTTTTACTCGATTTCCAAGATTCTTTATCACACTTCAAAAGGGATGTCCTGCTACCTTCTACTTTCTCCTCTCAATCTCATTTTATCTGTACTTTAAATAATCCCTAGAACATCCATTCATATCATACTAATTGACTCAAGTAGTTCTGCTATATACCTTCCATAATTTCTCTAATTCTTCCCCCCCCCCTCCCCCTCGACCACTCCCCCCCCCCCCCACCTATTATTTGTCATGTGCAGAATCACTTGTTTTAGGATCTGTCTGCGACTTACTACTGTGCCTAAATCATGTTGGGGGAAGCCGTCATCCAGCAGCCGCTCTCTCTCGGTAAATCGTCCATTAAGTTTTGTGATTTTCGAGAGCAACGAGGCTCCTTATGATCACCGAACATCACGTGAACTTGTACCTGGTGTAGGCGAGATCACTGACCGTCTCTTACCTAATGAGTGGGTAATGTGAAGCAAAACTTTAAGATAATGCCCGGAATTATGATGGTTACATTCTTTGTGTAAAGGAACGCTCTACATTGATAATGAGCCAGAACTCTATTAATGCTTTATACGTGCCACAGTGGTGCATCAACACGTCCAGTGTAACGTCATTTGTCGGACTTGAATGCTACCAGTACGTATTCTTGGTCGCAATGTGTGGAACACTCGGGTGTTTTAAGGTCACTTTCTTTTTTTTCGTCTGATTCCTGTTCATTAGACACTCATCGTTATTTGTTGTTAAATGCTCTGTGTCCGGAATTATCCTTTGGGCGCCTTTCTTCACTTTCTTGAGTTAGTACCTTAACTCAATCTCAAACTATAATTAATGTACTATAGTAACTTTTCAATTATTTTTCGAAGTAGAACTTTAAATCAAGGCCAGTCTAAAGTAGTACGTATGTCCACCATCTTGAATACAGGGTAGGCAATTAATGTTCTTGTCCTTTCGCCACATCAAATTGGTGAATTTCAAAATTCCAAGGTTATTAGAAGGTAAGTAAGCAATTGCATTATTTTATATTTTAAAAGATGGTGGAGGCACGTAACATTAGGCGTGATAGTGTAATGATTCCTTGTTCTCTCTTTCTGCCGATGAAGAGGCCTATAATTTCGAAGCTATTTCCGAGACCAAACACTAAGCCGGAAATGATAAAGAAAGTTCCTGATAATTTCCAGACTGAAGAGAGGAGGAAATTACTAGAGGATCATGGAAGAAGTGAAGCCTCAAGTGAAGGTGAGCAAACTCACTACCATTACTTACTTTTCCTCACACAAAGCTCAAGCACCAACAAATATTAACCTTTAGTAGGCAGTTACATGCTTTGCTGTATTATTTTATCACTATCACCTTCAAAAGAAGAATTGTATTTATTGCAGCTCTTCTGTGGTCTGGAAACTGACTTGCAAGCCCCAGTATCAGAGACAGATATGAAATTGACTTACCAGAACACTAAAGCATAAGGTAATGCAGTTTGTAAATTGATTCAACAAATTATTGAACGAGGCAATTGAACACTTCCTGACCTGGAAATTGAAGTTCATGTAATATTGCTAAGGGAGACTACCCGTGGAAGGTGTAATATATCTTAATTTCACAAGACAATATTATTTTTGACATGACATTGCGGAATTTATTAGTCAAACGATAAGCTATATACAGACCAATATAATATATTATATATATGCCACATGTTCACAATAACAATATGCTCTCCTGTATAGTTGATGGGATTAACATTGATACTACTGACAACATAACCTACTTTAATGAAACTGTAATGACTTACATAATATCTAAAACTATCACATATATCTCCTAAGTTATAAGGACACTGAAGGATTGACCACACACATTAAATTATTTCTCTTGCTTTTCATACATTGTTAAGTATATACTGTACTGAATTCCAAGCAATTCATACACTTATTTCGTAAACAGAATTTCATCTTGAGAACTCTGTGTCCATGGTCGTGCAACAGTCCAACAGTGTCTAAACATATAGAGCTTTACAGTATTTATTTACTCACAGTGAATATTATACCTTTCAGACAATTCTTCGGAGTATGGTTGACTGTTAACAAATGCCACCATAATTCGACTCACTTTCTGGACGTTAAAATGTGTCACATACTTACAACATTCAGTACATAAATTAATGCAGATACACATATTTCTGTAATAAATGTATAGCATTTGCTTTCCAATACATTGTGAACACAGAATGTCTGTCCTCTTAAGGAAATATTGACGCAATCAATTTAAGGCCCCGCAACAAACTAAATACTGCATATAAAGTGTTTCTTCGTGTTGTGACCTATGGTGAGATAATTCAAAATAGCATTCCCTCAAGAAACAAAGCGATTTCCAAACCTGAATTTTATAAGAGAAACGATGTTAAATTGTTCAAATTTGCATGTCACGCCCTGAAATTCTGAGTACACACTTCTAGTACAAATACATTTTCTTGGAAATAAATTATTGACGTTTAAGCAGTGCACAAATATTTCTCTGCAACGATAAAGATAGACAACTTAATATATCCCTCAAGATCAATTATTTTTACTTAGATATTTAATCAATGTAATGCACAAATGTGGCCACACCAACATCACAATCGTACTTAGTACATTATGCCACAAAAATATATGGTTTCTGTTTCCTGACACCTCATATCTCTGAGTTGAAAATTAGGGCGGGATATATTTGTGTGAAGTAAACAAAAAATGACATGTTGACAATTGAATGTTTTCTATTCCATACAGAAGGGGTAAGCAGGTGAGCAGCTCACGAAGGTTGCTAATTCTCACAGCCGCAGGTCGAGGAAGAAGTTTACTCGCTTGATGTAGCAGAAAAAGAAGGTTCCCCACCCATTCTGGCAATTTCCCGATATCGATAGAGATCGGAGATAGTCCAAAGAGAGTCAAGTCCACTTCATTCTCTCTCTGTTACAATATTGTTCATGATTTTGTTTTGCTTGTCTCATTGATATTCACATTTTTCTCACAGCGTGATTACTTCAGCACGTGGCGCTAACTTATGTATAATGACGTCAGTTCACCATTCATACAGGAGAATATATGGACGACGTTTCATAACATAAACCAGGTTATCAGGACATACAGAAAAGGAATTATTTTACAACTAAGAACAACACATTGTTCATTCTTAACACAATCATCGTGACTTGGTTATCCTTTTCTGTGATAAATGCTTGATAAACCAAATTGCAATTAAAACGAATGAATCAAAGCGTTTGGAACGTTTTCGGTTGGGAGAGGCGGAAAAGGAGGAGAGCACCAACTTCAGCGGCTGGATATGGACACGTGGAACTCTCCACCCTGCATTTGATTAACGTAAAGTGCATGGGACTTCTTTATATGATATATTTCACAATAACAATTCACCTAGGTACTCTTATAGAGACTGGGTAGTAGAAACAGGCAGGTCTTTGTTTATAAGGTGAATTCCAAATAGTTTAAAATAGTTATTAAAATGGCATTACATTGGCATAATTTGCATAGAAACGTGGATACGTTGCTAGATAATTAAACTATCATCGATGATACCATGTAGTATTTGTCAGTCTTGTGATCGGCTAAATCTCGTATCACTGTAATACGTTTGTCTATACCGTTAAAATCAATATCCGTACCCCATCGGTAATCGATATGGTTCTCGCACTGTATTGTCGATATTTAGCGGAAATGTTGTCCTGCGGAGTTGCAATTTCTTAATTTGAGTACATGTTCACATCGATTTCTCGGCTGAATTCAAGAATAAATATATTATTTATGGGTCTTACAGATTATTACGTAAAGTAAGATTGTCGTCAACACTGGCATTTCGTGAATTCCGTTCCATTTACTTACTAAAAACATGGCGAAGTAGATAAATTTTCAGATTTCTCACTAAAATGAAAATCTTAAAGGTCTAAGCTGCCTGTAAACTCACACATTATGTCTGATATGCATAGTATAGTATCGTATAGTCCATTGGCAACGATTATCCTCCACCAGTGTCCATAAAACTGTTGGATACATTTCTGGAAGGCGTATCGTCGATTCCATCATTACTTCCTTGAGTCGAAATGTTACCACTGAACAGTAACACGACATTCTGCATTGCCTGGTGTATTAGTTTATAACAACGTCATGAATTGCGCTGGCAGGAAGATTTGCTGCTCCTTCACGATGATAACCTCATGCGTCACTAATTTCATGCGTTAAACGATCTCCAGAGACAAGGCACGACTCACAATTCCTGAGTACTCACCGAAGCGGGCACTCTGCAACACTGTTCTCTTCAAATGTTTATTGAGCTACTTCATATGTAGACGAGTTCTACTGTCTGCTGAAGGAGTGATAACATAATCGACGCCGATTTCATGTTTGATTCCCAAAACCACATGAAAGGAGTGTTTTAAGAGAGATGCATCCTGACTGAGGGATATTGATTTGACAGTGGATGTGCACAGCACTTCACACATTCTATATATATTTGCCAATAACCGGTTTAATTCTCGAACATGATGGCTGAAGTCGTAGAAACCAGAATCATCTAACAATCAATAGCTGAATAATGAACAATATAAAAACTCATATTTTAAACTTCACTTCTTAAAGATAAGTTCCCAAAATAAACTTTTTATATTTACCAAAGAATTCAAACTATTTTTTTCATATTGAAGATTATGGTGCGTGAATCAAATTTGAGACGTGTTAAAAAAAAGTTAATCGAATATGATTGCAATTCTGCACACTTCATATACTTTACTGATTTTATATCATTATCGTGAGAGCTTCATTTCTTATTTTGTAGGATAGTTTCCGATAAAAGGGATATTGGTTTTACTGGAAATGTGCATGTATTCCAAGTTCCAGTGAGAATCTGATTTCCTTATTGCTGATACCTGTTAGTACATTCCAAAGATGGAGACGTTTCAAATTACAGTAGAACATGAAGTAAGATACAAAGCAATAAATGGAAATTCTAACTACTTTATTGCATTAAACGTTATTTACTTATTGATATATTATTAAAGTAACAGAAAGATAAAATAAATATAGTTATCTTGGTAGAGTGTTGTATAATGCGTATGCCTTGTTATATCAGTGGATAAAATAAGTATTTAGTTGGTATTCATTGATATTATTAATTTTGAACGAACATTTTAAAACAAAGAAGTATTTGAACTTCAATCAAGGGAACAATAGGAAAGTAATGTAAAATATTCAAACTAGTTTTCCCAATTAAACAACACTTTATTCTTTATCCTGATAAGATGCCCCAACAGTGTAGCTGAGAAAGCTCAATGACTGGAATGGGTAGCTGCACCTTCGGAGATCCAGCGTTCGAATTACTAAGCTGACGGTAGCCATCTTGAGTGTGTTGTCAACCGAGAATTTCCTTTCTCACCCTTTGTTCTCCCGAATGGTACTCGGCATCAAGATTAGAGGTATCTAAACCCCAAGAATTATACTACAGAGAAAATTACAGTTACCACATTCATACAGGTTATCTGAAAAGTTCTACATGCACCCATTTACGCAGGACTTATTACTAAAATATGCATAGTCTTTAAATAAAGATACAAAAATATCGACCACAACAAAAACAGCTCTGGCGATACCTTCCCCCTGCCATCTATTTCTCCTTGTTGAAACACCTGCCTCTCCAAATCTTTATATAAGTATTTATGTCTGTATATTTCCTTATGATAATACGTCACAATTTTATTCGAAAATTATATTCCACAATAGTGTGTATAAATATAGTAAATGGCAACTTCCATTGTGTTAAATAATAAACTTGTTATTTGGAAAGGTAATTTACAGCAAATAAGTACTTGATTGTTCTGATAGTTTGTTTCCTTACCGTACGATGAAATGTAAAATTGCTCTTCTATCGGAGAACTCGCATAGGGAGGCCCAATAACCTTGGATGGATAATGGTAATATATTTTGCATAAATCTCTGAAATAATATACACTTACAAAATTGTACGTGGTTGGCTGCATGGTGCTGCGGCAAAGTTCTCGACTGCTTTTCCCAAGGCTATAGAATTGAGTCCTGGCGCAGTTAGTGGACATTTTTGGGCGCATAAATGCGAGGGAGCCGTGCCCATAGGTCTACTAGCACGTCAAGAATCCCCCCTCGGGGAAAAGTTCCGGTACCCCTATAATAGTGTACGTGTTCACCGAGTGAAGAGCATGTTTTACATAGAATCTAAGAAGGCAACATTGAAGAAATTGCTTCCAAGTTTACTATATCCCTAAAGTACGTTCTAATTTAATTGTTAGAGAACATGGGTATTTGAGGACAGATCAGTGCTGAAGCACACATTCTTGAGGAATAAATCCAGCACAAATATTGTTAGAGGTTTATTCTATAATTAATATATCCTAATAGAAACTCCTATGTATCGTGTTCAGGCGAATCCTCGGGCATAGCAGTGGTAACTAATCGATCTCTTACTGAATCCCCTTTATATAACACATTACTTTTGAGTCATCTAAAGCGAACTGTTTATGAAGACACTAATTTTGAGGTACCCTTACAGAAATAACCCGACATCCTGAAATATCAGTGTAACGCAAAACATTGAATTAATATACAAATGTAAGCTAACATATATTTTCACCAGCTAAGAGCTAAATCTCTGATTCTTAGAAATACACATTCTGTAACAAACTTCTGTTTGTTGTTGTTGTTCATTAGTCATACGGCATGTCATTACTCATAAGAAATCGTCTTAATGTAACCTTCAGAAGGCTTTTCAAATCATATTCTACGCCACAGTCATTGCTGTTCAAAATCTTATGTGTTGCTACTCTTGGAGAAACTGAGTGCCGTTCTGAGCTTCTTGCGAACACGTGGAGATGTCCATTTGTTAGCTATTCCCAAGAGAGGACGAAGTTCATTAGGAGAAACACCTTCATCAACATCGTCTGCTTCTGTCTTGATTTCCATTTTCTAGAAAGAATGAAACATTTCACTTTTAATGAATATTAGTTAACATACACACCATGATCATCATCATAAAGTCACCGAGTAATCGATAACACTTGGCATATGGTTTCTTTATCTAAAGCTTATGATATCCTCAACTAGTGTTTTGAAGAATTCAACATATCTGTTGCAGGAACTTTTATTTCCTTTCTTGTATTCTAATCATGCCATCGACGAGAAACGCTGTATAATCTTCCACTAATATAATGTTTATCTACTGATATATAGTCTATCTCTATAGCCTACAAATACAAAAATCCTACATTGTGGCCACACAAAATATTTCACCGGTTTTTAATATCTCGAAAAATATTATAACAATCAAATTGAAATTTTGTATCGTGATAGAAGACCACTAGTATTACAGTTATGCATCTTTCGATAAACTGATGAATAATAACACAACATGGCGGCCAAGTCAATTTCAAATATTTACCATGACTTATTTATTAATCAGAGAGCAGTGAATCGTGGCATGACGAATATTTGTATTGCTTAATAAATTTTCATCTAATTTTGTCCAATTGCTTTAATAAATTCAAGATGGTAACAGCTTACAGATGTGTAAATGATTGGCGTTATCTTTGTAGCTGGTGCTTTAACATGCACTAAACAAAAAGCTAAACTAATCCCTTTAATACCGGAAATTACGAAACCCATATGATCAGACGCCATTCAGACGATCTATATATGTGCCATTTTTGGAATAGTTTCCATGCATACCTTCTGAAATATCCAACGTAGATTTCAATTGAGTTTTTTTCAGCAGTTGGTAGCACTGCATTCACATTCAGGTAGTCAGGAGATGCCCTGGCCTAGATATTCACTCCTATCAATTTTTTGTCGATAAACTTAACCATTTAGAAAGTGATAAGGAGGGGGTTTTCAAATAGAGAGAAGGAAACACACACTCATCTGCCCGGATTTTTCTCATGAGTCAATTTTTTCGTCAGGTTTGCAAAATGTGAAGAGTAGGCTAAAATTTCAGGTGTCAGGTAAATAAAAACCAGTTTAAGAAAAATTACGAGCCTTACATTAGTCGCATATGATGTGTAACATCTGACATAGAAGAAACCTCACGTGAAATTGTTGATACACCGGTATTTTGTAGTATTATTGGCACAAATATTAATCTGTTGTAAAAGGGAGTGTTTTACAGACATTGTAGTTTATAATACGGAATTTATTTTATTAGATGATTTGTAGCTTCCACCAGCACTAGTCTAAATAAAGAATACGATATGGATCAACTAGATTAATAGACGCGACACCGCTCATAACCTTAAATTCCTTATAAACAAGTCCTCTTGATTCACAGACCAACACGTAATTTCATATGGATTCTGTTAAAATGAGTCATATTGATATGATAAATATCGTTTAAAATGATAATCTGGTAGCAAAAATATCTACCTCGCCCAGGATTCGAACCCAAGATGTCTAGATTCACAGTCATACGCATTAACCCCACGGCTATTTCAACTACGCGCATATTCTGCACAAGATGGTGACTTATTTCCACGTTCCAATAATACTGCATTACGGAATTAAGTTTCATTTATATTTTGCTTGTTTCGATAATGTTCCTGAGTGACATTGAGTTTAAAATGCCTGATGCCAATGCAATGCCGACTACTTACAATGTTTGATATTAAGGCATTTTACCATTTAAATACTGAAACGAAGACTTCGAACATGTACCATGTCATTTGTTTAAATCACATGACACCAGAGTTCGCATGAGCGTTTTCCGTTCAGTATGTCATATACATTCCACATGGCCGAGAGTGCGTCATGGTATCAATTTTCGACACCGCGTGCTGATTGTTTCTCTTACCAGTGCCAGCTGGATCGATCGATCGAGTTGGCAGTGCGTCTTATACTTCCGTTCGAACCACCACTGCCAGCTAGGGCACACTTCCATTCGATCGATCGAGCGGGCAGTGCATACTTCCGTTGTCCACCACTGCCAGCTAGTACACTTCCGTTTGATCGAACGAGCGGGGAGTGCATACTTCCGTTGTCCACCACTGCCAGCTAGTACACTTCCGTTTGATCGATCGAGCGGGCAGTGCATACTTCCGTTTGATCCACCACTGCCAGCTCGATCTTTCCGATCCACTTCCGTCCCCAATTTTCAAAATCACTCCCACAAAACTATCCAGCAACCGAGCGGAAAGATGTTACACATCAATAATGTGAATAAATAATGTTCCATACGTAACATACAATACTAATTCCTCATTCTTACATGGTGCAGTGTAATGAAATATCCAAAAACATCAAACGAGAATCATACTGTACGTCCATTTAAATACGTCCACTCGGAGGTATGAACCCAGTTGCACACGTATCATCTGGCCAATTTGAATTATAACACTACACTCAGATTATATGGGTTTAATTGGCCTTTTAATAAAAACAAATAATGATTTTCAGTTGCCCATAATAAAAGTAAATAATTCTCAGCTTACAGAAGTTGAATGATTGGCGTTATCTTTGTAGCTGGTGCTTTATCAAGCACTAAACAAAAAGCTAAACAAATCCTATTAATATCGGAAATGACGAAAATGGCGAAGGAGAGCTGATAGTAAGGGCACATTTCAAGAACTGTATAAAACATAGTTATGGTAGAATTAAGAATATTTTGAAGACATTTCTTTCAGCAATGATGTACGTGTTTCCTTCGAAATGTGGATTTTTGTACAAGGATTCTGACAGGCGAAGTCATAAAATTAATGCTCTTACTAGTAATGTGTTCTCTGTATCCCCCCGTAAGGGAAGCACTGAATGTAATATGACACAGTCTTCTCTTGTTTTTGCGAGTTATCACCACACTAGAGTACGCAATTACCTGTACAATCAATCTCAACAGGAGATGTTGTGTCTCCAATGAAGAAGATATTTCCTTTAGTCGCCTCTTTTGCTTGGTTAATTCTTCGGTGACGAAGTCTTCACTGTTCTCGAATACCATCTCCAGCCCTGGAATATGAAAATGTATGTCTGTAAGTATACTGCATTTTACTGACAGATAATCATTATATATTCATGAAACTATCTTTCCCCTCTACCCAAACCCCTTAACTTGAAAAACTAGAGGGTTTCCAAAATTATCAAGATGTCATTAAAGAACACGTAGCCAAATTTCTCTGAAATGTATGGTTCTAGGGAGAGGGTACATTTCTTGGTAGTAATATAGGCCAGTGGAACTTGAGTATAATGTAAAAATTATTTGTTTGAACTTCAAACCAAACAATGGATATGGAAAGAAGAAGACAGACCCAGTATGGACTTAACAATCCTCAACAAACAAACCCTGGATTTGGAAGGGGGGATTACATTGCGGGACAGGCCCACTAATGACGTGGATATTCCTCATCAAAACAAATTGGTCAACTTGAACGGAGAACAGAGCGCAGTGGTATAACCATGACTCAGGATTTTTCTAGAAGGGTGATCCATATCTGGACTTGGGGATTTGAGAATAATACACACTGAAATGACTGCCTAGTCAGGTATCCTTGAGCAGGGCGATTTTGAAGATTTGAAGACCGCAAAATATAGATACGCCAAAAGTTCGACTGAACTTGGTAATTTGTCAACAGCCAATCACCGTGGGAGAAATTTGAAGACATATTGAGTGGGGGCCGTAACTAAGGCAGCTAGGACTCAAATGGATGAAGAAGTCGAAGTAGTGGGAATTCGTGGTATATATTTAAGACGAAGACGATTTTTTTCTTCATCCGTGTGGATTCTTTGATTTGTTCGTGTGACCAGACTTGTTTCATTTTGAATGCGTCCATGTCACTTTGTGATTGATGGTCAGATACTCGAACATCTCTACATAGTATAAAACTAAGTCCCCGATTCTTGGATGTTACGGGTAAACTCGAGAACCACTGGATGGATTTTGATGTGGTTTTCACAATTCTGTAAAGAATATCTCGAGGATGATTTTTGTAGAAAATAATTTATTTATGATCAAAGGAAGCCGAGCAGTAACGATTTCAGTGGAAAAGTCGGAAAAAAAACTGGCGTCCGAGCGCTTTGTATGCTTACACTGGGCAAACCGTTAAAAATATCTAAATACTATGAGTGTACGAATTTTTCAGCATGAAAAGTTCTACAAAAAAGTCCGCGAGAGCTTATGTCTATCTTCAATACGTCGCCCACTATAAGTGTTTTTACGTTGTAATTTCTTCCAACCATGCCCATTCAACTACTGAGGCGTCAATTTACGAGCTAGCTAAGGGCGAGTCTATCATCCAAGTAACAGCCTAGCTACCGTGCGAACCTATTGACCCAGATACAGCCCTGGAAGTGCAACTCGGGTTTTCATCATTTCGCCTGTGAAACACAGTCAAAATAAGATTGGACGTAAGGGGGATTTGAGTTTCATTCACCTCACCATTCCCGGGAAGTGGAACTCTCATTTCGCCTGAGAACTTTTCGTTCCGCAAAATTCATAGTGAGTTTAAGATTGGACGGAAGGGGGATTATATTAAATTATACTGATTGGCGTATAATCTCTACTCAGTATAAAACAAAGTCCCCGATTCTTGGATGTCATGGGTAATCTCGAGAATCACTGAATGGATTTTGATGCGGTTTTCACCATTCTGTCAAGGATATCTTGAGGAAGGTTTCTGTAGAAAATTATTTATTTATGACCAAAGGAAGTCAAGCTCTAACGATTTCAGTGAAAAGGTCGAATAAAAACTGGCGCCGTGTTCTTTTAAGCTTACGCTGGGCAAACAGTTAAAAATATCTATATACTATGAGTGTAAGAATTGTTCAGCATGAAAAGTTCTACAAAAAAGCCCGGGAGAGCATATTCAATATATCGCCAGCTATATGTGTTTTTACGTTTCCATTTCTTCAAACAATCCCCATTCATTTACTGAGGCGACAGTTTACGACCTAGCTAGGGGCGAGTCTATCACCCCAGTTACAGCTTATCTAGCGGACGAGCTTATTGCCTCAGATACAGCCAGCAGCAAACTGTCGAATCGTTTTGAGTTAAAAACTTTAGAGAAGAGTGGTTGTGTTTGGAGTTTCCCTGGAATTGCAACTCGTCTTTTCTTCATTTCGCCTGTGAACTTTTCGTTCCACAAAATTCACAGTCAAGTTTAAGATTGGACGGAAGGGGGATTTGTGTTTCATGCACCTCGTCATTCTTAAATTACGTCTGACAAGAATTTGTTGCACATGCATCTCCATGAAAATATAATTAATAGTCCAGTCAGTAATGCATTCATAACTGTTCCCGGGCGAAGCCGGTTCGGGTTGCTTGTTGTATATAATTCAGATACATCACTCTGACTTACAAATTCGCCAGAGATGGTTAGTTTGAAATTTCACTGATCAGTCTCAAATATCAGTATTATGTGTGACTTCAGTTCGCTATAAGTTCAGTTGAAGTCAGTGGAATATACATATTCAGTCCAGCTGACACATTACTTGGTTGTGTATGATCATGTTCATGGCGATGACGTTGGGAATCAGAACTCCGTCATCTAATTCAACAATTGTATAACTTCAAAACTTCAAACATCATAATCTTCAAACTTCAAAGGCGACTTCAGGAACTTCGATTCTACGTCTACGATGCATCTACATCAACAAGAATGACTTTGAAGTGTCAACTCGGTGTGCTACGAAATAATGCAATACCTGAGTAACTCTGAAACTTCATTTTTGGACAACCTTAAGTTCAAACTGTTTTATTAATTTAACGTCAATTTGAGTACTCCTCCTTATCTAACTTAGCCACGTAATTCATTGAATTCAGTAGATTCAGTATATTCTTATTATTATTATTATTATTATTATTACTCAGCCTTTTTGATTTTTTTGCACACTTTGTTTTTTATCGATAAATTAATTTCTTTAACTTTATGATAGGATTGTTCTCATTGGTAGCTAGATATTACTTTAAGGCATCCGTAACTCCTAATGTGATACCTGATGGGATGGTTGACTTCGTCACGCCACGACTTGAGAGGAGAGGATCTTGTTGCTCGACACATATTTTATTACTAGCAGTAGTGCCCGGCTTCGCCCGGTGGATTTATTTATTTTATGGATGATAATGAATACTACTACAGAACTGGCACATGATACGTAACTAACAGAAACCTATATTTTAAAAATATATATTTTTGTGGTGGTGGTGGTGGTGGTTGTTGTGTAGGTGATAAGTAGTACAGTATAATGGACGTAACATTCAGGTCAATTTCCCGTAATGATAATTATGAATAAGGAAACAGCTATTTACTAACTACAGCACTGAAACATGTAATTTGCAAACACATTTACAAAAGAAATAGAAAGAACAGTAAGTGAAACAAACGACATTGCCTAGGGCCTATATCTCATTGGCTGTTAAAATTATAGAGACCAATAATGTCGTCTTTTGTTGCATAGCACCGTAGGAAAATAATCAGAACTGTTTGGCAAACTTTGGCTGTCCCGAGCTACTGAGGTAGCAATAGTATCATTTATCGCCACAAAGCGCTAACGGTAAGTTTCAGAATAAATGAAGGTAAATTTGAAAGCACCAACGCTTATTGCAGCTGATAACCTCAATGTACTGCACCAACACCATTGTACTTATACAGAGGCATAAAATTTTCATGATGATAACTGTTTAAAGGGACCTAAGAAACCTTTTTGCACTAATTACCCACCCCCCCATGACTGCAATTTATAAACAGCGCAAGATGCAACTATTTTCGCAATTCTGCACCAGAACACTGGCAGGGGTGACGTGAAGCAGCCCGAACTGCCCGTCAACAACAGACTTATTAAAATACTCTTACAGTTACACTACTACGGACACGAATGGTTCTATGGCCTTAATACGTGGTTTTCAAGTTCATTTTGTCTGTTATTCTAAATGTAGGGAATGGGGAGCGTTGTCTAAAATATCAAGTGAACAGTGTTACCAGCAGGGTTTCAAAGTGTATGTAAAATTTGGTGCAATTAAGAGAAACGGTGTAGATTTGTGATGAAGGGCCTAAATGCAGGGAATGGAGGGGTCTGTCCAAAATTCCATGCAGTCAGTGTTACTCGCAGGGTTCCAAAGGGTAAGTATGCAAATTGCCGTTCAGATCGGTGCAACGGTATAGATGTGTACCAAAGGGCCTAAATGCAGGGAATGGATGGGTCTGTCTAAAATTTCATGCAGTCAGTGTTACTCGCAGGGTTCCAAAGGGTAAGTATACTAATTGCCATTCAGATCGGTGAAACGGTATAGATGTGTGCCAAAGGGCCTAAATGCAGGGAATGGAGTGGTCTGTCCGAAATTTCATGTAAACAGTGTTACTCGTAGGGTTCCAAAGGGTAAGTATACAACTTTTGGTACAGATTGGTGAAAGGGTGTAGATTTGTGCCAAAGGGCCTAAATGCAGGGAATGGACTGGTCTGTCATATATTTCATGTAGGCAGCGTTACTCGCAGGGTTCCAAAGGGTAGGTATACAAATTTTGGTTCAGATCGGTGAAACGGTGTAGATTTGTGTCAAAGGGCCTAAATGCAGGGAATGGAGTGTTCTGTCCGAAATTTCATGCAGACTGTGTTACTCTCAGGGTACCAAAGGGTAAGTATGCACATTTTGGTTCAGATCGGTGAAACGGTGTAGATTTGTGCCAAAGGGCCTAAATGCAGGGAATGGAGTGTTCGGTCCGAAATTTCATGCAGACTGTGTTACTCGCAGGGTTCCAAAGGGTAAGTATACACATTTTGGTTCAGATAGGTGAAACGGTGTACGTATCACTAACCATAACGCCAGCGCATGCGGATAGAGCTGTTAGGGAGCACTTGTCCTACCGACTTACTGAACAAAAATCAATCTTGAAGGTCACCTGAGAGGTGTAGCCTAATGCTACATAGCCTAAACTAGTCCTCTTGAATCACGCTATCATATAAAAATAAAAAATGTCGAATCGGACTGGTAGTTCCAGAGATTAGCGCGTTTAAACACATAAACACACAAACACACAAACTCTTCAGCTTTATTATATTAGTATTGAACCCTTATGATATCATCTGATATAATAATGATTCATATTTTTTTTATTTATTATATTTGAAAGAGGGTATTCATACAAGCAGCAGTGGATTCGAGTTGATGAAAAATGTTGCAACTATTGGGAGTTAGACAATGAGACAAGTATATTTAAACCAAGCTTTTGAGACAAGGAAAGGTGTGCCATAATTCCTGGAACTGATGAGGTCAACGTCCAATATGCGTGGCTTCAGTTAGCAGGCCATGAGACGGTTGCTATGGATTTACGCGAGCAGGAGTAGGGGAAACAGGATCTGACAGGAAGAAGATGCTTGTACGTCATAATTGGGGAGGAGTCTCTAGGTCAAACTCTCCGATATGAATTTGAATCAACGAATGAAGCAAGGCACGCTTCAGGCCCGCGAAAAGTAGCGTACCTTTGATTTGGCGAAAAAATGAATATTAATAAAACCCATGAGCATTTATGACTCCGCCGAACAGATTCTTAACCTGTGCAATAAGAGAAGCTCAATGAAATTAGTCGCAAGTCCGCGACTTAAAAACTCCGAATTATTTTTAAAATTCGTCCCCATTATTGTCAATTTGCTGTGTTCTGTATAAATGTAGCCGAGCTGAGGGTTGAACTGACTTTATTTCGATGTGTCGTGGGCGACACTTGTGTAGACTTTATTTCTATGTGTCGTGGGCGACACTTGTGTAGACTTTATTTTGTGGTCTCGTGAGTGACACTTGTGTATAATTTGCGTGTAAATAGTATAAGTTATCAGGCATATAAATATTTAGGGAATGTTTTCTTCAAATAAATTGCTCAGGACATTGAGTGGATATTATCAGCTCATTTAGCAATTTTAGTAGTCAATTGCAGTACTGTGAAATAACTGAACATTTCTATCCTAAGAGGATCAAGATGTCTGGAACGAGGCCAACAGTCCGAAGTATGAACGTGGACACACCATCGACGATGACGATTTCCGGCTAGAAAAACTGCTGGGTCATGTGTGGCGATGTGAGCTGAGGTGTTTTGGCGAAGGGATAAGTAAAACATATTGATTATTCAATTTTAGTCGTAGTTAGATCGGCTGGGGAAATGTAAATGTTTTCTTGTATTTTTTTCATTATTGTATTTTGATTCTTATTCAGTGTACCGACACTCGATCGTAATGTCGTGCGTGACTATTTTATTGTTCTGATTTAGATGATTGTAATGTAACTTGTAATTGTACAATGCGTGTACTTTGTATTGTTCATATCGCTTGAGCGGAACTTATGGTTTGAGTGATAAATGGTGCTGTGTATTTTAAACATTAACGATAAAACTAGAATTTTGGGGGGTAACATTTAACCTTGAGATTGATAAACAGGCGTTTTTATTGTGATTTGCCTAGTGCAATTTTATTTGCAGGAACCATAGTTCTCTTAGTAAAAATGTAAATCTAATGAAGTAATGATTTTATTTGATCTTGGGGAAAGCGGTTTAAGTCTTTCCATGGGATCTTAAATCTGGACGTATTTCAGTTGGCGAGATGAGAGATGAAGTCATTACCCAGGTGTGCGTTATATTGGTTATGTGTGATGATGTGTGTCTACATGCGCGGGGAACATCGTGGTAATCAGCCCACGATTCCTGTCTGCAGCAATATATAATTAAAGGCGGTATGAACTCCGAGGAGGCTACTGACCGAGTCGTCGTGTCTTAATTCCTGAGAGAATTATTGGGACAAAAATAGGTATTTTATACACACAGGTTTTTCAGGAAATACAAGGTACTTCCAGGATCTAGAGCTGCCGTGAGCAAGCTTCCGATCTTATTATGCAACCCACAGGGTAAATGGCATTTGACTTCAATAGGGACGGACAGATTTAAGATAACACTAATTAGTTTTGAGGCCGGGGTACCGTGTCCTCTTCTCTTAAAGTAAGATGAGCCTGTATTCTGTATCTGGATTTAAAGGGGAGATTGCCATACTCAGACCATAATTTTCATGCATTAAGTTGAATTGATATTTATTTGTGTGTTATAATTAAATGCCACTGGGCATAGTGTTGTTCTTGTTATTTTGATATAATCCATTTTGGATTGTGGTGGTTATTGTAAATAGTAGAATGACGTTCGGTCATGTCCTCGTGTATTTTGTTGTAGTCACGTACGCTTGTGTTGATTTTACCAAGACCCGTTTGGGCAATTAGACGTGTTTTGGCACGTTGTCAAGATCTCGTTCGGAGATCTATTTTGTATTAGGGTATAAGGGTAGCGGGTGTCGGATTTTCTTAAGTGCCTTGTTGTGTGTTCCCTAAGCTAATCTAATTTACGCAGAATTACGGATTCGTTGCTTGACGGGAAACCAGATGGTAACGGATCACGTAACCGTACTTATTTCCTTCATATAGTCAAAACATCGTCACGCGTGCACAAGTATAGATTTGAAGTAGACGTAGTATTTCAAACGTCTTTTTATTAATAATCTCTCCTGAGATATTAATTTTAAATGGTAAACTGTGGATATTTGAATGCCACTTGATTGATGCAGACACAACTTAGAATTTGCAGTTGTGATCAATTTAGAAGTGTGGGAGTAAATTCGAGATGTTGTTTTTTTATTGTTGTTATTTTTTGTTATTAAACTTGTTATTTAGTATACTGGTTTACCTCCTTTCTTTAATTATTGTATTTGCCCTATGTATCCTTTTCATCTATGAGAAGCAAAATTTAACTGCACGGCTATCATGGACCGAAACATTACCCGAAATTGAGTCTCGATGCGCTTCTTTTTACAAGGGTTCAGTATAGATTATTATTAATTTATAAATTTGGTTTACAACAGCTGGTTGTGACCTGGCACCCGACAACTTATTCATTCATTGTTAATATGAATTATCAGGTAAACCAAAGCATCTCATTTGGTCGCCCAACTGTGGATATAATCCAAACATCTCATACTGGCTTGTCGATATCAATGTCTTATACTTTCAAGATGGCAGCTGCGTGCAATATGCAGTGTGATAGTCTTATGACTAATGCTATCTAAATCTTTTAAAAGGTACTCCTCGCTTACATGGGTACATACGTTATGGATTATAGAGCTCGCATTATTCGCACGGCCGCTATCTTGAAATTATTGGGTGGATGGCCTTGTAGTTTGGGCCCCATAAGTTTTTAGAATTGAAGGGTCTCTATTTAGTGTGGTGGAGATACAAAGATTAGTTTAGTCTGATTTCTATGTAAACTTTCAACACTTGGGTGGCCACCATTTTTTAATCTTTAAGATGGTGGTAATATGAAACATGACATTGGGGTGTACCAGTGCTACGTCTGAACCATTTAGGTTTCGTTGTGTAGGATTTGATAAGATGGGACAGGCATACACACACACACATAAACACATTGGCCCACGTAGATCTTGTAAGTCTACTTTAATTTTTTGCAAAAATCGAAAGTAGGTTGAATGTTGTTGTTGTTGGTTATTTGGGGGCTTTGCGACATCATGGTCATGCAGCCCCATGTACTTGGGTGTGTGTCTAATTTGTCTTGTAACCTGTGTAACTGTGATGTCTGCACTAGTGTTTGTATTTGCAATTGAGGTAGGATTTAAGTAGAAAGCGGCCAAAACGTAGAATTGGGAAACCACGTAAAACCACTTACTGGATGACTGAGGTAGGAATCGAACCCGCCTCTTTTCAGTTTACCTCACGAGGTTGAGTGTACACCGTTCCAGCCCTCAAACCAGAATTAATCTCTTGGTAGAGCCGGGAATCATACCCGTGCCTCCGCGGTGACAGTCAAGCCACTACTAAATGTGAAAGTGTCAAATCTACTAAATGGATACTAGTGGCTGTCAGCTTAGGTATGAATTCACACAGGAAATCCATAGTTTTCTTAGGAATCATCTGGCATTGGAGCTAATTTCAACTGAATCAACAACATAATGTTGTATTGTCTACATCAACGTGAGAATTCACTAGGCGGAAATTTATTTACAGGACCATTCAACAAATATAACGTTTTGAACTCAGGAATTATACTTCTTTTACTGGGATTTAGACATCAGATTATTTCCCTCCCACAAAGCTCACTGTAATTTTTCATGTAGCGTTCATATTTTTATCAAAATTATAAAACTCATTGATTTGGGGGCGATTACAGCATCTAAAATATGTTCCATCACAGGAAACTAAACAATGTTGAAGGCCAAGTGAAGTTCCGGCCCAATTTGCTCCCGTGGTATTTTAACTAATATAACTTTCTGATTTCTTCCCACGCACAAAGGTTGAAAGTAAGGCATTTTGGCCACTTGCTCTTTGTGATACAATAAATTCTCTTATGGTTTAAACTATTAAGCATGGGTTTACATGTATATCTTAGCTGGGTTACTGTCAAGACCTTATTCGTGACTGCTTGGTATCTTTGAGTAGTACACACCTCTCGTAATCCTGATGTGTTGTGCTAAATATGTTTCTATTTAGCTATAACTAGTTCAAACAGTCTTTTTAAAAATCTATTTAAAGAAAATTACCATCTTCTGAAAAAGGATTACAGAACCATTTCCGTAACACAGCATCAAAAAATCCCAGTTTTCCTTTGTTATCGTTGGGATATTCAATCCACTCCATTTTATCTACTTTCTCTAGAAGAAAGCGAGGTAATTTTCTCTCCAATTCCGTGTGAAGAACAACCTGTAAACATACAAAAATAGAACGACTATGAACTCGCTTACTACACAAATTCACAAGATCATAATGAGTTTAAATAGCATTAATTTGGTCACATTATCATAGAATAACACACTAAGGTACAGTAAGATATACTGTAGATCACGTGTCACTGCACTCAATATGATCTGAATGGTTCAAGAAATTTTGAGAAAGAAACACGAAGGGAAGACGACTGAAATATGTAAACAGTAATTCATATGGCATCTATTCCAATAATCAACATTTCCAATTATACTGGAAGGAAAGAAGGCACTTCCAGAATTACAATCGAAATATAAGGTGACAAAAGAATAGACGTGAATACAAGTATTACACGCGCATTCTAGTTTCTGCAATTTCTTCCTATCTAGGGGTGTCTGGAATGAATTTGCTGATGAAATACGATCATTGATGTCTTCCTTGTTGTCTGATCAAAATATCTACTCAGTTCCAGCAGGATACGGTAGTTGCAAGTGTACAAATATATTTCGAAGTGTTTAAAAGACGTAACTCGGTGCAAGACTTGTATACTCATTACAGTAGCTCAAAAATACTACAAACAGTTTGTCTTTGAATATGCGTGGGCAGGAATAGGATAAAGGACGATGATAGCAGCACGCAGGGCAAGGCATGTTCCCATCTTTCGGACCATGGAATACAAGTCACCTCAACAGTTGAGCACAACGAACTTGCCCGTTGCTGGAGCTAATGGCACAGACATCTAGTTTGACGTAGATTCTTCATTGCCCACCTATATTGTATTCGTAGTTGTTGACAAGCACTTAACTAATTCACTGACAAAGGACGACTGATTTGTATACACACCGTAGGCATTTAAACCCTAACAGCCAGGGGAGGCAAACGGAGAAGGGATGACCACGCAATGTTTTACATTTCTCTCAGAACCAAACACAGAGAGGTTGGTCTATACATGTGTGTGTTTGTGTATTTACAGTTATTTTATTTATTTATCGTATGGCTTTTAGTGCCGGGAGTGTCCGAGGACATGTTCGGCTCGCCTGAGTCTGTAGCTGCTTCCAGCGGATACCCTATATAAAGGATGAGCTACAAGTTCCGATCAATTTCAAGTAGTTCCAACTTTCGCCACCAGATATCAATGATACCTAGTGGTGAACGTTGGAACTTTGATAGAGCGTTCTGACGAAATCTAACCTAACAAATTTTGCTTTACACAAGTTTAGTCTGTGAAAGGATCTTTTACATGCCATAAATCTATGACATTGGACCGCCGGCTTTACTTCCCCTCCGAAGGAAGGCATACTGAAGGATTTTTAACGCTCTTAAAAAATCCGACGACTTCGGCCGGGTTTGAACCCGCTATCTTGGGCATAGCAGTTCATGTATTTACAGTGACTGTATGCAATAAAATGTTACTCGATAGTTCAATTATTTACAATAATAC
The DNA here is from genome assembly GCA_946902985.2 of Meconema thalassinum. NCBI lineage: Eukaryota > Metazoa > Arthropoda > Insecta > Orthoptera > Tettigoniidae > Meconema > Meconema thalassinum. The sequence continues at coordinate 800,658,660 of OX336389.2, read as the reverse complement.
GCCGATGAGCCATTACATTATGCTCGTCTCGCCCCAAGGCATTTACAGCTTGTACACGTGAAACTTTGGAAGAATGGAACATGGACAGGTCTTCATCACCACTATTGTAACTGTCTCTAGTACAAGTAGGAGAAACTCAGCATATCTCTCCGAGTTCGACACAGGTCAAATTGTAACGGCATATCACATTGGTGCCAGCACATTTGAAACTGCAAATCTTATTGGTTGTTCAAATACCGCAGTTATGAGCATGGTTTGTAAGTGAACGCACCTAAAAATAAACAAATAGTTCCGTCAAGAACTATGCTGCCTATCTTCAGACATCCCACTTATTTTAATTGCTTCTATCAACGTACAAAATTTCAGTTTGATTGTTGTAATACATTCGTAGATATTGAGAACAATCTAAACATTTCGGATGGTCACCATGTTGGATTGTTATATATGTAGGTCTTAGAGTTCTGTACTATTACATGACGATTATTGCGTAGGTATAGTATTCAAACATCAATCGCATGATTAGGAGACAAGAAATGAAAATCTGTGGCTGCCATCTTGTGGTTATGAAAACAATTGAAATAAAATAGATGCCAGTGGATTAAGATATGTGTAAGCATTTACCATACGAAGTTTTACTGCGCTCGGATGGTTAAATCGCGAGAAACGTCGATTAAAATATTTAAATTTCGCGTCACCGCCATGTTGGATTTGTGCTCACTAGGTTATTGAAAGTCGTATAGGTGAACCTCTGTTCATAGCCTGTATGATTGCTGTAAAAGATTCGTAAATATTCAGAACCCTCTAAATATTTCGATGGTCGCCATGTTGGATTTTTATATGTATAGGCCATAGAGTTATGTACCATTAAAGGAAAATTATTGCGTAGGTTCATTATCCAAACTTTCACTTCGATCGCATTATTACGACACAAGAAACAAATACTTAATTTTAAAATTTCGCACAGCCGCCATCTTGAGGTTATGTAAACAATCGAACTAAATTAGATGCCAGTGCATAGCAATGTGTTTAATCATTTGCTGGGCCATGTCTCATTGCGTTTGGATGGTTAAAACACGAGAAAAGTCCATTTAAAGTTTCAAATTCACTTGGCCGCCATGTTCGTTTTGTAGTTAACAGGTTTTTGAAAGTCCCATAAGCGAACATCTAGTACTGCCTTTTATCACGGTACAAAATTTCAGGGTGATATCAGTAATTGTTTCGGAGATATGGAATACCGGTGAAATATTTCGCACAGCCGCCATGTTGGATTGGTGAGACGTAATAACATTTGAAGGGCACGGTCGGGGTCGACCAAAATAGTGCTATGACCTTACCGAGTTTCAATGAAATCGCTCTAGCCGTTTAGAAGTTATTAGGGGGACACACACACATAGGCCTACGCGCGCACACACACACACACACACACATACGCACACACACACACGGACCAAAGGTGATCTCATAAGCCTATTTATTATAAGATGAAAATCGGCTATAAGACAACGATACGCCGTATACTGTGACTAAATCATGCAAATGGTGCCAAAAGCTGAAATGATTTCTAATTAAATTATTAGAATTAGAATTTGTATAGCCTACCTTCCGTTCCGAATCTCGGATAACCAGAGATTAATAATTTTATTAGAGAAACCAATGGCCATGCAGAGAACATAACAGAAAATTTTACTTCAATAACGTACAATAGATGGTTCATTAAACAAACTGCACGTCTGTGTAAAACTGCGTGATAGAGATTCCACTGTTAGGGCACCTAACTACACGGTAGGCCTATCTATCGCATAGGCGGTCACACCGTCCACATACCCAGTCATGGCTGGCGTCATGGTGAGCCTTTGTCGCAGGGTACTGGTGTTCAGGTGTTCCCATATAAGTTCTAAACCATAGCTGACAGTTTTATAGTGGCTTGAACAGAAATTTTCCGTAGATCTTTAATGTCTGAGGTTGCTTTGGTTGCTGAGGCGGACCTGTCAGCTATGTGCTGAGTAAAATAATTACCTCTGTTTTGGAAAACATCTCCCATGTACTTAAAATTACCGACTCTTGCCAGGATTTTACCATTATAAGTTATTTGGTCCGTCGCTGTATGCCTGCCCCCTTTTCTAAAAACCATGTACACAGTCTTTTGGTCATTCAACCTGAGGTCATTGTCCTCTGCCCATGATACCGTATGGTCAAAAGATTTTTGTAGTTCATCTCGTCGAGTTGCTGCGAGCACCATATCATCAACATATACATAAAGCTTTACTCCATAGCTTACGCACTGAGTCACTTCTGCTGTAGTTATGCTAAACAAGAGTGGGCTTAGTGGATCCCCTTGGAGAATTCCATTAATCTGCGTTATGTTCACGGATCTCGATGTGCTATCCTGTATGACGATGTTGTTGTCCAAAAGAATGTATTTCGTTATTGCTGTAATGTAATGATCTTTTCCAATCAATTGTTCCAATTTTGTCAAAAGTACAGTCCTGTTGAGCATGTCATAAGCGCTTGAAAAATCAATTAGGCTACATCAGGATGGTATATTGGCTTTCATGGTCCGTCAATTAAAACTCATCAATTTTTCTAGGTTTGTGCCGTGTCTTGTGTGGGGTTTCGCCTAGGAACACCAAGCTGGCTCATCAGCGGGCTCTTGATGTTTGCCGCCCGAACCCCCACAGGAGTAGCGAACTGTGCACTACCTCCCTTCTCATGCAGCCCACGTGCACCTGTAACTCCAAGGGCTAAAAGCTCAAGCAACCTTTCACCTCTCTCCACATCTTGATGTTGGATCTTCTCCTGCTGTCTGGAATTCTTCCCCTCTGTAGACATTCGTTCATCAAAGAAGCCCAAGTTACCTTCGGTAATGGTGTTGCTGCTTTTAAATGTTCGTTGTATATCTGGTCTGGGCCACAAGCTATCCCATTGCCCACATTGTAGACACTCGATATCCTCTGCTGTTATGGGCACTACTTCGGTTATTTCCGATGTTGGTATTCTGGGTGGACGAGATTATTTTGCTTGTAGTACTTGACACATGTGCCTTTCCCAGGCTTCTATTTTGGCTCTGTTTGGCTCAGTATTTTATAAGTATGACGCTCGGATTCTTCAATTTTCTTAACGTCTAGCATTTCATGATGTTCTGTTTTCCTTTGCTTGATGAGTTGCTTGTATGCTCTGCGACAATCTGCATAGATTTGGAGGTTTTCTGTCGAGGGGATCTTCAGGGCTGTGTGCCGCTTATTCAATGCTTCCCTCCGTGCATGCTGCATTATTTAGTCCAATTTTTGGAGAGCTTCATCTGTATTTCCATAACTGGTTAACTGATGTATAACGGTGAGATCTGCGTTATGGATGTTGGTGATGTCGATGCTCCTTGTAGGGTATGTTGTTGCGTCTGTCTTGAGGTTGCCTTGATACAGAAGATTGAGAATCGTTACCACTGGTAGGGACTTCTTGATGACAAGAGGTGTCATCACCTGGTGGGATGGTCGAATGGATTACATATTCGTAAAAACCAGGTATATTGTGCTTCTATCATGATGCGCTATGTATGTGACCTTGTTCTTCTGGTTAATTAACTTAAAGCCTTCTTCCTCCGTAAATTTCCTCACTCTTTTGGTTCTATTGTCAGACAAGTCAATTCTGCAATTCAAATCTACCACTATAATCAGAGGACCGTTTCGATTCACGTGTATGTAGCATATTCCTGCGATGATATCAGTCACTGCGGTATGCGGCTGGTACTATATACATGCTACGGAGCAAAATTTTGTTTTTATGAACAAAATATATTCTGAGGAGTACATGAATTGGAAAGGGGACAACTTGGGTTTTAATAGACTCGTAATGCCACCTATTGGTCTGCCCATATGCTGCTGTGCTGCAAAATGATGAAGAGTTCCATTCGTTCGATAGCAGTGTCTCAGTCAGGAGCACAATGTCATATGTCATGAAGAAATTATCCGAGAGTATATTGCTAGCGCTTTTCAGACCTTCCATATTCCATAGTAGTGTCTTAATCGTTGTTGGAGTCATGCAGTCTGTGGTATGATTGTTGATGGCAGCAGAGTAGATTCTGTTAGTCGAAACGGGCTCCCGCTGTTCTTTCCCTCCGAAACCGATATTGTCTGATCTCTATTCCAGAAGGCCAAAACTGAATTGTGCTTACCCATTCCAATTCGTTGAGCGGTAGGCCAATTTTAAAGGCTTTAAGGTATCCTTTAATTTGCAGATCTTCACATTGTATGTCACATGTGATCCCTTGCCCCTGCATATGCCTGATGATTTTCTCGTGTGTGGTTTCTTGATGTACTTTCCCCCCATATAACTAAGCACGTCCGATGCCTTTGGGGCCTGCCTGAGACTTGTTCTCGAACAAAACTGTCGCCTCGGTGGCATCACCAATTGCAGAGCGAAAGCTAAACACAATTAGAGAAACACTTTCGTTGACCTGTGCCAAAGATTAGAGAGTGAATACAATTTATTACAACCGTCGTATGATACATGCGATTACGAATTAATTTCGTAATAGCCTAGTACAAAAGAAAGTACTGAGAAATTTTCAGACAAGAGATCACAGATACAGACTATAGAATATATGCTTCCTCCACCCAGAAATTGTAGTCGCATTTTTAACAGGCAGTTATGATATTAAATCCAAGAACTATTTAAGCACAGAATATTGATATAGGGTCTGCAACAGAGCATATTAAACGTGCTTAGAATGCTAAACTTTGGTAGGTTGTCACATCAACTGGGGTGTTCTGTTAGAAGTGAGCTATAGGCAGGTGTAGTGGTTGTTAGTCATCTGTATGATGATTTGTATACAAACGTACTCGTTACCACAGCGCGGTTTTTGTATCTAGGTAGCTAGTAAACAATGGGAAGAGTGTCTTCAGTTACCAAAGGCGGAGTGATCTTCAACCCTCTCGAAACATCAATATCTACTCGATCTCGTTCACACAACAGTTTTCTATAAATTCAGTCCAGTCTTCGTCACTGATCGTTGTGTGGACACCACTTATACGCTCTTTGCAGTATACAGGGTCTTTCATATAAAATAAGAGCGCCAAGCGGCGGCTTTGTTAACTGCAGCTGCGGTCACCTTGGCCGTGCTTGTGGCGCGTGCCACGGCCCCCTGTTCTACTATTGAAAGCGCGTGCATAGTACATACGAGGGCAGTTTTTTTTTCAAGTTCCGATGGACTGTATAAAAATAACAGATTGACATTACCAAACTTGACCTTGCAATAAGCGTGCAGGTGCTCAATCGCCGGTCTAAACCTCAAGTGCTAACATGGTGAGATAGTTATCATTGCAACATCGTATTTGTTTTATATAAAACTTATTTTAAGTACGAGTCGGCTCGGCGGGTACGTGATGCATTTTTTCAGCAATTTCCTGATGAAGTGCCACCTTCACTATCACAGATGCACGTAATTGCAAATAAGTTTGACACCACTGGCTCGGTGCTCAATAAAAAACATGCCCACACACGATCAGTTTTAACAGAGGATGAGCTAGATGACAATGGCGAGAATCTTGAACGGTCTCCAAATAAATCACTCACAAAATTAGCACAACAAGTAGGGGTTTTGGTTTCATCAACAATAACTAACTAACTAACTAAGGTAAGATTTCAGCAGTGTACACACGCTATCAAGGCCGCTGCATCATATAGGATTGTACACACGCTTAAAGCAGGGGGCCGTGGTGCGCCACAAGCTCGGCCTAGGTGACCGCAGCTTCGGTAACAAAGCCGCCGCTTGGCGCTCTTATTTTATATGAAATACCCTGTACATGTATCTTATTGCTCACTTTTCTACAGTTCTTGTCATTGTCACAGAATGATTAATTATTATTTTATACTGCATATTCACTCGTTCCTGTGATTTGTATATAAAGAAGAGTGTTTATATGGATAAGTGATTTTGGGTTTGTAACACAAACAAAGCATTTGTGATATGAAACCAACTTCTTCTCTGCATAAATAAGACACTCATTGAGAACAGGCTTCTACAGAGAATTAGTGTAAGAGTAACCTTTCCACTCAGTAATCAGTTCTTAGGAAGATTAATAGTATTTATTTTCTCTCATTCTTCATTGCATTGTAGTCATACTCGTTAGATTGTACACCGTGACTGTCATGGGAGCTGCAGCAAGTCTGGAGATCGGTGGTTCAATTTCCAGCGTAGACAGTGACCTTGATGAGAGTGGGTTTTCCCGTTTTTCTTCACACTCACTCCAGGAAAATGGCGGAATGGTACTTTATTTTGAATCCCAAGGCACCTACCCCAATTCTTTATCCTAATAATTACAGTTACGTACGCTACTACGGTCACCAGAGAAACATAGGTTCTGAGACCAATCCAGCACACACTTAGGTACATGAGACTGATTTACAAGGTGTCCTTATGCCCTAAAATGAATTAACAACGCAACTGTTGCAATAGACTGTTTTCAGCTCATAAATTGGCATTTCTTTAATTTGTATAAGTATACCACTAGTATGCAAGGTAGGAAAGAAGACCGTAAGTCTCTCGCCTATGAGCCACGGACCCTTCATTATTAGCCATTTGATTTCATGAAAAAAAAAATTGGCTTATGAGATCACCATTTATCCATGTGTGTGTGTGTCTCACTAATAAAATCCTAACGGCCGAAGCGATTTCAATGAAACTCGGTAAGTCCATACTACTTCCACGTCCGACCTCGACCGTGCCTTTCAAATTTTAATACATTTCACCAAGTTAAAATGGCAGCCGCAACAGTAACAGATATCACCCTGAAAGTTTGTGCGATAATAAAGGGTACTACTAGAAGTTCATTTATGTGACTTTCATAAACCTGTTAAGTACAAAACGAACTTGGCGGCCAAGCGAGTTTAAACATTTCAATAGACTTTTCTTGCGAATGAATCATCCGAGCGCAGTGAAAATTGGAACAGTAAATGTATATACACATTGTGATGCACTGACATTTAATTTAGTTTAATTGTTTTTATAACCTAAATATGGCGGCTGTGTGAAATTTTCAAATTAAGTTTATATTTCTTGTGTCCTAATCATGCGATCGAAGTGAAAGATTGAATAATTAATCTACCTAATAATCTTCATCTAATGGTAGATAAGTCTATGGCCTACATATATTAAACTCCAACATGGTGACCATCCGAAATATTTAGACGGTTCTCAATATTTACGAATCTATAACAGCAATCAGACTGAAATGTTGTATGTTGATAGAAACTGTTAACTTAGGTTCACCTATGGATCATTCAATCACCTGGTGGGAACAAAACCAACATGCCGGCGAGGCGAAATTTAAACATTTAAATGGATTTTTATCATGAATTTTCACCCGAGCGCTGTGAAACTTGGCACAGTATACCTTCATACAAGCCTGAATATGTTGACCACTAATTCAATGTAATTTTATGAGAACTTAAAAATGGCGCCTGTACAATTTTTTAAAATCTCGTTTTCATTTTTCGTGTCCTAAGTAACACCAGTAGGATACGTATATGAAAACAGGCTACTTAGTTATTTTCGGAAATACTTGTTTTACGTGAAATCCGAAGTACAGGACATGATATTCCACTTTGAAAATCTCACGTGCATTGACCGGGAATTCGGCCTAATCCGCCTTGGTGAGACACATGCAGCTTGACCCCCACCTCCGGCCCCCGTATACAATGTAGCTAACGCAATGAAATGAGTATGGGCTTCTAGATATGACATATCAATATTGACGTATGTTCGTAAAATTATTCACTTACCTTGTCTGCTTATAGCAGAAAATCTCCGTCGATATCCACAAAAGGAATTCAAGCCTTGTCAATCAATTGCTGTTTCGAAAAGTCATAAGAACTGTAACAAAGTGGATATAGGTGGATCGAGATGCATCTTAATGTAAAATGATGAAAATTGATTGATACGTGCAAGAAGGTCCACGGCCGATTTCCTTCCAATTTCCCTTCCCAGACCCGTTCTGATAATAAAATACATGGCCATTGGCTGCATTAATAAAATTATTGGATCACTTATGATTTATTTAAAGCCTGTATCACACGACACTCGCTGGCAGCTCAATCATTTCGATTCACGTGTTTGTAGCATATTCCTTCGATGATATCAGCCGCTGGAGTATGCGGTTGGTAGTATATACATGCTACGGAGCACAATTTTGTTATTATGATCAAAATATATTCTGAGGAGTACATGACTTGGGTGCTTGGAAAGGGGACAACTTGGGTTTTAATAGACCCGTAATGCCAACTTTTGGTCTGCCCATATAATGCTGTGCGGCAAAATGATGGAGAGTGTACATACCTTGAGCTGTCCAGCTCAGAGCGCGTCAAACAAATTCTTAAGGGAGGGGGGATTTTCCCAAGTAGTTGACTTCCCTTCCAGAGACAATAATACCTTAGATGCTTATCTCGTAAGACCTGTAGAGCTGTATATTAACTGTCTGAAAGTACCGGGAATTTGTGACCATTCTGGGGTTGAATTAAGTATTAGATACGGTGACATTGCAAAAATTAGACTCTGATATAGCAAAAGAGATCATATTCCAGTTTCGCAGGGCAGATCAGGGCAAATTTCAGGGGTATTTCAATGAACTATTTGTAGGATGGTCATCGGAAGGAAATCACATTAATATCCTGTGGAAAATTTTTGAAAATTTTAAATAGCGCTAATGATAAGTTTGTCCCATTTAAATTACTGGAACAAAACCTAGATCCTGAGTATTATACACAAGAAATCAGGCGTCTAAAAGAGAAAATTAGGAAATTATACAATAAAAGATATGATGGTGACAAGTATATGTTGAAATTTAAGTCCTTATCAAGAGAGCTCGTCTTAAAAAAGAGGACTGCTCATGACAATTATATGCAAGGCTTACTTTGTTTAGGAGAAGAAAGGGAGATTCAAATAATTTGTCGATGATAATGTCCGGTGACGGTAAATTAATTACTGAGAAACAGGCGATTGCTAATGAATTAAATATCTGTTACGATAGTGTGTTCAATAAATCCAGGTCAATAAATCAGGAGCTCTCCTTTACCAAATAAACCAGTCAGCAATTGTAAAGCTAATCCAAAAATACGTTATAATAAATTGAAGGGTCCTGATAATATTGTTAGTGAAGTACTTAAACTAGGAGGTAGGGCCTTGGCACGATACTTGGAGGTGATGTTTATTGTGTCCATAAACAATGCGCAAATCCAAGATGACTGGAAAAGAGCTACGGTAGTCCCAATCTTTAAGGTTGGGGGCAGGCTTGAATTGGGCAACTACAGGCCGGTTAGCCTTACGTCCATCGTTTGCAAACAGATAGAGCATCTCATTTGCGACTACTTGAGGGAACATTGGGAAACATTATCATGGTTTAATGATAGGCAACATGGATTTCGGAAAGGTTACTCATGCGAGAATCAGATGCTATCACTTTTTCAAAATATTAGCGAATCCTTAGACAATGGGGTTTCAGTCGACGCCGTAGTTATACATTTTGCGAAGGCATTTGATGTCGTGCCGCATGACATGCTACTCCATAAATTAGCTTCAACGAGGATTGATAGAAGAGTAATTTTATGGATCCAAGAAATTTTGACGGGTCGTTCCCAGAAAGTGAAGGTCGAAGGCCTATTCTCGGACGAAATTACCATAACGTCGGGTATTCCTCAGGGCAGCGTAATCGGAACTTTGTTATTTTTGACGTTTATAAATGACTTAGCAAATGGATTCGCAGTGACTGTCGATTGTTTCCGGATGATTGTGTAATATATTGAAAGATACATGACTCACAAGTCAGCACGGTACTTCAAGATTACCTGAACCTGGTCTATAAGTGGGCGATTGAAAATCAAATGAAAATATACACAAGAAAGTGTAGTCTCATAAAAATAGGGAAAGGGCGAAGGCAAGATTTTCAATATAACATTGGCTCAGAAATACTTGTAGAAGAAGAGTCTTGCAAATATTTAGGCGTTCACGTAAGGAATGAGATGTAAATGGAGTAGTCATGTAGGATGTGTAGTTTCTAAAGCTTACAAATCCCTGCACTTTGTAATGAGGGTAGTAAAAGGATGTAGTACCCCAGCTGAAGAATTAGGATATTTGTCACTTGTAAGACCTATTCTGGAATATGCCTCGGCGGTTTGGGATCCATATCAAGTAGGGCTCATATATGAGTTGGAAATGGTACAAAGAAAGGCCGCTGGATTTGTGCTCAGTGAATTTAATCCCAGGAGCAGTGTGAGCCGTATGTTAAAGAAACTTGGGTGGGAATCATTTGAGGCTAGGAGGATGAAACCTGTCGACCAAAGTATTATGTGTACTCGAGTTTGAAGGTTGTTTGTTAAGTAACCAATAGACCTACATAAAATCCAATACCATCATCATTTTCGTCGTTCTATTTTACGTTAATTCATGTAGGTTTGGATTTTTAATTTATATTTTAATATTTTTTATCGCAGTTGGAACACAAAAAGTGCACGTTTTTAAGCGTGTTTCAACCATGCGTCACATTTAAGAATTATTATCTCAAAAGCCCGCCATCAGATCGAATCCAAATTTTAACACAATATACATTGGAATGTTGTATAACTGGTTTATTAATTTCACAATTTTGTGTGTCCAAGAAACAAAGTTGTTATCATTGTTGTTAGGTAACTTTTTCTCGGCTCGGGGTGGTTGGAAAATGTAGTTCTTGGTTGCGTTGTAATCTTTATACATCAAAATGTTATGCTGTATGACTGTGAAATACGTAAATTAATTCACTTATTTTATATCGGTTTGTATTTGTACGAGGAAATAACACATGGTTCAACAGCTAGCCGCTCCAGCAAAAGCTGTACAGCGTTGCTGTGTTGGAGCCCATCACCTCCGAGCGAAACGCGCCATGATGCGTGTGGGCACCATTTCGGCAAAGCTGTACAGCTGTTCGCGGAGCGGCTAGCTGGTGAACCATGTGTTATTTCCTCGTACAAATACAAACCGATATAAAATAAGTGAATTAATTTACGTATTTCACAGTCATACAGCATAACTTTTTGATGTATATCGATTACAACGCAACCAAGAACTACATTTTCCAACCACCCCAAGCCGAGAAAAAGTTACCTTACAAAAATGATAACAACTTTGTTTCTTGGACACACACACAATTTTGAAATTAATAAACCAATTATACAACATTCCAATGTATATTGTGTTAAAATGTGGATTCGATCTGATGACGGGTTTTTGAGATAATAATTCTTAAATATGACGCATGGTTGAAACACGCTTAAAAACGTGCACTTTTTGTGTTCCAACTGCGATAAAAATATTAAAATATAAATTAAAGAATCCAAACTTACATGAACTAACGCAAAATAGAACGACGAAAATGATGATGTTATTGGATTTTATGTAGGTCTATTGGTTACTTCACAAACAACCTTCAAACTCGAGTGCACATAATACTTTGGTCGACAGTAGACTCTGCGCTATGTACAACACGTATACAAATCAACCAGCATGGGGTGAGCTTAGCAAACGTCTGGGAAAGCCAACTTACAAAGATAAGGCCCGACCAAAGCGTACAAATTACGGTAAATATTCATTCGTAAACCGTGCTATTGATAACTGGAATTCTCTACCTGCCGCAGTCTTAGAGCCTTTTCCCAAACAGATAGGTGTGTTTAAGAAAAGACTGACGATTTGTGTAAATACTCCAGTTTAATTGTTAGTGAATTGTTATGTATAATTATTTATTTGTTATGTATATCCAATTTGCCACCGGGGGAAACACCCCCAATTGCAAATAAATGAATGAATGAATGAATGAAAATCCTGTTTACTCTTGTCAGTACACCTGTTTTTATGACCAAAGTAAATCACACGCTAGCATATTGTGTGGCAGTTTGTAAGCAATCAAGCATGAATGGTTGTCTTTGAGAGTAGTATTAGTTATTGATGGAAATTATTAATGCGTAGCTTTCATGAAACTTTCACATCAAGTTGTTGAAATGATGTGGATTAAGAAGTGCATTTTCGAACTCCAAGCCCTGTTGGAAAAACATATGATTGTTATTGCGGTAGCCTTGTAATCCATAGGGACTGGGTTAAGGAACTCATACGGGCAGAAAGTTTTATTTATTTTTAATTTTTATTGTATCCCTCCTACAACAACTACATACTAATATTCATTTTGAGCCATATCACATGGCTTTAAAAAATTAGCACTTGATGGTTGTCAAACCCTTCGGGCTGCAATACTTATTGGCATTGGAAAATCATAAAAATAATTTGTAATATCATTATTAGTAGTAATTTGGATATAATGCTCAGACAACAGGACTCCCTGCTTTCAATAATTGCAACAAATGTTTCCATGAGGGTATATGAGTGATGAGTAGGTTAATTCAGGAAGGTCACAAGCCTATTATTGAATGACTTGATTGCAGGCTATGCCGCCATGTTTCTTTTTTGAAACTGTAACCTACTCTGAAAGTCAAGTACAAAGATATGAGGGCTGTTTTTTTTTTCAGTTCCGATGGACTGTATAAAAATAACAGAATGACATACCAAACTGATTTTACTACTAAATGTTTGCTTGTTTTATTCTTATGTCTCAACATAAGCGCCAAAACAATTGAAACATTTGTAGTATCGTAATACCAGCTTTCCAATCTCTTCGGCAAAAAATTCTGCCGCCACTGAGGGGGGCACGTCTGGACAGTCTCCTGAAGAGTTTCCTTTTTGGCGAGGCGTTGCCGTCCAACCATACCTTCAATTCTCGAAAAAGGTGAAAACATTCAGGGCTGGTTTGGACTAAACGGCAGATGGTCCGAAACTTCACGCTTAAAATCCTTGAAAAAGTCTATCGTAACGTTGGCACAGTGCGGTTGTGAATGCTAACTTAATTTAGCTGCATTAGCATACAAGTTATTATGCTTGGAACTATTACTTTTCAGAAACGACCATTCCTCATGAGAAAAAAAACGGACAGGTAAGGATAAGGAAAAACCTACATGAGCTTTCCCAAATAATCATTTAGTAATAACTTTTTCTCGTGATACTGGTGGCCTACAGCACGAAAATACACCAGCTTTAGAAATGCACTAGAGGAGATCTATGTATCATGTCACCACAAACCATATTGAAACTTGCAGGAATGTATGGGCAGAGTTAGATACTTATTGAAAATCATCACTACTGGCAGGCACCCAATTTAGGTAAGACTCCAGAACAAAATATCAGAATTATTGAATTAGAAAGGTACAGTCTAGGGAAACACAGTAAAAGTAAATAACAGACCAAATGCATGTGAAGGGGCTTTAAATACTTTGAAAATTGTAGTTCACCAACCACTTATATAGATATGCTTAGCTTGAATATTCCATAACTAAGTAGACCAACATAAGAAAGAAATAAAACGGTCTAATATCTCCACAACACAAGTCATTGGTGTTTCATAACTGTGCACAGTTTCTTAAATGAACACACAAATGAATTTACTTACTTATTATAAATCATTAAATTATAAACCTACAACTGCAAATTATGTGGTAATACTGTTTTTAGTACGACTACCTTATTACATCAACAAATACATCTTTGGCCTATTGTAACAGATTCGTACAAACTAGTGGGCAGAAACTTGTCTACATACGTTGCTTCACATATCTCACTGGCCACATAACCTACTAGTTTAACAATGCCAAATACACTCCAAATTGCTCTCATAGCGTTGAATCACAATTAGAACTACACAACGTCACTATTCACGATATTTTATTAGATTGAGTTTTAACAAATCTACGGATATGTGCCACAACATACTTGAAATAATTACATTCGGAAAGAATGTAAATAAACGGGCAGACATTTAAAATGCAATATTGAAGCAATCAATAGTAATTCGCATGGATCGTGTGACCTGATTCTAAACAGAATCGATCAATACGCACCCAGTTGGGATTTTTTTTTATTTAATAAAAATAAAAATACATTTTACTTTCGTTCCCACGTTCACGAAAGTTCATATTATTTATTAGCTAGTAATAGATGGATAAACTAATAGTTACGTTCACATCGATGAGCGAACTGCCATCTGTTGGCAGCATGCAGAACTATTTGGCAGCCTGTTATAACTGCCAGCGCTCCAAACGTCGTCACTCCCAGTACTGCGTCAAGCTAAACTTGAGTTGGCTTCAAAACCCTTAAGAGTTTCACCCACCCGGACGCGAGGTGGAATGTCTAGTTCACTTTTAGCATTGGAGAGCAATACGGCTTCCTGATTAGCTATTCTGATGGAACACAACTGCAGCAAAGGATGTGATTAGTCAGCGTAGATATAGCGTGGAATCTATCAGCGATGTCGTTCCATTAAGTTAAGGTTGATATGCTAGTCAAATTCATGCAATCATAACGAATAGAAACCTCATACTTCAATAAGTGCAACAGCAAACACTTATTCATGTACACAATGATACATTTTTCATAGAACTGTGTTGTTAGAATAATAAACTCTATACAGGCATAAAGTAGCCTATATGTAGGATCACTCAAATGGTAGGCTACAAGGGGGTGTTAATCGATGAAATACATTGTGGTAATGATTCTTCTTGATTTAAGAAGATATGGACACACTTATGGCCTAGGAACAATGACCATACAACTATTTCAAGCCGCATTACAATGTATACGGGTGCCAAGAAATTACGAAGTTAAAACAGTGGGAGTTCTACATTTCTTTTTCAAACCTGGAACGATATCGCTGATAGGTTCCACCGTATAACTACGCTGACTAATCACATCCTTTGCTGCAGACTTGTTTCGTCAGAATAGCCAATCAGGAAGCTGTGTCCTTCTCCAATGCTAAAAGTGAACTAGAAATTGCAATCTCGCCACCCGGACGCGTAATTACAATTCCGCTACGAGTTCAGCCAGTGGCTGAATCGAGTACTGGTTTATTGTGTCTGGAGCGGCGGCCGCCACAGCTACCACAGTCCCTACACGGGCTCAGCGATGATAGTACGTGGGGATGATAGGAAAATGAACTTGTTTGAAAAACATGTAGGGGTTGTAATTACGCACTCGGTACATAAGCCTTATCAAAGACTTCGCTAATCAAATTATTATTTAATCTCGCTCCATTACAAAACAAACTGTTTTTTTTTCATATTCATTGAATGTTCACCTACCAAGAGCATGATCAAACAAACAATTGACGTGCTTGTATTTACGTTTTTGATAGTTAAATTCAACATAACATAATTTTCAATTAATATTCTTTTTTAGATACCGTGGGGTCTTTTGTTTGTCTTTAAGTAAATAAAAAGAGAAATTGTTCCGTATTGAAGCTTGGCAGTAGTTGTTTGTACTGTTACCGCGTGTGATTATGCCTTCATGAAACGGAAAGCACCATACCTCTTTTCTCTTTCACTGTGTTTCAATGTGCGTTTTTGTTTTTGGATATTTTTCTTATACCAATTAATTAATTCATTATATTTGTCATTTGTACAAGTCGTAGTGTCGGCGTATAAAACGTTTTGGGACTGTACCATGAAGTTTTGATGGTCGTCATTATCGATGTTGTGATTTCATTCCTATAACCATTGCCTTAAAGCTCGGCTCACATGAAATGTACCCAAGTACAGTCTGGCTTCAGGGAGAAAGCCTTGGAGAGAATTTGTTTCCGCAACACAGTCGTCGGTCATGATAACAAAAGGACTGAAGTATTTATTACCATTTATTTCAAGAGATTTTTTAAACAATGTAAAGCAGGTTGAATGACAATTTTTCATGAGGAGACCTCCGATTTACTTCCACAAAATATGAACATTCCACAGGTATTAGTCTGGCCACACGAACCACTAATGTCTATAAAAATCATTTCATTTGCTTTTTCAAGTATAAACACTCTTTTCATTATTGGTGTTATAACTGGGACTGTCATGGTTTCGTCATCTATATATTTAAAACATTGTGGGGTTTGAAGCCATTTTTCAGTGTTGCCTTAGTAAACAACAGTTTAGTGCTTTTCAGTCGGTCAACACGAATGTACATGTAATTTATTTCAGGATTAGAGCATAACCCAGAACTAATGGGTACATTCTTGTAGACCGACTGAAGAGCACTAAACTCTTGTCATATTTAAAATACTATGGTGATTTTTGTTACCGTAAGATTGAGAGAACGACAGAACCGATTTACTTCGTAGAGCACTCAAACCAAAGCTCTTGGCCCGTAGATTTGAAGAGTGTCTTTAAAATAAACAAATATGGTACAGTATATTTTTAAAATAATATAGAAAAATGCAGAATTCTTGACGCTACGCATGCTCACAATCCGCCTTGACTCATGATAGAAATGGCGATGAGAAGACCATTTAAATGTAATTTATTTAATAACTGTACGCGCCCATGTTTAAAGCCTCCGTGTAATTGAAAACGGACAATAAACAAGTCCTGACAATGAAATATAGTAACAGTTTGAATGTATACGAATGTGCAACATTGATATTTTTTGTTAATGAAATCGACTATTTTCTCCAGACAGTGGGTCATGAAGATAGTGAATGGTTGCGCCAATGACTGGACAAGAGTGCGCGAATGTAATGTGGTTAAGGGGACTGACTCTGGATCGAAGGAGCCAAGGTTTGATCCCACCTCTCGGCAGCTTTTTTTTAACACTGAACTATTGATTTATCAAGGAGTATTATAAACGTTTTAAATTTTGTAAGTCAGTTATGTAGGAGTTGACTGTTGTTGTTTGAGTCTTCAGTCTTTTGACTGGTTTGATGCAGCTCTCCATGCCTCCCTGTCCTGAGCTACTCGTTTCATCTCTACATAGCTACCTCACCCTACATCCGAGGCAACCTGTTTAACATATTCTAACCTTGGTCTACCCCTACAGTTCTTGTCCTCGACCCTTCCTTCCATAACTAAGCTTGCTATTCCTGGGTGTCTTAGAATGTGTCCTACCAACCTATCTCTTCTCTTCATTAGCAGTCGCCAGAAACATCTCTCCTCTCCCATTCGTCTTAATACCTCTTCGTTTGTAACTCTATCTACCCATCTGATCTTCATCATCCTCCTGTAGCACCACTTTTCAAATGCTTCAATTCTCCTCTTTTCTGCTGCACCAATAGTCCAAGTTTCACAACCATAGTGCCACGCTCCAGACAAAGGTTTTCAAAAATGTATTCCTAATACCTAAATCTATATTCGATGTCAACAGATTCCTTTTCTGTATAAATGTTTTCCTTGCCTGAGCCAACCTACTTTTTATATCTTCCTTGCTTCGTACATCAGTGGTTATTTTGCTTCCTAAGTAACATAAGTCTCCTACTTACTTTAGTTTTCCCCCTGCCAATTTATTGTCCATAGAGGTTTCTGATTTATTGCGACTGCATTCCAATATTTTTGTTTTACATTTATTAATTTTCATCATAAATTCTTTCCTCAAGACGGAGTCCATACCATTTAAAAACTCATTCAAATCCTCAGGCGTGTCGGCTAAGATGACGATGTCATCAGCAAATCTCAGAGTTGAAATTATTTCTCCTTGAATCTTCACTCCCACTTTAAATTTCTCTCGAATTTCCTTCATTGCTTGTTCAATGTAAAGATTTAAGAGCATGGGTGATAAGTTGCAGCCTTGCCTCACACCTTTCTGAATACCAGCTTCTCTCTCATGTCCATCAGCTCGAATGACTGCTGTCTGGTTTCTGTATAGATTGTAGATCACCCTCCTATCCCTATACTGTATTCCAATCATTTTCAAAATGTCAAACACTATAGTCCAATCAACGTTACCAAAAGCCTTTTCTAAGTCTACAAAATACCATGAACGTTCTCTTATCTTTTCTTATTCTACCTTCCAAAATCAGCCTAAGACTTAGTACAGCTTCCCTTGTTCCTTTATTTCTCCTGAAACCAAACTGCTCTTCACCCAATTCCGCTTCTATCTGGCTTTCCATCCTCTTGTAAATTATTCTAGACAGGATCTTTGAAGCATGAGCAATCAAGCTGATTGTAAGGTAATCCTCACATCTGTCAGCTCCTACTTTCTTCGGTATAGGGATGATAACATTCTTCTTGAAATTAGAGTGTACCTCACCAGTCTCATAAATCCTACACACCAAGTGAAATAACTGATCAGACCTTCATCTCCTATGGAGCGTAGCAACTCAATCGGTATATCATCTATACCTGCTGCTTTGTTCCTGCTTAAGTCTTCCAATGCTCTGTCAATTTCTGATCTCAATATTAAATCTCCTTTTGCATCCTCATCAATTTCCCCCTCCCTTTCCATTACATGATTCTCAATCTCCTTTCCTTTATACAAACCCTCTATGTAAGCTTTCCATCTCTCAACCTTTTCTTCCCAATCTGTTGGAGGCTTTCCATTTGTGTCCTTAGTATTACAGCACTTAGTCTTCTTTTCCCCAAAAGTATTCTTAATCCTTCGATAAGCTGTGTCTACTTTTCCTAATTTCAGACAATTTTCTATACCTGCACATTTTTCTTCCAACCATTCTTCTTTCGCTACCTTGTACTTCTTATTAACCTCATTTCTCAGACGCCTGCATTCTGCTTTCCCCTTTCATCTCTTACATTCATGAGTTTCCACCTTTCATCCATCAATTCTAGTATATCATGAGTGATGCACGGTTTTCTGCCTATTCTTTCTTTCCTACCAATGTTTTCTTCTGTGGATTTTGTTATTACATTCTTCAAAAGTGTCCATTCGTCAGCAATTGAAGTTTGTTTAGGGTCTTTCATTAGTCCTTCCTTATACTCTTCTTGAATCTTTCGTGTACATCCTTCTCTTTCAGTCTGTCTATTGCCCACTTTTTTTGGACTTTTGACTTTTCTTCAGTTTATTCAACTTTAATCTGCATTTCATAACAACTAGATTGTGGTCAGCACCGGAATGTGTTTTACAATCCAAAATCTGGTTTTGAAGCCTCTGCTTGACCATAATGAAGTCAATTTGGTAACGCCCTGTATCTCCTGGACTCATCCATGTGTATATTCTTCAATTGTGGTTATTGAATAAGGTGTTAGCTTTGACCAACTCATGCTCGGTGCAGAATTCCATCAGCCTACTTCCTCGATCATTCCTTTCACTTAATCCTAAATCTCCTACTATCTTCCCTTCTCTTCCTTTTCCTACCACAGCATTCCAATCTCCCATTACTATAACATTTTTATCACCCTTGACATACTGTACCTCAGAATTTCATCTATTTCTTCGTAGACCTTTTCAACATCTTCATCATCAGCTTGACTGGTGGGCATATAGACTTGTACCACTGTGGTGCACGTAGGGTTTGTATTAATTTTTGCTACAATAATCCGTTCACTATATTGCTCATAATATTCCACCCGCTGTCCAAGTTTCCTACTCAATATGAGACCAACCCCTGCTTGGCCATTGGTTGATTTAGTGCTAATGACCCTATAGTCCCCTGACCAAAAGTCCTGTTCTTCCTGCCAGCGCATTTCACTAATCCCAACCAAATCCAACCTCAACCTATCCATTTCCCTTTCCAAGTTTTCTAACCTTCTACTTTCTAGCAGACTTCTAACATTCCACGCTCCTCTTTGTCACTTCTGTGATGTTAACCCCCTCTCGAGTAGTCCCCACCAGGAGATCCGAACGGGGGACTAGTTTACCTCCGGACTGGAATTTTACAAGGGAGGAGGCCATCATCACATGTAATTATGCTTAGAGAGGTGCATATCCTCGGGAATAGGGTTACGGCTGTAGTTTCCCGTTGCTGGAATTACAGTATTTCTTGCATAATGCAGGCAAGAAATCTAAGAAATACATCCATCATGATCGGCGTGCGCATTCATTCAATACAAAGCTATCTAATATAAGGACCGAACACATGTCACTTATATTGAGCAAGGAGAGAGTTTAGATGTCGTGCGTGTTGTAGACCAGTAATGAAGCGAGTATGATACATCTCTTATACAAGGATACTTTGGGCCTTAGCAGACTTTGCTTGAAATTGCTAGCGGAGACTTAGATATCGCGAGCACAAACACATGTGCAGTTTTCGTGCTCAGTCAGAATGTATCGTCATCCCTCAGGATTCCTGGAGCGGCAAAGAACAACAAACAAGAGACACTTCACCAGGTGGGTGAAACTGGTATAGGGCGATCGGTTCCCAAATTACGTCATGATATCTTCAACTTCTATCTGCTCCACAGGGACCTCGTAGTTCCGCCCCTTAAAACAACAATAACTAACTAACTATCTGCTCCATCTGGGCGCTAATGTCGCATGTATCCATAGAATAAATAGAACAGGATTCTGTAAGTTACACATGATATAATTAAAACTATTCGAAGAATGGATTACTCTGAGACAAATTATAGCACACAATGCTTTTTAACTGTTTAAAATCTTACTGATTGTACGTTCTTTATGCAGCATATATTGTTATGAGATTGTAAATAATGTAAGCAACTACATGCCTGCTTCAGCTGCTCCTCACTTGCCACTTCAATGCTCATGTGCAATCTGTAGCCGTTTTGCTAATGAAACATGCCAACACCCGTTTGAATTACAAGCATACCTAAGACAACTAATTTCACAAAACAAATTGAATTTTCAGGTGTTATGTGTGTCAAATTACACAATTGAATTAAAGGATAACATTACAGTGAATTAAAAGACAAGTGAGTAGGCTTATAGGCTACAATTATCTTTGTACCTTATTTGTTGCAATAACACGAATTTTTATTTGCCATCAAGACGAGATACAAGTATGCGATGGTGTTCATTTTAAGTTTGCGAAGCTCTTTCTTATTGACAGTTGGCATAATTATCAAGTCAAATCGGCTCAGTAGTATAAAGAAAATGGTTGTTACTGTATGTACATAATTAAGGTATTTTGTTCAATGGCTGGTTTCACTGTGTAGCCTACATTGCAATACCGGTATTAGGCATTATTCCTACAGACGTTTCGGTATATTGTTGCACATGGGAAAACTGTTAAGCCAATTGTGAAAGAAGGCCTGTAATTGACTGTAGTATTCTCTATGCTATTGTATGGACAGTTAATCAGCATATTAGCCAAATTCTATCCTGGCAGAGAAAAATAGTGCCAAATACTCCTGCATTTTCCTTTCACCATTTTGCAGTTATCATGTGTAGACAGTTTTTATTTCATTTGAGGGCCTTGGTCATCATGGTCATTTAGTCCCGTGCACATGGGTGTGTGTGTGTGTGTGTGGAATTTTTTTGATAACCTGTGTTATTGTGATGGTGCACTAGCGTGGGTATGTGTAAATTGGGGATAAGATTGGGAATGAAGCGGCCATGGCCTTCAGTTAGGAACCATACTGGTACATTCGTGGAGTAGAAGTAGTAAACCACGGAAAACCACTTCCAGGATGGCTGAGTTTGAAATCGAACCCACCCCTTCTCAGTTTTTCCCGACGAGGCTGAGTGTACCCCGTTCCAGCCTTCAAATCAGCATTAAAGTTTTGATGTGTAACATCTTTCCGCTCGGTTGCTGGATAGTTTTGTGGGAGTGATTTTGAAAATTGGGCACGGAAGTGAATCGGGCGGAAGTGGATCGAACGGAGGTGGATCGGACGGAAGTGAAGATGCACTTCCAGAAAAATGGGACGGAAGTGAATCGGGCGGAAGTGGATCGAACGGAAGTGGATCGGACGGAAGTGAAGACGCACTGCTAGCTGGATGTACAATTGAAAATGTGTGTATTGGAAACAAGGCAGTGTGTGCTTTGTAGCGCGAGAATGTTATGGCAATACAGTAGGCAGTGCATTTAGCAGGCACTGGTTTGACGAGCACAGTGGCAAATGTTTCACCGACTTTCATTTGTCATTGAGCAGTTTATGAAGCTTCACGTTCAAGGTTGAATATCACATGGGGTAGGACAAAGACGACAAATGACATTTAAGTAAGCGGCATTATTGTCAAGCTGTGAGTGAGTAGTCAAATATTAAATGCAAAACAGAATGTTGTTATATGAGTGGAATAAAAGGTGTATTTTCATCATATGTGAGACTAGGTCATTTCATGTTTGTAGGCAGCCATGTTTTGATTGTTTACGACGAACTGTATGAGAGCCTTGAGAATAATGAATGTTATAGTTACTGAGGAATGTGCTCACAGTATTTGAGAGTATTGTCGACGTTGTGTGTCACTTTGTTATTATGAATTATTAATGTAAAAGGAAGGAAGGAAGCTTGTAGTTTTGCGTGTCCGTTAATCTCACGATCATGATCCACGGTACCTCCCTTTTACGTGGAATGCGAACCACATGACATGGCATTTCAATTCGAAAATCTCACATGTATTGACCGGGAATCAAACCCGGTCTACCTTGGTGAGAGACTAACAGCTTGACCGCTGTGCCACAAATGTGACAGTAACATATCTCCAATTCAATCTATACATTCATCATAGTACCAGTATGAAAATGGAGTGTAAATTAGCATTTTAAGAATGTCCAAGCTGTGTAGTATACGAGTAGTCAGATGTTACACATCATATGCGACTACTGTAAGGCTCGTATCTTTTTTTGAATGAGCCAGGAATTTCTGTAGTAGGAATCCCAACACATTACGAAATATATATGCTGTGAATCCACCCAACTGGGTGGCTTCCTTCTGGATGTCTTTGAAATCGCGGCATGCGCTACGGTACTCCTTTGTTTTCCTCAGTTAATTCGTTGCCGTATAAAACATACAAGGCATTTCCAAAATATATTTTCATGAAATTCTACCTTTGCCTGTTATGCGACAATAATGTACAATACGTTGAAATTTTGACATTACAAGTACTGGACGACTTTCCCGGTTTACTTCGTAAATAAGCATATAATATTATGGTATTAGAAGCCGTTTTTCAGTGTTGCCTTAGTAATCGAAATTTAATATTTTCAGTCGGTCGACACGATTGTACCCAATTGTAATGGGTGGTACCCTAATCCCGAAAGAATGTGCGAATATAGTCACTGCCAGAACTGTGTCGCGTCGAGCCCGCATAACAATGAAGCCGGGCGGGCGGTATAAACACATGCGTGAGTTCTCGCACGGGTGTACAGTGCAGGGCCCTCGACGAACAAATTTAAACATTGTTCTGCATTGTATTTTTCTTGCGAGAAGTCAACGCTTGGTTACTTTGTCCTTTCCTGTTGTAATTGTAAAATTGATCTGCCGGAATATAAAATACCTGACAGGCTGAAACAATTTTTGACTTGAGATGATATCTCAAGGAATTTCGGAGATAATACTCGACAGTACAACAATGCTATATCCTTTGTTTCCTTTGGTGCCAATGTTACCGTGGCACATGAATACGGTCTATATTGATAAAAAAAATCTTGAATGTCACATCATTGCATTTCTTCCTTATATTCCAAAAATGTAAGCGAAGGTTCTAACGGCCAGTTGTATATATTAGACTCCTCAAATGTTAATCAAGTCAGATCTGAAAATGAAGTGAATTCTTGCATCAGGGAGGCCACACTTCACAATTTAGACAATATTTTGCAAGGGCATAAGCCCTACATTCACCATTCAATATACATCTCAACTTAAATGAGAGTTCTGTGTCTAGATAAAATTAAATTGCAATCCAGCAGACGATATTCGATTATCATGGCTCATAATATGGGATGAAGCCACAATGGCAAATATTCATTCAATAATGTGTGTGAATCGACTTCTAAAAGATATTCTACCTAACAACATTATTCCCTTTTGTGGGAAAGTTATTGTTCTAGGAAGAGACTTCAGGTAGGTTTTGCCTGTTGTGCCTTCTCGCCAAACAGTTATTCACAATTGTAGTAAATACTCTTCTCCCTGGCTCTTCTCCAAAATACGCCCCTTACATAAAACACGCGATCGAAACCAGATAAAATGGAATATTCTGACTTTGGTACAAGTTAACGACGACTACCCTCTGTGGATGGTGAGGAATCAAATGTTATTTAATTACCAGGTAGACTTCCAACTCATGATGATATTGTGGCTCAGATTTACGGCGAAGCATTCACTTCTGCGAAGGAAGTTCGCATTCTTACACCAAAAAAATAACACTGTAATGAAATTAATTTTAAAGTCATTGAACTGATATCCAGTAGTTCAAAAATATACACCAGCGTTAACGGATTAATACTGAAGATGAAATCAGTTACTTCAGTTTCCTACAGAATTCTTGAATTCCTTGGAAATAAGTGATTACCTCCACATATACTTACTCTGAAAGTTCGAGCCATAGTTATGCTCCTTAGAAATTTGAACGTTTCCCAAGAGCTCCTTAATGGAACCAGATTATTTGTATGAAATATGTATAAAATTGCTTGGATTTGGAAATAATAACTGCAGGTATTATAGGGCAGAGAGCTATAATCCTTGGACTAGATTTAACATCATCCGATAAAACACTTCCGTTTTCCAATTTCCAATTCGCTTGGCGTACTTTATCTCAATCAATAAAGCTCATGGGGAAACTCTGGAACGTGTAGGTCTCTATTTGCCTCATCAAGGTTTCAGTCATGGCCAGTTATATGTTGCGAAGTCGATCTTTCGACGCCCTTAAAGTTGCAACAGTGTCAAAAAGTAATCGTTCAAAAAATGCATATAAGAAAATCCTTCAGTAAATATTTTCCCAATGACCGTCATGTTTTGACGGGTTTCAAGTAGTATGTTATTAAATCATTTCCAGTTTCTTTCAATGTTTGCGTCTTTTTCTTTAAAGATTCTATTACTATAGCTTGGTTCCTATCACCATACTTTTCTTTGCGCAAAGTTTCAAACAAATAGATTATTTGTCTTAAATTAGGATTTATCTGAGCGTTTTCCAGAATATTAAGTAGGCCTATAGTATGTTTGTCTTCTGAATTTTCAATTAATTGAATTACTGTACATGATAGTTTTTGGCAGTTGAAGTCAGCCTGCTGAACCCGTGTAGATTGTAATTACGCCACTAGGACTGTAGATCATAAATTAGAGTTATTGAATATAACAGAAAATAATTTATTTTACCTGCATGGCCAGTCTCTTCAGTTGAGCATTTCTCCTGACAGATTCTATATCACCAACAGCCAAACCAATAAGCAGATTCATCAGTAATATGGGCATGAGGACCATAAACAGGCCCAATATAAGAAATGCTGGAAATGGATACGGTAAACTCTTCCCATCCACGACATCCCTATTGTAGTAGGGGTGTACGTAGGTTCCCAGAAAGTCGATCTCACCAAGCATCATAGAAAATGTTCTCAACAGAGACATGGGCACATTGCTGAATGACAGGTGATCACCCTAGAACAAGATATATAGCTACAGGGGCAACAAGTAACCAATTTAAACCCTCCATAATAAAACCACAGAAATCTTAAGAAATAAATCAATACCCAAGTTAAATCAACAATTTACAGTGCTAGATGAAAATCATGTACAGAACTGTAATCAGGGCATCTTATACCGTATATAAATTTGAATGCATGTACCGTATATGTTTGTTCTCTATACAATTCAATGCCGTTCTAACGAGCAGAACCAAACTTAGTACATGTTGTATCTTAGGACCAAGAATAAACCACTTGCTAAATGTATTTAGTATAACCGTCTCCACTCTTCTGATTACGGTCCTGTAGCTTTCAAGCTTTGTTTAATATGCGCAAATCATCAAAGTTGTCGTACAAGGAACTGACAAAGCTCATTTTACGCATCTCAATGTGAGAAAGAAGACTCGGCAGGTCCCATGGGGCAACCACAGTCTATGACCTGAAAACGAACAGGTTTCCAAGGTATATTTTGTCCTCGCTTTCATAACATGAAACGAAAGAAACGGCATATCAAGAGCAGACGTCCAACTTTTCACTTGTCTATGTAAGGAACAGTGCACTCCATTTATTACCACACGAACGTTATGAATAATAACAAAAACCATCGTTTAAGTGATATACTGCATTATGTCAACATCTATACGATACTTATGAAAATAAAATAAATATTAAATCAAACTTTTATCAAATTTTTTTTTCTACTGCCTAGTTTAAAACTGTAGAATCTGTTAAAATTACTATTTTAATTTTGTGTTTGTACTTTTCAGGAATTCTGTGTCTACGGCAAATACAGACTTGGATCAGACTAATGATAATAAAAATAATCAGTTCTGTGCAGAATTATGGAGCCTATTTATATACAGTATCCTACTGGTCGTATCCTATTCCAAATTCTCCCTTCGATTAAATAGATTATCTATGTGAGGGACTTAAGTAGCTTTAGGTACATGACCTACATTGTGAAAAGTTATACGACAATTTCAAACTCAACGCAATACTAGAAACCCGTCCGACTTCGTCTGCCCCCATCAAATTTCAATTTGTGCCACCAATCCAATATGGCAGCCGTGCGAAATACTTCACCGGTTCTTAATATCTTCAAAACTATTGGAGCAATAAATCTGATACTATGTGTTTTGATGGCAGGCTATAAAGGTATTTCAATATACGGCCGTCACACACAAAAACACAATAACCACAAAATCAACATGGTGGCCACGCGATATTCAAATATTAAGATGCACTTCTTTGGCAACTTAATCACCAGAGCGCAGGGAAACATAGCATAGTAAATATTTAACAACTAAATAGGCCTTTACTGGCGTCGAATGGCAATCAAATGTTTTGAAAAATTCAAAATGTTAACTTTTACAAACATTGCTTGTATCTTCTAATCAGGTGAACGAAGTGAGACTCCGTATAAGGAACCATCTTTACCTACTGGCACATTACTTTTCTTAGATTATAGAAGCCATGTACAGTTTTTGACCTTTCTTTAAGGTGAACTCCTGTTACTACTGACGGAGAGATACTATCTCTACGTGAGGAGTCATAATTAACCATAGGGTACTGAAAGTTCTATATTCTAGATTGTATTTTTTTGTTGTGGTGGTGGTGATTGTTTTAGGTAGTGGGACGTCCAGGTCATTGTGCCCCAATATTCCGGCGTGACTGTGGGTGTCGTAAATTTTAGATTATGCGCATGCTTACTTCTGAAAAGGAACATAATCGTTTTTACTGCCAATTTATTGAATCGGCATTTCAAAAATTTCATAAACCAGCACCATGAACTAAGCATTGTTGTTGTTGTTTGAATCTTCAGTTTTCTGACTGGTTTGATGCAGCGCTCTATTCCTCCCTGTCCTGAGCTAATAGTTTTATCTCTACATAGCTACCACACCCTCCTGTCATCGCGGCAGGAGATGACAGTTGAACAAGCTGAGACGGGGTGCGGGGGGGTCTTGCAGTACGCATGCGCGGTCCACATATTCCAAACTTAAATATATCGGCTTTCCGCATGCCAATGGTTGTCATTGCAGCAGGCGACACTCAGCCAGTGAAAGAAGGAATGTGCTGAGTGAGTGAAGCAAGTGGTGACAAACTGAATGGTTTTGGATTGCGCGATACGCAGTGAGCGGGAAGACATCTGCAGTTCAAACCCGACTGCCAACTCCTGGCGCGGTATCAGTACATCCGAGGCAATCTGTTTAACATATTCTAACCTTGATCTACCCCAACAGTTCTTGTCCTTGACCCTTCCTTCCATACCTAAGCTTGCTAATCCTGGATGTCTTAGTAAGTGTGGTACCAACCTATCTCTTCTCTTCATTAGCAGTCGCCAAAAACATCACTCCTCTCCCGCTCGTCTTAATACCTCTACGTTTGTAACCCTACCTACCCATCTGATCTTCAACATTCTCCTGTAACACCACATTTCAAACGCGATCAATTTTCTTCTTTTCTGCTGCACCAATAGTCCAAGTTTCACTTCCATAGAGTGCCATGCTCCAAACAAAAGCTTTCAAAAAATGACCTCCTAATGCCTAAATCTATATTCGATGTCAAGAGATTCCTTTTTTGTAGAAATGATTTCCTTGCCTGAGCCAACCTACTTTTTATACCCTCTTTGCTTCGTCCATCACTGGTTATTTTGCTTCCTAAGTAACAGAGTCTCCTACTTCCATTAGCTTTTCACCTGCCAATTTGATGTCCATAGAGAATTCTGATTTATTTCGGCTGCATTCCAAAACGTTTGTTTTACATTTATTAATTGTATTCATGAATTCTTTCCTGAAGACGGAGTCCATACCATTCAAAAACTCATTCAAATCCTCTGGCGTATCGGCTTAGATGACGATGTCATCGGCAAATCTCAGAGTTGAAAATATTTCTCCTTGAATCTTCACTCCCACTTTAAATGTCTCTCCTAATTCCTTCATAGCTTGTTCAATGTAAAGATTGAAAGTATGGGTGATAAGTTGCAGCCTTGCCTTAAACCTTTCTGAATACTTGTTTCACTCGCATGTCCTTCAGCTCAAATGACTGCTGTCTGGTTTCTGAATAGATTGTAGTTCACCCTCCTATACCTGAACTTTATTCCAATCGTTTTCAAAATGTCAAACAATTTAGCCCAATCAACGTTATCAAAATCCTTTTCTAAGTCTACAAATGCCATAAACGTTCTCCTATCTTTTCTTATTCTACCTTCCGAGATCAGGCTAAGACATAGTACAGCTTCCCATGTTCCTACATTTCTCCTGAAACCAAACTGGTCTTCACCCAACTCCATTTCTATCTGGCTTTCCATCCTCTTGTAAATTATATATGATCTTTGAAGCATGAGTAATCAAGCTGATTGTACGGTAATCTTCACATCTGTCAGCTCCTACTTTCTTCGGTATAGCGAAGATAACATTCTTCTTGAAATCAGAGGGTACCTCACATGTCTCATAAATCCTACACACCAAGTGAAATAACCTGATCCGACCATCCATCATCACCTATGCAGCGTAGCAACTCAATTGGTATATCATCTATGCCTGGTGCTTTGGTCCTGCTTAAGTCTTCCAATGCTCTGTCAAATTCTGATCTCAGTATTAAATCTCCTTTTGCATCCTAATTAATTTCCTCTTCCATTTCCATTGCATGCTTCTCAATCTCCTTTCCCTTATACAAACACTCTATGTAAGCTTCCCATCCCTCAACCTTTTCTTCCCCATCTGTTAGAGGCTTTCCATCAGTGTCCATAATATTACAGCACTAAGTCTTCTTTTCCCCAAAAGTATTATTAATCCTTCGATAATCTGTGTCTGCTTTTCTTAATTTCAGACAATTTTCTATACCTCCACATTTCTCTTTCAACCATTCTTCTTTCGCTTCCTTGCACTTCTTGTTAACTTCATTTCTCAGACGTCTGTATCCTGCTTTCCCCTTTTCATCTCTTACATTCTTGTGTTTCTGCCTTTCATCCATCAATTCTAGTATATCCTGAGTGATCCACGGTTTTCTACCTATTCTTTTTTTCCTACCAATGTTGTCATCTGCGGATTTTGTTATTTCAGTCATCAAAAGTGCCCAGTCGTCTGCAATTGAAGTTTGTTCAGAGTTTTTCATTAGTCCTTCCATTATACTCTTCTTGAATCTTTCGTTTGCATCCATCTCTTTCAGTGTGTCTATTGCCCACCTTTTTGGATTTTGACTTTTCTTCAGTTTCTTCCACTTAAATCTGCATTTCATAACCACCAGATTGTGGTCAGAGTTTATGTCAGCACCGATGTTTTACAATCCAAAATCTGGTTTGGAAATCTCTGCTTGACCATAATGAAGTCGATATGGTAACGCCCTGTATCTCCTGGTCCCATCCATGTGTATATTCTTCTATTGTTGTTATTAAATAAAGTGTTAACTATGATCAACATTGCTTTCATATTTTCTCCGCTTTTTTGATAGAACATTTTGCAAAACATTAAGCAGCCTCTAAAGAGTGAATGATATTGCTGTAATGGCTCCTTGCCATTTTCATTTTCTTTTACCTTCAGTAGTTCTTTACTTAAAACTCAGCAATATTTCTAGGTTTGCGGCATGTCTTGTGTGGGGTTTCGCCTAGGTCACCAAGCTGGCTCATCAGCGTGTAGCGAACTGGAGTAGCGAACTGCGCGCTACCTTCCTTTTTATGAAGCGCACCTGCGCCACTTAACTGCGAGAACTAAAAGCTAAAGCAGCCATAAACTCCCTATGAAGGCTTCCTAAACGACACCAAGAGCCCGCTGATGAGCCAGTTTGGTGTCCTACGTGAAACCCCACACAAGACACGGCGCAAACCTAGAAAAGTTGCTGAGTCTTAGTTCGCTGGCCGTGAAAGCCAATATACTATCAGTTCTTTACTTATTATAATTTTACTAAGTGCACTTTAAAGAAAAATATGCGATACAATACAGAATTAATTACTTCTAGTAGCAGATATATGAGAAGATATATTTCTTACCTGAGATAAGAGGATGAAGAAGGCAAGACCGAACGCGATGATAAGAATAGAGAACACTATCAGTACTTTAATTAGGGTCTGCAGTATTTCAAGGAACATCACCACATAGATCCCCACCTGATCAAACCTGTGAAAAGAAGAATGATTGGTAAACAATGAACTATGCTAAATAGTACAAAGTATTAAATAGCCAAATAAGATAAAAGACTGTATTTTGTGAGCCAGTAATTTATGTACAGATACACAATAACATCAATTATGAATGTGTTATCTTTAATTTATATTAGACTGGAAACAATGAGGCTATCAGTCCCTTAGGTTATTTTCGTGAGTACACATTGCCTAGTTAACCAGTTAACAAGACGTCCAGCAGTTTTCAATTTTAATCTCCCATTCCAGGGATTTAGTCCAATCCAAGGGAATGATGTCTTTGCGATTGATTCTGAGGGTGTTTAAACACCTAGAAAACTTGAAAGCAGCGAGAGCACGTGCGCTTTCCTCCCTTTGTCAGCAGGACAGAAGCTAGCTCTATGTGTTGCTGGACATTGAGATTAGAATTTTTGTGGAAGTGTTGCTGGTAAAGGTCTTTTATGAGAAGACATAATACGACTCGGATTTTTCGTTAGTGAGCATATTCCGGTGATCAATTTACAAATATTTTCTTAACATTTGAAGTATGCAAATGTATCCTACGTTAAATTGAGTGAAATGGAGAAAGGAAAAATACAGTTATCATTGAGAGATCTGTTTGCCCAAACCAGAACCCGACAGACTCTTTAGCAACTGAACTAACCAATGTTTAACATATAGAAACTATCATACTATTAGCATCTTCAAGAAGTATTCTAAAGTCACAGAAACAGCTGAATAGCAGTGCCCGAGGTGACGA
The DNA here is from genome assembly GCA_946902985.2 of Meconema thalassinum. Classification (NCBI taxonomy): domain Eukaryota; kingdom Metazoa; phylum Arthropoda; class Insecta; order Orthoptera; family Tettigoniidae; genus Meconema; species Meconema thalassinum. The sequence continues at coordinate 800,627,447 of OX336389.2, read as the reverse complement.
AGTTGGAAACTTACAACCAGCTGTACCCCAAGTAGGAACGGAAGTATGAGTTAGTAGGTTATATTTCAGATGTATTTTATTAATAATCACTCACCTCAGCACAAAGGGGGTCAGGATTATGAATATTGAATACAGATTATCTTCTATTTTCATGTACTTCACACTTTCAAGGTCGAATTTGTGTGCCTACAGCTCCCTAAAAGATGATCTGTTTTAAGTCAATAGTTTTATGTTTGCAAACTAAACTGTCGGAAATGCCCGCATCAGTAACAAGAGAATGTAATTAATACATTTTCCCAATAAGTTTCAACTGTCAGGTATTTTTTTTTTGAAAACCTGAGCTGTATATACGTTTGTTAACAATTCAAGTATGGGTAGCAATGCAGTAAGTGTTTTTGAGGGTCGACATGCCTGATAAAGAGCAAGGGAAATCATACAGTTATCTTCCTGAGAACTGTTTGCATAAAATAGAACGCAACAGACTCTTCTACGAATGACGACAGCAAACCGATTCATGTCTGTCTGCCTGTTCTATCATCATGCAAGGATCGCTTAAGATATGTTATGGAAACTTGGTATTTAGATTAAGCCGAGTCTAAATTAAAGCTAAGTGCAAATTTTGTTTTAAAATTTAAATTTAGATACCATGTTGTCAGATATAAAATTTGAAATCCCCATTGATATCTCCATGTTTTAAAACATAATTCTCAAATATCGTTATGTACAAAAGTTCAATAAAATGAATTCTCTACAAATTTTCTATGGTGATTTCAATAAAATGAATTCTCTACAAATTTTCTATGGTGATTAGAGCGGCAACGGAAAACCGCCAGAGAATGGGGTGCCATTTTGTTACAAGGAAGTTAAAAGTAGAGAATGCATGCAAATATATTCTCATCGTATAAAATAAATCTCTCGGAAGAAGAATTAGAGTATACTTACATCGGTATGGGTTTGTACAGCTGGTTGTAAATAAAATAATGGTGATTAAATTTTACCTTTGAATAGTAATTGCAAAAGGTATTGCATCAGTATTGCCATCAGTAAGGAATAACAGAATCTTGCACTTATTAATATATCAAATATCACACAAAATATAATTACCTTTCTGATTTTGGCCCTCTCCGAAAAATTATCGTGCGAATCTGATCTTATAAACTGATCTTACCTCTGAAGATAGAGTAAGAGGTTGAACCAACTCAGGAATACAGTCACAGATGCACTCGATAGTTGCAGGTCATCAAACTTTCCGCAGAAAATTGGAACCACCATGATTGTAGATGAAATGTTAAGAAGCCAGGATACCAGGTTGATAGGATCAAGCACGTACCGCCATCTCTGTTGGTACAACTGAATAGTTTCTCGCAGCGAGTTTAATCCTATATATGTCATAATGGAAACCGCACTCATATACATCATTGGTGTCGCAAGATGTGTCAGTCTGGTGGACTGGAACGAGAAACATGCGAATTAATTGACACAATAAGTAAATTATATCCTAGTACAGAACTATGTAGATATCCAGTGCCATAGTTGAATGACACTAACTAATTTCACACAGTAATCTCACAGTAAGAAAGCATAACGTTTAAGGTGAGCTCCACAGTAGGAGTGGTTAGATGGCGTCGGAGATCTCAGATTAATTGTTCCGTTCTGTGTGGGTTTATCATAATCACCTCAGGCAAATGCCGGGATGGTACGGAGCCCGATTTCGGCTTATTTTAGGATGATTTTGAGGCCAGAATCATGTTTGCGATGGTGAATATGCATGAGATCGGAAGGGCTGGATTTGTGACATAAAACCAGTTTTTAGCTTAGTTGCAAGTCTATGTTGCATTATGGGTCGCCCTTGACAATGTTAGTGTACCTTGGGTAAGACGCGTTACTGCGCCTATATTGGGATAAATACGGTATTCACGAGCTACATGTATGAGTACTGATAGCCAATCAGAGAAGACTTCTCTGATAGAAGACCCTGGGATCATAACTAAGCCAGGCATCTATTCCATTTTTGACCGATTGAAGAGAATATTATCTTATGAAAAGTTGCTATATTTAAATATTAACCATGGAAAAATGTTATTACAGTGATTAAATGCTCCAGAATTAAGTAATAAGCATTGTAAGGAGCCCGCGCAATCGTATCCCCCCTCTTGGAAAATGGCGGAAAATCAGTCAGATGGAGAGCGAGGACTGGAAACTGGGTTCATTACTGTTTGGAGATTTGGCGAGTGTCGACCGCAGAGCAAGGGGTGAGGAGTTTCGATGTTAAGGAAGCCCGCACTTCAGCCGAACTAGCAATCGAGTGCAAATAACATGGCAAGCCCGCACTTCTTGTGTAGAGGAAGCCAGTGTTAAATACAGTATTTTATAAATTGCTTGTGTGTGATAATGATAAGCCAGCTTTAATATAAAGCTTTTATAAGCAAGTTTATAGTGCGAGTGTGATATGCAAGCATTTATAAGGGATCTGCGGTATCCCAATTTCGAGATTCGACAGTTTTAAGAACGTGAACTGAGTGCTGGGAGAAAAGTGTTTATCTCGTGGCCAGAACAACGTGCGCGCTGCGCAGTATACTCAAGTCAAGTCCGTGCCGGGTCAGACCGAACATTTGAAGCAGTAGTGTATTAACATTCGCAAAGCTCCGTGCATTATAAGATGAGTGAGGCTGCAATTTTACTACAGTGAGATATCGATTCCACAGATATTCACGATGATATTTATTCAATATTTTATAACAAGACAGTTCACCGTTAAGATGTTGACTGTTATGTTTGAGTAAATTATGCGCCAGGGGTACACGAGATGGAAGCATAGGGACTTCATGGAGCAACCTTCGATATGAAATTAGAACATTGTAAAATTATGTCCAACTACATCACGACATTGGGCGACCAATTGACTTCATCACATCTTCGAAGCAATATATGGTCTACAATTACGAATATTATTCATCGGTATTGCTCGTTCTACATGGAAGTTTTCAAGAGTTATCGGAAGAAGGTTTTAGAAGACGCTTTCGAACGGGAGACGATGGCAGTCCAAGCGAACAGGGCAGCCACAGTTCGAGTCCAATCTACGACAGGAGGTGCTCTTGGAGGAACGTGAGTTCGATGTCCGAGATGGCTGTTTGTGGATCGTGGGGAATTACAGTTCGATCCTGGGCTGTACCTGAATTACCAATTCATCTGAGTAGTTTCTCTTCGCTACAATTCATCTAGAACTTCTATCAAGGTACAGCGAATGCACTGTTTTTCGTAGTTTGGAGTAGATTCATACATGTTGAGCACCAATTTTCTACTGTAGTATTGCCTTTTGTCTTCGATTAGTTGTGGTATTTTTCAGTAATCTTTAGCGTTGGATATTTTCGTTTTCGATTCCAACTTTAATTTCTTTTGGCATTAATTTAATCTGCAAGATAGTCATATGGAATTTATTTCCATGTTTGGAATTTCTTTGAATTGTATTTAAATATTTTCCTTGATTTAAATAGTGGAATCATATTCAGGTTTTCGTCTTCAACGTTTTTATTATTCTTTGTAGAGGATTAGTCTTGGGTATTTTTCTACGAGAAGATATTTTTGGGGAAGCGACCGACGATTTATTAATACATTTAATTGAGATTGTGTGATAATCTGTTCGTCACTTTATGGTTTTGACATGAACATTTAGGATGATTTCATCGACTTGCCAAGTGTATTTAAGATACAATGACTTTGATATTGAGTTGATAGTCAGTTTCAGCTGACAATTATTTTATTTTGAGATAGCATTGATCTATCGTGGCCAATCTTTGAGGAAACATACATCTTTTGGAAGATTTAATTATTTTTATTGATCGACGATTTTTATACACGTCTTGATCCAATTTCTAACTCAGATACGTTGAGCATTTGTATGACAACAATTTTCATAGAGCAGGTTGTAACGTCAGAGACAATTGTAGTCTTCACTTTATGGCATTGTTGAGTTTACGTCAGTATGGAACGATATGTTCGTATTTTTATTAAATATTTAAGGAACATTTAATTGATTCCTGCTTTACTGTGCTTATTAAACTAGCAGAGGGAGTCAATCCTACACACATTTCAATGATTATGAATAATCTGAACCATCTTGTAAGCAACATTTGAAGTTGTTTTGATGTATAAATATGCAGAGCAATATTATAACAGTTAATTAAGTCAATATTAGACACACATTTGAATTTATTATTGGGAATGCGATGGGTAATTCCGAATTAAGGTATTTATTGTAACCACTGCGAAGGTTCATTCCGCATAGTGATGAAATGGTAAAATAGTATACGATGATGTCATTCCGTATAACTTTGATGAAGTGTAATGCTGCGATGGAATATTTTGAGTTTGCATATACGAAGAAAACATACCGTAATAATTAAGAAACTTATTAACTTGTTGCTGTAATGTTATATCATGCTATTTCTAGCATTTGAGTGAAGTGAAGTTGAGTTAGGTGTAACTCATTGTTATTCTAAGAATGTGTTAGTTGGATTAGACGATTTTAAGGAGGCATGCGGAACAGCTTGGTGATCCGCTGGATTAATTTATGTTTCTGAATTTCTATTAAATTTTTATTAAAAAGCTTGAATTAATAATCATATGAGGTGTTCTTAAATGAATGATCATATTAAACCCGGATTAAACAGAAACCTAATCTACGGCATTAAAAGTCTGTGTTAGTATTGAGTGAATTTTAAACTTTTTAAATTACTTGAAGTAATTGCGTTGGCCATATATTTTATGAAATATTAAGGAAGGTAGTTTTAACCTACACTTTGACATGTTTACTTCTCGTATCGAAGTATAATAATACTATTTTTATATATATTTCGACATGGAGGGACAGTTTAGACATTAAACTTGCATAACTAGTCCGTTGTAAATATTAAACCTTTGTATAGGTGTAAAATTGAAGGACGGCGTGGACCAGGAAGGAGACGAATAACTTGGATGGATAATTTAAAAACGTGGTTTGGGCTGTCTTCCACGGAACTCTTCAGGATTGCACAGGATAAGAAGGTGTTAGCCATGGTGGTAGCCAACGTCCGTATCGGATAAGGTAGAAGAAGAAGAAGAAGAAGATAGGTGTTGTTCGTTTCTTTATTCAACTTTGTTGTTGTCGCTGATAATACTAATTTAATTTGCGATGCTAATATAATATTATTAAGCTTCCATCATGCGTTTTCTTTATTTTGAATGGATAAACACTTGTATGCAACACTAGGTGAGTGAGATATTGTATTATATGATATATGTGTGTGATATTTTGGGAGATTTTTCGATGAAATGGAGAGATGTGTTGTTCTCCGAATTATTTTATGAAACATTAAGGGAGGAATAGTGTTCTTTCAGGAACATTGTCAATTAGTCTTTGTACTAGAATGCGCGATGACTGAGGGATTAGTCATGTGTATGTATGAATCCCGGATGAGAAGGAAGCAGCTGATTGTGTATAGCAATGGCAGCTATCTGAAAACAGCTGATGGACATTTTATGTAGTCTAACAGATCTTTTTAAATTAAAAAAGGTAGTTTTGGTGTATAGAGTAAAACATAGTATTGCTAAAATTTAAATTCACTTTTGAACGAAACGTTTGGAAAAGCTTTCGATATATTTAAATTATTTTTAAACATTTTTAATTTCAATATTTAAACTTCAGTTGAGGGAAGCAATGTAAACATGAGACTTTGGGCGTGTTAAGCTCAGCTGTTTTAGCGTGTGGATGTTAGATTTGTTGTGGATGAGTGGGAGTTTTTATTTTAATTTTTTTCTTTATCTGTTCTATTGCATTGTTATTTATTGTCTGGTGTTTTCGGCAATAAGTAGCTTCATTCCCTTTTACAAGTGGATCTTGCGTGATTTATTTAGATTATAGTAAGGTTGTGTTATGGAGTAATGGTATGTGGCGCCTTTATCCCATTCTGACCCGAGATTAGGTAAGGATATCATGCTCCTATTGTATTTAGCATCCTTATCCAGTGTAGTTAGCCCATAACACTTCCTCTGCGACTGTGTGATTATCATAGAATTGCTTGTTAGAGGGATTTTCAGGTTTTCAGCCGGGACCTTCAAGATTCTTCGATCCATTCTCCATTCTAGGATTTTGACAAGTCAACTATATGATAATTACGGGTACAGTCAGGTAGAATGGCGATCCCAACGTGTTTGGCTAAAGATTTTGGCACCACAGTTGAGAATTTAGTGTGTTGGAATGACAATCTCAACAAGGGTACCGAAATATTTTTCGTAACGCCATGAATTGTTAGTTAGAGTGATGGTGATCACAAGTTGCTTTTAGGATAATCAGATGTTGGACAATCCTGTGATAGGAAAAACATAGGTGGAATTATTGAATAATAACCTATGATCTGAACCTATTTTATTGTATTAACCGGTTCGATGATCTGTGTTTACCAAGTCATAATAAATTTAAATCAGTTTAGTAATGGTATTGAGGATTTATGCGGTAGTATAGTTGATTTAGGTCACGTAAGGATGATTGCTGCAGTTAAAATTGAAATAGGGGGAGAATAGTTGTAAGATACTAGAATAAGTTAACGCTATGTAGAAAAATACCCAAGTATTGTAGAAATTGGTTGCTCAATGTGTAGTCAGTATGCTCTATTTTGCGTGCCCCTACAGCATTTAAGTGTATTATTGTTTTAATGGCAACAATGTCAACACAGGAGGTGACAGACCTCTTTGCCAAGCTACAAGAGGAGGCAAATAAGGAAATGGACAAGGTCATTGACAAAGTTGTTCAAAAGATGACCAGTAAAGTAACAGAGAGTGTAAAAGAATCTATACAGGGTGATATTGAAAATGTTAGAGGTATGCTTGACGGTTTGCAAACTAGCGCAACGTCAATGGCAACTAAGGTGTCCAATTTACAGGAAGGATCCAAGGAAGTCCTGCAAAGAGTAGGTGCCATTCACACGGATGTTGGCAATATTAAAGCTGATATGGCTAATGTTAAAACCGACATTGGCAACATTCACACTGAGGTCACTGACACTAAAGCAGATGTTGGAAATTTGAAAACAGACATTGGCATCATTCACACTGAGGTTACAGATACTAAAGCAGATGTTGACAATATTAAGTCAAACATCGGTAACATGCAAAATAATGTTACAAAAATACAATCAGATGTTGAGCATGTTAATGATGAAGTAGGACAAATACACACAGATGTGAATAAAGTTAAAGATGATTTGAAGATTGTATATTCCGATGTTACTAATATAAGAGCAGTCATGGGAAAAGTGAAATCAGAGGCATCTAGTCTAAAGAACCGAGTTATCAAATTACAAAATAGCACTATTGATCTACAAGTTAAACTTGATGGCTTAGAAACCAGTAATGATAATTTTCTAAATGATGTTAGGAAAGAACACGAAAAGAATAACGAATCAAATAGAGGTGATTTAGATGCTCTGAGAACTCAATTTACCAATGACTCGCTCCATACTATAAGTACACTAGCTGAACTTAAGGATAACGTAGAATCGTTAAGAACACATGTTACAGATCACAATAAAATCTTAAAGGAAGATTTAGAAATTGATATGGAGGAAATACATAGAGCTAATGCTGTTGCTTGGAAGGAAGAATGGAGTAGGGCAAACAATAATTATCTTGCTGAGATTAGATCTAGCATGGAGAAAAAGGTTACAGATTCAGAGTCAAGTATCAATAAGGATATAGCTAGCTTAAGAGAAGATGTAAACAAACGTATCGAATCCATACAGAAAATACAGGTAGACGATGTATCACAGTTCAAAGAGGATCTCGAACGTCAATCAGACGAAGTTCAAACTAAACTCGATAAAATAGTTGACGATATCAAAGCCATAGGTAATGTTAAGTCTAACGATATTGAGGACTTGAGAGAACGTTTACGTAGGTTAAACATTAACGATTTGGGGAGTTTGGATAAGGTAAAGGAAGAACTGAAACAAGAAGTTGGGAAGCATATTAAGGAAGTCTTAGAAGGCTTAGAGGATAAGTAGAAAGAAGAGAAAGAGATTAGAGTATCGAAAACTAATACCGAAGAAGATGTTAGACAAACTCAAACAGATTTCCTACAACCTAGACCACCAGAAAGGTATGGATATTCGAAACAGAGAGAGTGGTACCCGAACCTAGGACAAGTACGCCTATGACCCAGCCGAGGAACATTACGGTCATCCGTAATTTTGAAGTTAAGCCACGTCATTTTAATAATCAAGACGATTACACACCTATCGAATGTGCTCGTAATTTGGCGATTATTTTACGGAAGCTCAGATTTCTAGGGAAAGGGAACTGAAGATTGTGGAACGATATTTGGAAGGAGGTCCCCTTTCTAGGTAACGCGCATTCCGCTATACGTTCTCAGACTTTGAAGGGTTTGCTGACTCGTTAATAAAGAGATTTTGGTCCGTGGAAGCCCAAAATTCTCTCAGGGCAGAGGTCTACTCTAGAAAGTATTCTATCGCACTTCCAACACGTTACGCAGACTACTTTGCTCAACAATTGGCCCGCTTAAGATTTCTTCAGCCCTCATTAAACCAAGGAGAATTGATTGAGGCTATCTCTCAACAACTTCCTGTTGAAGTGAGACGGTATCTGATATTGGCAGGCTTAACAGATCTTGCGAAGATGGACGAGTTACTCAGGAAACTTGACTGTACTAGTCCTATCCCGAACGTAGTTGCTCGAAACTCTAGGAATGAACACAGAGAAATCAACTCGATTTTTGTGGATCAGACACAGCAGACTGATGTCAGGAATGATCAGAATAGAAATGAAGGAGGTCCTGACAGAAATACATACTTCAGAGACAGAAGATATGAACCGAGATACAGAAGGTATAAAGAAGGAAGACCTTATCAGCAGCAGGATAATCGTTATAATAACAATAGGAGAACGGGTTATTATAATAATAATCATCACAACGATAATAAGGGAAACAATCGTGACAAGAATAATTGTGACGAAGTTTTTACGAAGGAGCAGTATGAAGAAAGGCACAAAGAAGCTCAGGAATATCTTAAGTAAAGAAGAGGGGAAGAAAAAGGATGAAAAGGGAAGGAAGGGAGATGATCCTCAACCCGGTACGAGTAATATGGGGAGATTTGAAGAAGACTCCCAAGGATTAAAAAAACTCCGATTACAAAACGGGAATAACAATAAAGTCACTCAACTAACACACGACATAACCATTAACGAGATATATCAGGTATCAGATGAGGATTTGTTATTCGAACAGGAGTATTCTACAGAAGATAAAGTTTTGGAATTGCCAATTATTAATATCCTTGTGGAAGACGTTATGCGTAAATCTCTTGTGGATACTGGAGCTGTGATTTCCATAATGTCAGAGGAATGTTATCAGAAATTATTAGAGGGAAACAGCATGATTATTTTGCCTGCATCTACAGTTAAGGTTCGTGGAATTTTCCAGAATAAGTCTGTAAAATGCAGAGTCCAGGCTTTGTTGAATTTTAGAATTGATGGCCGACTTTTTGAACACAGTTTCCTCGTGTTCAGTAAGATTAATTTTGGCATCGTACTAGCAATAGACTTCATTACGAAAGTCGGAGATGTCATCGATATGAAGAATCGCATTACTGTATTAAGATCAATGAAGGAGGTTTGGACACGGAAGATTTCGAAGAAAGGGACGTGAATTTCAGTCTAGATACAGACTACAGAGAAGAAATTTTGAATAATGTAATTGAGGAGGTAGATCAAGAAAGGGAACAATTCGCATTGAAAGCAGAAGGCTTTGAAGAAATTCAGAACGAATTTGAAGAATTAATTATGGAATTCCGGGAAATATTTGATGATAAACCAGGATGGATAAAGGATTTCCAATATAAGATTAGATTGACTAACGATGCCCCTTATCAGAAGAAAACATATCCAATCCCTGAAAAATATTATGAAGAGGTTCGTGGTATTATAAAAAAAGATAGAAGAAGAAGAAATAATACGGAAACAAGCATCTTCTTATATCAACCCGATCACCGTAGTTAAGAAGAACAATGGACACTTGAGGTTATGCCTCGATGCCAGGAATTTGAACATTCTAATGATGCCGAAAATGGACCTCCGCCGAAGATTCGAGACTTATTGAGGCAGTTCAAAGGAAAGGCCTGTTTCAGCGTCCTGGACCTGACGGCTTCCTTTTATCAAATTTAACCAACCGAGGATAGTAGGCAATATACTGGTTTCTTGTTCGATCAGACAACCTGGGTGTTTTTACGCGTTTCTTTTGGAATTGTTAACAGTGGACCAGCGTTGATTAGAGCTTTGGACAGCAAACTTTCTGAGAAAGTCAAGGAAAATGTACTTTTCTATATTGACGACCTGATTATTTCATCCAGGAATGTTCATGAACATCTAGAACACTTGAGGTTGATGTTTGAAGATCTCAAAGCTGCTAATATCAAGATCAATTTTGAGAAATGTCATTTTATGCATGAAAGAATTAGATTTTTGGGGCATAAAATTGACCAATATGGATATCATCCCAACCAGGACAAAATAGATGCAATTATGCGATTTCCTAAACCCAGGAAGGTTAAACAGGTCAGAGAATTCGTGGGTGTTTGCCAATTTATTAGTAACCATTGTCCACATTATTCAGAAGTAATAACTCCATTGTATGAGCTCCTAAGAAGAACAACCATTGGAAATGGACTCCAGCCACGGATCTAGCTTTCGAGAAGGCTAAGGAAATGCTGCGAAATAACGTAAAGTTGGAGTATCCTGATTTAGAAAGGACTTTTTACAGCGAGTCAGATGCATCTCGCATAGGGATCAGTGCAGTGTTATATCAGAAGGATGAGAAACAGAACGAACACTACATTGCATTCACAGGAAGAAAACTCCGGAAGCACGAAGAAAACTACTTTACGACGGAACTGGAGGCTCTTGCATTTGTCACAGCACTCCACCAATGGAAAAAAATCTTGATTGGACACAAGATTGTGATTATCACTGATCACAAAGCTTTGCAGTTTATGCTTAAATCTGACAAGTCTAGTGACAGATTGACATGATGGGCATTGTTTACCCAGCAATTTAATGCCACTATTGTACACCTGCCAGGAAAGGATAACCTTCTAGCTGTCCCGAAACCCTGTAACAAATGTGCAGAATTACCATATACAATTGGAAGAAGATGATCTTTCCACGTTGAAGAAACATGAACGTATTGCCGTATCACAGTGAGATGCTCTCCAATTAGACATATGTATAGGTTCTTAAAGGGGTTGATGGAAAACACTGATCCTGATTACGCGGAGACTGCGAAAAAGTCGCAACGTTACATTATGAGCGGTGACATTGTATGTAAATACATCGACGCTGCCGAACTTGGTGGTTAAATTGGTTTGGTTGGCTCACCACAGCATAGGCCATGGTGGCGTGGACAAAACCCTGAGCACTCTGAAGGAGAAATTCGTTTGGATAAACATGAGGAGTTCCATCGCCGAGATAGTGAAATCTTGTGACAAATGTCAACGAGGGAAGTATGCCTCTGAGCTGTTGAAGGGTAAACCTAAGGCTATAATTCCTTCTAAGCCTGCGACATATACGGTCCTTGCCCAAAGGCCTATAGAGGAAGTCAATATGTGTTGGTTACTATTGATGTGTTCTCTAAATATGGCACTGAATCCCATCCAGAAGGCCACCACGAAACAAGTTGTTAATAGACTGGAGAAGGCAGTATTCCCTGAGGCTGGGAAGCCTGAAACTCTACTGTCTGAACATGGTGCACAGTTCACGTAAGCAGAATTTCAGGCAGAGATGGGTGGACTTGGAATCAGACATATTTTCTCAAGCATTCGAAATCCAGAGTCTAACAACTCGGAGAGAATAATGTCTGAATTTGCGAAGATCATCAGAGTTGGGTGAGATTTGTCCCCATAATCGAGGAATGTTTGAACTCTACCATTCAGGAAAGTGCAGCTGATATTCCAATGTTGCTCCATCATCAACAAAAACCATAGTGACCGTGGGATAACATTTTTAGAACTATTCCTAATGATCCTGACATTGACCGCCAAGCTAGAATAGATCTTGCTCAGGAGAATTTGCAGAAACCAGCCCCAAAACGAATGAAACGTCTACAAGGAAAGAGGTTTAGTAAGCCACTTGAAATTGGAGAAAATATTTTAATTCGGAAGCCAGTGAAGGCCGACGTAGCAAGGAAAATACACCCGAAATCTGCTTACCTGTTCACGGGCCCGTTCCGAGTGATAGACGCATATGATAACAACTGTTAAGAGATTTATGACGATGAGAATGATGTGTCTTTGGGGAAATTCAACTCCAGAAATTAAAAACGATATTATAAGAAGATAGGCTAAAATAACCCGATTCACCTCAGTAACATAGGTATGATCGAGTTTCAGCCTGGTAAAACATTCTGGAAACGTTTTTCTCCTCAGTTGAGGGAGGGATGAGCCCGATTTCGGCTTATTTTTGGATGATTTTGAGGCAGGAATCATGTTTGTGATGGTGAATATGCATGAGATTGGAAGGGCTGGATTTGTGACATAAAACCAGTTTTTAGCTTAGTTGCAAGTCTATGATGCATTATGGGTCGCCCTTGACAAGCTTAGTGTACCTTGGGGACGACGCGTTACTGCGCCTATATTGGGATAAATACGGTATTCACGAGGTACACGTCTGAGTACCGATAGCCAATCAGAGAAGACTTCTCTGATAGAAGACCCTGGGATCATAAATAAGCCGGTCATCTATTCCATTTACGACCGATTGAAGAGGATATTATCTTATGAAACGTTGCTATATTTAAATATTAACCATGGAAAAATGTTATTATAGTGATTAAATACTCCAGAATGAAGTAATAACCATTGTAAGGAGCCCGCGCAATCGTATCCCCCCTCTTGGAAAATGGCGGAAATTCAGTCAGATGGGAGAGCGAGGACTGGGAACTGGGTTCATTACTGTTTGGAGATTAGGCAAGTGTCGACCGCAGAGCAAGGGGTGAGGAGTTTTAATGTTAAGGAAGCCCGCACTTCAGCCGAACTAGCAATCGAGTGCAAGCCCGCACTTCTTGTGTAGAGGAAGCCAGTGTTAAATACAGTATTTTATAAATTGCTTGTGTGTGCGATAATGAGAAGCCAGCTTTAATATAAAACTTTTATAAGCAAGTTTATAGTGCGAGTGTGATATGCAAGCATTTATAATGGGTCTGAGGTATCCCATTTTCGAGATTCGACAGTTTTAAGAACGTGGACTGAGTGCTAGGAGAAAAGTGTTTATCTCGTGGCCGGAACAACGTGCGCGCTGCGCAGTATACTCAATTCAAGTCCGTGCCGGGTCAGACCGAACATTTGAAGCAGTAGTGTATTAACATTCGCAAAGCTCCGTGCATTATAAGATGAGTGAGGCTGCAATTTTACTACAGTGAGATATCGATTCCACAGATATTCACGATGATATTTATTCAATATTTTATAACAAGACAGTTCACGGTTAAGATGTTGGCTGTTATGTTTGAGTAAATTATGCGCCAGGGGTACACGAGATGGAAGCATAGGGACTTCATGGAGCAACCTTCGATATGAAATTAGAACATTGTAAAATTATGTCCAACTACATCACGACATTGGGCGACCAATTGACTTCATCACATCTTCGAAGCAATATATGGTCTACAATTACGAATATTATTCATCGGTATTGCTCGTTCTACATGGAAGATTTCAAGAGTTATCGGAAGAAGGTTTTAGAAGACGCTTTCGGACGGTAGACGATGGCAGTCTAAGCGAACAGGGCAGCCACAGTTCGAGTCCAATCTACGACAGGAGGTGCTCTTGGAGGAACGCGAGTTCGATGTCCGAGATGGCTGTTTGTGGATCGTGGGGAACTACAGTTCGATCCTGGGCTGGAACCGAATGACCAATTCATCTGGGTGATTTCTCTTCTCTACAATTCATCGATAACTTCTATCAAGGTACAGCGAATGCACTGTTTCTCGTAGTTTGGAGTAGATTGATACATGTTGAGCACCAATTTTCTACTGTAGTATTGCCTTTTGTCTTCGATTAGTTGTGGTATTTTTCAGTAAATTTTAGCGTTGGATATTTTCGTTTTCGATTCCATTTTTAATTTATTTTGGCATTAATTTAATCTGCAAGATAGTCATATGGAATTTATTTCCATGTTTGGAATTCTTTGAATTTTATTTAAATATTTTCCTTGATTTAAATAGTGGACTTATATTCAGGTTTTCGTCTTCAACGTTTTTATTATTCGTTTGTAGAGGATTAGCCTAGGGTATTTTTCTACGAGAAGATATTTTAGGGGAGGCAACCGACGATTTATTAATACATTTAATTGAGATTGTGTGATAATCTCTTCGTCTTTTTATGGTTTTGGCATGAACATTAAGGACGATTTCATCGACTTGCCAAGTGTATTTAAGATACAGTGACTTTGATATTGAGTTGATAGTCAGTTTCAGCTGACAATTATTTTATTTTGAGATAGCATTGATCTATCGTGGCCAATCTTTGAGGAAACATAAATCTTTTGGAAGATTTAGTTATTTTTATTGATCGACGATTTTTATACACGTCTTGATCCCATTTCTAACTCAGATACGTGGAACATTTGTATGACAACAAATTTTATAGAGCATGTTTTAACGACAGAAACAATTGTAGTCTTCACTTTATGGCATTGTTGAGTTTACATCAGTATGGAACGATATGTTCGTATTTTTATTAAATTTTTAAGGAACATTTAATTGATTCCTGCTTTACTTTGCTTATTAAACTTGCAGAGGGAGTCAATCCTACACACATTTCAATGATTATGAATAATCTGAACCATCTTGTAAGCAACATTTGAAGTTGTTTTGATGTATAAATATGCAGAGCAATATTATAACAGTTAATTAAGTCAATATTAGACACACATTTGATTTATTATTGGGAATGCGATGGGTAATTCCGCATTAAGGTATTTATTGTATCCACTGCGAAGGTTCATTCCGCATAGTGATGAAATGGTAAAATAGTATACGATGATGTCATTCCGTATAACTTTGATGAAGTGTAATGCTGCGATGGAATATTTTGAGTTTGCATATACGAAGAAAACATACCGTAATAATTAAGAAACTTATTAACTTGTAGCTGTAATGTTATATCATGCTATTTCTAGCATTTGAGTGAAGTGAAGTTGAGTTAGGTGTAACTCATTGTTATTCTAAGAATGTGTTAGTTGGATTAGACGATTTTACGGAGGCATGCGGAACAGCTTGGTGATCCGCTGGATTAATTTATGTTTCTGAATTTCTATTAAACTTTTATTAAAAATCTTGAATTAATAATCATATGAGGTGTTCTTAAATGAATGATCATATTAAATCCGGATTAAACAGAAACCTAATCTACGACATTAATAGTCTGTGTCAGTATTGAGTGAATTTTAAACTTTTTAAATTACTTGAAGTAATTGCGATGGCCATATAGTTTATGAAATATTAAAGAAGGTAGTTTTAACCTACACTTTGACGTGTTTACTTCTCGTATAGAAGTATAATAATACTATTTCTATATTATTTCGACATGGAGGGACAGTTTAGACATTAAACTTGCATAACTAGTCCGTTGTAAACATTAAACCTTTTTATAGGTGTTGTTCGTTTCTTTTATTTAACTTTGTTGTTGTCGCTGATAATAATAATTTAATTTGCGATGCTAATATAATAATATTAAGCATCCATCATACGTGTTCTTTATTTTGAATGGAGA
This sequence comes from Meconema thalassinum, assembly GCA_946902985.2. Classification (NCBI taxonomy): domain Eukaryota; kingdom Metazoa; phylum Arthropoda; class Insecta; order Orthoptera; family Tettigoniidae; genus Meconema; species Meconema thalassinum. The sequence goes on along the minus strand of OX336389.2, from coordinate 800,611,635 downwards.
AACACTTGTATGCAACACAAGGTGAGTGATGGATTGTATTCTATGATATATGTGTGTGATATTTTGGGGGATTTTTCGATGAAATGGAGAGATTTGTTGTTCTCCGAATTATATTAAGAATCATTAAGGGAAGAATAGTGTTCTTTCAGGAACATTGTCAATTAGTCTTTGTACTAGAATGCGTAATGACTGAGGGATTAGTCATGTGTATGTGTGAATCCCGGATGAGAAGGAAACAGCTGATTGTGTATAGCAATGGCAGCTATCTGAAAACAGCTGATGGACATTTTAAGTAGTCCAGTTGATCTTTTTAAACTATAAAAGGGAGTTTTGGTGTACATAGTAAAACATAGTATTGTTAAAATTTAAATCCACTTTTGAACGAAACTTTTGGAAAAGCTTTCGATATATTTAAATTATTTTTAAACATTTTTAATTTCAATATTTAAACTCCAGTTGAGGGAGATAATGTAAACATGAGACTTTGGGCGTGTTAAGCTCAGCTGTTTTAGCGTGTGTATGTTAGATTTGTTGTGGATGAGTGGGAGTTTATCTTTATTTTTTTCTTTATCTGTTCCTATTACATTGTTATTTATTGTCTGGTGTTTTCGGCAATAAAGTAACTTCATTCCTTTTTACAAGTGGATCTTGCGTGATTTATTTCGATTATAGTAAGGTTGGGTTATGGAAAGGGGGTACTCTTGGTATGTGGCGCCTTTATCCCATTCCGACCCGAGATTAGGTAAGGATCTCATGCTCATATTGTAGTTAGCATCCTTGTCCAGTGTAGTTAGTCCATAACACTTCCTCTGCGACTGTGTGATTATCATAGAATTGCTTGTCAGAGGGTTTTTCAGGTTTTCAGCCGGGACCTTCAAGATTCTTCGATCCATTCTCCATTCTAGGATTAGGACAAGTTGGCTATATGATAATTACGGGTACAGCACCTAACGCCAAGTCTTGGGGTACCTATTCCAATTCTGGAAACTAATAACCGTGCACAGTTAAACACATTGCTACGGTTCGCTCAAAACACAGGTTATCGTACATCTTCCACACACATCCAAGTACGTGGAGCTGATAACCAAGATGTCTCAAACCCCTAAATGAAACATCAACAAAAACATAACAGAACATGACTATATCAGTGGTTTTAAACTACATTGGGATGAAAGTGATAATACTCAATAGGGCATTGCATAGGAAAGAACAACGCCTCATTGCGTAGCATTCTTGGCTGTCATCGCGGAGGCTCTGCCAAACAATTCAATTCGGGTCTGAGGACTGAAACGGGGTAAACTCAGTCTGGTGAGGCAAAACTGAGAAGATTCGGGTTCGATTCCTACCTCAGCCATCTTAGAAGTGGATTTCCGTTGTTTCCTCACATATATTCCAAGCAAATGCCGGGATAGTACTGTACCCGAAATTACCTACCATCAGCTTGTTGAAATCCCACGAAGATCACTGGATCGTAGAACCTGAAAAATCCCGGCTAAACCCCCCAGATACTACCAACAAGAGACGGGGATAATAGGGCACAGGGTAACCTAACCAGGCAACGTTAAGAAAATCCATGGCTAAACGCTAAAAAGCAACAGCTCAAAGAACACGAGATCTACACAAGAGTGTAATCTCAGGCGTAGAAACACCTAGATATAACCAGCGATGGCTTTCTTAACGTGCCCTCCACTCACTTCTATAAATCACCACAATGTCGAATTAAAACTGGAACTGAAAATATTTATACACAAAACGGCATAGCGAAGTACTATGTCTTCAGGTAATAATCCGATGAACGTTAATAGGCTTGACATGGTCAAGAATAAATCACCGAAAACAAGGATCAAATCCAACACACACAAGAATGGGTTGTGAAATCCCATAAAAAAATATAGATCCACACAAACTCTTATTGGATCGAATATCAGAACTGGTTCGTTCAGCAGGTAATTTCCCCTGATACATACGTTAATAATGACCCTGAAAAATAATTTATACACATATATACAATTTGTTTCAACACCTCTCAGAGTGTTCTGTGGAATACACGATGATTGTACACCCTCCATGAGTGTAATTTGTTTAATTCAATTGTGGTTTCGTGGTATATACTGTATATCATAGATATCTGATGTCCCTCGGACCCAATAATCTCTTGTGGGAACAAGCAAAAATATCAAATTCATTCAACACTGATCCTAAAATTCATCAAAGGGATGATTATGTAGCTATTTGCATTGCAATAAAATTCAGAAATCGGATAATAAAGATCATTACTCAAATTATACGTGCTCGTGTCTAGAAGTGCACGTTTCCTGATAATACATTATCGCTATCTAGTTCGATATCTGTAAATCTGTAATTACTTTAAGTCACACCTGACTATTTATTCACCTTCGATTCAGCAATGGATTTCATCATAAATATTTTAAACATTAGTTAATTATTATATAACTATCTGACCCGGCAGACTTCGTACTGCCTCAATCGATAAATAAAAGACCTAAACTTTTGTGTAAAATAAACTTAAAACAAACAAAAGTAATCCATAATTTATTAAAAAATGCTCAGTAAGAATGAAGTTTTATTATTATTTTCGATTAATTACACATGATGTTGCTTACTTACAAAACAGAGTTTTCCTGAAATACTGGCTATTTATATGGTTTCAATTTGATATTGACAGACACACACAGTTGTGATACAGTCTGTTAATCAATTTAAAGCTTTCTGATAAACTATATTTTTATTTTGTTTTGTGGTGCGTAAATAAACAAAAATGACGGTTTTCCGACGCGCGAACACGCAACGTATAATTGTCCATGCGCGAAACAGGGAAACTCCAAGTTGAATCCGCAAACTTCCAACGACTGGCCATGCGATTTATTTATGGTCATCGCAAAGGCCAGACGTACTGGAAATTGTAAACGTTTAAAATCGAATGGTAAATCCGTTGGAATCATCGGTATACGCGGAATCAAGACATCCTCTCCTTTGTATTTTCCTTTTATGATTGTTGCCTCAATGACCTTATTCATCACCTTTTTCATAGCCAGTCTTGTTCCATTGAACAGTCGAGGTTGATTAATGTTACGCAGCATGATGACAACTGATCCTATTTTTAACTGTAAATTGTTAGGTGGTAATCCAGGCAATTCCAGTGAATTTAAAAACTCCGTGGGATAGTTGACTACGTCATCCAGGTTCATAACGGTGTCGACTGATTTGAAGGAAACTGTCCCGGAAGAAAATTCTGAATGGTCGCATTGAGATCCTCGACATCTTTATTTTTCGCCGCCAATATTGCTCGTTCACCCAGCCAATTATGGTTATTGAACTGTTGCGCTATATCTGCGAAAACACGCTGAATAAGCTCCTCTTTTGAGTCTGTGATGTGACAGAAATCTGTGGGTAATGTGATGAATCCGGTCGAGGTGTCCACTGCGACTTTATTATTTCCAATGTCTAACAACTGCTTCGCAAACACATTTGCAATTTCATCTTGTTGCAAAAATACTCGCATGTTAGTAGTTAATTGGAGTGTCTTTACGTACCGCCACAAATTCGATGATTTTAGGCATGCGTTTAGTTCAACAGCAACAGTTGATCGGGGAATAACTGGAAGAGTCTGACGAAAATCACCTGACAACAGAATCATGGCCCCACCAAAAATATTTCGGTTGTCACGAAGATCTTTCAACGTTCTGTCCAGTGCCTCCAGTGACCTCTTATGGGCCCTTGTGCATTCATACCAAACAATCAATTTGCATACCTGTAGGATCTTGGCCATTGCGCTATTTTTGGCGATGTTGCAAATTGGTGTATCGTTGATTTGCATGTTTAATGGTAATTTCAATGCAGAATGTGCAGTTCGCCCGCCTTCTAGCAGAGTCGCAGCTATACCAGATGAAGCCAACGCTAGAGCTACATCATTTCGCGATCTGATCCTCGCCAAAAGCAATGAAATTAAGAACGTTTTTCCGGTTCCTCCGGGAGCATCAAGGAAATAAATTCCACCAGATCCACTGTTCACAGCTTCTATCAAAGTGTCGTACGCAATTCTTTGTTGTTGATTTAATTGTGGAACATTTGTACGAACTGTTTCGGCCAATGCTTCAATGTCGTACTGTTGTTCTCTTTGCAACTCGTGGTTTAATGCATCGTACATACGACGATTTGGTGCTGTCGTTCCCAAACACGACAATACTTTATTTGCCATCAATAAATACATATCTTCTATCATGATCAATGTCTCATTGTAAATTTCTGCAGTCATTTGTAGTGTAGGATTCAAAGTTTGACGGCGCACACGATGCAAAACATCCTCAGACATTTCATCTATATACTTAACCCACAAATCTTTTGGATTCGAGGGTAAACATGTCGATATGATAGTCGCAAACAATGAACGAATTTGACGCGGCGATGAAGATATTACGGAATACTTGAGCGTATCATCCCAGTGCGAATCGTTCTCGAGAAAATGTAATAGTTGACTTGCCTCACGGTTAGTCGCACACAGCTGTCCATTAACTGTTCTCAGTTGTATAAACGATGTCGGGCCACGAACATTCACCAACAACAACCGCAAATAATAACATTCATCGTTATTTGGATGTACTGTGTAGATGCGAGCCAGAGCGTCTGAATCAAATACATTTGGACGTCCTTCAACTGGTGTTCCTTGTTTTCGACGCTGAAATAATTTCGATGATGCATTCCATGTATAATAGCGTGGCATGTCAGCATACAGCAAAGTGCGAGCAAAATCATCCAATTTGACAGACTGTGAAGAAACTTGTTAATGTTGTCGGCGGTGGACGTGCCACTCTATCTGCCGCGTTCGATTCATTAAAATAAACTCGTTGACCATTTTCTAAATGGACTGCCAAATGGACTACTGTAGGCTGTCTTTCATGGATCGCAAATGAAAATATACGCCAAATTGCTTCATTGCTACTTACATAGCGACCCATCTGGTACTGTGATACTTCGTCATTTGCATTGGTTACAACGAAGACGGCCATATCGCTACCTTTGTTAACATATTTACATATGTACTTTATCGACTTCACCGAGTTACAATATTCCACATTGATGTGAGTCTCAAAAGCTTTGGACAATATTGGCGAGTATGGCACAATCCAACGATTGTCTACATCAACATTTTGTCCTCTTACCTTCACAACTACCGATCGCTCATTGTCAGCAACTAATCGCCGACGATTCAATGGGTATCCGTCATTTCCCGTTATGGTTTCAGCAATCAGGTCTCTTGGGTATCGCTTGGAACACTTGCCGTCGACCATACAGGGTGAATTGTAGTTGAAAACTCCGCAAGGTCCATGTATAATGTGTTTGGTAACTACTGCATGCAATTTTGGGTCAACTCTTTAATCAGGAATTTCAGCTGAAATTATGGAATCAATTTCATCTGGCCTTATTTTGTCCACTAACCAGACTAAAATGTGCGCATGTGGCAGACCACGCTTTTGCTATTCTACAGAGTACATTCAACAACAGACTTGGCCATACACGCGATGCTTTATGAAGAAATTCTTGAGAGATTTTAATTTTTGTTTAAAAACTCTGGCTGTGGTGTCATGTCTATCAACTGGTGTTTGGCTATGTAGCAATTCCCTCTTGATTTCGGACCATTGTGGGTTACAGGTGAATGTAACAAATAAGTATGGGCGGCCATAATGCCTAACATATGATATAGCATCCTGAGCATATTCGTGCACGTGGCGCGCGCTTCCTAAGTAAGTATCTGGCAAAATTGTCATTCTTCCCACATTATTCACATTGCTATCGGCATTTATAGCATCGCGGAGATGAATGTATTCCTCTGATCGAAGCTGTCGTTGGTTCAAACGGATGTATGTCAATCGTTCAATCTCAATTTTGACATACATATCAACGGCAAACTGATGAAAAAGTCGTCGACACATCAAAATATGATTTACTTCACCTTCACGGATCATGAGTCTGTATGAATAGAAATTCATAGCACGAACGTTTTTGTTGGTTTCAGCACCTGCAATCAAAAATGACAAATTTTTAATTTGTTACTTAGATGAATTGAATTTAAAAATATTATTTAATCTTGTTCAATCTAGTTACCTGTTACTTGATTTACCATTTTGATTTTAAAATGGTATCCATTTTCCCCCTGCCAGAAGATCAAGGGATATTGTAACGCATCATAAGTAAAGTGTGTTTCACATACACGTTTTAAATCATTATTCCGACGATGAAGCACAATATCTCTAGATTGTAAATTTTCTCCCACAATGACAACAGCCACTTCGTCAATGGTAGGTGAATTAAACCTCCTTGTGTGTTCACCGGCAGGTGTTTTGTCAGCTCGATTGACAATATTATGGCTGTCAGATGGCATCCGATCCATGCTATTTTGAACATGTTTATTAAATTGTTGTTCTGATGAAGAAACATTTGTAATTCTTGGACAATGGTTCTCTTCACTGTTGGATTGTGAGCACAACGCTTATCAACTTCCACATCTGAATTGCCCATAAAATAAATTTGTAAAAATTTATTATCTGCATCTGGTAGTGGTAACCGTGCCCCCAGTAAGTGATAAATTTGTCCTTGTATCTGTAATTTTTAAAGATTTGTCCAATAATTATTTCCGATATATATTTTAATACAAACTTGAATATTATAAAAAAAATATTATGGCATAAAACCTTGAAAGTGGGCATGAAATTGTCCTGTATAATATGTGTAGCGCCAAACGATGTAATCTGGAAACAGCTGTTATATTTCTGAATGTTTGCCAAGAAGTGCTTAGAATCATTTCCAATCCCAGAAACTAAAGAGCGTAAAGGACCTGGTGGTGGGACCAATTGTGGCAATTTTACTTTGCCTCCAGCACAACATAATCCAGTAGATTCACCACTGTATTTTAACGCCTTACAATATTTACAAATTATTGTCATTTCCCCAATTGTTACCGATTTGTCGGCACGATAATCTATTGCTGGATCATAGTGGAATGCAGCTCGTTGCAGAATCACAGTAGCACTGCGACTGCGGAATCGCTCAATTTCATTATGTCGTGCTCGCTGTTGTTGTGTTTGATTTGCACGAACTCGTTGCATTCTAAGCCTATCTACTTCATTTTCACTCACTAAAGAACGCATTTCTGACATAGCAATACGACTAAGTTCTTGATCTGTCTCTCTCTCTGGTCATCGCACATTTGATTGACTGCGACGACCTAAGTCGGCATCCTAAATTGTAATTAATCAAAGTGAGAAAAGTTCTCGCGCACTTAGCAGTAAAGTGTCACTATGATAAAAGATCAACAAAAAAGAGCACATAACTTGAAATGTCACTATCACAAAGGATCACCGAAGTAAAGAAAGTTCTAGTTGATTGTCAAATGTCAAATATTATGGTTGTGTTCAGAAATTTAATTTGTAACGAAACTTAAGGTTTATCAATCTACATATAGTTGATTGTCAAATGTCAAATATTATGGTTGCGTTCAGAAATTTAATTTGTGACAAAACTTAAGATTTATCAAAATAATCTGAAAGACAGTTAACAACTTACATATTTATTCACCTATTAAACATTCTCTGGACTTCCACAAATAATTCAAGACCAAAATTAGCCAAATCGGGTACAGCTGGCGTTGTAACTTTGTTTGTAGAAGTGCTTTTGGATTCCCAAGTTCTTTTCTTTTTCCGTTAACCACCTCTAAACTATTGTAAAATTGATTTACTATCTCAAAAATCATGGGAGCGTGCTTAACAGCACACCAAAGTTTCATCGCAATGAAATGAATGGTATATGAACGCATACGGGACATTGTTGAAACGATTCCTGTGCTGTCACTCTTTAAAAGAATATACTCGTGCACTACCAATTGTAAAATGGATTTACTAAATCAGAAATCTTTGCTGTAGTGGAAACAGCATTTCTCCAAATTTCATTGCAATCCCATGAATGGTATATGAACGCATATGGCATTTTTTAAACGATACGCGCGCCGTTACTCATTTGTAGAATCTACTCGTGCGCTACAACTTTCATATTTATTCACCTTTTAAACCTTTCCTGGACTTCCACAAATAATTCAGGACCAAAATTAGCCAAATCGGTCCAGCCGTTCTCGAGTTTTAGCGAGACTAACGAACAGCAATTCATTTATATATATATAGATTCAACGGTGCCAATACCTGGTCTTATCCACATGATACATCTAATCCACTGAGTATACATTATTACTGTTTCATAATTGCCATTTATAAAATTATAATCATTAGTCACCCTCTATGGTGATACGAACGATTTATCACTAATATACTTTAATAGTTACAGTTTGATTTATATTTGCGTTTCTAGAATTATACAGGATCGTTATACTTCATATAGAGTATCTAAAATGTTTTCTCTTATGTCTCCAAATAATTATTGGAATTATTGTTAATGCTTTTACAATAGTTTATTACAATCACACGTCTGTTAAAGGACATGCCTCCACATTCGATTATCTGAGATTCTCGTTGAAGAAAAGATTGTAAATGCTGTTCAGAATGTTTTAATAGAGTAAAATTCGCATCGAAAGGTCTGAAAAATACTATAAGAACTGGATTTCTATCTGCTCAAAGTTAACTTGACATACCTGTGTCAAAACAATAAATTCAATAGGATCAAGATGTCTCTAGCATAAAAAGAAATATTCCTGCTCGAGTGGGTTCTGGAACATAATATAGGGTTCCTACACCATCGGCGAGGATGATCGTAACGATAAGCACCAACATAGTCGATTAGAAAACCCTACTGTTTCCATAGTACACTAAAACAGGAAATATCTCTTAGCAAAAGCTAAAAAGACGAATCCTATCACACCAAGTGTGTGCTTAATAAAGTCGAAACTATCTAACACGACGTAGAAAATGTTTAAAAGAACATCAACAACTCTCCAACCAACAATCAAAACGATCTCTCTAAAATAGATCCGTCGATAAATGCGAATGCGAATAAACGTGGCAAAAGAAAAATAATACCACATTAAAAATTCAAAACCACTATATTAAATAGTGAAGACATAAAATTAAATCTTCCCCTACGTTGATTCTCTTCACTACGACAAAAATGTTCCCATATAAATTACTATAAATTACCATAAATTGTGTAAAAACACACTACAAAAATGGATGCATTCTTTTAAAAAGAATCAAAATCCAGTCGAGAATAGGACCAGCCATGAGTAAGACGTCAAATCGAAATCCTACCCGTCGACTATACTAAGAAAAATAAAAATAAAATATGACAGTTACTAAAACATTACAATATTCATGCATTACTTCTACTGATGAGTGTTAATTTGCTGTACCTTCTCGCCAGACGATGATGGAATCGAAATCACTGATATGCCTCCCATATCAAGTTTTCCATATATGTAGAAATGCCCTGGGTCATCCTGGAATGTCGATGGAATCGAACCCCGGATCGCCATTCACGAACGCACGGGTTCCAGACAGCCACCCGAAGAACACCGGTTGTTACTGCAATCCACGTACTGTCCGTATCGTTCCGAATAAGCATCTCGCCAAAAAGTAGTAGTATTCGCCCAAAGCGATAGTTGCATTTTAATGCCATCATGCCATAATGATCTGACATGGTAGAGGAAATTTAGCATTAGCGGTAACGCTTTAAAAATCTCAGTGTCCATTCCGTAGAATGCATGTTGCATCGCCTACATCGCAGTATTCATGTATAAATGTTTAGCCAACCATAGCTATGACGTAATCGTGCATGTAAACTCTTCCTCCCGACATCTCGTTGATAATCATGTCGGTAAAATAAGAGGAATGAGTAATATAGTTCATGTAGTGCTCAAGTATTACAATACTTATGTCCATAGAAGTCGCACTATTCTGAAGCTAATGTTCTACTGCAGGTATTACAGTACACTTGCCAAAGTTAATGTTGCTCGTTGCATGGAGCTTGCCTTAATATATGTATGGTATGATTATGCCTGCATGTTACATGATACATATTCAGAGTGAAGATTGCACTTACTACTGAAATGCCTAGGGTAGAGTTTTTCGACACATAACTCTAACTTCTTGACGATGGCCTCGCACACGTTTTGAAGTAGGCCTCGAACTCGCGATACGTGTTGAATAATCGCGCTAGTAGGTCGTTCTGCTCTAGGCAGAGATGTATCTGTCTTGCTCAAACTGCCCGCAGATTCACGAGGGTGAACATCCCCCACTCTCACGGTGCGTAGATCGATAAATCAAGACGTTGGCGCATAATCAAAATAGCTGTCATATATCATGAAGTCTTGCCAATGAAATCAGCTCTTCAAAAGCTTGTACAATGTCAAAACATCTTGGGTAAATGCTGACAATCATAAATAAACTTCTCTACCTCGTTATCATAGATGAAATGATCTTTCAACATTCAATCAATATCTTGGATCTAAGTGGAGCATAAGTTCTGAGTGCCAAGCTCGCGCCTGCAACTTCGGAGAACCTCGGTTTGGCTCGAGCCAGCCTAACGGGATCCCCATCAGCTGTCGTGCCGCAAACTCGCCAGCCATGTGCTGCGTTGTGTTTCAAAACAAATCCTGCAGTTCACAGTACTGCAACTAACGCTTGAGGGTAATGATACAGTACCTAACTTAAGGTCATGGCCGTTTACCACTCAAATCCTATCGTAAATACATATACACACACTAGTACAGATATCACAGTGACGGAGGATATCAGACGAATTCTACACACACACAAATATAGCCCATAAAAGAATTAACAAGAGCAATGTCGTCAAATGGAATTTCCGAAATGGCCTGATTTACAAATATAAACGTAGCTTAGAGGTAATCGCTTGCTAACGGAAGCTAAACGTATATACTGTGTACATCAGCAATGTCCAACCAGGCCTGTGATAAATATTCCTGCCGCCCTTCACAAGCAGTATTCGTTTTTATTGTGATGATTTCTAATAATAATTCAAATTTCAAGACGGAACTATATCCTTCCCAACATCTTCCCTGTACACACCCTTGCAGCATGTTTTTGAACACTCACAGTTGTAAGTAAATCATTATTTCCCTAACAAATAGTACCAATCGTTTCCTTTTTTCATCTCAAAAGAAAGATACTGGCCCTAACGATGTTCTTATCCCTTCAAGCAGCTGTGCCACTGTGGTATCATAAAACATTCTGCCGTAGTCAAGATTCACGGATTACCCCCTACCGTAATGTGCGCCTTCCTCAGACATCAACTTGTAGGAGGCAAAATCATGCCATGCCGCAAACAATAAGTTTGCTATTTTAACATTTGAACTGATAGCGAGTGAAGGGGATCAGGTTTTGAACCAAACATTCAGTATAAATTTGGAGCTTGTATGTGTAGGTTCATTTACATGTCTTGTGTTGCGATCGATTATTCTTATGGCTAAAAGACAAAGATCTTGCTGTTATAACAGTGATTGGGAGGAACAGTATTATTTTGTGGAATTCAGAGGAAGACCCGTTTGTTTATATTGTAATAGCGTATCTGTGCCTCAGAAAAGTAACAATAATTAGTGTTATTGGTTTTTACTTCCCTTTTAATTACTGTGGCTTTTAGAGAGGCCAGGGTGCCAGAATATTTCACAGAAGGAGATCTTTTTCGTGGCTGTAAATCTAGTGACACGTCTCCCTCGCATTAGTGCACCCACAAATACCAGCTGCCTACGCCATGATTCGATCCTGCAATCTTGGACACAGTAGGCGAGAACGTTGCCGCTGCACTAAGAAAAGTAATGTAGGAACGTCATTTCACGACATATCACAAGAACTTCAATAGTGAATTTCCTGTTAATTCCCAATTACAAAACACAGCTAGGGACTTAAACTCTAAATTAACATTACAATACTATGCGTTAACCAAGGGCCCCGTGGCGTAGCCATGCTCATTAAATTCTGCATCATGGCACGAGGGCAAGTGCAGCAAGTTCTGAGATTGCAGGTTCGAATCCCGGCGCTCACAGCGGCTATCCTGAGTGTGGTTTTCCCCGATTTTTTTTACACACTTCCTCCTGGAAAAGGCCGAAATAGTACCTTACTTCAGGTTCTTGGCGCCTATCCCATCCCTGTCCATAATAGCTTTAGCCTACACAGGTTTCTTGTCAGATATCACCTGAAAATTCAACGAACTATGCTTCGAATTGCAAGGGAAAGATCGCAACATTTCAGCAATAACTACAGCTATGTTCTGCACAGTTAAAAGGAAAATCACTTCCATACTGTCCAACTTAGAAATCAATTATGGAATCTGTAAATATCGATTAACGGGATCTTTAATCTTAGGTCTAGCGTCTTGAAATACAAGTCACAAAATTAAGTAACAGGTTTAGGCAATTTTCAACACTGTGTATCAATAATCCGTTCGCTTCAGTTGACATTACTGAACTTGGAGGTAGTACCTTGTACCTTGAAGCAATAGAAATGGAAATTTTAAATCTTCAATAAGATATATCCTTGAAATCATGGTATACAACTTCAAGCGATATTCGGACTCTGGTGGACACGAATAAATATTCCATGGTCCGTGCTTTGTAAACTTCTTTTCTAGGTTTGACATATTTTTAGAGGTCACATTTTCATCTATCAGCATCATCATGAATAAATACCAATCCAGCCTGACTGACTTACATCGAGAAGACGCATTAAGGGCTGTTCGAGTTGCACCCCAGATTTTTCTGAACTTGCAGGAAATATGTAGTGGCAAACATCACACTAATTATGTAAGTTGTAAATCTAAGTACCCATAATTTAATTATAGTTATTTTGAAATACTTTTACAGTAATACATTTTTGTTAATAGTAGTAGTAGTAGTAGTTAAAAGTAGTTGTGACCACTGTGGTGCCCAAATGAGTAAAATGTGCCCAACTACATAAGAAAGTTGGACAGCTATGATGTTCATATTACAGTATATTGTGTACCGAGGACCATAATGAGTATTCTTCGGTCTATCAGCATGTTTTCCACGGTCATGGCACGTATCGTCTTTAAGATTCGAGTTCCTAATTGTAGACATAAGATATCACTAACTGATAGTTGATTCCTAGAGCCATAGCCATACTCATCTCTCAGTCGCATGGTAGTCTCCTGTTACCCTACTTAGGAAACACACTTGTGAGTTCAGTTGTTACTTACTATGTATGTGTGTGTGTCCGATTAGGTTCTGATTCGTGAGAGAAATTGTTACAAATTCTTTGTAATGAGGTTATATTTTCCGCTTAGATCTTAGCCCATTTTCATCATATGAAATATAGACTTACGTGATCAACTTTTGTCTGTGTGAGTGTGTCCATCGCTAATAAACACAGAACGATTGGAACGATTTCAATGAAACTCCAAAAAAACTTACTACTGTAGTAGTGGAGTAATAGGAGTTCTGCCCCCCCCCCCCCCCCCCCCCACACTCACCCTCTGACGTCACATACTAACCCGCAATACATTCAGGGGCAAAGTCAATATCTCTCGAACGCATGGTCCGATTTTGACAAATGAGGTATCGTTGGACTCGCGTTGACGCCCTCTTTTCAATGGACCACTCATTTCAACACCTAAATAAAACCTACCCCTACTAGGGGGTGAAATTGTAATGTTTTTAGTGAAAGTCTCTTTTCAAATGCGACATGTATAAGGTGCGCTGCTAAAATGAACTTAAACGTTGTTGCCCATATAGCGCATGCGTTTTGCAGGATGCCGCTATGGATTAACATTTTTGTTTTTGTTTTGTACACATGCGCACTTGGGATTTTTGTAAGAGAGCGAGCTCTTTGAAAAAAAATAAGATTTATAAGAAGGGGTTTTGGTGGTGAGGATAGAGCCAGATAGTCGCCTACTTTCCTACGAAGTTTGCCGATATCTCTCAAATGCAAGGTCGGATTTGGACGTGTGACGTGTCAAATCTCTTGTCTCGAAGCCCTATATATGCTATTAATAGGTAAAAGTTTTGAGAATGAGGAAACAGGCTTTTTGGGAAAAAACCATGATTTTAGACGTTTCTGATATTTCACGAATGCATGGTCGGATTTGGTCCTATGACGTGTCAAATGGCTTGTCTCGGAACTCTCTTTATTTTGGTAATGGGTTGAAGTTTTTGAGAATGAGGGAAACACAATTTTTTGGGGTAAAACTGTGATTTTAGACTTTTTGCTATATCTCGCGAACCAATGATGCCAGAGGTGTGTACGACGGGTCCAAGGACTCGGGGTGACGTCCTCTTTGCTATGGACCACTCGTTATAATTTAAAAAAAATTGGAAACGCGATTTTGGGGTAAACACTTTTTTTTTGTGATTTTTGCTGATTTCTCACGAACCAATAACGCTAGAGACGTGTACGAGGTGTCCTAGGACTCTGGCTAACGCCCCCTTTCAAATGTGGTAGATATTTTTTCCAAGAAATAATTCACAAAGGGCCTAAAGCCATACATGTTGAAAAAACTTTTTTTCTTTACCTGTTTATAATGTTCATGAAGCGTGGTGGTTGAGAGAGACGATACTGCTGGGTGTGTGTTTCAACGAACCTGTCGCTGACCACGGTGGCTGTGCTCAATAGATCAATCGATATTTCGACGGGCCGGTTTATGACAGAGCGAGGGTGCGTTTTTTCTGATACTTTATCCCGAAGGGGAACTTTAACGTGTAAACGGTGATGAGAACTTGGTTCTATGTTGATCGAAGCGAGTACAGAAAACAAACTTGCAGAAGAGCAGGAGGTGAATATCATTTGAGCTTATTGGAATGCGCTGATCTGACTTGACAACAAGTGCAATGGAAAATGACAAAGACGCTTGAAGGTGAAATAATCCGAACACCATGGTGGCAGGGAAGTGCGAAATGCATGCATACACATGTGAAACCACATGAGGGCTAAACAAGTCACATCCTGTCTTGCTTCGTACGTGATAAAATGCAAGTTCATGTGAAATTTGACCTAGCACAGGTGTTCACCTTGGACGTTATCTGTCCACGTGCATGATAACAGAATGTTCAAAGCGTGGGAAAAAATGATTATACATGCATCGTAGCATATATAAAGACATGTCGTTATCATTTCCACGCTCACTTAGGTGACTACCTTTGAACACATTGCGTTGCGTGAAACCCCTGGTCTTGTTTAACAGTTTTGGTATTGGTGGAAAATACTTATCCTTGTTGTGAGGTAGGTATATATTTATTCATTTATACATTTATTGGTTTATATACTGTATATTTACAAGCAATTATTTATTGACTAGGTAATTATTGATTTTTTAATTTATTTGTTTGCATATAACTGGTATACCTTACATGTCTGAGAGAGGAGAAACCATTGCACTTTTGAGCCCACTATAAGGAAACAGCAATAAGCCACTGCAAGTGAAGGTGGGATTATTTTTTTAAACTAACTTGTTTCATTTTTTTCATATTTTACTTTATGAAATGCATGTACTAACCTGAATTTAGGTATTTATAACGGTTTATTTTATTTATTTTTAGAAACTTGGAAAGAAAAGCTTTACCGCCATAGCAGTCGCTGAAAACCCGAGACGCAGTAAAGTGCAACCATTGTTTCCAGGCAGTGAATTATTTAAAACTCAGGTAAGCCTAACATAAAATGCTATTCCATTTTACCACTACTGAAAACTGGTAGACAAAAAAATTCATTACCTGTACATGACTAGGACGATGATTGCTTTCTTGATTAATGGCTATGTTGTTGTTGACTGGGAAAAGTACAAGGCCATGTTGGATTTTCTAAAAACAAAAATTTAAATTTAATTAATGGGTTGTTCCCTATGGACTCAACGAATATCCACAGGTTTGAACATGATAATGTGAACAAAATGACATGACATTCATTTTTGTTTATATATTGGTTAAAGGGGGGATGTAAATGACTGTAGCTTTATAAAAAGATAATAAGTACATGTGTTACTGTTAGTGCCAACATACAGTTTATTTTAATGGTGTTTTGATATATTAATGCCAATTAATGTTAACGTTGTATTTACAAGTATTGATTAATTGATTGAGTGATGGGTTATTTTGTTTGCTTTTAGGTGTTGTCATGCGCCATTAACGTAATGAACAGACAGTGAACAAGCATACATTGTGCTTTAAAGTACTCTGGGCAACGTTAGTAACTTACAATAAGAAAAGGTTTTATTATAACACATGGCGTTAGTACCAAATACAACAAGTGAGCAAGTTGGTTTACCACGTGGGTTAAATTTAAAATCAGAACATGGCCGTTGGTTAACATTTGAATCCTGGCCTGTAGGCTTTTTGTCGACACATGAACTTGCAAAAGCCGTTTTTTTTTACTTGAACCGAGAAGATGTGGTGCGCTGTGTGTTTTATCGTATTGAACTTTCACACGTGCTTGGAAAACAAGTGGGTAACATACCTGTGTATTCATTTTACCGAACCACAAGACCATTGGCCGCTACTTACGTTGCTGAATCACAAATAAATAATAATGATGTATTACCAGCCAACAACGGTAGTGTCGATATATGTGGTCCATATGCCATAGACAGTGTTGAATTGGCATGTGCTTTTGAAAAATTGGGAGTTTGCAAGACTAAAGCAATAGCTCACCCAGAGTACAGCTCTGTTGAAAATCGTTTAGAATCTTATAAAAATATTTGGCCATTGATATTAAAACACCTTACCAAACAACTAAGTGAAGCTGGATTTTTTATACTGTTGAAGGGGATAAAACAATATGTTTTTATTGTGGATTTGCTTTAAAGGATTGGCAAATGCCTGATGACCCTTTTGTGCAACAAGCTCGTTGGTTACCTAACTGCAAATATATGGTGTTGCTTAAAGGTCAGGAATTTGTGAACACTATTCGTAAAGAGAACATGATTGCAGTACAAGAATTAAAAGTGCCTTTAGAGTTAGAACATGCGGAGCAAATACACGAGGCTGAAAGAAAAGACTTGTCTCACGAACAGATACAAAAGTGTGACCAACAAAAAGGAAAATGTTTTTGTGTAATAAAAAGTCATGTCCAGCCTCCCACCGCCATTCATTCAGTAGTGGTAAAATGGAATAGCATTTTATATTAGGCTTACCTGAGTTTTAAATAATTCACTGCCTGGAAACAATGGTTGCACTTTACTGCGTCTCGGGTTTTCAGCAACTGCTACGGCGGTAAGGCTTTTCTTTCCAAGTTTCTAAATATAAATAAAATAAACCGTTATAAATACCTAAATTCAGGTTAGTACATGCATTTCATAAAGTAAAATATGAAAAAAATGAAACAAGTTAGTTTAAAAAAATAATCCCACCTTCACTTGCAGTGGCTTATTGCTGCTTCCTTCTAGTGGGCTCAAAAGTGCAATGGTTTCTCCTATCTCAGACATGTAAGGTATACCAGTTATCTGCAAACAAATAAATTAAAAATCAATAATTACCTAATCAATAAATAATTGCTTGTAAATATATATAAATCAATAAAAGTATAATTGAATAAATATATACCTACCTCACAACAAGGATAAGTATTTTCCACCAACACCAAAACTGTTAAACAAGACCAGGGGTTTCACGCAAAGCAATGTGTTCAAAGGTAGTCACCTAAGTGAACGTGGAAATGATAACGACATGTCTTAATATATGCTACGTTGCATGTATAATCATTTTTTCCCACGCTTTGAACATTCTGTTATCATGCACGTGGACAGATAACGTCCAAGGTGAACACCTGTGCTAGGTCAAATTTCACATGAACTTGCATTTTCTCCCTTACGAAGCAAGACAGGATGTGACTTGTTTAGCCCTCCTGTGGTTTCACATGTGTATGCATGCATTTCGCACTTCCCTGCCACCACGGTGGTCGGATTATTTCACCTTCAAGCGTCTTTGTCATTTTCCATTGCACTTGTTGTCAAGTCAGATCAGCGCATTCCAATAAGCTCAAATGACATTCACCTCCTGCTCTTCTGCAAGTGTGTTTTCTGTACTCGCTTCGATCAACATAGAACCAAATTCTCATCACCGTTTACACGTTAAAGATCCCCTTCGGGGTAAAGTATCAGAAAAAACGCACCCTCGCTCTGTCATAAACCGGCCCGTCGAAATATCGATTGATCTATTGAGCACAGCTACCGTGGTCAGCGACAGGTTCGTTGAAACACACACCCAGCAGTATCGTCTCTCTCAACCACCACGCTTCATGAACATTATAAACAGGTAAAGAAAAAAAAGTTTTTTCAACATGAATGGCTTTAGGCCCTTTGTGAATTATTTCTTGGAGAAAATATCTACCACATTTGAAAGGGGGCGTTAGCCAGAGTCCTAGGACACCTCGTACACGTCTCTAGCGTTATTGGTTCGTGAGAAATCAGCAAAAATCACAAAAAAAAGTGTTTACCCCAAAATCGCGTTTCCAATTTTTTTTTTTAATTATAACGAGTGGTCCATAGCAAAGAGGACGTCACCCCGAGTCCTTGGAGCTGTCGTACACACCTCTGGCATCATTGGTTCGCGAGATATAGCAAAAAGTCTAAAATCACAGTTTTACACCAAAAACTTCTGTTTCCCTCATTCTAAAAAACTTTAACCTATTACCAAAATAAAGAGGGTTTCGAGACAAGCCATTTGACACGTCATAGGACCAAATCCGACCATGCATTCGTGAAATATCAGAAAAGTCTAAAATCATGGTTGTACCCCCAAAAAGCCTGTTTCCCTCATTCTCTAAACTTTAACCTATTAATAACATATATAGGGCTTCGAGACATGCGATTTGACACGTCACACGTCCAAATCCGACCTTGCGTTTGAGAGATATCGGCAAACTTCGTAGGAAAGTAGGCGACTATCTGGCTCTCCTCACCACCAAAACCCCTTCTTATAAATCTTTTTTTTTTCAAAGAGCTCGCTCTCTAATAAAAATCCCAAGTGCGCATGCGTACAAAACAAAAACAAAAATGTTAATCCATAGCGGCATCTAGCAAAACGCATGCGCTATATGGGCAACAACGTTTAAGTTCATTTTAGCAGCGTACCTTATACATGTCGCATTTGAAAAGAGACTTTCACTAAAAACATTACAATTTCACTCCCTAGTAGGGGTAGGTTTTATTTAGGGGTTGAAATGAGTGGTCCATTGGAAAGAGGGCGTCAACCCGAGTCCAACGACACCTCATTTGTCAAAATCGGACCATGCGTTCGAGAGATATTGACTTTGCCCCTGAATGTATTGCGGGTTAGTATGTAACGTCAGAGGGAGTGGCGGCCGGGGGGGGGGGAGGGGGGGGGGGGCAGAACTCCTATTACTCCACTACTTACTGTATCATTTGACCACAACCGTTCCTTTCAAATTTTAATGAATCTCACCAATCCAACATGGCGGCCACACGAAATATTTCACCGGCATTCAGTATCTCCGAAACTATAATATTAATATCAACGTAACATTCTATTTGGCGATAAAGAGTTCTAAGGTGAGCTCACTTACGTGACTTTCAAAAACCTGATAAGCTTCAAAATGAGTTCAAATATTTAATTTGACGATTATCGCAATTCATTCACCAGTACTCTGTCAAACGTGACACGGTAAGTCTTCATGCTAGTATGATAGCATCTAACAGTCAGAAAAATTTGAATAATGAACCACCACAATAATTATCATCTTCTGGCAAATAGTTAAAAACAATGGAACATGGAAGCTATGAGGAATATCGTTTTGGTTCATAATATTTCCGATCTGTTACAGCAACCAAACTGAAATGTTGTAGAGTGATCGAGCACTTGGTATATTCCTTCTGAATATACGTTAAACGTGTAGTATGTCACGCCCACCTTAGGTCTCTTTGACTTTTGCTTTGCATTAAATCTTCTTTATACTCGTGCAAACCACTATCACACTTATTCTGTGCTTTCTTTCTTTGTGCAATGCATTCACAGTTGTCTCTAGTGTGTTCTAGCGTTCGAAACACTTCTCATCACGGTCATCAGCACCGTTAAGTTCTTTCTTGGTGCGCTATCTTTCGGCCGGAACGTGAACCTTCTGCCAACGGCTGAAGAGTAATGATTACCACCTCACCTCATCTCTACCAGAGGGCAACCATCTCACACTACACCTTCTCTTCACTTTGCACTACACCTCAAGACAAGAAATTTGTGTATACAAAAAACTATTTGTTTCCTAAGTTGTGTTCTCTATGTCTTACGTCACATCTCCCCTCGCGCCCCATTCCTTGTGCTCGTTCGTCACCCTGCCGAGTGCCTGCTCAATCTGTCTTCGTTGTGCAAATAAGCTGCTTGCTGGAGAACCTCGCTGAGGTCACACCACCCGACATCCTGTGCAATATCATGAGCTAAAATTATTTCATACCGTTCGCTGCTTCTCACCACGAGAAAATATGTAAGCAAATCAATTTGAACTCATCATGAAAGTGTTATAGGATTATATCACCAATTTATCTAGCTGGCTAGATACTAGTTGCCGAAAGCTGCATTTTACTAGTATGTCAGAGAATCCACCTGTTTTAATTATCAATTTCCTCCGTGGGATCTCATGTTTAAAAGATACCGTAACTTATGTTCGGGCCAACGTGGGAATATTCTAAAACTCAGTTAAATGCTAATAACTAGCTAACGTGGGAATATTCACAAACTCTGTTAACTGCAAGTAATTAAGCTACCGTGGGATTTTATAGCTATGAGATATTGCAATTCATGTATGGACGCATCGCGGGATCTCTCCATAAACTCTCTCAAATACCACTGAATTGGGCAAAGTGGGAATTGTACTAAATTTCTTCAAATTCTAGAGATTTCATCCAAATGGTTCTAGAGAGTTTCATATGCAACGTTTCTGACGTCACGACGAAGCACACCTGTTTTAGCCTCTAACTGTCAAATTGTATTTCTTTGCTGATAACAAAAAACTCTCTAGATTCATTCAAATTGAACTATAATCTGAATGTGCAAGCTCTCCACAGGAAAATAATTCACCAATAATAAGTGACTTTACTTATCTTCGAAATAGTGCTTCTATTCTAATAACTTTCAGTGACTTTCCTTATCTTCGAAATAGTGCTTCTATTCTAAAATAATTATCGGCTTCGAAACTTAAATTAATTGGTTTTCGCAAAAAAATATTGCAAGTTAGAATCGGGCCTGGACAATAGTGATAAAACATCCTGCTTTCCTTGCTTCCCCATTTATCCTACTTACTAAAATATCTGTTTTTTCCCTTTGTCTTTCAACTTTGAGGTTACATCAGAATGATCTCCTCCCAACTCTTGAATTTACCACATAATTATATTCTGTTTAAATAACCAAGTGGCATATGAGCCACTTTTTAATCGCAACGTATTTTTTTTTCTTTTCTGGTTCTGTCTCAGGTCAGTTTCAATCATTTTTAGTGTCATCCAGACACGATTTTCAATTGATTACCGTCTGGGGCCTCTCTTGGCATTTTTTTGCCGTCTAGGCATTGTATTCATTCTTGTGCCTTCTTGGGCCAGTCTCAGCTTTACTGTGTCTGCTAGATACCTCATATGAAATGAATTTGAAATTCTTTATACCTACTACTCTTTTAGTGTATTCTTGGTCTGAAACGAATATATGAGCATTATCTACGCTTTTTGTCAGCATTAGAATTGCTTACGTTTATGCTGAGCATAGCTTCTAAGCACAAGGCCGCAGCCACCCTCTTGTGGTATACGTATTACTGACCCTGTTCATTGTTTTTACTCGAGAAGTATTCTAAATGATTCACAATGCTTTTCCTTTTTTGCTAGTCTCCGTTTTCAATTAAAGATACAATTTCAAACGCTCCACGTTCACTTGAATAAGTATTTCACTTTTTTTGTTGTGCTTTGGACAAAACTTTATTAAATGCTTTTTTGTCAAGCTTGTTCTATTATTCTCTTTAGATTTGCAAATGCTGGTATAGTTCGCTCATCCAACTTCCTACCTAGGATCATTGTAATCTATGTATCCTGATTGTTATTCTTGCTCAATCAAGAGTTGGATGGTTCATTCCTTCGCTAAATTTCTGATTAGCACTCTGCTGGTGAAAAATGTGTTGTATTCCGAGCACAACAATCATTCTCATTTTGAGATTATTCTTAGTTATAACTTTTTTCTTCCCCTGGCCACGAATGTCTCCTGGTCTTGCGTCACAGCTTTTGCTAATTGTACGAGTTCGCATAACCCACTTTATCTATTACTAAAGTTAATTGCACCTTTGTCGCTATGTCGAACTTTATTTGGCTGCAATTGTGGATGTGCCACGTGAACTTTATTTATTATTGTCTTTTTGTCTTTTGTCATTTGATCTATTCATCCTTTGGTTTTAGCATGCTTTTCGAGTAACAACATACTCTTATTTGTTCTACACTTGAATATTGAACATAATTGTGATCACAATAATAATAATAATCATGAAAAATACAAAACACTCGTAAATTTGCCAAGAGCTCTCCCTCTACTTGGCACTATTTTGCCCCAATCGTTCAAACTTACTTATACCATTATATTTAGTTTTTTTTGTTGTTATTTTTTCCTTTGGTAATAAATGTTTCCCTTTCACTCATTACTCTTTCCTCAATCCATCATCTTCCCCTATGGTCGTGATTGGAATCGATTCCCAATTGCTCCATATTCTTGCTGCTAGAAACCCGAGACCCCGTTTGTCAATAAATTTCCAAATACTAATCCACTTGAAATTTCAGCTTTAACTTTGACCGAGACCCAGGCACAGGAGAAGTGGCAGAGAAAAGCTGGGTTTTTCCAGTTCTGTATCATGGTTCAATCGTCTTTGCTGTCAACTCGACAGCTGGTTCATCCTATCTAGCAGAAGCGTAAGTTGAACTCCAACTTCCAATTTGTATTATGCCTCCTCAGGATGACAAACGTATTAGCAAACGTGCTTCATACTAAGTTCAACTTACTCGCCTTCGAACTTTTCTCGAAGATTTAACTCCCGAAGATTTTAATTTAGATATAATTTCGCAGCGCCTAAAAATTACGAGCAGGCTTACGAAAGGTATTACGCATGTCAATCCGAGATCAAATCCGTCATTTTGAATCAGGGGCCAGACAGGGAGGAAGTTGAAACCTATACTATGAGGGCGTTGGTACAGCCTTCACTTTAATCCGTAAAATATCTGAAGAGGAAAGAAAGAATATTCCAATTTCTAGCTCGATTTAGACTCTACAAGCTGAACCCCGCGATGGCAATTTCAGGCCAAGACCGTTACTTCCTAAGATTGAACGGCCCCATTTCTCGGGCGATGAAAATCAGTGGGACTCGAACTTTTTTGTTCTCTTATTCACGATAATGACGCCATTCCAGCACTCTATAAATTTCACTATTTGCGATCATCTCTTGATAACCAAGCGTTACAGTTGGTCGAAGCTTTTCCATTATGCACCGAAAACTATCCCATTGCTATTATTCTTCTTAAAGAAAGGTCTTCGCACTCAACGTCTTATGAAATCTATGTTTGATTTGCCGAGAACAGCTGTACAGCGTTGCCGAAATGGTGCCCACACGCATAATGGCACGTCTCGCTCGGAGGTGATGGGCTCCATCTCAGCAACGCTGTACAGCTTTTGCTGGAGCGGCTAGCTGTTGAACCATGTGTTATTTCCTCGTACAAATACAAACCGATATAAAATAAGTGAATTAATTTACGTATTTCACAGTCATACAGCGTAACGTTTTGATGTACAACGATTACAACGCAACCAAGAACTACATTTTCCAACTACCCCGAGCCGAGAAAAGGTTACCTTACAACAATGATAACAACTTTGTTTCTTGGACACACACAAAATTGTGAAATTAATAAACCAGTTATACAACATTCCAATGTATATTGTGTTAAAATTTGGATTCGATCTGATGACGGGCTTTTGAGATAATAATTCTTAAATGTGACACATGGTTGAAACACGCTTAAAAACGTGCACTTTTTGTGTTCCAACTGCGATAAAAAATATTAAAATATAAATTAAAAATCCAAAACGACATGAACTAACGTAAAATAGAACGACGAAAATGTTAATGGTATTGGATTTTATGTAGGTCTATTGGTTACTTAACAAACAATCTTCAAACTCGAGTACACATAATACTTTGGTCGACAGTAGTTCTCAGCGTCATGTTTCTTTCGTTCCTAAATCTAGTGCCTCTTCAAGTGGCTACAAGCTCCGGTCTTCCGAAAAAGGACAAACCAGCTCTACCGTATTCACCAGTCAAGGTGAAACCCACAAAACTTATAACAACTTTTCGAAATGTCTACATTTACAGATTTCCATGCCCTGTACTTGTGTACCTCTTTTAAAGCATTAACGGTCGATGAAAGGAGAAAACGTATTTCTCAACATCGTCTCTAATTCAAATGCCTTTCGCCTAAACATTCCGCTTCTAATTGCAAATCTACCAGGCTTTGTTATCAGTATCGAAAACCGCATCACACGTTGCTTCATCGTCATGGGAAACCTAAGTCATCAGTAACTTCCCCCTTCTACCTCGAAACTAGTCGATGACACTCACAGGCCTAATGCTTCATCTTTCGTTCAGAACGCTACGTCTTGCGCAGTGCCCAAGTACTGTTGTCCACAGTTCAGGTAGATGTTCAGGATAGGTCGGGCAATTGGATTCGTGCTAGAGGACTCCTAGACTCTCCCGCTAGTCACGACTTTGTGTCAAGATCATTCATTGATCGGAACGTTTGGTCTTCCCGTTTCCCCTACCTCCATAAACGTATCGGGCATTAATAGCTCTAAAACTCAAGACTTGCAATTTTTCAACTACAGCTTAAAATACTAGTCAAGGAAAGTACTTGGTGAAATTAAATTGTCTCATTCTCAACAGCATAGGCGAAGATACCCCGAGTCACTCTGTCGATACTACCCGCTTAAACATTCCTTCTGATCTGAGGCTCGCTGATCCTCTCTTTAACATTCGAGGTCCCATTGACAAATTGTTCAGCGCTAATGTCATTTGGAACTGCCTACGTAAGAAAAGTCGTCATCTGGCCTCCAACGTTTCTGCGCGAGATACAAGCTTTGGTTGGATCATCACTGGACAACCTCCTTATTACACTGCCCAACTCACTTCGCAATGTCATTTCGTCAGCACTGACGTAGAACAATTCTGGAATTTCGAATCTATTGATTCCTCTAGTCCAGTTTCATCCGAAAATGAATTCTGCGAGCAGCTCTTTGTCTCTACTACCACTCGCACCTCCGAAGGCAGATTCGTTGTTAACATGCCAAGACCGCTTAATCTGCCTATGATAATAAACTCCCAACCCAAAGCTCACAAAGCTCTCTTTGCCATTGAGAGGAAATATAAAAGGAACCCCCTGCCAAAGAGCAATACACCAGCTTCAAGGAAGAACACGAAAGCCTAGGTCATATGGAAGTCGTCAACAAATCCGATGACGAATTGCCCCCCCCCGGTTGAAACCGTCTTCTTAAATCACCATCCCGTGTGGAAAAACCCGCACATCAAGGATAAAATTCGCGTTGTTTTTACTGGATCCTCACCCGATGCCAACGGCAATAGTCTTAATGATACTCTTTACTCCGATCCTGCCATACAGGCTGATCTGTCTGCTATCCTTTTGAATTTTCGACTTTTCCTCATAGCCGCCATTGCTGGTATCAAACGGATGCATCGACAAGTCTTAATTAATTCGCTACAACAGTATCTCCAACGCATCTTATGGCGTGACGAATCCAGTAAACCCATCGTAATATTCCGTCTGAAAAGTGTCACCTACGGACTTAAGCCTTCCCCATTCCTCGCTATCCACTCGCTACATATGCTAGCAGCTCAGGATGGTCATTTGTTCCACCCTAAAGCATCAGAAGCTTTAACGTCGTCTTTCTATGTCGACAATTATTTGCAGTCTTTTGATACCCTCGATGAAGCTTCTGTCGTTTCCCACGAATTGAAGGCATTGCTCAGTAATGGAGGATTTTCACTCCATAAATGGAACTCAAATTCCTCAGAATTTCTTGCTCAGTTTCCCATAGAAGAAATCGATCCGTCTTCTGTTTAAATTTGCGGTTATTCCAATTCCATTAAAACATTGGGAGTCCACTGGTGTACCCGCAGCGACACGCTAACTTATAAAGTTTCTCGCTCTCTGAAGATCTTCCCGACACCAAAAGACGTGTTCTGTTTAAAATTGCCAAAATTGCTGACCCCCTTCAATTTCTTGCTCCGGTCAATGTCATAGCTGAGCTGTTTATGCAGGAATTATGTTCCCTCAAGTGCGAATGGGGTGAGTCCATTCCCACTTCATTTCGTATCAGATGGCTTTCGTTTCGCCATAGTTTACTTACTCTTTCTCCCATTGAAATTCAAAGGGTGCTAATTGGTACCTCCTACAGTACTCCTCACGAGCTTCACGTTTTCGCCGACAGCTCTGAAAAATCTTATGGCTGTTGTGCCTATCTTGTTTATCTCACTTCTCAAATCGATTCCTATCTTTCCAGTCTGATTTGTTCGAAATCAATAGTAGCTCCTCTCAAAACTATTACCCTTCCTTGGCTCAAATTATACGTGGTGCTATTTTAGCTGGCGAACTTTCTAACAAATTACGTCAAGTTCTGAAAATGCAGTTTTCGCAAATTTTTCTGTGGAGCGATTCTATGATTACTCTTTTGTAGATAACCAAAACTCCTACACATTGGCAAACGTTTGTAGCAAACCAAGTGGCAAAAGTTCAAAATCTATCTCAAGATTGTCAACGGAAACATGTCCCTAGCGCTGACAAACCAGCTGATATCATCTCTCGCGGATGCACACCTTCTTTTATAGCCGCATCTAATCTCTATCGGAAAGGAGCCGCATGGCTTATAGACGATCCTAAAAATTGGCCTTCTCAACCTCATGTTTCTGTTTCCAATTTACCTGATCCTAGAGCTGTCAGAACCTCCGCTGCCTATCATATTGCTAATATTTCTTCTTCCTTGCTGAATCTGTATTCTTCTCTCTACAAACTAGTCCATGTATTTGCATACCGACTAAGGTGGAAGTACTTTGAATTCGATCAGCCCGTGCTTCCTAAATCTTACTTGACTAACAAGGTATTAGACGTAGCTACAACGACAAACTTTTTCCTCTGAGCTTTCTTTGTTATCGCAAATGAAAGATCTTCCAAAATCTAGCCGCCTCCGCCCTCTAGCTCCGTTTTTGGATGATGAAGGCTTGCTGAGAGTGGGTGGTATACTTTCTTATTCCACTCTTTTCGAGGATAAGAAGCACCCGATTATTCTACCTTCTAAGCATCACGTCACTTCTCTTATCATACGTGACTTTTACTACGTAGGCACGTCCGAGAAAAGTATTGGATTATTAATGGCGTTCATTAAGTTTCCTCTGTCATTTACAAATGTATTCCTTGTTTTAAAGTAAAGCCAAAAGTCAACTCATGAGTGACTTGCCATCATTTCGCTCTTCACCGAGTCGACCCATTTTTTTGTTTTTGACCGGTGTGGATTATATGGGTCCATTCCCGTATCAGCGGAATTCACCCGAAACCAAATGGAAGCTATTCGGAAAGCTTTGTATTTCTCTTTTTGTTTCTATGGTTACCGGAGCTATTCATCTTGATTTAGTAACTAACGCCTGCATTTCGTATTTTCTTTCTGCTGTTTCTCGATTCACTGCTAGGCACGGTGTTCCCTCCGAAATGTATTCCGACAATTCTACCACGTTTCCTGGAAAAAGCACACACGTCACCTCCCGCCATGAATCAGATTTCTCATTTTTCCTACACTAAGGGTTTCAAATGGAGATTTGTTCCTCCTTACTCTCCTCATCATGGTGGATGATGGGAATCTTGTATCAAACTTGCTAATTGGCATTTGAAAAAGGTTCTTGGCAATCGCATTCTAACTTACTAAGCATTTAACTCTCTCGCTATTCTCATAGAAGGTGTTGTGAATTCTCGCCCCCTAACTCCTCTGTCTAATGACCCCGATGATTTAACTCCTCTCACTCATAGCCACTTTCTTGTAGGTTGTCTCTATCCGCTCCCTCTCTCCTACTAGATTTTCGTAAAGACATCCGTCTGCCTCTTATTGTGCATAAAATAGAAGCCCTACAATAACTCATTTTGGAAACGTTAGAGGTTAGAATACCTAACTTGGCTTCAGAGAAGGCAAAAGTGACTTCTCTCTGATCCTAGTGTGAGAGGGAGACCTGGTACTCATCACAGATCCGTGTCCTCCCATGGTTAGGATCTCGGGCAGAGTGACCAAGTGCTCTCCTCGACGAGATGGCAAGACTCGCGTGGTGAAGATCCTAACAACTAACGGTCATATTGTAAGATTGATTTCTATGATCTCTCATTTGCCACATGACTATTGATTCTTTTTCTTCTTTATCTGTGTTGGTGGTTTTTCCCTTTGCCCCCCAGTTTGGTATACTCCTTCTGAATATACGTTTAAAAATTAAGTATATCGTGCCCACCTTGGGTCTCTTTGAATTTTGCTCTCCATTTTTTTTTCACGTGCAAACCACTAACAAACTTTTTCTGTTCTTTCTTTCTTTCTTTCTTTCTTTCTTTCTTTGTGCAATGCATTCACAGTTTTCTCTAGTGTGTTCTAGCGTTCGTTTAACTTCTCACCACGGTCATCAGCACCATCAAGTTCCTTCTTCAGCCGGCGCGTGAACTTTCTGCAAACGGCTGAAGAGGAATGATTACCACCTCACCTCATCTCCACCAGAGGGCAACCTTCTCACGGTACACCTTCGCTTCACTTTGTACTACACCTCAGACAAGAAAGTTGTGCATGCAAAGAACTTTTTTTCATAAGTTGTATCTGTGTGACTTACGTCACACCTCCCCTCTCTCCCCCTTCCTTGTGCACGTTCGTCGCACTGCCGAGTACTCCCTCACTCTGTCTGTCATTGTTGTGCAACTAAGCTGCTTGCTGAAGCACCTCGCTGACGTCACTTACCACCCGATATCTTGTGCAATGTCATGAGCAGAAAACTATTACAAACCGCTCGCTGCATCTCACCATGAGAACATAAGTCATCAAATCTATTTTAACTCATCATGAAAGTGTTTTGGGATTCTATCATAATTTTATCTAGCTAACTAGATACTAGTTGTCGAAAGCTGCATTTTACTAATACGTCAGGGCATCCACTTGTTTTAATTACCAATTTCCTCCGTGGGATCTCATGTTTAAAAGATATTGTAACTAATGTTCGAGCCAACGTGGGAATATTCAAAAACGCAGTTAAATGCTAATAACTAGCCAACGTGGGAATATCCACAAACTCTGTTAACTGCAAGTAATTAAGCTTCCATGAGATTTTATAGATATGAGATATTGCAATTCATGTATGGACACATCGCGGGATCTCTCCATAAATTCTGTCAAATAACATTGAATTGGGCAACGTAGGAATTGTACTGAACATCTTCAAATTCTAGAGATTTCATCCAAATGGTTCTAGAAGGATTCAAATGCAAAGTTTCGACGTCACGACGAAGCGCCCCTCTTTCAGCCTCTAACTGTCAAATTGAATTTATCTGCTAATAACCGAAAACTCTCTAGATTCATTCAACCACTCCACAGGAAAATAATTCACCAATAATAAGTGCCTTTCCTTATCGTCAAATAGTGCTACTATTCTAAAATCTTTCAGTGCTTCGAGCCTTAAAATAATTAGTTTTCGCTAAAAATCTTGCAAGTTAGAATCAGGACTGGACAATAGTGAAAAACATCCTACTTTCCTTACTTCCCCCATTTATCCCACTTAGTAACAAATAATCTAGCGTAAAAAACTTGTGTGATTTTTTTCTTTTTCATTTAACTTTGAGGTTACATCAGAATGATCTCCTCCCAACGCACGAATTTACCACATAATTTGATTCTGTTTAAATAACCAAGTGGTATATGAACCACTTTTTGATCGCAACGTAAATTGTCGGATTTTTTCTGGTTCTGTCTAAGGCCAGTTTCAATCACTTTTAGTTTCATCTAGACACGATTTTCATTTGGTTACCGTCTAGGGCCACTCTTATCATTTTCTTGCCGTCTAGGCATTGTATTCATTCGTGTGCCTTCTTGGGCCAGTCTTAGTTTTACTGTGTCTGCTAAACACCAAATATGAAATTAATTTCAAATTCTTATTACCTACTACTCTTTTAGTGTATTCTTGGTCTGAAACGAATATTTGAGCATTGTCTACGCAGTTAGCCAGCATTAGAATTGCTTACGTTTATGCTGAGCATAGCTTCTAAGCACAAGACCGCGGCCACCCTCTTGTGGTATATTACTGACCCTGTTCATTGTTTTTACTCGAGAAGTATTCTAAATGTTTCACAATGTTCTACCTTTTTCGTTTGTCTCCCAGTTCAATTAAAGATGCAATTTTAAATGCTCCACGTTCACTTTAATAAGTATTTCATCCTGCTTCTGAAAAATGTGTTGTATTCCGAGCACAACAATCATTCTCCTTTTGAGATTATTCTTAGTAATAACTTTTTTCTTCCCCTGGCCACGGCTGTCTCCTGGTCTTGCGCCACGACTTTTGCTAATTATTAGAGTTGTCATAACCCACATTTAACTAATACTTAAGTTAATTGCACCTTTATCGCTAGTGTCAAACTTCACTTGGCTGCAATTGTTGATGCGTCACGTGAACTTTGTTACTTATTGTCTTTTAGCCAATTGTACGTTGATCTATGCCTCCTTTGGATTTAGCATGCCTTTCGAGTAACAACATACTCTTGTTCGGTCTACTCTTTATGTTTGATCATAATTGTGATCACAATAATAATAATAATCATAAAAAATACAAAAGACTTGTAAATGAGCCACGAGCTCCATTACTTGGCACTATTTCGTCCCAATCATTCAAAGATTAAGCTTACTTATACCTTTAGATTCAGTTTTCTTGTTATTTTTACCTTTGGTAATAAATGTTTTTATTGGTGTCAATCCCTAGCTCCTAATCTTTTTCTTTCACTCCTAACTCTTTCCTCAATCCATCATCTTCCCCTATGGTCGTGATTGGAATCGAATCCCAATTGCTCCTGCACTGTTAAATAAGTACTCATATGTGACTTTCAAAAGGCTTCTGAGCAAAAAAGCAACATGGCAGGTACAGGAATTTCAAATATTCAAAATGACTTTTAGCAATATAATCATCCGAAAGCAGTGAAACTTGGTACAACGAATCTCTATCAGAGCTTATTTTATGGATATTTTATCTTGTTCAATTGTTTACGAATTTCCAAGATGGTGCCAGTTCGAAATTTTAAAAACATATTTCTATATCTAGTATGCTATTCTACGGTTAATGAGAAGTTTCGTATAATGAACTATTATCATTACCTAACGACACTGAATTATGCATTTCATAAATTGTGGAAGCTGTACATACGGCTTTTCTGAAAACAAACTCCTGCTTCTTGTTACAGGAAGATAGCGTCTCACGGAAGAAATCATAATTAATTACCAATACTGAATGATATATATTTTGGCACGTAATTATTGATTGTAGTGAGGTGGTAGAGAGTGTTTTTAGTGATGGTACACCGACAGCATCTACCGAAATTTGCTATTGTCAATGCCGTAAATTATAGATTATACGTATGCTCATTTTTGAAAAGGAATATACGAGAATTTTATCGATGTTCTCTAGAAACGGACTCTCCGTAAGGTGATAAACCAGTACCATAAACTAAATATTCTGATACACAATGTCTTAGTGTTTTATTCAGTTTTGCAATGCTGGAGGTATGTTGATACGAGTTGCGTAACGATGAAAGCTCTGATTTAATATGTTTTTGTTGGGTCATTTCATGGGCTTGAACATGGTGGTCATTTAGCCTCGTGTACTTGGGTGTGTGGAGAATATGTCTGAAAACTTGCGTTATTTTGATGCTTAAGGTAGTGTGTGTATTTGTATTTCAGGTGAGGGTTGTGAATGAGGTGATCTTGGCCTTATGTTTGGACTCAGCTTGGCATTTGCCTGGAGTAGGAGTGATAAACCAAGGAAAATCACTTCCAGGGTAGCTGAGGTGGAAATCGAATCCTCTTCATCTTCTCAGTTTTGCCTCACGAGGCTGAGTGTATTCCGTTCAAACCCTCACACCAGAGTTAACATTTCTTGGCAGAGCCGGGAATTGAACCCGGACCTCCGGGACGACAGCCACACCACGTGGTGGTCTCTACTCAATGGAAATATGTTGTGATTGCGTCAGAGTGAAGTACAACCTATAGTGTGACTGTACCACTTGGCTTATGTCACCAGCATCCAATATGTTTCATGGCGGGGGCACACTGCAGTAGTGGTTTTTTAGCGGTTCAAGGCCCGCCTCCACCTCCCCATCTCACAAGATGGTGGTGGCACGATATCTCTCGAACGCATGGTCAGATTTTGACGAATGAGATGTCATTGAACTCCGGGTGACACCCCCTTTCTAATGGACAGTATATTTCACCCCCAAAATAAAACCTACCCCTACTAGAGGGAGAAATTGTATTTTTTAGAGAATCTCGCTTTCCAAGTGCAACATGTGAGAGTTTGAATGCCAATATGGAATTAAACGTATTTCAACACAAGAGACATGTATACGGTGGATAGTCAATATGAATTAACATGCTTGTTTTTTGTTTTTACGCATGCCCACTCATGGCTTTTGTAAGAGGGCGGCTTTTTAAAAGATAGCGGCTGTAGTGTAACCTAACCTAACCCAACCTAACGGGTCCTTGTTGACAAGTCATTGTTGACAGGTGCTTGTGGACGAGTCCTTGTGGACGAGTCCTTGTTGACAGGTCCTTGTGGACGAGTCCTTGTTGATGAGTCCCTTTTGACTGATCCTTTTGGACCGGTCCCTTTGGACTGGTTCCTACGGACCAGCCCATGAATTTATTTAAATTATATCAAAGGGCCTTGGTGAATGAATATGTTCTAGTGCTAGGGCTAATGCACACACACCCTAGTACACGAGGCACATGCCATTTGAGGGCAGGTCAAGGGATCTAACTTGGTGGATGGATGTGTCATTTGTAGTTGAAAGAGAATAATGCACATTCTTAAGATGATAAAACTGAAGAAATGGTACGTGCAGTAAACCGACTTGTTATTTCCTGTGTCATATTACAGACATGGCAGAGAGCGCACAGTTCTGTTGCAATGACTAACGCTGCAGTAATTTGAAACCCCAGGTGTTCATCAAGACAATGGGTGATGATCATGGAAAGTTAGCAGTCATTGGATATTACACAGGTGTTCCATCCGGTGTCACGTTTCTGACATGGTAGAGAGCGCACAGTTCTATTGCTATGAATAACGCTGCAGTAATTTGAAACTCCAGGTGTTGATCAAGACAATGGATGATGATCATGCAAAGTCAGCAGTCATTGGATGCCACACAGGTGTTCTTAGTGTACTTAGGACTCTCAGCTGTATTGGGAAAGGAATTGCAATGATCTGCAAAAAACTGCTGACACGAGCGATGAGAGTTTATATAAGAGAGGTGTCATAGATTTCCCTATTATCAGTCTTTATTACTCGCTTTGAGTGAACAGTGCTCTATTACTGCTCAAGAGTTGTAAAAAAGCCTTTTTGGTAGAAAATCATTAAATTATTTTGCAAGGTAAGTACTCATTATTAATGGATTGTAGTCTTTTAATATTAATTGATGTTGAAATTATTGATTGGAATGTATTTATTGATTGATTGATTGCTTGATTGATTTGTTTACAGATAATTGGGTACCTGTAGGTTACCAGATTCATACAATCTGTTCATTCAGTGGCAGCAGATGATAAATTATAAAAAGGTAAGTGCCCCTCTAATAACTTTTAAACAGTTAGAGTGATATTTTCCAATGTTCACCACTACATGCCAATGAAAATGGTATATTTGGCAGTCAAAAGTTGGAACTACTTAATCATGGTGTGTAAAGCTAATTTTGTAGGTTAGCTTTTGATTACCGCTCTATTAAGTCTGAATGTTCATTGCTAGGTGTCAGTGACATAGGGAATATTTAAAGACTTAACCTCAGTTCACCTAACATAACCTAACTTTACCTAACTTAACCTTGTCACGTGACATGTTTTACAAGTTTATACTTGCTTTATAACTGACTATGACGTCACACTTAGCTCACTTAAGGACAGAAGGTCGTGAGCGCACCATGAAATAATGCAAAACTTACCACAACATTTCTTGCCGTTTCAGCCATAATTTTGCAGGTAGAACTGCAAAAATTTTACCATGTTTCGTCCAAGCCCTGATGGCTCCAATGAATTTAAATTTAATGGAATTAGACTTCTCGTTTTCTTTTAGCATTTTTTTAATTATATAATTTTTCAAAATGTTATTGAAACATGTCATTATATTGGTACACGTTTCTGCTGAAATATTCATACCACTGATTCCAAATGTTTTCCATGTTTTAAATACATTCCTAGATATATGAAACTCTAGAATTTTGACGTTTGATAAATATTTAATCATTCAGGGATAAATTGAAATTTTGATTACAAAATATATACTTTTTTGCAACATATTATGTTTTATAAATACCACAATTTAAAAGATACATCAAAAATTCTACAGTTTCAGTATCACAGTATAGTCACAAATGAGTGTGCGAAATTTTATACCTCTAGCTAAAATAGTTTAGGAGCTATGTGTATCTAAATGTGAAAAGAATGACTTTTAGGAAACTTAAGTTAAAGTTTTTGTTTCTCTCACCCATGTCTTAGAACATTCCAGGACTATCGTCATCGTCTGTCTTCCTTTTTCTGTTTCTTTTTACAATTCTAGCCTCTTTAGTGGATTCGGCATTCGCATTTTCACCTTTTTCCACACGGTCAATGTCAATTTTTTCAACGCATTCAACATGTTAGTCCCAGGATTAATCCCCATTTCTTCTAAAACAAATTTTCTTGACATCATGCCATCATTGAAACATATCACTGCATCCAGCACACCTATCTGGAGGGTTCTAAAACCTACAAATTCAGTTTTTGGAATATGTTGCCAGATACAGTGATTAAAACTTTCATTGACATTCTGTGTGCCACCATGCAAGCACTTAGACAGTAGAGTGTCATTACACAATCCCATATACACAGGTTTAATGGCATTTAGAATAGCCATTGGAAGTGAGTTCTTGTGGTGGTATTCAGGACCCCCTGCCTTCTGCTTCTGAAAGCCACACCATGAATCCAACCTTTCAGGGCACAGCTCATGTCTTAGTTCTTCATCTGTTGACATTTTGTGATAAAATGTTGCTTTTATGGCCTTTTTCATTTCTAGGAGATTTCCTGTATTTCTCCTTATAGCAAGTCCAAACTACCGTTGGAGCTTATCAATTTCTGCATCTGTCAACCTCCCTCGACCCTTGATGGGCTTGCCATCAGGAAGTTTATGTTTGCCCAAATCTTTCCTGAGTTTCCTAAGCCTAGTACCTAGCCTCTTCTGGACATGGCCTACACAGTCTAGTTTTTCAACTTCAATATTGTCCCCATATGGTTTACAGTCATTTACTTTTGTGAACCCCTTTGAATCACCATCATCTAGGTATTTAACATACCGTAGACTTCGGTCCAACCAAGAACGTTTGAACATTGCCACAGCACCTGCAGCCTCCATACTACCACTGGACCCAACAAAGTTCTTCAGACATTTATGCTCCTTCTCAGTTACAGTACAACCATGACAGTATTTTGTGAGGCATTCTACATCCAAGATTTTGTCAGAATCTACAGATGTTACAGTTCAACACCATTCAGAGAAGTATGGCCTCGCTTTTGCCAGCTTCCATCAAAAGCAGCAACGATATCACTGCAATTATCATTTAGTAGCTTGGCTTCTTTAGCTGCATTTACCATACAATCCAAAGACACATCTTTCAGAGTACAAAATTGCGTTGTTTGATTTGACCAACTTGCTTGATGGAGGTGGCAGGTTCATCATGCCACAAAATACATGTCCTGCTTTCCTGCCCTTCCCGATATACCGCATTGCATAGGCAAATCTAATATTTATCTTATAAAGTCTGTTTCTATTTACGCCTGATGACATAGATGAATGGTTTGCTTTACAAACACTGCATTCTAGAACTATGTTAATTGCAAGGCCTCTTCTCTTATTTACATCTTCTACTAACTTCATACAATTTACATTTTCACAGCACTTACACATGACATTGTACTGAACTAAATCAGATATAATATCTAAATCTAATATTACACTGCCACCAGAAATACCATTAACACTTCCTCCCTCATTTTCCTCTGAGGGATAACTTAGCTTTCTCTGTGAAGCACTTGAAACACACGAATCATTGTTTTTGAGGGTTTAGGAGATGGATTAGAATTAGGCCTAACGCCTTGTGGTGGGCTAGCAATAACATTCGCTGTATTTTTCGTGTATCTATTACCTCCATGGTTTTGTTTTGTATTGAACTTCTTAATTCGGGGCATGCTTACACTTTTCAAACTCCACAATATATGAAACACGTTCCAAATGATAAAAATATAATCTTTCAGAGTATGTTTACATCAAACCATAACAGAAACATTCACGAATCTATGGTTACGCTCTTGCGCAGTCCTTTTTCAGATGGGCGAGACGTTGCCATAGTACCAACCTCTGAAACGCGCTATCCCACAAGATTCTCGTACAATTAGTAAAGAAATTATAATTCACTATGATTGACAGTGACGTTTAAGAAAGGGGTGTGGCAGAAACAAGGGTTCACATTATTCTTAATATCTTCGTGAATTCAAATAGAAATACCTATAAATTATAGATATTCTTGTTCAGGAAGGAGCTCTCTTCAAAATGTGACTAAAAAAATTGCGAAATTTTTGTCCGACTCACGACCTTCTGTCCTTAACTGGCGATCGCTGGTCTCTATCACGTGGCATGTTCTACAAGTTTAGACTTGTTTTAAGACTGGCTATGACGTCACACCTAGCTCACTTAACTGGCGACCGCTGGTTTCTACCACTCTATCAAGTTCCAATGTTCACCGCTAGGTGTCAGTGAGTGGTATATAGTAACCCCCAGTTAGAACTACATGAAGTTAGACTTGCTAGGAGTTCACAGATGATCGATTTAAATACCCTGCTATAACCATTGACTGGAATGTAATTAAACTATTAATATTGTACTTTGTTATATCATTTATTAACATTTAAGATTTCTTTCTTTTATAGGTAATTTCGAAAGTGATCTTAATGTTCAAGTGTGGTGACTGTAAGAAACATTTCTCAAGACCTGACAGCCTTCAGCGACACGCAAATGTTAAACATGACATTAAAATGTTTGTGTGCAGTCATTGTGCTACCACATTTAACAGACAAGATAATCTTGCACGTCATGTAAATTTAATGCATGTTAGTTCAGCACCATCTTCGTGTTCAGTTTGCGAACTTGGTTTTTCTGCTGTAAAGCGATATCAATCCCACATGGTTGAAGTGCATAATGAACAACAACAATTAAAAACTGTAAAACCATCAAC
This sequence comes from Meconema thalassinum, assembly GCA_946902985.2. Classification (NCBI taxonomy): domain Eukaryota; kingdom Metazoa; phylum Arthropoda; class Insecta; order Orthoptera; family Tettigoniidae; genus Meconema; species Meconema thalassinum. The sequence goes on along the minus strand of OX336389.2, from coordinate 800,574,099 downwards.
TAGCACGGAACCTTTAAACGAATGTGATGCTCAAAAGCGTAAACGTTCTCAAGATTGTGAAAATAGTTGTGCAACAAAAAGAAAGAAGAATGGTGAACCTTCGATAACACATTGTGATGTATGTAATATTGATATACCTTCTTCAATCATTCATGGACATTTACGCAGTATTCATCATAAAAATAACGCTTGCCATGAAAGAAATTCTGGAAATATTCAACAAATTGGTAGTGCAATTAAAAGTCGAATTGCTAGTTATAGACTTTATAGTAAAGAAAAAACTCAAAGTATTGAATCATTTTTAAAAAATGTTCGACCTACTGTGTTTGGCTTGGTAGGTAATGTTTTATTAGAGCATAAAACAATTAAAATGAATTTTGAACTTTTTGGACTCTATGTAAAAACTGGGAGCGAAGGTGAAATTACGGATATCAAATCCTTTAATACAAAAAACATAATTTTTAGCGAATCAACTAATATTAGTGATATATACCAAAATATTTCAAGTGCTATCATTGTGAAGAGCGAAGAGTTACAGGAAATGGAGTCAGGCTGGGCGTTGGTTGAAGTACTTTATTTAGAAACCAACATGAATAAGTACAACTCCCTTCGAGCATCATCATACATTGATTTGCCAGCATGGATCAAACGTAAAAAAGCTGTTGTGAACGTTAGGAATAATGATGACGCATGCTTTGCATGGGCTGTAACCTCAGCTCTCCATCCAGCAGTGGAGCATCTGTATAGAACATCATCATATCCTCACTATTCTTCAGTGTTAGATTTAGAAGAAATAGAATTTCCTATGTCGATAAAACTCATTCAACGTTTTCAAAATCAGAACAATGTAAGTATTAATGTTTATGGAATTGAAAACAAGAGTATAGTTGGTCCTTTATATTACACTCAAGAAAAAAAGGACGCTCATGTAAATTTACTGTACATAACTAAAGGTGAAAATGCCCACTATTGTTGGATGAAACATTTTAGTAGATTTGTTGGTAGTCAGCTATCAAAATATGAAGGTAAGAAGTGGTTGTGTGATGGGTGTTTGTTATATTTTGGAAAAGAGGATCAATTAACTCAACATCAAAAATGGGGATGTAATCACGTGTATACGGTATTACCGACTCCTAAAAATAACATTCTAAAATTTAAGGATTATGAGAAACAGCTTCGAATACCATTTGTTATATATGCTGACTTCGAGGCTTTGCTAAAACCATTTAATACATGTTCATCGAATCCAGCCCAACCTTTCACCAACACTACTCACATTCATGAACCTTTTAGCATTGCATATTATATTAAATGTAGTTATGATGACTCTTCAAATAAGTTTGAGCTCTATTGAGGAACTGATGCACCTAAAGTTTTTATGGAAAAACTTGAGAAAGATGCCATCCGTATATCCTCTATTTTAAATACGATCATTCCAATGGAGCCACTAACTTCATCAGAGCAAATGAATTTTGAAACTGAAACTAATTGTTTTATATGTGGTGAATGTTTATATACAGACAGGGCTCGCGATCATGACCATTTAACAGGAAAATATCGTGGTGCTGCTCAGCAAGAATGTAATTTAAATTATAGAGTAAGTAAATTCATTCCGGTCATTCTATATAACGGTAGCAAATACGATAACCACTTTATCGTTAAAGAATTTGGAGCTTCAGATGTGAAAATTGATGTGATTGCAAATAATAAGGAACAATACATATCGTTCACAAAATACATCAGAACTGACAATAAGAACACTATAAAACTGCGATTTTTAAATTCATTCCGCTTTATGCCGAGTAGTCTTGACAAGCTGGCAGGTAATTTAAAATCAGATCAGTTTTGTGAAATTCAACATGTCTTTCCTAAAGAAGGTGATTTTAATTTGATTCGTCAAAAGGGTATATTCCCTTACGAATATATTAATGGTGTGGAACGTCTTGAAGAGTGTTCTTTACCACCAAAAGATAAATTTTATAGTTCCTTATACACACGTCATATCAGTGATCAGGAATATTTACATGCACAACGTGTATGGGCACAATTTGACATTCAAACTTAAGGAGAATTTTCAGACATATATTTAAAGTCAGATGTGTTATTATTAGCAGATGTTTTTGAAAATTTTCGGAATGTTTGTATGAAAAGTTATGACCTTGATCCTTGTCAGTATTTCACTGTCCTGGGTTGAGTTTCAGTTCAATGTTGAAAAAAACGAAAGTAAATTTAGAATTAATGACTGATATAGACATGATCAATTTTATAAAATCATCAATTTGAGGTGGATTAAGCCAATGTAGTGGACGGTACTCTAAAACGAATAATAAATACATGACTAGCTACAACCCTTGTGAAGAGTCAAAGTATATTGTCTACCTCGATGCAAATAACCAATATGGTTGGGCTATGAGTCAATATCTACCACTGAAAGATTTTCGCTGGCTGACACAACCTCAAATTGATGTTTTACATGTTGACACTCTTAATGATAATGATGATAATGGATATATTTTAGAGGTAAATCTTGAGTACCCTAAAGAGTTACATGATGATCATAATGATTTACCATTTTGTCCTGAGAATATGAAATCTCCATACATCACATCACGAACAAAAATGTTAATTGCCAATGTAAATGATAAATGTAAATATGTAATACATTATCAAAACTTGAAACAGTGTCTACAGCATGGATTGAAATTAACTAAAATTCATCGCATATTGCAATTTCATCAGTCAGCATGGCTCAAACCGTATATTGATCTAAACAATAATTTAAGAACACAGTCAGCAAACGCGTTTGAAAAAGATTTTTATAAACTCATGAATAATAGTGTTTTTGGAAAGACTATGGAGAATGTTGATGAACGAGTTGATGTAAAGCTGATAACAAAGTGGGAGAATGACGGTAAAAGGTATGGTGCGAGCAACTTAATAAGCAAGCCTAACTTTCATAGCTGTTCAATTATTCATGAGGATTTAGTTGTAATACAAATGAATCGTCTTAAAGTAACTTACAACAAACCCATATATATGGGTTACACCATTCTGGAACTGTCAAAAACACGTATGTATGAATTTCACTATGATTATGTAATGAAAAACTATCTTGATAATGCTAAATTACTCTAGACAGACTCTGATTCTTTTATTTATGAGTTTAAAACTGATGATTTTTATGAGGATATCAAAACTGAGCTAAATAGGTTTGATACAAGTGACTATCCCGAGGATAATATTTACCATTTACCTCTAGTTAACAGAAAGGTTTTTGGGAAATTTAAGAATGAATGTGCTGGTGTTATTATAGACACCTTTGTAGGCACAAAATCTAAATCATACAGCTATATGACAAATGATGATGTAGTAAAAAAATTAAAAGGAGTGAAAAAGAATGTTGTTAGTAAAGAGTTAGATATATGTGATTATAAAAACTGTATAGTTAGTAACCCACCTGTATTATATAAGAAAATGTGTGTATTTAGAAGTAAAAATCATCAGCTACATACCAATTTGCTGAACAAAGTTGCTTTAAGTAATGAAGACAACAAACGATTCATTATACCCAACACATTTGATACTTTTGCTTGGGGAAACAGTTGCATTGACGAATATTACTTTACTTAAGTCTAATGATCACTATATTGTAATATTTGTAGTGTGTTTTATATTGTAATATTTTTTGTAAAAAAACTGTAAGTAGAATGTATAATGTTAGGCTACTGTAGTTTAGTAAAAAATAAGATAAGTAATACATTTTAGTGCAAAATATTTGCTTTTGTATATTACGAAAAAGATTTAAAAAATGTACAGAATGGGTGAACTAAACAAGGGAAATGTAAAGCATGTAAAGTGGAAATTTTAAATATCCATGTGTGAAAAAGTGAAATGGCTATCACCATTTTAAAATTAAAAGACATTGTGATCAGGTAAACCTTGTTTTTATTTCACAACAACAAAAATGTACAGAATGTGTAAACTAAACAAAGAGAATGTAAAAAATGAAAAAGTGGAAATTGTAAATATCCATGTGTGAAAAAAATGAAATGACTATCACCATTTTTAAAAATTAAAAGTGATATGGCGAACCTTATTTTTATTTCACAACAAAAATGCACAGAATGTGTGAACTAAACAAGGGGAATGTAAACAATGTAAAGAGGAAATTGTAAATATCCACGTGTGAAAAAATGGCTATCACCATTTTTAAAAATAAAAGTCATCGTGATCTGGTAAACCTTGTTTTTATTTCACAACAAGCAGGGCTTTACAAAATAGAATGCAAAGAAATACCAATTCTTCAATCCTTTTCATTGATCATGTCCACTCATCATTAACTTTGCTTTTATAGCCAACCTATTTTCCATTGAGGGATTTTAGGACGTCAAACGTTTTTTAGCTCCTTTCAATAATACTTTATCCGCCACACGTCTTAAAGCAGAATGACTATGACGATAAGAAAGGTCGTGTTCTTTACTTGCTTGATCCAAAGAATTAGTAGATATTCAGTTAGCATAGGGTCTTGCGACCATGATTTTGGTACATGTTGCCAGATTTCTTTCACGGTATTGACTGTCACATAATAAATGAACAACTTGTAGAATACTAATAATTCTTCTTTGGTAAAACTATCTGCATATCGAGGGCAGATAACCTTGTAGTTCCACCCTTAAAACAACAACACTACCTCTTGCATAGTATGTGATGTTGATGGCTCCTGAGACGTGGAAGATGGATTAAACATAACTTTTACAACAATTTGCTCAATAAACAATGCTCAATCTTGAGTCACAGTATTTTTTTTCATAAAACGTGATAGCAAAACACTATTGATTATCATTCAGCATTAGAGTTCTATATGAAATAGATAAGAAAAGGGCCATACTATACTTTTATATAGGTAATAAACGGGTCATACTATACTCTCAACTACCCTAATTTCAACTACGTTTCAAGGTCACTCTCTTGAACATTGTCGGAGACTATCGATAATCACCTATGTTCACACGGCACACTCTTGCGGCGCGCGCGGGCATGAATAATTCAGGATGATGTTAATGGCTTATGTGGATGGCTTAGGTTGGTGGCTTATGGCGGTAGTTTATGGTGGCTTTTGTTGGTGGCTTACGGTGGTGGCTTATGTTGGTGGCTTACGGTGGTGGCTTATGGCGGTGGTTTATGGTGGCTTTTGTTGGTGGCTTATGGTGGCTTATGTTGGTGGCTTTTATCGGTGGTTTACGGTGGTGGCTTATGGTGGCTTATGTTGGTGGCTTACGGTGGTGGCTTATGGAGGACGGGTCCTTGTTGACGGGTCCCTGTGGGCGGGTCTCTTTGACATAATTTGGATAAAATGCATGGACCAGTCCATAGGGATCAGTCCAAAGGACCCGCCCACAGGGAACCGTCAACAAGGACTCGTTCTCCATAAGCCACCACCGTAAGCCACCAACATAAGCCACCGCCGTAAGCCACAAACAAAAGCCACCAACATAAGCCACCTAAAGCCACCAACAAAAGCCACCATAAACCACCGCCATAAGCCACCACCGTAAGCCAACAACATAAGCCACCATAAGCCACCACCGTAAGCCACCAACAAAAGCCACCATAAACCACCGCCATAAGCCACCAACCTAAGCCATCCACATAAGCCATTAACTTCATCCTGAATTATTCATGCCCGCGCGCGCCGCAAGAGTGTGCCGTGTGAACATAGGTGTTTATCGATAGTCTCCGACAATGTTCAAGAGAGTGACCTTGAAACGTAGTTGAAACTAGGGTAGTTGAGAGTATAGTATGACCCGTTTATTACCTATATAAAAGTATAGTATGGCCCTTTTCTTATCTATTTCATATAGAACTCTAATGCTGAATGATAATCAATAGTGTTTTGCTATCACGTTTTATGAAAAAAAAAATACTGTGACTCAAGATTGTGCATTGTTTATTGAGCAACTTGTTGTAAAAGTTATGTTTAATCCATCTTCCACGTCTCAGGAGCCATCAACATCACATACTATGCAAGAGGTAGTGTTGTTGTTTTAAGGGTGGAACTACAAGGTTATCTGCCCTCGATATGCAGATAGTTTTACCAAAGAAGAATTATTAGTATTCTCCAAGTTGTTCATTTATTATGTGACAGTCAATACCGTGAAAGAAATCTAGCAACATGTACCAAAATCATGGTCGCAAGACCCTATGCTAACTGAATATCTACTAATTCTTTGGATCAAGCATGTAAAGAACACGACCTTTCTCATCGTCATAGTCATTCTGCTTTAAGACGTGTGGCGGATAAAGTATTGTTGAAAAGAGCTAAACAACGTTTGACATACTATAATGCCTCAGTGGGAAAGAGGTTGGCTATAAAAGGAAAGTTAATGATTAGTGGACATGAACAATGAAATGGATTGAGGAATTGATATTTCTTTTTTTATATTTTGTAAAGCCCTTTTTGTTGTGAAATAAAAACAAGGTTTACCAGATCACAATGTCTTTTATTTTTTAAAATGGTGATAGCCATTTCTTTTTTTTTTCACACATGGATATTTACAATTTCCACTTTACGTTTTTACATTCCCCTTGTTTAGTTCACACATTCTGTACATTTTTTGTTCTGAAATAAAAATAAGGTGATAGTCATTTCATTTTTTTCACACATGGATATTTACAATTTCCACTGTTTCATTTTTTACATTCTCTTTGTTTAGTTTACACATTCTGTATATTTTTGTTGTAGTGAAATAAAAACAAGGTTTACCAGATCACAATGTCTTTTAATTTTAAAATGGTGATAGCCATTTCACTTTTTCACACATGGATATTTACGATTTCCACTTTACATTTTTTACATTTCCCTTGTTTAGTTCACACATTCTGTACATTTTTTAAAATCTTTTTCGTAATATACAAAAGCAAACATTTTACACTAAGAAGTGTTACTTATCTTATTTTTTACTAAACTACAGTAGCCTAACATTATACATTCTACTTACAGTTTTTTTACAAAAAATATTACAATATAAAACACACTACAAATATTACAATATAGTGATCATTAGACTTAAGTAAAGTAATATTCGTCAATGCAACTGTTTCCCCAAGCAAAAGTATCAAATGTGTTGGGTATAATGAATCGTTTGTTGTCTTCATTACTTAAAGCAACTTTGTTCAGCAAATTGGTATGTAGCTGATGATTTTTACTTCTAAATACACACATTTTCTTATATAATACAGGTGGGTTACTAACTATACAGTTTTTATAATCACATATATCTAACTCTTTACTAACAACATTCTTTTTCACTCCTTTTAATTTTTTTACTACATCATCATTTGTCATATAGCTGTATGATTTAGATTTTGTGCCTACAAAGGTGTCTATAATAACACCAGCACATTCATTCTTAAATTTCCCAAAAACCTTTCTGTTAACTAGAGGTAAATGGTAAATATTATCCTCGGGATAGTCACTTGTATCAAACCTATTTAGCTCAGTTTTGATATCCTCATAAAAATCATCAGTTTTAAACTCATAAATAAAAGAATCAGAGTCTGTCTAGAGTAATTTAGCATTATCAAGATAGTTTTTCATTACATAATCATAGTGAAATTCATACATACGTGTTTTTGACAGTTCCAGAATGGTGTAACCCATATATATGGGTTTGTTGTAAGTTACTTTAAGACGATTCATTTGTATTACAACTAAATCCTCATGAATAATTGAACAGCTATGAAAGTTAGGCTTGCTTATTAAGTTGCTCGCACCATACCTTTTACCGTCATTCTCCCACTTTGTTATCAGCTTTACATCAACTCGTTCATCAACATTCTCCATAGTCTTTCCAAAAACACTATTATTCATGAGTTTATAAAAATCTTTTTCAAACGCGTTTGCTGACTGTGTTCTTAAATTATTGTTTAGATCAATATACGGTTTGAGCCATGCTGACTGATGAAATTGCAATATGCGATGAATTTTAGTTAATTTCAATCCATGCTGTAGACACTGTTTCAAGTTTTGATAATGTATTACATATTTACATTTATCATTTACATTGGCAATTAACATTTTTGTTCGTGATGTGATGTATGGAGATTTCATATTCTCAGGACAAAATGGTAAATCATTATGATCATCATGTAACTCTTTAGGGTACTCAAGATTTACCTCTAAAATATATCCATTATCATTAAGAGTGTCAACACGTAAGACATCAATTTCAGGTTGTGTCAGCCAGCGAAAATCTTTCAGTGGTAGATATTGACTCATAGCCCAACCAAATTGGTTATTTGCTTCGAGGTAGACAGTATACTTTGACTCATCACAAGAGTTGTAGCTAGGCATGTATTTATTATTCGCTTTAGAGTACCGTCAACTACATTGGCTTAATCCACCTCGAATTGATGATTTTATGAAATTGATCATGCCTATATCAGTCATTAATTCTAAATTTACTTTCGTTTTTTTTCAACATTGAACTGAAACTTAACGCAGGTGCAGTGAAATACTGACAAGGATCATGGTCATAAGTTTTCATACAAACATTCCGAAAATTTTCAAAAACATCTGCTAATAATAACACATCTGTCTTTAAATATATGTCTGAAAATTCTCCTAAAGTTTGAATGTCAAACTCTGCCCATACACGTTGTGCATGTAAATATTCCTCATCACTGATATGACTTGTGTATAAGGAACTATAAAATTCATCTTTTGGTGGTAAGGAACACTCCTCAAGACGTTCCACACAGTTAATATATTCGTAAGGGAATATGCCCTTTTGACGAATTAAATTAAAATCATCTTCTTTAGGAAAGACACGTTGAATTTCACAAAACTGATCTGATTTTAAATTACTAGCCAGCTTATCAAGACTACTCGGCATAAAGCGGAATGAATCTAAAAATCGACGTTTTATAGTTTTCTTATTGTCAGTTCTGATGTATTTTGTAAACGATATGTATTGTTCCTTATTATTTGCAATCACATCAATTTTCACATCTGAAGTTCCAAATTCTTTAACGATAAAGTGGTTATCGTATTTGCTACCGTTATGTAGAATGACCGGAATGAATTTACCTACTCTATAATTTAAATTACATTCTTGGTGAGCAGCACCACGATATTTTCCTGTTAAATGGTCATGATCGCGAACCCTGTCTGTATATAAACATTCACCACCTATAAAACAATTAGTTTCAGTTTCAAAATTCATTTGCTCTGATGAAGTTAGTGGCTCCATTGGAATGATCGTATTTAAAATAGAGGATATACGGATGGCATCTTTCTCAAGCCTTCCCATAAAATTTTTAGGTGCATCAGGTCCTCTATAGAGCTCAAACTTAATTAAAGAGTCATCATAACTACATTTAATATAATATGCAAAGCTAAAAGGTTCATGAATGTGAGTAGCGTTGGTGAAAGGTTGGGCTGGATTCGATGAACATGTATTAAATGGTTTTAGCAAAGCCTCGAAGTCAGCATATATAACAAATGGTACTCGAAGCTGTTTCCCATAATCCTTAAATTTTAGAATGTTATTTTTAGGAGTCGGTAATACCGTACACACATGATTACATCCCCATTTTTGATGTTGAGTTAATTGATCCTCTTTTCCAAAATATAACAAACAACCATCACACAACCACTTCTTACCTTCATATTTTGATAGCTGACTACCAACAAGTCTACTAAAATGTTTTATCCAACAATAGTGGGCTTTTTCACCTTTAGTTATGTACAGTAAATTTACATGAGCGTCCTTTTTTTCGTGAGTGTAAATATAAAGGACCAACTATACTCTTGTTTTCAATTCCATAAACATTAATACTTATATTGTTCTGATATTCAAAACGTTGAATGTCTTTTATCGACATAGGAAATTCTATTTCTTCTAAATCTAACACTGAAGAATAGTGAGGATATGATGATGTTCTATACAGATGCTCCACTGCTGGATGGAGAGCTGAGGTTACAGCCCATGCAAAGCATGCGTCATCATTATTCCTAACGTTCACAACAGCTTTCTTACGTTTGATCCATGCTGGCAAATCAATGTATGATGATGCTCGAAGGGGGTTGTATTTATTCATGTTGGTTTATAAATAAAGTACTTCAACCAACGCCCAGCCTGACTCCCTTTCCTGGAACTCTTCACTCTTCACAATGATAGCACTTGATATATTTTGGTATATATCACTAATATTAGTTAATTCGCTAAAAATTATGTTTTTTGTATTAAAGGATTTGATATCCGTAATTTCACCTTCGCTCCCAGTTTTTACATAGAGTCCAAAAAGTTCAAAATTCATTTTAATTGTTTTATGCTCTAATAAAACATTACCTACCAAGCCAAATACAGTAGGTTGAACATTTTTTTTAAATGATTCAATACTTTGAGTTTTTCTTTACTATAAAGTCTATAACTAGCAATTCGACTTTTAAATGCACTACCAATTTGTTTAATATTTCCAGAATTTCTTTCAAGGCAAGCGATATTTTTATGATGAACACTGCGTAAATGTCCATGAATGATTGAAGAAGGTACATCAATATTACATACATCACAATGTGTTATCGAAGGTTCACCATTCTTCTTTCTTTTTGTTGCACAACTATTTTCACAATCTTGAGAACGTTTACGCTTTTGAGCATCACATTCGTTTAAAGGTTCCGTGCTAGTTGATGGTTTTACAGTTTTTAATTGTTGTTGTTCACCATGCACTTCAACCATGTGGGAATGATATCGCTTTACAGCAGAAAAACCAAGTTCGCAAACTGAACACGAAAATGGTGCTGAACTAACATGCATTAAATTTACATGACGTGCAAGATTATCTTGTCTGTTAAATGTGGTAGCACAATGACTGCACACAAACATTTTAATGTCATGTTTAACATTTGCGTGGCGTTGAAGGCTGTCAGGTCTTGAGAACTGTTTCTTACAGTTACCACACTTGAACATTATGATCACTTTCGAAATTACCTATAAAAGAAAGATATCATAAATGTTAATAATGATAAAACAAAGTACAAAATAAATAGTTTAATTACATTCCAGTCAATGGTTATAGCAGGGTATTTAAATCGATCATCTGTGAACTACTAGCAAGTCTAACTTCATGTAGTTCTAACTGGGGGTTACTATATACCACTGTCACTGACACCTAGCGGTGAACTTTGGAACTTGATTGAGTTGTAGAAACCAGCGGTCGCCAGTTAAGTGAACTAGATGTGACGTCATAGCCAGTCTTAAAGCAAGTCTAAACTTGTAGAACATGTCACGTGATTGAAACCAACGATCGCCAGTTAATTGAGCTAAGAGTGACGTAATAGCCAGTCTTAAAACAAGTCTAAACTTGTAGAACGTATCACGTGATAGAAACCAGCGATCGCCAGTTAAGTGAGCTAAGTGTGACGTCATAGCCAGTCTTAAAACAAGTCTAAACTTGTAGAACATGTCACGTGAGAGAAACCAGCGATCGCTAGTTAAGTGAGCTAAGTGTGACGTCATAGTCAGTCTTAAAACAAGTCTAAACTTGTAGAACATGTCACGTGATAGAAACCAGCAGCCACCAGTTAAGTGAGCTAAGTGTGACGTCATAGTCAGTCATAAAGCAAGTCTAAAATTGTAAAACATGTCACGTGACAAGGTTAAGTTAGGTAAAGTTAGGTTATGTTAGGTGAACTGAGGTTAAGTCTTTAAATATTCCCTATGTCACTGACACCTAGCAATGAACATTCAGACTTAATAGAGCGGTAATCAAAATCTAACCTACAAAATTAGCTTTACACACCATGGTTATGTAGTTCCAACTTTTGACTGCCAAATATACCATTTTCACTGACATGTAGTGGTAAACATTGGAACATATCACTCTAACTGTTTAAAAGTTATTAGAGGGCACTTACCTTTTCATAATTTATCAACTGCTGCCATTGAATGAACTGATTGTAGGAATCTGGTAACCTACAGGTACCCAATTATCTGTAAACAAATCAATCAAGCAATCAATCAATCAATCAATAAATACATTCCAATCAATAACTTCAACATCAATTAGTATTAAAAGACTACAATCCATTAATAATAAGTACTTACCTTGCAAAATAATTTAATGATTTTCTACCAAAAAAACTTTTTACAACCCTTGAGCAGTAATAGAGCACTGTTCACTCAAAGCGAGTAATAAAGACTGATAGTAGGGAAATATATGACACCTCTCTTATATAAACCCTCATCGCTCGTGTCAGCAGTTTTTTGCAGATCATTGCAATTCCTTTCCCAATACAGCTGAGAGTCCAAAGTACACTAAGAACACCTGTGTGGTATCCAATGACTGCTGACTTTGCATGATCATCACCCATTGTCTTGATCAACACCTCGGGTTTAAAATTACTGCAGCGTTAGTCATAGCAATAGAACTGTGCACTCTCTGCTATGTCAGCAACGTGACACCGGAAGGAACGCCTGTGTAATATCCAATGACTGCTAACTTTGCAGGATCATCACCCATTGTCTTGATGAACACCAGGGGTTTCAAATTACTGCAGCGTTAGTCATAGCAACAGAACTGTGCGCTCTCTGCCATGTCTGTAATATGACACAGGAAATAACAAGTCAGTTAACTGCACGTACCATTTCTTCAGTTTTATCATCTTAAGAATGTGAATAATTCTCTTTCAAGTACAAATGACACATCCATCCACCAAGTTAGATCCCTTGACCTGCCCTCAAATGGCATGTGCCTCGTGTACTAGGGTGTGTGTGCATTAGCCCTAGCACTAGAACATATTCATTCACCAAGGCCCTTTGATATAATTTAAATAAATTCATGGGCTAGTCCGTAGGAACCAGTCCAATGGGACCGGTCCAAAGGGATCAGTCAAAAGGGACTCATCAACAAGGACTCGTCCACAAGGACCTGTCAACAAGGACTCGTCCACAAGGACTCGTCCACAAGGACCTGTCAACAAGGACTCGTCAACAATGACTTGTCAACAAGGACCCGTTAGGTTGGGTTAGGTTAGGTTACACTACAGCCGCCATCTTTTAAAAAGCCCGCCCTCTTACAAAAGCCATGATTGGGCATGCTTAAAAACAAAAACAAGCATGTTAATTCATATTGACTATCCACCGTACACATGTCTCTTGTGTTGAATAACGTTTAATTCCATATTGGCATTCAAACTCTCACATGTTGCACTTGGAAAGCGAGATTCTCTAAAAAAATATAATTTCACCCTCTAGTAAGGGTAGGTTTTATTTTGGGATTGAAATATACTGTCCGTTGGAAAGGGGGTGTCACCCCGAGTTCAATGACACCTCATTCGTCAAAATCTGACCATGCGTTCGAGGGATATCGTGCCACCACCATCTTGTGAGGTGGGGAGGTGGAGGCAGGCCTTGAACCGCTAAAAAACCAATACTCACTGCGTTTCAAAACAACTCGGCACAGTAGATTAAAATAAAAGACTCAGTATATGCACCTAATGACCGGTATATAACAGGTAAAGTACTGCTAAATAATATCTAAGGCGACTAGATGATAATTTGCTTACAATGAGAGTTAAATGTATAGTCGCTGGGCCAACAAAAACCACTATGTGATAATGTTGTTCTCATCCATACTTTACCTATAATCCGGTCACGGCCCAGCCATATGTGGGTATGAGTCCCCGAATAACAATCCAGTAAGGTTCATTATCCTGGTCACTGATAGAAATAACCTGAAGTGAATGGCATGGTTGGACTATGTTCCCACATTGGCCTGGGAGACGTAGCTAGCGTTAGGGCACACAATCGAAATGACCTTCAGTTTCACGCAGTCGTTATCTAAGATTGGTGGTAACTACTGTACATTAAAGGGACTAAACAAGTAGTTCTGTGAAGATCTAAACAGTATATTTTCATGTATTCTACTGATCTTTCAATTGAAAACCTCTCCCGTCATTAAAAGGATTTTCCATGTGATAGGCTAAATAGCACTTGGTACACAATCTACCTTTTCAATTCGCTTATCCTCCCATGTCGGCTTCACCCACGGACTTTGCGAGGAATCATTCCTCTACCGTTCGGTGCTAACTGGCACAGTACCAACATTAAATTGAACTGGCCCTAAATCCCTTGAATTGGATTGGCAAAGTGCATTCGGTGGTTATAGAAGCACTACTAACAAAGACGTATTTTTAAGTCCTATACATGAGATGTGAGAGTCATGTGGAGAGTTAAACGCTTGAGAGTTATTCCACACACTCAATGTGAAAATTCACCGAACATGGAAACTGCTGGCACCTAACATTTAGTGACCACACCACAGTAAGGCAGTCACAAAATATATTCCAGATATCGTCCAAGCTGGACTGACTCACACTCAGAGAGTACAAGTAGACCTACACCTCGTTTAAACAACTAATATATCGCAAATGTATAAGAAAATGTTATCAACTAAATATTGATTAATAGATTACCAATAAATTGTTGTATATATAGTAGATCATCCTGATGAGAGGATCAATGAGGCTGTTGCACCGAAGCTGGGGACAAGGTAAAATAATATTTGGTTATTTCCAATATATTCAAAACATTTTAGTTTTGTATTTTAAAATTCCATTTGTATATAGGGTACTGTAGGTCCTGTAATTACAGATTCTGCATCATACTTGAAACACCCACCTCCCGACGTTGATAAAAAAAATTCTCCGGCTTCGGGCAGGAGGGATTGTACCGAGAATAATACCTGGCTTTGAGGGTAACGTGATCTCTCACCCAGCATTTATTACCTAGAGGCAACACCCTTGAAGCCGCAAACGATCAACGATAAGAAAATGTAATCAACTAAATAGTGATTAATACATTACCGTTAAATGTTCGTATATGTTGTAGATCATCCTAATGAGATTGTGATTTCCTTCAGCAGGTTGTCCTGAGTGTTAATGAAAGCAGCAGTCAATGTATTTAATTTTGATGCGCTATCAGTTGTGGTCGTATCTTGGCAGCTTTGTTCAAATTGGTGGATAGTGCGTTAGAGCCGCTTGACTATAAAACAAAGCGATTAGTGCAAAGTCGAGATGGAGCAGCTGTGATGTCAGGGCACTTGAATGGGTTAATAAGACAGTAATGGAATTGTCACCTAATGCGATAGCTTTTCATATGACCCACAGGTTGGATTTGTTATCACAACACTCGTTGAACAGAATTTTCATTACAGTGAATTTTGTTGCTGGTATAAGTAAACTCTTCTCTATTTTCAACATTCTGTTAGGGAAAGTTATGTTCCAATTACCATTATTCTAACATATAACAATATGTACTGCAGCCAAGTGGCCATAATGGACGGTTACAAGGTGTGCTTACAAATGATTATTACAGGTAGACTAATCTTTACTGTATTCAACTATGCTCTTTGTCCGTTTGCTGCATGAAGTTAATTGGTATTTGTCGCAGGGGTTATTGCACAGAGAACACAAGCATTCTTCATTCGGCTCTTGGTATTTAACATTTCTACCAGTGGCGTCGGAAGGGGGGGGGGGGGGGTGCCAGGGTGCGGCTGCCCCCCCCCCCCCCCCAATATTTATTTGGGGGTGCGGCGCACCCCCAAT
The DNA here is from genome assembly GCA_946902985.2 of Meconema thalassinum. Lineage (NCBI taxonomy): Eukaryota > Metazoa > Arthropoda > Insecta > Orthoptera > Tettigoniidae > Meconema > Meconema thalassinum. Next base: position 800,558,489 of record OX336389.2, on the reverse strand, counting down.
ATCTTTTGAAAATGCAAAACTTTGATATTGACCTTTTTGAGATACATGGTGCGAATTTGAAATGCGAACTTGCGAGCAGCTAAGTGTGAATACCGATTGTGAATGCATGCCAATCGTCTGAGCTGAGGTTGGCAACATTGGCTTAAAATTAGTTTGGTAACGCTGTCGGTGACTGCGAAGAGCAGGATCAAGCCGATTTATTATTGAGTTATGTAAAAGAATGTTTATTATACTTTTCACGACATTACACTATAATTGAGAAATAGAACGTTTCTTAAATGTTCCTCCTAAAAAAACACGATATACTGTGCCCTTTTAGCAAGAAATATGCAAATCACAGTATGCCAGCAATGCTCAAATCGGGATTTTCGGGGTTATGGTATGTTATCCCACTCTGTGACTTACACATTTTGGATTAAATAGAGGATACACTTCCAAAATAAAAACAAAATCAACTCCCATTATAAAACATTTAATTAACCAAAATTATGGCGCTACAAACAAATTAAACAAATAAACTACTGACCAATCCTTCTAACTTGTTCAAAGTGAACAAGGAATCAAACAAATATTATATTAAAATACATGGTTTCCTTCAAACCAGCAAACTTACAGTTCTTTTCACTTCCATAAAGTATCCCTTTTAAACTTCACTACAATCACGAGCTCCAATGGCTCGATACTTTCCACTATAAGCTGTGGTATTCTTTTACACACCTCAATATCTATTTTATGAGTTTCTTATAATCAAAACAATATATAATCTTATTCAAAGTAATTGTTACTCCTTTACTTAAATTTTTGGGCATTTCACAATGTTCTCATGTTACCACCTCTCTCAAGTTAACAAATTCACTACAGTGATCGGGGAAAATACTTGTGTACTCCCGAGTTATAAAAGACTACTTGAACAAAGTCAAAAATTATGATCACTCCCGAAATCTAATTGTCTTCATTAAATTCGTGAAATCCTACATCAATATCTCATTACATTAGGGATTTATATTTATTATTATTTGTCTTAAAAGACCATCATCTCATAAGAAAGCAAACGATCTGAACTTGCAAGCGGTAACTTTCATCTACAAGAACCTCAGTTCGAATCCCGGGTCATTCACAAACTCTAAACACTCATGGTTTATTATTACTTCAAATAGACGGTTCCCCTGACCTACCATACTTTCAATAGCGAGGGGTTGGACCGTGACACTCGACTTGATTTATTGCCCGGGAGGGAAGACCCTCAGTATCGCCCACACGGGACCGCTCTACTCATGCTTTAAAACAGCTATTTCTCAAACACAGTTCTCTGAACAGACCTGGCGTTTCTTTCATACATTTAAACAACATTATTTAGGTTCATAGACCACTTTCGTAACCTTGGCATTTATTAATTATGAAGTGTCATCATTGATGGGTAAGAATAATTCAATACAACAACAATATTTAGGGGCTTCAACAACTATACGAGTCTGGGTTCGACTCTCTCAACTGCCTCGGGAACCAATCCCATACTGGAGGACTTTATAACAATTTAGCGGCTTAGGGCGACCTCGGTCTAACCTGCGCTCATCAATACAATAATTCGCACCCATTATACAATGCTTCGTGATCTACATCACTATATGGAGGACTTATCATCAATTACCGCAATCAACTGTCCCTCACAATTAATTTACCAAGTGTATTTAGATTCAACGCCTTCCTAGCGTGACAATTTACTTTAATGCGTGACAATGCGCTATACATTACTTTAAGGCCTAGCGTCTTCCAAAGAACTGATAAATTCAAAATCAACATTTGATCTACTTCTCAATTTTTATATTAATCCTCTCCCGTGACAATAATCGCTCAACTTTAAGAACATGTATTCACACCATGTCTTTATTCCTTTACAAAAGCTCAAAGGCTATTACTTTCATATAATTCAACTTAATCTTCATTTATATAATTTTTATTATTATTACGCTTGCTTTCATAACATTTATCGAATACACTGATATTTTATTTCATACATTTTCTCTAAGGATTTATTCATCTCACATAATCATTTTATAATTTCTCAATCTTTATTTGTTTAGATCGCGTTCTTATTCTGTTATTTGTTATTCAAAAACATCCCTATTTATCATTATCAGGTGGATTGTACACAAATATTCCCCCAACACATAACATAATGAAAATAGTTACTTACATGTTCAGACGGTCCATTACCGTGCTTTCCAACGATGTTTCATTTTTGCCCACTATTTGTGATTACACCATCGTGCTCAAATTCATTTTATACACTGACATATCTTGACACACATATAATTTATATACCTTAAACACTGGTAACATTTTAAAATACACTTCGGTATTCTTCTATTACACACAATAAAATCACTGAAAAATTACTATTTAACACAAATTTTATATATTTACACTACACTGATTCTAATCACTGAGGCATTGATTAGGCATTGCACACGTGATATTTGCTTCCCCGTCTCCAAGGGTGAAACTAGTAGATGTCGGCTTCCTATCTGACCAGAATATGTAAGTCTCGAACACTCTACCCCTCCCTGGAATGGTACTTCTTCGAATCCGGTTTCCTGATGATCGGCTATTATTATTTTTAGCTCAAACCTGCTTCTTTCTAGACCCTATTAGTCGTCTAGCGAAAGTCTGTCTTGTTCTCGGTCTCCCAAATACTCTATCGGTGACCTATTATTTTCTAGCATCTAATACTCCTCGTAACTTAGTGCTTTTTATAGTTCGTTCGTTTCCTTGAAACAACGTCTTGAATTTAATTCTCCCTTCTGATTATTCTGTCCTCTAATTCCTATCTTTCCAGAATACTATGCGGACCTTATTTTGTCCGACCCTGATCGGGTTCTTTTAACGTTGATAGAATGTTTGTTTCGCTATTATGGTACTTCAAAACGTTACGATACACTTGGTCGTTTAAATAAACTGTTATTGAAGACCTATCGCCTATTCTTTAAGTTCGCAGCCTACTTCGACTGTAATACTGATATTGGCGGAACTAAATCCTGTATTAGGATTTTCCTAATTCTCCACACGGCGATAGTTTGATGATACTTCTCGGCCACTCCTTACGGGTGCACGCTGGTGATTGATACAGAGTATCACGACCTCTCGAGGTCTAGTAAGTACTGCATTCGATGTGATGTAGCACAGTGACGCCCCCTCTGGCTGTCTGAAACTGCATGACTAGCCTGGCCCTGCCAGGGCTTTTTAACAAATCGGCGACAAAAGGAGTAATTCTACGTCTTTTTCGGAACCAACTTTTGAAGTAATGGTCGCACACTATTAAAAATTATATCTCTGGAAAGCTTGTTTTCTAAACGTAAACTGACTTCTTTGCACATGAAAATCGATCGTGCATTTCTGAGATATTAAATAAAATTTAGTCTTCAGCTGTGTGGGTGTTACAGTTGATTTTTAATTCCCCCCTCCTCGGGTCTCGGGACACCCCCAATGACGTATGACCACGTCGGCACTTTTTTCCTGGGCATTTATTATACCATCTTTCTCCACACAAAAATCTCTATTCCGAAATGATTCACAATGCTGTATTTCTTTAGTTAATTTTATTCTTGCAAATGGGTTAAATCTAATTATTCTTCTTCTGGCACAACTGCGCGGTTGCCATTTTACTGCAACGTAAGGGCGATTTCCGAAACTCGCTCTTCATCACTCGCTTGGAAAATTCCACTCGTTCTATTTATATTCGTGACTGGCTCCTTATCAATGCGTCAGGCATGATCTCATTTCCTGGCCACCTGGCTTCAGTTTATTTCACAACGTTATGCTAGCCTTCTTGTATAAAATCTTTCTATGTTCCTCTGAAGACTGTATATTTCCTTCCTTCTTTTTACTAAAATACATGGATTCGACCCCTTGAACCAATGGTACATGGGTTCAATACTGACACACGCCTTGAAGGGGAATCCCCGTAACGAAAGATGGATGGATCAGAGTCGTTCGGCAAAGAGGGCACGTATTGAAGATGATAACGGACCTCCTGATCCAGCGACTGAGGCTGAGGCTAACAGAAACGAGGCGTCACCTGTAGCATCTACATCTACAGTGAGTAAAGGTAAGATAAATTTCAAATTACAACAAAGTTATTAAATACCGGTATCTAATGTTCATTCTGCTTTCGCCTGCCTTGGCATTTTGTGATTATTAACACTGACTTGGACATCTAAATGATTTTTAATTTAAGTTAATAATCTCCTTCTGAATACTTGATGCGCGTACTGTTCAATTAAATTAATGCTTTGTTCGTTCCTATGTTTTTAGATAGTGGTCTACCGGAGGGCATAGAAGAAACTGGGATTGCTGTGGCTATACCTGACACAGTTTGTACTGAATTTGTGGATGCGGAGAGGAGAGTGATACCGGTAATATCAACAACGGGCGATGATCAAGATATTCCTGACGTCCGAGAAAAGTATCATTCAAACAAGAAATGTATGTTTCCCGAGAACGCCCGAAATCGAAAGTGGTTCGAGTTGTACTCTTGGTTACATTACAGTGTTGAAAAGGACGCAGTTTTGTTTTGTTTTCAATGCATGAAAGGCAGTCGAATGGTTGGTATCACAGGTAGAAGTTGGTTCTCCGAAGTGAAGAGAACATTTTATATCGACGGTTTCCAAAATTGGAGAAAGGCGGGTGAAAAATTCAAATCACATCAAAACAGTGACTTTCACCAGAGAAATTGTGAACTTATCATTAATAGAGAAAATAGCCAACCTGTAACTGCGAAGATTGACAAGGGAATGTTGAAACAAATGAGCGTTGCCCGCAAATGTTTTCTTGTTGTTATTAGTTGTCTTAGATATTTAATGCTTACTGGTAGCACTGTTCGCGGCCACAATTCTGATCAAGGCAACCTCATGGAGCTTTTACAGGGGAGAAAAGACGATGTACCCGAACTTACTTGGTGGATGTCGCGTCGTAACAATTTCCTCAGCCCTGACATGCAGAATGAGGTGATTGAAACAATGGCCCACTCTGTCCTTCGAGACATAGCAAAACAGGTACACGAATTACCTTTTTTGCTATTATTGCTGATGTCACCACCGATATTGCGGGCTTTGAGCAGTTCTCTGTATGTGTTAGGTTGGTTCACCCTAAAACCTTTCAAGTAACTGAACATTTTCTCGGATTGTACAACCCACAAAATGCAACCGTTAAAACGCTGGATGGTGCCATAAAAGATGTTCTCTTAAGGCAAAATTTTCCATTGTCAAAATTGCGGGGTCATTGTTTTGATGGCGCTCTAACCTGTCTGGGCACATTAAGGGAGTTCAAAAATTTATATCTGATGAGCAGCCAAAATCCCCTTATGTTCACTCTTCAAACCATTCCCTAGACTTAGCTCTTCAAGAAATCTCGCGGAAAATTGCAGTTATTTGTGATTTGCTTGTTGTTGAGGAATATTCAAGTAATATCATACTCGATTCTTCGAAGAGACAGAACACCTTTAAAGATGTCGTCCTGGCACCCTGTTATGGCGATGATAATGCCGTCGCAAATGGACCGTCATCAAAGCTCATCGCACTTTGTCCAACGAGATGGAGCGTCAGATGCCGGTCTCTTAAAAGGTACAAGGAGAACGACAAAAAGGTCATACTTACTCTCCAAGCTATCCTCGATGACCCCACGGGTGCTTCTCCGGAAGTGAAGTCGGCAACTCGTGGGTACCTGAAGAAGCTGAAGTCATTAGATTCCGTTTTTAGCCTACTTTCGATTTTTGCAAAAAATGAAAGTAGACTGATGAGATCTACACAGGGCCAAAAATGTTGTGTCTGTCTGTGTGTGTGTGAGTGTGTGTGTGCGTACTCTGAATGTCTGTCCCCCCCCCTATCAATTCGAACATGGTGAAAACGAATTGAACGAAATTCGGTACAGAGGTAGAACTAGCAAAGGGCACCGCAGTGCCATGTTTTATATCGCCGCCATCTTAACGGAAACGTAATGGCGGCCACCCAAATGTTCAAAGCTTAAATCGAATTACGACTAACCTAATCATTCGATCTCTACCAAATTTTCCAACAACATACCTTTTTGTGGGACGCATATATTGAGCAAACTACAAGATCATCAGCCCAATACTTTGCGGATGGCGGCCATGTATGTGTGCAAATCGATTCCCCCTATCAATTCAAACACGAAAAAACCTAATTGAACGAAATTCGGTACAAAGGTAGCACTAGCAGACGGGACCTCACTGTCTTGTTTTATATCGCCACCATCTTGACGAAAACGTAATGGCGGCCACCCAAATGTTAAAAGCTTGAATCAAATTACGCCCAACCTAATCATCTGATCTCTACCAATTTTTTTAACATTATGCCTTTATGTATACAGAATCTTTTGAGCAAACTACAAGGTCATCAGCCCAATAATTTGCGGATGGTGGCCATGTATGTGTGCAAATCGATTCCCCCTATCTTTTCGAACACGGTGAAACCGAATTGAAAGAAATTTGGTACAGAGGTAGCACAAGCGAAGGGCACCTCAGTGTCATGTTTTATATCGCCGCCATCTTGACGGAAACGTAATGGTGGCCACCCAAATGTTAAAAGCTTAAATCAAATTACAACCAATCTAATATTGTCATTTAGACTTTCACGGCCCGTGTTATTATTCATAATGTTGAATTTTGGGCTTATGCCGTGTTTTATTATATTGCAATTCGACGCGTTTCGAAAGAAACCATGTCTTTCATCGTCAGGAATAATCTGGAATACGACAATGTTGCTAAGAGAAAGCAACGAAGAACATATAGAAGGTGCCCAAAGATGGACGCCATTATAGCCCCATGTTAGGGACAACGGAAAGCAGCAGTGAATTACTTTCTCAGGGTTCTGATAATAGGTAGCCAGGATTCACTGAGATTGTAGCCGGTGTCGCGGTTGAAATTATCTGGGTGTTTACGTATTTCAACCGCCTCCCTGATGATTCTGGGACGATATTGCTTTATACGGGCAAGAACATCCACCCCTTGGAACATGACATCATGGCCAGGTGTTAAAGCATGATCGGCAACAGCTGATTTATCAGGTTGAATGAGCCTGATACATCTATTATGTTCCTTAATGCGAGTGCATATTGTTCTCGAAGTCTGCCCGATGTAAACCTTGCCACAAGTACAGGGAACTCTGTAGATACCCGGTTGTTGCAATTTAGGCAAACTGTCCTTAGTTGGTCGCAGGAGTTGCCTAATCTTAACAGAAGTTCCAAATACAGTCCGTATGTTGTATCGACGTGGGATTTTAGCAATACGATCCGTTGTGTTATGTATGTACGGAAGGTAAGCAGTTCCTCTTACATCTCTTTTCTCAACTGACGTCCTATTATTATTTGTTGGTTTCAGAACCGTAGAAATCAAAGCCTTGCTATAACCGTTGCTCTCAAAGGTGGTTCGCAGGGTGTTAATTTCTTCTTGTAAAGAAGACACTTCACAAATCCTCCTAGCCCTGGTAGTTAGAGTTGTAAGGATACCATGTTTCTGGGCAGGGTGATGGTGAGAACTTGCGTGGAGATATCTATTGGTGTGTGTTGGCTTACGAAAAACGCTGTGTCCTAAAGATCCATCCTCTTTCTTGGTGACGAGAACATCTAAAAAAGGTATTTTGCCGTCAGATTCCTTTTCCATGGTGAAACAAATAGAAGGGTGCTGGAGATTAAGGTGATCCAAGAAATGGCTAAGATTTTCCTCACCTTCCGTCCAAACAACGAACGTGTCATCCACATAACGCCACCAGATCTTCGGTTTGAAAGGAGCCGACGACAAAGCTTTCTCTTCAAAGTTCTCCATGAAGAAATTAGCCACAACAGGAGAGAGAGGACTACCCATGGCCACACCATCAGTCTGCTCATAAAAATTCCCATTCCATAGAAAGTAGGAGGAGGTCATGCAGTGATAAAAAAGTCTTGTGATGTCTTCAGGAAAAAGGCCATTAATGAGAGACATAACACCATCAATAGGTACTCTCGTAAACAGAGACACCACGTCGAGACTCACGAGAATATCACCCGGCTGAAGTGTTATAGCTTTTAACTTTTCCACGAAGTGTGTGGAATCCTTAATGTACGAAGGCGTGTTACCCAGAAGCGGCTGAAGTAGTCTACCTAAGTATTTGGAAAGGGCATATGTAGGAGAACCAATCGTACTAACAATGGGTCTAAGAGGAACATCGTCCTTATGTATTTTAGGAAGACCATAGAGTCTCGGAGGAATAGCATCCCCTGGAAGGAGAGTCTTCGCTGCATCCGCTGGAATAGATGATTGCTTGATCAATTTGACGGTGACATTTGAGTAGCGAGTAGTAGGATCACGACTATTAATCCTATATACAGGATCTGATAACAAAGACGAGATCTTGGAATCATAATCAACCTTATCCAATACCACTGTCGCATTACCCTTGTCAGCGGGGAGAACGATAATATCAGAATTGTCCCTTAGATCTTTAAGTGCCCGGCTTTCGCCTTGTTTTAAGTTGGTGTTAGGTGGCTTAGCTGTCTTGAGAACTCGGGAACATTCTTGCCTGGCTTCCTCGGCCTCTTCAGGTGTGAGGTGATGTACTGAGGATTCTACGGATGTAATAAGTTCTTCAATAGGAATTCTTCTAGGCGCTACAGCAAAATTGAGACCTTTAGCGAGAACTGCCTGTTGGGTATCACTTAGGGGGTTGCTGGACAAATTTACGACAACCTTGTTAGCATCAAGTCTAATGGCTTGAGATTTCTGCAACTGACATAACCTATCATATTTGGAAATATGTCTGTCCCTCACCTGATCTAGAACGCTGTTAGCTTGCACTGAAGAAATACGATCGAAGATATTCCATAATTCCTCACTTACGAAGTTTGAGAGGCGTAGATGTAGCTGTAGTAACTCCCTCGAAATAAAATCCAACTGCTTACGAGTATGCTGTAACCTCTCTATCAATAACGCCTTGCTTGCACGACGATAGATTCTCGTTGCCTTAGGTGTTCTGAAGGAATGCTTCAACATAACAAAATTCGGTAGAATATCATGATCCCGGCATCTTAAGAGAAAAGCGAGTGAAGAGATTAGACACACCTTCTTGCGTCGTAACCTACTGAATCTAGACATCAGTCGGAAAATATCCTCCCCATAGAGGTTTCTAATATTACATCGGGCAGACTTCGAGAACAATATGCACTCGCATTAAGGAACATAATAGATGTATCAGGCTCATTCAACCTGATAAATCAGCTGTTGCCGATCATGCTTTAACACCTGGCCATGATGTCATGTTCCAAGGGGTGGATGTTCTTGCCCGTATAAAGCAATATCGTCCCAGAATCATCAGGGAGGCGGTTGAAATACGTAAACACCCAGATAATTTCAACCGCGACACCGGCTACAATCTCAGTGAATCCTGGCTACCTATTATCAGAACCCTGAGAAAGTAATTCACTGCTGCTTTCCGTTGTCCCTAACATGGGGCTATAATGGCGTTCATCTTTGGGCACCTTCTATATGTTCTTCGTTGCTTTCTCTTAGCAACATTGTCGTATTCCAGATTATTCCTGACGATGAAAGACATGGTTTCTTTCGAAACGCGTCGAATTGCAATATAATAAAACACGGCATAAGCCCAAAATTCAACATTATGAATAATAACACGGGCCGTGAAAGTCTAAATGACAATATTAGAAACCTCTATGGGGAGGATATTTTCCGACTGATGTCTAGATTCAGTAGGTTACGACGCAAGAAGGTGTGTCTAATCTCTTCACTCGCTTTTCTCTTAAGATGCCGGGATCATGATATTCTACCGAATTTTGTTATGTTGAAGCATTCCTTCAGAACACCTAAGGCAACGAGAATCTATCGTCGTGCAAGCAAGGCGTTATTGATAGAGAGGTTACAGCATACTCGTAAGCAGTTGGATTTTATTTCGAGGGAGTTACTACAGCTACATCTACGCCTCTCAAACTTCGTAAGTGAGGAATTATGGAATATCTTCGATCGTATTTCTTCAGTGCAAGCTAACAGCGTTCTAGATCAGGTGAGGGACAGACATATTTCCAAATATGATAGGTTATGTCAGTTGCAGAAATCTCAAGCCATTAGACTTGATGCTAACAAGGTTGTCGTAAATTTGTCCAGCAACCCCCTAAGTGATACCCAACAGGCAGTTCTCGCTAAAGGTCTCAATTTTGCTGTAGCGCCTAGAAGAATTCCTATTGAAGAACTTATTACATCCGTAGAATCCTCAGTACATCACCTCACACCTGAAGAGGCCGAGGAAGCCAGGCAAGAATGTTCCCGAGTTCTCAAGACAGCTAAGCCACCTAACACCAACTTAAAACAAGGCGAAAGCCGGGCACTTAAAGATCTAAGGGACAATTCTGATATTATCGTTCTCCCCGCTGACAAGGGTAATGCGACAGTGGTATTGGATAAGGTTGATTATGATTCCAAGATCTCGTCTTTGTTATCAGATCCTGTATATAGGATTAATAGTCGTGATCCTACTACTCGCTACTCAAATGTCACCGTCAAATTGATCAAGCAATCATCTATTCCAGCGGATGCAGCGAAGACTCTCCTTCCAGGGGATGCTATTCCTCCGAGACTCTATGGTCTTCCTAAAATACATAAGGACGATGTTCCTCTTAGACCCATTGTTAGTACGATTGGTTCTCCTACATATGCCCTTTCCAAATACTTAGGTAGACTACTTCAGCCGCTTCTGGGTAACACGCCTTCGTACATTAAGGATTCCACACACTTCGTGGAAAAGTTAAAAGCTATAACACTTCAGCCGGGTGATATTCTCGTGAGTCTCGACGTGGTGTCTCTGTTTACGAGAGTACCTATTGATGGTGTTATGTCTCTCATTAATGGCCTTTTTCCTGAAGACATCACAAGACTTTTTTATCACTGCATGACCTCCTCCTACTTTCTATGGAATGGGAATTTTTATGAGCAGACTGATGGTGTGGCCATGGGTAGTCCTCTCTCTCCTGTTGTGGCTAATTTCTTCATGGAGAACTTTGAAGAGAAAGCTTTGTCGTCGGCTCCTTTCAAACCGAAGATCTGGTGGCGTTATGTGGATGACACGTTCGTTGTTTGGACGGAAGGTGAGGAAAATCTTAGCCATTTCTTGGATCACCTTAATCTCCAGCACCCTTCTATTTGTTTCACCATGGAAAAGGAATCTGACGGCAAAATACCTTTTTTAGATGTTCTCGTCACCAAGAAAGAGGATGGATCTTTAGGACACAGCGTTTTTCGTAAGCCAACACACACCAATAGATATCTCCACGCAAGTTCTCACCATCACCCTGCCCAGAAACATGGTATCCTTACAACTCTAACTACCAGGGCTAGGAGGATTTGTGAAGTGTCTTCTTTACAAGAAGAAATTAACACCCTGCGAACCACCTTTGAGAGCAACGGTTATAGCAAGGCTTTGATTTCTACGGTTCTGAAACCAACAAATAATAATAGGACGTCAGTTGAGAAAAGAGATGTAAGAGGAACTGCTTACCTTCCGTACATACATAACACAACGGATCGTATTGCTAAAATCCTACGTCGATACAACATACGGACTGTATTTGGAACTTCTGTTAAGATTAGGCAACTCCTGCGACCAACTAAGGACAGTTTGCCTAAATTGCAACAACCGGGTATCTACAGAGTTCCCTGTACTTGTGGCAAGGTTTACATCGGGCAGACTTCGAGAACAATATGCACTCGCATTAAGGAACATAATAGATGTATCAGGCTCATTCAACCTGATAAATCAGCTGTTGCCGATCATGCTTTAACACCTGGCCATGATGTCATGTTCCAAGGGGTGGATGTTCTTGCCCGTATAAAGCAATATCGTCCCAGAATCATCAGGGAGGCGGTTGAAATACGTAAACACCCAGATAATTTCAACCGCGACACCGGCTACAATCTCAGTGAATCCTGGCTACCTATTATCAGAACCCTGAGAAAGTAATTCACTGCTGCTTTCCGTTGTCCCTAACATGGGGCTATAATGGCGTCCATCTTTGGGCACCTTCTATATGTTCTTCGTTGCTTTCTCTTAGCAACATTGTCGTATTCCAGATTATTCCTGACGATGAAAGACATGGTTTCTTTCGAAACGCGTCGAATTGCAATATAATAAAACACGGCATAAGCCCAAAATTCAACATTATGAATAATAACACGGGCCGTGAAAGTCTAAATGACAATATTAGAAACCTCTATGGGGAGGATATTTTCCGACTGATGTCTAGATTCAGTAGGTTACGACGCAAGAAGGTGTGTCTAATCTCTTCACTCGCTTTTCTCTTAAGATGCCGGGATCATGATATTCTACCGAATTTTGTTATGTTGAAGCATTCCTTCAGAACACCTAAGGCAACGAGAATCTATCGTCGTGCAAGCAAGGCGTTATTGATAGAGAGGTTACAGCATACTCGTAAGCAGTTGGATTTTATTTCGAGGGAGTTACTACAGCTACATCTACGCCTCTCAAACTTCGTAAGTGAGGAATTATGGAATATCTTCGATCGTATTTCTTCAGTGCAAGCTAACAGCGTTCTAGATCAGGTGAGGGACAGACATATTTCCAAATATGATAGGTTATGTCAGTTGCAGAAATCTCAAGCCATTAGACTTGATGCTAACAAGGTTGTCGTAAATTTGTCCAGCAACCCCCTAAGTGATACCCAACAGGCAGTTCTCGCTAAAGGTCTCAATTTTGCTGTAGCGCCTAGAAGAATTCCTATTGAAGAACTTATTACATCCGTAGAATCCTCAGTACATCACCTCACACCTGAAGAGGCCGAGGAAGCCAGGCAAGAATGTTCCCGAGTTCTCAAGACAGCTAAGCCACCTAACACCAACTTAAAACAAGGCGAAAGCCGGGCACTTAAAGATCTAAGGGACAATTCTGATATTATCGTTCTCCCCGCTGACAAGGGTAATGCGACAGTGGTATTGGATAAGGTTGATTATGATTCCAAGATCTCGTCTTTGTTATCAGATCCTGTATATAGGATTAATAGTCGTGATCCTACTACTCGCTACTCAAATGTCACCGTCAAATTGATCAAGCAATCATCTATTCCAGCGGATGCAGCGAAGACTCTCCTTCCAGGGGATGCTATTCCTCCGAGACTCTATGGTCTTCCTAAAATACATAAGGACGATGTTCCTCTTAGACCCATTGTTAGTACGATTGGTTCTCCTACATATGCCCTTTCCAAATACTTAGGTAGACTACTTCAGCCGCTTCTGGGTAACACGCCTTCGTACATTAAGGATTCCACACACTTCGTGGAAAAGTTAAAAGCTATAACACTTCAGCCGGGTGATATTCTCGTGAGTCTCGACGTGGTGTCTCTGTTTACGAGAGTACCTATTGATGGTGTTATGTCTCTCATTAATGGCCTTTTTCCTGAAGACATCACAAGACTTTTTTATCACTGCATGACCTCCTCCTACTTTCTATGGAATGGGAATTTTTATGAGCAGACTGATGGTGTGGCCATGGGTAGTCCTCTCTCTCCTGTTGTGGCTAATTTCTTCATGGAGAACTTTGAAGAGAAAGCTTTGTCGTCGGCTCCTTTCAAACCGAAGATCTGGTGGCGTTATGTGGATGACACGTTCGTTGTTTGGACGGAAGGTGAGGAAAATCTTAGCCATTTCTTGGATCACCTTAATCTCCAGCACCCTTCTATTTGTTTCACCATGGAAAAGGAATCTGACGGCAAAATACCTTTTTTAGATGTTCTCGTCACCAAGAAAGAGGATGGATCTTTAGGACACAGCGTTTTTCGTAAGCCAACACACACCAATAGATATCTCCACGCAAGTTCTCACCATCACCCTGCCCAGAAACATGGTATCCTTACAACTCTAACTACCAGGGCTAGGAGGATTTGTGAAGTGTCTTCTTTACAAGAAGAAATTAACACCCTGCGAACCACCTTTGAGAGCAACGGTTATAGCAAGGCTTTGATTTCTACGGTTCTGAAACCAACAAATAATAATAGGACGTCAGTTGAGAAAAGAGATGTAAGAGGAACTGCTTACCTTCCGTACATACATAACACAACGGATCGTATTGCTAAAATCCTACGTCGATACAACATACGGACTGTATTTGGAACTTCTGTTAAGATTAGGCAACTCCTGCGACCAACTAAGGACAGTTTGCCTAAATTGCAACAACCGGGTATCTACAGAGTTCCCTGTACTTGTGGCAAGGTTTACATCGGGCAGACTTCGAGAACAATATGCACTCGCATTAAGGAACATAATAGATGTATCAGGCTCATTCAACCTGATAAATCAGCTGTTGCCGATCATGCTTTAACACCTGGCCATGATGTCATGTTCCAAGGGGTGGATGTTCTTGCCCGTATAAAGCAATATCGTCCCAGAATCATCAGGGAGGCGGTTGAAATACGTAAACACCCAGATAATTTCAACCGCGACACCGGCTACAATCTCAGTGAATCCTGGCTACCTATTATCAGAACCCTGAGAAAGTAATTCACTGCTGCTTTCCGTTGTCCCTAACATGGGGCTATAATGGCGTCCATCTTTGGGCACCTTCTATATGTTCTTCGTTGCTTTCTCTTAGCAACATTGTCGTATTCCAGATTATTCCTGACGATGAAAGACATGGTTTCTTTCGAAACGCGTCGAATTGCAATATAATAAAACACGGCATAAGCCCAAAATTCAACATTATGAATTACAACCAATCTAATCTTTTGATCTCTACCAAATTTTGCAACAACATACCTTTTTGTGGGAAGCATCTTTTGACTGAACTACCAGGTCATCAGCCCAATAGTTTGCAGATAGCGGCCATGTATGTGTGCAAATCGATTCCCCATATCAATTCAAACACGGTGAAACTGAATTGAATGAAACTTTTTACAGAGGTAGCACTAACAAAGGGCACCTCATATTCATGTTTAATATCCGTATAGCACGTTGTATTTCAACAAGCTACTACAACCAACATTCAATTATACTCCTTGAAAATGACAAAGAGTTATAAAAATACCCATGCATTTAGGAGAAAGTAGGCTATATGTTCTTTGCTGAACATCTTGTCTTTCTTCACGTCAGTGTCGAAATTTTTGGTCCATGTGAAGAATTTGCAAAGGCCTTTCAGAGCCCATGTTATACTGCCACAGGAGAAAAGCAAGCTGCTTTGATTTTAATGTCGGCAATGAAGGTTCTTCGAACGATAGAGAAGTTTGATCGGATCTACAAGGAAAGCTACGTTTATGCTACGGAGATAGTGGAACACGACTGCTCTTCTTTACCAAACCCTAACCAACGATTTTCCGAAAACCACGCCACATTCGAACCTGATGATGAGGAGGAAGAAGCCGAGGAAAAGCAAAAAAAGAAGCAGAAGCAGAGCAAGAAGCCCAAACCTAAACAAAAACTTCCCAAAAAAACGGCAGAGGAAATTTCCGAAGTGTTTAGAACAAACGAGCAATCCAACTCCTCCTGCAAAGCTCACAGATCAAGAGGAACTTAGAAAAGATTACTTCTCTATTCTGGGCCTCCTTTTGAATGAAGCGGAAGAAAGATTTAACCAGAACGGTTTTGACACTTTGGCGAGTATTGAAAATATTCTGATTCAGGCATACCAGGGCATCGTTCCATCTGAGCAGGTTCTGAAGGATACGCTGGGTCCACATAAGGAAGATTTTGATCTCGATCAGCTTCGTACACAGCTAAAATTGTTGAAAAGTCTGCCAGGGAAGCCACCGAAGTGCATTGCAGATGTAGTTAAGCAGATGAATGAGTTGGCTACATCCACTAAAGATCTTTTCAACGAAATAGTTTTGCTTGTTCTGGTACTCATCTGCTGCTTCTTCAGAAATATCTTTCAGTGCACTTCGGAGGTTAAAAAATTATTTGCGCAGTACCATGACCCAACAGCGCCTGACTCACGCTTTGCTTCTGCATGTGCATAAGGACTATACAAGAGCCATAGATCTGCACGGTATCTTGCGCGAGTTTATTTCGCGTAAGACTGAACGAGGGCAAGTGTTTGGGAAGGTTTAGCGCTAGCTAGCCACAAAGCAAACTTATGTAAATATTATCCTTTTCTTGTGCTGTGTGTTTTAAGTTTAATTTGTATGACTTTGTTGTTGTTGTTGTTGGTCGTTTCGTTACAAAGTCGCTTGTTCAGGCCACTGTTCATTTTTGTTTTATTCAAGGGAGGTCTATTAGTCTTGAGTCAACTTGACTGAGTTGTAGGCTATAATGTATGGTGTAAAAGTATTCGTAATTTTTTTTACTATTGGCCGAACGGCCAATACGTCATACGTCTTGAGTTCTAGTAAACAATAAACTGATTTTTTGTTTTTTCATGGCATCTTTTAGTGAAATAGTTCATAACCAAAATATTTACGAAATCAGAATTGTTCTTTCGTTATAATCTTTCTAACCATTTGTCGTCACCAACTTCGCTAAAAAAGAGAAAGAAAACAAACAAACAAAAACAGACTGGATTTTGCTGGCTTATAGCTCGCGTATTATCAACTTTTCTCCTTTCGTGGATTGCAAATGCGAAGTCGCATAAAGGAAATGAAGCTGCGCCTCCGAGGTTAGGCAACCCGCTAATGCCGAGTAAACCTTGCACCCCCAAAAAGAAAAATTCGCTCCGACGCCACTGATTTCTACAAATCTTGTGGTGATAACCGTAAATGGCGAGTCTCGTTATCTCATGCCTCATCTCCTGGTTCTCGTTCGTCCATTGTTTCTGTTGCGTGGAATTCGAGCGGGATTTCATTCTGCTTCTGATGTCTTATCTCGAGGAGTTTCTTCATATGCTTGGTAGATGGCAGTTGTAGTCTTAATCTGAGATCTTCCATGTAGTATGTTTATTTTGTTAGGACATATGCCAGCCTGGACGGGGACGTTCTTGCAATTCCTAGCACCCTTTTCAGGAAAGAATCATTTGCTTTTTCTATTGCAATTAGGTCTGTCATGGTTAGTCATTCCCATATCAGTTTTAGGCCATGTGTAATGACGGGGGTTATTTTCGCGTGGAAGAGAATCATTGCTGTTTATAAAGATAGTTTAGTAATGTTGTTCAAATCGTATATTCCGCTAATGGCTGCTGCTGCTCGTTCCTTTATATACAGTCTAAAGAATTGGCACGTTGCCTGTAGCGTGAGGCCAAATTTGTAGGAATTGACTGCGTCAAGTTCAGTCTCTCCCAGGATCATTTTGTTTTCGGCGGCTAGTTTTCCGCCTTTTCGGAAGGCCATATAAACTGTCTTCTTTTCATTTATGCTGAGTTCATATTCCTCCGCCCAGTCCTGCAGGTTGTTGAGGACTTCCTGTAGCTCCTACCAGTTTGTAGACCCCAGAACCATGTCAGCCGCGAACAGGTAAAGGGATACTGATTTTGTTTCTTCAATAGCCTTGTCGCTGTCGCGACGTTGAACAGACTGGGACTCAGTGGGTCGCCTTGTAGTACTCCGTTGGTTTGGATGATCTCTCTTGAGGTTGATATCCCATCGTTTATCTCTACTTTGTTGAACTCCAAGGTGTTTTTTTATCATATACGTGATTTCGGACTTTTCGTCCATCTTTTGCTCCAGTTTTGCAATGAGCTTCGATCTGTTTAGTAGGTCAAAGGCCTTCGAGAAGTCGACAAATATTGCTTTGGAAATTCCTCTAGGGTGTCTAAGCACTTGTTCTATGTCATTCAGTAGAATGTTGACAGCTTGTGGGGTGGACCTTCCTTTCCTGGACCCAAATTGTTGATCGGGAATCAGTTGATCTATTGTCGGTGTGAGCCTTTTGAGGAGAATGTTAGAAGATACTTTGAATATATCGTTCTCTAGAGCGATTCCTCGGTATGCGTTTGGGTCTCTCTCTTCTCCTTTGCCTTTATATAGAACATTAATGATGGATTTTCTCCATTCGTCGGGTATTTCCCCTGTTGCTAGGCATCTGTTGAAGATCTCATTAGATATGGCGTCTGGGCCTGTCGATTTCTTGTTTTTTTGTCTTGCTGATTGTCGCAATTTCTTCTTCTGTTGTGATGGGGGTGGCCAATTATACACTTGTGTGATAGGTTGCGTTACTGTGCTGAATTGGACGTAATACAAATAACATCATCATTATTATTATTATTATTATTATCATTATTATTAATAATAATATAAGAAAATGAAAATCCACTGCCTGCTTCCAGTCTCCGACGGATATGAACCGTGCCGGCTTCCGAGGCCTGACGCACTCCTCTGGGGCAATGATGAAACGAATGACAGATGAAATGAAATGATAGTGGAGAGTGTTGAATTGAGTGTTATTCATAATATACTGTACTTAATTATGTGTATGTTAATATTAATCCTATTATATTATTTACATTTTAAGTCGTAAAGGAGGTGGTGCTACAGACCTAAAAATAACAATGCAGTGGTTGAGAAGTAACAAGTCCGATATAATATCATTTTGTTAACAGCACTAATTGGACCGGCGTTCAATAAGGCAAACGTAACCTATTCTTGTACGCAATTATTTCTTGAAGGTCTGGTTGCAATTTCAAAATATTTACCCTGAAATCAGGCCCTATATCTAGTCAATTTCTATATTTGCTTTTCATTACGCACATTGTGGAGAAAGCTTGTTTGCACAAGTAAGTTGTTACGAGCGGAAGAATAATTTGTATTGCCTTATCGCTGATTCCCATGTAGTCCTTTCGAGCTGTCACCCAGAAGTCTGCTAGCTTCTTTCATTAAAAATTTTCTTCATTTCACTACTTGAGGTCAATTCAACGAGTTGGTCTTGTTCCACTCTGATAGCTGAATATTTATCAATTCTGAGATTGGAGCTAAATGGGTCTCGAATCCAACATTTATCGCCATCGGTCTCGGGAAAATATTCCCGAAAAGTAGTTGCAAGACTACGAAGAAGTTAGGTTATATTTTCTTTTACCTAAGACAAACCTTCGTTAGAAACGTTTTTAGTGTGGGGAAATTGGTATATGAGCTATTTTGGATCCTTGCTTCCCGAATATTACACATTTTCACAATCGCACTGATTTTGTCTTCTACTGTGGAGATATCAACGTAGTCACCTTGCCAACTCAAATTCAAAACAGTCAAGTGATGAAACACGTCAGCAAAGTAAGCAGTTCTGCAAATCCTCATGTATCGTCCCAAGAAGAAAGATCCGTACCTCGTCTTTCAGCTCGAAAAAACTCGTTAAGATCCAGCCCCTTGAAAGCCATCGCACTTCAGAATGAATGAGAAGCTGCTCATGCTCGATACCCATGTCTTTGCAGAGGAATGCAAATAACCTGCATTTTAAGGAGCTAGTTTTGACATTGTTTATTATGTTCACTACTTAATTAAGGGTGCTCTGCTGCAGACCAGGCAGTATAAAAAATAACCCATGGCACTACAGCCCATGAAGGGCTTAGGCCTACCAAGCGACCGTTGCCCAGCCATTTGGCCTCTAGATATTGGGGTGACACGTGATCAGCGCATCGGGTTCCCTCGGCCGTAAATCTTGGTTTTCGTTATCGGGGCGCTGCCTCACTGTCAGACAGCTACTTAATTGTCCTCACGAGGCTGAGAGCGCCCCGTTCCAGCCCTCACGTCAGTTGCTAAAATCCCTGACGGAGCCGGGAATCGAACCCGGGGCCTCCGGGTGAGAGGCAGGCGCGCTACCCCAACACCACGGGCAGTCCAGGCAGTATGTTGGCTAATAATGCTTCCCGGTGAATACAGCAATGTGTCCACTTCATATCTGAGCTAACTTTTTAACCTCAGTTTGAAGACCCGTCCTGCATCCGGACATAGCTTTTGCGCCATCTGTAGACAGACCCACACATTTCTTCCACGCGATATCATGTTTATCACAATAATCGGTCAGAGCTGCGAAAATATCGTCTGCTATTGTATGTACTACTGTAGTTCACAGGAAAATAGAAAATCTTCATTTATTTCGTCATGAAATAAAAAAAACGTTCAAAAACCAACATTATCGCTTTTCCTTTATATGTGTGTACTCTCATCCAACTGCGGAGCAAACATATCATACATGTGGAGACTTGTCAACATCTCTACAATATTGCTTGTAATTCGCCTTTGCACAGGATTGTTAGACAGCAGGACAGTACTTACAAGCGTTGCGGCAGCATCGCCCAGCATTCTCTTACACAAAATAATTACTGAATCTAGAATGAGCTCTTCAGCAATGGTATGGTTTTTGGCACGTTTTGCGACAAGCTGAGATAATTTGCAGGATGCTAGCGTTCCATTTTCATTCACATTTGCACCAGCACTTTTGGTCATTAATTTCTGCCATGATTTCAGTTCAGTTGACTTTATTTGGAAGAATGCAATGGATTTATCTTTGTGCTCCGAGTGTTTGGTATCTAGATGCCTCCGGAGGTTTGTAGGTTTCATACTCTCGTTGGCAAGTGTTTCTAAGCATATCATGCATTGAGGCTTAGGACAATCTTCATGTCCACAATACGTAAAGCCAATTTCTAAATATTTAATGTCGTATTTCCGACTTTTCGCAGTAGGCTGGCTCTTGGAATGGCTACACTCAAGAGACAGAGCAGGTGGACCATTCTCTTCTATATTTATTACCACATATTCTTCTTCCTAGCTATCTGTAGCAGAGGGTCTACTTCGCTTTAAAGATCCACTCTTCAACCAACGAACCATATTCAATGGACTTTTGAAAATTAAAACAATCAAAAGTTTTAACTTCATAACGCAAGTAAATATGTAAACACACAAAATTTGCGCGGAGCACAACGCTCTCTATTGGGAAACCTGAAAAGCTCAAATTACGCCGCGTCACATATGACTGCGCCACTTACGCTGTGGGAGGCAACGCATACTTATTATTTTTAAGGAACTCTTTGTACTTTCTCCGTTATCCAGTTTCATTATTGCGATATTTCTTAACGAATCTTCACGGACCCTTTGGCCAACCGTTCCGGACCCCCGGGGTCCGCGGACCACCTAATGGAAACCTCTGTTCTAGAAGACCTTTTGTGTTGTGGAGTTTGGCCACGTGTACCTTTAGGAGGACTTCGTTTCTATGTGTGTAGCATTCCGTATCAAATCATGATTTAGCTCTTCCTTGGTTGATTGGGATTGTTGATGCTCGTATGGCTCCCTGAATTGTTGTCATGGCTTGGTTCAGATTGTTTTCGTTAAGATATTGTTTTGTTGCCTCCATTGCTTGTGTGTTGTTGCTTAGGGCATTTACGCCTAACTTTCTTGAGCTCTTGTGGGTTAGTAGGTTCGGTATTTCCTTTTCAGTATTTCCGAGTATAATATTGGTCCTGATAGGTAAATGTTTTATCAGTGGGGTGAAAGATGACTTCCAAAGTCCCTGTTGGTTTTAGATGGAGATGTAGCTTCCTTTGTAGAAAACCAGGTCGATGGTACTTGTGCCATAATGGGCTATGTACTGTATGCTATGTCATTTGCATTGTTAGGATTGTTTGGCCATGTGTAGTTTAGTTTGTAACATAACCAACATAGCTCTTGTTTTGTTGTTGGGCTTGAGCAGTTGAAATTAACAATTACAAGATGCAGTTCAAATTGAAAATTAGTGAATGTAATTGCAGGAGATAGGAATGGTCTGTAAGGTGTAATTGAGGCAAAATCTAGTCTTTTTAATGATATTGCTGGTTCTTTAATTAAATATTTCACATTACAGATCATTTGTTTGATATTGAGGCGGGTTGCAGGGTTCACTCTTGAATGAACAAAAATAACTGGTAGCGTGTATGCCTAACACTAAATTAATTCTAAATTTGCTATGCACACCGCTAATTACAGGATGCAACTGTACACCACATTTCAATCTGTACACAGATGACCACTGTGTAATCTGTACAACCTTTTTAGTTGACTGCTTACAGCACTGCCACTTCAGGCTTCTACCACCTGTGCCGTTATTTTTAGCCTTCTTTTCACATTTTGCAAAAATGAGGAAAAAGTAGACTTATGAGATCGATCCGGGAAAATGTGTGTCTGTCTGTCTGTCTGTCTGTCTGTCTGGCTGGCTGGCTGGCTGTGTGTGTGTGTGTGTGTCCTAAACGGCTGCAGCAATCAAAACCAAATTTAGTATGAGTAAAGATGTGCACCGGAATATCTCACGTCCATATTTGAAAATGATGTCAGTGCTACCAACTGCTGAAAAAACGCACTAGAAATTTGAGCTCCATGTTGGATATCTCGCAAGGTATGCATGGGAGCTATTCCAAAATTGGTACACATGCAGATAATACTATTTCAGTTTAATTTTCAGGAGGCCAACAATGACAGTGTTGCCAAAATAATTTTAAGCCTTCTGATATGTCCAATGTATAAATGCATATAACTTCTACACTATCAATTGTATTTCAACCAAATTTTGTATGTAATATCTGTACATAAACAGATATGATTGAGCGTATTCTTAAGAGCCACCAGGGCTGCCAACTGTTAATAATTGCTCTCTCTATTTTTTTATCCAAATACCAATATATCAGAAAGTATGCAAGCCAACAGCTTTAAACTATGCACACGTATATTCTGATATTTTAGATTAATTTTGAGTAACTTATATACGTCAGTTCTACCAACATGATTATAAGCCTGCTGATAGTACCAATTTTTAAATACATGTAACTTCTATACTATCAGTTGGATTTCAACCAAATTTCGTATGTGCTATGTGTACCATAACAGATATGACTATAAGTATTGTTAAGAGCAATCAGGGCTGCCGACTGTTAATAAATGCTGTCTATATTTATTTTACACTAATATCAATATACCAGAAAGTATGCAAGCCAACAGCTCTATACTTTGCACACGTATAGCACCTGACATTCTAGATTAATTTGGAGTAATTAATACAAGGCAGTGCAGCTAACATGATTCTATGCCTGCTGATATGTCCAATTTTAAAATACATGTAACTCCTATACTAACAAATGGATTTCATCCAAAATTGGCACAACAAGATATCATAATATTTCAGATTATTTCTGACCAGCACACGCATGGTATTGTTGGCAACATGATTTTACGCGTGCTGATAGATCCAGTGTCTAACTGCATGTAACGTCCATTGGACTTCAACCTAATTTTGTATTCTGTACCTTAAGAGATGGAACTAGGAATATATTCAGTCACCAGGGCTGCCAACTGTAGTGCTCTATTAGGCTGAATTATACCAGGTATATTTTGAACTTATTTGATATTTCGATATTACCAACTTAATTTTGTCATTATTCTAGATAGGTTCATATACTGTAGAATAATCATTGGCATGAAAAGTAGGCTGTATAGTTCTTCACGGAACTTCTTGTTTAAAATATTGTGTCTTGTTATGGTTGGCTCAGGCCAGTCGTATGCAGCATATTTTGGTATATTTCCTTGCCAAGCTGTAAATGGGCAACACTTATGAAATATATTTCTCTCCCTCAACTCCGCACTTGCCGATACTTTCACTCGCACTACAAAGGTTATTCACCTACTCCGCCTTCCAGGAAACTATAGATAAGCAACACGATGAAAGAGCAGCCGGTCCGGCAAGTGCAAGTTGTTGAATCATTAAGATTATCAAAAATATCCGCCCCCACACCCTCACTCATGCGTTCGGGCGCTTCACCTTCATTTGAGACCATGAGCCACCTTTGGAACGGACTCGTCTCCCTTGACCTTGAACACTAACGCACAGATTTTCCTTGGTTGGTGTTCACTGAAATTAGATATTGACCTGTTCTACATTTAAACTAATGCTGAGATACTCTAGGTGTACCGCCATACTACTGTACTTACTTTGACGTGGGTGTTATTGATGAAAGAATTGTTCTTTAACAGTTCGTCTTTGATGTCATCAATTTCCATAAGTTTCGCCGAGAAGAATGTAACAAAGGCCAAGAATATACTGTAGAAAAGTAGATTAGCTAAATGAAAGTACTTTCCGTAGGAATTCCACTTCATCTGGAGATACTTTTGACTCAGTGGATGTGCCAGGAGTTCCACGCGTCCATGTGCCACCATTGCCTGAAACGAAACGATAATATATAACTATTTCAATTATATAAAATTGGTTACAACAGTTATGAACGAAAGATACTAGGGAATGTAGGAGAATAGTAGGCATAAACTGCTAAAGAACATGATATACAAGCTAATTATATGCTAATTTAATTACAGTTATCGATTCTCTGCTGTTCGATAGACTTATTAAACACAGCTGTTGACTCCCTAACACTCAGCATTGACTCAAAACGTAACAAAAATTGTATCTAAGAACTAACGACGTACTTCAGACTTTAAGCTGTACAGTCCTAGCTTCTAATGTTTTCTTTATTATTGGTATTGTTGATGAACATGCACGTTTTAATCAATCCTAAGATTATCACATGATTCCATTAACAGCAGAAAAATGAATTTACTTCCTTGTCTCATACTGTATTCCCGCAGAGAGTCCTTGACTGAAGAATCAATGATGTACAAGCTTATTTAAAACAGAATTGACTAAAAAATGTCCAAGGAGCAGCATTACTTCACTTCCCATGGTAAGGTATAAGCCGTACGATGTATATGCTCCAAGGTTAGCAAGGCCGAAAATCTAGATGCTAGGCCCCTTAAAACAACAAATATCATCATTACTATTATCAAGGTTAGCAAGGTATCGACAAAAGATTATACGAAACGTTTTAAATTATTCCAAAGCGCCTATATTATGTATATAGCAGCCTACTCAGGAAAATAATAAAGTGAGAATGTTACAAAACTTGGTCATCAATCAAGTCTACACTCAGGATTTACGTTATCAAGTGTTCTACGTGACATTAAAAACTTCGGACTTGGAAGGAAATTGTTACATATGGAACAAATTACATATTGATGAAAATACCTGGATCTGGAAGCAATGGAGAATTTTCATGCACAGTCGTATGGAAGAAGAGGATAGAACAGTGGTGTGGTACATGCATAACACATTTAAACATCTGGGCCTGAAAGCGTTCCATCACCTTCAAAAGCATTACTCTAGACACACATGCCTTCTAAACGTTTATATATAGCAACTAATAAAACGTTTCTTTACAGCAACAACAGCTAAAATAATATACTTACATCCGTAGGCATCTCGTTCATTTCAAAGGAGTTTACTGTTTGAGGTTCATGGAAGAATATCTGATTCTTACTCAGCGAAATCTTTGTTAATGAAGTGAAACATTTAAAGCAATTATACGTAAAAAAAATGCATGATATGGCTCTGGAATATAGCTCTCCATCATGTACAAGTTTCTACAGAGAAATGGGTTGAAATAGATGGACAATCTTGGAACTAGAGCTCAAATTAGGTACTTTGTTCAGGTAGCGCTTCAGTCAGACAATTCGTTAGATTGGGTGAATAATATGAAAATAGAATATACCTTATGAAACGTACATACACCGGTATATGAGTATACATTCGAAACTTTTAAAATGACTACTCTAAACATTGAAATGTGTTGTTTTAAATCAGTGTTATGTCGTCGCTGCGCCTGTTTAAACCGCTGACAATGATGCTGGTCTCCATACTTGACCTTCCAACCGGTCACGCTCTAGCCATATGGGGGTATATGGCTCCGCATAACAATCTCTTAATGTTCAATTTCCTATGAACACCGATAGAGAAAAATAACCCGAAGTGTTTGGTTGGACTGCATAGCAACAATGGCTTGGGAGGCGTGACTAGCGTTAGGGACACAATCAAAGTGAATGACACAGCCACATAGCGGATTTTGCAGGCACAGCGACGACAGACAATAAGTGACTTGGTGTTATACCATTTCAAATGCATAATCATGTATTTCTGTTCAGTAAGGGTCTATGGTGTATTACAATTACAGTAGCTAATGTAAGGAGTATTTTTGAAACTATCGATAAATATCCGATCTATTTTGTCTTCTTTGCATATAAAATAACGATGAAAGGCGCTCTTAACGCAAGATTTAAAAAATTCCAGAGAGGTTGAAACACTACTACTCAGCGCTAGTATTACGTGCAGAACTTAACTCCACCGTTATCAGGTAAGCTTCCCTACGGCCATGAATAGCAAAGATTAAGAAAGCAGGATTGTCTATTACAATGCATTAGTTTGAGAAACAGGCAAGGCCCCCGAAGTCCTTTTAGGCACTAATCACGGTGGCGTTTAATTCTGTACATCATCATGGCTTGCTACTTACGGGTACGGACCTCTAGTATTAATACTCTAGTATTCTAACCTCTACGAATAAACTAACAAAACGGAGAGTAAAACCACTATTCCTTTGTGAACAAAGATCAACGGTAAGAGAATAAGAAGGTGGTGTAATTGTCTAGTGTTTACAGACATGGTGCTCAGTTATTTTAAATATATCACTATAATTGACTGTTTTAATCAAATTATTACAGGCTGTTGGTACAAGTTGATAACGTAACGTACTGCATGAGTGTCTTCATAATATAGTTGGACTCCAATTTAAAGTTTTGACTGACGGTAGAGCTAAAAAAAACATTTATGAGGTAGGAAGCAACGGCAATATATGGCTTCTAAACAAGCAATGTTTATGTTATTCTGATCTGGACATAACATCGAGGAAGATCTCAACCTAGCACCAACGCTCATTCAACATAACATTCATCCGGTACCTACAAACACTAAGAATATTTTAAGCGTAACATATGCAACATCGTGCCCAGTATAGTCCTCAAGGTTTTATTAATACCAATTCATCATTTCTATATCAGTAAGTATACCAGGTGAATCAGCTGCCCCAAATAATATAGTTTCATGCAGCCCAACGATCGCGTGTTATCAGGAATGCCGATATTCCTCTGCTGCATCCCGTATGAAACAAATGCACTGCAAGCATATCCCGCAAGCAATACTGAACACTATTTTATTTACCGCGTAGTTAGTCTGTAGTCACATCCAGGGAAAACTAATAGTGTTCAGTATCGTTTGCAGGATATGCTTACAGTGCATTAGTACCATACGGGATGCAGCAGAGAAATATCGTCCTTCCTGATAACAAAGTTAGTTGGGCTGCATATTACAATAGTATTAGGGACAGCTGATTCACCTGGTATATTAAGAGGCTGAGTAAATCTTGTGAGTCTTGTCAGTGTTACAGTACTTCTGCGGGAAATCTTAATGATCACAACATTTGAATGCCAACTCGGTCAGGATATGTAGCTCCATCTATCTTGTCAGGGGACAAATAAATGTGGTGAATCACCTAAACTCTCAGAAACCATCACTTCATTTAGTCACTTTTTGATAATTACCCTTTAACAATTTGCCTACCTGTCACATCAAAAACCGCTGCCATCGTCTATGTGTTCTACATATGTGGATATGTACCTTTAAGGTTCTGGTAGACACCATTGTCTTTTCATAAAAATATAGAACACATTTCAAGAAATATGAAAATGGTGCAGCGTTCTATCAACGCAATATCATTACAATTTACCAGCATATCCCTAGTTAGCGACGAAAAATCAGACCATAAGCCCTTTTTCACAATAAGAACACTCTCTAAATTTATGTATTTGTTACCCTTCTTAGTTTCAGAAAATGTTCATTTATATTGACCACAAAAGTTTCCTATTTTCTTATTCGTTGGTCTTCCTCCGGTATTTTGAATGCTCATGATGAATTTGACATCCGAATAACATACTGTACCTTCATCGTTTGGAAACATTGCAAGGGCGTATTATCGTGAAAGGCACGTTTAGGAGAAAGGTTTCATGAAGAGTGTCTGTACAGTACAGACCTTAGAGTAATTATTCCAGTTCAGTGCGTAATATGTGGGCCAATAGACTTCCCAACTTACATTATATAGCGCTGAACTCTCCTGACATCTCAGGTTGAAGAGATCTATTGTACAAGCCTAAAGAGTTCATAGTGCATGCCAAATAATGTACACCACAACGTGTGTGTTTCCTTAAATTTAGCACCCTAAAGCAGATAATAAAATAGACTATGTTAAAGAATGGCAGTGATCTACTGCGTTAATAAATTGGAGTAAGCTGTTTTGAGGCTATATTTTCACAGGTAAAAGTTAACGTTATACACATCCATACTATAACGGGTTTTCGGAAAATGGTAAAGGCTGAAAAAAGAATTCACCACTTGTAAATCAAAATAGTGTGTGCATGGATATAATGTACCCAACGGCCACAGAGTACAATTCATGCATTCTGATAAACATGCTAATGCATGCAGACGAGCTTACCGACTTGGAAATATCCCTAGTAATTTACTTTGTTCATGTGTGCGGAAAATCCACAAGAGCTTATATCTTACAATCGTGCAGTTCATTAATCCTAAAACATTCTTTTCACAAACTACCATACATTCGAAAGCAATCTACACATCACATGTAATATGATTGGAGTTCTTATACTTACATTTACTACAATTAATGGAGGTTGGCGCCAATTGGGGTTGCTCGTCAGCCTTCTGACTCTATCCACCTGCTCAGGTGAGTATTGATAGCTGCGGAAGCTATAACTGATCTGTGACAACATATATAATACTTGTTTCTGCTTCTTACAGAGAAAACAACTACCACATTAGCTTCGTGGCATGATCCCATGTTCTAAGATATGATCTTTAGGTTATTACAGTATATGGATAAGACAATGGTTGAGAAGGGAAGTCAGTCACTGATATGAAAATATGAAAGCGGGAGGAAGGTAAATTTGGAGATTAACATGCATTGGTAATTCGACCCGAGAGGTGTCTAGAGAAATGAACGAACTGAAATCATAGAATCAATCCCAATGTATTTGAACAAAATAATAAAACTTAAAATATTCTTCAGTTCGAAACAATTTCCTCGATTAGCTGCCACTGAAATAGAATATCATCG
This sequence comes from Meconema thalassinum, assembly GCA_946902985.2. Taxonomy (NCBI): domain Eukaryota; kingdom Metazoa; phylum Arthropoda; class Insecta; order Orthoptera; family Tettigoniidae; genus Meconema; species Meconema thalassinum. The sequence continues at coordinate 800,529,546 of OX336389.2, read as the reverse complement.
TTTACTCTATAACTAACAAATTAGGTGCGAGTAAGTATCCTAGACTAAAATAAAAATCTTATGAAAGTGAATTATTGCCGAATTTTGTACATCCTAAATAAGCTTAAACTAGAAACTATGGCACTGATATAAGCTCAATAGTCCACTAACTAATTCCAAGGTAGAAGATTTTGTTACAGAATGAATATAAACTCTAATCATAGGGGCGTATACTCCAGTAGTGCCTTTTAGTCACCTTCTCATCTTACTTACATGATTGATCAGAAATCATTTTGAGTCGCGGTTGCATCGATTTATATCAATTTACTGAGCCATCTAAGGTTTTAAGAAGGTATTTATGTTCACCATACTTCATGTCTTTGAGCATGGGCCCTTACACTCAATCTGAAAGCGCTCTTTACATCCACACGAGAGAGTGAAAAATGATGGATGAGGTTAATCAATAATTACATTTACCTTAATTGAAAAATAAACGAGATTGTTCCCAGAAATAAATGTTCTATAAGTGTATACCTTGTCTAACATAAAATATCGGCGTCTTAATGCTGTACCGTAGCACAGCAATTTACTGTTGTACAATCATGCCCCATGTTCAATAACTCACCTTCACGTGATATTTTACCTTCAGACGAGTGTAAACTCACGTTGTGTTAATTTTAAGGCAACGAAAACATACACAAGGCCATAAGTATGCCATATCATCCAAAGAACAAAAGAGAAAAGCTTGGATGTAAAATACAGAGTTGGGAAGGTACGAAGAACCTCCTGGACGAGCCCCGCAGAACGTGCGCGCTATTTGATGGACGAAGGAAAAATAGATCATAACATAGGGTGAGTCAGTGCTACTCAGAAAACAGGCGCGCACCAAGAAACCATTAATATTAAATATAATAAACAACCATAGTAATGTAAAATTAAATACTGAAATTACAATAGACCGCTCAAGACTAAGAGCTGTAATATTAAGGACACAAAAGGAAAGCCTCTAACAGATAGGGAAGAGAAGGTTGAGAAATGGAAAGCTTACATAGAGTGTTTGTATAAGGGAACGGAGATTGAGAATCATGTAATGAAAAGGGAGGAGGAAATTGATGAGGATGCAAAAGGTGATTTAATATTTAGATCAGAATTTGACAGAGCATTGGAAGACTTAAGCAAGAACAAAGCACCAGTTATAGATGATATACCGATTGAGTTCCTACGCTGCATAGGAGATGAAGGTCTGATCAGGTTATTTCACTTGGTGTGTAGGATTTATGAGACAGGTGAGGTACCCTCTGATTTCAAGAAGAATGTTATCATCCCTATACCGAAGAAAGTAGGAGCTGACAGATGTGAGGATTACCGTACAATCAGCTTGATTACTCATGCTTCAAAGATCCTATCTAGAATAATTTACAAGAGGCTGGAAAGCCAGATAGAAGCGGAGTTTGGTGAAGACCAGTTTGGTTTCAGGAGAAATGTAGGAACAAGGGAAGCTGTACTAAGTCCTAGGCTGATTTTGGAAGGTAGAATAAGAAAAGATAAGAGAACGTTCAAGGCATTTGTAGACTTAGAAAAGGCTTTTGATAGACTTGATTGGACTAAATTGTTTGACATTTTGAAAATGATTGGAATAAAGTACAGGGATAGGAGGGTGATCTACAATCAGTACAGAAACCAGACAGCAGTCATTCGAGCTGATGGACATGAGAGAGAAGCTGGTATTCAGAAAGGTGTGAGGCGAGGCTGCAACTTATCACCCATACTTTTCAATCTATACATTGAACAAGCAATGAAGGAAATTAGAGAGAAATATAAAGTGGGAGTGAAGATTCAAGGAGAAATAATTTCAACTCTGAGATTTGCTAATGACAATGTCATCTTGGCCGACACGCCTCAGGATTTGAATGAGTTTTTGAATGGTATGGACTCCGTCTTGAGAAAAGAATTCATGATGAAAATTAACAAATATAAAACAAAAATAATGGAATGCAGCCACAATAAATCAGAAACCTCTATGGACATCAAATTGGTAGGAGAGAAACTAAAGGAAGTAGGAGACTTCTGTTACTTAGGAAGCAAAGTAACCAGTGATGGACGAAGCAAAAAGAATATAAAAAGTAGGTTGGCTCAGGCAAGGAAAGCATTTATACAGAAAAGGAATCTGCTGACATTGAATATAGATTTAGGTATTAGGAAGACATTTTTGAAAACCTTTGTTTGGAGCGTCGCACTCTATGGAAGTGAAACTTGGACTATTGGTGCAGCTGAAAAGAGGAGAATTGAAGCGTTTGAAATGTGGTGTTACAGGAGAATGATGAAGATCAGATGGGTAGATAGAGTTACAAACGAAGAGGTATTAAGACGAATGGGAGAGGAGAGATGTTGGTGGCGAATGCTAATGAAGAGATGAGATAGGTTGGTAGGACACATACTAAGACACCCAAGAATAGCAAGCTTATTTATGGAAGGAAGGGTCGAGGACAAGAATTGTAGGGTTAGACCAAGGTTAGAATATGTTAAACAGATTGCCTGGGATGTAGGGTGTGGTAGCTATGTAGAGATGAAACGATTAGCTCAGGACAGGGAGGCATCGAGAGCTGCATCAAACCAGTCAAAAACTGAAGACTCAAACAACAACAACAACAACAACAAAAACTGCCTTGTTACTCTAACCCGTGTAAATATAATACTGTAGAAAAGCGTCACGCAGCAAGAAAAATGTAAAATGTTTACAGAAAAGTATAAAATCACCCCGACATAAAACATAACATGGTTCAATCAACTCCCCCTCTCATGAATACAGTATTCAATATCTCCTTCATCATATCTAGTCATCGCACTTACAGACATTTTGCAGAATTATAATTTAAAAACTTCCTTAAATTCTACGCTGATACAATACGTAAGAATACTATTTCTGTGAGAAAATAGACTGATGTTTCTAACAGCCATAAATTGGGTAATTTACTTATGTCAGACAGTTCCAATGCAAAACAAGGAATTCACAGACATGCTCAGCAACATCAATAGCAAAGCAACGTCAAACATAGACTAGAAGCTACTTCATTACTTTAGAAATTAGCCAATCCTCTTTCATGCAGAGTGAGTTGCAGAGAGAAACTTACATTAAGTGCTGGCAGAGGTATCGGCTTTGAAATGAGCAGCAGCTCACCAGTTCTCTGGTCCATTTGTGCATACATTGATGGACACCGGAGACACGTGAAGCTGTACTTGATCTGTGGTGATCACAGTGGAAGAAAGTGGAGTGATTAGAAAGAAGAGAAAGTAGCAATGAAGGAACAAAATCAGCTGAATAATGACAGATATAATATAGTGAAAGCAGATGGTGAGTGTGTTTCTTAAGCGATTAATAGCGTAACGTCAAAGTGAAATTTAAATTTTTGCAGTTGTCATACCAACCCACGATGTGAAGTTGAAGTTGAAATTGTGAAATACCGGTACAGTATTATACGAGGGACTGAAGTTCCCTCCTCCTGTAGTTTATGAATGCACTCTTTAGACAACAGCCTGATATTCTTGGTGCATACGCTATCACCGAACACATATTTATATTCTCACAAAGATAAGAAATGATAAAATATTGTATTCTTTCACAATCGCATTTCACTTCCATTGCTACACACAATGCTGATCATCAGGCAACGTAGCTTTGCTTTACGCGAAAGCAAACTTAATTAACGACATTCGAAAATTGGTATTAGTCAATTACAGTCAATTAATGTACAGACCACCAAACATCTCCACGAGATGCATTTTCCACCAACTAGGATTTATGAAATATGCAAAGAAAGAAATCTATCAATTTTCAAGGTACAATAACTGAAATTAGCTTCAAAGTAGAACCGTATATGGGATTTGTATGCTAAATTCAAAAGAACACCCCCGCCATATATAAAGATGATGGTTGAGTATACTAGTATAACCTCAAAATCAGTAACTCAGGTTCCAATTGAGCAATTAACAAGAAACATTGTAAGAGGGGAGAAACAGATTAGATACCACGCTTGCATGAATAATTAGACTAGCACACTGCATATAGCACGCAGCCACCATCTTGAATATAAAATACATTAATATCGATAATCCACTATTTATTACAGTTGCAATGACGTAACGATACAAATGTATGGTCTCACATCGAAGGCTTTCTCTGCCGAAGGCGCACGATAAACGATTCCGTACATTCCAGATGGTGGATGGACGTACTTTTCTAATGTTCCAATCAATTCCTCTTGATGAAAAAGTGGAATTACCATGAAACTTAGAAAACAAGGAGTTTTATATGGGATACATCTCTCAACGTTCATCAAAAGATCATTCAATCATACTGTTTGATAAGGGATAAGAGTAATAACTATAGCCATACATTTAAGAGAAAGTTACCAAATTGTTATTTACTGAACAAATTTTTAAATCCAGAGGACAGAATGTTTAACAGCAAAGTATGTAAGTAGTGATATAATAATATCGTATGGCCTCGGTGCCGGGTGCAAGCTTTGTTATTTGGCGCCCAGAGGGCAACTTGCATGTCGCATTTTGTCGTTTCTTGGAACGCTATTAAAGTCAAGGAAGTTAGATATCTAGGCTCCTTAACACTATAGCGCTTTCTAGTAGAGAAAGGATGAACTTTTTGTGTTAGCGGAAAATCCCGAGATTAATTTTGCCATTATGAACACGGCCTACTGAGTTCAAATGGGCTCTTTAACATGCCAACAACGTATGACATGCATGCCGTGATTTTTGTTGCATTTCAAAAAAAAATCACTTACGACAGCCAGGAGCGAACCTGCAAGCTTGGGGTTGGTAGTCCGACACGGTAACCACTCACCCACCGTGGTAATCAGTAATGATGATAATTAAATCTGTTAAAAAGTTTAAATGTGGTGAACTAGTTGGGCGCTACGCTGCTGCTAGCGCGAGTGCCTTGCTCGACTTGCGGCTAGCCACAGTGCCCCGGCCGTCACACGGTGCCTGTGCGCTTCCGTTCTGTACAGGCTCATCGAAAAATAATGCTTAGATTTTAAGGTATTGCTATAAAACTATTACAGGTAATGTACTGGTTTTTGCCTTAAAATGCGTGGAATAGATAGCCTAACATTTTTTTCATACCTTAGTAAGTATCAATGTGAGTTCCGTTTGTTGCTCTGTTGTGTCTCCATGTGTGGCGCTGGTTACTTCATGACCAAGTTATTGGACCTTTCTTTTCCGCTGAAAAGACAATTACAAGTCGTATTTACCTCGACATGCTTGAACAGTTTGTGTTCGCTCAAATGGAAAGATATCGGACAATAGACTAGGCAGCAAGGTGGGGCTCCGCCTCACTACCTTTGCTCGGTACTCGATGCACTTGACGTAATTACACGTGTTTAAGATTTGTTACGAACTAGTGAAGAAGATTTTGCTTAAAATATTATTTTATGCTTTCTTCTTCTTCTTCTTCTTCTTCTTCCTCCTCCTCCTCCTCCTCCTCCTCCCCCTCCTCTTCACTACTCCGTAAGCAAACGGCCTGGCTATGTTGAAACACCGGATCCCATGCTAAAAACCGGGAAAAGATTTATTTTTTTATGTATTAAAAATACCTGAAATATGTGACAAAAAGTAAAAATATGTAATTATAATTTAGTTCATTAACGACATAAACAATATGCAGTATTCCCGAATGCAATTTATGCTTTGTCTCACTGACTGCTGAAGCATTACAATACACAACGAGATACATCTTCAGGTTGTCCATCACAAATGACCGACGATTATCGCGAAACACTTCTTCTGATGGCGCGAAACTGCGGCAATATGTTTCTTGCGCTCGAGGTGTGGTGTATTTGAGATCGACGTTCAGCCTTGATTGCTTTCCCACATGACTGGCAGAACAGAACGCCCCCATCAGAAGTAAAATTTTCCTTAAATTCTGCAACATACTGCTGCAGACGATAACTTGTAGTTGCTTTTACTTTAGGCATCGTAGAACTAGAAACAGTGCTAGAAATGAACTGCATGTGAGTGACATTGGTTCCAGCAAGGAATTCTCCGGCTTACACAGTGAGTGGGACGGGGCGACAAGATCAGAAAAACACAGCTACAAGCTGACATACGCTGTGCACAATGATTAGGTAGCTCACAGGTTCTTCCCTGTTGATGTAACACAGAACAAAAATGCAAGAAACTGAGAGATCTAGCATACTGAAAAAAAAAAGTAAATATTATGTCTTTTAAGTACTAATAAGTGAAAAGGAGGAATTTATGTATTTATGGACAAAATGTTAAATAAATAAATATTTAGTTAACTAAAAATCCGAGCCCTATTTATCTATAATTAGGGACACTGATTTATGGTAATATAAAAGGCTTCAAAGCGGTGAAATAACAAAAGCGAGCTGTGAGTGTTCTTAATAACTATGTGTATGGTGCACGGATTTGCTTAAATAATGAACACTATACAAACATTTGGAGGAATAACAAACCATTTATTCTACTTTTTTTTTTCAAAGAACTAAACCTCAAATGAATGTGTGTTCAATACCTAACCTAACATTCACTTCTCCATGACTACCATAGTCCTTTTCTCACTAACCCGTGAAACGTACCAGTATGTTGTCCCCAAAATATAAGCAGAGCATTGTTTCCATGTTTTCAGGACTTCAACCAATCAAGTCTGAGAAGGGACTTCGTTATCCCGCATCGTATGAAACGTTTATATTTTTAGGTTTCTTATTTTCTATGAAGGGACTATTTCGATGAAATTTAAAGTAAAAAATTAAAAAAATTATCTTATTACCAGCGTTTCGTTGGCATTTGACATTTTAGGGAGGAAATAACATATTTCGCAAAATAAATTTATTTCGGGATATTCAACAAGATAATAGATACAGAAAACATACCTAACCAGTGGCTGCTAAGTACGATAATATTATTGTGCAAGACGGGAGCACGTGATGATCCAGACAACTACATACCAATAACTCGGATCTCAAACAATATAAAGTGTTTATTAAAATTTAATAATAATATTATTATTATTATTACTGTAAATATTGTCAATTCAAATAACAGTACAGTACGTATGTAGTTAGTTTTAGTTGTAAGTAGGTAGTTAGTTTGTCTATTAGATATATGTCATTGTTCTATTAGACTGTGGTGTGTGAGTGTGTCTGGTAGCAGTTGCATTGTTTATTAGTTCTAGTTCATTGTTTCAGTAGACTGTGATGTGTGAGGGTGCATGTGAGTGTGCCTGGTGACAGACTATTTTAGTGGTAGTATTTGTTGTTGGTGGAACTTTAGTATTTTTTTCGTTAGTAGAATTTTGGTATTTAATTGTTAGTACGGTAGAAGGTTAGTATTTTTGTTTAGTAGAATTGCTCTTTACTTATTCTGAAAGGGAGTAGCAGCCTTTCAGAATAAATCAATTCTTTACTAGTCTTATAGACGGTTAAGATATTGATAATATAAGCCAAATAATGGCTACACTGCGTCCTGCTGCACGGCTGAAAGCAACGGGAAACTACAGCCGTATGCTATTCGATTCCCGAGGATATGCACCTCTCTATGCATAATTACATGTGATGATGGCCTCCTCCCTTGTAAAATTTCAATCCGGAGGTAAACTAGTCCCCCGTTCGGATCTCCGGGTGGGGACTACTCGAGAGGGGGTTAACATCACAGAAGTGACAAAGAGGAAATCTGACATTCTACGGATCGGAGCGTGGAATGATAGAAGTCTGCTAGGAAGTGGAAAGTTAGAAAACTTAGAAAGGGAAATGGATAGGTTGAGGTTGGATTTGGTTGGGATTAGTGAAATGCGCTGGCAGGAAGAACAGGACTTTTGGTCAGGAGACTATAGGGTCATTAGCACTAAATCAAACAATGGCCAAGCAGGGGTTGGCCTCATATTGAGTAGGAAACTTGGACAGCGGGTGGAATATTATGAACAATATAGTGAACGGATTATTGTAGCAAAAATCAATACTAAACCTACCTGCACCACAGTGGTACAAGTCTATATGCCTACCAGTCAAGCTGATGAGGAGGATGTTGAAAAGGTCTACGAAGAAATAGACGAAATTTTGAGGTATATCAAGGGTGATGAAAATGTTATAGTAATGGGAGATTGGAATGCTGTGGTAGGAAAAGGGAGAGAAGGGAAAATAGTAGGAGATTTCGGATTAGGTGAAAGGAATGATCGAGGAAGCAGGCTGGTAGAATTCTGCACCGAGCATGAGTTGGTCATAGCTAACACCTTATTCAATAACCACAATAGAAGAATATACACATGGATGAGACCAGGAGATACAGGGCGTTACCAAATCGACTTCATTATGGTCAAGCAGAGGTTTCGAAACCAGATTTTGGATTGTAAAGCCTATCCTGGTGCTGACATAAACTCTGACCACAATCTGGTCGTAATGAAATGCAGATTAAAGTTGAAGAAACTGAAGAAAAGTCAAAAGCCAAAAAGGTGGGCAATAGACAGACTGAAAGAGAAGGATGTAAACGAAAGATTCAAGAAGAGTATAAAGGAAGGACTAATGAAAAACCCTAAACAAACTTCAATTGCAGACGAATGGGCACTTTTGAAGAATGAAATAACAAAATCCGCAGAAGAAAACATTGGTAGGAAAGAAAGAATAGGTAGAAAACCGTGGATCACTCAGGATATACTAGAATTGATGGATGAAAGGCGGAAACACAAGAATGTAAGAGATGAGAAGGGGAAAGCAGAATACAGACGTCTGAGAAATGAGGTTAACAAGAAGTGCAAGGAAGCGAAAGAAGAATGGTTGAAAGAGAAATGTGCAGGTATAGAAAATTGTCTGAAATTAGGTAAAGTAGACACAGCTTATCGAAGAATTAAGAATACTTTTGGGGAAAAGAAGACTAAGTGCTGTAATATTAAGGACACAAATGGAAAGCCTCTAACAGATAGGGAAGAAAAGGTTGAGAGATGGAAAGCTTACATAGAGAGTTTGTATAAGGGAAAGGAGATTGAGAATCATGTAATGGAAAGGGAGGAGGAAATTGATGAGGATGCGAAAGGAGATTTAATATTGAGATCAGAATTTGATAGAGCTTTGGAAGACTTAAGCAGGAACAAAGCACCAGGCATAGATGATATACCGATTGAGTTGCTACGCTGCATAGGAGATGAAGGTCTGATCAGGTTATTTCACTTGGTGTGTAGGATTTATGAGACAGGTGAGGTACTCCCTGATTTCAAGAAGAATGTAATCATCCCTATACCAAAGAAAGTGGGAGCTGTCAGATGTGAAGATTACCGTACAATCAGCTTGATTACTCATGCTTCAAAGATCCTGTCTAGGATAATTTACAAGAGGATTGAAAGCCAGATAGAAACGGAGTTGGGTGAAGACCAGTTTGGTTTCAGGAGAAATGTAGGAACAAGGGAAGCTGTACTAAGTCTTAGGCTGATTTTGGAAGGTAGAATAAGGAAAGATAAGAGAACGTTCATGGCTTTTGTAGACTTAGAAAAGGCTTTTGATAACGTTGATTGGACTAAATTGTTTGACATTTTGAAATCGATTGGAATAAAGTACAGAGATAGGAGGGTGATATACAATCTATACAGAAACCAGACAGCAGTCATTCGAGTTGAAGGACATGAGAGAGAAGCTGGTATTCAGAAAGGTGTAAGGCAAGGCTGCAACTTATCACCCATACTTTTCAATCTTTACATTGAACAAGCAATGAAGGAAATTAGAGAAAAATTTAAAGTGGGAGTGAAGATTCAAGGAGAAATAATTTCAACTCTGAGATTTGCTGATGACATCGTCATCTTGGCCGACAAGCCTGATGATTTGAATGAGTTTTTGAATGGTATGGACTCCGTCTTACAGAAAGAATTCATGATGAAAATTAATAAATGTAAAACAAAAATACTGGAATGCAGCCGAAATAAATCAGAAACCTCTATGGAGATCAAATTGACAGGTGAAAAGCTGAAGGAAGTAGAAAACTTCTGTTACTTAGGAAGTAGAATAACCAGTGATGGACGAAGCAAAGAGGATATACAAAGTAGGTTGTCTCAGGCAAAGAAAGCTTTTCTACAAAAAAGGAATCTGCTGACATCGAATATAGATTTAGGTATTAGGAAGTCATTTTTGAAAGCCTTTGTCTGGAGCGTGGCGCTCTATGGAAGTGAAACTTGGACTATTGGTGCAGCAGAAAAGAGGAGAATAGAAGCATTTGAAACGTGGTGTTACAGGAGAATGTTGAAGATCAGATGGGTAGATAGGGTTACAAACATAGAGGTATTAAGACGAGTGGGAGAGGAGAGATGTTTCTGGCGACTGCTAATGAAGAGAAGAGATAGGTTGGTAGGACACATACTAAGACACCCAGGAATAGCAAGCTTAGTTAGGGAAGGAAGGGTCGAGGACAAGAACTGTAGGGGTAGACCAAGGTTAGAATATGTTAAACAGATTGCCTCAGATGTAGGGTGTGGTAGTTATGTAGAGATGAAACGATTAGCTCAGGACAGGGAGGCGTGGAGAGCTGCATCAAACCAGTCAAAAGACTGAAGACTCAAACAACAACATGGACAGCACAAACAATAAATATCTAAATTTGGATGAATGCGGAAATTGTCTTTAATATTCGTATAACGGGCCTCAGTGTATCTATTGACTGTGTGACAGGTTCTACAATAATTACGGTATTCTTAACTGTCTCTTTCGTCGGTATGTTCATCGTAAGTTTACTTCCTGACGCTTAATTTTTTGTAAAATCACGGCCATGTATTGATCCGTATTAAGCACGCACAGTACAGTTGGTGTACTGCGAAACCGGCGGCGATTTAAATGTTCTGTCTGTTGTCAGGTAATGTACAATGTAAAGCTTGATAGCATAGCCTATTTTTAAATAATACTGCAACCCCTTTGTACCGTGGAAATAATTAGTTTCATAAAATGTTGTCAGTGATATTCAGTTCTTGGTCATTGGCCACGTGTGCTACTTTTAAGATAGCTTAACAATAGAATGGCAAAATATTTCGTATCAAGCAAGCTGTGCTTCTGTGTGAAATGATCCACCCTCTATGTTTTAAAATTAAAGTGGCTTTCGGTAATTAACCTAGCAGACGCATAGATGTTACTAATCGGCCACCATGTAGAGTTCCCTGCTTCAAACTGCTATCATATAACGAGAAATTTTGGAATACTAATATTAACCGCAACTTAGACAATTTGCAATAACAGCAATTTGTTTAAAATATCTATCTGGTTCCTAGTAACTCCTCTTCACAACAGGCAGAATTTTTTAATGATCGATCAACCATTTCACCGATTTCTTCATCAGCCAACAGGGATGATAAGTAAGGCTGTCCCAGAATTATCGACATTAAAAGATTAATTAAATATGCAGGGCAAAGGCGCCGAGTATATACAGCATACGAATAAGCTTTGAACAATAAATCTTTATCATGGCAAAAATTTATCAACGGTGTTTTAAACTATGAAATCGGGGTAGTAAGAATATTCATTTTTCGGGCTATGCTTTCTTAATACGTGTTTAAACATCTAGAGCTGTAAAGGAAACATGTTGTCAGAACGTGAATATTAGATTTGGGGACACAGTAGGAAGATGAAAATAGTTTATAAGATTAAATTAGTTTGAAATTCAACTGCTCTGTGAAGTATTTCAAAATATGATTTCTTCGTAGTAGGATGATCGATAAAATAATGACTCGCAAGTCCCAAAATAATTTCAATACAAATTTCGAAACTACAATGAGCACAGTTGACAGTCTTTTGTATAACAACGCAACTTGTATTACATGTAGCAGAATTTAACATTCATCATGTATATGAACCTGTTTATAAATTAATGTGAACTCTTCTTTATTCCATACGGTAATGACACTTTTTTCGCTACTAAAGCACGAGATGATTTGGACCAAGGTCTTCATTTTTTTTCAACACTAAAATATATCTCTCCATACGTTGCGTTAATTCAAAATCCTAGCCCATATTTCTCTACTTGCTCACCGGTGTGTCTCCCCAAACGAAAAGCAAGTAGCGCTGACCACTACGCTGGAACGAATTTTCAAAGTATTCCATTCATGACAAACAACTAGTCATGCAGAGATCGCGTTGACAAGAGAGGAATGTTGGAAGACGTGCAGCAAGGAAGTCTACGTTTCATGACAGATTTACCCCTCCCCCCCCCCCCTTTCAATTCAGTCAGAAACCCAGTAAGGTAAGACCGAACTCGACATTGTATCATTTGCGTGAGAATATTTTACAAGTGCTAACTGTTTGCAGACCGCATGTCTCCAAGATACAGTACCTACACATTTTCAATCTGTCCAATTGAAGACTAGAAGAATTCAAATATATCTTAGGGAAAATAAAAGCCGAGCTTGGGTGAAATTGAACCGGTAGTCTTAGGGGTATCATACAAATAGTATAGGCACTCAGCCACACTATAACACTGTGGCTCTCCTTCAAATAAATTATACTATAGGGCTCACTCTACAGTGTTCCTCATCGTACACACATTACAACGCGAAGACACAACAACATAGATAATGTTTCCTTGTATTAACATTATGTTAATAACTGTTGTGTATTCGAACTCAAAATGTTTCTTCAAAAGAAAATTCACCCTCAACAGTTGGTAAAACATAGACACCACCAGAGACTCAGTTATCGATTACTCGTTCTCACCACAGCCACCAATACATTGTTGCGCACTGATCTGTACTTTGTTTGGTTTTCTCATAATAAATTGTCATATGTTTGATCGGTTCGTGGAATTGTCAACCTTAGTTAATACAAAGCTCAGAAAACGCAAAGAAGGTTTCTGAATTGGGATTAATAAATAACGTGTACGCATAAGAAAGTGAAACTTTTGCAAAACGTGCTACCGAACGAAGTTCAACTCCACGCAGATTAGTGTATCAGTGAGTCATCTCCCTTCATCATGGTAGAAGGAATATCCACAGAACATCTCCAGGCTCCTTCTGGGGTTATTGCCAGCGCTCTGAGGAAATCCACCACTCGAGGCGGCATCGGGAACGATTCGATGTCTCCGGCATGGCCTAGAACACCACTGTTATCGATGCCAGCATACCACGCCGCCGATGGAACCACCATAGGGGACTATTTCACGTGGTTCACATGGGTGCTCGGTCTGAGTAAAGTCCCGAAAACCGAACACGCGCAGTACGTACGTGTCTACATGGGCACCGAATTTAACGAAGCTTTGAAGATCCTCGAAAGTCCCGTCGACTCGGAAACTCTCTCATACAGCGAAATCCAGTCAAGATTGTCGAACCATTTCGACGCCAGCCGCAATAAATATGCAGAGAGCATAACATTCTGGAGCGTCATGCAGAGAGCAGGGGAGTCGATCGCAGTTTCACCGACAGATTAAGACAAACAGCCAAAAAAAAAACGGAGAGCTCAACCGCTGCGTACGCAATAGCCTGCGCACTCAAAGCCACTCAGAACACTGCTGACGAGGTTAAGAATCCGAATCTAACCTCAAAATTAAATTTTACCAATCGGATAGGCTACGAAAAGCAACAGTCGCGGAGGGGTGGTAACCAATGGCAATGCGGGATATCGGTCAATCGTCAACAAAAATCCGATAAATCAAGGTCTCAACAAGGATCACATCCAGCAAATCATGGAACATCAAGTTATCAATCGTTGTGTGCTGGGTGTGGTGGGTAACATCCACGCAGTCTGTGCAGGTTCCTCAACGCTGAATGCCGGACATGTGCAAAGAACGGTCACGTTGCTTAAGTTTGTAGGTCCAAAGCAAAGCAGCGGAATAAAAATCACGTGACCGGAGGGGAACAACCAGCTGACAGCGATTATGTCATACATCATTTCAGGAAAGTTGAGGTCATCGGAACAATACAGTCTGCAGCGAATCAATTGATAGATGTCATCATAGAGGAAACCACCGTCAAGATGGAACTCGTCACCGGCGTCCCCTGTTCGATGATGAGTAAATTGAGGTTAGGAATGATCAAACCAAGCTGTGTTTTACAGAAGGTTGATCGTATTCTTGCGAGATACTCTGACCTCCGTATTGACTGCGTCAGCAAGACACCAGTCAACGCCACCATTGGCACCATCTCCAGGAATCTCTACCTCTACATCGTCGGCGATAAATTCGAGACACTCCTTGGTCGAGAGCGGATCTCTGAGTTTGTGCGAGTGATCAATTTCGAGCAGCTTCCTGGAAAACCAAAATCGATCCACCAACTGTCCGTCAAGCAGACCCTGTTCCTCGACCTGCAAAAGGAACTTGACGCCACCCTCAACCGCTATCAGGATGTCTTCAGCGATACCCCCGGGAAGTTGTCAGGCCCACCAGTGAAGATGCACCTGAAGAATGATGCCACCCCGATCTTCTTCCAAACAGGTGACATTCCTGTAGCCCTGCGAAATGACTATGGCAAAGAAATCGACGGAAAAATCGCATCTGGTTTCTACAACAGGGCAGACTCCTCCGAGTGGGCGTCAACAACTTATGTCATCGTGAAGATGAATGGGAAATTGAGAATCACGGGCAACTACAAACCTACTATCAACCCGCGGATCATTATCGATGAACACCCGATTCCAAAAGTTCAACCAATTGCGTGGCGCCACCCTCCTCTGTCACCTGGACGTCACAGAAGCGTACACTCATCTCGAGGTCGACGAAGCGTTTACCGAAGCCCTCACGCTCAACACTCCATCCCACGGCCTCATCCGTCCAGCTCGTGCTGTCTACGGAGCAGCCAACATCCCCGCTATCTGGCGACGGCGAATGGACACCGTTTTGCAAATCTACCAAATATCGTGAGTTTCTTCGATGACACCATTGTTTTTGCTGATAGTTTTGACAATCATATGGAGGCCCTCGCCGTGGCACTGGATCGCTTTCTATAACACGTTCTTAAGCTCAACCTAGCAAAGTGCAGAATTGCAGAACCTGTCCTGGAGGCTCTTGGCCACAAGATCGATGCTTCAGGCATCCATAAGTCTAGTGCGTACATTCGAACTGTACGAGAAACCCCGAAACCAACGACTCCGGAGGAACTGCAGCTGCCTTCATCCACAACCTGTCAATGAGAGATCGACCACTCAGAGACATGCTGTTGAAGGATCTTCTCGTATGGACACCAGACGGCGACAGGGCCAACCAGGACATCAACGACCCTCTAACCACAACGCTGGTCCTTATGCAGTACGATTCAACACTACCACTTTTACTGACAATGGACACCAGCAAAATTGGTCTTGGCGCAGTGCTCTCACACCGGCTCATCAATGGACTAGAACAGCCTATCGTATATGTGAGTCGGACAATATCATGTACCGAGCAAAG
The DNA here is from genome assembly GCA_946902985.2 of Meconema thalassinum. Taxonomy (NCBI): domain Eukaryota; kingdom Metazoa; phylum Arthropoda; class Insecta; order Orthoptera; family Tettigoniidae; genus Meconema; species Meconema thalassinum. The sequence goes on along the minus strand of OX336389.2, from coordinate 800,514,201 downwards.
GTACCTCCAGATCGACAAGGAAGCGCTCGCCATCGTTTGGGCAGTACAGGAGTTTTTCAACTATCTGTATGCTCGACACTTCACGCTGATCACGGATCACAAACCCCTTACGCAGATCCTACATCCAGAGAAGTCGCTACCAGTCCTGTGCATTAGTCGCATGGCCAATTATGCCAACTACTTCGCACACTTTAACTACACCGTGGTATTCAAAACGTCGAAGCAAAACACCAACGCTGAGTATTCCTCCAGAGCACCGATACCATCGACCGTCAACAAGATCCAAAACTCAATATCGCAACAGAGGGAAGAGATAGAGGATTACGACGACTTTCATTTTTACAGTTCACCAGACACAGCAGTTCCCCGTCAAATCCGAAGTCATTACACGAGAGACGAGAAAGGACCCTGATCTTGGCAGAATCATCAAACGTCTGGAAGGAGGCCAACATATCACCCGCCATGACTTCAAGGCACCCGGGGTGAAATACACGCTCGCCACCAACTGCTTGATGTTCAAGCACAGAGTAGTGGTTCCACCTGCACTGCGAGAAGCCATCCTCAACGACCTGCACGAAGCTCACCTGGGGATCATCAAAATGAAGGGAATGGCACGTTCCTTAATGTTTTGGCCAGGCATCGACTCCGATATCGAGAAGCTCGCGAAGTCCTGCACCACATGCGCACGCTACACCCAAGTTCGGCGAGCATCACTGGAAGTACCTGAAGGCACCGTGGGAACGTATTCACATCGACTACATGGGCCCAGTAGCTGATAACATGCTTCTGTTTGTTGTAGACGCCTGCAGCAAGTGGCTGGAGGTAACGATGACGACCTCCACGATAGCTGCAGCAACAATCACGCTGATGGATGACTTGTTCCCAGCGCACGGCACCCCAGTCACCGTCGTTTCAGACAACGGTAGGCAGTTCATCGCAGAAGAATTCAAGGCCTTCCTGCAGAACAGTGGTGTGAAGTAGCATACCACAAGCTTACAGCGCTGTACCATCCTTCAACTAATGGCCAAGCAGAACGGTATGTCCAAACGGTGAAGGATGCCCTCTACGCGATGAAAACCACTAAACGAACTCCGCAGACCAACCTGAACGAGTTCCTTCGCCAATTTCGAAAAGGGCCACACTCTACCACTGGACAATCTCCATCTCAACTATTTCTGGGACGACGACTTCGGACACGTCACAACCTGGCGAGACCCGTAGACGTTCGCGCAAGAGTCTGCGAAAAACAGAATAGAGAATTGGACTTGACATTCCGCTCCTTTGAAGCGAGACAGTCAGTTTACTGCATTTCTGACAACCCGAGCCTGGGCAAGTGGCTCCCCGGTACCATCGGAGCCACATCGGAAATCTTCACTTTGAGTTCATCTACCAAGGGAAAAGAATAAAGCGCCACATCGATCAAATTAGACCATTTCAAGGAATACAGCTAAACACAGGGAACCAGGAAACTACCAGCGTTGAACCTGCCGAAATTTTACCTAGGCCACAACGTGTTCGGTTCCTCCAAGCACCAGCTACCGAAGCACCAACCGAGAGGACGCCACAAGTGATCCGTGGAAACCGAACACCAACACCAGCTACTCCAGTTATACAGCGCAGGCCTACACGCAAACGCCGCTCACCAATAAGATTTTCACCATAGACATAACAAGTACAATTGAAAATAGGGAGAAAATTTTTTGTACTCGAACTCAAAATGTATGTTCCAAAGAAATTTCACCCTCAAGAGTTGGTGACACATAGACACCACCAGAGACTCAGTTATCAAATACTCGATCTCACCAGAGCCGTCTATACATTGTTGCGCACTGATCTGTACATTGTTTGATTTTCTCATAATAAGTTGGCATATGGTTGATCGGTTCGTGAAATTGTCAACCTCAGAAAATACAAAGCTTAGAAAGCACAAAAATAACATTATGACATTATGACAAAAAGTTGATCAGAAGACTAAAATTGGAGATTCTAGAATCCTGCGTCTTTCCAACATTAATATAGGGTAGCCAAACGTTGTCAGCAACGAGAAGACAGATGACTTCTCCACAAGTGTGCCAAGGAAAGATGGAACGTAAGATGTTTGGAATAACGCAGAAAGATAGAATCTCAAAATAATGAACAACTGTCAGCAATACCAGATATTGCAGAGAAAGTCACCAGCCATATATGGAAATGGGGAGGTCACATTGTGAGGATACGAGACGACAGATGGACACACAAGACTAGCGTGTGGAACACAAGAATGGTAAAGCGTCAGAGAGGGAAACCGAGGCGGAGATGGACCGAATTCTATTCTGCGTGGGCAGGCCCGCAATAGACCAGGGAAGCAAGAAGCAGGAGCACGTGTAGAACCATGGAAGTCAGACTACTGAACGTGTCAAAGTAATTTAAGTTAACTGAAACGTTCTCGAAAACAAATCATACAAACCTAATGCAAATAGCTCACCACATTAGCATCGTAAGAGCTAGCCTCTATGTTGTAGGCCTTTGCCCATCTAGGGACATTGAGGCTATTATTATTATTATTATTATTATTATTATTATTATTATTATTATTATTATTATAACATTATGTTATTTTTTATTCAAAATTTCATGGCAAGGAGGCTGTCAGTAATATGTTTCTTCCCTCCGTATAGAGTTATTTCTTATACTAGTTAACCATAATTATATTGTTCAGAAAGAGGAGCTTCGCCGTGACATTTTTACTCTATTGTACATTTGAATTGTAAAATAAATGTCTTAGTTTGAAAACAATAGACGGTAGACAATGTGTGTAAATATTGTGGTTGGTTTTTGGGTGGATACGCCGTATGTTATAAAACGGAATATAAAGACTGCCGGAAAAATCAGCGAGTACTAAATAGTAAACAATCCAAAGGCATGTAATCTACTAACCTGTTGCAACTCCTCAAATTTCTCACCACTTAGACGACTTTCACGTCAGTGTCATAGACCAGATGAAATTTCCTGTCAGAACTGGAAATTGATCTGGGCTTCCGGGGTGGAAGCCAACAATGCTGGCCATTACATCCCGAGGCGTACGTTAAATGAAACTGAAGTTGTAAAGAATGAACGTTTTCAAATAACACTTTCAACATGAATTCCGTTGCAGGAGGAGATAGTCATTTAATGATTTTTACACAATAACATTACGGCTAACACTGGCGCACGGCTCTCAGGGTACGAACTTGGCTTCTTTTAACCTCTATCGACCAAAATATAACTCATCTGGCTATGCAGGTTGGATTCATGTATTGAGTAAGCCTTTTGATTCACTTCATTTCAATTTGAATTCATAGTTTATACTGTATAACACAAGTGTTGTCTTCTATTGGTTTTGTTATTTATTCGAGCAATGTTCAATATTAACTTGAGATGGGAATTATCGAATCCTAATTTACTTCAATAGAACTAGGGACTGTTGTATCAAATTCTTTGCTCCCTGAGCTAATTTTGTGAAGGCGGAATTTTCCAAGAGGCATCGTACTGTGCATATATTGGGGCGTGAGGGCATAGTGGTAAGGCTGCATTCCTCTCAGCAAGGCAGACCTGATTCGCTTCCCGGTTGATACATGTGATATTTTAAAGTGTGGCTCGGATTTTACGTAAAAATGGTATCATGAAGAGCGGCCAGATAAAACTATACATTTGTGTACATAGATTCAAGGACCAAGCATATTTAATTGTATATTGTTATTCAGTGAAACCGCAATGGAAGCTAATGAGGAACTGAAGTATGAGTCTTTCAGTTGATCCGGGAGGAAATTGAAACAGTTCAATATTTTGATTTCAAACTCCAACACTTCTACATACGAGTACGGTAATTATACTGTATATCATTCATGAACACAAAATTACAGCATGCATCTCGAAAATAAATAAGAGGAAATATATCTCATCCCAATCAATTAGCTGTCATTCAGATTTTCTTTGTGACTGTAAGGTTCCTTGCCTTAGTCAGTCCCTGAGACACTGTTTGATGCATCATCCATAAGTTCTTTAATCAATAGAGTTATGTTTCAAAGACGGGAGCCAACCATTTTAATTATTTAATTATCTTAATTTATGACATGTGCGTCTAGGTATTGTACCATTATTTCATAGCTCGCGCGCCACTAGTTGATGAGTTCCGAACGGTATTCCGTGTAGGAACATATGGTGGCTACCGCTACGTTACTGGCATGCTTAGGAAGGAAGCCGAAGATAACCGTGAATGCGCATGTTGCTCGAAGCAAGTCGCTAGAAAGAAATGGTGTCAAGACATAGTGGACTGTGATCTTCGTGACGTCAAGAAAACCTCGACACCTGCATTCAGGAAATGAATTGAACATTATGGCTAAATAGAGTATTTTACGCAGTATGATTGAGGCTAAATATCATGTCAGAATGCTAGAAAGTGTATTCATGTATTTATTGTTTTATTAAAATTCCTGTATTATAGAAAAATGATTATATTGCACTCTATCGGAGAGAAACGTCGAACTACGATACCCCGGGGAGGGGGTAAGAGTTCACGTGCGCAGTGAGACACGAGTGGAGTAGACAGATCATTATGTGAATTCGAGTCGGAACTATCTATGGATTACGGGAGTGTCTTTGAAGTGATATCGTGTACCGAGAAGTATTTTACACGGACCGTAAATATTCAGAACAATGAACTTAACGAATAGACTGTGCATTTTAAGTATTTGAATATGGAGTACGAGTATTTTCACATCGTAAGCAAAGCTCCTACATATGAGCAGAAACATTTCACGTTATCTTACAACGCGGAAAGATACTTTCAGCGCAGTGAAGCGTGTGTGGCAGGAAGCCATTGTGTATTATCAGTCTATGCGGGATCATTCTCTTTATACACCTGTTGAGTGTGACTTTAGAACGGGCTGTGATTCATGCACAGATTTTTTGAGAGAGAAACAGTATATTTCCCGTGCATTATGTTGGGCGATCAGACATCAGGGGGAATATGCAATGACATTAATATGTTTATAGTCATGTTTGGCTAAACCCCTGACGCATGCACTATATTCGCAGAGTAGCGGAGTTTTCTCATAAGGTGACCATAACGCAACATGTGGTCTGGGAACACGACTTCCTGTTCCAGACAACTTGATATTGTGGAAATGTTTTACGCACCTCTAAGAGAGATGAGTATCACACATGGTTAGAAGCGAATGCTTGCTCGCTGCCAAAAACTGTTTTACATCAAACGAAAGATGCGTGTTCGTGATCGTTTGTCGAAATGCCATCGCTCAGCAGGGGCTTGGTGATGATCGAGTTCCTGGTTCGAGGCCCGGGATTGTTGGAGAATGTTGGAGGAGATGGAAGATGTTTACCTTGGCATATTACTATATCCTTTTGACATCCCAACAGAACGTGGCTGAAGGTAGAAGATACTCAGTTTATTAGTAGTGGCTTAGTGGGTTATTGTAGAGTAACCATAATTACCATACTTTGTTTTTGATATGTAGAATGGATGAACAGGGGTTTAGGCTCGACATCTTGTCGTTCCTGACTTTCTGCCTACCCGGATATTGGTTTATGGTAAATAAACGCATCCATTTGTTTAATCTTTTGGCAATTATTTTGGCTTAATTTAGTAGTAATAACATGCATATTTTCATTGCCGAGAAGACAAATTATAGCAAAAGACATTTACATTTCCAAGAGGTTTGGAACTATTTTATGTGTTTTTCACACGTGTTGGTGAGTTTTGACCGAACTATAAAATATATAGAGCTGATTAGAGTGGTTTATTATACTCACTGTGCGTTAACATTGACATAATTAAATATCTGAATGAGCATACTATAAACGAACTTTTCTTATGTCGCTTCGACACAGGGTGTTTCTGAAGTCAGGTCTTATTAAGATTTTGTTCAGTTATTCTTGTAGGGACTTCACTTTATTTCTGAGAGGCGAAATATGTTCACAGTGTGTCCTAATGAATCAATTAGACTTTAATTTAAATGTGTTAACTAAGATTCATGGCGTAGGGGCATTGTTAAACATGTTGAGTCCATCTGAATGAGTGTTGGATTCTATTTTTGAATTGATCAATTTTCACTTTGAGTAAGCCAATTGTGTGCATTTTGTTATTTGAGATTTAATGACATTATTGATGTGTAACATCTTTCCGCTCGGTTGCTGGGTAATTGTGTGGGAGTGATTTTGAAAATTGGGGACGGAAGTGGATCGGAACGATCGAGCTGGCAGTGATGGATCGAACGGAAGTATGCACTGCCCGCTCGATCGATCGAACGGAAGTGTACTAGCTGGCAGTGGTGGAAAACGGAAGTAGGCACTGCCCGCTCGATTGATCGATCCAGCGGGCAGTGGTAACACCCAGCTTGCAGTGGTACGAGAAACAATGAGCGCGCGGTGTCGGAAAATGATACCATGACTTACTCTCGACCATGTGGAATGTATATGACATACTGAACGGAAAACGCTCAGGCGAATTATGGTGTCAAGTGATTGAAACAAATGACATGGTACATGTTCGAAGTCTTCGTATCAGTATTTAAATGGTAAAATGCCTTAATATCAAACATTGTAAGTAGTCGGCATTGCCGGTATTATGTTTCTGCACAATAGCTATTCAAATATTAACCCACATATCGGTAATGCAGTCATCAATATAATATAATCGTTGTGGTTATACGAGAATTGAGCAAGCCTTCATGAACTATTACTGAATACATTCTCTTTACTCATAAGAGGGCCTATTCGTAAGGCATTTTAAACTCAATTTCACGCAGGAACATTATCGAAACAAGCAAAATATAAATGAAACTTAATTCCGTAATGCAGTATTATTGGAACGTGGAAATAAGTCACCATCTTGTGCACAAAATTTTCGTAGCCGAAATAGCCGTGGGGTTAGTGCTTATGACTGTGAATCTAGAATCCCGGACGGGGTAGATATTTTTGCTACCAGATAATCATTTTAAACGATATTTATCATATCAATATGACTCATTTTAACAGAATACATATGAAATTGCGTGTTGGTTTGTGAATGAAGAGGACCTGTTGATAAGGAATTTAAGGTTATGATCGGTGTCGCGTCTATTAATCTAGTTGATGCATATTGTATTCTTTATTTAGGCTAGTGCTGGTGGAAGCTACAAATCATCTAATAAAATAAATTCCGTATTATAAACTACAGTGTCTGTAAAACACTTCATTTTACAATAGATTAATATTTGTGCCAATAATAGTATAAAATACCGGTGTATCAACAATTTCACCTGAGGTTTCTTCTATGTCAGATATTACACATCATATGCGACTACTGTATGGCTCGTATTTTTCTTTATTATTATTATCGATTTCTCGTTTGATTAGAGATAGACGAGCAGGAAATATCTTTTATACGCAATCTCCCAGATTAGACGTTATGAAAATCTATATAAAAGTGTAATAGGACATGATTTGTAATTAAATATTATAGGCAAGACTTTAATATGGTCAGGATAGTTTTATACCATTTTGAATATAATTCCTCGCAGTTATTTAATTCAGATTTAACTAGGGAGAGTGAATATTAGTTTTGTGCAGTATAATATGAAGTTAAACAATTTATTCTGTATTTTTGTGATCATTGATGAGTGATACAGTCCATTGATTGAGGTATATAATAGGAGGTCACCACATTCAGGTGTACATTATCGTTCAGCATACCAGTGGGTAGTGCTAGAATTATTATTATGATTAACAGAGATGAAACTGTTAAATAGAAAATATATTGTTGGTATTGAGCCTGTGTGAGCCAATTATTACAGATTTTTATGAAAATCTACGTCGTCGAACAATTATTTAATTAATCCTTGTGATAGGATGTGAGATCAGCTGTTTTATCACAGATGTTTTGATACCTAACTGCTACAATCACTCTGAGCATAATACTGCACTAGAATCATTACAGATGGATAGATTATCTTTGATAAAGTTAATATAAATGCCAACATTATTAATTTATTGATTGTTCTAAAATAATTCACGTAGAGTGGACAGTTAAAACTTTCAATTAGCTTTATTTCTCGTTGGATTTAAATGTGCTTATGACAAATTTAAACTAACATAACTGGATTAAAATGAATTGCTAGGTTGCAACAAGCCAAGTCAAGTAATAAATCAAAATTATAAAACCAGGTTATTTATGAGATAAATAACTTATAAAATATTAACACATGGTTAATAAAACAAGAATGCATACGAGATGGATTAATATGAATTATACTTTATGTAAATAAGTAAATTTTTGAATAATTTTGATATGTTTTATATATTGTACATTTGCGAATTAACTATAAAATGTATTAGGGTGTGCGACAACCTAAAATAATTTTATTTCGGATTTTACAAGATATTAGACATTATATAGATTTTCTTTTGACGTGTCAAGTTGGACACGAGGCGATTCCTTGTTGATTTTTTGATAGCGTTACCCTGTTGGAGGGGTGTTTTGGGGCATTCTTTTGAATGCTAGGACTTTCTTGTTTCATGTTTACTTTTATGAATACATTATTTTTAGTTAAAATCTTGATGGCGTGATACTTTACAGAGGTGGTGGAAGGTTGTATTAGGAAGGCCATCGCAGGGTATTTCGGGGTATTCCACGCTTCCGAGGTGCTGCTTTTTGGAATTTCATGTTCTCTGAGCCAATTTTACTTTTGTGGCCATAGTCTTTCATTATACTACCTTGTTAGGTTTATTTGTGCCCTATTATCCCATTCACTTGTTATTAGGACCTGAAGGTTTTTCTAGCCGGGGATTTTCAGGTTCTACGATCCCGGAGTCTTCGTGGGATTCAGCAGGTAATGGTAGGTAAATACGGGTACAGTACCAAATACAAAATCTAAATGCTATTCAGTTGGTCAACACGATTGTACCCAATTGTTATTGTGCTTGGGTACAATCGTGTTGACTTGCTGAAAATCGTTTTAATTTTGTCTAGTAAGGCAAGACTGAGAAATGGCTTCCAACACTATTGTCTAGGCGCCATTAAATTAGCTAAAGTTTCTATGAGTGTCTGCCCAATAAATGATAACCTGAGTTTGGTCGCCACCCGGCAACCAAAACAAAATATTGTCGGTGTTGAAGATCCCGCACTGAGTATGTGGAATATGTGTGAAATATTTCCTTATTCGCTCGTAAGCTGATATAGAAGTTAAAAACGTTCTATTATAAAACTCCAAGCACTACTATTAATTCTTCCTATGAAAAATGTCATTCTAACTTCCACACCATCTGACGTGATTGACCCTCCACCATGGATTTAGTTAATTGGATATGAGCTAACCTCTTTATTGAAATGTTTTCCTACATCAATCATGATGTTTATTTACTGAATTATAGAAGGAAATATTTTGGGTTTATATAGATATGAACGGAATTATGAATCTGCGGCTTAAACCTGTTAGAACCACTAACTCAGCCAAATCAAAACTGACATGTATGCATGTTCCTAATAAACGTCAACGTTCTGTATTTAAGGAGTTAATTTCTCCTTGAAATAGCACTTCAATATTTGAGGTTTCATCTAACAAATAGCCTTCTACTTCTTACAAAGTAATTCAGAAAATTAATAATCAGCAAGATCCATAACTTTTCCAGGAAGAAAATGTATCATAAATATTACATAAATTACATATAAATGTATTGCTGTTAATACAGAGTCCGCCCGAAAAATGTATACACTCTTTACGGAGCAAAAACTATTTATTTTGTGTTTCTTTTACATTTAAATTGTGAACGCGTGTAGTACTGTCTTCATTTAAACATATGGTTACATGATATGTTCAAAATGTTCACCGGTGGCTGCCAGACACAAAGCAGAACGACGAGCGTTCCCTGCAACGACGGCCGTCAATGTTTGAATGGGGACCGCTGCACATGCCGCTGTAATCTCCTGGCGAATGGCCTGCAGAGTGCGCGGCTTACGTCGATAGACTTGATTTTTCACAGTTCCCCACAAGTAAAAGTCCATAGGGGTAAGATCTGGTGACCGTGGGGAGGACTCAATGGGCCCTCTTCGTCCAATCCAAAGTCCCGGCAGATTGTCATCCAAGAAAGCTCTTACTGCTACATGGCAGTGTGGTTGCGCCCCATCCTGTTGGTAGAAGACTTCATCATCGGCTCCATAAAGCGCATGTACAGCTGGTAAATTTAATGTGCGTAACATTCCCAAGTACACTGCTCCAGTGACAGTACCATCGAAGAAAGAGGGTCCTAGTAAGCTCCTCGACGACAGTCCACACCAAACATTAACCCTTGGTAGATTGACCGCCTTGTCCACATGAACATGCGGATTTTCCGGAGCGCAGTACACACAGTTATGTCGATTCACTGTTCCATTAAGTTTAAACTGGGCTTCATCAGACCACACTAACTTCGTCAGAAATTGTTCATCTTGGGTGACCATTTGCTGATACCATTCGCAAAATTGCATTCGACGATTGTGATCATCCTCATTAAGCGCGTGCAGTAATCGTGGGATGTAAACTTTCCACTTAGCTGTTTTCAAAATCCGTCGTACACTCGTACTATTAATCCCCACATCCCGCGCACATTGCGTAGCAGACTTCTGTGGAGAATTAGCAAACCTTTCCAACACGTGAGCCGACAAAGCAGGACTAGTAGCTGTACGCATTCTTCCCGATCTTCCTTTGTGAATATCACAAATCGTTCCATGCGTCTCAAACTTCCCAGTAATGCGTTTAATTCTTAGGCGTGTTGGGGGTTCTGTATTTAACTCCTTCCTCCACTGACGTTCCACTTCAACTGCATTACCAAACCTGATAAACCACTTCAGAATGTACTTTCTCTGCTCGAACGTCAAGCGTGCTCCAGCCATTTCGTTTTCCCACTATCGTGATGTAAGTACCGATATCTGTAGAACGAAAGACCATACTATAATATTTTAAAACAATGATAACAGTTGACAATGTCCATATCCCGATATCGTCTGACCAAGAGTGTATACATTTTCCTGGCGGACTCAGTAGTGCCAGGAGAACGTAACCAAATAATCAGTCTCTTGTGTTATCTCAAATATGCATTTCCTTTCATCACTAAGTCTCGTTAATATATCACAAGAATTTAAATATTTTACTTTTGCTCCTTATCTTTACAAACAATATATATACACTCTAGCAATTTTTACAATGTAAATGTTATGTAATGAACTCTGATCACAGAAATAGAGACCAGGTTTTTGTTCGAAATAAAATATATGAATATAAGCAGAATAACAAAATACATGGTTGTGTGCAACGCGAAGAAAAATTTGTAAATGAAATATAGGAACAAAAATTTGATCAAAGTTTTACTTACGTAGTAGGACTTGGAGTCTTTCTTGCAGTTGGCCTTTGTAATGCATTTATCTTGAACAGCTTCGAAAACCTTGGGCATTGAAGCTATGAGGGCTAACGTGACACATGGATGCTTGTCAGACTTTAATGCCATTACTTCATGTGCTCTGCAACAAGGTTGAATGACTAAATTTAATTTTACAGCCTTAAATAGCAATACAAATGGTGGAAATAAAGAATATATTATCCGTAATATGATCCAGGTAACATGATTGGCTTAAGCCTATATCCTTAACGTGAGCCATGTGCAGGGTCGAAAAACAATGGTAAACAATTATTAACTACCGTCTCATTCAGCCTCGTGATTAATTCTCAATTCAAGCATCCTTGTAGCGTTTTTCGTGGTTTCCCAATCCCATTCCTGGCATAATTATGCCGGGATGGTTCATAAGACCACAGCCACCTCCTTTCCAACTATACTACACTCGAGAAAAAGGAAATTAACACCCTCGAAGGAAGTTTTATAACCGGATGTCCTTTACGGGAGGTACAAAGTGGGGTATTATTATGGAATTGATTGGAGAATTTTCGCTCCGGGATGTTATGTGCATGTCATAATGCCGCGACAGTGATACGAGTGTACGGCAGGTGATGGAAGAGTATCGGGTGACCCAAATAGTGGCTGAGTGGTCCAGGTAATGTGAAAGAACAGGATTTGATACGCACTTCAAGCGCATGTCAATGACGGGCCTTGGTGTTGTCTCTCACTTATTTGTCACAACTACACTTGTGGCATGATCCAGATCAACGACTCGGCAGTGATTGGTATGCATGCGACTGCATTCTTTGGGAAGGTTACTTTGACCCAGAATCAGGCCAGGTCTTGTTTTCAGATGAGTCACTGTTGAACTTGGACTACTATGCTGGCCAGATAAGTGTTCGTCAGTATCTTGGTGAGTGCCATATTCATGGATGAATCATAAAGCTTCGTACCGCACGAACGGTGGCTGCGACGGAATGGAGAGTTATTGGTTATCACAGGCGACAATCATTGGTTTGCTCTGAGGGTACCTTCAACAGCGGGAGATTGCAGAAGCTGTAATGGTACCTTTCCTTCAGTACATTCCTGGCATTATATATCAGCAAGTCAACGCCTGACCACATGTTGCCCATAATGTCCAAACCGTATTTGTACCAGAGGAGATACTCCTTCTTTCTCGGCTTGCCCTTTCCACAGGTATGTCCGCGATGAAACACTCTGCTTCAGCAACCACAACCAACGAATTTTAGACTTAGATAGAAGTCGCTGGGCAGGCAATACCACATGAACACACTAACGACTATTTGATTTCATGTCGTGATGATTAGAAAATCGTACTACCACTCATGGCGGCTGACGTTAATATGTTTGCATTGGCCTGCAGTTGCCATATTTTTTGTACGACACCGTACGTTTTACGAGGTATAAATGTCATTCCCATCGGAATACTCCTTCCTTTCCATTGTATAGAGTGTATATTAAAATATAGACCATCTCGTGGTGCAGTGGCTACATTATTGGCTGCCAACCTATACGTCCATGGTTCGCTTCCCGGCTATGCCAAGAATTTGAATGTCTTGGGTATGGTCTCGTACGGCATCTAACAGCTTCGTGATCCTAATGGGATCCTGTCGGATGCTAAGGCAGGAGAAGGAGTGGAAAGGAACAGTCCTCTACCACACGAAAACTCGGAATCAGGACGCCTGGTTAGTGATCCCTTGTTATAACCGGGTTGCCTACATCCCTAGTGGCTATGGCCATGGTTTTAATTGTCCTCTTTATTTGCAGAATAATTAACAAGGAAATGAGTAAACAGGAATACATAAACTATTTTAACTTATTGCATAATATACGACTGTATTACGAAAAATAATGTATTAATTCACAAGTGTTAATTTTGATTTATTAAAACATTCCTATTTTCATATTCCCTATCTTACATTCCCTACAGTTCTTTTTAGTAATTTTTAGCCTATTTTCATCTTATGTGTATGTGTGGGTACGTGATGGGTGTCCCCCTAATAAAGGCTAAACTGCAGACGCGATTTCAATCAAACTCGGTAAGGAAAAACAACTACCTCACCCGATCTTCAAATTTTAATACGTCTCACCAATACAACATGGTGGCCGCGCGAAATATTTAACCAGCATTCTATAACTCTCAACTGTTGCTCATATCACCCTATAACTTTGTGTAGGGATAGATAATACTAAGGTAGGTTTCCCTATCTGACATTTAAAACCCTGTTAATTACAAAACCACAGTGGTGGCCAAGCGAAGTAAAAATATTTCAATGGCATTGTCTCATTATTTAAGCATCCAAGTGCAGGGTAACGTGGTGCGGTAAATGTATATACAGGATTAAATCTTCTGCCATCTAATTTCATTCCAATGTTGTCATAAACACAAGATGTCGGCTATGGGAAATTTTCAAAAGAGGTTATTAGCCTACTTTTCACATTTTGCAAAAATGAGGAAAAAGTAGACTTATGAGATCGATCCGGGAAAATGTGTGTCTGTCTGTCTATCTGTCTGTCTGTCTGTCTGGCTGGCTGTGTGTGTGTCCCCCCCTATCAACTCCTAAACGGCTGCAGAAATCAAAACTAAATTTAGTATGTGTAAAGATGTGCACCGGAATATCTCACGTCCATATTTGAAAATGATGTCAGTGCTACCAACTGCTGAAAAAACGCACTAGAAATTTGAGCTCCATGTTGGATATCTTGCAAGGTATGCTTGGGAGCTATTCCAAAATTGGCACACATGTAGATAATACTATTTCAGTTTAATTTCCAGGAGGCCATACATGACAGTGTTGCCAAAATAATTTTAAGCCTTCTGATAAGTCCAATGTTTAAATGCATATAACTTCTACACTATCAATTGGATTTCAACCAAAGTTTGTATGTAAAATGTGTACATAAACAGATATGACTGAGTGTATTCTTAAGAGCCACCAGGGCTGCCAACTGTTAATAATTGTTCTCTCTATTTTTTTTCCAAATACCAATATATCGGAAAGTATGCAAGCCGACAGATTTAAACTATGCACTCGTATAATCTGACATTTTAGATTAATTTGGAGTAACTTATATACTTCCGTTCTACCAACATGATTATAAGGTTACTGATAGTACCAATTTTTAAATACATGTAAGTTCTATACTATCAGTTGGATTTCAACCAAATTTCGTATGTGCAATGTGTAACATAACAGATATGACTATAAGTATTGTTAAGAGCAATCAGGGCTACCAACTGTTAATAAATGCTGTCTATATTATTTTTACCTTAATATCAATATATCAGAAAGTATGCAAGCCAACAGCTCTATACTTTGCACACGTATAGCACCTGACATTCTAGATTAATTTGGAGTAATTAATATAAGTCAGTGCTGCCAACATGATTCTATGCCTGCTGATAAGACCAATTTTTAAATACATGTAACTTCTATACTAACAAATTGATTTCATCCGAAATTGGCACAACAAGATATCATAATATTTCCGATTATTTCTGACAAGCACACGCATGACATTGTTGCCAACATGCTTTTACGCGTGCTGATAGATCCAGTGTCTAACTGCATGTAACGTCCAATGGACTTCAACCAAATTTTGTATTCTGTACCTTAAGAGATGGAACTAAGAATATATTCAGTCACCAGGGCTGCCAACTGCAGTGCTCTATTAGGCTACATTATACCAGGTATATTTTGAAATAATTAGATATTTCGATATTACCAACTTAATTTCGTCATTATTCTAGATAGATTCATATACTGTAGAATAATCATTGGAATGAAAAGTAGGCTGTATAGTTCTTCACGGAACTTCTTGTTGTTTTTATTTTTTTTGTTTTTTTTGGTGTTCTAATCGTGTGATCGAAGTGAACGTTTGCATAATGAACACACGTAATAATTTTAATCAACTGGTTCATAACTTTACGGTTTACATATATCGCAATCCAACAATGCGATCATCCAAAGTAATTCACTGGTTCTCAATGTCTATGAACCTATTACAGCAATCAAACTTAAATGTTGTATGTTCATAGAAGCCATTAAAATAAGTTCATTTATGGGACTTTCAATAACCTGATGCGCACAAAACTAACCTAGCAGCCACGCGAAATTTAAATATTTACGGTAAATGAATATTTCTGGTGACTTTATCACCTACTGCTGTGACATATGGCACGGTATATCTTCACACAACGTTTAAGATATTGACGTGTAATTTAATTCAATGAGAGCTTAAGAATAGCAGTTTTGCAAAAATTTTGATTTACGTTTATATTTCTCGTTCCCCAAACAAGCCATAGAAATGTAGAACCACCATACTAGTGTTTATCTGCGGCCATTTCATTCTATAGTCTATATATTGTACCCATCCAAAGAATGGAGATATGTTTCTTTTTACGGACTCGGCTAAACTCAGTTTGGGGCATGTTACGTTCTCCCATGGATGGTAATAACACATCAGGGGTTTGAGAAAGGACTGGCATCTACAAAGAACAATAAAACAAATAGTATTTTACTAAATTTATTTGAAAGGCAAGTGAAAATATAATCCTAAGATCCTACAATCCCTTTACAATTGAACTACAAACAAAGTTCTACTAAACACACACAAATAAAGTTCTATATTCACACAATTAATTAATCCCTTCACATTTGATTAATTCCTTCCGATCTGTGTTCTCACCTCTCACTAAAGTCTGTAACTTTATCATTCACTTTCTTCAAATTATTTCATTTATTTCAACTTTTTCCATTTATTTCAAATTTATCACAATTACCAATTCATATTTTCATTACCTGACTCAAAATTTCAAACATTAAATCACTCGTTTTAATCGTTTATAAACCTCAAATCCGCACATGTCAATTCCAGATCCCCACAAGCCAATCTCAGATCCTCACATGTCAATACCAGATCCTCACATGTCAATCTCAGATCCCCACAAGCCAATCTCAGATCCTCACATGTCAATCTCAGATCCTCACATGTCAATCTCAGATCCTCACACGTCAATCTCAGATCCTCACATGTCAATCTCCGATCCAATATACCATATGTTAGGGCATGTATCCTAAGTTGCAACCAAAATAATGCTTATTTAGGGGTACATGAGAGTTTATTATTATTATTATATGTTGTCAGAAATTGTATTTTCCAGTATCAATGTTATCTAGGATTATTTTGTTACTCACTCAAAATTCTATAACATGACCTACTAACCTGATTATTAATAAGAACTGTTCTATTTAACAAGGTGTCTTACCTCATTTTACAATAAAGAGATAATCCGTTTCCAAATACTTTGGCTTTACTCGCCCAAAGTTTACGAGCTGCCTTGCCCGATACCAGACCTTCTGCCGTTAATTTATGGTGAAGATCGGCTTTCAAACTCCCCCATTTTCAGCATGGCCGCCAGCTCTCTGGAGGTGTGGTAACTTCCCGTGACCCTCATAGACATTCCATTCCATTAACCACTCAGTTGCAATGACATAGACAATGATATCATATTCACTTATTTACTCATTTACTAGAGGGTTTCAAACATTTCATTTCTGCTACTAGATCTCTGTAACACATGATTCTTACTTTATGAAATTTTCCCAACTGGATACTCCAATAATGGATTGCTATCACACAGGCTGATATTCCTTAATAGACGGCTAGGCAAATGGACTGCATTCCTCCGCTAACAATCTCATACGTGTGGTGTCAAAAATTACCATGGTGCTAAATAGCAGAAATCAACGATTTGGCACGCTCGAGACGGGATTCGAAACCGGTCCACGTCTGCTCTGACTTCACTGGTGCTCCCTGGCACTTCAATATCTTTGGTGCATTACTAGCACTACTTTGACGATTACATCACTTTACCTTTGGTACCTTACTAGCACTATGCCGATTACAACACTTTACTCTTCCTTCACGTGTCTAACACAACGTGAGAATACATTCTGGGTGCCTTCCAAGCACACTGCGACGACACACCTAGCCTTCCCATTATCCATCGTAGAGATCCTCTACTGTTACATCCTCTCCTTTCAACCCTATGCCTTATAAACATTTACTTTGCCTCATTATTATTCTATCGTAACCCTTCATTACTCTGATATATTGTTCTACCTTCTGGTGGTATTTAACAAATTGTGTTTCTGGTCACACTTTTCTACCTTCCCTCACATCTGGGTTTGACAAATGAATTATTTAATCAAACTTTCCTTAATCTCTCTCCCTCTCTATTGAGTTTAATTGGTCGACCCTGTCCCTAGTTTCCTCTCTAGAACTCCGGGTCCCTTGTATCATTACTTTACACATATTAAATTTGTAATGGTGCATAGTTCTACTTTGCACACTTAATCAAATGTGGTACTTACATTTTTAGTGTGGAGGCATTACCCAACCCAAAGCCTTTCACCCATCCTACGATGGCTTTTACTCCTCCATCTCCCCGAATTGACAATGACCTTTAACCCAATCTACCTTACACTTGGCGCTGAGATAACACACATTTTCACACTTTTTTACACTTTCCATTAAATTTGATGACACTTGAGAATTTGCATGCACCTTAATATTGCACAGCACTTCAAAATTTGCTTCCACCTAACACTTCATCAATTTATTTACGCTTTCTTCCTTGGTTTCCCCGTCCAATCCTATTTATACCGGTGATCTCACGTTAACTGTGATGGTCATCCTAGCCTTTCGTCAACCCGATTGAAAGCCACTGTCCTCTGGCTTATTATTCCCAATGAAGTAGGTAGCTCCGATCTCTAGGTTGGTGCTCAATTTCAATGTTCTAACGATCAAACTGACGCATGTTTCTCGCGACCCTCAACAATGTAGCCTAACTTGCACGGTGAAGGATTCATTTCACTCGTGGGTAGAATACCAACTTTCGTGAGCGGTTCTACTTTGAAACGCTCCTCCGGAGCCATGAACAGCGTGTACACCCTATGGTGTTCTGTTAACTAGCGTAATTTTACTGGCTTCAAATTGTGTTATTATTTTAATAATCGTTTGACAGCTTGTCAAACTTTACTTTGCTGTAAGTTGATATTTCTTTTGTCAGACAACTTGTGTTGTTTTCGTATTACCAGGTCGCGGAGTAACGTGACTTTCCCGGCCTCACTGACAGACAACTTGTGTTGATGGCATCTCAGATCGACGCATATATACAATGAATGGCAAAATAGTTCCAGACGCTTTGAAGTCAGGAGCTGATTTCCTGAATCGGGCCTCCTAAATATTTAACTTCTGGCGGGTATTATAGATAATTTTTGCGGTGAGTTCACTCATGTGCAGTGGTGGAGCTAGTGGGTGGTCTGTAGGACTGCAGCCCCCCCCCCCCCCCCTCGGTTCTGCACACGTACGTAATTTACACGAAGCAGCATTACATATTCGATTGGGAAATAATGCCAATCCATTCTGCGAGTTCCTTTAGCACTTGATTTTCAACTCCGGAATAGCGCAATAATTGAATGCTTCTCTTCGCATGATAATGTCGTATGATTCCACTTCCCTCTCTTGGGACTGACAGGACATGGCACTGTTATCTGGCCATAAGGCATTGTATCCGCTTCCTCCTCCGTATGTGCTATAAGGCGCCCGCCAACCCCGCTCTAGTGGTTTGCATGCATTGCAGACCAGTGTGTCTTACTTGTTGTCCACTGGTCGCAATAGTTGCCTTGTAACAACAACATGAGTATTGTTAAATCATTGCAGTTTTTAAAAACTAACAAACTTAACAGAATAAACCTTCATGAAAAGTGTGCTAATACAGTTCGAGGAAGACCTACCCCAGAAATGAAAATCTCCCACACTGGTAAGAGCCGTGACAAAGATTACACAAGAATTTTCAATCCAGATGTATATAGTAAACTTGAATGGTTGTGTGGTGCGAAGTTCAAACTGCACTTTTTTGTTTGTTTCCCGTGCCTTATTTTTGGAAATGCCAGTGAAGGAGCAAACAGTGCGTAGCTTGATACAGGAGGTCGTGATCTGAAGAGACTTAGTGATAAAATAAAGAAACATGAAAAATCAGAAAATCATTTGAACAGTGTGCTAGGCTTAGCTCTTCTAGGTTCCGTAGATGTGTGCCAGGGTTAAAGTAAGGCTTATGAGGAAGCTGTAAAACGTCATAACAATGAAGTAAGCAAAAAATTGGCAAGAACTATCCAGAATAATAAACTGTATTACGTTTTGTGGGTTAAACGAACTGGCGTTGAGAGGACATGACGAGAGGCCAGACTCCGAGAATCCTGGTATATTTCTGAATTTAATTAAATACTCGAGTGAACTAGACTCTGTTTTTAAGTCAAATCTAGAGAGTGTTTCGTGTTTCAAAGGAACACCGAAAATGATCCAGGAAGAATTGTTGCAGTGTATGCTGGAGGTATGTGGAGAGGTTGTTTTGGAGGGGGAATCCCAGTCTGAATTTGTAGTAAGCATGGCTGACGAGACGAAGGATGTGTGGGATGGATTTCAGCTTGTTCTTGTGCTAAGGTACTGTGATTTGCAAGGTAATGCTGCAGAACGGTTTAGGAGATTTTTTAATCATTCTGTTCAAAATGCAGAGGCTATTTCAGAATGTATTATTTCTCAGCTTGGCGTTATTCTGAAAGATAAGAAGAATAAACTCATTGCCCAGACGTATGATGGCACGTCTGTTATGAGTGGTGCCGTCAGTGGCGTGCAGACGAGAGTTAAAGAAGTGTACCTGAACGCCCATTTAATACATTGCTTTGCACACCAACTTAGTTTGACAATGGAGAGAGCTGCTAAGCAAAACACGAAAGCAAGAATATTTTTTGCAAATTTGTCTTCAATACCGGCATTCTTTTCCCGATCACCCCAAAGAGAGTCTGTTTTAGATTCTTGTGCGGCTAACCGGATACCTGCTGTTTGAGCCACAAGATGGAATTTCAAATCGAAAACAGTCAATACTGTATTCGAGAAAGAAGATGCTTTAATAGATTGCTTTGAACTACTGATGGAATCTGAGTCTTTAAGTGGCATCACAATCAGAGAAGCATTGGCTTTGTACAAGTACCTTCAGGGTGAAGAGTTCAACATCTGGCTGAAATTCTTTTATCATATCATGCCTCATGTTGATATTTTATACAATCAACTTCAAAATCGGCAGGCAGATGTAGGAAAAATTCGTTGCCATGTTTCAAACTTTGTTAAAACTGTTAATGATGTGAGAAGTACAATACTAGACTCCAACGAAAATTCTGAAACCGGAAATTTAAACAAACGACGCCATGTTCAGGAAACTGCGACAAGAGTGTCTGCAGCCAAGGAAGTCTGTGATGTCATCATAACCCAGGCACATAGCCGGTTTGAATTTACTAACCGTCTCCAAGTGTCAACTCTGGTGATGCCCTCAAATTTTTCTTCCTTCAAATCAGATTTTCCTGAGAAAGAGCTAAATGACTGAGTACGACTTTTTCCTACTTTTGACAAAGAAAAACTACAAACTGAGCTATCTGTTTTATACTCCAGAGAAGAATTCAGAGCACTGTCTGATGCTTCATCTCGAACAATCTTCAGTCATCACTTTCAGAAGTAGTGAAACTTCTTCGCATTGTAGCAACTCTGCCGACCACCACGAGTGAACTAGAAAGGAGTTTCTCAGCCATGAAGAGGATAAAAACGTACCTCCGCAGCACTATGGGTGAAGAAAGACTTACAGCTCTGGCAATGCTGTCAATGGAAACTACTTAGATAAGAAATATACCAAATTTCAATGAGAAGGTTATCAACAAATTTTCAACCTACAAGTCTCGCCGAATGCAGCTCATCTATCAATTAGGTAAAGTTCAGTAATTATTCATGCAGTTCCCCCTTGTGTTAAAAGCACGAGCCACCACTGCTCATTTGATTCGGAATCAAATCCGATCACTAGATTGATTAATAAGGGCTACGCGTACCCTGGCTAAACTGACGCTACCCAGTGGGGAATCCCTATGTTCGCCTTCAAATTCTACACTGACGAACGATACCCTGTGCTGGTCCGCAGCCATCCTGAATTTGCCTTAAAAGGAGACATTTCATCGTGTTAATTTCCACTTTATATTTCTCCCTGCGAAACGGTCTCCTAATTAAAATTTCTTCATGTGGTTCATCAGATCTCAATAAGGGTACGCGTAGTTTGTCTCCTACTCCTCTCTCAACCATTGTTCTACGGCTCCAGCTCATCAGAGCGGGGATTCTCTTGGCTTGGAAAAAATCCAACGAGTGACATTTATCGCCATCTGGAGCCGTGGAAACACTCCTACCTTTTGGGCAATTAGTTGACTGTCAACTCAGCCTGACTTGGTGGATTTCAGCCTCGAACTGGTCTAAATGTACTGGACCCTTCAGTATAGCCTATTTGTTCATTTCATGATTCATTATTTTTGATAATCTCCTTTAAAATTTCGAAATATCACAATTTTCTTGCATCTCCTTTAAGGTGAGAAACACCTGATTTGGGGTGGGAAAAAAAACCAAATTTACAATTTTACTGTTTTTGAATAATTTTTTGTATTTGGATAATTCAAATACGTTGAAGAAATGAAAAAAGTCTTAAAAATGTGCATGTTATGACTCTTTTTGTAATCATGTTACTCTTTGAAAAGACACGCACAAGTTTATCTCGGCTCATTCTTTTGCGGATAATTTCTGAACTACTGGAGGTAAATTTTTGAATGCACTACCATTTCGCTTGGTAGGTTCTCACCTTAATTAAACATTTCCCTATCAGTTAGGGTCCTTGATTCCTTTAATTCAATTTTCAATTTGGTAGCCGTGAAACAGCTTTAAATATATTCACTGTGTTGTATTCCATCTCAATTTTTAACATTTGTCCCAGCAGCTTTCCTCTTCCCTATGCATCTCATGGCATAAACGTACCTGATATTGACTTCATAACCATGATCAGTAGGCTCTGTTGTAACAAAGTTAATCGAAGAAACTAACACACTTGTATTCGGATGGTTAAATTGCAAGAAAAGTCAATTAAAAAATTTTAAATTTAAATTTCGCATCGCCGCCATGTTGGATTTGTGCTCACCACGCTATAGAATTAGTGATTGAAGACATGACTAATAGGGAAGGAGAATAGAGAGGAATCTTTAAAGGACT
Source organism: Meconema thalassinum (assembly GCA_946902985.2). Classification (NCBI taxonomy): domain Eukaryota; kingdom Metazoa; phylum Arthropoda; class Insecta; order Orthoptera; family Tettigoniidae; genus Meconema; species Meconema thalassinum. The sequence continues at coordinate 800,491,668 of OX336389.2, read as the reverse complement.
ATGGAGGATGCAAATAATCCAGATTATGGGACAGGAAAGTCTTGAGAACCTTCACACGTAAGAAATTACACTGAAAAACTTTAGCTTCAATTTTCTCAGTTGTATATTTTTTTGTACTTTGGTACCATTTTTGAGAAACGTTCTTATGCTAGGCCACTGAAACTTTTTCTGTGGCTTAATACTCCTCTGCGAATGGTAATACGAAGGGATTTTTCAGTATGTTACCTAAGAATAAAGTTATGAAATTTTTAAAGGAAATATTTGGAAAAAATGTATTTTTAAAAACTTCATTCTGAAAAACTATCCAATTTCCGTAAATAATCCTTCCTATTATTACAGAGAAAGATGCATACAACAATCTCTGAAAATTCCATTGTAATAACCCAAATAGGTTTTGAGTAGGCTACTCTGAACCAAAAAATTGAAAGTTTAACATGGGCAAGATAGGGAGGTGGTTCTCACCTTAATTAAACATTTCCCTATCAGTTAGGGTCCTTGATTCCTTTAATTAAAGTCCTGGGTTGAAAGCTTGCCTCCATGCCTTGCAAGGGCACAATATCAAACAATACAACATGGCGTCCATGCGATACATTTAACCGGTTCACAATATCTCCGAAACTATTTATATTGTCGTTGTTGTTGAATATTTAGGGGCTTTGCGACATCGTAGTCATGTATCTTCGTGTACTTGTGTGTGTACGGAATTTGTCTGACGACATGTTTTACTGTGCTGTCTGCACTAGAGTGTGTATTTGTAATTAAGGTAGTATTTTGGTAGGAAGCGCCCATGGCATTAAGTTAGGAACCATCCCGGCATATTCTTGGAGTAGAGGTGGGAAACCACAAAAGGACACTTCCAGTATGGCCGAGGTAGGAATCGAACCCACTTCTCCTGAGTTTTTTTCTCAAGAGGCTGAGGTGAAACAAAACTATTTAGGCACTCAAACCGAAATTTTGTATAGTACTAGAGGACTATCAATTAAGTACATATAGGCTATCCGACTCTCATAATCGTTAGAAACACAAAAATAACATTGCGGCCAAGAGATTTCGAATATTTCAAATGACTTTCCAAGCGAGAGTAATGAAGCTTAGCACAGCGAAACTTCATTCAGATCTTAGTATAGAGACTTCTTATGTCCATTAATTGAACGCTTATTTTCTAAAAATCAAGATGGTCATCATCATCCTCTTGTACAGTTTCCAGCCCCAGGCTGGGTCTGTTTGGAACATAAGCCTCGCCACTTAGTTCTTTCTTCCCACCACCTCTCCGCTGTCACTCTGGTCCAGTCCTCGCCTCTCTTCTTGACACATTCCTCCACTCCTTTCAGCCATCTATCTCTTGCTCTTCCCCTTGGTCGTTTCACCTGCTTCTGCATCTCATGTATCCTCTTGGGAATCTTCTTCTCATCCATTCTCTTTAAGTGTCCATACCACCTCAGTCTTGATGTCTCAATCCTACCTAGCAAGGGCTCCTCTTTCACCATTTCCCTGACCTTTTCATTCCTCACCCTGTCTCTTCTTGTTACTCCGATCCTACTTCGCAGGAACTTCATTTCACCTGCCTGTATTCTGCTTATGTCTCTTTTCTTCATTGTCCACGTTTCTGAAGCATAGGTCAGCATCGGGATATAGTAGGTTCTGTATAACACTTCCTTGCTTTTTTGAGGGACATCTTTATTCCACACTAAGCTCCTAATGCTTCTCAGAAATGCTTCTGCCTGTCTGCCACGTTCCGTAATCTCTTTGTCATTTCTCCCATTTTTCTCCCCTATACTTCCCAAGTACTTGAGACTTTCCACCTTCTTCAGCTGTCCACCTCCAAGTGTTATCCCACTCATTGGTCTGTCCTTTTTCCTGGTCGTTAACAGGATCTCACATTTACTGATGTTGAACTTCCATCCGTACTCTCCCACTGTTTCTTCCCAAGCCTTCAGTTGCTCCTGAATTTCCTCCTCCTTGTTTCCCCAGACCATGAGATCATCTGCAAACACCATTGCTTTCATCTTATCGTCTCCTATCTTTCCTGCTATCCGTGTCATTACCTCGTCCATAACCACAATAAAGAGAAGGGGTGACAGCGCACTACCCTGTTTCAGGCCACTCATTTGTCTGAACCAGTCTGTTCTTTCCCCTCCAACTTTCACACAACTCACACTTCCACAATACATCTCCTTCACTCTGCCTACAGTCTCCTTTTCCACTCCCGTGTTTTCCATTGCTTTCCAAACCTTCTCCCTACACACACTATCATAGGCCTTTTCGATGTCCAGGAAGGCCATCAGCAGATCCTCTCCAAATTCGTAGTGGTATTGCTGGAGCTGTCTCACTGAAAATATGAGATCCACTGTTGATCTCCCAGGTCTGAATCCATACTGCTCCTCTCTCAATTTTCTCTCCACTTTGGCTCGTATTCTACTTTCTAATATCTTTTCATATATCTTGGCAGAGTGAGGTATGAGTGTGACTCCCCTGTAATTTCTGCACTCCTTTCTGCTTTCTTTCTTAAATATTGGGACAATTAATCCTTTCTTCCAATCTTCTGGGGTCTTTTTCTCCTTCCATATCACCCTCATCACACGGTACAGCCACTGTTTCCCAACCTCCCCTGCTGCCTTCACCATTTCAACGCTCACTTCATCCACACCTGGTGCCCTTCCTCCTTTCATCTTGTCTATAGCCATTTCCAGTTCTCTCCAAGTCAGGTCCTTTTCCATTCCTGTGTTGTCTTCTCCTTCTTCCAATACATTGTCTTCCTCCCTAAGACCATTTGGATTCAGCAAATCCGCAAAGTACTCTTTCCACACTGTCTTGAGTGCCTCTTTGTTGTGTACCTCATTTCCGTTTTTGTCCATCATTACCACATCCTCTCGCAGACCTCTTCTCTTACTTTTGACCATCCCATAAAGTAATTTCTTATTTCCTCTGCTGTCTTTCTCCATCATCTCTGTCCACTTTACCATCCACTTCTTCCTCTCCTCTGCGACAATCGTGTTTGCTTCTTTCTTCTTTATCTTATAATCTTCCCTTGTCAGATCAGTTCTTTCCTGGAACCACACTCTGAAAGCCTTGTTCTTCCTTCCCACAGCTTCTTTTACTCTCTCATTCCACCATGGTGTTTCTTTACACCGCTTTCTGTTGCTTGTGCTTCCACATACTGCCACTGCAGCTTCCACCATTGTGTTTTTGAAATGCTCCCATTCCTCTTCCCCTGTTTTAGGATTGTCTGTTGGCATTCTTTCCCTTATTATCTTCTGGAATTCTTCCTTGACTTCCTTTTCCTTGAGTTTCCTTAATTTGATTCTCCTTTCCTGGTACTCTGTCCTCTTGCTATCCTTAACAACTCCCAGGTTCATTACAAGTATTCTGTGGTCGCTATCTAAGGCCTCTGATGGTATTACCTTTATATCTGTGACACTTCTCTTCATTTCCCAGTCGTACAGCATGTAATCTACCAAAGATTTCTTTGTTAAATCACTGCTGTACCACGTTACCTTGTGGCTTTCTTTCTTCCGGAACCAGGAGTTGCCTACCGCTAAACCGTTTCTCTTGCAAAAATCCAGCAACTTTCTCCCTTCGTCATTCCTGCTACCCCATCCTTCTGCTCACAATACATTTTCATATCCTTGCCTTTCACTTCCTACATGTGCATTCAAATCTCCCATGACAATGATGCTCTGCCCATTCAACTGCTGTTGTAGCTCCTCCTCAAAGTCTTCCTTCTCGTGAGCTGTACATCCAACTTGAGGGGCACATACCTGGGATATCTCCAGGCTTCTTCCCTTTACAGTTACTCTGATCTTCATGATCCTGTCACTTATTCCCTTTACCTCTTCCTTCATTCCATCTCTCACAACTACTCCTACTCCGCTGCTCCTTCCTTCACTGTTCCCACTCCAGTACAACCGGTATCCTTTCCTCAGTTCTCTGCGACCTTCTCCTTTCCATCTTGTTTCTGCCAAGCCCAGTACATCCAGTTTTCTTCTCTCCATCACATCTACAATCTCCTCCACTTTTCCTGTCAGTGTCTGTATGTTTAATGTCCCAACTCGTAGTCCATTAGCATATCCGGGTCGTCGTCGTTTGCATCCGTCCTTTCCGAGGCCTGTTCCTGGTTTGAAAGCAAATATGATATCCACTACTGGCTGGCTTCAAAATTTCAAAACGTTATATTTTTATCTATCCTATCCTATTCAAGCGATTGAAGAAGAGATTAGTACGATGGGATATTATAATAATCATTATCCAATGGCACTAATTTTTGTAACACGCGTTTCTTAAATCATTGAAGCCGTGCACTTGCCCTTCCATAATATAAATTCCCGTGACTCGTTACCGAAAGATGCCATCTCCAGGGAGGATTCTGAATAACCGGTACTGAAAGTGATACATTCTAGCACATACTTTCCCTCTGTAATGGAGTTGGTGGAGACGGAGATCGTGTACTAAAAGCTATTTAGTTCGTGGCATAGAAAATCCTTTTAATAGGTGAGAGAGTATTTAATGAGAAAAACCAGTAGGATATATCAAAATAGCTTATTCAATTTTTCACGGTACTACTTGTTTTCTTTAAATCCGACTTGAGTGAGAATGGATAGTAGAATGAATTATTGGTTCCCATTAGGATAATTTAGGATAAGCTGGATGAAGCTAAAATCTTTCACCGCTATTGTGAATACGTGTATCATATACCGCACTAGGTGTTATACATTGATATGGTTCAGTCTGGAGGATATCATGTAAACAGATTGGCTGATGGAGTGGACAAGATTGAAATGAGACATTAAATTGAAATTGTATTGTCTAACTAATTGGAACTTGGAAAGGAAATTTAGGGAGATAAAGGTGAATTTTTTCGGAGAAGGTAGTCGAATTCTTGGTAGGGGACACCAAACTGTAGCAGATAAGACAGCTAAAATAAAGGTCGCATGAATGATAGCTGCGATAGGATCAATGACCGTAGGATACTAGTAATAAAGGGATAACGGTTGTTACAATTACACACGTTAGATGAGTCACTTTGTATTAAATCTTGGGACCATGTCATGCAAATAAAGGAGGAAGGATTAGGCTATCTAGAACAGCCCAGAATATGTCAGTTAAATGTAATATTTTTGAAGGACGTTTGCAATGTCACGTCAGGCAAGAGAAAAAAGGTAAGGTTGTGAGAGTTGATTCCAGGCTGCCTGCAAGTGTATTCGGAACAGCACTAGCATTGTTGGACTTCGTCTCTCCTTCTCTATTTCCACACCAATGCACACACTGTTTTCCTACCAGGGAACTAAGCAAAAGAGCAGCTGTGTCCTACTTTAACTTACCTTTCTTCGTGAGTGACCATTGCAAGAGCAGCTTCCGGAAATTTGTAGTAAATGGCATAATCTATTGCACTCATGTCCATGGAGTTGTAAAGCAGTTTGCATTCCATTGAAAGCAGAAGGGCTATGGCGTTTGGCTTGTTCTCCATGGTGGCCAGATGCAATGCGGTATTCTGTAAGACAAGAAGTATAGTACCAATCTTCATACATGAAATACAGATACATCAGAGCTACATTTCGTTGAAAATAGTACTTAATAAGGAACGATTCCTCTAGAAATTTTCAGGAAACATCCAAAAAAAAATCTTCATAACGTTATAGCTACAACCTTTATGTGACTAGACAGTCTCAGTTTTATTTATTAATCTTGCTATGAGTAATAACTGCAAAGACACTTTAATCATAAATGAACCACAAATAATACTGGTGCAATGGTTCTAACTATGATTATGACAATAGATCACTGAGTTCCTTTTTCAAGTTGTAGTATATTAACCTATCACGTCATGAGTTTGCTCTTGATATCACACTCTAATCTCGATATCTATATTAACCGTCTATTATGGCATTGCAATGTCCCTTTTACAACTGATACCTGCGTGAAATCCATTCCGCTCCCCTTCAATACATTGCACATGCTGATTTAGGCTATGCTCTTTCGTAATGTTCGAAACGTTGCATACAATACTTACTTCTATTGAAAGAACTATTCATATAATGCCCTCTCTCTCTAGTTGGTATAATAAATATTCCGTTGAATTACTGAGGGTAGAGTGTCTTGATGGTACAATTGTAAAGCTGATTGCCTCTCACCAAGGTGGTCCGGGATCGATTCATGTGTGATGTGGTGACTCACGTTACATAGAGGTTCCATGGCTTAAAATCGTGATATAAAGGGTCACTAAATGTGCATGCTAACCAAGAGTGGGAAATCGGCTCACGGCAATCCCAGAAAGATTGACAAGTTCTGAGAAGCACAGTAAAAAATAAAGGTTATAAAATTATGAAATTCTTAAATGCTCCATTTATTGCCGTGTGTGGTACGTTTTATATATATTTTTAAGGTAAACTGAATAAAACGATACCGATTTATTTTGCTATACATTTCAGTTGATCAAAGCACAGGCAGGGGTCCAAATAACTTGGGCGGTTAATATTGATTAAACTACTGAAACATCTTAAAAAAACAAATAAATAGGACACACTTACAACATAATATGCACTAGATAAAGTCATACATTGGGGTATTACATACTTCTTTGGTCTTGCGAACATCTCCAGATCTATATTAGTAAATTTGATTATATGTTTAGTCACAGTTAGTTAGTTAGTTAGTTAGTTATTGTTGTTTTAAGGGGCGGAATAACGAGGCCATCTGCCCCTACTGTAAGTGCAAGATAACACCTCAATATTATTTACGTCTTTCTGAAAAAGTACGCGTTCTTTGAGTGAAATGGAGTTCAATAGAGGCAACCTGCGACATCTTTCATAATCAGATAAGTTTGTGTTGAAAATATAGTGTTTTGGTACGTTTTCAAACATTCTGTTAGGTGTATCCCCAAAAGCCAATCATTATCAAAACTCCTTCATTAATAACAGTAATATAATCACAGTACAGTTCAATAACGCCAACCATGTCTGATATAAATAGTATCTGTTGGTTTATACATTAACGAATAAAACATACCATTCCCTCATTATCATTTTATATAGTGAAGTGTATAATTTCGAATTGAAAGAATAAGCCTAGGCCAATTGATATTTACCACCTACGGAAATTTAGCTTCCATCTACGTGTTGAGTGACTGACAAGCAATCCTTGCATAGATACTAATTTGGCAACACGGAAATAATGGCTTTTACATATTCTTAAATGTATTCATTCCCCGTTCGTATGTTTCGGAGAACAACATATCCGAAAGCATGTCGTTCGTGAAGTGTATATTGGTAATAATTCCTTTCATATTGTAATTGTATATTCAATTATTTTTAAATATAATTCATTAAGGTTTTCACAACCTCCTCATAATTTAAATACGTCACTGAACAACGCTGTATAGCTCTTTTTTTTGGCAAATTGAGTTGATGGCCAAACTATTTTGTATGAGGCATTCTCCGCGTGCTGACGTGGAAAACACGGCCAAATGACATTTTGAATCATCACGTTGCTAGGCTATAAGTTTGGCGCCAAGCGGAAAAACGCTGTACAGCACAATGGTGTGTACAACATGGCGAGTGCGGGAGATGTTGTGTTGAGTCCTAGTAGTGTAAATCGATTGAACAAGAAAACGTAAATTAAACGTGAATGAGTGGAAGGATATTAAACGCAAGAAGTTGAGGGATCAGGGAAAGGCAAGTCGATGTGGGTAGAATATCCCTACTCTATGGTACTGTCATAGCTATGTGGTTAATGCAAAGCCAGGTTGGTGAGTGTGTGTTGTTGTTGTTGATGATTTATATAGGGGCCCTGAGACATCGCGGTCATGTAGCCCCGTGTACTTGGTTTGTGTGAAATTGATTTGATAACCTTTGTTAATGTGATGGTTGTAATTGTGTGTGTAGTTCTAATTCAGATGAGGATTCGGAAGGAGGTGGCCTTGGCTGGCATTCGCTCGGAGTAGAACTGTAAAACCACGGAAAACCACTAACAGGATGGCTAAGATGGGAATCGAACCCACCTCTCAGTTTTGCCTCAGGATGTTGAGTACACCCCGTTCCTGCCCTCAGACCAGAATTAAATTTCTTGCTATTTTGTAGGGTCCATATTCGTACTAGATAACAATAATAAATGGAAATTATAGTTTGATATATGTTATGTAGATGGAATAAATGTAATCTCTGTGTAATTTCCCGCGGCGTGGGAAAACTCGTTAAATCGTGCAACACGGCCGCGAAGGCAGCTGCAACAAATCCGGAGATCGCAGCTTTGTATTCCGATGCTGAAAGGGGCTATCCTGGGTTTTTTTTCACACTCCCTCCATATAAATGCTGGGATAGTACATTACTTCAAGTCCCGGGGCACCTACCTCATCCTTGTCCCTAATACAGTTATACACACCACTACAGTCACCACATAAATACAGGTTATCAGATAAGTACAAAACACATCCAACTACTCGAGGCTGATGACAAAGATGACGCAAGCTCCTAAACTGTATTAACAACAAATCACTGTGTAATGGAATAGATTAGAAAATTATTTCTGTCATTATTGTTCACGTATATTATGTCTGCTACGGGGAGTGGAGTTGCTCACGTCCGTAGGTCTTAACCTGAAATTACCCTACACGTGCTCCCTGGGTGGTGCTAAACGAGCAACAGTGATCAGGCTGCCAGACTATCCTAGCGATCTCCTGGCTATTGTACAAGAAAATGAAAAATCATTCAAATGGTTCTTTTCAGAACCAACAGGCAAAGACCTTCGGGCCTACGCTTACAGTTCTTCATCTAAATATAGAAGGCATAAGTAAATTCTAATGCCACTAATTGTCAAAAATCCTACGAGATGAAAACATCGATGTGGTTGCTATTCAGGAAACACATGTGGTGGACGAACATCAATTACAAACCAGAGGGCAAATATCAGGATATGATATCGTAGGTGCGACATACCACCATGCATATGGCACAGCTACATATGTTCGCAGCACCATTGAAAATGCGTCATTGCTCACATCTAGCTCTAAATATGACATTCACACTGTTGTCATCAAAGTTGGAGATTTCATCATTACAAACATCTACTAGCCTCCACTTTCTCCGTGGCCCTCCCAGATGATTCAGGTACAAAACCATCCAGCCATCTATGTGGGAGATTTCAACAGTCACCATGTAGAATGGAATTATAGTGCCACCGATTCTAATGGAGACACTCTTATGAATTGGGTCGAGGAACATGACATTCATCTTATATTTGATGCAAAAGATAGAGGTACATTTAGATCTGCCGCATGGAGAAAGGAGTTCAACCCAGACCTATGTTTTGTTTCCAGTGATCAAAATAAACAACCTCTGTTTACTTCACGGAAAGTACTTCAAGATTTCCCACGTAGTCAACATCGTCCTGTGCGTCTTGAGGTTGGAATGCAGATACCTCTGGTAACTTCTTATCCTCGCCCACGATGGAACTTCAGGAAAGCAGACTGGAAAGCGTTCTCGAGTGACCTTGATAAATGTGTCAGATGGATACCGTCAACAAGCAACAACTATGAGAGATTTGTGGGTGCTGTAATTGCCACAGCAAAAAGACACATTCCTAGAGGTTACAGAAAGGAATATATTCCTGGATGGACTGATGAAAATGAAAAGCTATACAAAGAGTTCCTTTCCAGTGGCGAACAAGAAATCGGGGATGAACTGCTTCATAATCTTGATAATTCCCGAAGAGAAAGATAGATTGAAACTGTAACATCTATGAATTTCAGAGAATCGAGCATAAAGGCATGGTCATTGTTACGGAAGCTTGGTGGGTCCACTCACATTGTTCGTAAAAATCCTGCAGTTACTCCAAACCAAATTGCTGCTCATATAGTTGCTTTGTATGGGACACCGAGAGACAGATATCATACAAGAAATATCAAAAAGCAATTAACCAGTCTCAAGGCCACAAGCCCCCTTCATTCGGAATACACTAGACCATTTAGTGTGCACGATATCGATGCAGCTTTAGAAGATATGAAATCTGGTAAAGCACCGGGATTTGATGGGATTCACCCCGAGTTTCTGATTAATAGTGGAGAAAATACGAAACTACGGGTATCTAGGTTTCTAACTTACATTCTTCGAACAGGCAACCTACCTCGCTTATTTAAAATGAGTAAAGTCATCGCAATCCTAAAACCAGGAGAGCCTAGTGAAACACCAGAGAGCTATAGACCAATAGCATTGCTCAGTGCATGCTATAAACTACTAGAAAGACTAATCTTGAATAGAATTGCTACAAAAGTGTTCGAAACGATCCCTATTGAACAAGCAGGATTCAGACCACAAAGAAGTTGTGCCGATCAAGTCCTGTCATTAACTACCTTCATCGAAGCAGGATTCCAACAAAGACTAAAGACTTCGGTAGCATTTGTAGACCTAAAGGCAGCTTACGACACAGTGTGGAGAGAAGGCGTTATCAGTAAACTCCTTAAAGTGATTCCATGCAGGAGTCTGGCTCACCTTATAAACAACATGCTGAGTGACAGAACATTTCGCGTAGTCATGGGAAGTGAAATCAGCAGATCCAGCAAACTAAACAATGGACTTCCACAGGATCAGTGCTTTCCCCACTTCTGTTCAATTTATATATTTCAGATATAGCCCCCACAAAATCCAGGAAATTTGGTTATGTAGATGATTGGGCACTTACCACTAACGACCTATGCTTCGAGCAGATAGAGGAAACGCTGAAAAAAGATCTCGCCGTTTTAGGAAACTACTTCCGAAAATGGAGACTCCAACCAAGCATGAGTAAAACAGAAGTTTCTAGTTTTCATCTGAACAACCGAATGGCTTCAAGAGATCTCAAGGTATACTTCGATAACACCCTTCTCCGCCACAATAGACACCCCAAATATCTGGGTGTTACACTTGATAGAACGCTGTCGTTCCAAGAACACTTGAGAAAGAGTGCTGCCAAGATTCAGACACGCAACAACATCATTCGAAAACTATGTGGTACTACTTGGGGTGCAAGTGCAACTACTTTACGTTGCTCAACTCTTGGCCTGGTTTACTCTACTGCAGAGTATTGTGCCCCTGTCTTGATAAACAGCCCTCATGTGAAGAGAATAGATGTTAAATTAAATGACACAATGAGAATGATCACAGGCACGATCAGATCAACTCCTATTAAGTGGCTGCCTGTATTAAGCCATATTCCCCCACCCCACCTCCGCAGATGCAATGCTTTGATGAATGAATACAAGAAGATCCAGATTAATCAAAGACTGCCCATTCATGAGGATATCCACCACCTACATATACGCACGAAATGTCATACATTGAAAATAGTTTATAAAATGTGTAAATCTGGGCTCACAACCATGTCCTTTCGTGGACAGAAACCTTATTTCATGCGTGATTCGACAGACAGCAGCACATGCCGCGCATGCGTACCGGCTTCCAGTTATACAGCATGGCGGACAAAGGGAGGCTGACGCGCGAACAGAAGGTGAAACGTGCTATTTTATGCGGAAACAAAGAGTGTGTAACTCGGACTTAGGAAAGGTTTCGTGCTCATTTCCGTACCCCGTGGGCTCCTTGCTGGCAGACGGTGTATAGACTGGCCAGCCAATTTGAAACAGAAGGCAATATACTGGAGAGAAAACGAACCCGTCTCATGCCAGTCCGCTCACCGGATAATATTGCTGCTGTGAAAGCGGCTGTGGCTCGGATCCCCTCCAAATCCACCAGAACTGCCTGTGTTCATCTGGACATCTCTCGTCAGTCAATTCAGAGAATACTGCAGTCTGAGCTAGACCAATTCACAAACAAAATGACAACAGGTTAGAAACAAACGGCGCTTGACAAGCAACGGCGAGTACAGTTTGCTGGGTGGTCTATTGCAGAACATGGTTCAGTGATGAGGCATACGTTTATCTCAATGGTGCTGTGAACAAACATGTCCGGTTTTGGGCGAAAGAACGGCCTGCTATTGTGCACGAGGTTGAAAGTCATGGTGTAAAAGTGTGTGTATGGGCTGCAATTTCCAGTCATGGAATTACTGGGCCAATCTTCATCAATGACACAGTCAACAGTGCGCGTTACATGACATGTTGAAAATCAGTTTCCTTCCACAACTCTTTGCATCACGACTACCAATAGAGACACAATGGTTCATGCAAGATGGAGCTCGTCTGCACACAGCAAATGTTGTTCTGTACTTCCTGCATGAACATTTCGGGCCCCGTGTGATGTCCCATCGATATCCCGAACGTTTTCAGAGCGGCTCAATCTGGCCACCACATAGCCCCGATATTAATCCCTGCAACTTCTTCCTGTGGGGATATTCGAAGGAGACAATCTACCGCCAGAAACCAGAAAATGTACTGCAATTGCAAGCGGCCATTGTGACTTTCTTCCGAGGGTTGAGTGAGGACATGTGTCGTAGAGTGGTCACAAACATGCAGGTTCGTCTCGAAGCTGTTGTATAACGAGAAGGTGGGCATATTGAACATGTCCTGCATACTGACTAATCATGCACATCCCAGTGAATGTTGTAATGCCATTCTTTATTAAATATGTTGTATATTAAATATTCTATAAACAATTTCCAGTGTATGACATTTCGTGCGCCACCCTGTAGATAGACTGAAGTCAAGACATCCACCCATCTGCACGGCGGAGAATCTGGCAATGAGTAATTTCAACCTTACTGAGAAATGGTCTAATGAATGGAGACAATTCGCCCCAGCAGAGTCTTTGGAAATGCCATGCATCACACAGAAGGTACCTGGCTTTGAACAACCTCGGATAGTATGGTCCGAGCTAAACCGGATCCGAACTAACCATGGTGTGTGTGCAGATCTGCTATACAAATGGAGGAAAAAGTCATCATCTTGTTGCGACTGTGGTGCTGAGAGGCAAACTGTGAAGCTCATAACCCAAGAATGCCCTCTGAGCCATTTCGACGGAGATAGAAGAGAATTTTTCCTGGGGACGCCACAAGCGATTAACTATGTAAATAGTGTAAACATATATCTGTAGCTCATGTATATGCCATGCGATAAATAAATAAATAAATAAATGTCTGCTATGGAACAACGCTGTAAGAACAATTGCATACAGCGTTATTCCACCATATTGAGATATCAAACAGGTATTGCACAGGCATTGGAGTGGTATTATGGCATTTTCAGGCTGAACATGGTTTGTTACTCATATTATGTAGATTGAATAAATGCATTCTCTGTGTAATGTAAAAGTTATTGTATATGCGATGAAGAAATGTTTTTCCTTGATCCGGTACATTTTGATAAATGCCCCATACAGCGTTGTTCAGTGGGATGCTTCAATTATATTAAACGTTCTGGAAACAGTCGGTATGCAAGCCACCAAGCAAGTCACGTGCTGCCACAGTATGATCTTCTCATTACTGTATAGTTACTAATTGTTAGCGAGCATCTGAAATACATTGATGAATGTCAAGACATACGCCTTTGAAGGATTGAATGCATATCAGGGAGTTGCTGAGTTTCGAAAAAATAATACATAGTTGTAAAAGTGTTATGAAACCTTTAAAACAGCTTATAATCAGCCTCCGTGTGCAACCTCAATCGTCATGACAGAGGGCGTGTGATCAGTAGTAGGAGTAGAGTAGACAGCGTGGATTATGTTCACACACAGAGAGACATAACAAGCGTATGTGGTTGATGCGTCTTGTTATCACAACATACACCGTTTGCTTCCCCGGGAGGATACTTCAAACCAAAGAGGAACACATTTACCGCAGTCTCTAGTTACACTGGCTTGTTTACAGCAGTTCGCAATGTGTGAATAATTCCTCCCAAACAGTCGGTATGCAAGCCGCCAGGCACGTCACGTGCTGCCACATTACTTCTCATTACTGTATAGTTACTAATTGTTAGCAAGCATGTTTACTGTGAAACAGTAATATACTATTATGTGTTCTTAATTTCATGCTTAGAACGTATTTCTACGATGTTGATGCATACACTAATAAGAAAAAGGATTTGATAGTCTGTAGCCATATTTCCCCACCAATGAGATATCTCTTGACACTGTTACAGAAAGTCCGTCTCTATGTATTTTATGAATACCTATTCTGCCACTAATTTCTGATACACCCTATAAAGGTTTGTAACATATAAAATGCATTCGGCGTACCTTAATTTGGTATGTTTGATATAGAGTTGTTCTTATCGGTAGATAATATAAAACAATATTATTTTTGGAGAATACTTCTGTATTTCTAAAGCACACTCTTGCTTTCCACGATTTATTTAGGCAATAGTATATAAGATAGAAGTAGGGTGGAAAGGTGGATACGAACACAGGGGTAACTGGATATGCAAGCCGCAATACATCCCAGGGGCAAAGCCCAGGCTTTGCCAGGTTGGATAGGGGTGGAGGGAGGGAAGGGCTCGGTAGTGAACCGAACTGATCCAGTCCTGAGAGAAGACTGGACGCTGTGGCTGGTATTGCTTTCGCCTATATGGATGTGGGTTTTCGCCTGCAGGGCCGATCCGAGCGATGGCGAATGGAGCCAAGACCAGCCGAGACTGTTGTAGCGGCAGTCTTCATGTCGACCCGAGCGGCAGCGAATGGAGTCGTGGGCAGTCGAGGTGAGCAGAGACGAGTGGGGAGGTCTAGTCTTCTCCTTATGCTCTCAAGCTAAGTCGAGTCAAGTGGATGAGGGAAATTGAAATACTTTGGAGCGATTAAGATACAGTGTCGCCAACCAATGTTGAGATAATAGTTGTGTCGGGTGAGAGATTTGAACCCTCGCTTCCTATACAGGAAATTCGAACTTAAGTCGAACTCCTTAGACCGCTCAGCCAACCCGACAAGGAATGTTTTTAATGATGATATAAAAAAGAATAAGAATCATTATACAAGATCAGATTTATTAATCCAAGAATTCAGTGAGAAATGTATCACTAACCATTTGACATAAAGTTTATTGCCATTTCTTTTAATAATTTTTCAACAAGATCATGCTTAGGATACTGCGTTCTTCGATGTAGAATCCTCCTTTGATGGGCTGGTTGTTATTGTCCTGGAGTAGATAAGTGAATGGATGGGAACGTTTTACTTGACGAATGCGGAGGATTTCTGTGCTCCAGTTTGGCGTGTATACTTTTGAGAAGAGTGATGTATGCTTACTGATGCATACATAGTCACCCACGCGAAAACGAGGGCACCGTAGATCAGCAGTTTTGATGCCTTGATGAATGCGATTCAACTGTGGAGTGCTTTTCATTACCAAACGTGGCTTTAATCCAATAGTTCTATGGTCAGTATCGTTGTAACGCGACACTAGAGTCTGCAGTAGATTAAGCCAGCGATAGGACACTTTGGCTGTCAATTCTCGCCACATGTTTGTTTTTAACGTTCGGTTGAAACGTTCAACAACACTCGCCTTCAAATTGCTATAAGTGGAATCATGATGAACACCGAGTTCTTGCAGATAGGCGGAAAACTCGAAAAACTCCTTACCTTGATCTGTGTGGAGAAGGCGAGGTTGCCGTTTAGCTCTTTCAATAATGCGTTTAAAAGCTGCAGTACCTAGAGTACCTGTTTATTTCGCACAGGTTCCACGAACCCCATTTTGGAATACACATCTATAACAGTCAGCAAATACGTGATCCCATTGTTTATAGTAGCATAGGGAATCATTTCCACGAGGTCGGGAAGCCAAGGCACATCAATACCTTTTAAAACAACATATCGAAGCGGATAGCTACGACGAGCTGGTTTATGCAACTCGCGAGCATTCGCTGTTTTGATAGGTGAAGGGGTATTGTCACGTGGACCCATTACACAATAATGCCAGCATGACGAAGCTCCTATTCTATTTCTACAATTTCACCTTCATGACCAGTGTGACCAGCCTGTTGGGATGCGTACAGGAGCTGTAGACGTTTGACCAACTTATTGGGATCGTTCCAAAGGGCGAAATCGACAAAAGGTTTTAAAGTTTAAGACCAGACGCCGGAAGCTGAATGCCCGCGGCGTACACTCTCATAGGTAAGAAACAATTTTGATATGATGGTTTTATATTTGAGACTTTTATTAGCATTCATTGCTTCAGAATGTTTATATTTACGTCTAAAACCATTTGTAGTCCATAACATATCCTTGTACGTTTGAAGATCGTCATTGTCATAGTCTTCTTTAGAAGGTGTACGATTAAATAAGAGTTCTAAAAGACCTGGTGTCAATGTGTATCGAACCATTTTAACGATCATGACATTACCTTTTATTTGATCTCTGAGTCACCAATTCGAAAATTTTCTTTTTCATACCGAACACCGTAGATCCAATCAGGTTTTTTTTATCGAAAAAAATGTCTTCAAGGTAGACAGTTACCAACGGTTCAAAATGCTCTACCAGAATGCCTTTCAGCTGAACATATCGATCAGGTGTAGCCTAGATTTCTGACAGAGTAGGGTTTTTTTTATCTAGAGGGTGTTTCAGCAATTACTGACGTTCTCAGAAACTGGGGCAGCGGCGATTCTTTGGAGCTAGAAGACGGAAGCGGCGGAGAAAAAGCATCGTCAACTTCTACTTCTTCTTTATCATCTTCTCCCTCCTCTTTGATTGTTTGCGTTCCTTTTGTTAGTGAAGTTGACTTATTGGGCTTTGATGCTCCTTTCAACGTGACGTCCAGAGGTGATTTAATTTTTTTCTCAATCAACAGCTCACTATCGGCATGCTTGCGTTTCAGTTCACGGAACTTGCGTCGAATACCATTTCGCGCACGGATAATCTGCTTCATTAATTGACTTCCTGCTGTTGCCATCATAGCTGAGTAAATGACGTTTGAAAAAGGAATGCAGCACCTTAAATACGTATAAAATGATCAAACCCTTTACTGTAGCGGCCGTTGGTAATGTCACTCTGTTTATCGATAACAAGACAGACATGGTGTTGAGCGTTCCAACATGTGCCACACAACTGTGTAAAGGTTTGAAAGGTCATGTCTGGGTTCACGTGAGCATCGTGCACGTGACGCATCCTGCCGGAAGAAAACAATCACGTTGGCGTTGTCGCCAATGAGCTGTTTTGGTATTTGTGACTAGGTTTGAGCGAGATAGAAACAGTCGATATATTTATGACGTCCCATGCGAAAAATAGGTCTGGATGATGGCCAGCCGTTCTGTTGCAACATCGTCAAAGATCATGAGTGCATGGGGGCGAACATTATCTGCAGAAATAACGTCTTTGTGCGCTGGGAATGTGAAGTAGCCCATGTTATCGTTGCGAAGACCTTACATGACCTGTTCCAAGAACACGTAGAGCGTTTGATACAGCGATTAGGCAAATATATAGATATTTTGAATGCGCACTCCGTTTAAGGAGATTGGTCTTTCCACATCCTGATGGTCCGGCGATGAGACAGCGAATGGAAGATGGGAAGAGCGAGCCATGGCGTTGTTCAGATATTGTCGACAAGAGGCGAGAAACCAAATCTCCCACCGAAAGTGAATGCTGTTGCTTAATAATCTGCATGTCGACTAAACGTAAAAAGGGAAGAGGCGGTCTCTATATACATGGTGCAAGTGACTGTTTCAGTTCCAGTGTAACCATGGATGCATTTGGAAAAACACATAAAACAAAGAAAACAAATGCACCATCTGTCTCAACAAACGATCCAAAACGTGATACAGATCCGACTAATAAACGATATGTCGATGCCAATGCATTGCTACGTACAAAGGATAATGATTGCGACTTTAATTGAAAGCGATTAACCAAAATAAAAGAACCTCTATTAGCTTCGGACGCATGCTCAAAAAGGTATGTTGATTTTTATCGCTTACGACGTGTCAAAGGAGAATATGATGCCTAGAATAATCGTAGCATGAGCGTTGCAAACCCTGTGAACAATCAAGATGTGTGTACCAAAACCTACATGTTAGCAAATGCTGTGGTGTTAACGGAAGCAAAAGACTATGACGTACACCAACGTCGAATAACTCAGCTGGCTCTTCCAACGACCGACACGGACGCTGCTAGAAAGGACTATGTGGATAACAAGGTGAAAGAGCTACTCCATATGGTGCCAACCCTAACCGTAAATGGTTATACAGCGAATAATACACGCATTGTGCACGTGGCCGATCCCGAGGATGATCAAGATGTTTGTACAAAACGGTTTTTAACATATGAAATGGAAAAGGTGTGGGAAATTAGGGAGAACGCTCTACGGATGAAGCGAAGACGAATAGCCGATGTTGCTGATCCTGTGCAACCTCACAACGTGGCGACCAGACGATTCTTTGGAACAACGGTTATAGCTATTCATTAAATCAATACCCTCCAAATTTTTATTTCATATTGTGAACCAACAACCGGTAAAAGACCTCCAATGAACTCACCTATATACTACGTTCGGGTCATAGCAACTACCGCTTACCTTATGATGATGCCATTCGTGTTATCGAGTATACACCGGATTTTAAACATTTAGGGTTACTATTAAACGGTAGTGTTATATCATCATCACTTATCGATCTGGCGGTGAAGGCCGAGGACCAATTATCCTTTCAACTGAAACTTTTGTCTGAAGAAAAGAAGGCGGGGAAAACAATAAACGATTTTCCGCTGTATATAGAACTTGAATATACCGACACCATTGATTAAATAATTGCAGATTCTCTTCCCATGGAGCGTTAGTTGTGTTCCATACTTTACAGCGTGAGGTTGTCCTGTTCCACGCTCGCGATGGTGAAACAATGATATGTGAGGAAGAAGAAGTCGTCGAGAAAGGGACGCTTTAAAGGAATTCTTCATGCGGCACTTCAAGCTTCGCACGGAGAAATAAATAGTGACTTGGCCATTAAAAAAGCACTCCGAGCAGCACGATTGCATGCGAATTCCAAAAGTAAACTACGTTTTAGAAAACGTGCTCGAGTTATTCCTGTACCGAAACGTGGTGGAATTTTACCCGCGCTGTTTGCTGGGCTAGCAGCCCTGGGTTCACTTCTAGGTGAAACAAGTGCGGTAGCACTAACGGTGAAAACCGTCGAGGAAGCGAAGCAACAGTTGAAGGAAAGTGAAAGACAAAATAAAACTATGGGAGTCATAGCACTGCGCGGTAATGGTGTGAACATGAAGCTAGCACCCCACAAGGAACGACTCGCCATTTACATGTCGCCAAAGAACGTATAATCGATGCACTGCCACGGCGAGCCATGACGCATGGTGAAGATATGAGATATGCAAAACGGCTGAAGATATCACACTTTCGAGGTGTGTTTATTCGCAACCGATTACCACCTCGGCCGCAGTAGCATGAAGTGCAGTTGTTAATTTGGTTGACAGTCATGGACCTGGAACGCATTATGTGGTCTACGTAAACCATGGGCGCACCGTGTGGTACTTTGACAGTTCTGAAAACCTTCCTCCTCCGACAGAGCTTGTTCGCTATTTCGGAAGCAGTGCAACTATAAACTATAATGTGAAAAGAGTACAAAATTTTAACACTCAACACTGTGGTCGCCTCTCTATGACCGTTCTATATAAGAACCAGCACAGCTTGTAACGTGAGCAGTATAATGGCAGAAAGTAGAACGTTTACAGTGCACGGACAAGGAGCTGAAGTAACCGTCCTCCTATTGAATTTGGACAACGACACTACGTGCTGGGACTTGCTTCGTTTGAAGGTTATAATCGAATCTATAACTTACAGGAAGGCGTCAACGATAAGTTCTACTACGTTGATTCTATGTTAGTCCTACCAACCGGCAGCTATACCGTAGATGATATTTACGAACACATCTATAAGATTCTCATCTAAGAATTTATTCTAATAGGATTTCTTGACGGGATATACAAGTTCGAACTCACAGCATACATATAGCTTTTCAGCACGTGTGTTAGAACCAAACGGGGTGCACGAGTCTGACCAACCGGAGAAAATAATAGAAGACCATCACGTATCTGTCACGTATAACATCATCACAGACGTTTACAGAAATCAGGAACCATCGCATTCACTTTACGATTTCATTGTCACTTCACCCAGTGGCTACATCATCCGCGAAAACCCGTCAGTGGTGCTCTATCATCCTGTGAGTGTAACCAATATTACGAATATTACCTTAAGACTGGTGATTTGAAACCAAAGTCTCATCCAGGTAGACCGTCATACGCCCGTAACCTACAAACTGTATCTGAAGCCAGCATGAAACAAGTGTATAAAGCAATAATACCATCGAGGGTGGGTGTTAGTTCTTCTCAACGCGTGTACATGTTAACACGTGTCAAGAAGCAGATCTTACAACAACTGGGTTACACCCTACACCATGAACTCGATCCTCGGCTTGAAATACCCGGTCAAAGTAAAGAAGGGTATCGTAAGAATTAGACACCATTCCTACCATCCGTATACTCAAGGACTAAGTAATAATGATGAGATTCGAATTACCATTAATCAACAAGATATATACACCCTACCGCATGAAAGTTACATCCAAATTGAAGGCCCACTCACCAAATCAGATGGTACCATCTCGACAACGTCAAAGTTGGCCAACAATGCTCTGGCTTTTCTGTTTTCCGAAGTTCACTACGTCATCAACGGATTCGAAGTGGATACTACTTGAAATGTCGGCATAACAAGCGCTATGAAACTTTATCTCTCGTACGGAACTGAAGAAAGTAAAGCTTTTCGTATGGCCGGTTCACCAACAACTGGATGATTAACACTGATGGTACATTTACCGGGCATTTACCTTTAAAATTAATACTAGGCTTTGCAGAGGGTCATAAGCGCATCGTTGTGAACGCAAAACAGGATCTGATTCTTGTACGAGATAGGAGTGGTTATAATGCGTTGAAGGGCTCTGATAGAGCTGCAATAGATACAAGAATTCTATTGCAACAAATTCTTTGGAAAGTACCGCACGTTACTCTATCTGATCAGAAAAGAAGGAGTCTGCTCAAGATTGTGGAGAAGGATACAACTTTACCCATACAATTTAGAAGCTGGGAGCTGCATGATTACCCGGTATTATCACTCTCCGATAAACATACATGGTCTATAAAAACCTCACAGTACACGCAGCGGCCTCTCTACGTCATTGTCGGATTTCAAACAGATCGCCAATATCAAGAGAATAAAGATGCATCACAATTTGATCACATCCAGTAGCGTAATATACGACTCTTCCTGAACGGTGTTACCTTCCCCTATGAGGGAATGGGTTTAAACTTTATCAATAACAAATATGGTAAACTCTATGACATGTTTGCACACTTTCAGACATCCTATTATCAGAAAAAAGCATGTCCACTATTAACATCACAATAATTTAAGTCCAAAGCACCTCTGATTGTGATGGACTGTTTGTATTTGGAGGAGTCGATGAAGGAAACAACTATCAATATCAGGATAGAATTTGAATCAACTGCAGTTATTCCAGAAAATACAACAGCCTATTGCCAGATCGTTCTCGAGGCACAGGTGTATTTTCAGCAGCTGTCCAACAGGGTGACCAGAGTATTAATAGCATGTCTGTCCGCATTGCCCTGCTCAGTCATGGAAAGCTACGATGAAGTCAACACACCCTCCGCAAGGGGGGCAACAGACTGTAAATGTGGAAGTGACTTGCTTAGTGAAGATGAGGATTCAAGGTTTGTCATCTATCGTTCTGTAGTGAGTGAAACTATTATCGCCTATCTTAAGACTCATACTGTACATAGAACGCCAATGCATATGGTGTCCTATTTACCGGATGGAGTTATGTCAACGTTTGGTATTCACGACAGGGGGTAAAACAAGCTCTGCTAAAAATTAAGGATGACGTCACCAAAGATACATGTCATGTTGGAGAGCGGGAAGATGGGTTAAACTGTAAATGTGATCGTTTCTCAACAAGTCGAGACGCCGGTGCGGTATTTGAAATGTATCGCACCCTAGTAAGTTTAGCCATCACCGTCTACCATCAAGCAGAATTGCTTCATAAAATGCCGCAGTACTTGATCCCCTATTTACCAGCTGGATTTCTGTCCACGTACGGTGTTCACGACATTGATTTCAACTGGGATAAGCTACCATTACACCTCCGTATGTCAGCGGATGTTGCAGCCTGCCGCAGCTGTCGTAGACATTTCATGCATCGAGGAGATTCTCACACCGATTGGAATATACCTAATCCCATGGTAAAGAATTGTAAACGATGTTCCGATCTCTTTTTAAATAAAGTAGTACAATTTATCTCATTGTTTATCTTAATTCTTTTATTTAAACGTGTTCCTTTTTTCTCCTCACTCCTTTAACTACGGGGACTATAGGTAAACATTGGTTAGTTGCCAGAAGAGAGCGGTGAAGGAAGGAGTGTGTTTGTGTGTCAGCAAGCGGTAACCATGTGTAGAACACTGATTGTTGATATTCAAGGCTTCAAAGTCAACGAAAACAAGTTTGTTTTCAAAGAGGTTGCAATTATAGATTGTACAAACCTGTTGGTGCCTAGAGTAAGTGCTTTCACTTTTGAACCACTATTTCCATTGCACATGCAGTCGGACGAAGACAGAAACAAACAGAGTGGCTGCGTCATAATTTAGGATTAAACTGGAATCAAGGAGACATTCCTTATCATTATCTATCGTTTGTTTTAAAGCCTATTTTTCGGTGTCAACCATGTTTTTGTAAAGGGAGGTGAAGAAAAGGGATTGGATATGTCACTACGTTTCACCATCTTGCAAACTCATCGAACGTTACGAGATGGGATGTCCTGCACTACACATCTTGTTCGAGCCTGCTGAACGTGTACAAAAATGATACTCTTACATGTGACAAACGCTTTGATTGGCTGAGTCGCAATGCATGTCGGTACGTGGAAGACGAGTGTAAAGCATGATGTATGAATGTAGACCACCACAGTGAGATAGTTGCTTATGTGTATTACAGACGTGTGTGTAGAATGGCTAACATTGAATTGTTAAGCTTTTTGCTTGTAAGAAAAACTGCGTTATTTACAGAAGAAGAATTAAATGCTCTACCCAAGGCGTTTTTGTTTTATATGGCGTCAAATGCCGTGAAGGATATTTGGCATAGTGTGGCTAGTCATTGGAACCAAGATCCTGTGCTGAGTGAACTCAACCAGGCACCGATTATGGTCATCATCAACAAGTGTCCGCTCCCAAAATGTCATCGGTTCACAATTGTAGAACGTATTAGTTTATTAAACTGTATAATGGACATAAATTCTCATGTAAAGACTATGTTTCCTCATTCCACGGAAGTGGTGGCAAGAAAGAAGCAACGTCCGCAGCAGCGGAAAAAGAACAAAAGTGTACGTCACCGACTGAAAAAGATATGTCGGACTTGTACTGGTCATAGTCTCGTTGACAAAGTAATAGATCTTCTGCTCTTTGAGTTGTACCTACCTGGTTATCAAGACTGTGGACCTGGTACTAATTTGTACGTTCGACTGATACGTGGTGATCTTGGAATTAATGTTCTGGACGCAGCCTGCAAGCAGCACAATCTAGCGTACAGAGCGTCTAAACGTGAGAACAACATTTCTGAACTAAGACGTGTTGCCGATCAGATTCTTTTGAGAAAAGCAATGGAACGTGTGTCATCACCTTCAGCATCAGTTGCGCAAAAAATGGCAGCTCTTGTCGTTGCAGGAGCTATGAAGGAGAAGCTCAAAATCAGTGGTCGACAATTACAAAAAAAATGTAAAAGGAAAAAGATCGAAGCAAAAATAAACTATACTTTGTACTTACCTTATGTTAAACGAGTTGTAACATACTTGTGTAAAATATTATAATACTAAGCAAGTGAACTAAAATGTTTGTTCTTTTTAACTTAAGTCTGATACTCGCAAATGAGTGTCAGTTCCCACTCCCCTTAGAAGCATAAATAGAGGCCACTAAAGGCTATCGAGGCTTAAACTCAAGGTCAATGTTTAATATATATATATTGAACCCTTATCATTGTGTCCAATAATAATGTTTCATATTAATAAAAACGATGGAAATACTAAATACATGAAATGCTGGATATTTGAGTAATATTGATGTAGCAAGAAATCTGGACTTGGTAAGACATGCTACGTGCTGGCTGGAAATGACCAATAGTTTCACAACCAATGTTATTCTTGGATTTCTGAGAAAATCAGATATGACGCTGTGGCGTACGTGACCATAAAAGGCCAAAATGCTGCGTACAAGGCAAGGAGTGAGAGAGAGGAGAATAGTCGTGACGTCAATATAAGGGCGGGATTTGTAAGGTCAGAGCTCCAACGCCAACTTATCTGACCAATAAGAAAACATGACGCCAGAACATAGCGTCAGTGTGTTTTGCGCGGCAATCGGATATAAAAAGATCTAGCGATCGGTTTGCTTGTTCGACGGCAGATTCGCGACCTGTGAGAAAATACAAGAATTTTGAGAGGTCACACATAATTATAGGCCCATTACTTAAAATATTGAGGAGCTGTTTTTCTCCCACCATTGAAACTTTAGGCTTTCTGTATATATACAAATGTCTGAGATGAATCGGGACACTCCTAATTATTCTTCGACAGTCATTTTAAGACGTCCTTAAGACGATATGGTTTTAAAATTATAGTTGTGTGTCGGCAACGAAGTTGGAAATTTTCATAAATTGTGAGATGGCAATTAGCCATAGAATAGGGAAAGTCGACGATTCTGCATAGGACGATCTGAGGAAATAAAATACTTAGAACGCAGATAGAACAGTTTAAAAACTTTGATTTAATTGTGTTTTAACAGCAGCAAAATGTCGACCATGGAGAGAAGACAGCAAGCTTCATCCTCCATTACCATCAGTGTTATGGGCTAACGGCCTAATGATGGGAATTGACGAGGCGGGAGGCCTCTGGAAAGCAGTTTAAGTGATGAGTATTAAAAAATTGATTTATTGATTTTGGACGAGGGGAATCGCGAGAGATGTGTGGAACTTTGTATAGATTTTATTTGTGTGGTTTAATTTAAATTTCAGGGTTTGATTTCTTAACTGACATGCGTATAGTAAATTTTGGCATTGCGTGACAATTATGTTGTACAGTAAATTTTGTAATTTAAATGTGGTCCTTATGTTACGTAATTCTTATAGCGAAACGGCCGCATCGATTAACGTATCTATAAAAAGTGTAGCCATGAATGAGAACCTAGGAACGACAATGATAAATGGACTGATTTAATGATATGTTAAACTAATTACTACGTGGGGGGAATATTTGCATTTTGTTGCTTTGATAACTCGGGCTAGGACTGATCCTGTTATTAATTCTTTATTGTCAGTTGGACATGTTGTGTGTCATTATCTGAGGGGTGTGCTGATTAATGCTACGACGTGATCTTCGAGAAATGTGCCACGTGTTTTTGGGTGTAAGTGATGATGATGAGGAGAGGTAAAGCCTGTCCATGACTGCGATATCATTCCGGCAAACTAGTTATCCGTGGGGATAAGTTTGACCTGGGAATGTATTCTTAAAAATCCCTGAGAGGATGTTTTGAGATAATGTGTTATTTATTTGTACGCGTTTAACAGGTGGCGATTAGCAAAGGTGCTGTACGCTGGCTATGGACCAGAATCTATATTTAGCATGGCACTAATTACTACTTGGGGGAAGAAATCAGCCACTCTCTCGGTGATGCGATAACAGGCCCGGTTGTCTCCAGCTCGTTATGACACGTTATGTTTGCTTTAAAGCCTAATGAGTTAAGGTTATTTTATTTGGTTTAATTTGGGAAGTTGCCATGTTGTCGATCCAAGTTTCTTTTATCATTACTACGACTTATTTGTTCATTGTTTTAAAACGCCAAACTTTCCGGCGTAAAAATTAAAAGTTGTATTTTGTTGTTGTTGGCTCTTATTTTCAAGGCCATTGTATTCATATAAATATAATTTGGCAACCGGCCAAACTTGTTCATGTCATGTTATGCCTTCCTAGTGTTTAAGGTATAAGTCGGTAATTCCGCAGCCCTTATTTTAAATAATACACACGTGTATTTGGTTGTGGTAATCTAAGGTTAGAGCATGTCAGTAGTGTATATAATTATGTAATTGTTGTTCCCACATTTCCGTAATTCGTCCTTCGCAGTACGGAGTCCGTTCCCGAACCAACTGTTTTGGTCGGAAACGAGCGCCCGTCAAAATGCTCATTACTTGAACTAGTCTTAAAACCCGTGTCGCTCATAAATATTAAATTTTTGTACTATGTTATTTGTTTGTTATATTTGGATCTTGTGATCCGTTTTCTTTTGTTACTTTGATTTAAGTGACATTGCAGTCACAATGCTTGTTGGCAGCTGTCATACCGTGTCGTCATGGTACGTCAGGCTGGTCAGTGTTAGATCTGTTCACGCGAGTGAACAATAAAAGGGTGGTTATAGTTTTCCTTTTTATGTTTGATTCAGTTAATAAATTTCATTTTGTTAGTAGATCCTGTTGTTTTTCTTGGCTTTATAATAATAATAAGTTAACCTTATGAACCTTGGAAGTTATGTTGATAGCAAAACCTCTAAATCACATTCACAAGAATCCATTACGACCCCGAAATTTTGAATCTTGTCTACATGCTATTTTCCAAAGGGTTTATAAGAGTTACTTTGGCTTCCGAACGTGTGGCATTTGTGTTTTAGAGTAAAAAATAGATCACCGGCATGTGATAAGTTTATTAACGTAAGTTAGGCGAAGATAGTACCGCCAAATGTTTGAAAATATAAAGTCATGGAGTTTGCAATAAAGTAAATGTGGAACAAGTTAAGTGTTTGAACTTTGATTAAAATTAGAACAAACTGTTCCAGGCGCCCAATAAAATTAAATTAGCTTTGTGTAGAAAAGCCAAACTCAAAGAATTATTTGACAGGAAGGTTAGACCTTAAAAACTAATTAATACTCTATTAATTGGTTAAAATTTGTAAGTAAAGTAAGGTCAGGAAGATTATAACTGAATCAAAGGGTTAAAATTAAATGGAATAATAAGTAAATTATACTCAGTGATGCTATAGTTTGTGGGAGTAATTTAAAGTAAATGAACTGAGTATGTAAGGGGTTAATGTGTGTATATTTAATATATGTGAGCGCGCGTATCCAGGGCTCCGCCCTTATGTCATTTCCCTATGTCTCAAATATATTATTGTTGTGATGGCAACTCTGGGAGAAATTCGCGAAGTGATTGAACTAGCATCCGCTCGTACGCGAGAACAACTTAGTGAGATGAGAAAAGACATAACCAATGAAATACAGACACAGTTAGCGGCGAATAGTGAAGAAACGCAGACACAGTTGGCGGCAAATAATGTAGAAATGCAGAAACAGTTAGCGGCAAATAGTGTAGAAATACAGACACAGTTAAACACAAAACTATCTGAAGTTAACGAGAATATAAATCAGAAAATCGCTACACAAAACATTCTGGTTAGTGAACAATTACATAGGCAGTCTGAGAAAAACAATGAAATGTTAAACGCACAAGACGAAAGGAACACTCAAAATCTAGCTGCGCTAACGGTAGAAATCAAAGAGCACACAAAAGAACAGCTAATCCAATTAGCAAAGGACGTTAGCACTAACAATACCAAGCAATTAGGAATAATAAAAGGTATCGAAGATTCGTTTAAAAAGGAAATAAAAGGAATGGATGAGACTGTTATGGCAAAACTAGCACAAATCGAGCAAGCGTGTTTGACCAGCTCATCTGAGATTAAAGAAGCACACACAAACTTAGAAAAAAGGTTTGAGAATATCGAACGAGGGACACAGGGTATGCAAGATCAGATAATTACAGTAGATAACAATATCACGGGCTTAGTGACGGAACTCAACAAATTAGAAATACAATCAATTAAGAAATGGAAAAAGTTAGAAATTGACCAGGAAGAAATTAAACAAACATTAGAACAGAACAACATTTCTCTGGGAGAAAGGATAGATAAACTTGAAGATAATCAGGAGGCTAATCAACAGGAAGTCGAAAAACGCTTTGTTAAATTGAAGGATACTATTAGGAAAGATTGGACCAAGATGAGCGCTGATTCAAAAGATGAACGGCTCGCAGTAAGCAAGAAGCTAGGGGAAAATAACGCGAAAATACAGGCGTTAGAAGAAAATATGAAGTTAAGGTTTCAAATTCAAGAGGACCGCATGATAAAATCGGAGTTGCAGTCACTTGGACATAATACGATGTTTGCGACACTAATGGAAAAGGGGAAAGGGGAGAATGCGGAAAGAGAGCACACAATAGACAGCCACGAGCTTGGGCAAAGTCCAAGAACGGTAGACACGCAAGCATTCCAGAATTATGAGGGTCGTAGCTCGACACCTCAAAACACACAACTTCCCACGCAAGTTATACAAGTCATCCGTGGAAACGAATTTAAACCGAATAAGTTTTTACCAGAGAGCGGAGGGACACCTAAAGCTTTCTTAAGGGAACTGACAGAATATTTTTCGGACCAAAATGTTAGCTCAACGCGACAATTAAGAATGGTTGAAAAATTTTTGGCGGGCTCAGCACTTACCTGGTATCTTGGATTTAAGAACACATTTAAATCAATGGAAGGTTTCCACAAGGCCTTCCTAAGCAAATACTGGAGTGGGTCGTATCAACAAAGCTTGCGAATGGACTTATACTCGCGCAAATACCATTCCACGCATCAGACGAAATATGCAGATTTTTTCGCCATGCAACTTGTCAAATTGCAGGATCTTGATAATCCCCCGAGCGAAATGGAGCTAATAACTACGATAGGAAAGCAGATGCCTATTAGCGTTCAGCAATTCTTGGTGGCGGCAAATATTACGACCGTGGTCCAGGCAGAAGAGGTATTAAGGAAGATAGATGAAACCACTAATTACATCAACCCGAGAGAGAAGAGACAGATAGAGTTAGTTAATGCAGTCGAAGTAGTCAAGACACCGAACAAAAACACGAGGTCGCAAGCTACAAACACTGGGGATAACCAAAGACGGCAGAGCACCGAAGAATATGAGCCGAGATCTCAACCGAGATACGAATATAGGGACAGAAACCATAACAATCAGGAAGAAACTAACCGCTACCGGAACACAAACAATCAGCAGTGGCGAGATAATAGGAGATACCAAACGTCATACAATAGGAATAATAATAATAACGCACCTTACAATCGGGGATGGCGTGGAGGACACTATAATCAACAATATAGGCCCAGAGACAATAGGCGTTACAACCAGCAACATAACGCACAAGATAACCAGCGGTTTAACGAGCAATCGGATCCAAGGGATGATCAGAGAAATTGGAACGAGAGACACGCTGAGTCACAACAGTACCTAGAAGAACTACATAACATACAGGGAAACAATAAGAAATGGGAACGAGCGATGGAACACAGAGCAAATCCGGACACCCACACTAACGGGGCGGAAGGTATGCTAATGCAGCAGGAAAGACAGGACGGGTGGCACCAAGACCAGGGCGAGGGTCAAGGCGCGAAAAAAAAAAAAGTTTAATTGAAGGGAAAGGAGACAGCCTCAGAAGCGAATGGTGTGATGATCGTGATGGTTGGGTGACAGCGCACATTACAGAGTGGATTGCGATGCCTGAAGATTGCTTGGAAGAAATCGTGAGGCCACAAAACGAACAATTAAAGCAATTACCAATAATATATGCTAGGATTGATGGATTGAAGGTCAAATGCTTAGTCGATACAGGAAGTCAGGTCAGCCTGGTATCTGAGGCCTTGATCATAGAAATAGGACGGAATCATAAAGTTCCAATGATACCGGTCCCGCAAATTAAAGTACGGGGTATAATTCCTGAACGATCGGTTACTTGTAAGCAGCAGGCATATCTCGAATTAGAAATTCTGGAACACACCTTCGCTCAAACTTTCATAGTTATGACGAAAATGAACTTCAATATCATTCTAGGGGCAAACTTCATCTGCGAATATCAGGCCGTCATAGATCTACACAAAAACACCATAAGCTTCAAAAACATCGAAGGGATGACGAACATAGGACTGCATATGGACGAGATAACATCTGGCAAGGAGGCGCATACTTGGATGTTACAGGCAATTAGTGAAGAAGGGGCTGAGATCACGCAGCAGGCTATTTTAAACAAGACGGACAGGGAAATAATTGAGGCATATAGCAAGGACACCACTACAGCTGTAATTGAACTTAATGAAGAGGAAGAAACGCGAGATATCTGGGCATTGTTGGCTGAAGAGGACGACAGCAATAATGAGTTTGAAGAGCTACTACAGGAGCGGCTTAAGGAAGTCAAACTAGGGGTTACGGAAAAGAAGCAACTTGAAGATATTTTAAGAAAACACCAACAGGTTTTTGATACAGTACCGGGCAAGATTCTCAACTTTAAATATTCCATGCAGGTAGATGATTGGTCACCATTCAGAAGTAGGTTGTATCCGATTCCGGAAAAACATCATTCACAAGTTAAAGAAATTATTGACGGAATGTTACATGCAGGCGTAATAAAAAAGATGCCAACACCTTTTTTAAATGCAATTTTGGCCGTTATCAAACCAAACGGATCTATACGGCTATGTCTCGACGCAAGAATGCTCAACCTTCGATTGTTGCCGGAATACGATAAGGCACCCATAATTAGAGACGTCCTCAAGGGATTTAAAGGAAAGAGCATCTATTCAAGTGTGGATTTAACGAGCTCCTTTCACCATATCGAATTGGACGAGAAGTCGCAATTGTTAACAGGCTTCTTGTTCGACAATCAGACGTACACATTTGGAAGAATGCCGTTCGGCGTGAAAACAGCTGGCTGTGCCCTAATTCGAGCATTAGACCGAAACCTTACTGAGGAGGTTAAGGAGATGACGACTAGGTACATAGATGATATTTTATTGGCTTCCGACAACATCAATGAACACATGGAAAACTTAGATAAACTGTTAGAAAATTTACGCACCACAAATTTCAAAATAAACCTAAAAAAATCCCACTTCTTTAGGGATGAAATTTTATATCTAGGCCACATTATCGATCAGGACGGCGTCAGACCAAACCCTGCCAAAATTGATGCAATCAAACATTTCCCCACTCCTACAAGAATAAAACATGTCCGTGCCTTCCTTGGTGTAACGGGGTTTTTCAAAGAAAACTGTCCCGGGTACACGGAAACTGTAGCCCCTATGCAAGAACTACTAAAGAAAAATAATAAATGGTCTTGGAATGACGAATGCAACCAATCTTTCCAAGCTACTAAATTATTGTTACAAAATTGTATCAAACTGGGATACCCAGATTTCGGCCTAAAGTTTGTAATTCAGGCAGACGCTTCGATTATTGGGGTCGGAGCAATGTTGTATCAGGAAGATCCAAGCAACCTACAGAAAAGATCTTATCTTGCCTTTGTAAGCCGTAAGTTACGGAAACACGAACGGAATTACACTGTTACAGAGTTGGAGCTCCTAGCTATTCTTCACGCCCTCCAAAAATGGAGAAAACTAGTATTTGCGTATCAAATTATTATCAGGACAGATCATAAAGCCCTCACATTTCTTTTTAAAACTAACATGGTTAGTGAACGTATCACCAGATGGTCGATCTACATTCAACAGTTCGATATAGAAATTGAACACTGCCCTGGAAAACTAAACATCATCCCAGACGCTCTCAGCAGAAACCCGGAAGAAGACGTGGAAGAAGAGGCCTTGGTTCAACACATAGAACTGACACCTAAGGATCACGAGTTCTTGAATGAATTAAAGGAATTAAAGAAAGAGCAAGAAGGTGAGCCCTGGATGCGGCAAATGATCATGTATTTTAAGGGAGAACTTCAGCCTGGACCTGCAGCTCATCGTGAGGCCCGGAGCAAAGAAGGAAAATATCAATATGTGAACAATCTGTTACACAAATTCATTAATGAGGAGCATACCAAAATGCGCATCTTGTTACCTGCTTCATTACAACGTGGTTTGACCTGGCATGTCCATGAAAGCCTAGGCCATATCGGAATAGACAAGGCAGAAGCGACCATGGCTGAAACTTTCACATGGCCACGCATGCGAACTACCATATGCGAAGTGGTTAAGACCTGTGACGCTTGCCAACGCACTAAGCCTAACAACTATTTAATGAAGCAATACCCGAAACCAATATTACCCCAGAAACCATTGGAAATAGTGGCGATCGACACATTTGGTCCAATTCCGAAGGGAAGGAGAGGGTGCAGGCATCTACTTGTGTGTCTGGACGTATTTTCCAAATTCGTGGTTCTATGCCCTATCCAGAAAACCACCACTAAACAGATTCTAAGTAGAACAATACATAAGGTGATACCGACTCTTGGTAAGCCTGAGTTTATATTATCGGATCATGGCGCATATTTCACCAGTGCCCAGTTTAAGAAAGGAATGGCAGATTTGAATATAAAACACGTTCTCTCATCAATAAGACATCCCCAAGGAAATTCTAGCGAACGCGTAATCCGTGATATTTCTAAGTTCTTCCGGGTATTTATTCCCAAGGAACATTACAAATGGGTAGACCGAGTGAGTGACATTGAGATATGTATGAATTCCACTCGTCATGAATCTACAGGGCAAATTCCCATGGTTTTACACCACAACCAGTTTCCAGTGAGATCTTGGAACACTATAGTAACATGTCCTAACGACCCAGTACCAACACACGATCTACGGATCCAGAACACCATTGTGCATATGAGAAGGCAGGCGGACCGTAGATTAAGAAGAGTACGCGGAAAGAAGTTTCATCGGGAGTTGATCGAAGGGGAATTGGTCTTGATTAAGAAGCCACCGATATCTGATCCAGCGAACAAGATACTAAACAAATTTTGTGAAAGGTATGTGGGACCGTTCAGCATCGTGAGGAATTTAGGTAACAACGCCTACAGAGTCCGAGAGGTGAGCACAGGAAACATGGCAGTATATAATATCTCAAATTTAAAATTGTATCATCAGAGAGAGCCATACGAACCGAGAAATAATGTTACTGCAGCAAATTAAACATTCGCGTGATAACATACAACAAAAGATACGGGGGTACTCGAGTGGTGAAAGCGCTCAAAAGACAGCTCTGACGTGTTTACAAGTTCAGGCGGAAGTCGTTAATGAATATGTTGATGTTTTGAAAGAGTGAGAGGGGAGACGAGTAGCAAGGAAAGAGGCCGGAGGGCATAAGTATACAGGAATTTCCTAATGAGTTTGGAACGAGACGGCTACTGAAACAGACAGAGGCGGACAGTCATTATATTTGAGGGTGACCAGCAACTTCAAATTTGAGCCAGAAAAGTAGGGGATGTGAAATTCGACTTCATTTGAGTTCGAATTTCATCAACTAGGGGTCAGATGAACCCTTATCATTGTGTCCAATAATAATGTTTCATATTAATAAAAACGATGGAAATACTAAATACATGAAATGCTGGATATTTGAGTAATATTGATGTAGCAAGAAATCTGGACTTGGTAAGACATGCTACGTGCTGGCTGGAAATGACCAATAGTTTCACAACCAATGTTATTCTTGGATTTCTGAGAAAATCAGATATGACGCTGTGGCGTACGTGACCATAAAAGGCCAAAATGCTGCGTACAAGGCAAGGAGTGAGAGAGAGGAGAATAGTCGTGACGTCAATATAAGGGCGGGATTTGTAAGGTCAGAGCTCCAACGCCAACTTATCTGACCAATAAGAAAACATGACGCCAGAACATAGCGTCAGTGTGTTTTGCGCGGCAATCGGATATAAAAAGATCTAGCGATCGGTTTGCTTGTTCGACGGCAGATTCGCGACCTGTGAGAAAATACAAGAATTTTGAGAGGTCACACATAATTATAGGCCCATTACTTAAAATATTGAGGAGCTGTTTTTCTCCCACCATTGAAACTTTAGGCTTTCTGTATATATACAAATGTCTGAGATGAATCGGGACACTCCTAATTATTCTTCGACAGTCATTTTAAGACGTCCTTAAGACGATATGGTTTTAAAATTATAGTTGTGTGTCGGCAACGAAGTTGGAAATTTTCATAAATTGTGAGATGGCAATTAGCCATAGAATAGGGAAAGTCGACGATTCTGCATAGGACGATCTGAGGAAATAAAATACTTAGAACGCAGATAGAACAGTTTAAAAACTTTGATTTAATTGTGTTTTAACAGCAGCAAAATGTCGACCATGGAGAGAAGACAGCAAGCTTCATCCTCCATTACCATCAGTGTTATGGGCTAACGGCCTAATGATGGGAATTGACGAGGCGGGAGGCCTCTGGAAAGCAGTTTAAGTGATGAGTATTAAAAAATTGATTTATTGATTTTGGACGAGGGGAATCGCGAGAGATGTGTGGAACTTTGTATAGATTTTATTTGTGTGGTTTAATTTAAATTTCAGGGTTTGATTTCTTAACTGACATGCGTATAGTAAATTTTGGCATTGCGTGACAATTATGTTGTACAGTAAATTTTGTAATTTAAATGTGGTCCTTATGTTACGTAATTCTTATAGCGAAACGGCCGCATCGATTAACGTATCTATAAAAAGTGTAGCCATGAATGAGAACCTAGGAACGACAATGATAAATGGACTGATTTAATGATATGTTAAACTAATTACTACGTGGGGGGAATATTTGCATTTTGTTGCTTTGATAACTCGGGCTAGGACTGATCCTGTTATTAATTCTTTATTGTCAGTTGGACATGTTGTGTGTCATTATCTGAGGGGTGTGCTGATTAATGCTACGACGTGATCTTCGAGAAATGTGCCACGTGTTTTTGGGTGTAAGTGATGATGATGAGGAGAGGTAAAGCCTGTCCATGACTGCGATATCATTCCGGCAAACTAGTTATCCGTGGGGATAAGTTTGACCTGGGAATGTATTCTTAAAAATCCCTGAGAGGATGTTTTGAGATAATGTGTTATTTATTTGTACGCGTTTAACAGGTGGCGATTAGCAAAGGTGCTGTACGCTGGCTATGGACCAGAATCTATATTTAGCATGGCACTAATTACTACTTGGGGGAAGAAATCAGCCACTCTCTCGGTGATGCGATAACAGGCCCGGTTGTCTCCAGCTCGTTATGACACGTTATGTTTGCTTTAAAGCCTAATGAGTTAAGGTTATTTTATTTGGTTTAATTTGGGAAGTTGCCATGTTGTCGATCCAAGTTTCTTTTATCATTACTACGACTTATTTGTTCATTGTTTTAAAACGCCAAACTTTCCGGCGTAAAAATTAAAAGTTGTATTTTGTTGTTGTTGGCTCTTATTTTCAAGGCCATTGTATTCATATAAATATAATTTGGCAACCGGCCAAACTTGTTCATGTCATGTTATGCCTTCCTAGTGTTTAAGGTATAAGTCGGTAATTCCGCAGCCCTTATTTTAAATAATACACACGTGTATTTGGTTGTGGTAATCTAAGGTTAGAGCATGTCAGTAGTGTATATAATTATGTAATTGTTGTTCCCACATTTCCGTAATTCGTCCTTCGCAGTACGGAGTCCGTTCCCGAACCAACTGTTTTGGTCGGAAACGAGCGCCCGTCAAAATGCTCATTACTTGAACTAGTCTTAAAACCCGTGTCGCTCATAAATATTAAATTTTTGTACTATGTTATTTGTTTGTTATATTTGGATCTTGTGATCCGTTTTCTTTTGTTACTTTGATTTAAGTGACATTGCAGTCACAATGCTTGTTGGCAGCTGTCATACCGTGTCGTCATGGTACGTCAGGCTGGTCAGTGTTAGATCTGTTCACGCGAGTGAACAATAAAAGGGTGGTTATAGTTTTCCTTTTTATGTTTGATTCAGTTAATAAATTTCATTTTGTTAGTAGATCCTGTTGTTTTTCTTGGCTTTATAATAATAATAAGTTAACCTTATGAACCTTGGAAGTTATGTTGATAGCAAAACCTCTAAATCACATTCACAAGAATCCATTACGACCCCGAAATTTTGAATCTTGTCTACATGCTATTTTCCAAAGGGTTTAATATATATATATATATATATATATATATAAAGGTATAAAGGCCATACACAATCACACTCACATTAAATCT
The DNA here is from genome assembly GCA_946902985.2 of Meconema thalassinum. Taxonomy (NCBI): domain Eukaryota; kingdom Metazoa; phylum Arthropoda; class Insecta; order Orthoptera; family Tettigoniidae; genus Meconema; species Meconema thalassinum. The sequence continues at coordinate 800,455,644 of OX336389.2, read as the reverse complement.
CTACTGGAGTGAACATCGTTCTGATCTGTACAAGGAGAGTCAACGTGTTTTTTTTCTCTTATAATTGAACTCGTGCAACGAATAAGGGGCTCCGCGCCACCTTCGTCTGTTTTGAGATTATGATGGAAATAGGTATCTGGTCGCATGTAGCATGTATTGACGTGCCAAACGAGCACACAATTGCCTCCTATGGGTAGATATTTGCAATTGAAATGCCACGGGCGTGGAAGAATGACTCTGGTATTCCAAGACGGAGGGCGTCAGAAAATTGGAGATCTCTCCGTCAGCTAGCGAACGTGACCATATCGGCCGTAGACGTAAACGGAACATGCAAATGTGGAAGGATTTCAATAGAAAAATGTTGAACGATGCTGGGGAAGCATATGAAAATCGTCAGGGACGTAAAATTCAAACGAAAATACAACCGAAAGTGGTGCGTAGAAAAAGGAACTCCGTGATTTCGCCTGGGTGTCTGCATGCCAGAATTTGTTATTAATAGGTCTCAATTTGGAAATGAGACATTTCAATATATGCCTGTTGATAATGTACAAAGTAAGTTGTTTTATTTAGGGACTTGGGGGCATCGTTGTCATCAATCCCGTGTACTTGCCTGTGTGGGCTGTCTTATAACCTGCGTTATTGAGGTGATTGCGAGTGTGTTTACGTGTTTGAGGGGCAAGGTAGGCTATCATCCCAATATTTGTTTGGAGTAGAAATTGGAATCTGCGGAAAACCATTTTTAGGATAGACAAGGGAGGTACCGGGAATCTACTCCTCGGTTATCCTGACAAATTTAAGTGTACTTTGTTTCAATACTCTTACCAGGATTTGAATTCTCCATAGCAAACCTGGGGTTCGAACCCGAGCCGTCTAAAAAAGCGCAGTTACTACACTTAGCACTAAACCACTCACAGCTACTGTACAGATTGTCTTAGCATGATAGATTCTACGATAATGGATGTCCTCTTTGACATAAGGATGAACCCGGAATAACTAAACTTTTCAGGGGGAAGGCACGATAGTACAACCTTGTCCCCTAAAGTCCTAAGTTGTATAAATTTAGTGTAATGTCGTCAGTTCTGTGAGAACTTCACCGTAGGTCCTAGGTTCGATCCCCAACTCTACCATGGAAGATCCTTAATGCTGGTAAGAGAGTTGGAGTGCAGGAACGCAGGCAGCCAAGGGGTGGTAAAAGGTGCTAGTGCACACGCAGTTTCAAACCTGGGCGAAGTCGTTGGATTTTTAAAAGCGTTAAAATTTCTCAGTATGCCTTCCTATGAAGGGTGTGTAAGGCCGGTGGTCCCATGCCATAGATTTATGGCATATAAAAGAACCTTCCACTAATTTAACTTGTATGAAGCTAAATTAGAGGTTAGATTTGACTAACGCTCTTAAGTTCCAATGATCATCGTCGGGAGCCAACTGCGGTGGCATCTAGTAACCTATTTGTCGTTGACGGTGGCTACATGACCGCGTTGCCGAAGCCCCTAAAATGAGGAACCAACCAACCAGTGTTTTTCCGCCTCGTTGCGTAGTGGCTAGCATTCTTGGCTGTTAACGTGGAGGTCCGAGTTCGATTCCCGGTTCTGCCAACAAATTTATTTCTGGTCTGAGGGCTCAAACGGAGTACACACAACCTCTTGAGGCAGAATTGAGAAGAGACGGACTCAATTCCCATCCCAGTCATCCTGGACGTGGTTTTCCGTTGTTTCCTAGGATGGTACCTAACTTAAGGCCATGGCCGCTTCCTACCCACATCTTACCAGAGTTAAAGATACACACACTAGTTCAGACATCACAGTGATACAGGCTATCAGACAAATTTTAAACACACCCAAATACGCAGGGCTACATGACCGCAATGTCGCGAAGTCTCTAAAAGCATTAACAACTACAGCAACAAACAACAAAGATCAGTGTGTGTATTAATATAGTTATTACCATCCGTTTAGGGGAATAAGGACTCCAGTCACAAGAAATTCATGCTCTTAACGAGTGGGCTCTGAGATAACAAAATCTGTTTCGGGGGTCCTTCTTCCTAAATTATAGATATAGACAATAGTATCCCTACATCTATGTTCAGTGATCACTGAAGAACCACACAAGTAAACTACAATGTTTATATGTTAGTAGAGACCACTCATATAATATTGGACGAAATTCCCGCAATAGCGTGCTTTCAAACAACAAAAACGTATTTTAAACAAAACTATAAAAAAGGCGTGGAGTCCCTTATTCGTTGCGCGGGTTCAATTATTATACAGCAGTTAGTAGGTGATTATAAACTCTATCGATGTTTCGTTTTTTATAGTTAAACATGGATGCTCTCCAACAGTTGAATAAACTAGGGGCACAGGCTGGGTTGGAGACTAAGAGACTAAGGGATCTACCAATCCGGTGGAGGGTCTACAGAGAATAGAAACGAGATTTGGCACAAGAATTATATGCCACTGCCAGGAATTCTACCGAGCCGATTTGCCACCATGTCGAACGAGACGCTGGCAGCGTTGAATTCATATACCTTAGTGTTAAAGTATTTAAGCATGCAGAATAATGCATGTATAGTACACTTTGAGGAGGATAATATCTAACTCTTTTTGTTTAAGGTTCAGCAACAGTTGTATAACATTTTCTTTGCTAAATATAGTATGGACAGATGACCTAGCTCTTTCGTCCCTTAAATCAACAATTTACTACAACAAATATAGTATTTGAATGTTTATTTATTATTATTTTTAATTTATTTTTATTTTTATATGTGTTTGTTAGGAATGACACTGCCTGTCTTGGAAAATGATTGTGACTGCTTTCTAATACAACTGTGCAGTGGGCGAATATATAATCCCAACAAAATGTAATATCAAAAATAAAAATTTGTAGTGCCATGTTAACCTGTATTTTTAGCCTACTTTTCACAAAAATGAGGAAAAAGTAGACTTATGAGATCGGGCAAATGTGCGTCTGTCTGTCTGTCCTTCGGTCTGTCTGTCTGTCCTTCTGTCTGTCTGTCTGTCTGTCTGGCTGGCTGTGTGTGTGTGTCCCCCTCTATCAACTCCTAAACGGCTGCAGCAATCGAAAAAAAAATTGGTAGGAGAAAAGATCTAAACCTGCATATCTCACGTCCATATTTGAAATTGATGTCAGTGCTACCAACTGCTGAAAAATTGCAATTGAAATTTTAGCTCCATGTTGGATATCTTGGAAGGTATAAATGGGAGCTATTTCAAAATTGGCACACGTATAGATAATAATATTGCAGTTTAATTTCCAGGAGGCCATACATGGCAGTGTTGCCAAAATGATTAAAAGCCTGCTGATAATTCCAAATTTTAAATGCATATAACTTCTACACTATTTATTGGATTTCAACCAAATTTCGTATGTGCTATGTGTACATAAACAGATATGACCTAGCGCATTCTTAGGAGCCACCAGGGCTGCCAACTGTTAATAAATGCTCTCAATTTTTGTTATCCAAATACCCATATATCAGAAAGTATGCAAGCCTGCAGCTTTAAAATATGCACACGTATAGTACCTGACATTCTGTATTATTTTGGAGTAACTTATATACGTCAGTACTACCAACATGATTCTAAGCCTGCTGAGAGGTCCAAATTTAAATACATGTAACTTCTATACTATCATTTGGATTTCAACCAAATTTCGTGTGTGCTATGTGTACCATAACAGATATGACTATGCCGATTCTTAAGAGTAACCAGGACTGCCAACTGTTAATAAATACTGTCTCTATTTTTGTTACCATAATATCAATATATCAGAAAGTATGCAAGCCAATAGCTCTAAACTTTGCACACGTATAGTACCTGGCATTCTAGATTAATTTGGAGTAACTAATATACGTCAGTGTTGCCAAATTGATTCTAAGCCTGCTGATAGGTCCAATTTTAAAATGCATGTAACTTTTATACTAACTAATGGATTTCATTCAAAATTGACACAACAATAGATCATATTATTTCAGATTATATCTGACCAATAACTGTATGTCATTGTTGCCAACATGATTTTACGCGCGCTGTTAGATCCAATGTTTAACTGCATGCAACGTCCATGCTATCCATTGGACTTCAACCAAATTTTGTATTGTGTACCTTAAGAGATGGAACTTAGAATATATTCAGTCACCAGGGCTGCCAACTGGAGTTCTCTATTAGGCTACATTATGCCAGGTATACAGTATTTCGTACTAATTAGAAATTTCGATATTACCAACTTAATTTCATCATTAATCTAGATAGATCCATATAGGTTAATCATTGGCATGAATCTTAAATTTTAAGAAAAGTAGGCTCTTTAGTTCGTCACGGAACTTCTTGTTTAACTTTGTATCGTTTTATGATTAAAATAAAATAATATGACAAAAATGTGTAATGTATGATTCATCAACATGTTCTTGTTAAACACACAAATGATACCTTGTCCCATCCCTTCCAATTTACACCTTCTCCGTTAGACATCCGCAAAACTACACTGCGTAGTGACATTCTTATCATCCCTCCTCCCTTACACTTTCTGAGACATGTTAATTAGGTGGTTTTAATTGACTTTTTTGTCGTTTTATGTATGCAGAGTTTATTCTTGTGCGCGAAGTGATGATCACTCGTCCTAGACAAGTCGAGTTTGAGGACAGTCATATCTGGCTGAAATGGATGTGAATACATTGCACTCTTCTTACGTGATTGGACCCCTACCAATGCTACCACGTTAACACTGCCCCCAAAACAAGTTCCTACACTAGATAACTAAGCAAACCAGTTCGAATTACCAATCCCCCGTAGTTCATAGGACTGCGCAATTTGTATAAATCAATGTAATTGGTTCCCTACTACCATCTCTGTTTATCTCCTCCCACAGCAATACTCGTTTTACGTGCCAAAGAGTTTTATTTTATTTTTTCAAATTGTTCATGTGGATTGATATAATTTTATTGATCTACATACTGCAAAATCGTCATATTGTCATCAGCTTTCGTCTGAAGTAGACGCATCTTCACTACCCAAGGTAAGATAACATATTTTGTAAATTCACCAGCACAGCATAAAAAACAAAACAAAAACCAATGTTACAATTATTCGTTTTTATGGACGAACAAAATGGACGCTCTTCAATAGATAAATAAAATTGGGGCTCAGGATGGCCTGGAAACGCGAAGACTAAAAGATCTTCCAGTAAATCAACCGTTTCCTTTGGAGAATCTTCAAAAAGTAGAGACAAAATTTGGTGCAAGGATACTCTGTCAGTGTCATGACTTTGTTGTATATTTACCAACCAGATTTGCTGCTTTAACAGTAGAAGCATTGACAGCTCTGAATTCTCGCAATTTGGTCGTCAAATATTTGGGAGTTCAAAATAATGCCTGCATTGTAAATTTTGAAAAGTAGGAAGTTTAAATTAGTATTGTTCTTTTTTATTTTCCTTTCTTTATGGATCCCCTTGTTTTGGAGGATACTCGCAACTGCTTTCAGTGACGAGTATATAGCGGTCGCATACATATGTTAACAAAATGATAAATCCAAATTTATTTTCGCTTGCATGCCTTGAATTGTTCATATTTAGAATTCGTGAATATTTTTCACCATTTACTGCACTAAAAGTAAATTCAGAATTGGCATGTACTTTTGTTTTTGTAAAAAATGAATGGTGATTAGGTCCGCGAAGCTTTAATTTTATAACACAAATGCGACCGTTATATCCATCTGACAACATTGAACACTGGCTTAAAATTAATATTGTAGACGATCTATTAAGTAAATTGGATAAATTTCAATAAGGTGAAAGTGGAAAAGCTCTCGGAAACATTCCGTTCTTACAAATAAATACTTGAAAATTTGGCCCTTTAAATTCTGGTGTAATGTATATTGATTTGTCTACGTCTATTAAAAAGAAAAATGTGGTTGTATGACAATAAACTCTCGTGGCTAAATGATGGAATTTGTATGTTAACAGAAGAAACGTTGACAGCGCTGAATTCTCCCAATTTGGTCGTCAAATATTTGGAAGTTCAAAACAATGTCTACATTGTAAATTTTGAAGAGGAGAAAGATTAAATTAGTATTGTCTCTTATTTTTTTGCCTTTATGGATCCCCTTGTTTGGGAGGATACTCACAACTGTTTTCAGCGACAAGTTTGGAGCGGTCGCATGTCAACAAAATGATAAATACAAAATTATTTCTGCTTACATGCCTCGAATTGTTCATATTTAAAATTCGTGAATATTTATCACCATTTACTGCACTAAAAGTACATTCAGAATTGGCTAGTACTTTTGTTTTTGTAAAAAAGAATGGTGATGAGGATTGCGAAACCTATTATTTTATAACGCAAATGCGACCGTTATATCCATCTGAGAACATTGAACACGGGTTTAAATTTAATATTGTAGATCTCTTAAGTTAATTGGATAAATGCCAAGAAGGAGAAAATGGAAGAGCTCTCAAAAACATTCCGTTCTTACAAATAAATATTAGTTACTTTGACCCATTAAACTCTAGTGGAATGTATATTGATTTGTCTACGTCTATTAAAAAGGAAAATGATGTTGTATGACAATAAACGCTCGTTGCTAATTGATGGAATAACAAGTTTACTCTGGGGGCAGTCCATCTTCTAATAATAATTACTTTGTATTGTAACCGAATCACGGACACTTCTTTAACGTAGAGACGTCGGGAACATGTTTACAACGAAGCGGCAGATTTTGAATCGCGCGCTGCAATCCTTCGAGCAGCGAGTGGAAAATGACGTGGATCCTGTGACATGGTCTACATGACTGCTTATTTTTGAAATTTTCCTCAAGACGACGGATGTGAGTTTTTGAAATTAGTACAGTTTTCTGGCAATTAAATTTGCAGAAGGAGATACGTTCACTATGAGTCGATATATGGCAAACGAATGTTCCAGAAGGTTTGATCGCTGTGACGCGTGGACCTGTGACGTATCGCCGGAATCAGTATAAAAGAAGCAAGAAATATCACTGAGACATGTACTTCGTCCGAGCAACTGTTCGGGTAAGCATCATTGCCGCGCTGTGATTCTATTAAGATACTGTTACTATAGACTACGAAAGAACATGGTCGCTGGACTAGTGTTCAGGACTTAGTTTAGTTTAGTTTATTGTCAGTGAACTAAGCACTTGCACTATTCACGATTTTGCCTCTCCGGGTGGAACTTAGCCATCGTCTGGTCCCGTCTGTTTTACAGATTGAGGTGGAGCTTATCCAACGTGCCAGTTTATAGGATATTAGGCGAGACTATCTACAAGGTAGAGACGTCTGAGGAGTACTCATTACCCGAAAATAGTTTAGCCTACGATGCGGGACAAGTGTTGCCTAGTGCACTTGTGTTGCAGATAATATCTGATTACTCGCTGAGGGACTAACTTATATTAGGCATTCTTCGACATCCACAGATACCAGATCGTTAGTGCAAAACTCACTGAATTTCATGCTGCTAAAAGTTGTTCCTGTCATAACTAGTCAAATACAGAACAGTGAAATCACAGTCTACGAATGAACATTCTAACAGTGAACAAGTCGTGTTCAGAAATGGAACATTTCATAATGTTGGACAGTAAAATGTATAACGGGAGAGTTTATGTAGGCGCATTTATAACCGAAGGTGTGTGTCGTTAAATCGTGCGATGATAGGTTTGCAATGGAGGGCAACGAAGACGAGGCAATCGAGGCAATGGAGTCGCTGATGACCAAGGAAGATCGCAATGCTAATAGTTAGTGGCGAACACCAAGGACACGCATTACCATCACATCAAGAATGAAGTAAGCTAATATTCTACAGGTATTTCTTACTAGGCTAATGTAGTTGAGAATTTCTTTTTACCATTCATAATAAAAAGTCAACACCATCTTCGAGTCAAACTTCATGTGTATTTGTCCAGTATGACAAATGGAACATCATTGCGGGGTCTGACAATTTAATATAGAATTTTCTTACTGACAGAATAACAGTTACATTGATGTCTTCCTGATATAAGACATCCTGAATTTATTTAAAGGAATAGGAATATTTTTATAGCTTCTTAGATGCTTGAGCGTAGCTTGGATTGTTTAAATTAATTCCTTAATTATTGGATAATGATAAAGTACAGTGGAGTAATAATAAAAGAGAATAATATTCTATTAATAATTACTTATGTGAGGATACACTGTTAAATAAATAATTTAATTTAGTCAAACTATTTGAAAGGTGATAGCACCATTATCATAATTTAATTTACACTATTAATGTTCAGTAATGTTATTAAATTAAAAATCATGATATGAAAAAGTTGTAAATAATTTGTGATACTTGTTAAATCAAGGTGAGGGTTTAAACATTTTGTTTAATTGTTTATACTTAAATATTTAATAACTAGGGTCATAATATTAATTGTAAATTTTGTAAAAATCATAACAATGATTTTTAGAGATTGACACGAATAATAATACAGTGCGTCAGCGAATGTTCTGCGCAGTGCCTAGGCACTGCTACGTTAGGTGAGAGCCAAAGTTAAGTTGGCAGACCTTTCGCTCACTCGCCGACAGTCAGGTACTAGCTTGTCTTCTCCAAGGTCGACATGATATCAGAACTCACGTGTGAGCTGTGCGTGCTGTGGAAAGCGTCGGTGTGAATGCAGTAAGGGAGCGTTTAGATTATTGGAATAGTGCAACAGGATACATGTGGTAATGTTTACTACTGGGAGAGCGTTTTGGTGGAATACGTTTTTCGTAAAGGCGATCGGTTTACAGAAAATGTAAAACAAAATTTCAGGTGCGGTTTCCTAATTCGAAGTGTCCAAACCGGGATTCCATTTGGGATGTGATAAGTAAATTTCGAGTGACCGGCTCAGTTCACGATCTACCAGGAAGAGGCAGGCCTACGCTGTTAACAGACGAAAAACTTCATGAAATTTCCGATATTATGATGCGAAGTCCAAGTAAATCAATACGCAAATTAGCTCAAGAAACAGGAATCTCTAAGTGGACTGTTTGTTGTTTGTTTTGTTTTGACACAAGCGGCGGCAGCCGCGCTGGCAGCAACAACCGTGCTGCCAACTAAACTCCGGCTCTCACCTAACGTAGCAGTGCATAGGTAATGTGGAGAACATTCCCTGGCACCCTGTAATTATGTGGTTAGAAGGAATGATAATAATAAACATAGAAATTGTTTACTTATTTATGGGACTGTGATAAATATAATAACATTTATTTATTTCAATATCTGTAAAGCAGAAATTAATATTTGTGAACAGAGTTAGAAATAAACGTGGTTATTAATATTTAGGAACACGGTTAGACAAATGAGATTGTTTAAATATCTAATGGCAATAGTTTTGAAGGAAGAATAAGTTTAGAAAACGTTTCTAAAAGCACCAATTAAGAATGAAGAGGGAAGTAAAAATAATGGCAGGTAATAAAAATGTATCAACTAGGTTGAATTTGTGTTAGAGGCAGGGAGAATTTGACCAGGAATAATGACAGCTTTTCATTGGAAAACTTTATAAATTCAAGAATAAACAGTAATTTGTGTGACGGAATATTACAACACATATAAAAATATATTATTGTGGAGAAAAATATTAAAAATCATTAGTATTGATTATTGTTGATAATATTATGCGACTAGGATGTGGGCATTTATATTCATGTGGAGACTGAGGGTCATCCATGAGGAAAGTATTTCCTGAGTTGTGGAAGAGGTTAGTGAGAGCATGTGTTGCTCATAGTTGTTAAAGAAGGGTGAGGCAATAGTGCCGCCCCATATTCCAGTCCAATTCAAATCCTGTTGGATTGGATATTTATTTCCAACCTGGGTCAATTATATAGATTCCCGATTTTGTGCCGAGTAAATAAAATATAATTGTTAGATTTGATGAACCTGACCAAAGCTTATCGAGAAAATACATGGTTGCAAATGCAATAAAAGAAGATAAATAAATATCTGAGAATGTTTATAATAAATACAAGGGAGTGTCTGAAATAATAATAAATTTTGTACCTGTCAACTAACTTGATGCCAATCTCCATGGACTAATTTTGAAAGAAGTGAAACCTGTTATGAATAATTTTGAAGAAAATTCACGTATATTTAAATATTTTGAAGATTAACTGAGAGTGAAAATAATAATTATTTGATAAGAAATTTAATTAATTGAATGATAGAAAATTATAACAATTTTTATTATTAATATTAATTTGTGATTATTTATATAACATTATTTGAGATGGTTATCAAATAATTCATTGGTGATGTGAGACCAATTGTGAATTTAAAAAATGATAATTTTCATATTACTCTAAAAAGATGAAAATTATAAACATATTGATGGTATATTGGCTTTCACGGCCGGTGAATTAAAACTCGGCAATTCTTCTAGGTTTGTGCCGTGTGTTGTTTGGGGTTTCACCTAGGACACCTAGCTGGCTCATCGGCGGGCTCTTGGTGTCCCCGCCCGGACCCCCACAGGAGTGACGAACTGCGCGCCACCTCCCTTTATATTTGGTGCAACTGCACCACTTGACTGCGAGAACTAAAAGCTCAAGCAGCCTCAACCACCCTATGAAGGCTTTTAAAAAGATGGTATATTGGCTTTCACGGCCGGTGAATTAAAACTCGGCAATTCTTCTAGGTTTGTGCCGTGTGTTGTGTGGGGTTTCGCCTAAGACACCAAGCTGGCTCATCGGCGGGCTCTTGATGTCCCCGCCCGGACCCCCACAGGAGTGACGAACTGCGCGCCACCTCCCTTTATATTAGGTGCAACTGCACCACTTGACTGCGAGAACTAAAAGCTCAAGCAGCCTCAACCACCCTATGAAGGCTTTTAAAAAGATGGTATATTGGCTTTCACGGCCGGTGAATTAAAACTCGGCAATTCTTCTAGGTTTGTGCCGTGTGTTGTGTGGGGTTTCGCCTAGGACACCAAGCTGGCTCATCGGCGGGCTCTTGGTGTCCCCGCCCGGACCCCCACAGGAGTGACGAACCGGCCGTGAAAGCCAATATACCATCTTTTTAAAAGCCTTCATAGGGTGGTTGAGGCTGCTTGAGCTTTTAGTTCTCGCAGTCAAGTGGTGCAGTTGCACCTAATATAAAGGGAGGTGGCGCGCAGTTCGTCACTCCTGTGGGGGTCCGGGCGGGGACACCAAGAGCCCGCCGATGAGCCAGCTTGGTGTCCTAGGCGAAACCCCACACAACACACGGCACAAACCTAGAAGAATTGCCGAGTTTTATAAACAAATTGTTCAATGAAACAAAGTCATAAATGAAAATAATATTAACATTCGGCGTCCATGTTAGTCGAATATTAATATTATATTACTGCATAATCCTAGAATAGAATATTATGCAACGAGCCTATAATGGCAATAATTAAGACACGAGTATGTATATAAAACGAGCGTAAGGGAGTTTTATAATTTCCATACGAGTGTCTTAATTACCATTATAGGCGAGGTGCTTGCGACTGTTTATGTTCGACGGTAATTATAACTTTATTATATGTTTTAACGTAAATATTCATAAATATCTTTTGAGATTCAGTCACTAGAATTTTGTGATCGGAGTGCCAGCGTTGTGTAGGATATCTCTGTTTTCCAAGCTCTCTGACGGACCGGCGCATGCGCTCTGTGTGCTTGGCACTTTATTTACGTGAACATATGGGCGGTGCACTTTCGGTACTTTATATAGACATGTTGGATTTTGAGCGCATACGCGAAGGTAACTTACTTCATTGATCACACAACTGTTTCCTGAGCTCTGATTGGTGGGAGAAACTGTTTCATAATGAAAAATAGTGTTATAATGAGCCTCATTATGATACAGTTTTCCGACACATAATGTTTACATTTCGACATCGTCGAACATAAAAGAATTTTGTGCAATAATCTTCCATAATTATTAGTTTTTGGAAAGCACATTATGCAGGTGAAAGTGATACAACAATGTTTCGAAATGAAACATAAATTATTTGTCTAATACTTGAACAATCAAAGATCAATCTTCAGAAATGGAAAACTGAGAGTGTACAGATAGGGATCATTCGAACTCTTCACCGAATCATGATCGCCTAGAAGTGTGTAAATAGAAATTTTTAATGATACCAGAATGGACTGACAATTTTCTGAATATCATTCGTCGAAGGGTAGGAGTGTTATTTAATTTTTGTGTTGTGTTGATTTTTATGTGTAGTGTTTTGTTTATTTTTGATGATTTATGCCAAAGATTTAAATTATTAATTATAATAAATTGAGATATATTAATGAATTGTGCTATTTTCGTTCTCTTCCCAACTTACTTGCATATTACCTAGTTTTCGCGCAGATAGACCATGAGATAGCTTCTGTCTCGTGCTGAACTGATTTCGGAAACTCGCAAAATGGGGTCGTTGGGCTCCGGTCCAAACGGGCTCATAAAGTTAGAGAGAGAAGTTGGCGCCCGTCCTATGGGGATTTCGAATAGGTCATTCGAGTAGGCTCCAGATGTTTGCCACTTGTTTCGACAATTGACAGAAAGCCAGTAAATTTTGAATTAAGGGAAATTGTTAGTCCGAGTTGTGAGGAAACTTGTAAAACTTGTATTTGGAAATAAGTGATTTGAATTTGTACGACATTGTTTCGTATGGGAGTCAAGTAATTATTAAGGGAGTTTTTATTAAATTTTTTTTTTTTGTTTAAATATTAGAAATGGGAGTTTATTTTTGTTAGGAGAAAATGCACAATTTTATAGAATCCAGATGGAGGATTTTTGAACTTTGCATAATATTTGTTGTTTGTTGAAAGTAAATTAATTTAAATGAGTAGATAATTTTTTCCATTAAACATCAATGTAGGGTAAATCTCAATTTATCATGAATTCTCAACTACTGTAGGCTGGTACATATTTAGTCTTAAGTCTTCCTTATCCATTGAATTCCTATCCTGTATTTCTTATTAAATAGAATGGAGAAAGTGTTAGAGGTGTTGTCTCGAATGTAGACCGACATAAAGCAGAGTGTGGAGAATGTGGCTCAACTGGAAAAGAATTTATTGGAAAATTCCAACAGGTTGGAAAGTAAAATAAAGAAAATTCCAAATATTTGTAGGATAGAATAAATGAACAAATCTCTGAAAATTCTAACTCATTACAGAGAAAATTATCTCAAAGTTCAAACTCACTTAAATCTGATATAGACAGTAACCTTTCCGATAACTCTGAAAATTTAGAGGAAAGATTAAAGAAAGTACAGATTCTTTGAGAGAAACTTTGGAAGACAGAATTTCCTAAAACTCCAAGACTCTTGAAAGGTTATCAGAAAGTTCGCATCTCATGGACTTAAAATCATTGGGAATGCTTAAACTTGAAGATTAGATCTAGCTAACAATTCTAAATTATTAGAGCACCGATTATCAGAGACATTAGGGAAACAATTCGCGGAGATGTCAAAAAGTTTTGGGGAGAAACTTGGGGTATTATTTGAAAATTCCAAGGATCTGGAAGATAGATTGGAGAAAAACAAATGTTCTTTAGAAGCTTAGATCGCAGAAAGTACTATAACGTTAGAAGACGAGTTAGGAAAATCGCATATTAAATTGAAGACTATGGAGGAATATTTTGAAAAAAAAAATCAAGAAAAGTAGCTGACGACATAGTGAACTTGGAAGTAAAAATAGCACAGGAAAATAGTGTTACTGCGAGGCAGGTGTTGCAGAAAGTGGCAACCGATTTCAAGACACCATCATATAGCAATTAAAAGGAGAAACAGTAATTCAAGAACTGAGTAAGAACATAAAAGAAATTGCACTTACTGAGGTCAGGAGTTCAATTTTATAAAAAGCCAAGAGGATGTCCCAGAAATAAGAGATTATTTTACCACGCATATTAAAGTAATATCTGAAGATGTGGGGAAAATTCAGGAAGGTATGTCTCATGTGACAAACACTGTGAAAATTCACGAGACAATCACAGAAAAACTCGTCAAGGATATTATGGAATATACTGAGAATATGAAGGGTATTTAAAGTAAGGAGACCGAGGCTGTAACAAAAGAATTTGTAGAGAAGACGATAGACGAAGTTCGAGGGGAGATTAAAAAGAAGACGGATGATTCAGAATTCAGACAGTAGGAAATCTAGAAGACAAACTTTCTTTTTATAAATCACAACTGGAGGAAAGAAAATTGGAAGAAATCCCGACTTCTGATACGAGTAAAAAGAAAGAAAATTCCAAAGAAATTGCAGAACCAAAGACTGTTGTGAGTACTACTCCTATCGCTATCTATAAAGACAGAAAAGATAAACCTGGATAATTTACCGGAACTGGGAGTATTCCACCAGCAGAATTTCTAAGCGTAGTTAAGGATTACATCCGGGACTCGAAAATTTCAAAGGAGTGGGAAATTAGAGTCGTAAGCAGATTTTTGGATGGACCTGTACTGGTTTGGTTCAGGGCGTTCAGGTCAAGCTTCCACACTTTCGAAGAATTTTCAAGGGCACTTTAAAGAAAATGTTGGTCGCCGGAAACTCAACAACAAATAAGGGCAGAGTTGTATGCTAAGGCATACTCTACATCACAACCGACCAAGTATTCGGCCTATTTTTCTCAACAGTTATCAAAATTGCTATTCTTAGAACCTCCGATGCCAGATTTTGAAATGATTCCTGCATTAATCCAACAATTCCCAATAGAAGTACAAGGAACGTTGATTGCGGCTAATATAGGGGACATGGAGGAGTTTTACGAGGTACTGGAAAGGTTAGGCCATGCTAACGCACAGTGTTTTCACTTAAGGGGCAGTAAAAACGAAAGTCAAACAGTATACACTGTGGTGGCTGATCGTCATAGTCAGACGAGTCAAAATTGGAAACAGCCCAGGAAAAATGTTGAAAATAAAGAATGGAGTCAAAATAGGAACACTCCGTATCAAAACAGACCATACATACGGCCATATAGGTATCAGAACAGGTGGACTCATTGGAACAGACCTGGTTTTCAACCTAAACCGTATAGTAGGTCTCAACAACAAAAACAACAACAACATCAACATCAGCAACAACAATACAGTAACCAACAACGACAACAGAGACCATATAATAATCAGCAACAACAACAAAACAGAAGGGAAGAACAAAAAGGGAAAGAAAATTTCAAGCAACTGGCTAGGGAAGATCTTGATAGAAGGCATCAGGACAGCAAACAATTTCTAGATGAGCAGCAAAATAAACCTAGTACTTCTGAGTTGAAAAATCAACAGATGTTGATGTAAAAAACTCAATTTCAAATCAAAAGACAACAAGCCAATTAGCGGTTACGTCTCTAAGATTGTCGAATGGAAGGTAGAAGATGAAGATTTGATTGAATTTTATGAAGAGAGAACTGGGTTAGATCTAAATCACCCATCATAATGTGTGAAGTTTATGCTATGATGATACACACTCTGATGGACACTGGGGCTATGCTTTGTTTAATTAGTGAGAAGCTCTATGCATTATGGAAGCTCACGGAAAAAGTAGAGAAAATTCCTGTATCAGGTATCAAGATACAAGGAATTATCCCTAACATGGTGACAAAATGTAAAACACAATTGTGCTTAAGAGTGAAAATTGGAGATCGTTATTTTTAACACATTTTCGTTGTTACGAGGGACATTATCCATGATATGATCATAGGCAACGATTTTATAACAAAGTATAAGGTCATAATTGATATGAAATCGGAGACCATACGTTTTCATCAGACCGGGGATATAAATTTTGAAGGTGACGAAGAGAAATTTGCCGTGGGAGATATCCGGTGGTCGCAGGTTATTCATAGTATTGAAGAACAGTTAGAAGAAGTCTGTCAATATGGGACGAACACCAGAATTAAAGATGATATTTCAAGAATTTGAAGACGTTTTAGATACCAAGCCTGGGGAAATTATGGACTTCGAATATCACATCCAAGTCAATGATGAAGCGCCATATCACTGCAAACTTTATCATATTGCGGAGTAGTATCGGGAGCAGGTGAAAATCATCATTGCAGCTTTAGAAAAGGATGACATAGTAGAGAAATATACACCAGCCTATGTGAATCCTTTAGCGGTGGTACCTATACCGGATGGAAGTCTGCGTATTTGTCTAGACGTTAGGTCCCTAAATTCCAAAATGCTACCGGAATATGACCGTCCTCCAGTCACCAAGGAATTATTAAGAAAATTTAAAGGGAAAAGTTGGTCCTCAACAATAGATCTTACTTCATCATATCATCATGTGAAGTTAAGTGAAGAGTCGAAAACGTTCACAGGCTTCATGTTCGAAAAACAAACATATGTTTTCAAAAGACTACCTTTTGGGATGAAAACATCAAGGTCCGTTTTAATCAGAGCTTTAGATAAGAACCTTAGTCCAGGGGTGAAAGACTCTGTAATATGTTACATTGACGACATATTGGTTGCGTCTGAGAGTGAAGATCAACATTTGTTACATCTTAGAAATTTGTTCAATGACTCAAAGAAGTCAAATTTCAAGGTAAAATTGAAAAAATGCCAATCTTTAAGAAGAGATTACATTCTTAGGCCATATCCTAGATGGACAAGGATATCGTCCTAATGAGGCTAAGACTCAGGCAATTGCTAACTTTCCAAGACCCACGAGGATAAGGCATGTCCGTAGTCTTTTGGAGACATGCCATTTCTTCGCAGGACATTGTCACAACTACACCAACATAGTAGCACCTTTACAAGATCTTTTAAGAAAGGGAAAACAAATGGAAGTGGTGTGAACAACACGAAGAATCTTTCAGACAGTGAAAGAGCTGTTAATGAATAGTGTCAAACTCGAATATCCCGATTTTCGAAAAATATCATCATTGAATCTGTTGCTTCAACTGTGGGTATAGGAGCAATTCTTTTACAAGACGACGAAGATCACTCTAGGCATTATTTGTCATTTGAAATGAAAATCCACAGCCTGCTTCCAGTCTCCGGCCAGGTCAGGAATAGAATGAATGAAGCCCCCATGTAGCGGCGAGGATATGAACTGTGCCGGCTGCCGAGGCCTGACGCACTCCTCTGGGGCAATGATTAAATGAATGACAGATGAAATTAAATGATAGTGGAGAGTGTTGCTGGAATGAAATTGTGACACGGAAAACCGGAGTACCCGGAGAAAAACCTGTCTGCCTCCGTTTTGTCCAGCACAGATCTCACATGGAGTGACCGGGATTTGAACCACGGATCCAGCGGTGAGAGGCTGGCGTGCTGCCGCCTAAGCCACGGAGGCTTGTATTTGTCATTTATCAGTAGCAAATTGAGACCGCCTGAACGAAACTACTACACGACTGAACTCGAAGCATTAGCTATCGTTCATGCTCTCGAAACGTGGAAGAAGATGCTGACAGGTCACTCTGTCATTATTCGAACAGACCATCATGCAGTTGAGTTCATATTAAAAACAAATTTCGCCAGCGAGAGGACCACTCCTTGGGCTGTGTTTGTACAGCAATTCAATATCTCAATAGAGCACAAACCTGGAGAAGCCAACGTAGGAGCCGACCTGTTAAGTCGTGCTGTAGAACCAACTTTTCAGGCGATGCCTATTATCTTGATACAAGTAAATGAAGACACACTTGAACGTTTATAACAGATAGCTGTTACCCAAAAGAGGAATGCACATTTGAGTAAGATGGATAAAACTGACATTGATTATCAGGAGACAGAACGAATTTCAAGGAATTATAAGGTAGTGAATGATATTGTCTATAGGTTCATTGATGCGAATCATACAAACCTGAGAGAGGCAGGGCCACCAAAGCTTCAAATACCAATCATATGTCTAGCGCACAGAATTTCGGGACACACAGGATTAGATAAAACGGTGCAACTCTTGCAAGATAAATTTTCGTGGGAGAAAATGCGCACTACAGTCATAGAGACGACTAGGTCGTGTGACTTGGGCCAGAGAAGCAAGCACAACTCCAAGCTGTTGAAGGAGCCACCTCGACCCATCATTCCTCTGAAACCTTTGGACCTATACCGAAGTCGAAGAGGGGGAATAGATATGTTCTAGTGACCATTGATGTTTTTTATAAATTCACAATGTTGCACTCCTTCCAAAAAACGAACGCGCATTACTTCCTTATGAGAATCCGAGATAGTGTGATTCCCGAAGCGGGAAACCCTAAATACCTCTTAACAGATCATGGATCGCAATTCACATCTCATGAATTTCGAAGTGCCACGGAGGTATTGGATATTAAGCAGATCCTATGCTCAATACGACATACCGAGAGCAATCCAGCTGAAAGGGTAATGACGGAGATATCCAAATTCTGTCGTTTATTTTCTTCTACTGAACATTGGAAGTGGATGGATGTGCTACATATTGCATCACATTCCATTAACTCCACTGTATATGAGAGTACGAACCAAATACCAATGTTATTGCATAATGGAAATAAACCCATAAAACTATGAGACAGGATAATTTCCATCCCTCCAAAAATAGAACTTAGCAAACAAATCACGGAAGTACAAGCACTAGAGAAGATTCGTAAACAAGCTGCCAAGGAAGAAAAGAGAATCAAAGGGAGGAAATTCAGACAGCCTCTAAATGTAAAACTCTTGTTCATATCAGGGAAATTTACTAGTTGATACTATGGCCCGTTCAGGATTGTAGAAAGCTATAAAAAATACGAGCCTTACAGTAGTCGCATATGATGTGTAACATCTGACATAGAAGAAACCTCACGTGAAATTGTTGATACATCGGCATTTTATACTATTATTGGCACAAATATTAATCTATTGTAAAAGGGAGTGTTTTACAGATATTATAGTTTATAATACGGAACTCATTTTATTAGGTGATTTGTAGCTTCCACCAGCACTAGCCTAAATAAAGAATACGATATGGATCAACTAGATTAATAGACGCGACACCGCTCATAACCTTAAATTCCTTATAAACAGGTCCTCTTCATTCACGGACCAACACGTAATTTCATATGGATTCTGTTAAAATGAGTCATATTGATATGATAAATATCGTTTAAAATGATAATCTGGTAGAAAAATATCTATCCCGTCCGGGAGTCAAACCCAAGATCTCTAGATTCACAGGCATAAGCACTAACCCCACGGCTATTCCGACTACGCAAAAATTGTGCACAAGATGGTGACTTATTTCCACGTTCCAATAATACTGCATTACGGAATTAAGTTTCATTTATATTTTGCTTGTTTCGATAATGTTCCTGCGTGAAATTGAATTTAAAATGCCTTATGAATAGGCCCTTTTGTGAGCAAGAGAATGTATTCAGTAATAGTTCATGAAGGCTTGCTCAATTCTCGTATAACCACAACGATTATATTATATTGATGACTGCATTACCGATATGTGGGTTAATATTTGAATAGCTATTGTGCAGAAACATAATACCGGCAATGCCGACTACTTACAATGTTTGATATTAAGGCATTTTACCATTTAAATACTGATACGAAGACTTCGAACATGTACCATGTCATTTGTTTCAATCACTTGACACCATAGTTCGCCTGAGCGTTTTCCGTTCAGTATGTCATATACATTCCACATGGCCGAGAGTACGTCATGGTATCATTTTCCGACACCGCGCGCTCATTGTTTATCGTACCACTGCAAGCTGGGTCTTACCACTGCCCGCTGGATCGATCAATCGAGCGGGCAGTGCATACTTCCGTTTTCCACCACTGCCAGCTAGTACACTTCCGTTCGATCGATCGAGCGGGCAGTGCCTACTTCCGTTTTCCACCACTGCCAGCTAGTACACTTCCGTTCGATCGATCGAGCGGGCAGTGCATACTTCCGAATTCCACGACTGCCAGCTAGTACTCTTCCGTTCGATTGATCGAGCAGGCAGTGCATACTTCCGTTTTCCACCACTGCCAGCTAGTACACCTCCCTTCGATCGATCTAGTGGGCAGTGCATACTTCCGTTCGATCCACCACTCGTTGAGGAAGATTCTGGTAACGTCGTGGGAACGTCCAATTCTGCAAGCTTGATGATATATCACTCAAGAACCAGACAACAACAGTAAAATATAGAAACGAAAAAAAAGGTGTTATATATATTTTTAACGGCGTGAGGGGTGGGCGTACCCGATTCACGGAAGCTTCTGTGACGTAGAGACGTCGGGAACATGTTTACAACGATGCGGCAGATTTTGAATCGCGCGCTGCAATCCTTCGAGCAGCAAGTGGAACATGACGCGGAGCCTGTGACGCGCACATGGCCTACGTGACTGCATATTTTTGAAATTTCCTCAATATGACGGATTTGAGATTTTGAAATTAGTACAGTTTTCTGGCAATTAAATTTGCAGAAGATAGAGCTATCTAGGAAGGAGATACGTTCACTATGAGCCGAGATAAGGCAATCGAATGTTCCAGAAGGTTTGATCGCTGTGACGCGTAGACCTGTGACGTATCGCCGGATTCAGTATAAAAGAAGCAAGACATATCACTGAGACATGTATTTCGTCCGAGCAAGTGCTCGGGTAAGCATCATCGCCGCGCTGTGAATCTATTAAGATTCTGTTACTATAGAGGACGAAAGAACATAGTCGCTGGACTATTGTTCAAGACTTAGTTTATTGTCAGTGAACTAAGCACTTGCCCTATTCACGATTTTGCCTGTCTGGGTGGTATTTAGCTAACGTCTGGTACCGTCTGTTTTACAGATTGAGGTGGAGCCTATCCAACATGCCAGTTTATAGGATATTAGACGGGACTATCTACATGGTAGAGACGTCTGAGGAGTACTCATTACCCGAAAATAGTTTAGCCTACGATGCGAGACAAGTGTTGCCTAGCACACTTGTTGCAGATAATAGCTGATTACTCGCTGAGGGACTAACTTATATTAGGCATTCTTCGACATCCACAGATACCAGATCGTTAGTGTAAAACTCGCTGAATTTCATGCTGCGAAAGGTTGTTCCTGTCATAACTAGTCAAATACAGAACAGTGAAATCACAGTCTACGAATGAACATTCTAACAGTGAACAAGTCGTGTTCAGAAATGGAACATTTCATAATGTTGAACAGTAAAATCTATAACGGGAGAGTTTATGTACGCATATTTTTAATCGACAGTATGTGTCGTTAAATCGTGCGAGGATAGGTTTGCAATGGAGGGCAACGAAGACGAGGCAATGGAGTCGCTGATGACCAAGAGAGATCGCAATGCTAATAGTTAGTGGCGAACACCAAGGACACGCATTACCATCACATCAAGAATGAAGTAAGCTGATATTCCAGATGTATTTCTTACTTGGCTAATGTAGTTGCGACAACATCTTCGCGTCAAACTTCATGTGTATTTGTCCAGTACGACAAATGGAGCACCATTGCGGGGTCTGACAATTTAATATACAATTTTCTATACTGACAGAATAACAGTTACATTGATGTCTTCCTGATATAAGACATTCTGAATTCATTTAAAGGAATATGAATGTTTTTATATCTTCTTAGATGCTTCAGCGAAGCTTGGATTGTTTAATTTAATTCCTTAATTATTTGATAATGATAAAGTACAGTGAAGTAATAATAAAAGAGGATAATATTCTATTAATAAGTATTTATGTGAGGATACACCGTTAAAAAATGAGTTAAACTATTTGAAATGTGTTAGCACCATTATCATAATTTAAATTACACTATTAAAATCAGTAATGTTATTAAATTAAACATCATGATATAAGAAAGTTGTAAATTATTTGTCATACTTGTTAAATGAAGGTGAGGGTCTCAACATTTTGTTTAATTGTTTATATTTAAATATTTAATAACTAGGGTCATAATAATAATTGTAAATGTTGTAAAAATCAAGCAATGATTTTAGAGATCGCCAAGAATAATAATAATTATGTGGTTAGAAGTATTAATAATAATAAACATAGAAATTGTTTAAATATTTATGGGCCTGTGATATATATAATAACATTTATTTATTTCAATATTTGTGAAGCAGAAATTAATGTTTATGAACAGAGTTAGTAATAACCGTAGTTATTTACATTTAGGAACATGGTTAGACAAATGAGATTGTTTAAATATTATCAAATGGCAAAAGTTTAGAAGGAAGAATAAGTTTAGAAAACGTTTCTAAAAGCACCAAGTAAGAATGAAGAGGGAGGTAAAATAATGGCAGGTAATAAAAATGTTTCAACTAGGTTGAATTTGTGTTAAATAGAGGCAGGGAGATTTTGACCAGGAAAAATGACAGCTTTTCATGGAAATCTTTATAAATTCAAGAATGCACAGTAACTTGTGTGACGGAATATTACAACACTTATAAAAAATATTATTGTGGAGAAAAAATATTATGAATCATTAGTAATGATTATTGTTGATAATATTATGCGACTAGGATGTCGGCATTTATATCCATGTGGAGACTGAGGGTCATCCATAAGGAAATTATTTCCTGAGTTGTGGCAGAAGTTAGTGAGAGCATGTGTTGCTCATAGTTCTAAAGAAGGGTGAGGCAATAGGGCCGCCCCATATTCCAGTCAAATTCAAATCCTGTAGGATTGGATATTTATTTCCAACCTGGGTCAATTATCTAGATTCCCGATTTTGTGCCCAATAAATAAAATATAATTGTTAGATTTGATGATCCTGACCAAAGCTTATCGACAAAATAATTGGTTGCAAATGCAATAAAAGAAGATAAATAAATATCTGAGAATGTTTATAATAAATACTTGGGAGTGCCTGAAATAATAATAATAATAATAATAATAATAATAATAATAATAATACATTTTGAACTAGTCAACTAACTTAATGACAGCCTCCGTGGCTTAGGCGGCAGCACGCCGGCCTCTCACCGCTGGGTCCGTGGTTCAAATCCCGGTCACTCCATGTGAGATCTGTGCTGGACAAAACGGAGGCAGACAGGTTTTTCTCATTCATTCAATCATTGCCCCAGAGGAGTGCGTCAGGCCTCGGCAGCCGGCACAGTCCATATCCTCGCCGCTAGATGGGGGCTTCATTCATTCCATTCCTGACCCGGTCGGAGACTGGAAGCAGGCTGTGGATTTTCTTTCAACTAACTTAATGCCAATCTTCAGGAACTAATTTTTAGTGAAGTGAGAGCTGTTGTAAATAATTTTGAAGAAAATTCACGAATAATAATACATTCTGTTTGAATCTTTTGAAATTTAAATATTTTGAAGATTAACTGAAAGTGAAAATAATAGTTATTTGAAAAGAAATTTAATTAATTGAATGATAGAAAATTATAACAATTTGTATTGTTAATATTAATTTGTGTTTATTTATATAACATCATTTAAGATGGTTATCAAATAATTCATTGGTGATTAGAGACCAATTGTGAATTTTAAAAAATGATAATTTTCATATTACTCTAAAATGATGAAAATTTTAAGCAAATTGTTCAATGAAACAAAGTCATAAATGCAAATAATATTAACATTCGGCCACCATGTTAGTCGAATATTAATATTATATTACTGCATAAATCTACAAAAGAATTTTGTGCAATAATCTTCCATAATTATTAATTTTTGGAATGCTCATTATGCAGGTGAAAGTGATACAACAAATTTTCGAAATAAAACATAACATATTTGTCGATTACTTGAACAATCAAAGATCAGTCTTCAGAAATGGAAAACTGCGAGTGTACAGATAGGAATCATTCGAACTCTTAATCGAATCATGATCGCCTAGAAGTGTGTAAATAGAAATTTTTAATGATACCAGAATGAACTGACAATTTTCTGGATATCAATCGTCGAAGAGTAGGAGTGTTACTTAATTTTTGTGGTGTGTTTATTTTTATGTGTGAGTGTTTTGTTTATTTCTGATGATTTATGCCAGAGATTAAATTTTTTAAATTTAAATAAATTGAGATATTTTAATGAATTGTGCTAATTTCGATTATTTCTCTTCCTACCTTACTTGCATATTACCGATATCAGTGAAGCCAGATTTTACCTAGTTTTCGCCCAGATAGAACCTGAGATAGCTTCTGTCTCGTGCTGAACTGATTTCGGAAATTTGCAAAATGGTCTAAACGGGCTCAGTATGTCTATCTTTTATTATTATTATTATTATTATTATTATTAAGGAAAGGCAGTCGGGAACGCGCCATCGTCCTTCAGACCACTATGTATTTTAGACATTGCGGGAAAAGTGCTGGAGAAGCTATTAAAACCTCGCATACTGTCGTCTATTCAAGCCGCGGGAAATCTGTCTGACAGGCAATTTGGCTTCCGCCGTGGGCGATGTACAATAGATGCAGTACGCCTAGTAGTTGAAGCTGCGAATCAAGCCCAGGAAGGTAACCACTATTCTAGGAAAATAACACTTCTGGTAACCTTGGATGTGAAGAACGCCTTCAACTCAGCTAGGTGGATAGATATGGTTGAAGCTCTTCAATTCACCTTCCAGTTGCCTGCATATCTCCTGCGTATAATGAAAGATTATTTGAAGGACCGTACCCTGTTATATGACACTGCAGACGGCCAGAGGAGGAGAAAAGTCACGGCAGGAGCAGCGCAAGGATCTATCCTGGGCCCGGATTTGTGGAACATGTTGTACGACGGCTTACTGCGCATGGAGATGCCCGAAGATACATTCCTTGTTGGGTACGCTGATGATATTGCAGCGGTGATTGTAGCCCGAGATGCGGTTCTGGCTCAGTGGAAACTCAATCAGGTAATGCGACGGGTGAGTGGTTGGATGAACACTCATGGTCTGAATTTAGCTATGGCGAAAACTGAAATAGTCATGTTAACTAGGAGGAGAATGGACACTATAATTCCCATGAAAGTTGGAGAGGTGGTCGTTCGAACTGGAGCCACTGCGAAGTACTTAGGGTTCACTCTTGACACGAAACTGACATACTGGTCTCATATACGGAAGGCAGCAGACAAGGCGGAAGTAGTGACAGCTGCCATTAGTAGACTCATGGCTAATGTGCATGGTCCTAGAGAAAGCAAACGTCGACTACTGTTGTCCACAGAGCAGTCTATTCTCCTGTATGGAGCTGAGATTTGGTCTGATTCGCTGAAGATAGAGAAGTATAGGAAACGCCTAGCTGCAATTCAGAGGAGAGGAGCTCTGAGGGTGGCGTGTGCTTACCGTACAGTTTCGGAACCTGCAGCTCTGGTTGTCTCAGGTGTTGCGCCAATAGACTTACTCGCGCAAGAACGTAAAGACGTATACTTCCGACGAGTTGAACTAGGCAAGGCTCAAGCCCGGAAGGAAGCCTTAGCACGCAAGATGGAGCTTTGGCAGCAGAGGTGGAATGACGATCACAGAGGAAGATGGACAGCTCGGCTGATACCGAGTCTGGTTGAGTGGACGAGTAGGAAACACGGAGAAATAAATTACTTTCTGACACAGATGTTGACAGGTCATGGCTACTTTCGGTGTTACCTTCATCGTATGGCCAAAGTAAGGAGTCCAGTTTGTATTTACTGCGAGAACGAACGAGATGACGTTTATCATGCGTTTTTCGTCTGCGATCGTTGGGCAGCGGAAAAACAACAACTTGAAGCTGAGGTTGGTCCAATAACGCCGGACAATATAGTTGGCATTATGCTGAGAAACGAGCTCAGCTGGGATACGGTCGCTTTCTTTGTTGAGGTGGTCCTTCGTCAGAAGAAGTCGGATGGGGACTTGCTCGATTTAGTCGATTGAGTCTGCGATCCGCGGGCTATGAATGTAGAAGTAAGATGGTGCTTGTGAAGCAAAGAAAATGACTCCATCCTGAAGTAATACGAAAGTGGTCCCGGGATGGGTTTTGTCAAGAGGACAGGGTGTGGTTTTTTAGTGGGTAAGAATCCCACACTCTTGAGAAGTGCGGACCCTTCTCAAGGTCTTATGCAAGATTTTTCCACTTCCCTCGTAAAAAAAAAAAAAAAAAAAAAAAATATTATTATTATTATTGTTTTCAACGGGGTGAGATGAGATAAATGTTTATGTGGTGGCTGGATTTTACGGGTGGATGTCCTTTCTGTCAACAAGAGGAATTAATGGGAATGAAACAGAGCAAAACATGTGGAAGGAAGCGGACGTGGTCTGTCATAAGATACTGTCCCACCATTTGCTTGGAGTTTAAAATTAGGGGACACCCCAGAATTAAAAAACCGATGGAAATAATCGAACCCACGTCTTTACTGAGGCTGCAGATAGCTTAGTCCCATGGTCTAGCACTTGGTAAGCGTAGGCTTGGCTGTCAGTGTGTAAATAAATCATTTATGTTTCTTTTTATTCAATGAACAGGCACATCAGAATAATCATTTGTTTAAATAAACCTTTTAGTTGATAATTTGCAGATGTTTCTATTTTGTACAATTCCACATTTTATGTGTACTTGCATATTGAATAAATTCATATATTTGATGATGCCTTTTCTTTTCTAACCAAGCTCTATCATAGCCTATTTATATCGTTGTTGTGGATGTTGTGTAATTTAGCAGCTTTGTTACGTCGTGGCCATGGAGCACTGTTTTGGAGCAGATGACCTAGTTGTTCCGACCTTAAAACAACAACCACAACAATATTACCCAACTAAGCTCTCTGCACTTGGTTGTGTTATTGTTACTAATGTATTTGCGTGTTTTTGTAATTGGATAGGGAGAGGTTGTAACCTTAAGTTAGAAATCATCCCTACATTTGTCTGGAGTAGAAGTGGGAAAGCCATGGAATACCATTTGGAGTTGGTTCAGGTGGGATTCGAACCCATCTCATCTCACCTTTGCCTCACAAGGTGAAGTGCACTCTGTTCACGCTCTGACATCAGAATTAAAATATATTTTGGCAGAACCGAGAATCGAACACATGTCTCCACAGTGACAGCCACCTATTTATAACTGAGCCGATATTACATCCGCTCAAGTGACAAAAGTGTAAATTCTACTCTGTCTAGACTGTACTGCGATATTTGAGACAAGTAGTTGGCTTAGCGCTCGTCAGAGAGTAGCACTGCATAGAGAGTGAGGACGTTACTTGTGCTTAGGCTCGCTAGAGTGCAGTTAAGCATGCTGATCGTTTTGTGCCTACGCGCATAACTCGTCAATTGTCTACTGTGTTGTGGTGACAACGACTGTTGTGATCAACTGTTGATAGAAAAATGTGTGAATTATAATCTGGACGTAACGACATGTAGCTCCATAAAGTTGGAGATTTTAAAGGGATTGGAAAGCCTTGTGCTTTCCAAATCGGATTTCCCTTACTTCGTAACAACATCTACGAGATCTACATTTTAATCACGGCATTAAAAATTGGATTCTACTTCAAAATTTGTTTAAATATTTGTGAATGGCATCAATGAGCTTCGTACAGGATGTTCTTATTGGTCGATGCTTGTAAAATGGTTCACCTTCTAATATATGAGATGAGAGATACTTTCTCTATAATAAGAAATGTTTGTATGTCCTTTGTAAAATTGAAGGAAAGATTATTTGATATCGAGGGCAAGATGGTGTTATCTTGCCAATGTAAGTATACGGTGGAATGGTGAAAGTAAGTAACATGATTTGAGAATCTGTGTCTGTTGGTAGGTTCTTGACATATGTTCTTAATGTTGTTGTTTGAGTCTTCAGTCTTTTGACTGGTTTGATGCAGCTCTCCATGCCTCCCTGTCCTGAGCTAATCGTTTCATCTCTACATAGCTCCGACACCCTACATCGGAGGCAATCTGTTTAACATATTCTAACCTTGGTCTACCCCTACAGTTTTTGTCCTCGACCCTTCCTTCCATAACTAAGCTTGCTATTCCTGGGTGTCTTAGTATGTGTCCTACCAACCTATCTCTTCTCTTCGTTAGCAGTCGCCAGAAACATCTCTCCTCTCCCACTCGTCTTAATACCTCTTTGTTTGTAAACCTATCTACCCATCTGATCTTCATCATTCTCCTGTAACACCACATTTCAAATGCTTCAATTCTCCTCTTTTCTGCTGCACCAATAGTCCAAGTTTCACTTCCATAGAGCGCCACGCTCCAGACAAAGGCTTTCAAAAATGACTTCCTAATACCTAAATCTATATTCGATGTCAGCAGATTCCTTTTTTGTAGAAATGCTTTCTTTGCCTGAACCAACCTACTTTTAATATCCTCTTTGCTTCGTCCATCACTGGTTATTCTGCTTCCTAAGTAACAGAAGTCTCCTAATTCCTTCAGCTTTTCACCTGCCAATTTGATCTCCATAGAGGTTTCTGATTTATTTCGGCTGCATTCCAGTATTTTTGTTTTACATGTATTTATTTTCATCATGAATTCTTTCCGTAAGACGGAGTCCATACCATTCAAAAACTCATTCAAATCCTCAGGCTTGTCGGCCAAGATGACGATGTCATCAGCAAATCTCAGAGTTGAAATTATTTCTCCTTGAATCTTCACTCCCACTTTAAATTTTTCTCTAATTTCCTTCATTGCTTGTTCAATGTAAAGATTGAAAAGTATGGGTGATAAGTTGCAGCCTTGCCTTACACCTTTCTGAATACCAGCTTCTCTCTCATGTCCTTCAACTCGAATGACTGCTGTCTGGTTTCTGTACAGATTGTATATCACCCTCCTATCCCTGTACTTTATTCCAATTGATTTCAAAATGTCAAACAATTTAGTACAATCAACGTTATCAAAAGCCTTTGCAAAGTCTACAAAAGCCATGAACGTTCTCTTATCTTTCCTTATTCTACCTTCTAAAATCAGCCTAAGACTTAGTACAGCTTCCCTTGTTCCTACATTTCTCCTGAAACCAAACTGGTCTTCACCCAACTCCGTTTCTATCTGGCTTTCAATCCTCTTGTAAATTATTCTAGACAGGATCATTGAAGCATGAGTAATCAAGCTGATTGTACGGTAATCTTCACATCTGTCAGCTCCCACTTTCTTTGGTAGAGGGATGATTACATTCTTCTTGAAATCAGGGGGTACCTCACCTGTCTCATAAATCCTACACACCAAGTGAAATAACCTGATCAGACCTTCATCTCCTATGCAGCATAGCAACTCAATCGGTATATCATCTATGCCTGGTGCTTTGTTCCTGATTAAGTCTTCCAAAGCTCTATCAAATTCTGATCTCAATATTATATCTCCTTTCGCATCCTCATCAATTTCCTCCTCCCTTTCCATTACATGATTCTCAATCTCCTTTCCCTTATACAAACTCTCTATGTAAGCTTTCCATCTCTCAACCGTTTCTTCCCTATCTGTTAGAGGCTTTCCATTTGTGTCCTGAATATTACAGCACTTAGTCTTCTTTTCCCCAAAAGTATTCTTAATCCTTCGATAAGCTGTGTCTACTTTTCCTAATTTCAGACAATTTTCTATACCTGCACATTTCTCTTTCAACCATTCTTCTTTCGCTTCCTTGCACTTCTTGTTAACCTCATTTCTCAGACGTCTGTATTCTGCTTTCCCCTTTTCATCTCTTAGATTCTTGTGTTTCCGCCTTTCATCCATCAATTCTAGTATATCCTGAGTGATCCACGGTTTTCTACCTATTCTTTCTTTCCTACCAATGTTTTCTTCTGCGGATTTTGTTATTTCATTTTTCAAAAGTGCCCATTCGTCTGCAATTGAAGTTTGTTTAGGGTTTTTCATTAGTCCTTCCTTTATACTCTTCTTGAATCTTTCGTTTACATCCTTCTCTTTCAGTCTGTCTATTGCCCACCTTTTTGGCTTTTGACTTTTCTTCAGTTTCTTCAACGTTAATCTGCATTTCATTACAACCAGATTGTGATCAGAGTTTATGTCAGCACCAGGATATGTTTTACAATCCAAAATCTGGTTTCGAAACCTCTGCTTGACCATAATGAGGTCGATTTGGTAACGCCCTGTATCTCCTGGTCTCATCCATGTGTATATTCTTCTATTGTGGTTATTGAATAAGGTGTTAGCTATGACCAATTCATGCTCGGTGCAGAATTCTACCAGCCTGCTTCCTCGATCATTCCTTTCACCAAATCCTAAATCTCCTACTATCTTCCCTTCTCTCCCTTTTCCTACCACAGCATTCCAATCTCCCATTACTATAACATTTTCATCACCCTTGATATACCTCAGAATTTCGTCTATTTCTTCGTAGACCTTTTCAACATCCTCATCATCAGCTTGACTGGTAGGCATATAGACTTGTACCACTGTAGTGCAGGTAGGTTTTGTATTGATTTTTGCTACAATAATCCGTTCACTATATTGCTCATAATATTCCACCCGCTGTCCAAGTTTCCTACTCAATATGAGGCCAACCCCTGCTTGGCCATTGTTTGATTTAGTGCTAATGACCCTATAGTCTCCTGACCAAAAGTCCTGTTCTTCCTGCCAGCGCATTTCCCTAATCCCAACCAAATCCAACCTCAACCTATCCATTTCCCTTTCTAAGTTTTCTAACCTTCCACTTCCTAGCAGACTTCTAACATTCCACGCTCCGATCCGTAGAATGTCAGATTTCCTCATTGTCACTTCTTAATGTGTCACCCCGTGAAATGTCTTCCGGAGTAGGCTGGCACGTCAAGTTGTCGCGCAGTTCAATGTTTCTTATTCTTAAATATGTTTTAAGGTAATGTTCCCTCCTTTAAACTGCGAAATAGGTTGTCCCATATGGACCTGTGAAATCTTATGTATTTATGTAAGCGAATATGTAATCCTGCAACGTTGCAATGCTTTTCATATCTATTTTGTCTGACTGTTCTGGCGTCCCTTTGTTATTAACTATCGATGATAATCAGCTGTTATAAATTGAGAGATGATAGATGATGTTTCTTATCCAAATACTTTACAGTGGCGTGCAGCAGTTCTCTCGAGTGACAATCATTGAGATCCTGTGAATGTTGGAAATGTATTTATCAGGAAATGTATTTCAGGGGAAGCCTAACTTTGTTCCTGGTTATGTACAATTTTATGCATTTCTGGGGCGTGAGCTCCAGAGATCCAGTGGGGTTAACCCAAACAAAGGTAAGAGGTGTGACTTATGTGGATCGTATGATCATATCCGTCGTTGGTGTGATGGTGGGTTGTATCGCAAATCATGAAGCTTCATTATTTGTTCGTGTTCATTTTTTTTTCAAAATTGTGTGTGGCGAACTTAATGCATGACATGCAAGTGTATTTGGGTGATTGTGACCTTTTAGATTTGTCTTGTAATTTTGGTGGGATTTTTTGTTGTTGCTTCTTGTATTAGGTTTTATTTTTATTAAATTGTTTACATTATTTTAATGGGTAGCCGAGTATATAAATTGGGATTTCGTTAAAATACCATTGTTCAACTTATGATCCTACAATATCGAGGTATGGGACTTGCGCATAAGGTGACATAAGCTGATTATGTGCTTTATGGGTAAGTATTTACGAGTTCCTAGATGTTTCTCCTAGTAGTGACCTTAGTTGACTTTCTTATTGCTTGTTGATTCTGGAACGTAAGTACTTACAGGTAAGTTATGTGAGGTGATGGGTATGGATTACAGGTAATTATTGTTGTGTTGACAAAGTGTTTGTTTTAAGGGTGTTTATGTTTTTGTGTCGGTGATTTAATGGTTGCCTATTTATATTCTGCTAGAAATGTTTGGGAATTTGTGGGTGGTAACTTGTAATTATTTTTATTTGTGAATTTTGAGGTTATGCGTGAATGGTATGAAAGATGTTGTGCGTTTCTGTTGGTTTACACGTGTGGTCAGTTTCTACTTCGTCTATAGTGTCTTCCTTTGGTTATTTCTTGGGTTTTCTTAATTGATTTCTTCTTTTTTGATTTTTCTTGGGAATTTTCTGGTTTTCTTGCAATTCTTCTTGGTAAATTGGAACAGAGGTGCAGTTTTGGACATATACCTGCGTTCATTGGGAATATTTTTATTTAAGGGAAAAGGTGAGCTAGTACTCCATTCAGAGTTGTTATTTCAAATTAAATTATGAAAATCTGGTGTTGTGTATTGTTTATTTCATTGATTTTCTGTCGAGTAATCGAGCTTAAATTATAATCCTGTAATGCTTATGGTTTAAATATATTAATCGTTGATTTTAAAGGGTGAAACTTGGACATAGGGGGTAATTTAAAAATATAGCTGATGCCATATTTTGGGAATATTGATGTTATGCTTTTCTGTTGTAATATGACTTGTTAGATGTTAAGTGAATTCAAAACAAAATGCTTTTGAAGTTGTAATTGTTTGTTGCTCGAAAAACCACGAGGTGTTGTTCTGCGCTGGAGTTACTTACTGCGAGTGAAGATTTTCTAAACCCGGAATTTGGAACTATCAACTTGGAACTTTGACGGATTTGAGCACAACTTCGCACTTCAAGATGACAATTGCATATATATATTGAGAATATTGTATTGCAAGAATCCTTACTGATAGTTCTATGTACTCATAAGTATGATTTTATATTTATAATCATGAGTAATTAACTGAATTGTGGAATTGACTACTACGTCATGCATTTTTGATCGACCAGAGTGTGTACAAATGGGCTTCGGAATCTGAGATGAACGTTTTAGTAAGTGTTTCTGTTCTGAAAACCTATCTGATTGCACGATTAGGCAAAAACGTTTTAGAAGATTTGCATGGTGTACATGATTTTACAATTTTACATGTCTCGTCTTCTTGGTTTTCAACCGTCGACAAGCTTCAGGAGGGGGTGTCTGAGCCAATATTACATCCGCTCAAGTGACAAAAGTGCAAATTCTTCTCTGTCTAGACTGTACTGCGATTTTTGAGACAAGTAGTTGGCTTAGCGCTCGTCAGAGAGTAGCACTGCATAGAGAGTGAGGACGTTACTTGTGTTTAGTCTCGCTAGAGTGCAGTTAAGCATGCAGATCGTCTTGTTCCTGCACGCTTTACTCGTCAATTGTCTACTGTGTTGCGGTAACTACGACTGTTGTGATCAACTGTTGATAGAAAAATGTATGAATTATAATCTGGACGTAACGACATGTAGCTCTATAAAGTTGGAGATTTTAATGGGATTGGAAAGCTTTGTGATTACCAAATCGAATTCCCCTTACTTCGTAACAACATCTACGAGAACTGACATTGCAATGACGGCATTTGAAGTTGGATTCTACCAAATAATTTGTTTATAAATATTTGTGAATGGCATCAATGACCTTCGTATAAGACTAGATGTTCTTATTGGTCGATGCTTGTGAAATGATTCACCTTCAACTATATGAGATGAGAGATACTTTCTTTATAATAAGTAATGTTTGTATGTCGTTTGTAAGATTGAAGGTAAGATTGATTTGATGTCGAGAGCAAGTTGGTGTAATCTTGCCAATGTAAGGATACGGTGGAATGGTGAAAGTAAGTAATATGATTTGTGCACATGTGTCTGTTGGTAGGTTCTTGATGTATGTTCTTATTGTGTCACCCCATGAAATGTCTTCCGGAGTAGGCTGGCACCTCAAGTTGTCGCGCAGTTTAATGTTTCTTAACCCTTTATAGGTCCTTGGGATACTATCTTCCCACCATGTATTTATAGAACGGTGTTAGGGAGAGAATCTTCCCACCCCTTTCATTTCAAGCAGTTTCACATGCATCCACAAGCTAGATGCACAGAAATATTGAAAACCCATTAATTTGATTTATACTGTCATCAGAAACCAAAGGTGGGAAGCATATATCCCAGTGGTCTCCACAGTGCGCGTGCTCGCCAGTTCGGTTGTGTTGAGTGAAAGAAATGCATTGTTTTACAGAAGAAGGTGTTTTTATTGAAGATAAGAGATTTGTAAACGTTGGTATGTAACTGAAATACAATGTTAATAATGGTTTTGGTCACTTGAGTAAATATATTTCAGCTAGAATGGAAATAATTATCCTGCTCAGGGTGTTTGCCATAAAATAGAAGATTTTTTAAAATTAATTTTCTGGGTGATTAGTAAATACTATTTTGAAATTTTTGAATTATATTCGAATATAATAATAATAATAATAATAATAATAATAATAAATACAGCCCTTTAATCCCCTAAGGGCAATGGCCTCCTGTCTAGACAGGGATTTTGCTCAATTACACTCATTAGGTGAGCAGTCCTAAAGAGTAGTGAGGCACCTAGTGGTGCACTTTTCTGGCATGTTAGTCTCTGTTCTTGAATTAATCTTATAGCTATTGATATACCTATTCCTAACCTAGTTACAGTATTGTCTATGTTCTGTTTTCTTGTTCTTATCTTATATATAAAAGTGAAAGTCTGTATGTGGGTATGTATGTATGTGGGTCTGTTCCGTATACAAATCTACACCGTACCACCAATCTCAACCAAATTTTGCATACATATAGTTTAGGATCCAGAAGGAACCGCTGGCTACATGAATTTTCGATAGTCTTTCTCATTCTTCTGATTTCGGCCCTTTTGCACTCAAGCACAGGCTAATCAAATCATAAAATATACTCATGAAGGAATGGCAAGCCAGATAGTTTCCATGGCAACATATCTCAAGTCGAGACACGGCCGACTGGATGCCAGTTCTGCTCTGCACTACCGGTATAGAAAAAGAGGATCTTTACTTGAAATCCCGTTAGTTACTCACCTACTCACACAGCACTGTCAACCGAGTTTAGCATAACAAAGACTTGACACTATCATCTACTATATATATTTGTGAAATACCACTCACTCATTCATTCATCACGAAATCTCAGAAACCACCGACGGATTGGAATGAAATTTGGTATGCAGCTTCCCAAAGGGCCGCAAATGCCCCCTAAGATAGGATTTTTGGATATTCAGGTTCTAAAGGGGTGTTAAGGGGGTTGACCTGCATTTCATTGAATTTCAATATCTCCCGATTGGTTTCATTGGGGGATGTGATACTCGGCACGTAAACTCATCATTAAAAATAAGAAGACACGAGTCTGAGGGTTTTTCGATGTGGTGTATATTATGAGGTGAAAGGGGTGAAAAGTGGGGATGGAAAGATTCCTAACGGAGCGTGTATCTCTTAAACGACATAGGTGAGGAGTTTGAAAGTCAGCGGAAAACAATCAGCATACAAAATACGTAAATATGTGTTTGACCGTTTATTCATAAATCCAATTTAAGGGGCCCATGGGGAGGGGTGAAATTCTGGGGGGGGGGACAGGAAGAAAGTGTCCTAACTGATTGACTGACTCACTCACTCATCAAACTCAGGGGGGAAAAACTGCTTTAAAGTAAGTAAATAGCTGTTCGACAGTTTTTTTTATTAAATCAAATTTAAGGGGTTCATGGGGAGGGGTGAAATTCTGAAAAAAGAAAATTGAAAGATAATGTCCTGCCTGACTCACTCACTCACTCACACACTCATCATCGCCCAGCCAAAATTATTGAAGTTAGAAACATGACAGTTTGGGGATATGTTCATTGTATGTCAAAACCGTCTACTAAGGGAGGATTTTCGGATATTCAGGTTCTGAAGGGGTCTTAAGGGGGTTAAACCTGCATTCCATTGAATAACAATATCTCCCGATTGGTTTCATTGGGGGATATGATACACGACATATAAACTCATCATTAAAAAGGAAGAAGACACGTCTCTGAGGGGTTTTCGATGTGGTGTATATTATAAGGTGAAAGGGGTGAAAAGTAAGAATTGAAAGATTCCTAACGGAGCGTGTATCTCTTAAACGACATAGGCGAGGAGTTTGAAACTCAGCGGAAAAAATCAGCAAAAAAAAATAAGTAAATATGTGTTTGACCGTTTTTTCATAAATCCAATTTAATGGGCCCATGGGGAGGGGTGAAATTCTGGGGGGAGGGGGGGAAACAGGAAATAAAGTGTCCTAACTGATTGACTGACTGACTCACTCATCAAACTCAGGGGGGAGGGGGAACTGCTTTAAAGTAAGTTAATAGCTGTTCGACAGTTTTTTTGATCAATCATATTGAAGGGGTTCATCGGGAGGGATGAAATTCTGAAGGAAAAAAATGAAAGAAAATGTCCTGACTCATTCACTCATGATCGCCCAGTCAAAAATATTGAAGTTGGAACCATGGCATTCTGGGGATATGTTCGTTGTATGTCAAAACCGTACACTAAGGGAGGATTTTTGGATATTCAGGCTCTAAAGGGGTCTTAAGGGGGTTAAACCTGCATTTCATTGAATAACAATATCTCACGAGTGGTTTCATCTGTGGATGTGATACTCGGCATATAAACTAATCATTAAAAATAAGCAGACATGTGTCTAAGGGTTTTTCGATGTGGTGTATTATTATGAGGTGAAAGGGGTGAAAATTGGGGGTTGAAGGAGTCCTAACGGAGCGTGTAGGCCTATCTCTTAAACGACATAGGCGAGAAATTTGAAACTCAGCGAAAAAAAATCAGCTAAAAAATTAAGTAAATCGGTGTTCGACCGTTTTTTCATAAATTAATTTAAAGGTCCAATGGGGTGGGGTGAAATTCTGGGGGGGAAAAGGAGAGAAAGTGTCCTGACTGACTGACTAACTCACTCATCAAACTCAGGGGAAACAGACAGCTAAAAAAATAACTTAATAGGTGTTCAAGCGTTTTTTCATCAATCCAATTTAAGGGGCCCATGGGGAGGGGTGTAATTCTGGTAAAAATAATTGAAAGAAAATGTCCTGTCTGACTCACTCACTCATCGCGCCCAGCGAAAACTATTAATGTTGGAATGTATGTCAAAACGTCAACTAAAGAATGATTTTTATTTATTCGGGTTTTAAAGAGATGTTAAGGGGGTAAACGTGCATTTCATTGAATAACGATATCTCATGAGTTGTTTCTTTCGGGATGTGATATTCGGTATATAAACTAATCATTAAAAATAATCAGACATATATCTAAAGGTTTATCGATGTCGTGTATATTATGAGGTGAAAGGGGTGAAAATTGGGGATTGAGGGATTCTTAACGGAGCGTGTATCTCTTAAACGACATAGGCGAGAAGTTTGAAATTCGGCGGGATAAAACAGCTTAAAATACAAGTAAATATGTGTTCGACCGTTTTTTCATAAATCCAATTTAAGGGGCCCTTGGAGAGGGGTGAAATTCTGGGGTGATAAAACAGGAAAGAAAGTGTCCTAACTGATTGACTCACTTACTCACTCATCAAACTCAGGGGGAAATCAGCTTTAAATAAGTAAATAGGTGTTCGACCATTTGTTTCATAAATCCAATTTAAGGGGTTCATGTGGAGGGGTGAAATTATCATATATAAATGAAATAAAATGTCCTGACTGACTCACTCACTCATCATCGCCCAGCCAAAATTATTGAAGTTGGAAACATGAAATTTTGGGGATATGTTCGTTTTATGTCGAAAACATCCACTAAGGTAAGAGTTTTGAATATTCAGGTTCTAAATAGGTGTTAAGGGGGTAAACGTGCATTTCATTGAATAACAATATCTCACGAGTGGTTTCATTTGGGGATTGATACTTGGCATATATACTAATCATTAAAAATAAGCTGACACATGTCTAATGGTTTTTCGATATAGTGTATATTATGAGGTGAAAGGGATGAAAAGTGGGGGTTGAAAGATTCTTAATGGAGCGTGTATCTCTTAAACGACAGAGGCGAGGAGTTTGAAACTCGGAGGAAATCAATCAGCTTAAAAATAAATAAATAAATAAATAAATAAATAAATAAATAAATAAAATAAATAGGTGTTCGACCGTCTTTTCAAAAATCCAATTTAAGGGGCCTATGGGGAGGGGTGAAATTCTGGAAGAAAAACGTCCACTAAGGAAGGATTTTTGGATGTTCGCTCTCATCGACCAACCAAAACTATTAATGTTAGAAGAGTGATATTTTGAGGATATGTTTGTCGTGTGTCGAAAAGATCTACTAAGGAGGGATTTTTGGATATTCAGGTTCTAAAGGGGTGTTAATGGGGTTAAACCTGCATTTCATTGAATAACAATATGACACGACTATGACGCGAGCGAAGCGAGACTAAAAATGAGATGGTGTGTGTGTGTCTGTGTATTACTCAATCACGCAAGTACCACTGGTCCGATTTACATGAATTTTACATGGAAGTAGCAGATTTACCTGGTTAACATACAGGTTACTTTTGATTTCAATACTTTGCACTTTTAAAGATGGCGACCATTTTAGTGACGTCACTCTACCCTTTGGTTTTAAACTTTCATATTTCCATTTCAAATAAAAAGAGAACGCTAAGAAATAGCAAACTTTTGATGGCATGTACGAGGTTAAAAATTGCATTTTCTATCCGAAATGTATCTCCAACCGTTAGCGAGTAAAACCTAAATGTGTGCTATAAAACACGGTCAAGGCAGAGCGGTGTAGTTGGACAAAATGTTCCATCCTTAATCTCCCTCTGCGCAGCACCTCGCCTATCCCCTGTTTTAACTGTCACCTTCACATTTTGATTTATTTACGACCCGTAGCGAAGCACGGGTACTTCAGCTAGTATCTAATATTTGCAAAATTGTTAATGTTTCTAGCACGTTCACTTTATTTTAGTAGAGTTTTAACTGTCCTAAATACATTATCGCTATTGCATTTAAGGGTTCACTATGTTGCACTGAGTTGCTCCTTTCCTTTCCTCGCATATACTATGTTTTGAAAAGGATCATCTCTAGGGTCTTCCGCTCTTGTCTGTCTCTGGCTCTTCTTGTCCATTGTGGTCCGGCAAATTTCTTGAATGTGTCAGCCCAGCGTGTCCTCTGTCTTCCTACGTTTCTCCTGCCAGTTCTGGGGTCCCACATCGTTAGTCTGTGCGTCCACCTTCTATGCTCCATCCTCGCTACGTGGCCTCCCCATTTCCATTTTAGTATGTCCGATGTGTTGATGACGTCTTTAATACTCATTCTTCTGCGTATCTCCTCGTGCCGTATTCTGTCTTTCAGCGTGATATTGAGGATTTTTCGTTCCATCCTGCGTTGGACTATCTGGAGCGCTTTTCTTTGCTGCGAAGTTAGTGACCATGTTTGGCATCCATACAGCATTACTGGGATTACACATTTCTCTAGAATATACGAATATACTAACTTTTAACATTCCAAAATCACTTTTATATTTTTTGTGCAGTTTTCGGCAAAGATGTTATAGGTCACTGATCTTATTTTGCGTGGGAGTTACGTTTTTAGAAAAATTATAGAGCGTGATGGGTGTTTTTATACATTATATCCTGTTAAATAAATCTCATTATTGAGTAATAAACACAGTATCATCATAATTTGGATGTGGGAGATTATTACCCCCTTATTCATTTAAGATATCATACTGTCGGGTGTGGGCAGTGGGATAATAATTTCCCACCTCATATTTCATGAAATAGAATCCACACCTATAAAATTGTTGGATATTCCTACTCATCTATCACCCCCAATTAAAAATGTGCCAAAAAATATATATTTTAGACCCCCAGTCTTTTGCCCTATAAAGGGTTAATCTTAAATATGGTTTAAGGTAATGTTCCCTCCTTTAAACTGCGAAATAGGTTGTCCCATATGGACCTGTGAAATCTTATGTATTTATGTAACTGAATTGGCAAACTTGCAACGTTGCAATGCTTTTCATTTCTATTTTGTCTGACTGTCATGGCGTCCCTTTGTTATTAACTATCGATGATAATCAGCTGTTTTAAATTGAGAGATGATAGGTAGCCATTGGACTGGACAGACGTGTTAGTGCACTTATGCATATTAAAAGTTGATCGATGGAAGGAATTAATTAATGAAGCCTGAAATTTTTTGGATGACGATTTGAGACATAAGTTGGGCTTATGAAAGATATTAATTATTTTGATATTTTGTTAAATATGCATGGGCATGAAATACTTATATATTCTGAGCGCTAGACATGTCTATAGTTTAAGCATGGATTACGTATCTTTCTTAATTAAATGTGACATGTCATTAATGTCGTTGACTACGGAGTATCTCCTTTAGTAAGTACATGTAAGTACATGTTTTCACACCTATCTTTATTATATTTGCATGTTGTTAATATGTATTAATCTAGTTATTCTATTGTGATTGTAAAATATGTTTAAGAATAGACGATGTTCGTAACTTAGTATACTTGTATTATTTCCGAGTTTGGTATCAATGGCATCTCCAAAGTAAGTACCTCGGGTATGATTGAAAATTGGCCTTGCACCTTCGTCATATGTGTTCGTGGTTGAATAACAAAAGTTTGTATCTCGGCACTGACAGCGTGTGTCCTGAGTGTAGCTTCTCCATGGTTTTTCCACACTCTCTCCATACAAATAACCAGGCATCGTCCCCATTCCCGGCCTTTTACACACACTACTACCCTCTTCACAGAACATAGGTTATAGAGTAAACAGTCTAGTACACGTGGCTGACAACAAAAGGTGATTAATATTGCTATATAAAAATATAACACTATAGCCACAGACTTCTATTTTAAAACTGACCTTGTTCCCAGAAACAAGTGTAAGGCAGAGAGAGAGAGAGAAAGTGGTTTAACGGGAATGTTTCAATGTCAAAGTCAGCAGGTCTGTGTACTAAGTGAGTGAATTTTTCTTTTTGCTGGTAGACAAGTTTAGTAGTTGTGATATTGTGTACTTCACTTATTGTGATGACTGTTTTAGTTTACTTCTTATGAGGATTGGGAAAGAGACTGGCGTGGCCTTAAGATAAATATCATCCCAACATTTGTTTGGGAATCCAAAATAATCCACCTTTCCATTAGTTGAGGTGGATATCTAATCCCTCACAATTCTCAGTTCGTACCTCACGTTGCTGAGTGAACCTCGTGCAAGAATGCTATTGTTGAGGACAGTTTTCACTGACTTGGATAAGAAACATTTCATCCTTATAAATCCCAAGTTTTTTCTTCAAATTAAAGGTTTCCTGTTTCTGATGCAATATAGGATCCTACATACATGAGATAATGATGATACTTGTACTTGGTTCGACTTCACTCGGCAGCGCTCGGCAAGCTTATTTTTAACAATTTAAGGGTTACCTGTTTCTGATGCAGTATAGGATCCTTCTTACATAAGATAATAATAATAATCATGGTCTGGATAATTTTACAGTTAACTTTCCATAATTATGTGTTTATTATTGTGTCTAAAAGTAAAAAATTACGTTCTTAAATGTGTCATATTTATGTCCCAAATGCATAAATAGTCCATTCCACAGTACAAATATTTCCCGCTTAACAGGTTAGGCTTTGTACTGTACCCGTAAAAATCAAGGAGGTGCTCGCTGGTCGTCCAAAGTGAAGCTGGAATTTTGAAATGTGAACATCCCGGCTAAAGATCATATCACATTCACGCCAGTGAGTTCTCCAAGATTATACACAGCAAGCTGGAAATATGTTATGGATATAAATAACTATCTTTTATACGCAAGTGTGCAAACTTACCTGCTTTTCTAGGGGCTATGTCGGATGGAAAAAAGACAGCCTATCTAATTTATGCTGTTCCATAACATATCTCATTTAAAGAAATAAAGGAACATCGAACAAACGTGTAGAAAAATATAAATGTATTAATACAACTAAATAACAATTCCTAAACTACATAGCACCCTAAATTTAAATCTACATTTACGCCACTGACACACACTTAAAAACTCCCTACATTTATACATGTTTCTACTGTTGAATTTACGAGACGCTTCGCCGTCTGCAAGTGTTAAAAATAAATCAAAACATGTAATACCACTGCACCTTGAAACGTGCATTCCAATAAAATAACAAACATATTTCTGTCGCGTGTCTGCGAATAACTGGACTGGTTATATTATAGCCCTCTATGCTGTCATTCACATCACAGGTGTGAATTCCGTTCATTCATTTCCTGCAGGACC
Organism: Meconema thalassinum; assembly: GCA_946902985.2. Classification (NCBI taxonomy): domain Eukaryota; kingdom Metazoa; phylum Arthropoda; class Insecta; order Orthoptera; family Tettigoniidae; genus Meconema; species Meconema thalassinum. Next base: position 800,413,878 of record OX336389.2, on the reverse strand, counting down.
TCAACACACAAGCGGGTCTGCTTGCTTTCACAGCTGTTGTAGCCAACAGTCGACTCACAACGCTGGCGAATGAACACGTAAAACGCAGTCCTCGCGTTTGACAAAATCAGGCTTTATAAAAACTGTCATAACTTGACTAATTCTATTTGAAACTCATTCATTCTTTAAACAATCATTCTTACTACTGCGATCAGTGTTCATGACCACCGACGCTAACATTCACGCTATATTAACAACTAAAAATCAAACACTCGTTCAAAAAACATTCGCTCCTTCTAACTATAACCTAAGCTAAAAACATTTAACTATTATAATTATTATCAAATATTATAAACAGTTCAAATTAACCAAATAAAATATTTGTACACTATATACAGATGTCTATCGCCTCTAAGAATAATTCTTGAGCGATACGACCGCGTTAGCTTCATTCTTAACGCTACTCATAGTATAAATACTATAGCTTTCTCTATGCAATGCTTGACCACATTCTTGTCAATATCAAGTTAAAATACAATATCGGTATCTCAATGTCCGATCGTTTAAGATGAGTACATTGTTGTTTCTAATTCAGTTTAATAAAGTTAATATTAATTCAGAGAACAGGGACATAATATCTTTTCTTAATGGAGTTCCGCCAATAAACGACATTCGAGCCGCAGATCTAATTACATGAAAAGTCTTCACTGACTTTCTTTAAAATACAACAGCGCTAATTTTTTACAATCCTCAGTACATCATGACAATAAATACGGAAATCCCCTTCGTATAACAAACACCAATTTATGGCAAAAACCTCCATAACTCCTCTATAAAATTCACATGTCACTAACACTCATGTTTTCAACAATTGTTTTACAGTACTGGTATAGCTTTCTCATAGCTCCGATATTAATTGTTGCCTCAACAATACATCATATCAATGAACAGCGATGTATGTTCTACAATTACATTGATCATCTTCAAACGATGGTATTAACAGATCTTTCAATGGTTTACTAAAACAAAATTACTCAGACATAAAACACCATGTTTCCAAATACTTAATAAAAATATACATGTTCCTTCCCACTGGTCATTACTAAAGTGCAAGGTTGTAAAACTGCATTGACACATAACGCAGTGTTACACGTGTGCCTTGATAACATTTCATGTTATCTTATCGCTCAATAAGGATCGATCATGACTGGAAAAGTCTTAACTATACTTTCCTAAGATCGAGTAAGTTATCTTTCAAACAATATGTCTCTAATCATTTATATTTAATGAAGAGCAAAGTCTTCCTCCGATTCAATATAAGTTCGTTGTTAACTGAATGTAGCTTCATTCTACAAAAAGAATGTCCATAACTATTCACTTTCACATTGTATACATGACGAATATAGCTTGCTTAGATCGTCGAATTGTTTCTAATTATAGTGACATTTCACATTATACCACTCGTCCATTTCTTCTCCTAGATATATATTTCTTCTTACAAAAAGAACACCCAATTTCATTTAAATAAAATGAATTTAATGAATGTTCTAGAATAAAAGCCTGAAGTCTTGAATAAAATCGAAATCGTAGAATAATGAATTCCTTAAACATTTTCCCAATGGAAAATAAATTTCTCAAGCAACTGACTTCAGTTCAGAAACTGAATCTTGAAATATTTAATAAGTATAGATGATAAACTGACTTTCATCTTATACCAATTCGAAGAATAAAATTTACTAAACATCGAAGTGAAAATACATGAATAACAAATATGGAGAATTGTTGCTCCGAAATGCCATTATACACACTCAACCAAGAATAATTAAGGAAAACCTCTACCTTGGTCTTGTAGAAAATTAAAGTTCATTGTCGGGTAACAGAAAATACCCAACTGGATCGTCATCATCCAGGTATGATTTGTTCAAATCAAACCAAGTTCCCTCCGTCGGATACGAGTTGCTTCCTCGAGAATGGAAAGGATTCCTTCTCGGCATCTCTGTCTCCTCCTGGTATCAAACTGCGTTCCTGGGACTTGAGTTCCGTCTCGAACTATCATCGGGCTGATATATTCTGTCTTCCGTTGATGCTTCATCAATCGCCGACATTTCTAGAAGTTATTCCATTATCAATGAGCAATATATTCTGGATAGCATCATCGTTACAAAATAAATTCGTAAGTCGACTGTCGATTCACTATCGTAGATGGTAAAGTTCATTTGGTTGGTCAATAAAAGATTATATATGCTCATGGTCGAGCATGAATGTACATGGCAATACATTAAATGTACTGGGTGGAAATGTACATAATGCATCCTGTTGTCTCGGCATTCTGTTTATCTAGATGTTATAGATCTTCACATTGTTTCTCTAACGTTGTTCCATTGTTGCAATCACAACTCTGTTTTGATATATCCCAGACGCGTAATAGTTTAATACATTATCACAAACATACTTAAAAAAGTCATAAACTATTTCCTCTACATAAATGTCTGTAGTCATTATAATGTTCATACACAATGTCACAATGTTTATGTAGTATTACTTGTACTTACTTCGAGCAGCTATGTGGACTTGCTTGGATTGAAGTCACACCACACTAAAATGATTTTCCTGCTTGGAGTTGAGCAACATTGTCTGACACCACAAAGTCTCAAATATGTCGGAAAATACTCGCTCGATTTTAATGAAACTTTCTATAGTTATACTTTGTCACTGGATAAGTAAACTGGAAACACTTTTATTTCGACAAAGTCGAATACTTGTCTGCTGTTAAATAAATTGTCCGCCGCTCAACTTCACCTAATTTGAAGCGGGGCTCTCGAAATATGTTGACCGGTAACACCGCTGCCTATAGTATAACGTAGGACCTCGCACTGTATCTAGTCAACGGGAATGAATATCCTCCGGACGATACGTCTTATCGCTATGAAGTCTGTCGAGAGAAGAACGCTCTGAGCTCTCGTCCCCTCTTCAACTCGTCTGAAAATTGCGCCATTGTCAATGCCAGGCAGTTAGTGGCGCGCACTTTTAATAATCCTTATTACAGTGAACTTCTTCCGATTAACGTCATTCAAAGTAGTAGTAATACCTTCTTTTAATTTTCTTAATGTTTTCTATGAAGTAAAATTGTTACATAGGGCTTAAATGGCGTAGTTATTCACATTAACTAGGTAAAAATCCATGTCTGCTTCGTAAAGCCTCCTCTCATTGGCTGAAAGCATATATCCAATGATATATTTTATAACAATTAATTGGTAATATTTCGCGCAATTTCCTTGTTGCTAGGCACTTTCCAATGATCGAGGATATTCTGTGCGTCTCTGATCACGTGATGGGTTTCTCCCATAGCTCGCGTTCGCTAACAAAACTCGTCTTGAGCCAACTTCCAAGATTTATATTCTAATGTTAAATTTTATCATGGGCTCGGATAATAACATTATTTTCATCCTAAATTATTCAAATTTCGGGTGCAGTACCTTTCATTTTTCTATTAATCACTGACAAAACAGATTAGTTTTTCAAACAAACAAAAATGAGTTGGTTCAATGTAATTAAATAATTGTACTATTCTCAACCCGATAATCAACTGTAAAACGAAAGAAAAAGTAATTATTATTATTAATATTGTTATTATTATTATTACTATTATTAATATGATTATTATTATTATTGTTATATTCCAGTAATTTGAATTATTTTCTGGTGACCAACTAAAAGCAATTATATCAATTGTCAAAATAATGAGGGATATAGTGCATCAGGTTTTATTACTGTGGTGTAATGTCTTAATTTTATTATTATTATTATTATTATTATCATTATTATTATTATTATTATTAAGAGCCTTCGTGGCTTAGGCGGCAGCACGCCAGCCTCTCACCGCTGGGTCCGTGGTTCAAATCCCGGTCACTCCATGTGAGATCTGTGCTGGACAAAACGGAGGCAGACAGGTTTTTCTCCGGGTACTCCGGTTTTCCCTGTCACAATTTCATTCCAGCAACACTCTCCACTATCATTTCATTTCATATGTCATTCATTTAATCATTGCCCCTGAGGAGTGCGACAGGTTTCGGCAGCCGGCACACTTCATATCCTCGCCGCTAGATTGGGGCTCCATTCATTCCATTCCTGACCCGGTCGGAGACTGGAAGCAGGCTGTGGATTTTCATTTCATTTCATTATTATTATTAGTATTATCTTCCAGTAATCGGAATTATTTTCTGTTGACCGACTCAAAGTTATAATATCAGTTGTCAAAATAATGAGGTGTATAGTGCTTCAAGTTGGACTACTGTGGTAAAATGACTTCATTTTATTATTATTATTATTATTATTATTATTATTATTATTATTATTATTATATTCCAAGGTCAAGGATTGGGCGCTAGTCTCGTGGGTTATAAACAATCAACAACAATCAACAAGTTAAGAATTAATTAGTTTTAAGTTTCGCAGTCAACATAACTTAGCTCAAGGGGATGACGTAATGTCTAGACATCGGCCCACTCAACATGCTTTCGTTCACTACAGTACAGCTCAATGTGTTGCCCGCGGCAGCGAAAAGTTCTATTCGCCTTGACTCGCCTCGTCACAGCATGCGTTGGCACCCTACATAGCCTATACCTTCATCAGAGATAGCTGACCTTATCAGGTCTCAGCACTACTAAAGTTGGCACGTCACATTGACTGCGGCTTCAACAGAGTCGACTGGCCTCGGCTGGCTACGCTGCTCCTTGGGTCGACACGTAGCCAGCCGCTCCAACAGTCTCACCTCCATCCGCCGGTGCTTGGGTCGGTACATAGCCTGCAGCTCCAACAAACTTCGCTCGCCTTGGCTGGCCTCGGCTCCATTCGCCATCTCTCGGGTCAGCCCCGCAGGCGTAAACCCTCTTTCATATAGGCGAATACAATACTAGCCACAACGTTCAGTCTTCACCTATATTCTTGGTCTTCACCCAGGACTGGACCAGGTGGGATCTCTCCCGAGCCCTTCCTCCACTCCCCACCCCTCCCCTCCCTCCGACCCTCACCAAGGGCATGGCATCCGCCTTTCCCTTGGGATGTATTGCGGATTGCATATCCAGTTTCTCCTGTGTTCGGATTCACCTTTCATACCTACTGATTGAGCTTGTGTTTAATTTAGGTTTGTGTAGCAATATGCACAATATGAGATTGTGCACTAGCTTTATTCGTTCTGGAGTTCTGGTAATAAGCATCTTTATGCGTGCAAGTACCACTCGCATTACATATTTTACGGGGCCACATAAAATGTGATGAGCTTAATTTCAACCTTTTGACCGTGTGAGTGTGAGTATATGTACAGTATGTTTTTGTACCCTGACGACGTTTCATCAGTTTCAATGAAACTTGTTAAGGATATACTACTGTCCCGTGCGACCCTGAAAAGGTCTTATCAAGTGGTACAAATCCGACATGGCGGCCACGCAAATTTCGAATGTTTATATGGGCCTTTCTGGCGACTTCATTATCTAAGCATAGTAAGCATAGTAAATATTTTTGTATATCTTAATATAATGGCGTCTAATTAAATTCAATTGTTGTGAATTATTATTAGCCAATTGTTATGATGGCTCTGTGAGAATCTTAAAAAAACGTATTTTCATTTAATTTATTGTGTCCTCACCAAGCAATCAAAGGAAATATTTATTTAATAAGCCACTGCTTTAATATTTATCCACGGGTAGATTCAACAATAGCCTACAAGTTACAAATAATAGATGGCCTACATGGCAATTCTTGAGATATGACTTTCCCTAACTCGTAAGGAATGATCCAATATCTGCTTATCTTGCCATAGTGACCTCTACTATAGCCTCAGGGGTTTATTAATCTATATCCTAATTGTTTTTAAATAGGCGATGGCTCCCATGTAAATTATTAATATGTGATTTCACCTACTCACCACTCAATGATCTGATCACCATGGAGTCTGATCCACCTGCCGGTTTATAATCCTTTGCTTACTTTTCCCTAATTAGAGATAAACTTGCATGTCCATCCTTTAGGGATGAATATCTTTAACTCGTCGCGAAGAATACATGTATCTGTGAAGTTTGGCATAGTTGACCACTACTATAATCTAAATCTGCAGGTACAGATAGATGCCAATACCTTACTTTTCACAAATATAGATCGCGCATATGTCAATTCCTCATACATTAATTCACCTAACACGTATTGAAAGATCGGATCACAGAGAAATTGAGTATAGCACGCCATAAATAGCACGCTATAAATCTTTTCAATCTTTTTTCATAAATTAGTCTATAAGTGGCATACATGTCAATTTCGTGAGATAAGAATTTCTCCTACTTGTCAAAGAATGATCCGATATCTGTGAAAGCTAGTATACAGAAGCAATTGCATAATCTAAACCTACAGGTACATGAGTCTATAATTTAGCTTTGTATATTATACATGGCCCGCATATCAGTTTCACAGAAAATGAATCCTCAAATTAGTCATGAAATGATTCAATCTCAGTGAAGCTTGATATAATGGATGTTGACATGACTGCTGGTACATAAACACCTAGTGTAGTTCTCAATAGGCTGTAGATAGTGCCCGTGTTATCCTCTAATTGGAACACTTTCGCAAACTGTCTATTGAATCTATAGTAAGGAATGTTGATAAAATAAACGAATACGATGAATGAAATATGCTGGTACTTCTTTTTATTCCTGAATTATATATAGCATGCGTGGGTATTTCTAAAATGGTATATTTATATTTCCTAATTTAATGAACAGAATGCTGGAAAACAATTGTGTGGTAATTACTTCTAAAATAATAACCATCTGGCACAGAAATCCCTATCATGGTTTTCATAAGTTATATATGTCGTGCAAATGGCTTTCCCTAAAATGAACTCCTGGGACTCACCACAGAAAGATGCTATCACTACGGGAATGTTCATAATTAACCAATAGTAACAGTTAATTATTATTTTATGATACTTTTGCTAGTAGGTTGGTAGTGATGACTGTTCTTTTACGAGGAAAAATATTAAGTTCATCAGCTGTAATTTTCCAGTGAAGTTATCATAAATTTTACAATGAATATTCCTTATTCATGTTTTATTGAACAGGTCAATGCTAAATAGGATAAAATGTACCATTGTGGCGAACTACATACTCTGAAATAATATTATTTGCTCATTTATACATTTCATTATAGATATTGTCATATTACGTGACTACAAACACATGTATTCCAGCACTGTAGATCTGTTGATGAGAGGTATCTTGAGCAACGGTGGCAGTTTTGTTTCAAAACGGAACAAGCTCTAGCACTATATTTTACAAACCTAACATTTTAATGTTTACGTTTATTGTCAAACAATGCATTCAATGTTTGTACATAGAGTTACGAGTTTGAAATTGTTACCGTATATTGAGTTACAGTGTAGGTAATAAACCATCATCACCTATTCAGTCCATCGCATGGAAAATATAAATGCACAGGAAAGCTTTGTGGCGTGATAAACCATAGGAGTATAAATGAAAATAGGCTATATTAGCTCTTCACGAAACTGCTTATTGAGCTTACGTCATGAGAAGTATGTCAATCAGAGGTCATTTGAAGTTACGTTTAGATAATTATTTCTGTACGTTTTATACAGTGTAAGAACGCCCATCAAATACAATCAGTAACTCATACTGTAAAAACGAAAGATTGGATCAACATCCCGTATTTTTATACAAAACGCCCATGCTGAATTCTCTTTAGGAATGCAACGTGGACCTATATGAAATATATTTAAAATCCTGTATATTATTATAAGAAATATTGTTAATATATAAATACGTACGCCATCCTTATCCACCTGGTCCAGGAGATGTGAGTGAACAGAATGAAGGAGCTCTATGGTTTGTGTGTAGCCACTCATGGCGGCCAAATGGAGAGGATTGCGGCCATTGTGATCCCTGTGAAGCAAGGCTCCCCTATTCAGCAACAGCTGAACAACTCTTGTGTGACCTATTAAACATAAATTAAATATAATCAGTTTTGCAACAGTTGAAAGTCAAATGCGTATTTGTTAAAGAAAATATTCTACTGATGTTGAACTTTGATTTTTCCATGTAACAGCGTTCTGTGAATGGCAACTATACCATTGTGGTCCCAGTGAAATTAAGTTCCCCTATTCAGCGAAAGCTCAACAGCTGTTGTATGACTTATTGCATGTGAATTAAATATGATCAGTTTGGCAACAGTCAAGGGAAGAGCGTAATGGGTAGAAAATGTTATATTATTGAACAATTAAATTATTAAATGCATCATCATTCCATGAAAAGGTACTTCAAGAACATAGACTAACAACATAGATAATAAACTTGAAAATGTGGCTGCAGTCGTAGTTCAAACCAGAAACCCCTGCTGTCCGGGAAGGTGCACTTAGTCGCTTGAACCAATGCAGGCCAAGCCCGGAGCAGGAATCATTTCCAAGCCATAGATAAACAGGGCACTGAGACGGCATAATAGTCACTTGTGCGCCAAACTCAAAACATGACAAGAATTTTAAAGGATTTTCATCATATGAATCATAGGCTCGATAGATCGATCTAAGTCCGTGTGAGTGAATGTGTGTATATGTGTGAACATGTAGCCCCGTGTACTTGGGCGTGAGTAGAATTTGTCTGATAATCTGTGTTATTGTGATGTCAGTAGCTATATGAGGATATAAATAGTAATGAAATAATTCAAGGGACCTACGAAATGTACAGAAGGGATCGGGGGAAGCGAGGTGGTGGGCTATTTATTTGTGTCCGCAAAAATATAGCTAGTTTCTTAAAGTGAGCTGATACGGATCATGAAATGTTATGTGTACAAATTTCCCATAAAGGGAATAAATTCACTCTTCAGGTGATAGGGGCGTATAGAGCACCGAAAGATAACTTTTCGCTTCTCGACACACTGTATGATAAAACTTGTACGGGTAATGCTATGAAAAAGAACATAATAATTGCCGGAGATTTAAACCTCCCAAAAGTAGACTGGTCTGGTGAGTCAACTAGCTGTGGTCAAGCTCAGAGCGCTGCAAACAAATTCTTAAGGGAGGGGGGATTTTCCCAAGTAGTTGACTTCCCAACTAGAGGCAATAATACCTTAGATGTTTATCTCGTGAGGCCTGTAGAGCTGTATATTAACTGACTAAAAGTACCAGGAATTAGTGACCATTCTGGGGTTGAATTAAATATTAGATACGGTGACATTACAAAATTAGACCCTGATGTAGCAGATAAGATCGTACTCCAGTATCGCAGGGCGGATCAGGGCAAATTTCAGGGGTATTTGATTGAGCTATTTGTAGGTTGGGCATCGGAAGGAAATCTCATTAATATCCTGTGGACTAACTTTTTGAAACTTTTAAATAGCGCTATTGATAAATTTGTTCCATTTAAATTACTGAAACAAAAACCAGATCCTGAGTATTACACACGGGAAATCAGGAGTCTTAAACGGAAAATTAGGAAATTATACAATAAAAGACATGATAGTGACAAGTATATGTTGAAATTTAAGTCCTTATCAAGAGAGCTGGTCTTAAAAAAGAGGGCTGCTCACGACAATTATATGCAAGGATTACTTGGTTCGGGAGGCGATGGGTAGAAAAAAAAATTACAGTTATGTTAGGAGAAGAAAGGGAAATTCAAGTAATTTGTCGATGATCAAGTCCGGTGACGGTAAATTATTTACTGAGAAGCAGGCCATTGCTAATGAATTAAATGTCTTTTATGGTAGTGTGTTCAATAAATTCAATAGCTGTGTGTTAGACCTTAACGGTGAATCAGGGGCTCCACCTCTCCAAATAAGCCAGTCAGCAATTGAAAAGCTAATACAAAAATTACGTTACAATATATCGAAGGGTCCTGATAATATTGTTAGTGAAGTACTTAAACTAGGAGGTAGGGCCGTGGCACGATACTTAGAGGTGATGTTTAATGTGTCCATAAACAATGCGCAAATCCCGGATGACTGGAAAAGAGCTACGGTAGTCCCAATATTTAAGGGAGGGAGCAGACTTGAATTGGGCAACTACAGGCTGGTTAGTCTTACGTCCATCGTTTGCAAACAGATGGAGCAACTCATTTGCGACTACTTGAGGGAACAGTGGGAAACATTATCATGGTTTAATGATAGGCAACATGGATTTCGGAAAGGTTACTCATGCGAGAGTCAGATGCTATCACTTTTTCAAGATATTAGCGAATCGTTAGACGACGGAGTTTCAGTCGACGCCGTAGTTATAGATTTTGCGAAGGCATTTGATGTCGTGCCGCATGACATGCTACTCCATAAATTAGCTTCAACGAAGATTGATAGAAGAGTAATTTTATGGATCCAAGAATTTTTGACGGGTCGTTCCCAGAATGTGAAAGTTGAAGGCCGATTCTCGGATGAAATTACCGTAACGTCGGGTATCCCTCTGGGCAGCGTAATCGGAACTTTGTTATTTTTGGCGTTTATAAATGACTTAATTACCAAATGGGAGTCGCAGTGACTGTCGATTGTTTGCGGATGATTGTGTAATATATCGAATGATACATGACTCACAAGACAATGCAGTACTTAAAGATGACCTGAACCTGGTCTATAAGTGGGCGATTGAAAATAAAATGAAAATAAACACAAGAAAATGTAGTCTAATAAAAATAGGGAAAGTGCGAAGGCAAGATTTTCAATATGACATTGGCTCGAAAATACTTGTAGAAGAAGATTCTTGCAAATATTTGGGTGTTCACGTAAGAAATGATATGAAATGGAGTAGTCATATAGGATGTGTAGTTTCTAAAGCTTACAAATCCCTGCACTTTGTAATGAGGGTATTGAAAGGAAGTAGTACCTCGGCTAAAGAATTAGGATATTTGTCACTTGTAAGACCTATTCTGGGATACGCCTCGGCGGTTTGGAATCCATATCAAGTAGGGCTCATAAATGAGTTGGAAATGGTACAAAGAATGGCCGCTAGATTTGTGCTCAGTGACTTTAATCCCAGGAGCAGTGTGAGCTGTATGTTAATGAAACTTGGGTGGGAATCACTTGAGGCTAGGAGGATGAAATCTAGACTCTGCGCTATGTACAACACGTATACAAATCAACCAGCATGGGGTGAGCTTAGCAAACGTATGGAAAAGTCTACTTACTTGGGTAGGAGCGATCATCCTTTCAAAGTTAAGGGCCGACCTATGCGAACAAATTATGGTAAATATTCTTTCGTAAACCGTGCCATTGACAATTGGAACTCTCTACCTGCCGCAGTCTTAGAGCCTTTTCCCAAACATATAGGTGTGTTTAAGAAAAGACTGACTATTTGTGTAAATACTCCAGTTTAATTGTTAGTGAATTGTTATGTACAGTTATTTATTTGTTATGTATATCTAATTTGCCACCGGGGGCCACACCCCCAATTGCAAATAAACGAATGAAAGAATGAATGAGTAGTAATTTTAAGGGAGTCAGTAATGTTGGAATACCTAAGCATTCAGAACGCTTCAAAACGTCATACACTATTAGAGAAAATGAAAAAAGGTACTCCTTGATGAGATGGCAGACAAATGTCTCTAATAGTGTGTGAAGTTTGAAAGTGTTCTGAATGGTTAGGTAAACAAACATCCATTAATGAGCTTACATTACTGACTCCATAAAATAATTACCATCGTATTAGCTTTCACTGAAATTGGAACAATTTTTTAAAAGTGGTTGTAGAACTTCCACATCTACATGCTTAGGAATCTGTCACATTAACAAATTCCCTATGAGATCTCATATATATTATTTTATGGTACTTCAAACGAAAACAGCAATATCAAATATGCGTGAATCAAAGTCATCCAGCCAAGTTAAATGTTTAGTAATGCAAACTGCACTGGTTTAGATAAGAAGTGAAATCAAGGTATCTTAACTATAGTGAATACAAAGAAACGCGGTATGTACCGTCGCAGGTCAGTAGCAGCATTCCGTCATTTTCATTTTGTTTCATTACACTTACAAACAATTAAAGAACAAATAAAATATTGGATTAAGTGCGAACTTAGATCTTTTGTACTATTAGACGTGATTAATGGAGTATTGTTCCTTTCTTTTCATACCGTACAAAATATTTTATCAGAAGCATAAAACGATCAATTAGAATCCAAAAGTTCATAATATTTCAATAAGGAAAGATATAAGGTATTCCAACGTTTTACCTTGTTGGGATGCAATATGCAATGGTGTTAAACCTTCTCCATCACTTTCGTTTATGATGAAAGTTCCTTTTTCGGAATCAAGGAGTTGCCGAACTGTATTGTATCTTCCGTACCTGAGGATGAAAATCATTTTGTATTACTCAGTACGAGAATTAATTGGCAACTCACATACATAAATACATGCATTAAAACAGTGGTTTCCATCAATAGTCAACTTAGAGTGCCGTAATGTAGTATCTTGGCATGGTACTTGACTGAAGATGGAATGTGGAATACATTACGAGACTCAGCAGGCTAAGGGTTGCTCCTACTCTCTGACCGAAAATTAGTACGCATTAGGATTCTGGGGCCATCATGTTACTGTATGTGAAAATGTTAAGTTAAAGATGATCCAGGGAAGGCTGCTTCGTTGGTACTGCAAGTGAAAGTTTACATTTAAAGAAAATGCATGGGAGCCTTCTCCGTTGAACTGTGTTTGACGTCTGATATAGGCTATGTTCTTATTTTAGTTTCCTGAGGGCCGTCGCTGTAGAAAGCCATACCGAAAATGTATCACGGACCCTAACATAATTTTCTGAATGAAAACATTTCACTTATTCTCAGGTAACGTCCTGCACAATTCAAAGTGAAAGTTTAATGCGAATTGTGATACTAAGGAAAGAAGGAATATCATTCCATTAAACTGATATTTTTTTGTGAAATTCCTCTCAATTTAAAAATACAAATTTTGGAGTTGAGATAGGTCTCTGTCCAACCATCCCTTCAATTCATTCAGTACGTGGAATGTGTTGATTAAGAAACCAATGTTTAAGTTATATTAAGACGCGAATATGCATATATATGTGCATACTGACAACATAAAACAATGGTTCACATGAAACATAGGCAAAAGTGTAAAAATATACCAATTTGCACCACAGATCTGTTAAATGGAACAAGAACGTTCAGGAGGTATCGCAATTAATTGGGTCACCGGAGTCAACCTGGCTCATTTTGACTTTGACCGAGGATTTAATTCTGGATGCCCTTCCTGGTGCCACGTGATTTATCAAGTGAAAATTCCACCACTCTGTCACCAGGATTCCAACTCCAGCCGTTCAGTTGAAGGACGAGCAGGTAAGCTATTGCGCCGTTATTGCTAAGATTCTGTCCTTATTTCCAACATTCTTACGCCGAATACAACAAATTGGCAATTGTCCATCATCATTCCTTGATTTGAATGCTGAAGTATCTCAGTTATAAGAGGTGACTTGCCATTGACATAACTGTACACGCAAAATGGATTGCACGGAGTGGTCCTTAAGAACTCAACGATGAACTCAACGCAAAAGTTAGCAAAACCATCGTTGAGGGGATTTCCAGCTGCGACACTGTCAGTTATATCGTGGAGATCTTTATTACATGATAAATGTGTTGATTTACGTTCTTGCGTAAAGTCATTATCAAGCGCTCTTCCTTAGATATCATGGTGGACAGGGAAGGATGTCAGTTCAAAGAAACTAAGACCATGTTTGCTGTGTTGCTCCTATTGATAACTTTGCTATACATTTGAAAACTTGTATTCATTGTGGAATCGCATTAACGGAATCGAACACAACATAATTTCCATGGCTTTTTTTTTTTCATTATATTTCAGTGGAAGTTAAACCAGTGCAAGAGTTCGACCTTCACTTTCCATCCTGCTCCTCTCACTCATAGGGATTAAATTAGGTTGTTGTCTGTGCAATCAGTGTACATCAGTTAGCCATTCGGATGTTACAAATGAGTAACTCAATCTTCCTGGTCGTAAGCAATCACTGAATCAATCCTACTTCTGTGAGTAAATGTGTAGCCCTGATTCATCTAGTTCTTGGCAGGATACCAAGTGCTCATTTTCCGTAACACAACCTTTGATGTAATATTCACGTGAAATTAATATTTCATCAGAAGAGCAGTAAGCAGCAGAGAGAAGTACATCTACTGGAATCGGAAGCTCCATAATTGGATAGAAGTGATTGGCATCAGGTGAATATGATACGTGTACATTAATCAGTACTCCAGGATATATCTTTCTCCGAGCCGTACTGATACGTTGATTATAAATATGTTTGTTGAAGATGTTATAAATTAAGCATTTTGAAGAATCGCTGATAATAAAAAATATTATAACCTCCAATATTATATTATAACCAATATGTCGCAATTGTATGTCGCTATGAAAGCTCGGACTCACTGAGGCATGGATTATACAAGGTATCCGAAGGAGCCTTTTGTACCTGTTATTACCGGTAATACGTTTCCAGCAGTTATTCTGAATCCTTTTGGTAGAACAGCCTAGACTCGTACGTTCTTTTTGAACATATTCTCTTATGGTCCGAGAGAAATAGGATGAAAGAAATACGAATCATGAGCCTTTGGCGTCAATTGAGATGGCCAGGAACCAAGTATGTCTTGCCCCAATGCCGCAATAAAAGTGGCCCTCTTTCCTAAGCGAGGCTCTACTTTTTCAGTTTGGTGTTATGGTTAATAGCACGCATTAAATTGCCAGCACTGGTACAATGATAATAAATTCAAGCTCCCATGACTTGAAATCTATACAAAACGTAAGACATGGTATTACCACTATGAGCTTCAATGTATTCTTGAATTCGTCATGGATTTGAAGCCCTTAAATACAGGATGGTTTTTGTTTAATTTTATGGCATGTTTCTGGACTTTTATGATCCGTTTGTTGAACAAAACAGACTGGCTAAATACAATGTTTTAAATTGTTTCTATATTTTGGCCCACACGTGCTCAATAATATCAAGATGTTAGGTCCTTGGAGATCAGTATAGAAGTAGAATATCTTGGAGAACATATTTCGAGATGCGGGACTTGTGATGGTAGTATTTGCAGGTTTAAACATTTAATTGTCAAGATGAAAACGAAATATACTCTCTTGAATTGATTAATCGGGCATAACACTATGAACAATCACCAACTGGAAACTCACAAAACAGACACTGGAAACCACTGGCAACACGCATTAACGTTGTATGTCCCACAAGAATTAAGTCCTGTTCCCTCATCGGCTTTTCGTCTTCGAATTTCATTCTATTTCTGGCATTAGTTCAGCCTTTTAAGGTGTCAAACCAATATATTTGTCACTCTGGGCATAGAAGAGGCAAAATCCACTGTCAAGTAGTATATTTCAACTATATTTCATGTAACCTGTACTGCAACAATTGAAGAAGGTAGATGCAATACCGCGCAAGTCCACTTTGGAGCATAAATGAGTTGAGACCGGAATAGAGTTCTTTAGACAGATATGATTGTTGTACCGTGCAAAACAACATACGTTTCCATGAAGAAGCCCTTATAATCGTAGGAAGGGTATTAAGGCAGTTGCAAATCAGCCCCTCTGAAACTAACAAATATTGACGAGTTGAATTATCTCAACTCATACTGCAACTAAATAAGTGTGCATAATGTAAATATGCACACCCATACTCTCTGACATAAATTTTAGGGCCTATGTGTAATGGATCTGATGATGAACACGTGATGATCGAAACTGGTCATCCAAGTGTATTCATTAATCTCTTGTTCCATCTCTTTTGGGAAAAACTCGTGATGACCGACTGAAAAGCATCAAACTTTCGTTTACCAAGGCAACACTGAAAATGACTTCTAACACCAAAATTATAATACAGAGTGGCAGTGAACAATGGGACACTGACAGTGATAAGAAGTTCATAATTAGGCCTAACAATATTTTTATTGTATTTTGCACAGAATTTTTGTTTTGGTATTTCAATAGGTCATTATATTTCGTAATAAATATCGAGAGTTTCAAAATGGCATAAGTCCAAGTAATTTATATAGGTAGTGTTTTAGAAGAAGTCATTAGACATACAAAACCACCACTCTCACACAATCTTTCTGGTAGTAATTTCTAGCACCGGCAAAAAAGTCACAATTCTGTATACATTTAATAATGAAATAATTTAAAAATCCTATATTCTCAAAACTGTGTTCGGTGGACGTGTGCAGTTCTGCATATGCCTTCTTAAATTTAAGCAAACTTTGCTTCAATTTCAGTATGTCCCATCCGAACAATGTGTCGAGTTTCTTTCTCCTTTGTTACTCTTTGTAAACCCATGAATTTACGAATATCCATGTCTCCATTTAGCGATTGATTTCCATTTTCTTTCATTCGTTTCCACAAGCCTTTGATGTGAATCCTGTCACCAAACGTAGTTGCTCATTTCTTGGAATTTGCAATATAGACTTCTTTAGTTCATTCCATCAAAATCAAATAAGCCGCCATGTTCCTTATAATGGAGCTGGTGTATATACCACTACTTATGTTAAATTACCCTTGCAATTTATTCTTTTACCATTAGCCTGAATGTGAATCATTCGCGTAAGACCCTACGGCCATTCAATTCATTGAATATCATTCCTCCTAACCACAATGTCTCCAATGAAAAATGCAAGAGTTCTTCGCTGCATTGAATTGGATATAACATACTAAAACCCAACTTAATTATAATAAAATGTTTCAAAGGCTTTATACATTGTATGGTATTATTGCAATTGGTCGTCATCCAGTAGATCTATTCGGTCTAGGGAGAAAATATGTTCAAGGTCTAATAACATGTCATGGTACACTGAGTAAAATAAAACTGTTATGTCCAATTATATTGTATATAGCCTGATTTACAATGAGTAGAGCGAGAATTAACTTCCTGTACATAAACACATGAATATAACAATATTCGCTGTCTTTCAGGCCTCTGAAAAATTCGACATGCGTCTTAATTACTCCCATTAATAGTCTTCTCTCGACTGACAGTAAATATCACGCTCTATTTATTCGATAAGTGGAATTTCAGCTATTTCGTGTAAGATAAAGAACTTGCCATTGCTTGTTAATTATAAATATGATGCTAGTAAATAGCGCTGTTGGAATGTTGTTACATTAATGTGATCGTTCTGAACTGCCCTGATATCAGTGGTGTATTGCACACAATTTACTTTTGAAATATGTCTACGTTTTGTTCAATTCTTACAGAAATTCGCTGCCAAATTTTGCAGTAAAAACTGAACACTTTTCATCTGCCCCAATTATTGTCCGGAGTCAAATGGCGATGCATTTTTCAGTGAATGATATCTGTGGTCACCATTGAAATATATTTCTATGGAATTCTCCGTAGCAGGCACAGAAGGTACTCTTCATTCAAATTGATGCTTAATTCTCCACATCAAGCAGCTTGAGTTTCTTCACGGTGGATAGGATTCGATTATCGGTTAATATATGTGAGGTTTTCATGCTGAAATTCCATGCCTGGTAATTCGAATTCCACGTGAAAAGGAGGTCCTGTGGCTTATGTTCACAAGATTCCCAGTCACGAGAAAACAACAAGCATATTTTGATACACCTTCGTAACTTCCTCGAGGTTCCATCAATCCAGAATACGTGACTGAGAAACTGCCTGATGTCAGCACACTACGATCTCTCTCGCTCTTATATATGATAGGAGTGCTCTTCAGCCTATGCGTCATGTGAAAGAAAACGAAATCAATGTCAATACATTGCCTTAAATTTCGTGAAATTCTTTTCAGGTTGAGAAGATTTACATACTTCAATATTTTACATTTTCGTCCTATTCGACAATCTTGTCGCAATTCAACGAGGTGTCTTCATTTCGGTTTTCCTTCATTCCAGTGGCATCGAATTTCTATTTCAGTTCTTTTTCGTTTTGTACGGAAGAAGTATTTCTTACAATCATCGGTTCATGAACTCAAACGTCCAAAGTTATGTTATGTCAGTAATTCATTCAAAATTAACAAGCAAATCTACCGACACTTTGAGCCGTATATTTCCCACTGGTATTAAATGTATTAGAGACTGCCAAGGTCATTGACTATTTACATATTTTTACTACTTAATTGAATGATGATTGAAAAGGTAGACTTCGTAGCTTGTTGCACAAGTTTTGCTACAGTAATAGTAATGACTGGGGATTTGTTTGTCTGCTTAACAATCCTTAACTAATCCAAGTTAATGCGGCTTTCTAAATATAACTTAGTTGCCTTAAAAGAGCTGGCAGTAGGGTACAACATAAGGATCACACTCTTACATTGTAGCCTCTCCCGTTCAATCATTTCAATTTAGGTGGAGTTTAGTTATTTTCTAAATTACCGTCGGAAATAATACATATTAGGCTACGTCATAGACATTGTGGTAAATATTCAGGCTGTACTTCTATAAATTTAAAAATAGCAAGCAAATATCATTCACATTCATTGGTCATGCAAAGGATTTCTGAACATAAAGTTCTATTTTACAGTACCTGGCAGCAAAGTGTAACGGACTCTCATTATTATTGTTCTTTAGATTGATGCAGGCTCCCAAACGAATTAGATTCTCCAGGCTTCGTATGTGACCTTCGCGGCTGGCATAATGTAGTGGAGAACAACCTGTGTTGTCTTTCTCGTTCAGTAGTTGCAGAAGACTAAGCTTTGACTGGGCCTTCGTGAAAAGAGAAAAGTGACATTTAGTAACAATGATGTACTGTAACAGGTCAGTGCCATGCGTAGGTACAAAGAAGGTAATATTTGTAACTCTCAAGAATGCAACCGAAGAAATCGTAGAAGCTGAGTGTGACTGATTGTTGTATAATAACTTTTCCTACCGCATCCTCCCTGGTGTCATTATTCTGAGAGTGGTATTTCATTCCACACCTAAGTTATAATATTTCAATGCCAACGAAAGGAACGATTTGTTACTTCAGCCAATATGTGGAGTCTGGTTCCAATTTAGAATTATCTTCTTCAACTATTATTTCCCTTAATACTTGTTCATGCTGCTCATCTCTTGGAGCCTAAGGACAATATAAATGTATATATTCCTAGGAATCAAATATTTATGACAAAGAATTCTGATTCACACCAAAATATAGAATACCGCGAACGCAAGCTCTCAGCAGAAAGACGGTACTTGAACACAGACCGCAGCCTGTGATAGGAGTGAATTGGGGATACCAAATGAAAAGCATGAGTCTATGTTATGTGTCTATAGAAACCATTGAGGGTTTTGACGTCATGTTTTAAAAAGGAGAATCAAAGAGAATCAGACCCCAATAAAACATTTCCATTAATCTGAATTTGTTTATCGTATGGTATATCTCGAGAACTTCTTATTGCTCTCCTTCAACCATAACCTTACAATTTAACTAATATTACCTAATGTTATTTTCCACCTGTTACCATTTCATAGTATCATCATGAAAATACTGCATATGCCACACTCCTTTGAATCACACTTACCGTATATGAATCCCATTTTGATATTACGTTTATAATTAAATCTGTAAGTAGTTACGGAGTAAAAGCTATTCAGTGCTTCTCATTTCCAGTTGATTTCTCCAGAGGTGAGATGACGGAGAAATCTTCAGTTCCCCAGCCTTGTGATTATACAGTTATTATTCAGTTCTTAAGTAAGATTTTCTGTTTACTAAACAATTAATTTATTTACTGTGTCTTGGAACTTCCAACTCCTCATTTGGGTCATTCTCCTTTATTAAATATGTTTTTATGTCATTTATCCAATATATTTTCATGCCAAGATTAATGGTTCAAGAGATACGTCACCCCGCAATCTGCAAGCCATGTGTCTGAGTAGAAGTCTCTTTATAGGCCAAGACCCTCAAAGGGTAGTAGTGTCAAAAGTTTTTTTCATTGTGTTCGTTAGCATCGATGTACAGAAACTAACAATCAATTTTATTGCTTTTATCTCATTCATATTTGTTACAGCACTTGGCCCTCTCATTTGTCAATTAACAATGGTGGAAAGGTTCTCCCACCTTTCATCACAGATCGTGATCCTTACTATTTTATTATAGAGCTTCTATTGTATCCGTTATTCTCTCTAACGTACGATGAATATTACATCAGCGTTGAAGCTGACATAGCGTACACAGTGACGTTGATAATCATATTTCCTTAGTGTTATTCAATAAGTGCTCATGTAGAGTATTATCTGAGAACATTAAATACTGCTTCTTAGTAACAGATTCTCTAAAATATGATTGGGAACAAAAGTCTAATAAATGAGGAAATGTATCGTCCATCTATCACTGAAATGCTACCGCTTACGTTGCTCTTCAGATAACAAGAAGCATCCGTTGAAAACGAACATGAACAATACTTCATGTACAGTCCTTGGCGTCAGAGTTTTAAAAGGGAAGTATCCATTTGGAAAGTATTAATTGCAACCTACTTGTTTTATCATTAATTTCATCAAAGTCATATTCTACTACGTCTCCTTCATTCGATATTTCAGACACAAATTACACGCCACTGTCATTATGAATAAATGTACCATCATTACTAGCAGGAGTATCTGTCGCAGAACTCTGAACAATACATTGAAGATCGGCAATTCGCACGTGTGTTTATTGATTTCTCCTTGTTCTGAAACATGGCAAGTTACGTTACTTTACAATCACTTTATCTATCCAATACCAAACCTTTCTCACGTTAGTACATCAAATACTGTGCCAGACATGGGCGTCACTCCTTCATTGTGGAGAACTGTAAATTAACAGGATGACCTTTATGGCATTGGGCATAATATGAAACTACTTTCTCTTTCTTTACCTCCCCCTACTGTGATATTCGGGTATGAAAAGGTTTATTGTCCAACTACATGACCATCGGAAACAAATTTAAGGCTATAAAGCATATATGCCTTTGGTTGTTATCCTGGGCAATATTAGCATTGCCACAGATTGTAGTAAGCCTCCCTTACCTTAATTACTTCGTCAGCAAACTCTTCTAGTCGTCCTCCATTCATGACCACAAGATGAAGAGCATTTCGGTGATTTACGTCCTTCAAATGTATGTTAGCTCCAAGACGAATTAACGTGTGTACAGTTCGCCAGCCTCCACGAGATGCTGCTAACAGCAGTGGGGATCTTCGCTCTTTGTCCATGGGGTTAATGTCCGCCCCCTATAACAGAACAGAACAATTATTCGTAAACTTTTGTAACAATTTTCGCAATTGAATATTTGAATTTTTTTTTTTTAAATCAATGCACCGCATATTGTTCGATAGTTGGTGAAACCGACACAAGTGGACATTAAAACTATTTCAGTGGCAGTCGTACAGGATAAGTTGAGCAGGATACAATGTCAAATATCGTTACTTACCAAGAAGACAATGACTTGCTTTTTGTCTGTCTTTATTTACGACCATGTAAATATAACTAGATTTAGCGCAGTTCAAATCTATTATTTACCCAGATACTAACAAAGGGCCACTATATGATGGGAAGGCAATAGCACACATCTTGAAGTGCTCGTCGAAGTCAACTTGTTTCACACATCGAGTTCCAAACACATGCGAAATAAATGAACATTCTTCTACATGCTCTGTAAATTGCAAAAGATGTCGTCACACTTGGACTATGATTTGACTTCATCGTTGCTGCTTGAGTCACAAGTTTCACATATTCCCCTAGTTTTTACCCGTTTCTAAAAAGCAAGCTGATTACAGGAATCATACCTCGTGAAAATACTAATTTCAAATTAGCAACCACTCCCTTCTTCTTTCCTCCAGTAATCTTGAAGGATTTACTTCATTTATTACTGGTAGAGGGGCAGGGAATATTCGATTGTTCCTAGGTATTCTCCGTTCAGTTTACGGAATGGTGATATTTTCCGCTCTGAAAAATTATTATTAATTACAATGCTTAAAACCACTTCTTTCTTATAAGGTGAGCTGTACCTCCACAAAGTTAGTCTTTTAACAATATTATTGTAATGTACGCATATATCCAAACTGTCTTAGGACTCTTAAAGTATTCTTTTTCTAATGGTTCCTTAAGTAATTCAGTCACTTTTTCTGGGGATACTGTTCTGCGTAGTGATGCTAATTGTTGTTTTAAAGGGCGAAGCAGAGTGGTCACCTGCTCCAAAGAGACCTATGTAAGTAGAGACATGAACTGTACGTGAAGATGTATTAGTAAACAAATTTGTAAAGGTAGCCGTCGTTAAAAAATGAAAATAATCAGTAATTACGCAAACCACATATACTCTTGGATTTGTGTGGTTCCATCTGACCCACTAGAAACACACTTGAAAAGAAAGTTAAATGGAGCACCTAAATTACTGTATATAAACGATAACCGTAACAACTGTATTTCATTTCACAACTAAGTTCGCATTGCAGGAAGAGTAGAGGAGCTAACACGATGAGTAACACTACAATGCTTCCATGTGGAAGGAAGGTTATAATGGACTATTTCATGCCCCAGCGCCCCTTCCAAAGGGTTAATTAAATATAAAACAAATGCCAAGCTCTTTTTAACATGTAAAGATACATGGCGTGGCATGCACAACAGGATTGTGAATAGTTTATTGTTTATTAGAATCAATTATTAGCAGGCTGCTCACTCGCGAAATAGCCTATCGACGAAGCGTAGAATCGAACAAAGTCTAAATAGTAATTCTGAGGAACAATTCACTGATTCTTCCCTAAATGTACAAGGGGACCTCTTAGTCTGCAGGAAGGACTCTGGCATTGGCACACCAGCTGATCTCATTGTGATCTATTAATGATTGAGTGAGGAAATTATGACAGTGTCCTTTAGAACAGAGGCATATCATGGTGGTGAAATGTGCAACTCGACGTAAATCGTACGAGGGTAAGGAAATAGTATGATGAAACCTCCCTCAATTATAGGTGTTCCACTATTGAGCCCAAAATGGAGACAAGACACTTCATGGTGTGGTAACTACGGGAAGCCTACATCATACTAACAAGTGTGTGTAACCTACAGTAGTTACAAATAAATATGAACTACTCGGTGTGAAGCGAGATTCATATGGCACGACAATCTTATCATATTCCTACATATATTGTCAACGTTTGGTGCACCTAAGCCGACCTCTTGCCACTGAATGCTTCATGTCAAAGGCAAATTGCCCAGCGGAAGCCTTAACAGTCCAGCCTCATTCAACTGCAAGTAAATAAACGTCGGGGACCACCGTGTTATGAAGTGCAAGGAATCAGAGATTTCAGGATCTATGTGGATGTTGCATTCTGTTTGGTTTCAGCACATTGCCAGATATAATACTCATGCGACGTAAGCCACCGGAATGTTTCCATCTTCATGTACAGCCTATGTGTCTACACTACAATTCACTGGCTGGCTATATTCTGAGCTGGTCGACTCTTTGCGTGCATGCCCACGTTACGGTCGCGTTTAAATGGAGACGAATGATGGAATTCTATTCACTTGAGATGTCCATCCATACTGTGCGTTACTCATCCAAGATAACAGCGTCCATTTATCTTCTAGTGGCTGTTCAATGGTTTAATCCCCAACACTCTCTCCCACATCCAGAGTGAAGTGAGTAAGATTCATCTGGTAAGGCAATATTTGCAGACGTTTGTTAGAAGTTGGCAGATCTATTTTGTTGAACTCTTCAATTTTGGCTGCGAATATCACACCGGATGCCATGACACTAATCGACCCTCATTCAACGGCAGAGTTTCAAGTTGCAACATCTAGTCTACATCTATCAGTGCCATACACCTAGATGCCTAGATACACGCTAAGAGAGCTTTCATGAAGAAATAGATTAACTTGGGGATTAACAGCAAATCAAGGAAATGAAGGCTACAGAGGAAAACAGATCAAGGGCCACCAAAAGTGAAAAATGTGATATTACTACCAGTAGGTAACAGGTATTTGAGTGTATTATCATGTTATATGTTACTGACCATACCCGATTAGCGTCCGATAAACACATCGTTGATATTTGAGCGTTGTTTGAGAGAACGATCAGGGTACTCTTAAAACAACAATCACCACCGCCAGAAGTGTGTTTCTGTTATTAAATAATGTGTTTCGGTACTCAGGGAATGGAAGGCTTGATGTGTTGATAGATTTGAATTGCGTATACTTTATTTTTAGTGAAATTCAACATTGTTTGAACATGAAAAGGAAGATAAGCTCCCGTAATGGTATAATTAGGAAGCTAATTTGAAGCACTTGGGAAGCCATTTCGCACATTCTGAGGATCTCTGCACTTACTTTGTGTTCGTCAGCTGCTGAATATGCTGTTCCTGTGTGGAATGCATCGCCTCATGCAGAGCAAGTTGATACTGCGGTTAATGGTACTGTCCGTATAATCTCTGGGTGCCTGAAACCAACGCCAGAACGGAAACTGTACCCTCTTGTAGGAATAGCACCGCCCAACATTCGGAGGGCCGTTGATGCAGTTGTCGAGAGAACAAAGCAGGAGACTGACCCTCTACACCCAATATTCGGTCACCAGGCAGCAAAATTTCGTCTCAGATCCGGAAAGAGTTTCATTGCTAGAACTCTTCTACTGCTGGGAACACAAGAGGCAAATCGTCTCAACAGATGGAGGAGTAGAGTGTCCCAAGATATGTCACCCAAGGAAGAACTAGCTCCTAGCAGCGAACTTCCCTACCATGTATGGAAGTCTCATAATTGTCTAAGAGTGGGCATTCCCCGATGCAAGACTAACTTGAAGAAATGGGGCATTCTTCCGGCGGACTCGGACACTTAATGTGAATGTGGAGTCGAACAAGATCCAAGACACCTGCTCCTCTGCCCTCTTCTGGACAATCCCTGCATTATGGAAGATGTTCATAGAGGAAGTGGCAAGGCCATTGCGGCAGCAAAACTTTGGAATTGTTAACCGGACTCGGAAACGAACGAACGAGTGAAATTCAAAAGAGTCATTACATTTGTATAGTAATAAGTGTTCAGTTTAATTTGTTAACTTGGCATTTTCTAATGATGTATTATCATGTAAACGACATTCTTGCAATGCAATCAGTTATACTTTGGCCACGTAATAGTAGCAAAGTCAATGGCATTTAAATCCAAGGAATAACGATTAGGGTCCATTGCGTAAAGCAATAATTTAAGCTCATTTGTAACAATATTTAATGAAAAAGTAGTAAAAGTAATAGTAGATCTGCATGGCTCAATCAACTCTTCGACGCATCTATATTGACATATTCCTGGCTGAGATCATACGAACGTATGCCGTGCGGAGATTTCTGAATCCACTGAAGCGTGTTACACATTCCATGCATGAAATGTTTGATCCAAACATGAGTTCTTGATGTTATCAAGACATACATTTTATAATTCTGAAATTTTGTTTTTTGTGAGACACCGAACTTTCAGTTTGCTCTCCTGGTGAATTTGTTTTATGTTACCCTGATTTTTCCTTTGTAGCCTTGAGATGTAAATAACCAGCTACATTGTGAATGAGTACTGAGTGAGCAAGTATATGAGCTTCTATTACCACCGCAAGGGTCAGACACATAGTAACAGCTATCAATCGATTTTAAACTTGAGATAAGTGCACAGGTGTTGAAAGTTTCGCTGATAATTTGCGTGCCTCGACTTAATTTCATTTCATCGGTGAATATTTCTAGCAATGTTAGGAATTCATTTATTTGTTTTTTTATTGTTTCCTTAAAACATGATCCTATTGTAGGAGTTTTTCTGTGATTTTGGTTATCTGTGATAACCCATCATGCCGACAGAAGGCGAATATACAGTAGGTCGTAGTACATCGGACCCTAGAAGAGTGCATAAATGTCACCTACAACGAAACCTTATAAGTCCTCGGTTAGAAGTAGCCTATCGTCTGAATTCATACCTGCTTCCCTGGGAAGCAGGGGCAGGTATCCAGTAGCAAAATAAACCATACTACAAAATTATACATTCTGATACAAATTGCACGAATCATATACGTCACATGGAATTAGATCACATTGGTTCTTCAATTACATTCCTTCTCAAATGCTTTCATTTACACGAAGAAGAAATGAGTCGTTTATATTGTCATAAGTCTATTCGTTTCAACTTTTAACAATATTCCTTTTAAATAGGTTAAGATTTAATTCAGAATATTACTTCGTTAGATGAAGTCTAGTACAAAATTAAAATTCAATAATTGGATCATAATGTAATTCACCTCAGACACGAAATATTCTACTATTTCTGGATGATCGAACATAGCAGCACAGTGTAATGGAGTCATTCTCTGGACGTCACAAGATGCCAGACATTGCCAGACATCTATTCGTTTCAACTTTTAACAATATTCCTTTTAAATAGGTTAAGATTTAATTCAGAATATTACTTCGTTAGATGAAGTCTAGTACAAAATTAAAATTCAATAATTGGATCATAATGTAACTCACCTCAGACACTAAATATTCTACTATTTCTGGATGATCGAACATAGCAGCACAGTGTAATGGAGTCATTCTCTGGACGTCACAAGATGCCAGACATTGTTGTTTCTCTCCAGGCTGAAGACCAAACATCAACTTCACTATGTCAATAGCCCCCTGAGCACAGGCTAAGTGAACTGGAGTTGAAAGATCATGTTGTTGAGTTGAAATCTTGGCTCCTGATTTAAGGCACAGCTCCACAGCCTGAATCACAATGGCAAAAACGGTATCATTACATGTTACTTGTTCTAGCAATTATTGTTGAAACTTCCGGAGAACCGACAGTCTCGCAATAAAACTAAATTAACGTCTGTGGTCAACTAGGTGATATTTTGTTTTCTAGTGCCTGAGGGATGAATTAGGCAACTCCATGCATTTATTATGATTATTGGTTTTACGCCAGAGTATCTAACATTTCTGTAGATCAAAGTAGTCCGATTAGGATGTACCCAAGGGATAATAAACACTCACCGTCGTAGTGAGGAAAGTAAACCCTACGTCCTTACTTTAATGACAATCATGAACGTGTATCACGAATTACTGATCATTTAGAAAGCTATTTCTCTTCATTCCAATTACATGTTCATTTTTATTGCATTTCATAAAACAAGTCAAAATATATTTATTATGTTCAATGTTACCTGCCTTCACTTATATAGATATACACATTACTCCATTGCTTTGATTTATATTAGCTCTGTTCATATTCGTATATGCCTTCAAATAATAGTTTACATTCCCTTTACTTTAAGTACGCTTTACGATACTTACAAACAGACAATACTTCAAATTGTGAAAGTACAAACATCCATAGCAAAGTTATGAATATGACGTTTCATCAAACACATTCTTTCTTACAGTTTGTCCCTTTTGCCAAAAGTTAGTAAAATCGGATCTGCAATTTTACACACTCGTATAGTTGAACTTTATACACAATTTTAAGGGGAATATTCAATCCTAGCACCTGTGAGGTGGTTCTCCTGTAACCGTCCGAACGATTGGTATGCTTTACAAGCTTACCAAGCTGACACGTGTTTAATGAGGCGAATTATATCTGGTCTTAAGTACCTCTCTCCGTTCTAATTTGACATTCAGCTACACAGAACGCTTAATTTCACTGGTTATCGGTACCAAGACATGCATAATTTGAGGGTAAATAAGTAGTGGGCCTTATTAGTGCAGGGATTCCACAATTTCGGTATTAGTAAACTATCAGAACAATAATGCCTCTTTAGAGCAAATTTCTATTACGTAAGCATTGAAAGGCACATTTCCCAACGTTAATAGATATCAAACAGCAATCCCTATGCTTAAAAAGCTGTGTGATTTTGAAACCAAATGCAAGAAACTGATATATGTTCACAATGGAGAAATTATAACTACAGTGATGCTAGCATGAGCATCATTTGCATAGAAGTTGGCTAATGCTTTACTGCAGCTCAGAGATTTCAGGCAAGAAATACACCAGAACTAGTAACTTTAACTGTACTACACACCTTTATATCTCCGCCGTGCACTGCAGAGTGCAGTGGCACGTTGCCTTCCGAGTCGTAGAAGGAGATCATTTCTTCTCTAGCACATCCTCTGGATTCACCCCACTGAAGAAATATTTCCATAGTTCGTGATGAGGCATTCTTGGCAGCTTCATGAATGGGATAATAACCATTGTTACATGGTTTCCGAGGACATGCACCAAACTCTGTAATCTGAGGAAGTATGGTGTTTTGGAATGAGTACAAAATGCTATATCCTAACCATTATATTCAGTTGAGTATATGTGTGTGGGGATAGAATATACGTACATGAAATGCTTGGTGTAGCTTGCAGCTTGGGTCACCATTGTGGTATAGGAATGATTACATACTGTAGGCTGGATAAGACGTAATGGGAACACCGCTATAATTTGTAATGGCTTTATTGGTGTAGAAATGTCCAGTTCTCCCCCTATGCAAATAATTTTGTTTCACATTTATGGAAGGCAATGTACACCATCCGTACGTCCACATCTAATTATGTCCCTCGGTTATCACCCTGTGACGTAGATTATGGACTATGGAGTCGTAATATTTCCTTCCTTTTTTGAGATGAGATCATACGAGGTCATATCAGGTGAAAAGAGCGGATGTTACAGTGTCTCCCATTGAAGATCCCGCTGGATATACATCACGGCGTTACCTGTGTGATACTGTGCATTGTCGTGAATTCTTATTGGAGTACTTGACAGTCAGTTAAGGCATTCGTTTCAGTGATTCCCTTTCTTTTCCAAATGTTGAGCAACGAAGAAGAAGAAGAAGAAGAGTGATTTCTCAGCGTCCCAGCCCTGAGCTGCTTTAGAGAGAGCACCATCAGCTGATACTTGTTTCCTTATTCGTCTCTTCTTGGTATGCTTGCGCACACAGGGGTGCGTCCTGTGAGTACGTGTCTGGAGATTGTTGTTGATTTCCATAGAAATTTCAGAATAGTTTTTTATTTAGATGAGTGTATTAGTCATTATTTCATACAAAGCATTGTAACATTTTCCTAACAAATTATTTCCTCCACCCGAATAAAACCATTATATAAATAGGCTAGTTTTGTATTTTTTGCAGTTTCCAGTCATGAGGAGTAGAGAAAGCGAATGAATAAAGATACGTTTCAAGAAACAACCCGATTAACATATAGGCCTAACCCATTTCCGCACAAATGTAGCTGACACAACATGAAATGAAAATGAAATAATGTATTTTCTTACCAAATGGGAATAAGCTGTTCACAGAAGTACCCAAGGTTCAGACATGCAGATACCTATCTACCTCTGTCACCTGAGAGCTTGGAATTTGGAGAGGTAGACACCACAGCTCTCGAGGTTTAGACATAGAGCTAGAGGGAGTGAGAATGGGCCATGCTTTCTCTACGATACTAAATAATGCTCAGATGCAATCAACCGTAGCTTAACAATCATTCACACCATTCATCAGGGCGTCAAGAGTCCGCGGTACTCGGAAATGGTTCCTCGTATCACATTTGCTGATCGCAAGACAGTATTAATTAATTTCAACCACAGGTCGTACAATATATTGTTGTTAATTCATTTCAGGAGCTTGTGGCATCTTGGTCATCAGCCCCGTGTATTTGGGTGTGCGTAGAATTTGTTTGATAGCCTGTATTTATATGATGACTGTAGAAGTGCGTGTAGCTGTATTAGGGACAGGGATGAGATAGGTGCCCCGGGACTAGAAATAAGTTACTATCGCGGAATTTGACTGGAGGGAGTGTGGCGATACCCGGGGGAAACCGACAATCAGAGTAGCCGCTATCAGTACCAGGATTCGAACCTACGAGCTCCGGACTTTCTGCAGCTGCCTTCATGGTCGTGGTGCGCGATTTAACGAGCACGGCTATGCCTTGAAAGTCATGCAATATAAATCCTATGCTAAATGGAGTGCAAACCGGAAAGTCGAATTGAGAGATGAGCTCGCCTAGATGGTTATTACTCAATAGATCTACAAAACAGTATCTATACCAAACGATCATCATTGTGACTATTGTTATTACTGTATTGTGAATATTACTGGTGAGTTAGCCGTGGTCGTTACGGCGTGGCTGCTGGCAGTCGCTCACATCCGAGAGGCGAGGAGGTTCGAATCCCCCCGTCGGCAACCTTGAACATGGTCTTCTGTGGTTTCCCATCTTCCTACCAGTAATATGCCGGGCTTGGTCCCTTTAGGCCACAGCCACTACCTTCCAATTCCTCTTCCTTACATTCACACTTTCCTCCCCAGACAACAATCCACACGCGTCGGTACTTGTAGCTCACCTCATGGGTGTCCATATAGAAGTAGCTACAGACTCTAGCGATCCGAACATGTACTTGGACGTTCCCGGCACTAAAAACAAAGCCATACGCTAAAACAAAACAAAATTTATAATAATAATATTTCCATTCATTGTGTTGTCCATTGTACGAAAAGGTTCTCAGTGTGTCTATGAGTTTCCAAAGTGTCTTTTCAACTAATCTCACACCGGTCCCCGGAGATGATGAACTACAAAAATATAGCAACTCATTGAATTCCTCCCAAGGACGTAAATGCAGTTTTTATATGACAAAGAGTTATGTATGTCACTTGTGCACTCCTCTTCTCTAAACAAGTTGTTTTGTTGAAATGATTACTAGGCCTATATTGTGTATCAAAAATCTTAATTCTTTAGCAGTTCTCAGAAAGTATTTCACCGTTCCTACCATAACAAAGGTTATGAAAATAACACCATTCATTGTAATACATCTGTTCTTATAGGGTGTGCCCACTCATTCCCGCATGTGATATTCGTACAACCCACTGAAGTCGACATTGGACGGAAAGGTAAGCACAATCTGTTCAATGGGTGCGCAGAATATATCTTTGAATTTAAAGTAGTATACTGTAGTTTGAATACATTAACGTTAATGTTTATATCAGCGACAATAATACTAAGAGAAGTTATTGGTGTCTCGCAATCATTTTATTAATATAATTTACTTATGTCTTTCCGTAGTTTGTGACAACATGTGAACAGTTTAATCAATCAATCTCACCTTTTAACCAGGCAACTTACCAAGATGCGAGCACACTCCTCGTGATCATATATAGCAGCTAGATGAAGGGCTGTCCTTCCATGTTCTCCTCCTTGTTGAATATCAATACGGTCTTTGTATTTTCCCATCACCTCCAGGACACTGACCTTATTAAGCTCAGTGACCAAGTGCACAGGAGCTTGTTTCTTGTCATTGAGTATACTTGTGTCAACTCCGCTGAAATTATGTAGAGAATTAAATTACACGTACTGTAGAGGATCAAGCTTCAGACAGACAAAGTGACAAGATACATTTTGGGCCTCCATCATTTGGAGAGAGTTACAACATAACAACTAATATAAGATGGCATAACACGTTAATGATTAGTGCTTGTATATATGCAATGGCTATTGAGGAGAGGAGTGAAAACGACCAAGCCCTCTTCCCAACTTGCTATCACAGAAATTAAATGTTGACTTGCTAACCACTACTTTAGTACAATACGTTTGGACTTGGTATATCTGAAATGAACAGCTTGTCAACATTGAATGATTCTGAAAACTGTTTCGAAGGCTATATCTCTAGTGGCAATAGAAACCTCTACAGTGCCATTTAACAAACACTTTGCGTTTTGTCTACTTCCCAGACACGTCATATTTATATAAACGTGAGTGTTCGATGACTTTACCTACGTTGCACATCATGGATAATTGTGCCATTGCGAAAGTAAATAATACGTAACTCCTGCCGACAACATGCTTAGGGTGTCACTCCATAATATCAATATGTTATCAACATAATTGGTCGATATCACTCTAACAAACTGTATGCAACCAGCACGTCTGCAATAAAATAATCCCAACAGTTTGTCTTGACAACCTACACCTTTTGTGGATTATTCCCGAGACAAGCTTGTGATATATTCACGTTGGCTCAGGTACCTAGTTTTAGACAGGACGCAAAATCACCTAATACTCTACTTAAGGCAGAGTAACCATAATGCTACGCCACCTAAACGTTACTGTAAAACACTTATAACTTCTTTTCACGAACATAATTGGCTGTTGCTGCTTGTTATACTAACATAGCAGGTAATATTATAGTAACAAGGCCAGTGATAAAACAAAAGCAACACCTCGGACAAGCCGTAATGAGTCAGGCAACAATTACTACTTCAATGGTAGGGTTTCGCGGCCGGTGTCTAATTTATTTTCTAGGCTTACAGGATGGAGCCACGTCGTGTATCGGTGTTTGTTTCCCAACGTTTGGGCTGTCATTGCAGCAGCTTTCATCATGGGTACTAATTCATGCCATTACTCAAACTGACCGTTAGTTGCCAGTCAGACATACATTCTTGATCATTATTGACGTCACGCTACTCCCTGATTGGCCCAAGCCCCAGCCAGTTGTTCATTACGTTATCCAATACGTTATCCAATTCGTGAGCTAGTAACATTCGAGACACAAAACAGATGAACTACTTATCTGCAATAGCTGAACATGCTGACGTCACGAGACACGTCATAGAATTTGATAAGGCCGAAGCTGTTGCTAAAGTTCCTAGATATCAAAACAGGATAATTAGGCAATAGAGATCGTGAAGCATCCCAATAATTTCAATCGCGAAGACGGATTCAGACTATCAACACGTGGGAAATTCTCTTAGCGCACGACAGGCTGGGCCTCAGACCAAACAGGGAGAAGCATGACGTCAATGGCGATCAAGCAGGTACGTTTGACTGGCAACCAATTGTCAGTTTGAGCACAGACACGAACTTGTTCCCATGATTAAGGCTGCTGCAATGATAGCCGAAACGTCGGGAAACAATCACCGATATTCGACATGGGTCCAATCCTGTAAGCCTAGATAATTAACAATTACCACGTTTACATGTCAACCTCAAATTTATTTCAATATGGAGGTTAACACGTATAAAGTGCCTGCAGTTTTGTTTGATAACATATTGAACAGCATATCAAAATTCTCCGAAAACTGGCAAATGACCATAGATTAATTTAAAAGTGAAACTGTAGAGAGTGTATTTTTGCTTTCCAATACGATATATAATTACATGTTCATAATAACAACAATACTCCTGCTACTACTACTACTACAAAAATAATACAGTCATAATAATAAAAATAATACTAACTAGTTGAAACCCGTCAAAACATGACGGACAATGGACAAAATATTTACTGAAAAAGTTTCCTACATAAGTTACATTCATTTTGGCTCTATTGTAACTTTAAGGGCGTCAAAAGATTGCACTCTCGACATTGCAACATACTGCTGGCACAAATCTCACATGGAGTGACCGGGATTTGAACCACGGAGCTAGCGGCGAGAGGCCGGCGTTCTGCCTCCTAGGCTTCCCCAAGAGATAAAATAAGGTATGAAAATGATATATTGTCGAAATGGAAGTGAAAAGGGAAAAGAGTGATACGTCGTGAATAATTAATGAATCTCCCTCTTCTTTATAATTCTTATAAATTAGTACCACATTAAAACGCGGTGGACATCCGCTATGTCTGTCATTAACCAAGCTAATTTTGCGCATGCGCTAGGGCCAAGAATTTCACATTTTTCTTTATTAAAAAAAATATGGTAACATATTTCTTAATTTTAAAGACACTCTGAAAATCTACATGCCTTTCGTTCGAATGCCTTATGAAGCCAATCGGTTAAGCCGTTTCCTCAATCTCGCAGTAACACAAATCACCTAAGTTTTTTTAAAATATATAGATATACAGTAATTGATAGATAGATGGCAACGTAAATCACGGAGAATTAGTTATTTTACGGGAATGATAAAAGTAAAATATGTTTTGACAATGTAATGCCAATAGTAAGAAAGAAGAATACGGAAATTTAAAAAAACCTATCCGAACTCTCTCGATGATGCATAATGAAACTCACAGACTCTATCGCTGGCCTCGAGCCACCCAGACAATGGGACGGTAGTGCAATATTAAGGTACGTAAACAGCATACACACTCAACTGCCATTTTAAGTTCATCAATGCTCCCCTTATTTTAAATTCTATTTCAATAGATATTGTGGAAAAATCATAAACAATATTGGGGACCCTTTTTAATTCTCATAAACAAAGATCTCATTAAGACGCGCGGGATGCGCCATTTCCCTCGTGGAAAAAGCCTTCGTGCGCAAGCGCGGGGCGGCAAATCTTACATTTGTCTTTAATAATTTAAAAATATACCGTAATATATATTTTACTTTTAAAGACACTCTGCAAATCTACATGCCCAGAGCTTTCGTTAGAATGCCTTACGAAGCCTATCGGTTAAGCCGTTTTCTCAATCTCGTGGTACCAAAAATCACCTAAGTGTTTTAAATATATAGATATAATAGATAGATATATGGCAACGTAAATCACGGAGAATTCGTTAATATAGGGGAATGATAAATGTAAAATATGTTTTGGCAATGTAATGCCAATAGTAAGAAAGAAGAATACGAAAATAGAAAAACATATCCGAGGTGGGATTCGAACTCTCTCGATGATGCATAACAAAATTGGCAGACTCTAACGCTGAACCTGAGCCACCCAGACAATGGGAGGGTAGTGCAACATTAAGGTAGACTACGTAAACAGCATACACACTCAACTGCCAGTTTAAGTTCTTCAATACTTCCCTTATTTTATAATTCAATTTCAATGTATATTGTGGAAACATCAAAAACAATATTGGGGACCCTTTTTAATTCTCATAAACAGAGATCTCATTAAGACGCGCGGGATGCGCCATTTCTCTCGTGGAAAAAGCCTTTGCACGCATGCGCGGGAGCGACAAATGTTGAATTTTTCTTTAATAATTTAAAAATATACCTAACATATACTTTTCTTTTAAATACACTCTGCAAATCTACATGCCAAGAGCTTTCATTAGAACGCCTTACGAAGCCCATCGGTTAAGCCGTTTTCTCAATCTCGCGGTAAGAGAAATCACCTAAGTGTTTTAAATATATAGATACCTTTAAGACAAGACAAATGCTCATTTTGATTGAAACTGACGGGGTGGGTGAGACATCGATATAAAACAATATCTACTGTCCTCGTCATTCTCACTTATGGGTTATCAATTGACATACAAAAAGCTGGAAGCGACCATATCCATGTTGTAAAATTGATGTTCGTTACCCTTGTGGTTAAGTTTAACCATTTTTAATCCCGGTAGATGTTTCAGTATTTCGAGGTCTCCGTCCCCTTAGGCATCCGCCAGAAGACCATAATCTAATGGTGAAGGGGACTCATGGGTGACAGAGTGTCGGCCACCACATTGTCTTCGCCTGGAACATGTTAAATATTGGTTGAGAACTGTGCAATATACTGCAATTGACAGGCTTGTCTAGGCGACGATTTATCCTGATCCTGCGTACTCCAATGCATATGATCCGGGAAAATAACAAAAAATTGTCGTTTCAAAAGATGTGTAAAATGTTTGATGGCGCTGTATACCGCTAGTAACTCACGATTGTTAGCGCTGGATTTGGTCTGTGTTTTAGTTAAACTTCGCGAAAAGAAATTGAGTGGTAGAGCTGAGTCATTAGTATCCTGTTGGAGTGCCACTCCTATGGCCACGACCTATGCGCCCGTAACCAAAGAGAGCGTAGCACTGGGAGTAGGGTGAACTAGTACTGGCGCATTGCATAGTGAGTCTTTCGTTGGTATGAATTAGTATCGGGTTTCTGCGTTCCTATTCAGCTGTTTCGTGCTGCTCTTCTTGTGGCCAATGAGAAACTGTGATAGCGTTTGCTGTACTTTGGCGCATTCTTGGATAAAGCGATGGTAGAAGTTTATCATTGCCATGAAACGTCCTAGCCCTGTTGCTGATTGTGGTTCCTTGAAATTCCTTAATGCGTCAACCTTGTTGGACAGCCGTTTCAATCCTTGAGTGTTGACTTCATCCCTTGAAACTTCGATTGTGTGTACGCCAAAAATGAAATTTGCAACGTTCTACATAACCCGTACTCGTTGTGTCCTTCACAAAGTGATACCATATCCATAAATCTCTGGAAGATCTGGGTAGAGTTTTGTATTCTGAATGGCACGTAAGTAAATTCAAATAATCCAAAGGATGCCGTGATGGCAGTTTTAGGTATATGTGCTTCTGACCAAATTTAGCGTTGTAAAAACATGTTCCTACCTTTGATTCTCTTATTGCATCCCAACTTCCGGATCTGGATAGTGTCCTGAACTGACGTCTGTGATTGGTAAATACGAGTATATTCATTTCCTTCACTTGGAGGGATAGTCCGTCTAACAGGTTATTCATGTATTTGGTAACTGTAACAGGCAATATTCGATATGATGTAGCGGGGTTTGACTCCCGCATCTGGTCGGCCATGGTCGATAATTTCTTCAGATCATCACTACTAACTGATATGATAGCCTGCAGTTCCCTAGGTAGCCGTTGTAACAACACTGTTTTGAGAAAGTTGTCATTCACCCTTCTGGTGACCAAGTTTCGCATCTTGCAGAGTAACTGCGATGGTTTATAATCTTCTAATTCCAGATCAGTAGAGATTCATTGGATCCGTTGTGTCTCACTGTCTGCGAAAATCAAAATAAGTCGTTGTTTGACCGCGTCATATTCCCCTGAAGTCGATGGGTTTATCAGGATGTCGTCAGCTTGCATCAAACGTTTAGAATCCATGGAGCTTACTTCCTTTGATCTTGGGTAATCTTCAAGTTGTGGATCTGGGCTTCCAGTTGAATAAACGACATCCGTGGATCAGGTTTTCAAAACAGTGGCACTTTAATCCTCACTCGGATAAAGGAAAGAACATTCAATTTGTTACATCATTATGGGTCTTTGCCGTGTTGAAATGTTAAAACTGAATGTGCATCCTTGTGGATCTCCAGGTGGAATTTGTTGTTCTCCATCCCCGTTTATCACGTCAGCTTCACCACTGCGGCTAGGCCATTTATTTAAGTTGAATACATCACGCAATGCATATGAATATGGTAGATGAGTCTAGTATACATATTTAAAAAGAGTAAAAATACTATAGACAAGGAATAAATACTAATGGATAAGACTGAAACAAAAACAAAACATTGATGGTATCTGGTCTATAAATCGTGAAAACATTCTTTGGAGAATATGTTATGTACTCCTACAAGTCCAATACAAAACTACAAAAGCTAGAATTTCCTTTCGTGCGAAGCTCACTCTGTGGACTAAAACGTACAGAAACTTCTACATACCATATCACATTGGCCAGTCATCTTTCTAGTTTTTTAAGCCAAATTCATCATTCTCTTAGAAAAGGGATAGAACATTCAATTTGTGACATCATTTTGGGTATTTGCCGTTTTGAAGTGTTAAAACTGTATGTTCAACATTTCAGTGCGGCAAAAAAGAATATCACTAATATTGTTTCGAACCATAACAGCATTAAAATTGCACAATGTTCAAATATAAAATTTCAACTGATTTTATCATAAACAATCTCTTCACAGACCAATCGTTACGAAGAAAGAGTCAAACTCTCAAAGTGAGTGCCCCTTAATATCTTCGTAATTCAATAATATGTGCAATCTAGTGTGTTGTCCTAATAGCCTTGGACGTGAATATTACATTTCGTATAATTATATGCACCCAATCACATGTTATCCGTGAATATACAAACACGATTTACCCGACTAGGACACAGGTAGTTCAGCTACGGAGGTAAATTATTTCAGTTACTACGTCAGACAAGCGGGATGGCTGACCCGCGAACCATGGACCGCCAAAGGTGAAATCGAGTGTGTAGTCATGTCACGGATACTACGGTAGTGGAAGTCTTTGACGACAGTGCCCTCCGGGTTGAGGAAAAAGACAATTAGAGACCTCGATTTGTTGACATAACATTGCATTTGAGGAAATCATGAGAAGAGAATTTTTATTTAATGTAATTTTTGATCATATATGTATAAGAAGCTGCCTCGCATTTTTGGTCTATATTCATTTATGAAAAAATAGGCTTATGAGATCACCTTTTGTCTGAGAGTGTGTATGGCTGTGTATGTGTGTGTGTGCGTCCGTGTGTTTGTCCCCAACTAATAATTTCCAAATGGCTGGAGCGATTTCAATGAATTAAATGCACAAGTGGGAAGAATAATTGCCTACAAGAGTACAGCGGAAAGGAGAGTTTACATGAGTTGGCCAATGATAATGGTATTTGACTGATTTATTTTGCTATAGGCAGATGTGTTGGAAGTGGATAGCTGTCGAGGAGCAGATGTAGATGGTGATCATTATGTAGTAAGAGTTAAATATATACAAATGATAGCCAAGTACAGAGAGATTGAGAGAGCTGTTATACATAGGTTTGATGATGCTAAATTAAGAAAGAATGAAAGCATAGCTCAGCAATACACAATGTTCTTTCCAAATAGGCTTAATGAAGTAGAAGATAGGGAAAGAGAAAGTATAGAAGAACAGTGGCAGACGGTCAAAGATATAATACACAACACAGCAGAAACTGCTCTGGGCAGAATCTACTGAGGATGCAAGATTGGTTTGATGAAGAGTGTAGAAAGAAGATTGAAGAATGGAACAGGGCAAAAGGAAAAACGTTACAGAGAAGAACAAGAACTAATGTAGAGGAATATAGGGAGAAGAGAAAAGGAGCGGACAAGGAAGGCAGAAAGGAGGTGAGAGATTTAGAGAAAAGGTGGATTAAGGGATTAGAAGAGCGAAAGACGGCTCAGAAAACTGGAGAGTTCTGTTTAAGGATTAAAGATTTAAGGAAAGGAATTCAACCCAGAGCATCTTTCTGTAAACATAAGGAGGGATACTTGATTGGAGGTAAAGATCATATGTTAAATAGATGGGTGGAGTATTTAAGTGAATTGTTGAATGCGGAATTAGGATATGAAGGTGAGGTAGAAGTTGGATAGAGGGAGGAGAAGGGGACAGGAACATAGTCGAGAAGAGATGGACCTGGAATCAGTCAAGGAACCCACATTAGAAGAAGTTAAAGATGGCATAAAGGCCCTGAAACATAGCAAGGCGCCAAGAGACGATACCATCACAGCAGAAATTATAAAATACGGAGAGAAAAACTAACAAGACGGTTGCATGAGATTATGGTAGAGATATGGCAAAAGGAGTAAATGCCAGAGCAGTGGAACATAGCAATACTCTGTCCTATATAAAGAAACATGACAATGCAGACTTTGTTAATTATAGTGGGATATCGTTTGCGGTGTATTGTGTATAACGATTTATCAAAAATTATAGCTGGAAGGCTGAGATGTAGAGGAATGTCTAGGAGATTACCAGAGTGACTTCAGAATTAATAGATCTACTACGGACCAGATTTTTACCAGCAGACAGATCCTTGAAAAATGTCACGAGTTCAACATTTAAGTACACCAGCTGTTTATAGGTTTTAAGCAAGCATATGATAGCATTAAAAGTAATTAGCAGTGGAAGGCAACGGAAGAGGCAGGAATACCTAATAAACTAACAAGATTGTTACAAATGACTTTGGAAAGAACAACATTTAAAGTAAAGGTTGAAGTTGACCAAGGACTACGACAGGTTGATGTTCTCTCCACCTTACTGTTCAACATTGCATTGGAGAAAGTAATGCGAAATATACAAGGGGGCAACACTGGAAGAACATTGTTTAACCGAGTGACGCAAGACCTTGCTTCTAAAGATGATATTGGTTTATTATCTAGAAGGAAACAGGATTTGGAACAGAAGCTGGGGAAACTAGAAGAATACGGGGCAGAGATTGAACTGACGATTAATCAGTTGAAATCCAAGTATTATGTTAAAATCTAGGAGAAAGTATAATGAATTAGAGAAAAATGTGAAACTGAACGAGAAAGAATATGAACGCTGTTAAAATTTAAAATATTTAGGGTCCATGATAGCTGAAAAACACGATATGAGAGAAGAAATACATGCAAGGACAGCAGCTGGTAATATGAGTTACTTTAAGCAAAGTATTAAAAGCAAGGTCACCTCCGTGGTGTAGTGGTCAGCATGATTAGCTGCCACCCCAGAGGTCCGCGGTTCGAATCCCGGCTCAGCCACGAAATTTGAAATGTGGTCTGAGGACTGGAACGGGGTCTACTCAGCCTCGGGTGATCCAAATGAGTATAGGGGGGTTCGATCCCCTCCTCAGTCATCCTCTAAGTGGATTTCCGTGGTTTCCTACTTCGTATCCGGGCAACAGTCGGGATGGAACCTACCGTAAGTCCACGGCCGCCTTCTTCCCTCTTTCTTGCGTATCCCACCAATCTCCCCACCCCCTCCCATCCCTCATGAGGTCCCTGTTCGCTTTGAAGTTGAGGCCGCCTGGGTGAGGTGCTGGTCCCACGTCCCCAGTTGTATCCCCAGACCAGGTGTTTCAAGCTCCAAGACACTGCCCTGGCGGGAGTAATGGTGGGATCCCTCGCTGAGTCCGAGGGAAAAGCCAGCCTCGAGGGTAAACCGATTTTTAAAAACAATTATAGCAAGAAGCCTTAGTAGAAATCTGAAGCTGACTGTATATCGTACGGTAGTGAGACTTGTAGTGATGTATGGTTCGGAGACTTGGACCACGACACAAGGCGATGACGAATTGTTAAGGATATGGTAACAGAAGATACTCAGGAAAGTACATACCAGTAAAAGAGGGTTAATTCTGGCGAATCAGAAATAATATGGATATAAGGGAGTGGTATGGTAAGCCAGATACAGCAGTGGAAATAAAGAGTAATAGACTGCGTTGATTAGGACATATAGAAACAAGTAGTTCGTGAAGAACTATACGGCCTCTTTTCATACTACCTACTTATGTTAATTGCCTCTATCAACATACAGAATTTCAGTGAGATTACTGCAATACATTCTTAGATATTGAGAACCGTCTAAATATTTCGGGTGGTCGCCATGTTGGATTTTTATATATTCATGTCATAGAGTTTTGTACCATTACATGAAGATTATTGTGTAGATGTAGTAGGCTATTCAAATTTTAATCGCATGATTAGGACACAAAAAAAGAAAATCAGTTTTTAAAATTTCACACAGCTGCCACCTTGTGGTTATGAAAACAATTGAAATAAATACACACATCAAAAAAAGTTTTGCATCACCTCGGTTCCCAGATCTCCGGCATATAGACGTTGACTGTGTATATTGTATCCAAGATACAGTCCCTTTGACTGTTCATAGATGTCACTAAAACTGCTCAAAGATGTAAACAACCATGCATGAGCAGGGCCTATTAGACGGAGGGGGTACGACAGCCGATCAGTTCCAGTCATTCCACCAGGACGAAGGTACGCTGCTCATGTTGTCTGTAGTTCTACCATGCCTAGAAGGTCAATACCGCAGTTCGATCGCGTCCGCATTGTTACTTTGTGTCAAGAAGGGCTCTCAACAAGGGAAGTTTCCAGGCGTCTCAGAGTGAACCAAAGCGATGTTGTTCGGACATGGAGGAGGTACAGAGATACAGGAACTGTCGATGACAGGCCTCGCTCAGGCCGCCCAAGGGCTACTACTGTAGTGGATGACCGCTACTTACGGATTGCCGCTCGGAGGAACCCTGACAGCAATGCCACCAAGTTGAATAATGCGTTTCGTTCAGCCACAGGACGTCGTGTTTCAACTCAAACTGTGCGCAATAGGCTGCATGATGCGCAACTTCACTCCCGACGTCCATGGCGAGGTCGAGCTTTGAAACCCCGACACCATGCAGCGCGGTACAGATGGGCCCAACAACATGCTGAATGGACCCCACGGAATTGGCATCACGTTCTCTTCACCGATGAGTGTCGCATATGCCTTCAACCAGACAATCGTCGGAGACGTGTTTGGAGGCACCCTGGTCAGGCTGAACGTCTTAGACACACTGTCCAGCGAGTGCAGCAAGGTGGTGGTTCCCTGATGTTTTGGGGTGGCATTATGTGGGGCCGACGTACGCCACTGGTGGTCATGGAAGGCTCCGAAACGGCTTTACGATACCTGAATGACATCCTCCGACCCATAGTGCAACCATATCGACAGAATATTGGAGAGGCATTTGTCTTCATGGACGACAATTCTCGACCTCATCGTGCACATCTTGTGAATGCGTTCCTTCAAGATAACGACATCGCTCGACTACAGTGGCCAGCATGTTCGCCAGACATGAACCCTATCGAACATGCCTGGGATATGTTGAAAAGGGCTGTTTATGGACGTCTTGACCCACCAACCACTCTGAGAGATTTACGCCGAATTGTCGTTGAGGAGTGGGACAATTTGGACCAACAGTGTCTTGATGAACTTGTGGATAGTATGCCACGGCGAATACAGGCATGCATCAATGCAAGAGGACGTGCTACTGGGTATTAGAGGTAGTGGTGTGTACTGCAATCTGGACCACAAATGCTGAAAGTCTAGCTGTATGATGGTAGCCTACAACATGCAATGTGTGGGTCTCATGGGCAATAAAACGAGCTGAAATGTTGTTTGTGTTGATCTCTATTCCCTTTGTATTTAACGGTTCCGGAACTCTTGGAACCGAGGTGATGCAAAACTTTTTTTGATGTGTGTATATGCCAGTGGATTAAAAAATTGTATAAGCATTTAGCGTACCAAGTTTTACTGCGCTCGGATGGTTAAATCGCGACAAACTGTGACCGAAATCCACCATGTTGCTCTGCCACGCCGATTGTGGATATTTTAATTGCCGAGATTCGCAGAGCAACCTTGAAAGTATTTGATGTAAGCAACATATTGAAATGTCTTCCAGCATGTATTTGTAACAGACGCAGAGTTAAGAAACATTCTTCATATTTAATCAAGCTGAAATAAAAAGGAACTACCATTTGGCCATTGAGATAATATTTATCGCAAACTAGAGTCGAACATCTTCAAGGGAAGACACTTCCAACATCTTTGACCGGTCGTGACGCAGCCGATGAGTGATGATAGCTTCCCCACGCACCGCTTTGAATGATCAGGTGACCAGGCAGTGTGCGCCCTGTGAGACAGTACAAGAG
This sequence comes from Meconema thalassinum, assembly GCA_946902985.2. NCBI lineage: Eukaryota > Metazoa > Arthropoda > Insecta > Orthoptera > Tettigoniidae > Meconema > Meconema thalassinum. Next base: position 800,370,894 of record OX336389.2, on the reverse strand, counting down.
GTCAGCCCATTCGAGTATATTCTTTTGCTGGTTTAACACATGTGTGCGGAAACGATCTATCTACTACATTCGGAAAGCGTGTGTTTGCACTATAATATTAAGCATCAAAATTTGCTGGTGACATGCTGGTACTTGTAATAATTTCTTTACCAGTGACAAGTAAGGTAAAATCAGTGATATTCTACAAGTGGCTGATACACTGTAAGTAATGATTGAACTATTATTCAGTGAACACATTAACACAGCACCATATCGGACTGGAAATATTCATCGTGGAACGCAGTACAGCGGACATTGATATGCAACTTGTTGCAGCTCACAACACATGGAAAACCTTGTTGCATTATGAAACCAGGCATACAGATAGACAATGTTGAACTTTTCCGGTACAATAATTGTACCACATTCAACAGACTAAGGTCAACGTTTAATTGAATTGCTAGCAAGTGCATTCATAAATAATGAACAGTATTACAATTACATCACTATGTATGTCTACCCCTTATTATTCCCGTTTTCCGACGGGGTCGGGGATGAGATGCGATGGAAGTCTTTGTGGCGATGATTTTTACGGCCGGATGCCCTTCCTGATGCCAACCTAATGAGAGGAGTTAATGAGAGATTAAATGAATGATGGTGAATGAAACTGGGCAAGGATGTGGAAGGAAGCGGCCGTGACCTGTCAGAAGGTACCGTCCCAGCATTTGCCTGGTGTTGAAAATGGGAAACCACGGAAAACCATTTCAAGGACGGCCGACGGTGGGGTTCGAACCCACGCGTCTACCAAGTCAGCAGAGAGCTTGGCCCCATAACCTAATGCTGAGCTTTAGCCAGCGTAGCCACTACTATTACAATTACATCACTAATTCTATATTAATAAAATACTCGGAATATTTCTTCAACAGTGGCGTACACCTAATTTTATTTAGGGGGTGTATAAAGTCATACACTATGCTACTTGCAATAAAGAACGGGAATGTGGGAATACCTATACTGACTTTCTTACAATTCAAGATGATGGCTTAAACAATTAATAGGGAAACTTGATGGCTGGGATGAGTCCAGGATATGGAGGGACTGAATTCACGATAGATCAGGCATCGTGACAATGAGGGCGTTACAAGAGTTCCTTAAGCGTCGATCTTGCAAAATTAAGATTAGAACCAAGATTAACCCGTCGTGGGAAAACACATGGGAGACACTTTCATCGTCAACCAGGGCATGCATTCAGACCACACCCGTCTGAAAACACATGGGAATCCATTACCATGAATTAATTATGTTCTTTCTTCCAGGTGACTAAAATATATTTCGAATGAATTTCCATACTAAAAGGAAAATTATTAATTTATGATATTAAGAGTAATTTCACACACATATGTTACGATATTTAATAATTTGTATGGTTGAATTCCAATATTTAATTAACTTATTCTAAACTTAGTTTCGTTCTTCCTCATGACAGATTTTACCATGAAGGCGATTGCAAACGGAACAGTTAACTTTTTGCAGAGCTAATTATTGAAGCTTGATAATTAATTTATGGCACTGTAATTATAATCATGATTCATGATTCATCTGTGAGTATAGAGCCTACTGTAATTAATTCAGATTGTACAATAATACGCAGCCTATAATGATCGTTAACATTAAGAAATACTGACCAGTTTTATGATTGCAGTTTAACAACTTTTATAATGGTTTAAGGATTATTATTATTATTATTATTATTTATTTACCATATATCGTACAAGACGTATGGAAGGCCTAGTGAAAAAGGGCAAGCCCCACATACTTGACATTATGTCAAAAGGAATTTGGAAATGCACTTTTAATTCATGCACAATTAATAATGAATTGTAGACACTTTATAATGGTCTCATAGTGGCAACTGTTGTAATTGAGATATACCATACCAACTTATTAATAGATTAATAATTAAGGAATTTCTTCGAGGATATAAATGATTATGATTATGCCAGGATGTATAGGGGTCTATGCAGTCATAGGTTCAATGGAATTAGTATGTGCTTTATATTAGTAATTATATTTAATATTTCCAATAGTGGGAAATAGTGTAATGACAGTTATATTTTTTTACTGTCTAATTAATCGTCATTTTCTGCACTATTTTCAGAGTTAAATGAGCTGGTCAATTTAGAATTAATAAATTATGAAGATCGCAGGAAATTCTACAGTATTCTAATTTTTTTTATGCAAATGTTACATCATCGCAATCTGAATAATTTAATTAATTCCACAAGGGGATATGTTAAATCCAATTTGAGAATGACTTGAGTGATTAGAATTCCACTGAAAACCAATTTTTGTGTGGCTACGATAGATCATTGCTACTTTTAGCTGAGATGATTTACATAAGGAAACTTGAAATTACTGTGGTAATTTGATGATGATAATAATAATTTATTTCCTATAATTAATTTAATCAAATTAATTAATTGACAGTCATCAATGGAAATCTAATGTCTGTAAATATTAGGAATGTGTGAAATTTGTGTGTGAATTATTAATTCAGTTTGTTTGATGGGAAGTAAAAATATTTAGTTTTTTTTCTTAATAGCTGAAACTGATAGTGAAGTGTATTTTTTTTAAATTAATATTCAGCTAAATATCGAACTCTCGAACTCTGATAATTTATTTTGTGAGAACTTCCCAGTTTAAGTGAAATAGGGTAGCTCAGCGCCACTAATGGACATTATGGATACTTGTATCCCCACCTAATGATTTGCCTTGAGTGATAGTAGTGTAAATATCTTTCTTTTGTCCGTCTGCTCTAAAATAAATTTAGGGTGTTGATTTTAACAATTTCAAATTATTCCTGTAGTTTTGAACTTCTCCCGAATCGGTGATACTTTTTTTATTTTCTTGTTTGTAAGGTATTTGTCCTGTTATGCCTTACATGCCTATCCATTTAAACGACCCAAGATAATCGATCTCTTGCCTTCCCGAGCTAGTTGTTATGATTTTTATAGGACAAATATTTCCTGGACTTATTTTTTTTTATCGCTTGTGTCCTTTCTTCGGTTTCACGTTGAAATCGCCGGGCCAGCGTGACGTCGGGGAAACGGGCACATAACGTCCATTTCAATATTTATATTTCGAGTCGCAGCCATGTTGAATTTGTGCTTACCAGGTTATTGAAAGTCCCATAGGTGAAATTATGTCCATAGCCTCTATCAACATTAAATGTTTCAGTTTGATTGCTATCATAGATTAATTGATATTAAGAACCGTCTAAATAATTTGGTTGGTCACCATTTTGGACTTTTATATATGTCGGCCATAGAGTTATGTACTATTAGATGACGATCCTTGCATAGGTTCATTATTCAAACGTTCACTTTGATCGCATGATTAATACACAAGGAATAAAAACTTAATTTTAAAATTGCACACAGCCACCATATTGAGGTTATGTCAACAATTGAACTAAATTAGTTGCCAGATATACTGTACCATATTTCACTCCACTCAGATAGTTAAATCGCGAGAAAAGTCTAATCAAATGTTTAATATTCGCTTGGCCACCATGCTCGATTTGTATTTTACAGGTTTTTGGAAGTCTCATAGCTGACCGTCTAGTAGTACCATTTATCACCATACAAAATTTAAGGGTGATATCAGTAATAGGTCCGGAGTTATAGAATGCCGGTGAAATATTTTGCTCAGTCGCCATCTTGAGGTTATATAGACCATTGAACTAAATTAGAGGCCAGTGCATTACAATTTGTTTAAACGTTTGCTGTACCAAGTCGCATTGCGATTGGATGGTTAAATCGCGAGAAAAGAATATTTAAAAGTTTCAAAATCGCTTGAAATGCCGGTGGAATATTTCGCACAGCCGCCATGTTCGATTGGTGAGACGTAATAAAATTTGGAGGGCACGGTCGGGGTCGGCTGAAATAGTACTACGATCATACCGAGTTTCATTAAATTCGCTGCAGCCCGTTAGAAGTTATTAGGGGGACACATAGACATACGCACACACATACACACACACACTTACAAAATGTGATCCAATAAGCCTATATTTTCATAAAATGATAATAGGCTACAAATGACAGAGAACAGGATGGTAAGGAAGATCTTCGATGGGAAGCCAGGAGGGAAAGACCTAGGACAAGATAGCTGGATAACGTGGAGGAGGATCTGGGAAAGATGGGAGTCAGAAGACGGAGAAACAAAGCAGTCAACAGGGAAGAATGGGTGGAGATTGTCCGGGAGGCCAATACCCTACTAGGGCTGTAGCGCCAAGGAGTAAGTAAGTTTAACACTGAAATGAGGGACTACGGTCGAGAGATGCCCAACTGAATCATGTGAAAGTACCGACACAGCAGGTGCAGCAAATCACATGTTTGTAGAATGGACCGTATTATTAGGCGGCGAAATGTACAAGGTCGTTTATTCTCTGTTAGACTCATGACTCAATTACATTGCTGACACACAGACAGGGCGTAGAGCAATATCGACCATCGGGAGAAATGTAATGTTCGTTGGGTTTCATAAAACTAAATAATAAGGGACTAGTGAACCACTCTATATATATATTTAAAAGGCATGTGTGGTTTAATAATGTTGTAGGACCATAATATGAAGTGAGAAAATCGCTATACAGGTTTATAATGCTAATAATTACTCTAATAAGTTGAATAAGTTGAATTTCATGATTAGGCAACAGGTGTTTTCATATGACAATGTTGTCGTTAAATGGTGAAATTTGAAATGATAGTTGGGCCCAGAGACCCCACAGCTAAATTGGACAGGTGCCGTATGTTGACAAGTGCCTACCTAAATCATCTAGGAAAGAATTTATAATGTTAAACGCAACAGATACCTGAAATGGTGTGGTTATCATACAATAATACACATTAATTTTGTATATCATGCTTCCAAGGTATTATCTCTTGTTCGTTGAATATTTTATAGACTTCATAATGAAACGAATATTGGCAATGTTTGACTTAAATAATTATTCGCAACCAAAGATATACCGTACATGGATGACGGAATGCACCAGAACAAGTAGTTCTGTGAACAAATAAATAGCCTACTTTCATATATTCTACTTATGTAAATTGCCTCTATCAATCTACAAAATTTTTGTTTTATTGCCGTTATAGATAAGTAGATACTGAGAACCGTCTTAGTATTCCGGAAGGTCACCATGTTGGATATTTATATATGTAGGCTAGAGAGTTATGGACTATTACTTGATGAAAACTGCGTACGTGTATTATCCAAACTTCAATCGCATGATTAGGGCACAAGAAAATAAAAGCGCGATTTTAAAATTTCGCACATACCATCTTGTGGTTATAAAAAGAATTGGAATAAAATAGATGCTAGTGGATTAAAATTTGTATAAGCATTTAGCGTACCAAGTTTAACTGCGCTCGGATGGTTTAATTGCGAGAAACGTCCATTTACAGTAAATATTTATATTTTGCGTCGCAGCCATCTTGGATTTATGCTCGATAGGTTATTGAAAGTCTCATAGGTGAAACTATGTACATAGCCTCTAACAACATTAAATATTTCAGTTTGATTGCTATCATAGATTAATAGATATTAAGAACAATCTAAATAATTCGGTTGGTCGCCATGTTGGATTTTTATTTAAGTAGGCCATAGTGTCATGTACTGTTAGATGACGATTTTTGCGTAGGTTCATTATTCAAACGTTCACTTCGATCACATGATTAATACACAAGAAATAAAAACTTAATTTTGAATTTCTTGCACAGCCACCATCTTGAGGTTGAGTTAACAATTGCACTAAATTAGATGCCAGTGCTTTACAATGTGTATAGACATTTACTCCACCATATTTCACTGCGCTCAGATGGTTAAATTGCGAGAAACGTCTATTCAAATGTTTCACATTCGCTTGGCCGCCATGTTCGTTTTGTATTTTACAGGTTTTTAGAAGTCTCATAGCTGAACGTCTATTAGTACCCTTTATCGCCGTACAATATTTCAGGGTGATATGAGTAATTGGTTCGGAGAATATTTCGCTCAGCCGCCATCTTGAGGTTATATAGACCATTGAACTAGATTAGACGCCAGTGCATTACAATATATTTAAACATTTGCTGTACCAAGTTTCATTGCATTTGGGTGGTTAAATCGCGAGAAAAGTCTATTTAAAATATTCTACTTCGCTTGGCCCCCATGTTCCTTTTGTAGTTAACAGGTTTTTGAAAGTCTCATAAGTGAACTTTCAGTAGTGCCCTTTGTCACAGTACAAATATTCAGGGCGATATCAGTAAAAGTTTCGGAGATATAAAATGCCGGAGAAATATTACGCACAGCCGCCATCTTGTGGTTATGTAATCAATTAAACCCAATTATATGCCATTGCATTACAATTTATATAAACATTTGCTGTATCAACTTTCATTCCATTTTGATCGTTAAATCACGAGAAAAGTCTATTTAAAATGTTCAAATCCGCTTGGCCGCCTTGTTCGTTTAGTAGTTAACAGGTTTTTGAAAGTCTCATAGTTGAAATTCTAGTAGTGCCGTTTGTCACCGTACAGAATTTCAGGGTGATATCAGTAATATTTTCGGAGATATAGAATGCCGGTGAAGTATTTCGCACAGCCGTCATGATGGATTGGTGAGACGTAATAAAATTTGACGGGCTCGGTCGGGGACGGCAGAAATAGTACTATGATCTTAACGAGTTTCATTGAAATCGCTGCTGCCCTTTAGAAGTTATTAGGGGGACACCCATACATACACACACACATACACACACACGGACAAAAGGTGATCCAGTAAGCCTATATTTTCATAAAATGAAAATAGGCTGAAACTGACAGAGAACAGGATGGTATGGAAGATCTTCGATGGGAAGCTAGGAGGGCGTAGTGTGAGGGGAAGACCTAGGACAAGATGGCTGGATAACGGTGGTGGAGGATCTGAGAAAGTTGGGAGTCAGAAGATGGAGAAGCAAAGCAGTCAACAGGGAAGAATGGGTGGAAATTGTCCGGGAGGCCAATACCCTACTAGGGCTGTAGCGCCAAGGAGTAAGTAAGTTAAACACTGAAATGAGGGACTACCGTCGAGAGATGCCAACTGAATCATGCGAAAGTACCGACACTGCAGGTGCAGAAAATCACATGTTTGTAGAATGGACCGTATTATATGGCGGCGAAATGTACAAGGTCGCTTATTCTTTGTTAGACTCATGACTCAATTACATTGCTGACACACAGACAGGGCGTAGAGCAATATCGACCATCGGGGGAAATGTAATGTTCGTTGGGATTCATAAAACTAGATAATAAAGGACTAGTGAACCACTCTGTATGTACAATTAAAAGGCATGTGTGGTTTAATAAAGTTGTAGCACCATAATATGAAGTGAAAGAATCGCTATACAGATTTATAATGCTAATAATAAATCTAATAAGTGGAATAAGTTGAATTTCATGATTAGGCAACAGGTATTTTCATATGACAATGTTGTCGTTAAATGGTGAAATTTGAAATGATAATTGGGCCCAGAGACCCCACAGCTAAATTGGACAGGTGCCGTATGTTGACAAGTGATGATTTATGTGCCTACCTAAATCATCTAGGAAAGAATTTATAATGTTAAACGCAACAGATACCTGAAATGGTGTGGTTATCATACAATATTGAACTTTGTATATCATGCTTCCAAGATATTAACTCATGTTCGTTGAATATTTTAAAGACCTCATTGTGAAACTAATTGGCAATGTTTGACTTATATAATTGATTGCAACCAAATGATATACCGTTCATGGATGATGAAATGGACCAGAGCAAGTAGTTCCGTGAAGAAATAAATAGCTCATTTTCATATATTCTACTTATGTACATTTCCTCTATCAATCTAAAAAATTATTGTTTAATTGCTGTCATAGATAAGTAGATATTGAGAACCGTCTTAATATTCCAGACGGTCACCATGTTGGATATTTGTATATGTAGGCTATAGAGTTATGGAATAATACATGAAGATTACTGCGTAGGTGTATTATTCAAACTTCAATCGCATGATTAGGGCACATGAATATAAAGACGAGATTTTAAAATTTCGCACAGCCACCATCTTGTAGTTATAAAAACAATTGAAATAAATTATATGTCAGTAGATTAAAATTTGTATAAGCATTTACCGTACTATGTTTCACTGTGCTCGGATGGTCAAATCGCGAAAACGTCCATTTAAATATCTAAATTTCGCGCCGCCACCATGTGTGATTTGTGCTCACCAGGTTATTGAAAGTCTCATAGGTGAACTTTCGCTTATAGCCTTTAACAACATACAGTACAAAATTTCAGTTTGATTGATGTCATAGATTAGTAGATATTGAGAACCGTGTAAATATTTCCAATGGTCACCAGGTTGGATTATTCTATATGTAGGCCATAGAGTTATGAACTATTTGATGACGATTATTGCCTAGGTTCAGTATTCAAACGTTGACTTCGATCGCATGATTAGGACACATTAAATAAGAACTTAATTTTAAAATTTCACACAGACGCCATTCTAAGGTAATGTAAACAATTGAAGTAAATTAGATGTCATTGCATTATAATGTGTATAAACATTTGCTGCACCAGGTTTCACTGCACTCGGGTGGTTAAATCGCGAGAATAATCTATTTAAATGTTTCAAATTTGCTTGGCCGCCTTGTTCGATTTGTACTTAAAAGGGTTTTGAAAGTCGCATAGGTGAACTTCGAGTGGTGTCGTTTATCACCATACCAAATTGCAGGGTGATATCAGTAACAGTTTCGGAGATAAGGAATGCCAGTGAAATATTTCGCACAGCCACTATGTATGATTGGTGAGACGTAATAAAATTTGAAGGGCACGTTCGGGATCGGACAAAATAATCTTATGACCTTACCGAGTTTTATTGAAATCGCTCCAGCTGTTTAGATACTATTAGGGATACAAACACACACGCACACGGACAAAATGTGATCTCATAAGCCTATTTTTTTTTTCATAAATGAAAATAGGCAAAAAATGGAACAATAAAACTCTGATAGCAAATGTAGCAACTAATTAGATAATGAGCAGTTCACTTATTAGCCAATATACCTAGGTATGTTTAAATTGTATATATGAAACTTACTGCTAGAATTTCTTTCATAAATGTGTTATAGATTAGATTTATTTTGCAGGAGATAAATATGCAAAACAGCTAACGTAAATTGGAAAATTGTTTCCTTTGTGTGGGGAAAGATAGGTCACCTTATAAGGGTTTATTTTTGAATGTTTAATAGGACGGTGATATGAGCTATTAGATGCTTTAAATTTCCAAGAATATTTTCTTATTTTGATATCTTCTGTATTTAATATGAATCTAACCGTTTGTTGGCATGAATTTCATCGATATTTATTTCATTTCAAGTTTCATATTAGGACAAAATTCCTCCCTCAACATAAATTAGTCTTTGCCAACTATCCTAGCCTAGCACATTTCAGAGGTTAGAATAGATACTTGAGTTTGATATTTCTAATCTAAGATTCATGCATAAAATTATTGCTCGATTTTATCATCATGTTTCCTTCCATGGTTAATAACCATGCCAAGTTGGGCCATCGTTCCTCACCCAGGAACGGGCACAATACATACATACATACATACTGTACCCAAGTGGAGTTTGGCACAGGCGTTGAACCCATACTAGTTTAAGTCAAGAGAACTAAGGAAATATAGAGTTTGGTAGAAATTTAAAAGAACCGAAAGGGTTAATGCTAAATGCACGTCTAGGTGACGCATGAATCAATAAGATAAGAGTTAAGCAAGAAGACACAGCTGCATATGATGTCATTGCTAGTGAGGCAGAAAAGAGTTGACGCACGATGTAAAGGTATAACCTTATAAAGTTTCCATTCAAGACGAAGACAGCAGATGAAACAGAGAAGTGCGAACTAAGCGATAAAATGGCAACGCTGCAGGCAGGAAATTAGCAGAAATTATTGATATTGGCTAAAATATGCAATGTTATTGAAGGATCTTTCCACAGAGAACACTCATTTTGGAAATTAGAATTTTATGGATGACAAAAGTTTCTAAGAGTTATGCCGAACAGAAAAGCCATGTCAGCGATATATTAAAGGGGCTTCACAGACTCACGGAGTGGGAGTAGAGGCAAAAAGAAACGTCTACCCACGCGATTGGAGGAGCGATTTAAATTAATTAAAATAGGTTCTCACGATGCGATTCTTAAATACTAAACAGACTTGAAACGTTTAGACTAAAAGCTGTAAAATGATTATTTTCTCATAAAAATACCACGGTTGGTTTAGAAGATAATTTCAGAAGGGGAGCCATCTTTGATTATTTTTTGTAAACCAAATAAATTGAGCATGATAGCCAGAGGAGATATTCAGTCTACCATAGGTGCCTGGGGGGCACGGTACTGTTTCACAGTATTATTCAGTCGACAACGGACTTCTGAAGGAGGCCGTGCAGTAACGCAGTATTATTCAGTCTACCATAGGTGCCTGGGGGGCACGGTACTGTTTCAATAGTATATTCAGTCTTCGAACGCTACTCTGAAGGAGAGTACGCTAGTTTAACAATATCAAGTTATTCAAATCATCGATACAAGTATAAATCGAACTTACATCAAGTTGGACCCGAGAAGGGCTTAAAGAACATTATACCTCAGTTTTACGACGAACCTCTGAGAGGTCGCATTGGTCGTCATACTCCAGTCCGCGTTAAGGCGCGACGCGCTAAGTGACAACCGTGACGGATCATGTGGGTCATCAGTTACTCAACATTTAATATACAGAAATCCGCGGAAGTACAACATAGTTCATCGAAATGTCATTTAGTAAAAGGTGTAGTGCCGAAACGTGTGACACCGAGAAATTGCGGAGTATAATTCAGTTCATCGAAGTGCCAAGAAGGCAAAGTGCCGTCTCTAAAAGATAAACAGTATAAGTTAATACATCACGAACTTTGGGGAAGCCGTGTTAAATAATATCAAACTGAACAATTTTTAAGCACAAATTTATTTCGTCATCACACAAACGATAGCCAGTCCAGAGCCAAAAGGGGCGCTGCTCAGTGTTAGCCGACGAGTGGAAAGGAATAGTCACGATTTCGAGAATTCAAGAGGTCGTTACGGAAGGGTCGAGAAATTAACGTGACCAATAAAAACAAAGAACAGTATTTAGAGAATCGTAAAAACATTAAAGAACTCTTAGTTCAGAGGAGCCCGAGTTCGAATCAGTTATCACAAAGTTAGGGATGCACGTAAAAATCCAGTGGCAATCCGTCTAACAGAAAACTCGTTACGAACAGGCTATCGTCAGGTCAGAACAAACCATAAGTCGAATAATAGACTTAGTTAGTGCAGTATTCGAGAGACTCGTTCAGAGATCCGGAGTAGGAGAAAGAACTGTACGAGCCCTTAGCACGTTCAATGCTGTTTTCTTGGAACCAGCAGCAAAGTGTCAGCCATAATTAGGAAATCACTGAGATATGGTAGTAGGAAGAAAGTGCAGTGAATTATAGTGACGTGTGTAAAAATAGAAGAAAAGGTTATTAATGTTTGTAGATTAAGTGATTATTTTGTTTGAAAAGTGAAAATGTGTTCTTTTGAAATCCAGTGTGTAATTTATAAATGTGGTAGGCAGTGTGTAAAGGCAAGTGCCATGGAAGATCACTAAGCATGGAGTATTTATGATATAATCACCAGCTGCACATGGGTGAGTAAGGAATATTATACTATGAGTGTGTTGCACTATGCATCGTTCTAACATAGCCAAGTGCTAAATGGGGAGTTTTGCCTTGATTTGCTAGATTAAAAAAATGAATTGCACTAAATGATTGATAAATATGTTTGGGATACAGTTAAAATGTAATCACGAGGATAATCTCGTTAGAAATGCAGCGATAATTGCAGAAATTGAATATAATTTAATCAAAACCCGCAAATATGAAAAGATTAAATAAATAAATGACTGAAAAGAAAGAATCGTGATTGGAGATATAAATGGCTTAAATTTTCGCCATAAATTATAAAGATAAATAAGCACCTAAATTTTCGCCAGATAAATGAATGATAAAATAATTGAGCGTGATAGAGACGTCATTAAAATTTGAAGAAATAATAATAATTATGAAGCTATTGAGTGTTAGATATTAAATAAATGGTTGGGAATGAGCATTTGCATCCGATAAATAAAATAATAATGAAGCATATTTGAGAAGTTAAAGATTGAGCTCAAATTATAAGAGTATAATAAGTTGTAATAAATAATAACGCTTTGAAATGAAAATAATGATTTTTGAGAGCCCTAAATTAAATGGTGAAAACGAACACCAGAGGTTGAAATAGTAAATTGTAGGCTGGCATGCCGAAGTTGCGAAGTAAAGGAAAGTCTTATAGTGGAATTATATAAAGAAGGTTAATAAATTAGGGAGATCCAAGCCAAGTTGTTATTGCCGAAAATGGCCAAGTAATGAGTTAGCTGCAAGCTATAAATGAATAGGTGATCCAGAATATGCCTTGTGTCGGGGGATGGGACAAATGAAAGTGAGTTGAAGCTACGTTGAAATGAAATAAATAATTAGACGCCGTCGTCGTAATGAAAGTAAATATAATAGCCAAAGCAGGCGAGGTATGCTATATATTGTTGTGTTGTATTGTCGCTGAGGTCGGGCTAGGTAAAGGACCTCCCCGAGTCGTTCAAGCCATTGTTGTTAAAATGCATTATAAGACTGGATGTGTGTATAAAATGGGCGACGAGCATAGTGTCTCCGATCGTGCCATATTCTTCGTTGTAATTCCCAGCAGTGCAAAGTAAGTGTTATGAAACGGAGCGTCGTATGAAAAGTCGTCGAATTGGAACGCCGTGTATAAGATCGCTAAAATAATGTGTTGTACATTTCTCCGAACAAGAGCGACAATATTCTGGAAATCACAAATATAATTAAAGTAAACGCAAATAAGAAATAATCTGTTGCTAAGGAATGCTATTTAAGGACTTGGATGACCGCGGTTTTAAAACAGTAAACCTTGTAGTAAGTGTAGATGGGTCGCATGCATCGGAAATCTCCAAGTAATTGCCGAGGGAGGAAAGTGACAGCGGATCTGACCTTGCCTCTCGTAAAGGGGAGAGACCACAGATTGTCGTTTATCGAGTAGGGTTTTAAAAGGTACTAGCGTTAACCAAATGCTATTGAAGTTTTAAATTGAAAGGTGCTAGCGTAAAACAAAGTTGATCATTAAGATGTTGGGGTTGATACAATTCTCCCCATATTATATTTGAAGAAATTAAGTAATATTTGACTGACTTAATCAAATATTATTTTTGTTAAGTAACCGATTCTTTCTTTATGAATAAATGATACTGACGGGTATGGAAAAATGAATAATAAGATTGGTAATCCCACAAATTAAAGACACGGTGCATAGTGTAACGATTAAACACTTAACCATGGCATGAATAGAGAGTAAGGGAGTGAGAGTCCGATCCACATTATGACATTGCTTGTAAACAAATATATTATGTTCTTGTAATATCTAAGGCTTGGTGAGAGACAATGGTTTGAGTAGAAATGGTAAAAGAATTAATAAACAAATAATTATGTGGATAAACATGACCCTGAAGGGTAGTCCAGTAATCTAAATACCCACAAGCCTTAGAAGTGAAATTTTTACTGAAGTGATAGGAAGGCTTTACGCCAAAATGAGTAACTGAAAATTGAGAGTATTAATGAATATATTAGCTAAGCAAGAAATTTCAAGTGATTTTAAGTGATCTTTGATATTTTACTCGAAGAAGACGATTCCGAGTATTGTTTATTTTGATGAATTTGATAGTGAATTTTATTGATTGTTGCATTTTTCTTTTAGTAAATAAAATAATGTATAACTGTAATGTTGAGTTTTTCCTAAATCTTGTTAACCTGATTGTGTCTACATATCGGATGTGAAGTTAGTGGTGGAGGGAACGTAACGCGCCCCTATACCGCAGTAGCAAAAACCGAGTACTAACTAAACATCCTCCGTATAATAATAATAATAATAATAATAATAATAATAATATCGTATGGCCTCGGGTGCCGGGTGCAAGCTTTGCTATTTGACACCCAGAGGGTAGCTTGCATGTCGAATTTCGTTGTTCCTTCACTATGAAAGTCAAGGAGGTTAGATGTTAGATATCTAATCTCCTTGAACACTATAGCGCTTTCTAGTAGTGAAATGAGGAACTTTGTGTTGGCGGAAACTCCCGAGATTAATTTTGCCATTATGAACTCGTCCTACTGAATTCAAATGGGTTCTTTGACATGCCAACATCGTATGACATGCGTATCGTATTTTTGCCGCCTTTCAAAAATCACTTACCACGGTCAGGGGCGAACCTGCAATCTTGGGGTTAGTAGACCAACACGCTATCCACTCACCCACCGTGGCAAGCTCCTCCGTATAAGCGGGTACAATACATACATGATGTGCCCATTTTGAGGGAGCTCATAGCAAGAATATGAGAGTTTTTAACTCCGCTACATTTTTGAGAATCTTTGAAGAGAGCGCCAGAAGAAGATTTGGAGTACCCCTGTAGGGAGCAGTATTACGTCAGTGTGCGCGAGCAGCGATGCGCATGGTAGATCAACACGTGTGAGGCCACGCCGTGCACACCTGCTTGGAGAGGAGAGTAGTACAGAATTCGTCTTCATGTGGTCGTGCGAACATGAATTCGAGCAAGCTTATTCAATCTGAATTACGAGTACCAGACCTGAAGCCGCGAAATAGCCTACGAAGAGACACTGTTTCAGTGTTCTCCACTGTAAGATTTTTATATTTGAGGCCAACTCTTGTGTGTGCAGGGTTGAGCTGGGCAAATACCCGATCTCAGAACTAGTTTAGTCTACGGACTGGAGCTGATCCCTAACACGGGTCATGAGAAGAGCATATCTTCAACCAGATTAAAATTTAGCCGACGATGGAGCAGACTATGCAATGCGTGTCTTGCGGAATACTATTCCTTATCCAGTTAGGACCTCAAGAGATTGTTTCTAGCTCATATGTTAGTAACTGTAACTGGAAACAAAGGCAATACAGGTTCGTCAGTGTACTGCGCTAATTTCAGTAAGATTGCAAGCAAAGTTGTCGCGAACAGTCATACGCTCAATGGTGACTTATTTCGGAACGGTGAATTACCGGGTGACAGTAGTCAAACCACGAACAGTCTAGTTTACGTATTTTTGCATAGCACAAGCTATGGTGTTAATGAATTTCGCACAGGAAATCATGGTGATAAATCACCCTTGTGAACTTTTGAGAATTACCATGAACCGAAACGTCATAATGGAGCACTAAATCGAATTGGTGGTGCCATGACAGAGGATGTGTGGAAACTTGGACCGTGAACAAGGTGAAGCCGAGGAGAATGTGTATGCCTTCCGCATGCACTTGTACGAGTCGGACAGCAGGCCTATTCCATGGGCATTCTACTACCACGGGAGTCATATTTACAAACCAATGTCACGGACGTGAGCAACATCTTACATATTAGTAGCTAGTACTGGTGAATTGCAGACTGTAGACTATTTCACACAAGCATATAGGAGTCGTCATTTTATGCCAGTAATGATTTTTCGAATTATGCAGGAGCATAAGGACTGGAGCCTTCTGATGTTTTTTTTTTACTCAGTCGTGCCTATTGAAGACTAGCATATCCACGTTGCGGTTTATCGTTGGATGATAGAATATTTCGAAGGCATCCATACTTTTCTCGTTTGCTGGTAGTTTCATTAATTTTCTTGATGTACAGTGCTGTACACAATTTTTGTCGCATGGTTTATTACAGGCTGTCGTTTTTGGATAGTTGCGACAGTAGTCTGTCAATAATTATCTTCTTCTATTCGATTTGAATCTTATTAATCCTACATGAGAT
This sequence comes from Meconema thalassinum, assembly GCA_946902985.2. NCBI lineage: Eukaryota > Metazoa > Arthropoda > Insecta > Orthoptera > Tettigoniidae > Meconema > Meconema thalassinum. The sequence continues at coordinate 800,354,958 of OX336389.2, read as the reverse complement.
TAGATATTCAGCCTTGGTCTAATGAGTTCGATTTTTCATGTGATTTAGGATTTTCAGTAATAATAATAAATGATAATGGTCATATTTTGGATATGACAGGATTTAATCAAGAATGATGATTATGATGATTTTAAAGATCATATTGAATTATAAACCTGGAAATTAATTAGATTTGACATTGTTGAACTATTTAATAATAACAATAAATTTATGGGTGATAGTGAACAATTATGTGACGTTCACATAATCAAATTTGGATCTGAATTATAGGAAGATTTAACGAGGTTAATAAAATATGCACATTGGAATTCTCTAAGGGGATAATAACAATAATAATAATTTCGGAAAGGAAAGTTGTCGGTGTAGAGCAGTTTATATCAAATAGGGATATTTTGTGATGATGACAAATTGAATGCAACATGAATATTTAAGGAAGACACTTGTTTATAACACCTAAGTGATTTATCTGATGGGTGAATGAGTTGAATTGGGAAGGCATGCGTGCACTTATCCCACAGACAATTATTCTAATCCATTAATTATAGCAATGAGGCTCAATGGAATTTAGAAGTATGGAAATAGTGAATTATAATTATACAAATGTTGTATGTGAAATATGTTGATATTTGGAAGATGGTATCCTCACGTTGCTCAAAAAGAACGGTTTTGCCAGGGTAGCGACCCCACGCCTTCAACCAGATAATGTCATCAGTGGAATTCCATATTCTACATTCATTTTGCTCTGACCTTGAACAAATATTATTTTAAATGATTTGAGCTTGCAGAACGATTCTATTTTTGAAAACTTTCCGCATTATAATTAAATGTAATGATATGTAGTCAATGTAATGCTTAGTTAAATAGGGCATTCAGGGAATGCTGACCTCGCTTTCCGATAAAGTTGTAAATTGTTATAACTGATCCATAATTAATATAAAATCCTTTTATAATAATAATTGCGATTTGCACCCAGGTTTAAACAGAAATGTATTTGTTTATTGGAAATAACAATAAATCAACTAGGTTGTTGGATAATGATTAATGATTCCATGTGTGGAAACTTTCGATTTTGAATTAGTTTGATTTATAAACATATATAAAATAGAACAAAGATTGTTCTTAAGCCAAATAGTATTTGATGGCGTTTAGATAATAATAATATTAATAATGGCATTTCTATTTCTGACATATCAAGAAATATTTGATAACGATCATGAAAATAATGTTGATAATAATTTTGGAAATATAAAATCTGTTGTGAAGTGTAAATAATTTCCTTATGATGTCAGACTGGACTATTAATTGTCTGCACATCATGAAAGTGTAAATTTTGTTTAGGATGAAAACAGACTGTAGTGATGAAATATAAAATTCGCGAATCTTCTAAGAGTACTCAAATAATTCATTCACATAATTTTGATTTTGAAAGCTTAATAATTGCCGATGATTTAATAAGGGCATAATTAGATCAGGATCCCAGAGGGAGCGACAGGATTTTTTTTTTGTTTCAGGATGGTGTTTTAGCTATCTCCCTGTGGAAGAATTCTGTAATTAGTTAGGATGGTTGAATGAATAAATTAACCTGATGCATTTTATCTTATAGAAAACTGTGGTCATTCATGATTTCTTGAAAACTTAATACCTTTCTATCCTTGCTGCAGTGTGCATCTGGACAACAGCCAAGCTTTGTTTTAAATTGCAACTTTTGTTGTTTGCCCATAATTAACCCCGAGATGTTTATGAGTCTTACACTCAGCTGTTGTTAGGAAGTGCGCTTGTGTGGACGTGGGACATCTGTCAAACGGTCACAATACATAAATACATACATACATACATTCATATATACATACATACATACATACATACAGGAGTTGAGCAAACTGAACCCTTTACATTCTTGTGGCATGAAGCACTAAGGAAAAATTGAAATTCTAGCATTAAATCAAAGTAAAAATTTAGCCTACTTCCGAATTTTGTAAAAAATAGTAGACTTGAAATCTATACTGGCTAAATGTTCGTGTGTCTCTCTGAGTGTGTATGTGAGTATGTATGTCCCCCTATCAATTCCACAGCCAAATTGGATGAAATATGCATGACACTGAGGTGACCTTTGCTTTTGCTATCTCTGTACCAAATTTGGTTCAATTCAGTTCTCTTGTGTTTGAATTGATAGGAGGACCGACGTAAACACATAAACACACACACAGATAGACATACACATGTTTGGCCCTTGTAAATCTCATGCCTACGTATAAGAGGGCTAAAAATAAGTGTTATTCAATGAAAGAGGTGTTTGTCTTTCAACTTATACAACAGTGTCCAAAGGTTAAGCATAAGTTATGAATAAGCAGGACAACAGCAAATAGACCGCAAATCGCACGGCATATGCACCTACCAACCTTACGTGTTCGCTCTGTATAGGAAAGGAGTAAACCCTGCTTTGACTAGCGGCGTAAACGCAAGGTGAACACAATCAGTGCCAGCGCTCCAAATTCCCTCAGTCGTATTTGCCCTGTTATTGTGTGCGGAGCGTAGCATCGTGTTGAACGTGACAACATAATGGCACAACAAGGCCATTTTGACCCCGGTTTTTTTTTTTTTTTTTTTTTTTTTTTTTTCAGGGAAGAAGCCTCGGCCGCCAGGAAGCAGGCCAGACACAGACCGAAGTCGACGTATCCTTGAATGTGCCACAAAGTGTCATTTCCAGGCTTTGGAGACCATTTCGAGACATAGGAGATGTTAGTTGTGGGCCAGTACCAGGTCGACTAAGAGTAACCACCCTACAGCAGAACCGATATCTGGCCATAACCGCCAAACGAAATCGGAATGCTCCTGCAAGTCAATTGTTGGCGGAGCCTGCAGCCGTCTCAGGGGTTGCCGTTTCCCGGCAAACTGTGTGCTGGAGGCTCAAAACAGCAGGGCTGTTTGCCAGACGTCCAGCGGTGAGCGTCCCGCTCACTCCAGCGCAGCGACGCGCCCGCTTACTGTGGAGCCGTCAACGTCGGAACTGGATCATGAATGAATGGAGGCATGTGCTCCTCACAGATATATCACGCTTCAGGTTGCTGAACGATTCCCGCCACACATTAATCAGGAGAGAACCGGGTAGCCTATACAATGACAGGAACAAAGTGGAACGGGACCAGTATGGTGGTGGTGGCGTCATGTTGAATGGCGTACGGACCTGCACATCTTCATGGGTGGTCCGAGGAACACTGTGAACGCTCGGAGATACCGGGATGAGGTACTGAGACCACATGTTTGACTCTTCAGAGGTGCGGTTGGTCCAGACTTCCTCTTAATGGAAGATAATGCCCGACCGCAACGCCCTGATCTGGTGGATGAATTTCTGGCTGGGGAAGACATTCATCGCATGGACTGGCGGATGGGAATCCTATAGAACATGCCTGTGATGCATTGGGGAGGTGAATTGCATCCCGTCAGCCTCCACCAAGGATCCTCCAAGACCTTCGCATTGCCCTTTCGGAGGAATGGGAACGACTGCCACAAGAGCTCTTGGACCATGTGATAAAGAGCATGCCACATCGCTGCGAAGCATGTGTGGCCGTAGGGGTAACCATACACCCTAGTAATAGCAAATTGTGTTGTGGAAGACATGGTCAAGTTTTGTTAGTTTTGTCAAAGGTGTACCTTAGCTATCAGAACCTTTCTGACACTGATTTTTTGGACAAGTCGTGTGACATATGGTGTGGGATTCAGCTTCCGTTTGTTCAGCAATCCGTCTGACATTTCTGTCATGCGGTATGGCCTCGCTTAGTGATTATGCTTAACTTTTGGACACTAGTGTAGTTTGTTATCACTTAAAAAGAATATGTCCAAGAATCATGGGCAATACGTACATTTGTAGTAAGTAGTCAACAGCTTCCAGAGAGTCGTGCTCAACGGCAACGTGAAGAGGTGTGTTGCCCACGTGGTCTCTGATGTTCAGGTCTGTGAGAAAAAATAGCAAGTGCATCATTACACAAAATAAGAGCGACGGGCCATCAACTTACATTCTTATGTATATTCAATACCTTGATGTGGTATATTGATGCAGGTTGCTAATCAGCACTGAATGTTTTCCCCAGTTGCGATACACAGGTATCGATGTCCTGGCATCTCCACAAAATTGTTCTCATATAAGCGTATATTCTCAAATGTAAGATGAAAATCTTTCAAATATTTCGTAATTACTGCGTTAAATGCACGGTACTTATAGAAAAATTTCGGTTTATACAGCACATTGTATTAATAGTGTATACTATTGCTTCTTGGGCTCAGTTAAAACAAGTAATATCGTGAGGAAAGAAGTCTATTTTTAGCCAATTTTCATTTCTAAAAATATATGCTTATGAGATCACCTTTTGTCCGCGTGCGTGTGTGTGTCCCCACCTAACAAAATCAAACCGGCTCAAGCGATTTCATCAAAAATCGGTAAGGTAATAGTACTATTTTGTTCGACCCCGACCTTGTCCTTCAAATTTTATCACAACTCACCAATTCAACATGGCGGATGTGTGAAATATTTCACTTGCAATCCATATCTCCGAAACTGTCACCGATATCACCCTGATATCTAGTACGGTGATAAAGGGAACTACTAGAAGTTAACGTATATGATTTTTAAACATCTCTTACATACAAAACGAACATGGCGGCCAAGCAAATTTGCATTATTTAAAAAGACATTTCTCGCGATTTAACCCTATGAGCGCAGTGAAACATGGTACCGGAAATGTTTTTACATATTGTAATGCAATTAAATCGAACTTAGTTCAATTGTTTACATAACCTCAATATGGCAGCAGTGCGAAATATTTAAAATTATGTTTCTATTTGTGTCGTAAACATACGATCAAAGTCAACGCTTGAATAATGAACCTACCCTATAATCGCCATGAAACAGTTCATAACTCGATGGCCTACATATATAAAAATCCAATATGGCGACCATTTGAAATATTTAGACGGTTCTCATTATCTACTAATCTATGACAGAAATCAAACTGAAATTTTGTATAATCATAAAAGCTATAATCCTAAGTTCCGCTATGGGACTTACAATAAGCTGGTGAGCACAAATCCAACATGGCGGCGATGCAAATTTATAATATATTAATGGACGTTTCTCGCGATTCAACCATCCGAGCGCAGTGAAATTTGGTACGGTAAACGCTTGTACAATTTTTAATCTACTGACATTTAATTTATTTCAATTGCTTTCATAACCACAAGATGACGGCTGTGCGATATTCTAAATTTACGTTTTTATTTCCTGTGTCCTAATCATGCGATTGAAGTTTAAATAATTCACCCACGCAATAATCGTCATCTAATAGAACGTATCTCTATGGCCTACATGAATAAAAATTCAACATGGCGACCATCCGAAATATTTAGACGGTTCACAATATCTACGAATCTATTGCAGCAATCAAACTGAAATTTTGCATGTTGATAGAGGCTATTAACATAAGTAGGATATATGAAAATATGCTAATTAGTTCTTAACGGAACTACTTATTGTGTATCCTACTGGTCTTTTCCATTAGAACTCACCTGCCTATTAAAAGTATTTTCCACTTGCTATACCAAATAGCTTTTGGTTCACGACTTATGTCTTCACCAACAGCATTGCAATGACACGTTCTGTGCTAGTATATATAGTTTTCAATATCGGTGATTAAGACTCCTCCCGAGATATGACATCATCTCTCTAGCGAACCATGGTAATTCATTTTTAGAAACGTCAAATGCACGGCTTCTATGATTTACGAAACGTAAGCTACACAATTTAGTTCCTTTAGATAATGAGTGTTATCATAGCCCATCATACACATATTCTCTTCAATCACTTGAATAAGACCCGAGTAATAAAAGATTAGGTTTTAAAATTTCGACTTTGGCATCTTTAATTTTTGAAAACAATTGAACATCATTAGATGTCCTAACACTGAGCTGTATGTAAAGATTCGCAGTGCCAAGTTTCATTGTGTTCGGGTGAATTGGTCGCCAGAAAAGTTAGTTTACATATTTGAAAGTCAGTTGGCCGCCATGAAGTGTTTGTGTTTCTCAGGATTTGGAAAGTCACATATTTGTCCTAGCATAACAGTCCTCGAACACCATACAAAATTTTAATTTGATTTCTTAACTAGTTTCGGAGATATTGACAACCGGTGAAATGTATCGTATGAACGCCATGTTGGATTGCTATATATAATATGCTATAGAATTATATGCCAGCAGATGAATATTATAATCGTAGCTATACCAAATATACCAACCGACATTTCTATCGTTTGTTTAGGACCCGAGAAATATAAACCTGATTTTAACAATTTAGGACAGCCTTCATTTTATGGTTCTCATAGAAATTCTATTAAAATGGGCGGCAATATATTAAGCCTTGTATGAAGTTTCACTGCATTCAGACGATTAAGTTGCGAGATAAGTCTTTAGACAAATAAAAATTTCGCGTCGCCACCTTGTTTGATTTATGTTCACTGGGTCTTTTAATAGCCCATAAATGAAATTGCGTTAATGGCCTCCATCAACATAAACAAATTCAGTTTGATTGCTGTAATAGGTTAGCAGATATTGAGAATCGTCTAACTATTTCGGATGGTCGCCATGTTGGATTGTTCTATATGTAGGCCAACGAGGCATGTACCATTGGATGATGATTATTGCGTAATTTTATTATTCAAACGTCCACTTTAATCGCATGATTAGGAACAAAAATAAAAAATTAATTTTAAAATTTTGCACAGCCGCCATCTTGCTTTTATCAAAACAATTGGATTCAATTTTAAGCCAGTGGATAGAATCTCGTATAGGCCTATATTGTAGGGTGTTAGGTTTCGCTGCGCTCGATTGATTATATCTCGAGAAATTGTCATATAACTTATGTTCGCTTGGCCGCCACGTTAGTTTTGTGCATAACATGTTTTTAACCACCACATAGCTTAACGTATCTTAGTATTCTCCATCACCACACAAAATTATAGGGTGATATTAGTAATAGTTTCGAAGATATAGAAAGCCGGTGAAATATTTCGCCCAGTCCCCATGTTGGATTTGTGGAACGTATTTAAGTATGAAGGGCACGGTCGGAGTTGGACAGTTAAGTACTACAACAAATAAAATTACAAATACTTGCATGATTCATACATCCGCCATCTGGAAACTATTTGGCTGATGACCTTGTAGTTTTCATTGAAATCGCTGCTGCCATTAGTTTTTATTATGATGGATCACACATATCACACACATACACACACTCCGGCAAAATTAATCTCATAAGCCTATTTTGTAATTTGATGAAAATAGGCTAAACAAGATGTTCAGTAAAGAACATATAGCCTACTTTCTCCTAAATGCATGGGTAAAGTTATAACTCTCTGTCCATTTCAAGGAGTGTAATTGAATGTTGGCTGTAGTAGCTTTTTGAAATACAACGTGCTATACGGATATTAAACATTGATTGATTGATTGAATCCTCACCTGAACTATATATACACACACTAATACACCCATCACAATAACACAGGTTATCAGACAAAATTCAACACTCACCCAAGAACATGGGGCTAAATGACCATGATGTCCATGCATCTCAAATGAAACAACAACAGCTTCCTAACCAAATCCTTCCACGTATAAAAGTGCACACACTAGTAATCCTACAGACATCACAGTGACACAGGTTATCAGACAACTTCTACACACACCCAAGTAAACGGGGCTACAACACCATGATACCGCAAAACCCCTAAAGAATCAACAACAACAACAATTGACTCTTCCGCGGATCAAGGTCAACGAATATTAATCGCTGTATTCGAGTGTTGAAATATGTGGTAGTATAAGTATATGTATATATAATATTTCCGATTGCAAATACACACTATACGCTTAACATTATAACGTGTGAGTAGTTATAAATCAATAAATACCAAATAATGTAAAACAACTTGAACCAGCAGGGATATGATCCACGAACCTTTAGACTATGAGCCCAGGTCGATACCATTACGCCACGGATGCGCTATGATAATACTTGGTTAACAAGTGGTTTAATATAACTGTATCATTTCTTTTGTGTTGAAATCAACGATTTTATTAGCGTTTTCTGCCGTTTCTATACACATTTTGATACTAAATATGTATTATTTTGTTCAGTACATTCCTTAAAGGATGTAAACTTACCAAGTTACGGAAATCTATGGAAACAAAATAGTGGCCATTTTGTCAACGGGATGGCGTGGTCCCACAACGATATGGCACGGTAAGCCTGGCCTGTTATTCACTTCTGCGGATACATATTCTATTATAATCTGTTAATATCCTACCGGTCACCTCCTTGAGGACAGTTTAAACCTCTCTATATAACATAAGCTGAATTGTTGAGGCCAGGCCTTGTTGAATCGGAAGTTACGGTTAGGCTATAATACTTGCATGATTCATACATCCGCCATCTGGAAACTATTTTGCTGATGACATCGTAGTTTGGGCACAACACGCTTCTTACAGTAAGGTATATTGTTGCAAAATTTGGTAGAGATCGGATGATTAGTTTAGTCGTAATTTGATGTAGGCTCAGAATAATTGGGTGGGCGCTATTTACTTTTTGTTATGATGGCGGCGATAGACAACATGACACTGAGTTGTCCCTTGCTAGTGCTACCTCTGTACCAAAGGAGGTTCGATTTGGTTTCATTGTGTTTGAATTGATAGGGGGAATCGATTTGACACACATACACGGGCCACCATCTACAAACTATTGGGCTGATGACCTTGTAGATAGGTCAAAAGGCGCTTCTGACATGTAGGTATGTTGTTGCATAATTTGGTAGATATCAGAAGATCAGGTTAGTCGTAATTTGATTTAAGCTTTTAACACTTGGGTGGCCGCCAATTCGTGTCCGTCAAGATGGTGGCAATATAATACATGACACTAAGGTGTCCTTCGCTAGTGCTACCTATGTACCAAATTTCGTTCAATTCGGTTTCACCATGTTTGAATTGATAGGAGGGGACAAACATGAAGAGTACACACACACACTCACCCGCAGACAGACACACAATTTTTTGGCCCTGTGTTGATCCCAAAAGTCTACTTTCATTTTTTGCAAAAATAGAAAGTAGGTTAAAAAAAGGCCATGATACAACCAACTATCTTTCATAGGTGTCCAAGGTAATATTCTTGCAAAGAAGTAATACTATTCTGAAGGTTTTGGGCTTTGATATTACTTTTTTCTATTTTTTTATTTTTTTTTATTTTTTTATTTATTCGATTTACCCTCTAGTATGGTGTTTCCCATGGACTCAGCGAGGGAACTCACCACTACTGCCACTACGGGCAGTGTCCTGGAGCTTGGAACATCTGGTCGGAGTGGATACAACTGGGGAGGTGTGATCAGCACTACGCCCAGGCGGCCTCACCTGCAAAGCGAACAGGGACCTCATGAAGGATGGGAAGGGAGGGGAAGATTGGGATAGATTGGCAAGGAAGAGGGAAGGAAGCGGCCGTGGCCTTTCAGTAGGGACCATCCAGGCATTTGCCCGTAGACGAAGTGGGAAACCACGGAAAACCACTTCAAGGATGGCTGAGGTGGGAATCGAACCCCATCTACTCATTTGGACCACCCGAGGCTGTGTAGACCCCGTTCCAGTCCTCATACCTCTTTTCAAATTTCGTGGCAGAGCCGGGAATCGAACCCAGGACCTCCGGGGCGGCAGCTAACCATGCTGACCGCTACGCTACGGGGGCGATTTTTCTAGTAATTCATACTCTAAATATCATAGATTGGTGGTTTCCCTTGAGGCTAATTTAGGGGCTAGGAACATTCGCTCCTGGCCGTGGTATGTGATTTTTGAATGGCGACAAAAATCACGATACGCATGTGATACGTTGTTTGCATGTTAAAGAACCCATTTGAATTCATTGGGCCGTGTTCATGATGGCAAAATTAATCTCGGGATTTTCCACCTCACATATGGTTCCTCCTTTCTCTACTAGAGAGCGCTATAGTGTCGAGGAGCTTGGATATCTAACCTCCTTGACTTTCATAAAGCTCCAAGGAGCTTTAAATTCGACATGCAAGCTGTCCTGTGGGTGTCAAATAACAAAGCTTGCACCCGTCACCCAAGGCCATACGATATTATTATAATACTAGTAGTAGTAGTATGTAATGGATGTTCAAGGGCTTAAAATAATGTTCAATCACTACATTTTCAGGGGGTTTGTAGAACAACTCGTTGGTAAACCACACTCATGAGGGCCACTGTCGATGCCAGGACTAGGATAGCATATATATGAACATTATGGATACCAACTTCAGGCGAGTAGAGAGAAGGATTCATCGAGGAAATAATTCAACTACAAACCACACCGCAACTACATCACTCAATATTTAGAACTAATTTTCAGTGTGGGAGTGAAAGACGGGTATTTCATCTCAGGATAACTTGCTTGTCAACAATAGCATACCATTACCTCTAATCAGAATGTCATTTCTTGACAGAGCCTAGAATCAAACGAGGGCCTCCGGAGTGACAGTGAGCAACACTACCATTACACCAAGAGTTGTACAGGGACCCGTGGTTAATGCAGGCATCCAAACCTAAACTTTCGGCATCGACGTTGGCAAATTCCGATAACACTTTAGGGCGATTCAATACGTCAGTCCCAAGTCAGTAGATTCACGGGCACGTTAATATCCATAATTCATCCGCATGGTGGCGTATTTAAAGCCATAGCTGTTTAATGGAGCATTAAACCCACAATAATAATAATGATATGACCCTGAATATGTTTGGTTTCTGTTCCCATTGCTCTATAACATTTCTTATTGTATTTTGCACATTTCCGTCCACCACATTGCAATGTGAAAGCATGTGAATTTCTAATTAAATTGATATATGGAAACTAATCAATGAAAGGAGACCAAGACAAAGAAATTTAGTGGTAGAAATTTCATCCACACGAAATTGTATCAGACATCATCCTTCCACACTAGCATGATAATATATCTAAGCTAATGGCCCGCAAGAAATTAAATTTTGACGTAAGGGCTTTCTGAGCATGTGAAAGCGAGCATTGACGTCAGCAGTTCTACAGAAGCAAGCAAGGCAATGACGTTCAATGATGGCTTGTGCGTCAAGAGTGATCAGAGGAAAGATATTTAGGGACCACTTATGGGCGAGTAATTCCTGGTACGCATAAAAGAATGCAAACCTCAAAACATTGCTTTGCTTTCAAATAATTTAAAGCACTTTTACTTATAGCCACTAAACCTTCAAGCAACAAAATACAAATGATCAACTTATATCACTTCCGTTTGTTAGTAGGAGACTTGACTTTATACTTACTCTGAAATTACATTGAAGGACGGAACCTATTTTGACCAAAAGTTTGTAGGAAAAAATACACATTAGTAACACATGGTTATGAAGTATTAAATAATTCACATACAAACTAATCGGTTTGATTTAATCACTTTTAAGGGTCAGGCATAATTTCATTTCCAAACTTAGGACGAAAGATTTAACTCCTTTCATATGAGGAAAGTAGAAGTCCTTAACGAAACATTTTCTTTCCTTATGGGTCATCACCAACTCCCAACCATGTATGAGCATACTATCGTGGAGTAGAAAGGCCACAGTTCTCTTTATGGATTTTTTTTTCACGAACAGAGGAAAATAAACCTAACTAAACATCGTAGAATCGGCACAGCGGGAGAGTACACTTATACGAGCTGATGGTAAGTCATAAGGGAGTGGATGAAGTGGCTGCAGCATCATTTAGAGCAGGGATATCTTTTAACACAGTCCCAGAATGAAACGGAAGAGTACATATTGCATGCTTTTTTTCTTTTGCTGCAAATATAAATGTATATGTATAAATCGTCCCAAATATTCTCGAAAGATGGAAGTACGAGGGTTACCTCCACCGTGGGCAGCGATAAACTGCAGAATGTTCAGTTTGTTCCTGGCAGCAGCCTGATGAGCTGCAGCCCTCCCTCGCGAATCTCTCACAGCCAACCGTGCCGGCTCTGCCAAGTACAATCGCCCAAAGTCCTCTATATTCCCACTCTCAGCTGCCTGGAACAAAAGAAATGTCAATCTCCTTTAATACAGAATTTAGTGAATGCCTGCCTTACAGCACCTTCACAATATAAAGTCAGAGCTAGTCTGAACCTCATTTACACATATCTGTAGACGTTAGTGCATACAGCATTGTGTTAGATCCTGAACAAGAGAAGAATATAACTTCACTGAAGGTGTGGTTGAGTGTGATTAAATAAATTAGTCGACTAAGTGGACAAATTCAATATTCGTTATATTTTCTCCTCAATAGCATAAAAGTACTACTTAACTCTTGTGCGCTAGTCCACACTGAAGATTAACTCCTCGAGTTTCACTTTATGTACAGTACAAATCAGGATGGGTTCTACCCAAAAACTGGGTTGCAAATTACATTTTCCTGACTTAGCATTCGTAAGTAGATCGTCTGATTGAGTAGGCTGCAATCCACGCCTATCCACGTCTTACGAGTTGTCGCCGTATTTATGTCCAGAGTGAGCTCTTACCACGATGCTTCATAACGTTCCTGACTTCTCTGTGCAACGAATTATGGTCCTCTCAGTCATGGCTATCTGGAACCAACTTAATTTGTGAGCCTTGTATCTGGAAAAGAAGTCTCGGACCACGTTTAAGATTCATCAACTGTTCCTTTCCACACATTAACTAGATCTGATCTCATCAGTTCTCAATGTGGCTTCATTTTGCTAAACTTCCTCCCACTCTGATACTGTAGCATTTTGCAATGTATTCCTTTTATACTTCAAATTAACTTCTGATTTCAGTCATGTTCAACCAGTAATTCCAATATAGTTGAAAATTTAACGTAGGTTATGAGCATTTCATTTCACTTTTACAAGCTCAGGTGATGAAACGTGAGATGATGGTATGGTACTTTGTTGTCACCAATGTCGTATAACCTCCTGGGAGACGGAGTACAGGTTTTACAAGTTGACGCCCGTTGGTGATCTGAGCGTCCTAATGAGAAAAAAGTGATGATGAAGACGTCACATACACCCAGTCCCCTGGCCAGGGGAATTAACTCCTTGAGATTATAATCCCCGATAGCCCGGCCTGGAATCGTCCCTGGAACCCTTCAGGGCAAAGCCTAGCGCGTTAACCAATTCACTACGAGACCGCACTTAGTGTTTTCAATTAACATTTTAAAATGAACGTTGAGCTAAGGACAACTTAAGCCCAAGGCCGACTGAACTGGCAGTAGGTGCGTTGCTCATTTCCAGTATTCCACACAATATCTTCTCACCAGGAAAGGCTCGTGGTTTACAAGCATGCGAGCAGCTTTAAGCTAGTAGTTATCCAGATGCAGTCTTTCTCGCATAGTTTCCTACAGAACTGCATTTCTCCACCACAACGCCAGTCACCATGCTGTGTATTATGCTCTAGAATTGAATCTCAAGGTATCATAGTATCGAATTCGTCATCGACATACATTGTCCGTACCAGCACCAGAGTTCAAGGAGCTCTTAATTCCTTCTTCTGTGAGTTTCTATGCCTAGCAAATTTCTTCAAACAACTGGGCTGTCATCAATTGGACCTTGCAACTTCTTCGCTTACTCTGAATATGGAGCTTTTCTGATGTACTGTAGGCCTACGTATTGAGGCTGAAGTTCAGAAAGGCCTGTGTGCAATTTGCGGCTCTGCCTAGTAATTTCATTCAGCCACGTACTTTAGTCTCACGAAATCAGCCAGCTGCACCTCACTCCTCGTCATTCCTGGAAACGATAAACGATGGGTACTGTACTAGATGCTAGAAGGACTAATTAATAATTATTATTCTTATAATAATAATGTTAGTTGTTTTACGTCCCTTTTAACTACTGTGGCTTTGAGAGACGCCAGGGCGCCAGAATATTTAACGTGTCAGTAAAGATCCCTTCGGGGCAAAATTCTAGCGCCCCGGCGTCTCTGAAAGCCACAGTAGTTAAATCTAATAACACAGCTCCCTCGAATTTGCGCACCCTCAAATGCCAACTGGCTGCGCCAGGATTCGATCCTGCAACCTTGGGGACAGCAAGCGAGAACGTTACCGCTGAGTCACGCAGCCATTCAAGGCTAATTAGCTTGCCGTTAAAAGAAATATTGAATCTAGCCAAAATCACAGACAGATCCTAAGCTACTGTGCTATTTACAACAAATCCTCCTGTATTTTAGTGAACATTACCTAATCGACACCAGTTAAATAAAGGAAGGATAGATCAGGATCAACATACACCTTCATATACTAAAATTGTTACTGCAGTAATTACAACTGCAAAGTCTACAACTCATTAAGGCGACATGAGAGAAATATCGAGAAGCGTTAATTCGACAAATATGAATGAGCTAAATAAATATACTGTAATTTAAATGTGGTTGATAAGTGATGTAGCTTTGATTTAAAATATGGCCCGTTCAAATACAACTAAATTAATTTAGGTTTTGAAATTATACTTAACATTAGAATTTCATACAGGACTAACGGAGCCACGCAATGACTCACCGATAGATTAACAGCACGTACCGATTACAACAGCGGGTCGGGATTCGGGAAGCCCTGGATGCTGTCAGCATTTATTACATACGCAGCTGGCAAGATACCTTATTTGTGATTATTAAGTCTGGCTGCGTGGCTCAGTGGTAACGTTCTTGCCTGCTGTCCACAAGTTTGCAGGATGGAATCCTGGCGCAGTCAGCTGGCATTTGAGGATGCGCAAATGCGAGGGAGCCGTGTCAATAGATTTACTAGCATGTTAAAGATCCCCTTTGGGGTGAAATTCCGGCATCCTGACGTCTCTAAAAGTCGCAGTGGTCAAAAGGGACGTATAACCAATAACATTACTAGGCTACTACAGTATTGTGATTATTAAGACTTGCTGTGAAGTACTGTAGCCTACCTCGTATCTCGTGAACATGGTGAAAATGAAAATCCACAGCCTGCTTCCAGTCTCCGACCGGGTCAGGAATGGAATGAATGAAGCCCCCATCTAGCGGCGAGGATATGAACAATGCCGGCTGCCGAGGCCTGACGCACTCATCTGGGGCAATGATTAAATGAATGACAGATGGAATGAAATGATAGTGGAGAGTGTTGCTGGAATGAAATTTTGACAGGGAAAACCGGAGTACCCGGAGAACATGGTAAGGTATAAAATTAAAAATCGAATTTTCTTAGCGGAAACTTATCTCCTCAAGAAGAAGTTTGCAGTAAGTTTGCTCGTAAGTTTCAGTGCCGTGCGAGTTTAACTTGTAGGGAAAACTGAAACAAAAGGTATACAGAAACAACAACAACAACATAATTGTATAACACATCAGAGGATATAATCCCTTCCATTGCAAACCAGATCACTCAAAACATCACACTATGGTTGCCATGTCGTAACTAAACTTTCCGCAACCATTCACACGCGTCTGTTACAGTAGTTTCCCCATTTACCTTCACAAGTTCTTGAATATTATTCAGACGTCCTGCCTGTCACCACACAATACAAAATAGCATAACTAAGTCTGTATAAAATAATTCCTTTCCAGTCAGTAAATACGTAGACGGGGGATCAAATATCTTTGGCCGTTCATATTAATAAACCGACTCAAACACCTTTAAAATCCTGATATAAATACATCATTGATACACTTACAAAATACACTTCATTGCGTAAAATAATATTTAAGAGGATGACACGTTCTTCAGATCTTATTGACTGCTCGTCAATGTCGCCGTTGAACTGAAATACATTTTGGTTCTGGGCGAACTTTAATCATTCTAGTTATTTATTTTGGCCCTATTTCGGAATGTTTACCCCTTAGATTACCTTCTATAACCGGTACACTGATTAACATGTTGGCTATATCAAATAATGTCATTGTAGGGGTAGGTATCCCTTGGATGGAACTAAACTTCATAACTACCTCTGCAGTATTCTCGATGGATTTGCCGTTCCTAAAAATTACCATGTCCTTTATTTAATGAAGTATTCCTTTGTTTAATGTTAAGCTAGGTGTTTTTTTTATAAACTTACTTGCCATACCCGGCATACGTTGCAATTCCAATCAAAGACAGATAGAAAGAAAGGAATATAATAATGGCATTGGTTTTACGTCCCTTTTAACAACTGTGGCCTGACCTGGTTTCTGTAGGATTTAAGGCTTCCTGTTAAGTCCCTCACCCTTTTGTGTTACATAAATAATTTGTAGCCAGAAACCTTCCCTTGAGTGCACACAACAACTCACCTAGATTTCATCGCAATCGGATGGATGGTATATGAACGCATATGGGACATACGTACATACAGACAGACAATCTATCACGTAACATTGATTTATATATATATATAGGCAAGTGATCTTATCGGACAAAATTTTTGTGGATTTTAATTACTGCCCCCTCTACCTGTTGACTCATTCGAAGGCAATTCTAAAATAGATTCTAATAAAGCAACACTAAAACAATGGTTTCAAAGTTTTCTCCCTCTCAGTTCAGTTAAGGAAAGGCCGTTTACGGAATAATAACACCATCTGACCAGATATAATTGAAGACTTCCCCTTCTCAAACTGTCAGTCGGTCAACCCAAATGTATTAGATATAATCACTATTAAACCCTAAATTGTCCATTATTTAATAGTGATTATCTAACTAATAGATGCATTTTTTCGGGAGTGGTTATTAACTTGTTCAATTTATTTATTTTTATATTATACACATTGTTCCCCGCCCAGTCGTTTTGGCAAATCTGTGTGCTATTGTATTTTCTGTTGATTTTCGCTCCCGTATATATACTTCGTTTGCGAATAAACAACACAGATATTGAAATGAAAGAAACAGTCTGAATACAGATGGTGTTTTGGACATGTGTGCATAATTTGCTGTGATTTGTTTCAATAGTTTTACTGAAATGACGGCTTTAGTGAAAGCGTGTACCTGCACTACAAGATTTTCATAACGCACGCTATAACAGAAGTTGCACAGTGCGCCAAGCGATACTAGCGAGATACTGCGGTGGATGTTTGCACTGGCAACTCTGATGGTCAAGAATTGAGCGCGGCTTGTGGTAGAATTTCAAACTAAGTACCGAGCGCAATAATCTCCGTGATTCTCTTAGTGATTCCCTCGCCCGATAGATTACAGCACTAAACTGTGATCACATCATTGGTCTGTATTATTTATACTGAATGTCGCAGAGTGAATATAATTTATTTGTTGTAAATATAAAGCAGAACTTCTGCGGTAAATTTCAATTCTATAAGTACCACTTCAGTAGATATGAAAGTTTAACCAATATTATTGGATTGCTGCAACCAGATTAAACTGGCGCCTCACAACAAGGAAACTGAATCTAACGTAAATTGTTGTGTTGGACGGTACATCCACATACGGCTGGGGGACATCACCAATCATAAGGAAAATAATGGAAACAAAGAGCTTTCTCAGATACGCGGTATTGCAAGTTCTGAGACGATGTTCTTCTATGTGAATCTCATCATACCAGCCATGAGCCACGATCCATTCTGTGGGGAATCTCAACCACGGGACATGGTTTTACTTCAGAAATCTCACGTGTATTGCCCAGCTAAACCTCGTGAAGCAAAACTGAGAAGAGGTAGGTTCAATTCCCACCTCAGCCATCTTGGAAGTGGTTTTCCGTGGTTTCCCACTTCAATTCCAAGCAAATGTCGGAATGGTTCCTAACTTAAGGCCACGGCCGCCTACTTCCCAATCCTCAACTGTATTTCAAATATAAACACTAATACATCCATCACAAAAATTACGAGCCTTACAGTAGTCGCATATGATGTGCTACATCTGATATAGAAGAAACCTCACGTGAAATTGTTGATACACCGGTATTTCATACTATTATTGGCACAAATATTAATCTATCGTAAAAGGGGGTGTTTTACAGATATTGTAGTTTATAATACGGAACTCATTTTATTAGATGATTTGTAGTTTCCACCAGCACTAGCCTAAATAAAGAATACGATATGGATCAACTAGATTACCGGTAATAGACGCGACACCGCTCATAACCTTGAATTCCTTATAAACAGGTCCTCTTCATTCAGAGACCAACACGTAATTTCATATGGATTCTGTTAAAATGAGTCATACTGATATGATAAATATCGTTTAAAATCATCATCTGGTAGAAAAATATCTACCCCGTCCGGGATTCGAACCCAAGATCTCTAGATTTACATTCATAAGCACTATCCCCACGGCTATTTCGACTACGCAAAGTTCGTGCACAAGATGGTGACTTATTTCCACGTTCCAATAATACTGCATTACGGAATTAAGTTTCATTTATATTTTGCTTGTTTCGGTAATGTTCCAGCGTGAAATTGAGTTTAAAATGCCTTATGAATAGGCCCTCTTGTGAGTAAAGAGAATGTATTCAGTAATAGGTCATGAAGCCTTGCTCAATTCTCGTATAACCACAACGATTATATTATATTGATGACTGCATTACCGTTATGTGGGTTAATATTTGAATAGCCATTGTGCAGAAACATAATACCGGCAATGCCGACTACTTACAATGTTTGATATTAAGGCATTTTACCATTTAAATACTGATACGAAGACTTCAAACATGTGCCATGTCATTTGTTTCAATCAATTGACACCAGAGTTCACATGAGCGTTTTCCGTTCAGTATGTCATATACATTCCACATGGCCGAGAGTACGTCATGGTATCAATATCAGACACCGCGCGCTCATTTTTTTCTCGTACCACTGCCAGCTGGGTCTTACCACTGCCCGCTGGATCGATCGATCGAGCGGGCAGTGCATACTTCCGTTTTCCACCACTGCCAGCTAGTACACTTCCGTTCGATCTATCGAGCGGGCAGTGCTTACTTCCGTTCGATCCACCACTGCCAGCTCGATCGTTCCGATCCACTTCCGTCCCCAATTTTCAAAATCACTCCCACAAAACTATCCAGCAACCGAGCGGAAAGATGTTACACATCAATAATACACACACACACGTACACGGGGCTGTATGACCAAGATGTCGTAAAGCCCCTATATAAATCAAAAACAACTACTTCATTACCCAGGAATTGGACGCAATACGACTTGGTGAGAGGCAAACCACTTGAACCATTACACCCCCTTCCCCTTCAATTGAGTATCAATTGAGTCAGATAATACTCTGGATCTGTTTATTTCCGCCTTGTAGCCTTATATTCCTTTGTATTATACATTTTTGTCTTCATATTTGACTCTCAACTATAAACACCAACTCTCTATCTGCACATGCGTTTATTTCTGGTGGTAATTCGTTTCATTTGTAATGAATTACGGCTGAGTTTTAGTTCAACATAATTGCGACAATCGTAGCATTTACCTTTTGTTGAAATGAATACCAAGGGAATGCCATTTATCTGTGCAGACTGGATCACTTGATGAAGGTACTGCGTCAGTCTTAGAATCCCAAATGGAAGAAAATTGCGTCGTGTGAACTCAAGTTGGTGACCACTCAGATTCCCATTGCTCCGAGAAGATGGACACTATCGACATGCTACGGAGCTTTCTCTGAAAGGTCCATATGCCTGCTAGTGCTTGAGAGAGAATGCAATCGCAGTGGCTCGAGATAAGAAACTAGAGTGGCCGTATCTTGTAAAGTTGACGTTATATGCTCTGGGCTCTATGACGGCAAAGTGGTTTCCCGTAACCGAGAATATTATTCTCGTTCAGAAGTAGGTGAGCCATGTGGGTCTTCAGAAAGTCTCATCTCTCCTTTTCTCTCTCAATCATACATATACACTATCTCAAAAGCATCATTCTGTTGAGACTAGTCTAAGATCTATCATTTGTAAATTCACATTGTATGCCATGTTAAGGGAACTATTCCAAAAGAATGGTATAAGCGGAGCCACAACTTCCGTAATTCTTGATTTCAGGGTTGTTTAAAGAACATAAGGATATCCGCAATAAACACGGATTTTTAATATATAATCAGTGACACTACACTTTAGGTTGTCACAGTGGGTTCCAATGTTATTTATTTACCGAGTAGAATGACAGTCGAATTCATATTCTTGTAATGAAGTGGCTTTACCGTCTAATTTATAAATTGTACATATTCTATTACATTTAATATCCTACAATAATATTTCCCTCCAAAAATATGTCACATACCAATGACTGCTATAAATTGCATTGTACTCACATATCTGACACCTTCCCCGTTGAACGTTAGTGAAGGTTTAACGTACAATGTATACCGCGTGATTCAGCAGCCCCTTCCAATATCGTTTGCTGCAACCCAACTAACGAGTGTTGGCAGGAAGGTTGATAATACATTATTTTCGTGCATCCCGAATCCTACAAATGCACTGCAAGCATATCTTGCAAACGTTACTGAATCCTACTAGGTTTTTTTCCTGATGTGACTACAGACTAAGACGAGGGGAATATAATAATGTTTTGTATCGTTTGCGAGATAATGCTTGCAGTGCATTGGTAACATACGGGATGCAGGCAGAGAAATATCGACCATCCTGCCAACACATCCTAGTTAGGTAGCAGCAAACGATATCGGAAGGGGCTGCTGAATCACCCGGTATTAGGTAAATAAGCCAGGCTCAGGCTTTTGTTTCATATAATGAATTTATTGACCCCTGAGTTTCTCATTTACTAAGTTGCATGCTTTGATTCTTTGGGTGTTGGATTTGAAGCTTTGCTTTGATCGGTGCGTCATTATTAAGAGCTCTGGAAGATTTTGAATAGCGAAGGTCTTTATTATGTAAAGTCAACAAGGAGAAGAAATATATTGATCACAATTTGAGTCTAATGCGATAAACAGAGCCTAATGAGTTCTAAAAAGCAAGTTAATTTCATTCTTATTATGAGTAAAGGTCCAGGTGTTCCGGCAGGTTCAGAAAACTTAATTATTTCAAAATCTTTACTCCGAAAAGTATTGAAGTTTGTTGCATGAATGAGGTTTGAAGAATAAACTAATTTAAAATGCATCATGTCATAGCGATAAGCAAGAATGTGGCTCAAATCAAATGTAAGTTATTAGTCTGGCATATTTAGCCTACCTCCTAATGTCCCCCAACCGATGCTGGACAAAACTGTTATGTCCTAGCACAAATAATGAATTATTTATTCAGACAGGATTGAGGGTGTGAAAATAAAATGGTCTATGTTCTAAAACAAGAGCAAATCTTCAAACTCGAGGAGTAGAAAGCTGATCCATGGCTCTGCTCAGATTTCCATCGACTTCTTTCCGTTGTTGTTTTTGTTGCTTCATTTGCGCTCAGGAACTATAAGACTCTTCCCATGTATTGAGTGAGGTTAATGATTGACGATAGATGCTTTTGAGATGTCTGTACTAGTGTATAACAGGCTACCCGTCGAGAACTAAGTACACAATGCAGACATCTAAGGTTCGACTTCATCCTCTTACACAGGGTAACTAATAAGGGTGTACTATATTGTTTTCACTTTATTGTTTTCTACCCAAATGAAGTACAACATACATAAAATTGTTACGTCCATATTCTCTACATAATCACCTTGTTACTTAATGCACTTTTATGTTCGACCCTAACTATTATGTGTCAGAAAACTGTATCATAATGAGGCTCATTATAACACTATTTTTCATTATGAAACAGTTTATCCCACCAATCAGAGCTCTAGAAACAGTTGTGTGACCAATTAGATAAGGATACCTTCGCGCATGCGCTCAAAATCCAACATGTCTACATAAATTACCGAAATTTCGCCGTCCATATGTTCGCGTAAATAAACTGGTGAATATGAGACAAGAAATGGCACTGTACCTTAATATCCCCAAAATCAATATCTACACAGCGCGTGGTTTTGAAACGACTTCGGTGACAGTTTTACTGAATACTGGAGCACAATTTGAATATATGGCATTGAAGCACACAGAGCGCATGCGTCGGTTGTCCAGTGAGCTTGGAAAACAGAGATATACTACCCACCGCAGCACCCGATCACAACATTCTAGTGACTGAACAGATATTTATGAATATTTATGTTAAAACATATAATAAAGTTATAATTATCGTCGAACATAAACAGTCGTATGCAACTCGCCTATAATGGTAATTAAGACACTTGTATGGAAATTATAAAACTCGCATACGCTCGTTTTATAAAAATACTTGTGTCTTAATTAGAGCCATTATAGGCTCGTTGCATAATGTACTATTGCCATCGACGTGTCAGTCTCTCCAGACCTTCCCGAAACGATTCTTTCGGAGTGCTGCGTACCCATGCCTTGACAGCTGTGTCCAGTTCTGCGAAACGGCGAACACAGAGGTGAAAACCACTTGGTGCCAAGTCGGGAGAGTATGGTGGGTGTGGCAGCTCCGTGAATCCCATTTAATCAATGGCAGCGGTGGTCTCTCTGCTAGTGATGGGGCGGGCATTGTCATGTTGCAGAAGCACACCTTAAGCCCATTTTCCTGGTCGCTTAGTTTGAATGGCACGACGTAAGCGCTTAAGGGTTGTCACATTTGAGTCGACAAGTTACAAAACTCGTTTAATCCACTTGTGAATAAGAATCATTTTCATGAGAAACGTTTCTCTGGACTTTGCCTCACGTATCTTTTGTGTTTGTTGTTTTCCACTTTTTGCTTTGTATTTTTGGTTTATGGTTTTGTGTTTGCTTTTGAATTTGATTTGCTTTTCTTTCTTGGTTTTGTGATTGTTTTCTGCTCTTGATTTTTTGAATTTTGCCTATTGCTTTATATTTCCTGTTTTTTGTGTTCTGCTTTTGCTTTTGTTTTTAAATTTTGCTTTTTGCTTCATTTTTTGTTTGTTTTGGTTTTGTGTTTGTTTTCTGCTTTTGCTTTTTGATTTTGCTTTTTGCTTTATTTTTTTGTTTTTTGCTTTTGCTTTTGTTTTTGAATTTTGCTTTTTGCTTCGTCTTTTTTGTTTTGGTTCTGTGTTTGTTTTCTGCTTTTGCTGTTTTTAAACTTTGTTTTTTGCTTTGTGTTTCTTTTTTTTTGTTTTCTGATTTTGCTTTTGTGTTTGAATTTTGCTTATTTCTTCGTGCTTTTTGGTTTTGGTTTTGTGTTTGTTTTCTGGAAAATTAAAATAAAACACAACAAAATAAAACAAAATAAACAAAACAAAATCAAAATAAAACAAAATAAAGAAAACAAAAACAAAAACAAAATAAAGCAAGACAAAACAAAAAATAAAACAAAACAATTTAAAACAAAATAAAACGAAATAAAGTAAAACAAAACAAAGTAAATAAAAAAGTTACGAGCCTTCAGTAGTCGCATATGAGACAGGATAATTTCCATCCCTCCAAAAATAGAACTTAGCAAACAAATCACGGAAGTACAAGCACTAGAGAAGATTCGTAAACAAGCTGCCAAGGAAGAAAAGAGAATCAAAGGGAGGAAATTCAGACAGCCTCTAAATGTAAAACTCTTGTTCATATCAGGGAAATTTACTAGTTGATACTATGGCCCGTTCAGGATTGTAGAAAGCTATAAAAAATTACGAGCCTTACAGTAGTCGCATATGATGTGTAACATCTGACATAGAAGAAACCTCACGTGAAATTGTTGATACACCGGTATTTTATACTATTATTGGCACAAATATTAATCTATTGTAAAAGGGAGTGTTTTACAGATATTGTAGTTTATAATACGGAACTCACTTTATTAGATGATTTGTAGCTTCCACCAGCACTAGCCTAAATAAAGAATACGATATGGATCAACTAGATTACCGGTAATAGACGCGACACCGCTCATAACCTTAAATTCCTTATAAACAGGACCTCTTGATTCACAGACCAACACGTAATTTCATATGGATTCTGTTAAAATGAGTCATATTGATATGATAAATATCGTTTAAAATGATAATCTGGTAGCAAAAATATCCACCCCGTCCGGGATTCTAACCCGAGATCTCTAGATTCACAGTCACAAGCGCTAACCCCACGGCTATTTTTACTACGAAAAAAAATGTGCACAAGATGGCGACTTATTTCCCCGTTCCCATAATGCTGCATTACGGAATTAAGTTTCATTTATATTTTGCTTGTTTCGATAATGTTCCTGCGTGAAATTGAGTTTAAAATGCCTTATGAATAGGCCCTCTTGTGAGTAAAGAGAATGTATTCAGCAATAGTTCATGAAGGCTTGCTCAATTCTCGTATAACCATAACGATTATATTATATTGATGACTGAATTACCGTTATGTGGGTTAATATTTGAATAGCCATTGTGCAGAAACATAATACCGGCAATGCCGACGACTTACAATGTTTGATATTGAGGCATTTTACCATTTAAATACTGATACGAAGACTTCAAACATGTGCCATGTCATTTGTTTCAATCAATTGACACCAGAGTTCGCATAAGCGTTTACCATTCAGTATGTCATCTACATTCCACATGGCCGAGAGAACGTCATGGTATCAATTTCCGACACCGCGCGCTCATTGTTTCTCTTACCACTGCCAGCTGGATCTTACCACTGCCAGCTAGATCGATCGATCGAGTTGGCAGTGCGTCTTACACTTCCGTTCGATCCACCACTGCCAGCTAGCACACATCCGTTCGAGCACACTTCCGTTCGATCGAACGGAAGTGTGCCAGCTGGTGCCACCTCGATCGTTCCGATCCACTTCCGTCCAATTTTTCAAAATCGCTCCCACAAAAATATCCAGCAACCGAGTGGAAAGATGTTACACGTCAAAAACAAAACAAAATTAAATTAAATTAAACAAAACAAAATAAAACAAAATAAAATAAAATAATTAAATAAATGTCGCCTCCGTAGCGTAGCGGTCAGCATGGTTAGCTGCCGCCCCGGAGGTCCTGGGTTCGATTCCCGGCTCTGCCACGAAATTTGAAAAGTGGTATGAGGACTGGAACGGGGTCTACTCAGCCTCGGGTGTTCCAAATGAGTAGAGGGGGTTCGATTCCCACCTCAGCCATCCTCGAAGTGGTTTTCCGTGGTTTCCCACTTCGTCTTCGGGCAAATGCCGGGATGGTACCTTCTTCAAGGCCACGGCCGCCTCCTTCCCTCTTCCTTGTCTATCCATCCTGACCATCCATTACCTTCCCTCATGAGGCCCCTGTTCGCTTTGCAGGTGAGGCCGCCTGGGCGAGGTGCCAATCACACCTCACCAGTTGTATCCACTCCGATTAGATGTTCCCAGCTCTAGGACACTGCCCGTAGAGGCGGTAGTGGTGAGTTCCCTCGCTGAGTCCGTGGGTTCCACCAACCTGGAGGGTAAACGACTAAGAAAGAGAATAAATAAATAATTTTACAACATGATCCTTATTCACAAGTGGATTAAACGAGTTTTGCAACTGGACGACTCATTTGCTGCACTGTTAATCGTGACCCCCAATTCCAGCCAGTCCATGAGCATGATCCCCTTCGTGTCCCAGAACACTGTCGCCATTCGCTTGCCAACTCATGGCACTGTTTGACATTTCTTTGACGGTGGACTGCCCCTATGCTTCCATTGCATGGATTGTTTCGTTTGTGGCTCATGGTAATGGTGCCATGTCTCATAACCAGTCACAAGCCTAGCCATGAAGTCGGCTACGGCCAAGGCTACTAAACTACAGAGGTTGCCTCAATATGGAGCTCTTTGGCGAGGGGACCGCGGAGAGAAGAGAAAGGACGTGACGTCACTAGCTTCGTCGTAGCGCGCGAGGCGCGAGATATGCTAGGAAAGTCAACTTTCCACACATTATATTGTATGGATTGCAGTGGTTTAAACATGTGTTTTAAGCCCTTTTGTTTATAATCATGCCAGGCCAAAGATGTGCTGTGGCAGTTTGTCACAGTTATTATCAAGTTGGAAATGACGTGTCGTTTTTCACGATGTCAAAAGACGCTTGCCTTCGCAATCAGTGGATTGCTGCATGTAAGCGAAAAGATCATTTCAACCCTCAAACAAGTAGTACATGTTCCCACCACTTTAAGAGTGAAGACTTTGAATTAGACTACAGGACTGAATGGCTTAATATAAAGCCAAGATTTCCAAGGAATCTAAATCCAAATGGTTAGTAAGCCTAGCTGGCATACTCTTAAGTTTTGATGACCTGCTAGAATGATTTTAAAAATGTTAATATTTTTGACATATTTCGTATATGGTATTTTAGTGGTTGATCACTTTTGTGATACTTTCAATGTTTAGCTTGGCCCATTTGTCGGTCAAATTTTATTTCTTGTTACTGAGATCCCCGAATGGTAATTATTTCTTTACAAATGTTAATTGCTTAAACCATATGCATAATCTTGTTATCAATCACTTATTCATAGATATTATAGTTCTCACCTCGAGTGTTACAGTCGCTCGCTACCTCAGGCGTCCTCACTCCCGACATACAGGGCTTCTACTGGTTGATCCATTGTCCGCTGAGTAGTGCCGACTGACGTCACCCTGACTTTCGTTCGACCAATGGCAGGTCTTTGTCTGGTCGGGCGATCTCCAAACTTCGAGAGAGTTCCATGGTCCCTATTTAAGACGCCGCTTGCTGGCGTTCTTCACCACTTCTGATCCACCACTTCTGATCAATCATCACTTTGGATCACTTCAACCTGCTGGTCACCGCTACTGCATCTCATGACACCATCGCTGATATCTACGCTACCGAGCAGTTACGTCACAAGATCTGCACCATGACGTATTGCTCAAGATGGCAAGAATAATTGCCAGCCGCTGTACTCTTCACCTTCACCTTAGAGAGGATACTTGGAATCGTCTTTCGAAATATTGCTGGATCATCTCTTGGAAACTATAAAATGTCATTCCTGCGCAAGAAAAGAAGAGAGAGTTGACATTTTATCGATGGTGCACATATCTCTAGGCCATGTACGCCTCCTTCCGAGAAAACCGTGAGGACTTTTAAACTAACATTTATGCTAGCTGGAACTTTTTAAGGAGCTGGCTCTTCAACCCTCTTCAAAGATAAGTTTAATTTTATGAAGAGTTTATATCATACCAGTTATTTTACACTCTTAATTATTTTTTATGGTTCTCTCTTTTTATAAAGTGCACTATTTTCTGTTGCCTCAACCCCGGGAAACATATTTGTTGCACCCTGGATCCCTATACAAGTTTAATATTGTGGATTTTACATTAACAATTTTTGTTCATTGTGTTTCAACACTAATTCACATTGTACGTTTCAGCTTAAGGCGCATGTTCAGCAGAGGAGGAGAGAAACGTAAGCTAAGCCGGTTTCTTCCGCATCAGACTAAACCTTACTACCTAGCAAGCTGTCATCTTCTGGCTTCCAGTACTCGAAGTCACAATATTGACGTGAGTAACAAACAATTTTTGACATGCCTAACCTTGATGAAAAACTCAGCAACGTCAGAGCCTCTTGTAAGGGCAAGCTCACACGGTTTCGTACTTTCTTAACGGAGCTCGAACCCCAAGAGCGTAATCTTGACATAATTTCGCAGAGGCTTAAGAATTATGAACAAGCCTTTGAGAAATATGATGAGATACAATGCAGTATAGAAACTTAGCATCCGGACCAGCAAAGTGATAGGTTGGAAGTTGAAAAATTATACTATCAGGGATTTTCTGAAGCTAAACAGCTTATTAGGGCTTTAACTTTAAAAGAAAAACAAGAAGATCAAACTTCTGCAGAATCTTCTACATCTTCTTCACGCATTATATTACCCAAATTAGAAATACCCAAATTTACTGGTAAAGACATAGAATGGGAACCATTTTTTGAATTATTCAATTCTTTAGTACATGAGAATACTTCTATACCAGTAATACAAAAATTTCACTACTTGCGTCTGGCAGTTCAAGGCAACGCACTTAACCTGATTCAAGCACTTTCTTTGACCAGTGATAATTATGAAGTTGCTCTGAATCTTCTTAAGGATAGATATGGGAACATTCGTTTATCTATTCAACGCCATATACAAAGCTTATTCGAGTTACCTAACGTGCAAGCAGATAACAGTTTATCACTTCGTAAGTTGATTGACACTGCAGAGCTACACGTCAGAGCATTGTCCAATTTAAACCAACCTGTAAATCACTGGGATTTATTTCTAGTTCACCTCATTTCTGCAAGATTGGATGCAAATACATTAAAAGCGTGGGAAACAGAACTTTCCCAGAATTTGCAATGCACTTATGAGGCGATTATTAACTTTTTGAAGGCCAGAAGCCAAGTCTTTTCCGCCATAGCTAATCAAAAAACTAGTAGTTCAGATTCAAAAGCCTTCTCAAAACATAAGGTTAGCAGTTCTAATCAAAGAATTTTAAGATCACAGGCTCTTCCTGTTGATGCTCGGTCACCTAACCAAATGCAAACGTGCGGTCTGGGTCAGCAATCGCATACTTTATACAATTGTGATGAATTTAAATCTTTATCAGTAGATGAAAGACGAAAGTTCATTACGAATAAAAAACATTGTTTCAACTGTTTGTCAGGAACGCATATGTTAAACAATTGCCGTTCACAACGTTTATGCTTTCATTGTAAGGCTAGACACCATTCACTTTTGCACAGACATGAAAGACCATGGTTATCAGGACCAAGCAGTTCCAATACTAAGTTTAATTCGGAGACTTCTCAAAATAGTGCGCAGTCGTATGCTCAAAGTTCTACCTCGCTTGGCAAAGTCCAGGTTTTATTATCTACCGCGCAGGTTCTATTGAAAAATTCTCACGGAAAATGGGTATCTGTCAGGGGATTATTGGACAATGCCGCTACCAACAATTTTATTAATGAATCGTTGGTACAAAAGTTAGGCCTTCCAAAACATCCTACCTCAATAGAGGTTACAGGAATAAACTGCCATAAATCGCAATCCTTAAGCTTTGCTAAAGTGGATCTGAAGGACTCTAATAATCTTGGTACGCAGTTGCAATTAGATTGTTTGATTATCAAGTCTATAGGCAACAATATTCCTGGCACTTCTTATCCTATTCAAAGTTGGAATATCCCGAATTTTGTCCAGCTAGCTGACCCTCATTTCAACAGAGCTTCACCCGTAGAGCTTCTTTTCAGCTCAAGCGTATTTTGGCAATGTCTTCATTCCAATAAAGTAAAAATTGCTCCTAATGTTTTCTTCCGCGAAACTGATTTTGGTTGGATTGCTACTGGCCAAATATACCGTAATCCTATTCAAACTGTATCGAATTGTTATTTTGTTGGTACCGATTTGAGCCAAGAGCTAACCAAGTTCTGGGATCTTGAGAATGTTCAGGCTACTTCTTCTTCTTCTTCTAACGAAATTTGTGAAAAGTTATATAAGGAAACCACTGTCCGTAATGCTGAAGACAGATTTATAGTAACTCTTCCACGTATTCCCAATCCTCCCGCCATTACGGGCTCGCATTCCAGAGCACTTAGGGCACTATTTGCTATTGAAAATCGGTTCAAACAAGATGCTTCTGTCAAAACTCAGTATGCTTCCTTTATGGAGGAATACGAATCATCCAATCACATGGAGGTAATTTCTAAATCAGAAGAAATTGACCATCCTTTAAATGAAATAGTTTATCTAAATCATCACCCGGTATGGAAAAATTCCATAACACAAGACAATGTAAGAGTAGTTTTCAATGGCTCATCACCAGATTCCAATGGAATCTCTTTAAATGATACCTTGCAATGTGGTCCCGCGATTCAAACAGATCTCACCTCTGTTTTGCTTAATTTTCGAAGGTTTCCTATTGCTGTAATCTCAGATATTAAGCAGATGTACCGGCAGATTCTCGTAAATTCTGAGCAGCAAGATCTGCAAAGAATATTGTGGCGCGATGAGAGTTCCAAACCCATAAAGATATTTAGATTGAAGACTGTGACATATGGCCTGAAGCCTTCAACCTTTCTTGCGATTCGGTCTCTCCACATGTTAGCCGAGCAAGATGGTCATCTGTATCATCCTTTGGCCTCTGAGTCAATAAAAACGGCATTTTATGTCGACGATTTCTTGTGCTCTTTCCCTAATATTTCTGAAGCGCTCCTTGTGTGCGAAGATTTGAAATCCCTACTCCTAGGAGGTGGTTTTCCGCTCCATAAATGGACTTCAAATTCCACTGAATTTATATCAAAATTTTCATCAGAGGTCCCAGTTGATGAATTTGTTGCCATTCCTACTGATGAAGCAGCCGTAAAAGCATTGGGTGTTTTTTGGTGTCCTTCTTCTGATACCTTCTCTTATCAGGTACATCTGTCAGAATCTCCCCCTGTAACTAAGAGACAAGTTCTGTCAGAAATCGCAAAGATCTTTGATCCTTTGCAATATATTGCTCCTATAGTTATTGTTGCAAAAATGTTCTTGCAAAAGCTTTGGTCATTAAAATCAGACTGGGATGAAAATCTCCCCCTTCCTCTTGTAGAAGAATGGTTAGAGTATCGCAGCAGTTTGCTGGATCTCTCCAAGGTTTCTATACCCCGCCCTTTAATTTCTAATCCCTTATACCAGCAGTATGACCTGCATGTACTTTCTGATAGTTCAGAACGGGCTTATGGCTGTTGTGCATACATAGTAGGACGTTCCTCAGCTACTTTCCCTGGATTTTCTAATTTAGTGTGCGCTAAATCAAAGGTTGCTCCACTTAAAACAGTATCATTGCCGAGATTAGAATTATGCTCTGCTTTAATGGCAACAGAATTAGCTACTAAACTAAATGTCAGTTTAAAGTTAAAATTTTCCCGCACATTTTTTTGGAGCGATTCTTCTATTGTATTAGCTTGGATTTCCAAGCCTTCTTCTCATTGGAATACCTTTGTGGCAAATCGCGTTTCTAAGATTCATGAAGTCTCTCATTCTGACCAATGGAGACATGTTCCTAGCCGTGAAAACCCCGCGGATATAATATCACGTGGTTGCACGCCTAAAAAATTGATTTCTTCAGACCTGTACTGGAATGGTCCTCCTTGGCTAAGTCAGGAATCATCTTGCTGGCCTCGCTTAGCTAATCAATTTGCAGAAGAAATACCTGATGCCCGTAATGACCCTGTCACGTCGCATCTTACTTCTACTTCTACTAGCATTTTTCATAGATACTCTTCATTTGATAAATTGATTCGTGTAGTGTCTTATATCTTCCGATGGAAATATTTAGTAATTGATCAACCATTGAAGCCTCAACCCTTTCTCTCCAGAGTCGAGTTAGAATTTGCTACTTGCAAGATTTTGTTACTTGTTCAGCAGGAAGTATTTGCTCCTGAAAAGCAAGCTCTTATAAGTGGTAAAGATTTACCCAAGTCTAGCAGGCTTTCACCACTCACTCCTTTTCTAGACCAGGACGGCATAATACGTGTGGGTGGAAGATTAGCTATGTCTAGTTGTGAGGATGGGAAAAAGCATCCCATCATCCTTCCTTCAAAGCATCCTATCACTACCCTTATAATAAAAAAGTTTCATTATAAACACCTTCATGCTGGCACTCGCACCTTGCTCTGTCTAATTCGTGAACTCTACTGGATCATCAATGGCGTTCATGAGGTTTCTTCTGTTGTCAAAAAGTGTATACCTTGCTTCAAGGTTAAACCAAGGCCCGCCACGCAGATTATGGGTAATTTGCCTCCATTTCGTTCAGAACCTAGTAAGCCCTTCGCTCTTACTGGGATCGATTACGCAGGTCCTTACGTATATCAGACCAATCCCTCTTCATCTAAGCGCAAAATCTTAGGTAAACTCTACATCTCGTTATTTGTATGTATGGTGACGGGAGCTATCCACCTTGAGTTGGTTACGAACGCTTCTGTATCCTACTTTTTGGCCGCCTTTTCTAGATTTGCTGCTAGAAGGGGTGTTCCATCTGAAGTTTTTTCAGATAATGCAAAAATTTTTGTAAGCGCTTCTGATCTCTGGAAAAAAGTGTTAAGCTCCCCTTCTGCTAATGAAAAAATTTCCAACTTTTCCTATTCTAAAAGTTTCAAATGGCATTTCACCCCGCCTTATGCTCCCCATCATGGGGGCCGTTGGGAGTCCTGCATCAAACTTACTAAAAGACAGCTTAAGAAAACTCTTGGTCCTACCATACTTTCTTATGAGGAATTCAACTCTTTAATTATTCAAGTTGAAGGTATTGTAAATTCCAGTCCTCTGACCCCTCTTTCAAACGATCCTAAGGATCTTTTACCTTTAACACCCAGTCACTTCCTGATTGGCTGTTCGCTTGCTGCTACTCCGCCTTTGCTGGTTCGACGCTGTGATCCTAACTTGCCTATCTTTTGGAGAAAAGTAGAATCTTTGCGCTGTTCTTTTTGGCGCCGATGGAAGTTAGAATATCTCAGCTTGCTAAATAGGCGTGAGAAATGGCGGCTTCCTCAACCAGATTTACGAGTGGGGGACATGGTTCTTCTTCGGGACCCATCTCCGCCTCTCGTGTGGAACCTAGGTAGAGTTATTCACTGCCACTTTGGCCGTGATAAACGCGTCAGAGTTGTTGATGTTTTAACTAGTAAAGGTCGTTATACTAGACCCATCTCTGCTATTTCTGTTTTGCCTTTCGAGTCTTAGTTTCTCCTCGTCTGTTATCCATGTTTTGCTTTGACTGATTCTTTTGTTTGTTTTCATTCGGAGTTCTCGGAGCATGATCACTTTTGTGATACTTTCAATGTTTAGCTTGGCCCATTTGTCGGTCAAATTTTATTTCTTGTTACTGAGATCCCCGAATGGTAATTATTTCTTTACAAATGTTAATTGCTTAAACCATATGCATAATCTTGTTATCAATCACTTATTCATAGATATTATCGTTCTCACCTCGAGTGTTACAGTCGCTCGCTACCTCAGGCGTCCTCACTCCCGACATACAGGGCTTCTACTGGTTGATCCATTGTCCGCTGAGTAGTGCCGACTGACGTCACCCTGACTTTCGTTCGACGAATGGCAGGTCTTTGTCTGGTCGGGCGATCTCCAAACTTCGAGAGAGTTCCATGGTCCCTATTTAAGACGCCGCTTGCTGGCGTTCTTCACCACTTCTGATCCACCACTTCTGATCAATCATCACTTTGGATCACTTCAACCTGCTGGTCACCGCTACTGCATCTCATGACACCATCGCTGATATCTACGCTACCGAGCAGTTACGTCACAAGATCTCCACCATGACGTATTGCTCAAGATGGCAAGAATAATTGCCAGCCGCTGTACTCTTCACCTTCACCTTAGAGAGGATACTTGGAATCGTCTTTCGAAATATTGCTGGATCATCTCTTGGAAACTATAAAATGTCATTCCTGCGCAAGAAAAGAAGAGAGAGTTGACATTTTATCGATGGTGCCCATATCTCTAGGCCATGTACGCCTCCTTCCGAGAAAACCGTGAGGACTTTTAAACCAACATTTATGCTAGCTGGAACTTTTTAAGGAGCTGGCTCTTCAACCCTCTTCAAAGATAAGTTTAATTTTATGAAGAGTTTATATCATACCAGTTATTTTACACTCTTAATTATTTTTTATGGTTCTCTCTTTTTATAAAGTGCATTTTTTATGTTAAGCTCAACTTTTCTCCAATCAAGCAAGCTTGTTTCATGGACCTTTCTTTAATCTGGGTTTCTGTTATCAGGCCCTCACACTTTGCTACATTTATAATTGTTCATTTCTGTGATAAGCACTTAAGTGCAATTGGTTTATTCATTA
Source organism: Meconema thalassinum (assembly GCA_946902985.2). NCBI lineage: Eukaryota > Metazoa > Arthropoda > Insecta > Orthoptera > Tettigoniidae > Meconema > Meconema thalassinum. The sequence continues at coordinate 800,321,259 of OX336389.2, read as the reverse complement.
TAAATTTATTATTAGGAATAAAAATTGTTAATGTATTGCTCCTTATATTGGTTTTCTAGTCACGTATTTCATGCCCACTACCCCGCTCCGCTTCAGTCTAATTTTCTTGACCACAGTAGTTATTTTGTCCAGGCTTTCGCCTGATGCGTTTCGTTCTCCCGTATGGGGAAGTTTTAGGGCAGAATTATCTTCTCCAGTGGTTGGAGCACTAGCTTTCAAAATACAATGGCTGTATTATCAAATCATAAATTTAAACGGGAGGGATAGCTTAATATTTATTTAAAAAAACACTTGCTACATTACCACATACATCCCACTTGAACTTTGTTGTTCTCATATTACTTCCAGCTGTGCCAACGCTACATTTAACTCCAAATCACACCAGTATAGGAGAGTCATCATCAAGGAAGCAAATATTAATAAAAAGAGACTGACAGTCAGTCTGAAAGACTGAACTTTATATAATTTTAAATGCTAGCAGCCGAGTACCAAGAAGGCAGTGCGAGAACAGAGTTTGAAGATTCTATTTTGTTTCTTCACTGCCTACTTGATTGTTCTCGCACTGCCTTCTTGAAACTCTCTTCTCGCGCTGCCTTCTTGGTACTCGGCTGCTACATCGTACTATGACGACACACACTTCAGTGCATTCTCGGTACATTTCGTCCCGTCACCTTAACGTAACGCCAGACCTCAGCGTAACGACGAAGTCGACAAGATCATTTAAAATGATAAAAGGAACCAGAGGACATTGTTTCAAGATCTACTCAGAGAAGAGAGTGGACAACATTCAGTGAGTGAATCAGAAGCACCACTTCAAACCCAGGCAGATGACAACAGGTATGCAATTCTTCTTGAGAATTACAACAGGGTTTTAGAAGAAAGTTAGCAGTTAAGAAAGCACTGTTTACAAAATAGAGCACAAATTATTGATTACCAGAAGCAAATTGAGAAACTAGAAAAAACAGTTGAAGAATTATTAGCTAAATTGGGAAAGACCTTTCAGGATTATTGAACCGGCAAGTCATTGGTACATTCTCAGGGGTGCTGAGTAAAAGCCAATTAGATAATACCATCAATAAAAAGAAGCACGTTAAATGGACTTCAGATGATACTTCGACTGCATTTACCATCAGATATTTCAGGAAATGATATTAGATTTACCTCAGGCAAAAGCTACATTACCCTTTACCAGGAATTTCTTCATTGCAGAGATGGGCTTCAAGTTTAAATTTGAGACAAGGGATTCTGGCTGATCTAATTCGTGTAATAGAAGTTACAGGCCACACTATGAATAGTTTTGAAAAAAAAAACAGTTCTCTCATATGATGAAATGAAATTGGCAGCTACATATGATTATGATCAAAAAGAGGATGAAATAGTAGGTCCTCATTCATATCTGCAAGTTATTATGGCTAGAGGACTTTTTTTTCAACTGGAAACAGCCTGTGTACCTCGATTTTGACTTTAAATGACCAAGGATATGACCGAGTGACTATCGAGCTTGACAACGTTGGGTACAATATGGTAGCCTGTGTAAGTGACTGTGGAGGTGGGACCATGGGTTTGTGGAGGGAATTGTCTATCTCAGTGAACTGCTCTTATTACAACCACCCAGTAACTCAACATCCTATATACTTTTTCGCAGATGCACCCCATTAGCTAAAACTTATCAGGAACTGGTTCTTGGATTATGGCTATATTCTAGAAAACGGACAGAAAGTTACCAGTGCTCCTGTGGTAGAATTAGTGAAACAAACCAATTCTGAGATAAACTCGTGCTATAAACTGACACCGAATCTCATAAACTTACAGTGTGATAAAAACAAAAGACAAAATGTTCGACTAGCAGCACAGTTTCTTTCACACACTACAGCTACAGCTTTTAAGCACTACAAACCAGGTCCAGATAAATTACTAGCAGAGGCAACATGGGATTTCATAGAACTTGTAAACCAGTGGTATGATGCTATGAATTCATCCTGTCCTAACCCTACTCTACCAACAAAAATAACCCAGTGTTTACTAATTGAACAGCAAAATATAATTTTGGAGAAGGTGGAAAATTTCATGAGCAATTTTCTTTGCATTGATAAAAATTCTATGCAAACATTCCAGAAAGCAGTCATTATTTCAATAAAATCCCTTCGATTTCTGCACCAACATATGACCGGTAGGCATAATATAAAGTACATCCTCACACATAGGCTAAATCAAGATGTACTGGAAAACCTCTCTTCACAATTGCGGATAGGGGGCGTGGTGGCGCAGTGGTCAAGCTGTATGCCTCTCACCAAGGTGGACCGGGTTCGATTCCCGGTCAATGCATGTGAGATTTTCGAAGTGAAATGCTATGTCCTGTGGTTCGGATTCCACGTAAAAAGGAGGTCCCGTGGCTCATGATTGCGAGATTAACGGTCACGTTAAACTACAAGCTTCCTTCCTTTTTCCTTCACAATTGCGGACCCGTGGTGGCTTACACGATCATCCTTCTCCCCTTGACTGCATTTACAGACTGAGGATAATTATTTTAGGAAAAAATCCGGGAGTAGTTCAAAAGAAAACTAACACTACTGATCCAAATTCAGATGAATATTTAGTTGCTAAAGCACTAAACAAAGCTGTCATAGTGTCTGAATCAAGTAACGTGCTTCCAGAACCAACCTTAGGCAGCAATGTGCAACCAGAGTCCTTCATTGCCAATATCATGAAAACAAAGTGCAGAAGATGGCAAGGCTTATGTTGCAGGTTATGTAGCCCACAAGTTCCAAGATAAATTTCCACAACTTGGGAACTTAACCTATGGAATGCAAACTCAACACGATTATGCATTACCAACCTGGATTAAACACTTGTCATACGGTGGTTTGACCGATCCCTCAGAAACTTGGCTAAAACAGTCCCGCACATTTCAGCAACATTCGTCACATTTCACGGAAAATACGGATTTCAACGAGGCAAGAACGTTCTAGTAAGAACGACAGATTTTGTCTCGAGAGTCGTTCCTGACGTACCGTCTGATGTGGTTGAGGCAGCTGTGAGAACAATTTTCTTCATCAGATTGAAACATTCCAATTCTATTTTGCATAAGAAGGGGTTATTGGAAGTCGCTAACACCCACACCAGCACCACTGATACTGCTACCGATTCTAGGCGAATATCCAAGAAATTCAAGAAGATCACAACATAAAATGTAAGTAGGCTACATTCAGTTATTTTATCACCCATTTACCAATAATTTCATGAGAATAAACTGTTCTTTGCGTACTCAACAACTGATGATGACAGTTTCGTTACGTTCGCCACATGACGTCATTTGCCTTCCGAGCGCAGATTGGTGAGTGAAAATTGAGGCAACATCTGTAGTTTATGAGCACCTTCGATTTTCTAAATTCACTCCAGTTGTGTTTGTGTTTTGTAGACCTACAAATAGACGACAGAGTACCCATGGAGAAGATGCTGAGCATCCTGAGAGATTGTGGTATCGGGGGAAGGCTGCTACATGCAATCAAAAGTATTTATGTTGATAATCAGGCTGCAGTGAAAGTTGGTGGTAGGATGAGTTCTTGGTTCAAGGTTGTTACAGGAGTGAGACACTACTCACCACTACTGGCTATTTTATATATGGACCATTTGCTGAAGGGCATAAACTGGATAGGTGGGATTCAAGTAGGTAGAAACCAGGTAAGCAGTCTGGCCTATGCTGAGGACCTGGTTGTAATGACGGACTCCATTGAAAGCCTAAAAGCCAACATGTTAGAACTTGAATATAAATGTAGGGAGTATAGTATAAGGAATAGCATTTCAAAGATAAAATAATTTGTCACAAATTGCACCTCCGAACTCCCTCTGGTTTAGAAGTTTGAGTTTTGTGAAATATAAACCTTCATTAAGTAAAAATGTAGACTTTCACGACCGGCGTTGAAATAGGAATCTCCGTTTCGCGTGCTTATTGGTCGTGTTTCAAGGACATTTTGTCGTCATGACGTTTCGCTGAATACTGCGTTCAGCATGTTCACAGGTTACACAAAGCGAGGTAAAACAAGTAAACAGAAGATATATAAATAGTCAACAACCCACACATAGAGGCTGCCATAGCAACGGCGTACCACATAAAAGTAATGCATCAAGGACAGGGCTGCTCGTCTGTTGCATCTTCTCATCTACGACGGTCAATAAGGGCAGGCTTGAGGGGATTAAGGACTGGAAGCCAAGCTCTGTTCACACGTTCTGCTTCCTCCTTAAGATTGAAGCTGTTAGTATGCTTCAGGATTTCAATGGCCTCCCTTTGTAGCCTGGCATGATAAGATACCGTGGTGGACAGAACTTCGGTGTCTCCATATCTTATATCGTGACCTGCAAGTAGCGAGTGTGCTGCTACAGTGGATTTATCTGTTTGTCCCAGCCGGCTGTGTCGTTCGTGCTCCTTGAGGCGAGTGGCAATACTTCTTTTCGTTATTCCAATATACTTGGCCACAATCACACGGGATTTTATAAACCCCTGCCGCGGTATGAGGATGTCGCTTATCTTTAGCGGACCTAAACATGTCCTTAATTTTTCGTGTAGGCCTGTATATGGTCTTTATATCATGGGACTCGAGTAGCCTCCCTATTCTGTCCGTGACCTTTTTTATATATGGAAGAAAAGCTCTAGCCAGGGGCTGCTTGTCTCCAATTACCCTTGTAGTTGGACGTCTCGGATGGAGTGCTCGCTGGATATCTTTCTGGCTGTACCCATTCGCGCGTAAGGCCTCGTTGAGGTGTTCAATTTCTTGTTTTAGGCAATGCTTATCACAAATTCTTTTAGCGCGGTCAGCCAGTGTTTTTATAACTCCGTATTTCTGTCGTGGGTGGTGGTTGGACGTCTTATGTAGATATCGGTCAGTATGGGTCGGCTTACGGTAAACTGTATGTCCCAAAGTTAGATCAGCGGTCTTCGTTACCATAACGTCGAGAAACGCGATTTTCTGTTCATTTTCTAACTCCATGGTAAACTGAATGTTCGAGTTCTGGCTGTTAAGATGTTGTAAAAACAGATTTAATTGATCTTTACCATGGCCCCATATTACAAAGGTATCGTCCACGTATCATAGCCACACTTTAGGTTTCAAAGGTGCGGTCTCTAGTGCTATTTGCTCAAATTGTTCCATGAAGAAATTCGCGATCACCGGACTAAGGGGACTGCCCATGGCGACCCCATCAATTTGTTCATAGAAATCACCCTTCCAAAGGAAATAGCTAGCGGTGAGGCAGTGGCGGAATAAGGCGGTGATATCATCAGGAAAAATCCGTGCGATGTACTCCAGGGCTACATTTATAGGTACTTTCGTGAAAAGAGAGACCACGTCAAAACTTACTAGTAAGTCACCAGCTTCTAGTTGAATAGTTTTCAATTTTTCAATGAAATGGCCGGAATCTTTGACGAACGACTGTGTACCGCCGATATGTGGTTGAAGTAAGGTAGGTAAATGTTTGGCAATGCTATAAGTTGGTGATCCAATAGCACTCATGATAGGACGAAGAGGAACATTATCTTTGTGTATTTTAGGTAAACCATAAAGTCTTGGTGGTAAAGCTTCACTTCTGGTGGTTACCTTCTTTACGTTTTCAGGTAGCGAAGATACCTTGATCAGGCCATTTGTTTCACGAAGAATCCGGTTGGTAGGATCTCTCAGTAGTTTGCGGTAGGTACCCGGGTCTAAAAGTTCCAAAACCTTGGCAGTGTAGTCGTCCATGTCCAAGATAACCGTTGCGTTCCCTTTGTCTGCAGGAAGAATGATTATGCTCTCGTCCATGTTGAGAGTCTTTATAGCCTTTCTCTCCTGAGGTGTGAGGTTACTCTGCGGTGCCGGTGCCTTCTTGATTATACGTGAGGCTTCATGACGAATTTCATCTGCTTGTTCAGATGGTAGCTCACGGATTGCCGCTTCAATATTGGCGACAATGTCTTCCACGGGAATCGAAGGAGGGGTCACTGCGTAATTTCCTCCTTTCGCTAGTATAGAGATTTCCCACTCTGACAGGTGGCGATTGGTCAGGTTAACAATTGTCCGTGAGATGTCCAGCGTAGGCGCAGGTACCGGCGCGGGTTGGTCTCTCTGTAACCGCTCAAACTTTTTCTTCTGCCGGATGCTAGACTGTTCAAATGTTGAACGCATAGAGTAGAAGGTGATACGATCTACATTTTCCCAGTCCTGATATGAGAGTGTGCTGCTGATGCGGTAGTGCAGCTGTAAGAGTGCCTGATCTGTAGTAGCGAGCCCCTTACGTGCAAAGCTTATGCGTTCACGTAATAGCGAACGTTCAGTTCGATCATATATTCTATGGGCTCTAGCTGAGGTTAGTGGTCTCTTCATTTTAATAAACTTGGGAATCATACCTGTGTCTCGGCATCGAAGAAGAAACGCGAGTGATGACAGAAGTTGCGACTTTTTCTTCCTTAACCTCTCAAAGCGACGAACTAAGTGTGATATTTCCTCCCCGTAGAGGCGAATTAAGTAAAAATGTAGACTTTCACGACCGGCGTTGAAATAGGAATCTCCGTTTCGCGGGATTATAGGTCGTGTTCCAAGGACATTTTGTCGTCCTGACGTTTCGCTGAATACTGCGTTCAGCATGTTCACAGGTTACATAAAGCGAGGTAAAACAAGTTCAGCATGTTCACAGGTTACATAAAGCGAGGTAAAACAAGTAACCTGTGAACATGCTGAACGCAGTATTCAGCGAAACGTCAGGACGACAAAATGTCCTTGGAACACGACCTATAATCCCGCGAAACGGAGATTCCTATTTCAACGCCGGTCGTGAAAGTCTACATTTTTACTTAATTCGCCTCTACGGGGAGGAAATATCACACTTAGTTCGTCGCTTTGAGAGGTTAAGGAAGAAAAAGTCGCAACTTCTGTCATCACTCGCGTTTCTTCTTCGATGCCGAGACACAGGTATGATTCCCAAGTTTATTAAAATGAAGAGACCACTAACCTCAGCTAGAGCCCATAGAATATATGATCGAACTGAACGTTCGCTATTACGTGAACGCATAAGCTTTGCACGTAAGGGGCTCGCTACTACAGATCAGGCACTCTTACAGCTGCACTACCGCATCAGCAGCACACTCTCATATCAGGACTGGGAAAATGTAGATCGTATCACCTTCTACTCTATGCGTTCAACATTTGAACAGTCTAGCATCCGGCAGAAGAAAAAGTTTGAGCGGTTACAGAGAGACCAACCCGCGCCGGTACCTGCGCCTACGCTGGACATCTCACGGACAATTGTTAACCTGACCAATCGCCACCTGTCAGAGTGGGAAATCTCTATACTAGCGAAAGGAGGAAATTACGCAGTGACCCCTCCTTCGATTCCCGTGGAAGACATTGTCGCCAATACTGAAGCGGCAATCCGTGAGCTACCATCTGAACAAGCAGATGAAATTCGTCATGAAGCCTCACGTATAATCAAGAAGGCACCGGCACCGCAGAGTAACCTCACACCTCAGGAGAGAAAGGCTATAAAGACTCTCAACATGGACGAGAGCATAATCATTCTTCCTGCAGACAAAGGGAACGCAAAGGTTATCTTGGACATGGACGACTACACTGCCAAGGTTTTGGAACTTTTAGACCCGGGTACCTACCGCAAACTACTGAGAGATCCTACCAACCGGATTCTTCGTGAAACAAACGGCCTGATCAAGGTATCTTCGCTACCTGAAAACGTAAAGAAGGTAACCACCAGAAGTGAAGCTTTACCACCAAGACTTTATGGTTTACCTAAAATACACAAAGATAATGTTCCTCTTCGTCCTATCGTGAGTGCTATTGGATCACCAACTTATAGCATTGCCAAACATTTACCTACCTTACTTCAACCACATATCGGCGGTACACAGTCGTTCGTCAAAGATTCCGGCCATTTCATTGAAAAATTGAAAACTATTCAACTAGAAGCTTGTGACTTACTAGTAAGTTTTGACGTGGTCTCTCTTTTCACGAAAGTACCTATAAAGGTAGCCCTGGAGTACATCGCACGGATTTTTCCTGATGATATCACCGCCTTATTCCGCCACTGCCTCACCGCTAGCTATTTCCTGTGGAAGGGTGATTTCTATGAACAAATTGATGGGGTCGCCATGGGCAGTCCCCTTAGTCCGGTGATCGCGAATTTCTTCATGGAACAATTTGAGCAAATAGCACTAGAGACCGCTCCTTTGAAACCTAAAGTGTGGCTACGATACGTGGACGATACCTTTGTAATATGGGGCCATGGTAAAGATCAATTAAATCTGTTTTTACAACATCTTAACAGCCAGAACTCGAACATTCAGTTTACCATGGAGTTAGAAAATGAACAGAAAATCGCGTTTCTCGACGTTATGGTAACGAAGACCGCTGATCTAACTTTGGGACATACAGTTTACCGTAAGCCGACCCATACTGACCGATATCTACATAAGACGTCCAACCACCACCCACGACAGAAATACGGAGTTATAAAAACACTGGCTGACCGCGCTAAAAGAATTTGTGATAAGCAGTGCCTAAGACAAGAAATTGAACACCTCAACGAGGCCTTTCGCGCGAATGGGTACAGCCAGAAAGATATCCAGCGAGCACTCCATCCGAGACGTCCAACTACAAGGGTAATTGGAGACAAGCAGCCCCTGGCTAGAGCTTTTCTTCCATATATAAAAAAGGTCACGGACAGAATAGGGAGGCTACTCGAGTCCCATGATATAAAGACCATATACAGGCCTACACGAAAAATTAAGGACATGTTTAGGTCCGCTAAAGATAAGCGACATCCTCATACTGCGGCAAGGGTTTATAAAATCCCGTGTGATTGTGGCCAAGTATATATTGGAACAACGAAAAGAAGTATTGCCACTCGCCTCAAGGAGCACGAACGACACAGCCGGCTGGGACAAACAGATAAATCCACTGTAGCAGCACACTCGCTACTTGCAGGTCACGATATAAGATATGGAGACACCGAAGTTCTGTCCACCACGGTGTCTTATCATGCCAGGCTACAAAGGGAGGCCATTGAAATCCTGAAGCATACTAACAGTTTCAATCTTAAGGAGGAAGCAGAACGTGTGAACAGAGCTTGGCTTCCAGTCCTTATCCCCTCAAGCCTGCCCTTATTGACCGTCGTAGACGAGAAGATGCAACAGACGAGCAGCCCTGTCCTTGATGCATTACTTTTATGTGGTACGCCGTTGCTATGGTAGCCTCTATGTGTGGGTTGTTGACTATTTATATATCTTCTCTTTATTTGTTTTACCTCGCTTTATGTAACCTGTGAACATGCTGAACGCAGTATTCAACGAAACGTCAGGACGACAAAATGTCCTTGGAACACGACCTATAAGCCCGCGAAACGGAGATTCCTATTTATAAACCTTCATGTTTTATATAAAGAGATTATTATGAATAATAATAGTATTATCCTTTCAAGGGTTCGACACCTTCCATCCCGTCACTGTCCCTATTATCATCATTATCATCATCATCATCATCATTCTCTTCAGAGCTTGATGAATTGCCAATGTTAATGATCATCTCACCCACCGCAATATCCAGAACTCCTTCTCGTGTGTCCAGTCCTCGGGTCGAACCTCGGCGAAACCCTCCCTCGCCAGCTTCTCGACCCACCTCGGTCAAATTAATAGCTCTGTTGTTTCTTGCAACGTACCCTTTTGCTTGAGCCCATATCAATTCTATTGGGTTAATGTGGCAGTGATATGGAAGCAATCTGATAACCTCATGGCCAGACGCTCTAGCCAGTTCATGCACATTGTAGCGACACAGATCTGCCAGGGGTTATCGTCTTGTTTATTTGTTTAAAAGCACTTTATAAACAAATGAATATATGTCCGTTGACTTTTCAAGAAATGCAAGATTTTTCCTGTACTATTGAAACGATTTGGATGGATTTTGTACAAACCACACCTTCTAACTCCCTCTGGTTTAGGAGCTTGAGTTTTGTGAAACATACACCTAAGCGTATATATAGATTATTATCATTGTCGACAAATGATATGCCCATTTTGGCATATAAAAGCGTGTTATTTTGTGATAAATATCTTATGTAATGTTTTTTATGTTAGGGTATATACCGTACATACTTCTTTTCCCACGTAGTATAATTGGGCACAATATTTGTGTTGACTGACTGGATAGCATTCTTTATTAGAACTAGGCAACTTTGAGAAATGGGTTCCATTACTTCAATAGAATTCAGTTGAAACTGGCGCCCGTTCCAATGCATTCTGAATATCATCAGTGAACAAATAAAAGAATAATGTTATGTTTTATCGAAAAGGTAAAATATTAACCGATAATGGTATGTTTGACTTTGCAGCTATCCACCTCCGGTGGACAATTGTTCAGATCTCAGAAAGTACGCACTGTAAGAACTGTGTTTATTACACTTTTCTTTCTTATTTTAATGCATACTGTCACCTCCTGATATATGGGGTACGTTTATTTTAACACCCTGCATAAGGCACATGCGGGAGTATATCAAGTGCAATTTACACGCTCCTAAAGCGATCTGGCTAACGTTATAAGATTATTCATGGTACTCCGCGGCGCGGCGTACCAGTGCGCGTTAAATCGCTCAACACGGCAGCGAAAGGTTTCTACATCAAGTCGGAGTTCGGAAGTTCAAAGCCCGGTACTGAAGTAGCTATCCTGAGTGTGGTTTCTCCCCTGATTTTTCCACACTCCCTCTAGGCAAATGCCAAGATCAGGCTTGCTCAAATTGGCCATTTCGTCAAGTGAGCGCCCGCACCGTGCACGGGCGGCGAGCAGGCAAAATATCTATGTAGCTTTGACCGATTGCGTCACAGCAGTGACTGCTGGTGCTATGAATGTGGTGTCAGCTGAGAAGAGACCAAGTTCTACTACAAATAGAGTGTAACAAAAATCCCAATGGGAAGGGCAGTGGCTTTTTGTGCCAATTGGAGAACAAGCTAAACGTTTAAAATATAACGTTGAGCGGCAAATGTGCAAATGTGCATGATTGGTTCTACATATTTACGGTATGTAAACAACATTTCTCCGCTTTAAAAGTTGAAAATTGTGACATCGATCACAAATGACACAGGGCTGTTCTTCGACTGCACACCAGTGGTAGTATTTGTCCAGACATTTCCTGGCTTACAGTAAAACATGGGACATATACATCAAAATGTACACACATGAATGCCTGCATTTTTGTAATGTAATGCAAATACATTGTCTATAATAAAACAGCAGTCTATGAGACTGAACCTGCCGCCCCTGGATCCCTAACGCCGCTGACAGTGCCTGCCCGGTGAGACTGGGCACGCTCTCTCGCTTCGTCTCGTTACACTGTGACGTATGCATGCTGGTAAGCCACCCGCATTTCACGCCTGCCCGGCTACACTGGGCCAGGGTAAACGGGCGTACAGCTGACCAGCTATGGCCTAGATAGTACCTTATTTCAATTCCTGTGGCACCTACCTAATTTCCGACCCTGATAACCACAGTACACACGCCAGTACAGTTACCCCAGAAATACAGGTTTTCAGACAAATTGAACACACATTCAAGCACATGAGACTGATGACCAAGTTGTCCTGAGTCCCTAAAACGAATCAACAACAACCACCTTGTTCTTGGTAATTATAAAACATACTGCAATAAATTAAATTTCAATTAGCTCTTGTTTTAATCTGTTAAACGAAGTAATATGCAGTTTCCAATAGAGCACTCATCCTTTGTTTGAGTTACTAGGCATGTCACACAATATTGATTGCTGGTGTTAGCACAATTTCGAAGGTTTAAATGTAAATAATATAGTTGACATAACTTATAAATAACCCTCTTTTTATTTATAATCACAAGGTCAAATTTATGCAGGAAATGCTTAGGTTACATGGTAGCCTAACATGTCTAAAATTAATTACTATAATAGGCAATGCTCTTAACGTGGTCAATGTAATTGGTAAGGACCCATATAACAAATGCCACGATGGTAAAATCTATCAACATCAGCCTAATGAAACAATCACCATTTTATATTAATTTCCATGCAGTTTCAATGGCACTCCTGTGCCCTTTGCTGCGGGATTTGCTGAGATGGAGGTATGGGGCAATATGTCATTGAACAACATGTCGAGTGGTTAATACCTTTGATTCAACTCATGCAGTATAATCATGACAACTAGTCTCTTCTTCTGAAACAAAGATTTCTTTAGAATCAGATTCTGTAAGAATGGAGGAGAGACATAATGTTTAAAAATACAAATCATAATTTCCCTCACTATGAGCAACCTTTGGCAAAGCAAGCACCCTACAAAATAGCCCATTTTACCAAAATCAATATAGGATTCTTGTTATTTCGTTACTAAGTATCCATCAGCGTAGCCAAGCGCATTAATTCACTCTCCAAAATTGCAATTGGGAGATGAGTGATCGAATCTCGGCGATAGTGTGACTTTCTGCGCATATTTCCAAACTCTATCCAGACACCATCATAATACAGTATTTCAGTACCAGTGGCAACTACACAACTTCTTGGTCCCAAGAAATACAGTTAACGAACACACAAAAAACACAAGCTACGAGATATACTAAGTGCACATTCAAGTACACGGGGCTGATGGACGTCTCAAACTTATATGTGAAGCAAAAGCAAAACCAAAGTTATTAGGCTAATCGCTTTGAAGTAAAACACTAATACATCAGACAGTCAAGTACGTTTCTGCTCGGGAATCAACATCCTTCGTAATGTACAGTATTGGTGACAGCGAAATGATTCCAAAATGAGACGTCACAAGTAATTCCCTCGGTACTCTTAGACACTATCCGGAAAATACCGATCATATATAGATGACAAATATGTACTGATGGCATGCTATGGCCATTCGAATTTTAGTTCTTGGCAGAGGCGGAGATCGAACCCTTACTTCGAGGCTAACAGTGAAGAATTCTAGCCACTACACCACGAAGTAGTCCTGAAAAGTTATCATTAGGAATCTTCTAAACGGACTTGGATATTATAGCATGATATTGATCTCCATCATGCATCCAGGTGTCTTTGCAAACTGAAGTTAGTCTATTCTTCAGTACATAAAATCATTTTACGTTAACCTACAAACGAAAATATATTGTCCAAATATCATCATTTGAATTAAAAGCCTTATAATACGCTATGTACATAATCCCCAGTTTTAAATGGAGATGGATGTCTTCAATGAGTGACTGGCGAGGAATGTTACCTACTGATTGCAACAATCCATTACTCGCTCTGCGCGGCAGCGAATGTGGTTGAGGACATAGAGAACAGAGAGGCAATCAACAGGAAATATAAATTAGGGAGGTACTGTATTCCAACATCCATTACAATGGAAGGCATGTAATGAACTCCCGTGGAGAGTAATACAATATATGTTGTTTTAATTACTTGAAGAGCAGCAGCAAGGAATGACCACGTAACGACTATATGTAATTAAACATGTTCGCTGTCACACCTCACTCAAACGTCATTAACCTTATTGCGAACAAAGGTTCTCGGAAATTTAGGAGTGCGTTTATTTTGCTACACCATCCTTAGTCTCGCTGTTTACTATTCTTAGTAGTAATGTACAGCACTGAAAGTTAATAATTGATTTATTTGGTCATCAGAACGCTCTTAAGGTTACATAGGGTGCCGTATGGTTCTCAATGGCTGACTTTTTTAAAATAGCATTTGGAGTGAACATTATCAATGATTGTTTCTGAATGCTTCGAATTGACGCTCATTTTTAGAGGTTCCAATGCTACTGACTGTTATTAATAGATGATACCAACTTATCAAATTTCCGTTGTAATGCTCACAATCGACTAACCAAATTTTGACCAAACATGGTATGAACAAAGTGTTGACCAGTAACACGTGCGTCATGAAAATTTGAGCAAGCCCAGTGTTACCAGCAGAACGCTATAAGTGGCACCAACTATTCATTCACAATAATTAAAATATGCTTAATGAGAAGATCCAAGAACACAAAGTATAGGCTACATATTATAATATATTTATTTCTAATTTTAATGAATAATGTATTCAAATGCATAACAATTCTTAAATGACAAGTGTAGTATGCAGCGATTTGTGGGGTTTTACACGTTAAACAATGCTCAGATGTCTCTATTTGCTCCTTATTTAACAGGACACATAGGCCTAACTTTACCCCTGGTTGGATGTCACTTGTTGGTGTTATTGTTCTCACTTAGCGTGATTGGTTGAGACTTGAGAGCATTGTATGTCCTACTTCCAGTTCCCAACGGAAACCCCCAGCGTAGCCATATTCGTTAAAGCGTGCAACACGGCCACAAAGGCAGCTGCAGCAAGTCCAGAAGTCACAAATTAGAATCCTTGCGCTAACAGCGGCTATCCTGACTGTGGTTTCCCCGGGTTTTTCCACACTCCTTCTAGAGCAAATGTGCCAAGTCCCAGGACACCTACCCCATACCTGTCACTAATACAGTTACACACAGTACTACAGTCATCACAAAAATACGAGTTATCAGTGAAGTTGAACACATACCCAAGAAGCCGGAGCTGATGACCAAGATGTCCCAGACCCCTTAAGTGAATTAGCAACAATAGGTTTCCAGTGGGGATCTTCTAGGAATTTTGCGCCCATTTCGTGTAGAAACTGTCAGCAGTTTTTGTGATATTTGGCATTTAGTGAGAAAGAATAATAATAATAATAATAATAATAATAATGTTATTGGTTTTATGTCCCTTTTAACTACTCTGGCTTTTAGAGACACCGGGGTGCCGGAATTTTGCCCCGAAGGGGATCTTTAACGTGCCAGTAAATCTACTGACACGGCTCCCTCGCATTTGCGCACCCTCAAATGCCAGCTGACTGCGCCAGGATACGAACCTGCAACCTTGGACTCAGCAAGCGAGAACGTTACCGCTGAGCCACGCAGCCAGCCGCAGTGAGAAAGAATAAGTAGATGATGTGTGGGAAGGTACAGGCCGACAAAGTAGTTCAACTTTTAAAATCATAGCCATTTTCATTGCCAAAATACATGATGTGCTATAACACAATTTGATGGTTCACATAAATTTGAGAGAAGGCTTTAATATATTGCGCCCATTAAACTGAGTAAGACAGGACGAGTTGGCCAAGGCACAGAATAGTAATCAATCAGTATGAACACTTCTGTAGGGTTGCCAAAGACATCCGTGTTTTGTGCGAACAGTTTGTATTTTAATACGAGTGTTCATGTCCGTATCGTACCTTTTATAAAATGGCAGTTGGTATGAAATATTTTTCTAGTACAGGAATTAAATTCATATCTCTCCTTCTGGAAGCATCTATGGTCATAGTAACAAAATTAGCAGCTTCAAGTTAAGTTTCAACATTCTTGTTTACACATGGGGCTATCTCATTTACTTATATTGCCTCACTTTTCGTTTTTCCATATGTATACTATTTATCATAGAATTTATTTATCCATTTCAACTCACAATCTCCCAAACTTAAGTTCAAATCATGCTGCATAGAATGATCAACAAAAGTTGGCTCTAGAGCAGCACACTGTAAATCTTTAAACTTTGCAACTTTATTCGTAAAACATACAGTATAGGCTATCCACTGTCTTGCTTACACTAGAAGCTTTGCGATGCTTCTGAGTACCCATGTGCTTATAATCAATGTCTCTGCGACCACTAAGTGCAATTGAAAATTTTGAGTTACTAATAATGCACATAACCTTATCTGCATTCACACTTTCATTATTTGATTTTCTCTTTAGACATGGCTAATCCTTTGCTACCTCAGTTGAGAAGATATACTCGTATTTTCTCTTTAACATTGTAAGAACTTGTTAACCTTTTACACTAATTATTTATATCCAACAACAAAATATCAGCTTCTTAGTAGCCTATTAGGTATTGTTAGGGGTGAAACTTCAGAAATATTGTCATATTTTTACAGAACATAACTCTCAATAACAAAATGGATTCATATTATGCAGATAACACGAACCGATGAAACCGTTCCCCTATTTGCAGAACATTGAAATGCCCCTATTTTATTCTGCTATAAACTATTAAAATACTCCATTTTGCCGTGAAAATTCGAGAAATTATTTTGTAATACTGAAATTTATGGCTTCTCTTAACATTATCCTATGTTGTAGGAATCCAATATTTTTATATTAGCCCAGTTTCGATCCTTGTAAAACATGAAAGTTGACTTACGAGATCTACATGGGCCAAATGTCCGTGTGTCTGCCTGTGTGTGTGCATATGTGTATGTGTGTACGTCTGTCCCCCTATCAATTCAAACAAGACAAATCCAAATTCTAACAAATTGGTGCAACGGTAACACTAGTAATGGGCAAGTCATTAACATGCTTCATATCACCACCATCTTAACGGAAACAAAATGGAGGCCACCCAAATGTTCAAAGCTTAAATAAAATTACCACTAAAGTCATCACCAGATCTCTACCAAATTTTGAATAAACGTGGGCGAAGCGTCTTGAGCCCAAACTACAAAGTCATCGGCCAATCAATTTCAAGACGGCGCGGCGGCCGTGCTCATTATGCATTTATTATAATCCATAACTTGTGATCAAATGAATTATTATTCAATGTAGATGGCATTCAGATAGTTTTATATAAGGACCCTCTGTTACCAAAGTAATGTCTATATAAGAGTATACATTACGCGTAGCCGCCATATTAAAGTTATTAAATACAAAAACAACAACTCTTAAGAGCTACAGTAACGAAACTTAGTGACAAGGTAGGTCCGTATATTGGTGACTCTATACGTTCACGATGACGACTGGGCGTATTCTTCAGATTTGAATATCATTAACAGCACAATTAACGTTAAATGCTTTGTGAGAGGAGTACCACACAAAACACCTCGCTACCGTTATCCATTGTAATATCACATTGAATGCAGCGTGCAGCGACCACCTTGAAATTATAAAATACACAAATAAATAACTATATATTTAAGAGATACAATATCTTGAATTTGAATTAATGTAGAACCGTATATGGGCTTTGTATGTCAAAGGCAAAATAACACCTCCGCATATAATAATGATGGTGGCTGGTCTTAGCAATTAATCTTCAATATGGATGTCTCAAGATCCAATTGCACAATAATAACATGAAAAATTGTAAAAGGGGAGAAACAGATATGATATCTCACTTACATTAGTTATAAAACTATCACACGGCTCATAGCATAAAGCCGCCATCTTAATTATGTAAGACATATATATCGGCAATCCACTGCTTACTACGGTTGCAGTGATGAAACGCAGCAAGTTAGGCTTTCTTGGTAGAAAGCACAAGATAATCGATTCCACACATTCAAGATGGTGTATGGGGGTACTTTTCTACTGTTCCAAACAATTCCTCTGGATGCAAAAGCGGAAATTAAATAAAACTTAGGAAACGGGGAGTATTATATAGGATACAAAACTCACCGTTCATCGCAAAAACATACAATTATACTCCTTGATAAGTACAAATAATTTTTTAACTATACCCATATATTTTGGAGAAATTAGGCTACATATCTTGTTTCAGCCTATTTTCAACATATGAAGATTATATCACCCTTTGCCCATGTGTGTGTGTATGTGCGTGTGAATGTGTATGTGCCTAAAAAAAGATAAACTGCTCTAACGATTTGAATAAAACTCGGTAAAGTCTTACTACTATGCTGTCCGACCTCGACCAATACATTTAAATCTTCTCTAGTTGTGGTGGAAGAGGACTATCAAAAAATTACATTATGTTACTTTCAATAACCTGATAGTAGAAGGCTACGGCCAAACCTACCTAGTGACACTAGGCCGCTGGGCTACGCTAACCCCTCAGGTATGCAATATTTCCGATATCTCCCGAACCAATAATCGGAGAAGGTCACGTGAGGTGTCGAATTACTTGAGATGACGCCCCCTTTTCAGTCCACTATTTATTTTTCCAAGTTTTGTCAAAGAGTCTAACTACAGATTTAGAGAAATTTGATTTCATGACTTTTAATTTTTTTAATGTTTTTAATGTATTATTTATATAATTTTTGATTTATTACTTAATTTTATATTTCAAAATTTTGATAAAAGGATCTAACTACACATTTTGAAAATTTTGATTTTCCGACTATTTAATTTTATTTAATGTTTCAATTTAATATTTATATAATTTGTATTTATTATTTATTTTTATTTTTGATTTGGTCAAAAGGGCCTAACTGCATATTTAGAAAATTTTGTTTTTTTTACTTTTCAATTTTATTTAATGTTTTAATTTATTATTTTTTAAATTTTTATTTACTATTTTCTTTGTTTTTGAGATTTTGACCAAGGGCCTAAGTATCTACATTTTTGAAATTTTGATTTTTTCACTTTTTATTTTATTTAATGTTTTAGTTCTATATTTATATATTTTTTATTGACTATTTATTTTTATTTTTCCATATTTTGACAAAGGCCCCAACTAAACATTTTGAAAATTTTGATTTTTCGACTTATTAATTTTATTAATGTTTTAATTTATTATTTATATTTTTTATTATTTCTTTTTTATTTATGATTTGGCCAAAAGGGTCTAACTGAATATTTTAAAAATTTTGGGTTTTTGACTTTAGAATTTTATTTCATGTTTTAATTTATTATATATGTAAATTTTATTTACCATTTTGCTTTTAGTTTATTAATTTTGCCAAAGGTCCTAACGAGTGACACTAGGCGGGATTTTCTTTCCGATATCTCGCGAACCAATGATCGGAGGATGTTGTGTCAGGTGCCATATTACTCAGGATGACCCCCTTCCCCCCTTTCCCGTTGACCATTTAGTTTTCCAAAATTTGTCAAAGGGCCTAAATGCACATTTGAAAAATTTTGGTTTTACCCTTTTTTAATTTTAGTTAATGTTTTAATTTATTTTATATGTAATCTTTATTCATTATTTTTATTTTTTTGCCAAAAGGGCGTTACTATAACATATTTAGCTATTCATCCATTTATTTAGTTGAGCCGTAGTGGTTGCTATACCAAGAGAGGATACCACCCAAGCGGGAGGGGAAAGGAGAGGAATTTTAACCCACTCGTAGCCATGAGCGTTAAAGCATACACCGCGACTGCATGTTGCAATCCGACTTTAGATGATATCTAGCGAACCCATATACATACAAACTTGTATGAGGCTCGTTTTAATGGGATATTTTCTCATTTTTACTGTGAAAGAATTATATTTTTCCATTTGTAGCAAACAAACATAACGTTTAGGTCATTGACGACTTTTTCTGAGATTTTGAGAACCCGTAATCCCAAATACTAATGTCAGGTATCGAATTACTAGGGATGAACCCTCCTGTTCCTATGAACCACTCATTTCCCCCAAATAACCCCAAATCGCAAGGCCATTGACCTGAGATTTATCGAACCAATAATCCTATAAACTTTATTTAGGATTTAATTAATGCATGTAATATTTTTTATTTCTAGATTTTGCTAATTTGAGAATTCGCGAATTAGAAATTCCTCGAATTCACAATCGTAAAAACTTGATTTAGGAATTAAATTATTGCATATAATATTTTATTAATTTTTAGATTTTGCTGATTTGAGATTTTGCAAACTAGGGATTACTTAAACCCATTATTGTAAAAAAACTCATATAGGAATTATATTAATGCATGTAATGTTGTTTATTATTAGATCTTGGATATTCGAGATTTCACGAACTAGAGATTTGTCGAATTTATAACTACAGTATAATTTTTTTTTTAGATTTAAATTTATGCATGTAATATTTTTAATTTTTAGTTTTAGCTGATTAGAGATTTCGCGAACTAACTTTAGGATTTAAATTAATGCATGTAATATTTTTTAATTTTAGATTTTACTGATTTGAGATTTAGCGAACTAGAGATTTTCTAAACGAATAATTGAAGAAAGACGTATAAGGAATTGTTTTACTCGGGATTTTACAGTATTTCCTTTACTGTGAATTATTTATTTCAGATTTAGCCAATGAACGAAACTGCAAGGTCAAGAACCTGCGATTTTACAAACTAATAATCATAGATACTTGATTTAGGATTTAAATTAATGCATGTAATATTTTGAATTTTTAGATTTAGCTGATTCGAGATTTTGTGAACTTGGGATTTCTCGAATTCATGATCGTAAAACTTGACCTAAGATTTAAATTAATACATATAAGATTTTTATTTTTAGATTTTAATGATTCGAGATTTTGCGGACTAGAGATTTTACAAACTAACAATTGTAAGAACTTGATATAGGAATTTCACATTCAATATTTGATATGAGGACAAGTTTAGAGAGCACATTCAATGCAAAATATCACTGTACTTTACAATCGGTGCAATCGAATGTTGTTTTTCTTTTTTGCTGGTCCTGGGACATTTGGCCCATCTCAACTGCCGTCTAGTTTTGCATTTCCCTCAGGAAAAGTAATTTCGTAGAGGATTCAGGCAATTCCGAGTCGCAACTCACGTGGCAAGTGCCCATTCTGCATTTTAGTGGCTAACTGAGATTCTACCAGATCTATAGCAAGAGATTTTATGAATTCAAGCCTTTTCCGATTGGGATTTCCCCCAGATAATAAATAATAATTATAATAATAATAGTAATAATAAAATACCATATTGAAGTACAATTCTCTTACAATAACAAAAAACACATCGAATCGCTCTTGCATAAAAGTATTACATACCAGGTGAGGTGGGGTTTAGCGAACCCCTGTTAAATAAACATGACTGTTATTCTCAATATTAGCTGAGTTATATTCACCTCCACTCACTTGTTTGATCGCCAATACACTGACTGGAAGCTACCTGTTCTCTCATACACCCCACATCATAACTCGCTGATCAATGGCGGTTTGAAATTTTGTTGGGGTTCAGCAAACCCCACCTCACCAGATGAGGGTTAATGAACTAGTTACATAGTAAGACCATTTTGCTTTCTTATTTTTGTTTTAATGTTTATAGTCTAAAATGACTACAATGATTGGAAATTGAGTTTTGAGTTTGAAATTGTTGCTCTATACTTTATCATAGGATAGGTCATGTACCAAATGTGCTAATTAGGACAACACATCGAAAATCCTTTTATTAGATGGTAGAGATTTCTAATGGAAAACAAATGTAGTAAAAATGAAAATAAGCTTTTTTGTTCTTCCCGGCACTAATTTTTTATGTTAATTGTCTAAAATTATTACAATGCTTCGATATTTTCCCCATATCACAATGTACGCCATGTGCGAGAACTACTGTATTTGGAAGTCAATCACATGGAGATTCTATGTTATTGGCGGGAGAATTGTGAAGCGGAAAAGACCACTAGAATATAATATACTATAATATATATACTAATAGACTATTTAGTTTACCATAGAACTGCATGGATTGTTATCTATTCCTGCGTACACAATAATTCTTATGGCTGCTTCCCGTGGTTGTGAAATTTGCTCTTAAAATAAGAGGATCGTCTTTTATGAACCAGGGCGGCGTGGTGACTCAGCGGTCTAGCTGTATTGTGCCCAATTCTAGGCATGGGTATTCCAAGATTCAGACACCTAGGTATCACGGGAAAGGCTACAGCCGCTTTTGAAAGTTGAGATATTTGAATATCGCGCTCTTTTCCTTCTAGATTGAAATGGAAACTTTATGCAGCCAAGAAGATGTTAAGTGACGTGGCAAATAGAAGCAGAGGTCGAGACTATTTGGTGATTAAATACATAGCCATGGAGTAGAGACTTGATACTTGGATCAGATTACTGGCACGGCCAAATGAAAGAGGATGATGCACTTAGTCTCAAGTGAATCAGACCAGAGACACCGGAGATATGAGGATTTACAGATTTCAGCGTGATCCAGCGTGGAGCCGACCGTTTTGTATAAAAGCCGCTCGGCCCAAGCATAAGCAGCTCACTTCAAACCAAGCTCTTGTAGGACAAGGTGCTGCTGCTACGTCGAGCCAAGGCACATGGTTGCCAAATCTACGCAGAAGATATCTTTGAATTGTGATAGTCACAAAAGTGCTACGATACGTGGGGAACGTAGTAAGTTTCCGGTAGAGGGAATCACTAAGGTGATTGTTATTTTCTACGGACATTGGTGAAACACTTTGTTTCTATATGGACATATGCTATACTTTGTCTAGATATTATTCTGTCACAGTCCAGTAACAATAATTCAATACTTGGATATTTTAATCCAACTTGTCAGTTTCACAAATTGTAACTAAATAACCACTCAGATCATTCAGTATATTGAAGGCCAGTTTATCACGGTGTTGTTAATTAGCCGACAAAGGGGAACTATATGTTGCTTCGCGCATGATAGATGGTGTGAAGCCATGCCCAGGGAACGATCTTCAGAACAGCCGTTGATTGTTTTAGACTATCAGTGTTTTCCTGTACTGAAAGGATTACCGTGAGTTATGTTACAACTGACGCTTTTGAGAAGAAATTATTTGGATCTGACCCCATTTAAGCGAACTGCTATGGATTTAATTAAAGTCAATATTAAAATGGATCAGCAGTTACTTCAAACTTCAAGAAATATTTCCACTGTGTCGTGCTAGACAGATTGTGGGTATATAATGGCGGCCGATACAAGGATTAGACGTGCGTGTCCAATAGGGCATGTATCTGGATAAATCTGGTACAGACCAGGTTCACTACGCTTCAAGACCAACGAGAAATGTAAGCCACATTTGACTTTTATATTATGCCTAGCTAATTGGAACAAACTCATTTTCTGCAGATGACCAACACATTTATTTTTCTTCGTATTTAAATCTTGCATTGATTTACGCAAGACACATTAGGGTTATTCTGAGTATTTTCAGCACTCAGAACAGTTTAGGATCGATGACCGAGCATACCGAGCATTTATTTGAATGTTCATTTTGTTTGAGAATCACGGTAATCAGCCGATATAACTGTAGAAGTTAATATTTATTTTTGTTGAGGAATGGATATTTTGTCCATATTCGAAGAGTCGAACATGTGGTTTTTTCACATAAGGAAATAATAATTAAACATATTTAAGGAAATAATAACAATAATAATCCAATAATAATAATAATAATTTTCATAATTTTTCTAAATAATTATTGGATCTTACATTTTCTAATAATCACATTCGTTGAGAGAGAGCTTAAGGATTAGTTTAGTCATTCCTAGTTTGGAACAGGTGATTTTCCGAAAGCTAGTGGATAGCGCAAGCCCGTATTCCACCAACATTATAGTTCTGGTTGAACAGTTAATATTTGCATTGAGCAAAGTATATTTTTCAGATAACACGGAAAGGCATGAAACAGGAAGCCAATGATATTTGTATCAATTAGGATTTTTTTTTGTGTTTATATAAAATCATGACGTAGGCACACATTCGAAAGTGAAATAGAGAATATCACAAGTGTGGTAACTTCACGGTTTGAACTGAATGGTAAAATAAAATAAACTTGTAAGTTTATAGATCTTCCAGTTTTGATAACAAGCAGAGGCTTGATTTATTGTATAAAGTTCGGGGAAAAAATTTATGTGTGTGGAGTAGTTGAAATGCCATTCCCAGGTGCGCATGTTTAAGTCGCAGGAATGAGGAGGTTTTTTTTAGCATCAATCAAATAGCAGGTTCGTTGGCTCAGGTTTATAGGAGGAGTATTGGAACCACACATTTCGTCGAATGAATGACCAAACCATCAGTAATTATTTCAAACTTGTTTACGTATTCCATTAATACTTTGGATTTGCTAGAACCCGGTTTTGTCATGATAAAATTTTATTCTTCTTCAGAGGAAGACCTTTGCCGTTGTTGTTGGGATATTGTGTTCTTACACAAATAATTGAATGGGCCACTGCCAATTTAAAAAAATAATAATTCTGTATCCACGAATTACTTAAAGGATGTTTTCAATCCTATTGTCATGAACTAAATGAATTTATTATAAAGATACAATTCTTATTTCCGCATTCTGTTCAAGAATTGCAAGTTGTGAAAGTTACTAAAATAGCAACAAATATAAATATTTTTCTTAATAATAATTCCAAGTGGAAAATCGAATAGTTGAATGGTTCAACAATTTTTTATGATCAACCTGATGATTCAGAAATCATATTTCTTTGGAATTTGAAGTTCATAATCGAGTCACTTCTCGAAATGTTTAATTTTGGAAGAATAATAAATTTTGTTGTGCTTCGCACAGATCTTCGATGCTATGCTCAAGGGTCAAATACTTTTCAGATGTTGTTATTAATATGTGTACATAATTAGTGTTGGGTCAAAGATAATATTTTTGACAATATTTTTGAAACTGGAAAAATAAGTGGAAGTTAAAAAATTCTATAAACAATTATAAACAGTGAGAATTTCTACGAGTGTTAATATCATGTTAGAAATTCAACCAGTGAACTACAATATTTCCAGTAAAGACAATTAAATTTGAACTGGATTTCATCGTAAATAATTGATATAATTTTGGAACACAGTCTACAGGACTGATAATCAGACTTGTGTCTCCAAGGACAATTGTTCAATGTGTTGGAAAATTTCTGTACATTGTGTAAATAGTAGTGTGTGCCGTCGCACTGGAATGATGTTACCTTGAGCATCATTTTGCAGTCAATTTTAAAATTTAGAATAAAATGAGATAATTTTACATGTTGTGTTATGCCCAGGTGAATCTCCTTCTATCCTTATTGTTGCATTGAGCCAAAAATCAGTAAAGCATTTTTTTTATTTTGATGTCGTTTTTTTTTTTGCGATTAGCTTTAACCCATCTGGCGCCCCGGGATATTTTGACTCTCGTGCTGACTGATTCCTGGTAAAATGCATATGTGGTCGTGCGGACTCCGGGCTAAACGGGCACATAAAATAAGATAGAGAGAGAAAATGGCTTCGAACGTGGGGCCCGAGTTAGACACGGTCAATCGCATGCCAATTTAAATTGTGATATTTTTTTATAGATATTTTGGGAGTTGAGAGATGTCTGGTTTGGATGAATAAATTAGTAGGAAACCCAATTAGTGGGGAAAATTAAAAATTAACTGGGTTAATAATTAGAATGTGTTTGATTATTTTGATAATGGCTTAACCATTAGGGCGTCAATTAAATTCAGTAGTAAACGTTCGATGACTGGACATACGCATTAGTAGAATCCAGGTGGAGGATATTTGAGGACTTGCATATTTTTCTTGTGATATTGTGGTAAATTTAATTCGTAAAAGTAGAGAAGTTTTTTTCCATCGCGTCGACATTAGGACAAATCTCATTTTATTAGAGTGTTCCAATTAGCTATTCATGTTTCTTGTTCGAGTTATAATCTTGTGTCTGCCAACATGTATACCCCTAAGTTTTGACTAATACTGAAAATTATGGAAGATATGATGAGGATGATGAGGAGTTTGGAAGAGAGTTCCAAAGAAGCTGGACTGCGCGTAGCAGCCATCATGAAAGAAAATACAGAGGCTTTGGAAAAGAAACTTAAAGAAAATTCCGATATGTTAGAAAGCAGGTTAAAAGATAACTTAAAAGATAGTTTAAATAGTAAATTTAATTCTATGGAAAATAAATTTAAAGAGAATTCCGAAATCTTGAAAATGTCACTTGAGGGTAAAATGACTAAATTATGCGAAAAAAAACAAATGAGCTCGAAACTTCATTAGCTACTAACGCAAGTTTAATGGACGATAAATTTCGCGATGCTGATCTAAGATCCCAAAGCTTAGCTGATAGGATAGAAAGTGGTCTTAGGAAAGTTGGTGAAGACATGGTCAACCTAGAAGTCAGAGTGAAGAAAGAGAGCAATGAGATGGCAACTCTAGTTGTTCAACGTTTGACAGACCAATTCAAAGAACTCGTAGTGGGAGAAATAAGAGAAGGTGTGATAAATGAATTACAAACTGAAATTAAAACCACAGTTATCGATGAGATTAAAAACACACTCAAGCTGGAGAACCAAGATGGAGTCAAGGAGATTAGAGAATCTTTGTCATCCCATATTCAAGTAATTTCCAAAGATATTCAAGCGACTCAGAAGGACATATCAGATATGACAGGGTCATTGAAGAGTCACGAGGCTGTTATGAACCAGATATCCACTGATGTCAAGAAGAACTATAAGGAAACAGAAGAAATAAAGAAGGAAACTGAAGGAATTAGAAAAAAGGCCGAAGAAAACCATAAGGCAATTGAGGCTATGAAAACCCAAGTTAAGGACGAGAAACAGGCTGACCATCTGTTGAAAATGCCAAGTATAAGAGGAGAAGAACAGATACAGGTAAACCTAGGAGCAGCTAGAGGAAATGATAGTCAAAGACAGGATGAGGCCAGGACAGTATTTCAATCCAACCCCATAACTGTATTCAAGAATGTGGAGGATAAGCCTTCTAAATTTTCAGGGCGAGATTCTGTGACACCCGTAGAATTCTTGAGAGAAGCAGGTGATTACCTTAAAGATTCCAAAATCCCTAAGGAAAGACAAATCCGAGTGATAGGGAAATTTTTGGAAGGGCCCGCACTTCTCTGGTTTAGAGCATTCAGGTCCACTCTCACCAATTTTGAGGAGTTTTCCCGTGGGTTATTGAAAAAGTTTTGGTCCCCGGAAACCCAACAGCAAGTCAGAGCAGAATTATATTCGAAGAGATTTTCGACGTCACAACCTACTCGATACTCTTCGTACTTTTCTGGACAGCTTTCTAAACTTCAACATTTAGATCCGCCGATGGCAAATAATGAATTAATTACTGCATTAATTCGTCAGTTTCCAGCAGAAGTCCAAAGAACTTTGATCGCTGCTGACATTTATAATATGGAGCAATTTGACGAGGTATTGCAGAAACTTGATCACACGAACGCTCAATTCTTCCATCAGAAGGGAGGAAAGAATGGCAACGCTGTGTACCCTGTTATGGCCGACAGTTATTCCCAAACACCTCGAGAGATTCGATAGGGGCGA
The DNA here is from genome assembly GCA_946902985.2 of Meconema thalassinum. Lineage (NCBI taxonomy): Eukaryota > Metazoa > Arthropoda > Insecta > Orthoptera > Tettigoniidae > Meconema > Meconema thalassinum. Next base: position 800,294,265 of record OX336389.2, on the reverse strand, counting down.
GAAGAGAAAACGCCGAGGGAAGAGCCTGATAAAAGAGGATGGATTCAGAACACTAATAGATACAGTTACAAGCCTTATGAGAGACTAAAGGGTGGATATCGATATGACAATCGATGGAGAGAGCCAAGGAATAATCAAGGAAAACACCAGGAAAGAAGGTACTATGGTAGAAACAATAACTACAAAAACAGAGGGAATGAGAACACTCGTCAGTCCAATAAAGAGTTCAATAAAGAGACGAGGAAGATCTTGGAAGAAAGATACCAAGAAAACTCGCAGTTCTTGGAACAGAAGTCCAATGAACCAGGTCCATCGGGAACACAGCAATCCAGGGGGAATGAAAAAAAACTTCGAATTCACAGTAGGAGATCGAATTTTAAACATTTTCACTTCCAGGATTATTAAATGGCAAACAGAGGATGATGACTTAATTCAACATAATGACGAACGGAAAGAAATGGGTACAAGAATTAAACTGCCAATCATATCATGCGAAGTATTCGGCATGCCTGTCGATACTTTAATTGATACTGGGGCTATGCTTTGTCTTGTGAGCGAGTAGCTTTATAGTCTGTGGAAGCTCAAAGAGAATTTAGAAGAGATTCCAGTATCAGGAATTAAAATCCAAGGAATAATACCCAACAAAATATCGCTGTGTAAAACACAATTATACTTAGGTGTTACTATTGGAGGACATGATTTCCGACATGTGTTTGTAGTAATGAAGGACATGGCTTTTGACATGATCTTGGGAGCGGATTTCATCCAGAAATATCGAGCCGTGATAGACATGAAGACAGAGACGGTCAGATTCCAGTATACCGAAGAGATAAACTTCGAGGGAAAGGAAGAGGAAGACATCGAGGGAGACGCTCAATGGTCTCTGATTTCTCAGGAAGCTGAAGGAAAAGAAGTCTATACTGAGAAGGGGTCCCCAGAGCTAGGGAAAATTTTGGAAGAGTACCATGATATTTTTGATATTAAACCTGGTGAAATTAAAGATTTTGAATATCGAATTCGTGTAACTGATGATGCACCTTTCCATGCTAAATTGTATCCGGTAGCGGAAAAGCATCGAGAAAAGGTAAAAGTGCTTATCAAAGAGATGGAAGGTAACAATGTGATTGAAAAGTACACTACCTCTTATGTCAATCCATTAGCAGTAGTGTCTAAGCCGGATGGAAGTCTGAGACTGTGTTTAGACGCGCGAAATTTGAATTCAAGATTACTGCCAGAGTATGACAGACCACCAATCATTAGGGAACTGTTAAGAAAATTCCAGGGCAAGATCTGGTTCTCTAACATTGATCTCACTTCGTCCTACCACCACATTAGGCTTAGTGAAGATTCCAAAACGTTTACAGGGTTTATGTTTGACCAACAGACATATGTATTCCGCCGTCTACCATTTGGGATCAAAACATCTGGATCTGTTTTGATCAGAGCACTGGAACAAAATTTGAGTCCTGAAGTAAAAGAGATAGCGATTCGTTACATAGACGATATCCTAATCGCATCTGAGACTAAGGAGGAACATTTGATACATCTTCAGATGTTATTCGCAGATTTAAGAAAAGCGAACTTTAAAGTAAACCTTCGAAAATGTCAGTTCTTTCAGAAGGAAATAAAATTTTTGGGCCATATGTTAGATGGTGAAGGATACCGTCCCAATGAGACAAAGATACAAGCGATAGCTAATTTCCCTAGACCTACTAGGGTGAAGAATGTCCGCAGTTTTCTCGGAACATGCCAATTCTTTGCAGGGCATTGTCCAAGCTTCACCAAGACAGTTGCTCCCTTGCAGGAATTATTAAAGAAAGGAAACAAATGGAAATGGAATGAAGATTGCGAAAAATCATTTCAAGATGCCAAGAGGTTATTGGTAAACAGTGTGAAATTAGGGTATCCTGACTTCACCAAGATTTTCATCATAGAATCCGATGCATCCACCGTAGGGATTGGAGCTATTCTTCTTTAAGAAGATGACGATCACAGGAGATATTACCTGGCTTTCATAAGCAGGAAACTTCGTCCATCAGAAAGGAACTATTACACCACAGAGTTAGACGCCCTTGCTGTATCTTCGCGTTGGAGTCTCGGAAGAAAATGTTAATTGGACATTCAGTAATTGTGAGGACTGATCACCATGCATTGGAGTATATCTTAAGAACAAACTTTGTCAGTGATAGAATAACTAGATGGTCACTTTTTATTCAACAATTCAACCTAGTTATCGAACACACTCCTGGAAAGTTGAACATTGGGGCCGATTTATTGAGTAGAGCAGTGGAGTCTACATCCAAGGTTTTTCAAGTTAAGCTGACGCATGAGGATGAGGATACCTTAAGAAGGTTAAGATTGTTACATTTATCCCAGAGGAGAGACCGACGTCTTAGAAACATTTTTCGTTTTCTACAGGGAGATATGGATCCCAATGACGATGATTTTGTGGAAACTGAAAGAATTTCAAGAGATTATTTGATGTTAGATGGTCTAGTCTACAGGTTTGCAGATTCCGACCATGCGGAGCTGAGGGTAGTGGTACCTCCACGAATGCAAACACCCATTATTTGGATGGCGCATCGAATTGCAGGTCATGCTGGAGTAGATAAGACAGTCAACTTGATACAAGAGAAATTTTCATGGGAGCGAATGCGACAAACTGTCAGGAACACTATTCGGGAGTGCGACTTATGCCAAAGGAGTAAATATAATTCTAAATTATTCAGAGAATTACCAAGGCCTATTATTCCTTCTAAGCCTTGTGAAATCTTTGCGACTGATCTTTATGGTCCTCTCCCAAAGTCTAAAAGAGGTAACCGATATATTCTGGTGACCATAGATGTTTTCAGCAAATACACTATGTTACACCCAATTCAGAAGGCAAACGCAAAATATTGTGCGAAGAGAATTAGAGACAGCGTAATTCCGGAAGCAGGCAAAGCGGAATTCCTTTTATCAGATCACGGACCCCAAATTACATCTTTAGAATTCAGGGCCGTCATGAATAATCTTGGGATTAGACAATTGCTTTGTTCTATCAGACATCCTGAAAGCAATCCAGCAGAACGCGTGATGGCTGAAATATCTAAATTTTGCCGCCTCTATTGTCCAAATGAGCATTGGAAATGGATGGATGTTCTCTCTATAGCATCCGAATCCATCAACTCTACGATTCATGAGAGTACTGGACAGATTCCCATGTTGCTTCATCATGGAATTAAACCAACAAGACTATGGGATCGAATCATCTCTATTCCACCCGAGATTGAACCTAGTCGTCAGAGGAGGGAGACTAGCTTTAGACAAGTTGAGGAGCCAAGCTGAGAAAAGAGAGCGCAGAGTGAGAGGAAAGCGTATTCGCAGACCCTTGCGCGTAGGAACTCTTGTTTTAGTAAAAAAAAACCTACACCCTCCGACGTGCAAAATCGAGTGTACTCGAAGTTTGCAAGACTTTACGATGGACCCTATCGTGTTGTGGAAGTAAACAACAATGGAGGATATAAAATCGCCAATACACGAACTGGTAACATCGTGGGAATTTATAATGCAGCGAATTTGAAGATTTATTATTCAAGAACCAGATGATTTAATGAGTAGATAGGAAAAATAAAAATTTATCAATTTTTATTTTTTGCTAGGTGTGTGGTGGATGTGCCCAATTCTAGGCATGGGTATTCCAAGATTCAGACACCTAGGTATCAAGGGAAAGGCTACAGCCGCTTTTGAAAGTTGAGATATTTGAATATCGCGCTCCTTTCCTTCTAGATTGAAATGGAAACTTTATGCAGCCAAGAAGATGTTAAGTGACGTGGCAAATAGAAGCAGAGGTCGAGACTATTTGGTGATTAAATACTTAGCCATGGAGTAGAGACTTGATACTTGGATCAGATTACTGGCACGGCCAAATGAAAGAGGATGATGCACTTAGTCTCAAGTGAATCAGACCAGAGACACCGGAGATATGAGGATTTACAGATTTCAGCGTGATCCAGCGTGGAGCCGACCGTTTTGTATAAAAGCCGCTCGGCCCAAGCATAAGCAGCTCACTTCAAACCAAGCTCTTGTAGGACAAGGTGCTGCTGCTACGTCGAGCCAAGGCACATGGTTGCCGAATCTACGCAGAAGATATCTTTGAATTGTGATAGTCACAAAAGTGCTACGATACGTGGGGAACGTAGTAAGTTTCCGGTAGAGGGAATCACTAAGGTGATTGTTATTTTCTACGGACATTGGTGAAACACTTTGTTTCTATATGGGCATATGCTAGACTTTGTCTAGATATTATTCTGTCACAGTCCAGTAACAATAATTCAATACTTGGATATTTTAATCCAACTTGTCAGTTTCACAAATTGTATCTAAATAACCACTCAGATCTTTCAGTATATTGAAGGCCAGTCTATCACGGTGTTGTTAATTAGCCGACAAAGGGAAACTATATGTTGCTTCCCGCATGATAGATTGTGTGAAGCCATGCCCAGGGAACGATCTTCAGAACAGCCGTTGATTGTTTTAGACTATCAGTGTTTTCCTGTACTGAAAGGATTACCGTGAGTTATGTTACAACTGACGCTTTTGAGAAGAGATCATTTGGATCTGACCCCATTTAAGCGAACTGCTATGGATTTAATTAAAGTCAATATTAAAATGGATCAGCAGTTACTTCAAACTTCAAGAAATATTTCCACTGTGTCGTGCTAGACAGATTGTGGGTATATAATGGCGGCCGATACAAGGATTAGACGTGCGTGTCCAATAGGGCATGTATCTGGATAAATCTGGTACAGACCAGGTTCACTACGCTTCAAGACCAACGAGAAATGTAAGCCACATTTGACTTTTATATTATGCTTAGCTAATTGGAACAAACTCATTTTCTGCAGATGACCAACACATTTATTTTTCTTCGTATTTAAATCTTGCATTGATTTACGCAAGACACATTAGGGTTATTCTGAGTATTTTCAGCACTCAGAACAGTTTAGGATCGATGACCGAGCATACCGAGCATTTATTTGAATGTTCATTTTGTTTGAGAATCACGGTAATCAGCCGATATAACTGTAGAAGTTAATATTTATTTTTGTTGAGGAATGGATATTTTGTCCATATTCGAAGAGTCGAACATGTGGTTTTTTCACATAAGGAAATAATAATTAAACATATTTAAGGAAATAATAACAATAATAATCCAATAATAATAATAATAATTTTCATAATTTTTCTAAATAATTATTGGATCTTACATTTTCTAATAATCACATTCGTTGAGAGAGAGCTTAAGGATTAGTTTAGTCATTCCTAGTTTGGAACAGGTGATTTTCCGAAAGCTAGTGGATAGCGCAAGCCCGTATTCCACAACATTATAGTTCTGGTTGAACAGTTAATATTTGCATTGAGCAAAGTATATTTTTCAGATAACACGGAAAGGCATGAAACAGGAAGCCAATGATATTTGTATCAATTAGGATTTTTTTTGTGTTTATATAAAATCATGACGTAGGCACACATTCGAAAGTGAAATAGAGAATATCACAAGTGTGGTAACTTCACGGTTTGATCTGAATGGTAAAATAAAATAAACTTGTAAGTTTATAGATCTTCCAGTTTTGATAACAAGCAGAGGCTTGATTTATTGTATAAATTTTGGGAAGAAAATTTATGTGTGTGGAGTAGTTGAAAAGCCTTTCCCAGGTGCGCATGTTTAAGTAGCAGGAATGAGGAGGGTTTTTTTTTGAGCATCAATCAAATAGCAGGTTCGATGGCTCAGGTTTATAGGAGGAGTATTGGAACCACACATTTCGTCGAATGAATGACCAAACCATCAGTAATTATTTCAAACTTGTTTACGTATTCCATTAATACTTTGGATTTGCTAGAACCCGGTTTTGTCATGATAAAATTTTATTCTTCTTCAGAGGAAGACCTTTGCCGTTGTTGTTGGGATATTGTGTTCTTACACAAATAATTGAATGGGCCACTGCCAATTTAAAAAAATAATAATTCTGTATCCACGAATTACTTAAAGGATGTTTTCAATCCTATTGTCATGAACTAAATGAATTTATTATAAAGATACAATTCTTATTTCCGCATTCTGTTCAAGAATTGCAAGTTGTGAAAGTTACTAAAATAGCAACAAATATAAATATTTTTCTTAATAATAATTCCAAGTGGAAAATCGAATAGTTGAATGGTTCAACAATTTTTTATGATCAACCTGATGATTCAGAAATCATATTTCTTTGGAATTTGAAGTTCATAATCGAGTCACTTCTCGAAATGTTTAATTTTGGAAGAATAATAAATTTTGTTGTGCTTCGCACAGATCTTCGATGCTATGCTCAAGGGTCAAATACTTTTCAGATGTTGTTATTAATATGTGTACATAATTAGTGTTGGGTCAAAGATAATATTTTTGACAATATTTTTGAAACTGGAAAAATAAGTGGAAGTTAAAAATTCTATAAACAATTATAAACAGTGAGAATTTCTACGAGTGTTAATATCATGTTAGAAATTCAACCAGTGAACTACAATATTTCCAGTAAAGACAATTAAATTTGAACTGGATTTCATCGTAAATAATTGATATAATTTTGGAACACAGTCTACAGGACTGATAATCAGACTTGTGTCTCCAAGGACAATTGTTCAATGTGTTGGAAAATTTCTGTACATTGTGTAAATAGTAGTGTGTGCCGTCGCACTGGAATGATGTTACCTTGAGCATCATTTTGCAGTCAATTTTAAAATTTAGAATAAAATGAGATAATTTTACATGTTGTGTTATGCCCAGGTGAATCTCCTTCTATCCTTATTGTTGCATTGAGCCAAAAATCAGTAAAGCATTTTTTTTATTTTGATGTCGTTTTTTTTTTGCGATTAGCTTTAACCCATCTGGCGCCCCGGGATATTTTGACTCTCGTGCTGACTGATTCTTGGTAAAATGCATATGTGGTCGTGCGGACTCCGGGCTAAACGGGCACATAAAATAAGATAGAGAGAGAAAATGGCTTCGAACGTGGGGCCCGAGTTAGACACGGTCAATCGCATGCCAATTTAAATTGTGATATTTTTTTATAGATATTTTGGGAGTTGAGAGATGTCTGGTTTGGATGAATAAATTAGTAGGAAACCCAATTAGTGGGGAAAATTAAAAATTAACTGGGTTAATAATTAGAATGTGTTTGATTATTTTGATAATGGCTTAACCATTAGGGCGTCAAGTAAATTCAGTAGTAAACGTTCGATGACTGGACATACGCATTAGTAGAATCCAGGTGGAGGATATTTGAGGACTTGCATATTTTTCTTGTGATATTGTGGTAAATTTAATTCGTAAAAGTAGAGAAGTTTTTTTCCATCGCGTCGACATTAGGACAAATCTCATTTTATTAGAGTGTTCCAATTAGCTATTCATGTTTCTTGTTCTAGTTATAATCTTGTGTCTGCCAACATGTATACCCCTAAGTTTTGACTAATACTGAAAATTATGGAAGATATGATGAGGATGATGAGGAGTTTGGAAGAGAGTTCCAAAGAAGCTGGACTGCGCGTAGCAGCCATCATGAAAGAAAATACAGAGGCTTTGGAAAAGAAACTTAAAGAAAATTCCGATATGTTAGAAAGCAGGTTAAAAGATAACTTAAAAGATAGTTTAAATAGTAAATTTAATTCTATGGAAAATAAATTTAAAGAGAATTCCGAAATCTTGAAAATGTCACTTGAGGGTAAAATGACTAAATTATGCGAAAAAAACACATGAGCTCGAAACTTCATTAGCTACTAACGCAAGTTTAATGGACGATAAATTTCGCGATGCTGATCTAAGATCCCAAAGCTTAGCTGATAGGATAGAAAGTGGTCTTAGGAAAGTTGGTGAAGACATGGTCAACCTAGACGTCAGAGTGAAGAAAGAGAGCAATGAGATGGCAACTCTAGTTGTTCAACGTATGACAGACCAATTCAAAGAACTCGTAGTGGGAGAAATAAGAGAAGGTGCGATAAATGAATTACAAACTGAAATTAAAACCACAGTTATCGATGAGATTAAAAACACACTCAAGCTGGAGAACCAAGATGGAGTCAAGGAGATTAGAGAATCTTTGTCATCCCATATTCAAGTAATTTCCAAAGATATTCAAGCGACTCAGAAGGACATATCAGATATGACAGGGTCATTGAAGAGTCACGAGGCTGTTATGAACCAGATATCCACTGATGTCAAGAAGAACTATAAGGAAACAGAAGAAATAAAGAAGGAAACTGAAGGAATTAGAAAAAAGGCCGAAGAAAACCATAAGGCAATTGAGGCTATGAAAACCCAAGTTAAGGACGAGAAACAGGCTGACCATCTGTTGAAAATGCCAAGTATAAGAGGAGAAGAACAGATACAGGTAAACCTAGGAGCAGCTAGAGGAAATGATAGTCAAAGACAGGATGAGGCCAGGACAGTATTTCAATCCAACCCCATAACTGTATTCAAGAATGTGGAGGATAAGCCTTCTAAATTTTCAGGGCGAGATTCTGTGACACCCGTAGAATTCTTGAGAGAAGCAGGTGATTACCTTAAAGATTCCAAAATCCCTAAGGAAAGACAAATCCGAGTGATAGGGAAATTTTTGGAAGGGCCCGCACTTCTCTGGTTTAGAGCATTCAGGTCCACTCTCACCAATTTTGAGGAGTTTTCCCGTGGGTTATTGAAAAAGTTTTGGTCCCCGGAAACCCAACAGCAAGTCAGAGCAGAATTATATTCGAAGAGATTTTCGACGTCACAACCTACTCGATACTCTTCGTACTTTTCTGGACAGCTTTCTAAACTTCAACATTTAGATCCGCCGATGGCAAATAATGAATTAATTACTGCATTAATTCGTCAGTTTCCAGCAGAAGTCCAAAGAACTTTGATCGCTGCTGACATTTATAATATGGAGCAATTTGACGAGGTATTGCAGAAACTTGATCACACGAACGCTCAATTCTTCCATCAGAAGGGAGGAAAGAATGGCAACGCTGTGTACACTGTTATGGCCGACAGTTATTCCCAAACACCTCGAGAGATTCGATAGGGGCGAGAAGAGAAAACGCCGAGGGAAGAGCCTGATAAAAGAGGATGGATTCAGAACACTAATAGATACAGTTACAAGCCTTATGAGAGACTAAAGGGTGGATATCGATATGACAATCGATGGAGAGAGCCAAGGAATAATCAAGGAAAACACCAGGAAAGAAGGTACTATGGTAGAAACAATAACTACAATAACAGAGGGAATGAGAACACTCGTCAGTCCAATAAAGAGTTCAATAAAGAGACGAGGAAGATCTTGGAAGAAAGATACCAAGAAAACTCGCAGTTCTTGGAACAGAAGTCCAATGAACCAGGTCCATCGGGAACACAGCAATCCCGGGGGAATGAAAAAAACTTCGAATTCACAGTAGGAGATCGAATTTTAAACATTTTCACTTCCAGGATTATTAAATGGCAAACAGAGGATGATGACTTAATTCAACATAATGACGAACGGAAAGAAATGGGTACAAGAATTAAACTGCCAATCATATCATGCGAAGTATTCGGCATGCCTGTCGATACTTTAATTGATACTGGGGCTATGCTTTGTCTTGTGAGCGAGTAGCTTTATAGTCTGTGGAAGCTCAAAGAGAATTTAGAAGAGATTCCAGTATCAGGAATTAAAATCCAAGGAATAATACCCAACAAAATATCGCTGTGTAAAACACAATTATACTTAGGTGTTACTATTGGAGGACATGATTTCCGACATGTGTTTGTAGTAATGAAGGACATGGCTTTTGACATGATCTTGGGAGCGGATTTCATCCAGAAATATCGAGCCGTGATAGACATGAAGACAGAGACGGTCAGATTCCAGTATACCGAAGAGATAAACTTCGAGGGAAAGGAAGAGGAAGACATCGAGGGAGACGCTCAATGGTCTCTGATTTCTCAGGAAGCTGAAGGAAAAGAAGTCTATACTGAGAAGGGGTCCCCAGAGCTAGGGAAAATTTTGGAAGAGTACCATGATATTTTTGATATTAAACCTGGTGAAATTAAAGATTTTGAATATCGAATTCGTGTAACTGATGATGCACCTTTCCATGCTAAATTGTATCCGGTAGCGGAAAAGCATCGAGAAAAGGTAAAAGTGCTTATCAAAGAGATGGAAGGTAACAATGTGATTGAAAAGTACACTACCTCTTATGTCAATCCATTAGCAGTAGTGTCTAAGCCGGATGGAAGTCTGAGACTGTGTTTAGACGCGCGAAATTTGAATTCAAGATTACTGCCAGAGTATGACAGACCACCAATCATTAGGGAACTGTTAAGAAAATTCCAGGGCAAGATCTGGTTCTCTAACATTGATCTCACTTCGTCCTACCACCACATTAGGCTTAGTGAAGATTCCAAAACGTTTACAGGGTTTATGTTTGACCAACAGACATATGTATTCCGCCGTCTACCATTTGGGATCAAAACATCTGGATCTGTTTTGATCAGAGCACTGGAACAAAATTTGAGTCCTGAAGTAAAAGAGATAGCGATTCGTTACATAGACGATATCCTAATCGCATCTGAGACTAAGGAGGAACATTTGATACATCTTCAGATGTTATTCGCAGATTTAAGAAAAGCGAACTTTAAAGTAAACCTTCGAAAATGTAGTTCTTTCAGAAGGAAATAAAATTTTTGGGCCATATTTTAGATGGTGAAGGATACCGTCCCAATGAGACAAAGATACAAGCGATAGCTAATTTTCCTAGACCTACTAGGGTGAAGAATGTCCGCAGTTTTCTCGGAACATGCCAATTCTTTGCAGGGCATTGTCCAAGCTTCACCAAGACAGTTGCTCCCTTGCAGGAATTATTAAAGAAAGGAAACAAATGGAAATGGAATGAAGATTGCGAAAAATCATTTCAAGATGCCAAGAGGTTATTGGTAAACAGTGTGAAATTAGGGTATCCTGACTTCACCAAGATTTTCATCATAGAATCCGATGCATCCACCGTAGGGATTGGAGCTATTCTTCTTTAAGAAGATGACGATCACAGGAGATATTACCTGGCTTTCATAAGCAGGAAACTTCGTCCATCAGAAAGGAACTATTACACCACAGAGTTAGTCGCCCTTGCTGTAATCTTCGCGTTGGAGTCTCGGAAGAAAATGTTAATTGGACATTCAGTAATTGTGAGGACTGATCACCATGCATTGGAGTATATCTTAAGAACAAACTTTGTCAGTGATAGAATAACTAGATGGTCACTTTTTATTCAACAATTCAACCTAGTTATCGAACACACTCCTGGAAAGTTGAACATTGGGGCCGATTTATTGAGTAGAGCAGTGGAGTCTACATCCAAGGTTTTTCAAGTTAACCTGACGCATGAGGATGAGGATACCTTAAGAAGGTTAAGATTGTTACATTTATCCCAGAGGAGAGACCGACGTCTTAGAAACATTTTTCGTTTTCTACAGGGAGATATGGATCCCAATGACGATGATTTTGTGGAAACTGAAAGAATTTCAAGAGATTATTTGATGTTAGATGGTCTAGTCTACAGGTTTGCAGATTCCGACCATGCGGAGCTGAGGGTAGTGGTACCTCCACGAATGCAAACACCCATTATTTGGATGGCGCATCGAATTGCAGGTCATGCTGGAGTAGATAAGACAGTCAACTTGATACAAGAGAAATTTTCATGGGAGCGAATGCGACAAACTGTCAGGAACACTATTCGGGAGTGCGACTTATGCCAAAGGAGTAAATATAATTCTAAATTATTCAGAGAATTACCAAGGCCTATTATTCCTTCTAAGCCTTGTGAAATCTTTGCGACTGATCTTTATGGTCCTCTCCCAAAGTCTAAAAGAGGTAACCGATATATTCTGGTGACCATAGATGTTTTCAGCAAATACACTATGTTACACCCAATTCAGAAGGCAAACGCAAAATATTGTGCGAAGAGAATTAGAGACAGCGTAATTCCGGAAGCAGGCAAAGCGGAATTCCTTTTATCAGATCACGGACCCCAAATTACATCTTTAGAATTCAGGGTCGTCATGAATAATCTTGGGATTAGACAATTGCTTTGTTCTATCAGACATCCTGAAAGCAATCCAGCAGAACGCGTGATGGCTGAAATATCTAAATTTTGCCGCCTCTATTGTCCAAATGAGCATTGGAAATGGATGGATGTTCTCTCTATAGCATCCGAATCCATCAACTCTACGATTCATGAGAGTACTGGACAGATTCCCATGTTGCTTCATCATGGAATTAAACCAACAAGACTATGGGATCGAATCATCTCTATTCCACCCGAGATTGAACCTAGTCGTCAGAGGAGGGAGACTAGCTTTAGACAAGTTGAGGAGCCAAGCTGAGAAAAGAGAGCGCAGAGTGAGAGGAAAGCGTATTCGCAGACCCTTGCGCGTAGGAACTCTTGTTTTAGTAAAAGATACCTACACCCTCCGACGTGCAAAATCGAGTGTACTCGAAGTTTGCAAGACTTTACGATGGACCCTAAAGTGTTGTGGAAGTAAACAACAATGGAGGATATAAAATCGCCAATACACGAACTGGTAACATCGTGGGAATTTATAATGCAGCGAATTTGAAGATTTATTATTCAAGAACCAGATGATTTAATGAGTAGATAGGAAAAATAAAAATTTATCAATTTTTATTTTTTGCTAGGTGTGGGGTGGATGTGCCCAATTCTAGGCATGGGTATTCCAAGATTCAGACACCTAGGTATCAAGGGAAAGGCTACAGCCGCTTTTGAAAGTTGAGATATTTGAATATCGCGCTCCTTTCCTTCTAGATTGAAATGGAAACTTTATGCAGCCAAGAAGATGTTAAGTGACGTGGCAAATAGAAGCAGAGGTCGAGACTATTTGGTGATTAAATACTTAGCCATGGAGTAGAGACTTGATACTTGGATCAGATTACTGGCACGGCCAAATGAAAGAGGATGATGCACTTAGTCTCAAGTGAATCAGACCAGAGACACCGGAGATATGAGGATTTACAAATTTCAGCGTGATCCAGCGTGGAGCCGACCGTTTTGTATAAAAGCCGCTCGGCCCAAGCATAAGCAGCTCACTTCAAACCAAGCTCTTGTAGGACAAGGTGCTGCTGCTACGTCGAGCCAAGGCACATGGTTGCCGAATCTACGCAGAAGATATCTTTGAATTGTGATAGTCACAAAAGTGCTACGATACGTGGGGAACGTAGTAAGTTTCCGGTAGAGGGAATCACTAAGGTGATTGTTATTTTCTACGGACATTGGTGAAACACTTTGTTTCTATATGGGCATATGCTAGACTTTGTCTAGATATTATTCTGTCACAGTCCAGTAACAATAATTCAATACTTGGATATTTTAATCCAACTTGTCAGTTTCACAAATTGTATCTAAATAACCACTCAGATCTTTCAGTATATTGAAGGCCAGTCTATCACGGTGTTGTTAATTAGCCGACAAAGGGAAACTATATGTTGCTTCGCGCATGATAGATGGTGTGAAGCCATGCCCAGGGAACGATCTTCAGAACAGCCGTTGATTGTTTTAGACTATCAGTGTTTTCCTGTACTGAAAGGATTACCGTGAGTTATGTTACAACTGACGCTTTTGAGAAGAGATCATTTGGATCTGACCCCATTTAAGCGAACTGCTATGGATTTAATTAAAGTCAATATTAAAATGGATCAGCAGTTACTTCAAACTTCAAGAAATATTTCCACTGTGTCGTGCTAGACAGATTGTGGGTATATAATGGCGGCCGATACAAGGATTAGACGTGCGTGTCCAATAGGGCATGTATCTGGATAAATCTGGTACAGACCAGGTTCACTACGCTTCAAGACCAACGAGAAATGTAAGCCACATTTGACTTTTATATTATGCTTAGCTAATTGGAACAAACTCATTTTCTGCAGATGACCAACACATTTATTTTTCTTCGTATTTAAATCTTGCATTGATTTACGCAAGACACATTAGGGTTATTCTGAGTATTTTCAGCACTCAGAACAGTTTAGGATCGATGACCGAGCATACCGAGCATTTATTTGAATGTTCATTTTGTTTGAGAATCACGGTAATCAGCCGATATAACTGTAGAAGTTAATATTTATTTTTGTTGAGGAATGGATATTTTGTCCATATTCGAAGAGTCGAACATGTGGTTTTTTCACATAAGGAAATAATAATTAAACATATTTAAGGAAATAATAACAATAATAATCCAATAATAATAATAATAATTTTCATAATTTTTCTAAATAATTATTGGATCTTACATTTTCTAATAATCACATTCGTTGAGAGAGAGCTTAAGGATTAGTTTAGTCATTCCTAGTTTGGAACAGGTGATTTTCCGAAAGCTAGTGGATAGCGCAAGCCCGTATTCCACAACATTATAGTTCTGGTTGAACAGTTAATATTTGCATTGAGCAAAGTATATTTTTCAGATAACACGGAAAGGCATGAAACAGGAAGCCAATGATATTTGTATCAATTAGGATTTTTTTTGTGTTTATATAAAATCATGACGTAGGCACACATTCGAAAGTGAAATAGAGAATATCACAAGTGTGGTAACTTCACGGTTTGATCTGAATGGTAAAATAAAATAAACTTGTAAGTTTATAGATCTTCCAGTTTTGATAACAAGCAGAGGCTTGATTTATTGTATAAATTTTGGGAAGAAAATTTATGTGTGTGGAGTAGTTGAAAAGCCTTTCCCAGGTGCGCATGTTTAAGTAGCAGGAATGAGGAGGGTTTTTTTTTGAGCATCAATCAAATAGCAGGTTCGATGGCTCAGGTTTATAGGAGGAGTATTGGAACCACACATTTCGTCGAATGAATGACCAAACCATCAGTAATTATTTCAAACTTGTTTACGTATTCCATTAATACTTTGGATTTGCTAGAACCCGGTTTTGTCATGATAAAATTTTATTCTTCTTCAGAGGAAGACCTTTGCCGTTGTTGTTGGGATATTGTGTTCTTACACAAATAATTGAATGGGCCACTGCCAATTTAAAAAAATAATAATTCTGTATCCACGAATTACTTAAAGGATGTTTTCAATCCTATTGTCATGAACTAAATGAATTTATTATAAAGATACAATTCTTATTTCCGCATTCTGTTCAAGAATTGCAAGTTGTGAAAGTTACTAAAATAGCAACAAATATAAATATTTTTCTTAATAATAATTCCAAGTGGAAAATCGAATAGTTGAATGGTTCAACAATTTTTTATGATCAACCTGATGATTCAGAAATCATATTTCTTTGGAATTTGAAGTTCATAATCGAGTCACTTCTCGAAATGTTTAATTTTGGAAGAATAATAAATTTTGTTGTGCTTCGCACAGATCTTCGATGCTATGCTCAAGGGTCAAATACTTTTCAGATGTTGTTATTAATATGTGTACATAATTAGTGTTGGGTCAAAGATAATATTTTTGACAATATTTTTGAAACTGGAAAAATAAGTGGAAGTTAAAAAATTCTATAAACAATTATAAACAGTGAGAATTTCTACGAGTGTTAATATCATGTTAGAAATTCAACCAGTGAACTACAATATTTCCAGTAAAGACAATTAAATTTGAACTGGATTTCATCGTAAATAATTGATATAATTTTGGAACACAGTCTACAGGACTGATAATCAGACTTGTGTCTCCAAGGACAATTGTTCAATGTGTTGGAAAATTTCTGTACATTGTGTAAATAGTAGTGTGTGCCGTCGCACTGGAATGATGTTACCTTGAGCATCATTTTGCAGTCAATTTTAAAATTTAGAATAAAATGAGATAATTTTACACGTTGTGTTATGCCCAGGTGAATCTCCTTCTATCCTTATTGTTGCATTGAGCCAAAAATCAGTAAAGCATTTTTTTTATTTTGATGTCGTTTTTTTTTTGCGATTAGCTTTAACCCATCTGGCGCCCCGGGATATTTTGACTCTCGTGCTGACTGATTCTTGGTAAAATGCATATGTGGTCGTGCGGACTCCGGGCTAAACGGGCACATAAAATAAGATAGAGAGAGAAAATGGCTTCGAACGTGGGGCCCGAGTTAGACACGGTCAATCGCATGCCAATTTAAGTTGTGATATTTTTTATAGATATTTTGGGAGTTGAGAGATGTCTGGTTTGGATGAATAAATTAGTAGGAAACCCAATTAGTGGGGAAAATTAAAAATTAACTGGGTTAATAATTAGAATGTGTTTGATTATTTTGATAATGGCTTAACCATTAGGGCGTCAAGTAAATTCAGTAGTAAACGTTCGATGACTGGACATACGCATTAGTAGAATCCAGGTGGAGGATATTTGAGGACTTGCATATTTTTCTTGTGATATTGTGGTAAATTTAATTCGTAAAAGTAGAGAAGTTTTTTTCCATCGCGTCGACATTAGGACAAATCTCATTTTATTAGAGTGTTCCAATTAGCTATTCATGTTTCTTGTTCTAGTTATAATCTTGTGTCTGCCAACATGTATACCCCTAAGTTTTGACTAATACTGAAAATTATGGAAGATATGATGAGGATGATGAGGAGTTTGGAAGAGAGTTCCAAAGAAGCTGGACTGCGCGTAGCAGCCATCATGAAAGAAAATACAGAGGCTTTGGAAAAGAAACTTAAAGAAAATTCCGATATGTTAGAAAGCAGGTTAAAAGATAACGTAAAAGATAGTTTAAATATTAAATTTAATTCTATGGAAAATAAATTTAAAGAGAATTCCGAAATCTTGAAAATGTCACTTGAGGGTAAAATGACTAAATTATGCGAAAAAAACACATGAGCTCGAAACTTCATTAGCTACTAACGCAAGTTTAATGGACGATAAATTTCGCGATGCTGATCTAAGATCCCAAAGCTTAGCTGATAGGATAGAAAGTGGTCTTAGGAAAGTTGGTGAAGACATGGTCAACCTAGAAGTCAGAGTGAAGAAAGAGAGCAATGAGATGGCAACTCTAGTTGTTCAACGTTTGACAGACCAATTCAAAGAACTCGTAGTGGGAGAAATAAGAGAAGGTGTGATAAATGAATTACAAACTGAAATTAAAACCACAGTTATCGATGAGATTAAAAACACACTCAAGCTGGAGAACCAAGATGGAGTCAAGGAGATTAGAGAATCTTTGTCATCCCATATTCAAGTAATTTCCAAAGATATTCAAGCGACTCAGAAGGACATATCAGATATGACAGGGTCATTGAAGAGTCACGAGGCTGTTATGAACCAGATATCCACTGATGTCAAGAAGAACTATAAGGAAACAGAAGAAATAAAGAAGGAAACTGAAGGAATTAGAAAAAAGGCCGAAGAAAACCATAAGGCAATTGAGGCTATGAAAACCCAAGTTAAGGACGAGAAACAGGCTGACCATCTGTTGAAAATGCCAAGTATAAGAGGAGAAGAACAGATACAGGTAAACCTAGGAGCAGCTAGAGGAAATGATAGTCAAAGACAGGATGAGGCCAGGACAGTATTTCAATCCAACCCCATAACTGTATTCAAGAATGTGGAGGATAAGCCTTCTAAATTTTCAGGGCGAGATTCTGTGACACCCGTAGAATTCTTGAGAGAAGCAGGTGATTACCTTAAAGATTCCAAAATCCCTAAGGAAAGACAAATCCGAGTGATAGGGAAATTTTTGGAAGGGCCCGCACTTCTCTGGTTTAGAGCATTCAGGTCCACTCTCACCAATTTTGAGGAGTTTTCCCGTGGGTTATTGAAAAAGTTTTGGTCCCCGGAAACCCAACAGCAAGTCAGAGCAGAATTATATTCGAAGAGATTTTCGACGTCACAACCTACTCGATACTCTTCGTACTTTTCTGGACAGCTTTCTAAACTTCAACATTTAGATCCGCCGATGCCAAATAATGAATTAATTACTGCATTAATTCGTCAGTTTCCATCAGAAATCCAAAGAACTTTGATCGCTGCTGACATTTATAATATGGAGCAATTTGACGAGGTATTGCAGAAACTTGATCACACGAACGCTCAATTCTTCCATCAGAAGGGAGGAAAGAATGGCAACGCTGTGTACACTGTTATGGCCGACAGTTATTCCCAAACACCTCGAGAGATTCGATAGGGGCGAGAAGAGAAAACGCCGAGGGAAGAGCCTGATAAAAGAGGATGGATTCAGAACACTAATAGATACAGTTACAAGCCTTATGAGAGACTAAAGGGTGGATATCGATATGACAATCGATGGAGAGAGCCAAGGAATAATCAAGGAAAACACCAGGAAAGAAGGTACTATGGTAGAAACAATAACTACAATAACAGAGGGAATGAGAACACTCGTCAGTCCAATAAAGAGTTCAATAAAGAGACGAGGAAGATCTTGGAAGAAAGATACCAAGAAAACTCGCAGTTCTTGGAACAGAAGTCCAATGAACCAGGTCCATCGGGAACACAGCAATCCCGGGGGAATGAAAAAAACTTCGAATTCACAGTAGGAGATCGAATTTTAAACATTTTCACTTCCAGGATTATTAAATGGCAAACAGAGGATGATGACTTAATTCAACATAATGACGAACGGAAAGAAATGGGTACAAGAATTAAACTGCCAATCATATCATGCGAAGTATTCGGCATGCCTGTCGATACTTTAATTGATACTGGGGCTATGCTTTGTCTTGTGAGCGAGTAGCTTTATAGTCTGTGGAAGCTCAAAGAGAATTTAGAAGAGATTCCAGTATCAGGAATTAAAATCCAAGGAATAATACCCAACAAAATATCGCTGTGTAAAACACAATTATACTTAGGTGTTACTATTGGAGGACATGATTTCCGACATGTGTTTGTAGTAATGAAGGACATGGCTTTTGACATGATCTTGGGAGCGGATTTCATCCAGAAATATCGAGCCGTGATAGACATGAAGACAGAGACGGTCAGATTCCAGTATACCGAAGAGATAAACTTCGAGGGAAAGGAAGAGGAAGACATCGAGGGAGACGCTCAATGGTCTCTGATTTCTCAGGAAGCTGAAGGAAAAGAAGTCTATACTGAGAAGGGGTCCCCAGAGCTAGGGAAAATTTTGGAAGAGTACCATGATATTTTTGATATTAAACCTGGTGAAATTAAAGATTTTGAATATCGAATTCGTGTAACTGATGATGCACCTTTCCATGCTAAATTGTATCCGGTAGCGGAAAAGCATCGAGAAAAGGTAAAAGTGCTTATCAAAGAGATGGAAGGTAACAATGTGATTGAAAAGTACACTACCTCTTATGTCAATCCATTAGCAGTAGTGTCTAAGCCGGATGGAAGTCTGAGACTGTGTTTAGACGCGCGAAATTTGAATTCAAGATTACTGCCAGAGTATGACAGACCACCAATCATTAGGGAACTGTTAAGAAAATTCCAGGGCAAGATCTGGTTCTCTAACATTCATCTCACTTCGTCCTACCACCACATTAGGCTTAGTGAAGATTCCAAAACGTTTACAGGGTTTATGTTTGACCAACAGACATATGTATTCCGCCGTCTACCATTTGGGATCAAAACATCTGGATCTGTTTTGATCAGAGCACTGGAACAAAATTTGAGTCCTGAAGTAAAAGAGATAGCGATTCGTTACATAGACGATATCCTAATCGCATCTGAGACTAAGGAGGAACATTTGATACATCTTCAGATGTTATTCGCAGATTTAAGAAAAGCGAACTTTAAAGTAAACCTTCGAAAATGTCAGTTCTTTCAGAAGGAAATAAAATTTTTGGGCCATATTTTAGATGGTGAAGGATACCGTCCCAATGAGACAAAGATACAAGCGATAGCTAATTTCCCTAGACCTACTAGGGTGAAGAATGTCCGCAGTTTTCTCGGAACATGCCAATTCTTTGCAGGGCATTGTCCAAGCTTCACCAAGACAGTTGCTCCCTTGCAGGAATTATTAAAGAAAGGAAACAAATGGAAATGGAATGAAGATTGCGAAAAATCATTTCAAGATGCCAAGAGGTTATTGGTAAACAGTGTGAAATTAGGGTATCCTGACTTCACCAAGATTTTCATCATAGAATCCGATGCATCCACCGTAGGGATTGGAGCTATTCTTCTTTAAGAAGATGACGATCACAGGAGATATTACCTGGCTTTCATAAGCAGGAAACTTCGTCCATCAGAAAGGAACTATTACACCACAGAGTTAGACGCCCTTGCTGTAATCTTCGCGTTGGAGTCTCGGAAGAAAATGTTAATTGGACATTCAGTAATTGTGAGGACTGATCACCATGCATTGGAGTATATCTTAAGAACAAACTTTGTCAGTGATAGAATAACTAGATGGCCACTTTTTATTCAACAATTCAACCTAGTTATCGAACACACTCCTGGAAAGTTGAACATTGGGGCCGATTTATTGAGTAGAGCAGTGGAGTCTACATCCAAGGTTTTTCAAGTTAACCTGACGCATGAGGATGAGGATACCTTAAGAAGGTTAAGATTGTTACATTTATCCCAGAGGAGAGACCGACGTCTTAGAAACATTTTTCGTTTTCTACAGGGAGATATGGATCCCAATGACGATGATTTTGTGGAAACTGAAAGAATTTCAAGAGATTATTTGATGTTAGATGGTCTAGTCTACAGGTTTGCAGATTCCGACCATGCGGAGCTGAGGGTAGTGGTACCTCCACGAATGCAAACACCCATTATTTGGATGGCGCATCGAATTGCAGGTCATGCTGGAGTAGATAAGACAGTCAACTTGATACAAGAGAAATTTTCATGGGAGCGAATGCGACAAACTGTCAGGAACACTATTCGGGAGTGCGACTTATGCCAAAGGAGTAAATATAATTCTAAATTATTCAGAGAATTACCAAGGCCTATTATTCCTTCTAAGCCTTGTGAAATCTTTGCGACTGATCTTTATGGTCCTCTCCCAAAGTCTAAAAGAGGTAACCGATATATTCTGGTGACCATAGATGTTTTCAGCAAATACACTATGTTACACCCAATTCAGAAGGCAAACGCAAAATATTGTGCGAAGAGAATTAGAGACAGCGTAATTCCGGAAGCAGGCAAAGCGGAATTCCTTTTATCAGATCACGGACCCCAAATTACATCTTTAGAATTCAGGGCCGTCATGAATAATCTTGGGATTAGACAATTGCTTTGTTCTATCAGACATCCTGAAAGCAATCCAGCAGAACGCGTGATGGCTGAAATATCTAAATTTTGCCGCCTCTATTGTCCAAATGAGCATTGGAAATGGATGGATGTTCTCTCTATAGCATCCGAATCCATCAACTCTACGATTCATGAGAGTACTGGACAGATTCCCATGTTGCTTCATCATGGAATTAAACCAACAAGACTATGGGATCGAATCATCTCTATTCCACCCGAGATTGAACCTAGTCGTCAGAGGAGGGAGACTAGCTTTAGACAAGTTGAGGAGCCAAGCTGAGAAAAGAGAGCGCAGAGTGAGAGGAAAGCGTATTCGCAGACCATTGCGCGTAGGAACTCTTGTTTTAGTAAAAAAAAACCTACACCCTCCGACGTGCAAAATCGAGTGTACTCGAAGTTTGCAAGACTTTACGATGGACCCTATCGTGTTGTGGAAGTAAACAACAATGGAGGATATAAAATCGCCAATACACGAACTGGTAACATCGTGGGAATTTATAATGCAGCGAATTTGAAGATTTATTATTCAAGAACCAGATGATTTAATGAGTAGATAGGAAAAATAAAAATTTATCAATTTTTATTTTTTGCTAGGTGTGGGGTGGATGTGCCCAATTCTAGGCATGGGTATTCCAAGATTCAGACACCTAGGTATCAAGGGAAAGGCTACAGCCGCTTTTGAAAGTTGAGATATTTGAATATCGCGCTCCTTTCCTTCTAGATTGAAATGGAAACTTTATGCAGCCAAGAAGATGTTAAGTGACGTGGCAAATAGAAGCAGAGGTCGAGACTATTTGGTGATTAAATACTTAGCCATGGAGTAGAGACTTGATACTTGGATCAGATTACTGGCACGGCCAAATGAAAGAGGATGATGCACTTAGTCTCAAGTGAATCAGACCAGAGACACCGGAGATATGAGGATTTACAGATTTCAGCGTGATCCAGCGTGGAGCCGACCGTTTTGTATAAAAGCCGCTCGGCCCAAGCATAAGCAGCTCACTTCAAACCAAGCTCTTGTAGGACAAGGTGCTGCTGCTACGTCGAGCCAAGGCACATGGTTGCCGAATCTACGCAGAAGATATCTTTGAATTGTGATAGTCACAAAAGTGCTACGATACGTGGGGAACGTAGTAAGTTTCCGGTAGAGGGAATCACTAAGGTGATTGTTATTTTCTACGGACATTGGTGAAACACTTTGTTTCTATATGGGCATATGCTAGACTTTGTCTAGATATTATTCTGTCACAGTCCAGTAACAATAATTCAATACTTGGATATTTTAATCCAACTTGTCAGTTTCACAAATTGTATCTAAATAACCACTCAGATATTTCAGTATATTGAAGGCCAGTCTATCACGGTGTTGTTAATTAGCCGACAAAGGGAAACTATATGTTGCTTCGCGCATGATAGATGGTGTGAAGCCATGCCCAGGGAACGATCTTCAGAACAGCCGTTGATTGTTTTAGACTATCAGTGTTTTCCTGTACTGAAAGGATTACCGTGAGTTATGTTACAACTGACGCTTTTGAGAAGAGATCATTTGGATCTGACCCCATTTAAGCGAACTGCTATGGATTTAATTAAAGTCAATATTAAAATGGATCAGCAGTTACTTCAAACTTCAAGAAATATTTCCACTGTGTCGTGCTAGACAGATTGTGGGTATATAATGGCGGCCGATACAAGGATTAGACGTGCGTGTCCAATAGGGCATGTATCTGGATAAATCTGGTACAGACCAGGTTCACTACGCTTCAAGACCAACGAGAAATGTAAGCCACATTTGACTTTTATATTATGCTTAGCTGATTGGAACAAACTCATTTTCTGCAGATGACCAACACATTTATTTTTCTTCGTATTTAAATCTTGCATTGATTTACGCAAGACACATTAGGGTTATTCTGAGTATTTTCAGCACTCAGAACAGTTTAGGATCGATGACCGAGCATACCGAGCATTTATTTGAATGTTCATTTTGTTTGAGAATCACGGTAATCAGCCGATATAACTGTAGAAGTTAATATTTATTTTTGTTGAGGAATGGATATTTTGTCCATATTCGAAGAGTCGAACATGTGGTTTTTTCACATAAGGAAATAATAATTAAACATATTTAAGGAAATAATAACAATAATAATCCAATAATAATAATAATAATTTTCATAATTTTTCTAAATAATTATTGGATCTTACATTTTCTAATAATCACATTCGTTGAGAGAGAGCTTAAGGATTAGTTTAGTCATTCCTAGTTTGGAACAGGTGATTTTCCGAAAGCTAGTGGATAGCGCAAGCCCGTATTCCACAACATTATAGTTCTGGTTGAACAGTTAATATTTGCATTGAGCAAAGTATATTTTTCAGATAACACGGAAAGGCATGAAACAGGAAGCCAATGATATTTGTATCAATTAGGATTTTTTTTTGTGTTTATATAAAATCATGACGTAGGCACACATTCGAAAGTGAAATAGAGAATATCACAAGTGTGGTAACTTCACGGTTTGATCTGAATGGTAAAATAAAATAAACTTGTAAGTTTATAGATCTTCCAGTTTTGATAACAAGCAGAGGCTTGATTTATTGTATACATTTTGGGAAGAAAATTTATGTGTGTGGAGTAGTTGAAAAGCCATTCCCAGGTGCGCATGTTTAAGTAGCAGGAATGAGGAGGTTTTTTTTTGAGCATCAATCAAATAGCAGGTTCGATGGCTCAGGTTTATAGGAGGAGTATTGGAACCACACATTTCGTCGAATGAATGACCAAACCATCAGTAATTATTTCAAACTTGTTTACGTATTCCATTAATACTTTGGATTTGCTAGAACCCGGTTTTGTCATGATAAAATTTTATTCTTCTTCAGAGGAAGACCTTTGCCGTTGTTGTTGGGATATTGTGTTCTTACACAAATAATTGAATGGGCCACTGCCAATTTAAAAAAATAATAATTCTGTATCCACGAATTACTTAAAGGATGTTTTCAATCCTATTGTCATGAACTAAATGAATTTATTATAAAGATACAATTCTTATTTCCGCATTCTGTTCAAGAATTGCAAGTTGTGAAAGTTACTAAAATAGCAACAAATATAAATATTTTTCTTAATAATAATTCCAAGTGGAAAATCGAATAGTTGAATGGTTCAACAATTTTTTATGATCAACCTGATGATTCAGAAATCATATTTCTTTGGAATTTGAAGTTCATAATCGAGTCACTTCTCGAAATGTTTAATTTTGGAAGAATAATAAATTTTGTTGTGCTTCGCACAGATCTTCGATGCTATGCCCAAGGGTCAAATACTTTTCAGATGTTGTTATTAATATGTGTACATAATTAGTGTTGGGTCAAAGATAATATTTTTGACAATATTTTTGAAACTGGAAAAATAAGTGGAAGTTAAAAAATTCTATAAACAATTATAAACAGTGAGAATTTCTACGAGTGTTAATATCATGTTAGAAATTCAACCAGTGAACAACAATATTTCCAGTAAAGACAATTAAATTTGAACTGGATTTCATCGTAAATAATTGATATAATTTTGGAACACAGTCTACAGGACTGATAATCAGACTTGTGTCTCCAAGGACAATTGTTCAATGTGTTGGAAAATTTCTGTACATTGTGTAAATAGTAGTGTGTGCCGTCGCACTGGAATGATGTTACCTGGAGCATCATTCTGCAGATAATTTTAAAATTTAGAATAAAATGAGATAATTTTACATGTTGTGTTATGCCCAGGTGAATCTCCTTCTATCCTTATTGTTGCATAGAGCCAAAAATCAGTAAAGCATTTTTTTTTATTTTGATGTCTTTTTTTTTTGGCGATTAGCTTTAACCCCTCTGGCGCCCCGGGATATTTTGACTCTCGTGCTGACTGATTCTTGGTAAAATGCATATGTGGTCGTGCGGACTCCGGGCTAAACGGGCATATAAAGCCTCTCACCAAGGCGGTCCGGGTTCGATTCCCGGTCAATGCATGTGAGATTTTCGAAGTGAAATGCCATGTCCTGTGGTTCGGATTCCACGTAAAAAGGAGGTCCCGTGGCTCATGATCTCGAGATTAACTGTCACGTTAAACTACAAGCTTGCTTGCTTTGCTTTTATGAACCCTCACCATTCAGACAAAATCTAGTGGGTTAACCACTTAGCCATAGGTTACATCGAAGGTTAAGTACTCCTAACGAATGAGACGGTACGGGACTGGACAGTTTATTTTTAAGGAAGAGTTGCTAGGCTCCACTTTGATACATTTGAAAACAGCCATAACTGCAGTCATACTGTTCGACCTCATTTAAATGGCTTGTTCATGATGTAAATAGTTTTAATCGTTTGTAAATGTTTCACACAACATTGCAAAAAGAAAAAATACGAGCCATACAGTAGTCGCATATGATGTGTAACATCTGACATAGAGTGTACTCAATATCTCACCCAAGTTTCATCGCAATCGGACGAATGGTATATGAACGCATAGGAGACATACATACCCACAAACTATCACGTTACATTGATTTTTATATATATAGATTTAAGGTTATGAGCGGTGTCGCGTCTATTAATCTAGTTGATCCATATCGTATTCTTTATTTAGGCTAGTGCTGGTGGAAGCTACAAATCATCTAATAAAATGAGTTCCGTATTTAAACTACAATATCTGTAAAACACTCCCTTTTACAATAGATTAATATTTGGGCCAATAATAGTATAAAATACCGGTGTATCAACAATTTCAACGAAGTCACGTTTGCGTTCATATACCATTCGTCCGATAGCGATGAAACTAGGCTGAGATTTTGTGTGCACTCCAGGGAAGGTTTCTAGCTTAGTAAATCCCTTTAAAAATAGGTAGAGCACGAGTAGAATCAACAAATGAGCAACGGCGCGCGAAGCGTTTCAACAAAGTGCTATATAATTTCATATACCATTCATCCGATAGCGATGAAACTTGGGTGAGATGTTGTGTACACACCAGGGAAGGTTTCTGGCTTAGTACATACATTTTACAATAGGTAGCGCACCGGTAGATTCAACAAATGAGCGATGACACGTGAAGCGTTTCAACAAAGTCCCGTATAAAGTCATATACCAGTCGTCTGATAGTGATCAATGTTTGGTGAATTGTTGTGTACACTCCAGGAAAGGTTTCTGGCTAAGTGAATCCATTTTACAATACGAAGCGCACGTTTATATTCAACAAATGAGTGACTACGCGCGAAGCGTTTCGACAACGTCCCGTATACGTTCACATACCATTCATCCGATTGCGATGAAACTTGGGTGAGATGTTGTGTACACTCCAGGGAAGGTTACTGGCTGAGTACATCCATATTACAATATGTAGCGCAAGAGTAGAATCAACAAATGAGCGACGACACGCGAAGCGTTTCAACCAAGTCCCGTATGGATTCATGTACCATTCGTCCGTAGCTATGAAACTTGGGTGAGATGTTGTGTACACGTCATGGAAAATTTCTGGCTTAGTAAATCCACTATACAATATGCAGCGCACAAGTTGATTCAACAAATGAGGGACGACGCGCGAAGCGTTTCAACAAAGTCCCGTATAAGGTCATATACCATTCTGCCGTTAGCGGTGAATCTTGGGTGAAATATGGTGGACACGCCAAGGAAGGTTTCTGGCTTAGTAAATACATTTCACAGAAGGTAGCAGACGAGTAGATTCGACAAATGAACGACGACACGCGGAGCGTTTCAATACAGTCCCCTATGTCTTCATATCCCATTAGTCCGATAGCGATGAAACTTGGGTGAGATGTTGTGGACACTTACGTGACGGTTTCTAACTTAGTAAATACATTTTACAGTAGGTAGCGTACGAGTAGATTCAACAAATGAGTGACGGAGCGCGAATCGTTTAAACAAAATCAGGTATGCGTTCATATACTATTCATCCGATTGCGATGAAACATTGATCAGTTATTGTGTACCCGCCAGGGAAGGGGACTTAGTAAATCCATTTCACAATAAGTAGCGCAAGAGTAGATGCAACAAATGGGTGACGACGCGCGAAGCGTTTCAACAAAATCCCCTATTGCGTTCATATAACATTCTTCGATTGCGATGAAACCTTGATGAGTTATTGTGTACACGCCAGGGAAGGGCTTCGACTTCGTAATACATTTCTCAATAGGTAGCGTACGAGTAGATTCAACAAATGAGTGACAGCGCACGAATCGTTTAAACAAAAACCCCTATACGTGCATATACCATTCATCCGATTGCGATGAATCATTGATGAGTTATTCTGTACACGCCAGGGAAGGGTTTCGACTTAGTAAATCCATTTCACAATAGGTAGCGTACGAGTAGATTCAACAAATGAGTGACAGCGATGAAACTTTTGAAAGTTGTTGTGCACGCTCCCACGAATGGTTCTAAATTAGGAAATCCATTTTACGATAGCTTAGAGGCAGTTAACATTGTTGTGTATCCAAAAGCACTTCAAGAAACAGAATTTCAACGCCAACACTTTCTTTGATTGGCATTGCAACGCATGCCGGGTCCAGCTTGTTCCTTATAAAAAGGTCCTCTTCATTCACAGACCAACACGTAATTTCATATGGATTCTGTTAAAATGAGTCATATTGATATGATAAATATCGTTTAAATGATCATCTGGTAGCAAAAATATCTATCTCGTCCGGGATTCAAACCCAAGATCTCTAGATTCAGAGGCATAAGCACTAACCCCACGGCTATTTCGACTACGCAAAAATTGTGCACAAGATGGTGACTTATTTCCACGTTCCAATAATACTGCATTACAGAATTAAGTTTCATTTATATTTTGCTTGCTTCGATAATGTTCCAGCGTGAAATTGAGTTTAAAATGCCTTATGAATAGGCCCTCTTGTGAGTAAAGAGAATGTATTCAGTAATAGTTCATGGAGGCTTGCTCAATTCTCGTATAACCACAACGATTATATTATATTGATGACTGCATTACCGTTGTGTGGGTTAATATTTGAATAGCCATTGTGCAGAAACATAATACCGGCAATGCCGACTACTTACAATTCTTGATATTAAGGCATTTTACCATTTAAATACTGATCCGAAGACTTCGAACATGTACCATGTCATTTGTTTCAATCACTTGACACCAGAGTTCACATGAGCGTTTTCCGTTCAGCATCTCATATACATTCCACATGGCCAAGAGTACGTCATGGTATCAATTTCGACACCGCGCGCTCATTGTTTCTCGTACCACTGCCAGCTGGGTCTTACCACTGCCCGCTGGATCGATCGATCGAGTTGGCAGTGCATCTTATACTTCCGTTCGTTCCACCACTGCCAGCTAGTACACTTCCGTTCGATCGATCGAGCGGGCAGTGCATACTTCCGTTTTCCACCACTGCCAGCTAGTACACTTCCGTTCGATTGATCGAGCGGGCAGTGCATACTTCCGTTTTCCACCACTGCCAGCTAGTACACCTCCGTTTGATCGATCGAGCGGGCAGTGCATACTTCCGTTCGATCCAGCACTGCCAGCTCGATCGTTCCGATCCACTTCCGTCCCCAATTTTCAAAATCACTCCCACAAAACTATCCAGCAACCGAGCGGAAAGATGTTACACATCAAAAAATACTTTGACGAAAACGAAACACAGCCAATGAAATACGTATCCTGTCATCATAAATGTGTGGAACATTAAAGGTGATACAGTGCACCAGTGAAATATTATTTTATAGTTTCCTAGGATCTTAGCATATCTAATTTATTCATTAGACAACCCATCTCTGACACGGTTCGGAAACATTTCTGAGAAGTTATTACGAATATATTTTTCCACTAAAATGGGCCTACATATTATTGCTACGTGGCTTGGAATTCACGTCTGAGATAATATTTTATTACCAGTTTAATTAGCTGATTAAATAAAAGGAAAGTGGAATTAGACAAAGTTGGACCTTACCTGAACACTCTGCACGCAGGGCACCATTCTGCCTACACCACACCCCCTGTACGACTGGATCAAACGGAGACTGTATAATGTCATGTGTAGGTCAGCCACGTTCTTTTGTTTTGTAAATATTATCTCCTATGCAATCTCGAGGTGTCACGTGGTGATGAGATGGGCGGGATCAGACAACCATGTCCCAAGAGCATCTAAGCCGTGTGACGCTAATGTGAATGTGCTCGCCATTTATTCATATCTACTCAACAATGTTATTATTAATATGGGATGTTTTAACCTTGTAAAACATACACCAGAAATCCATGTCCAAGTTAGCTTTTGTATATTGTTAGTAATATCTCATTAATTACATAGATAATTTATATGAACTAACAATGTTACAGGCAACACTGAAAAATGGCTTCAACATTTCGCTAAGAAACCCCAACATGTTGAGTTTCTAAGCACAGGCAGTTTTCAAACACCCCACGTGTGGCTCTCATGTTAACTTCTTACTGAAGAGGAGCCCAAGGAACCAGTACGTAGTAACAACAGGTAAAGCTACATTTCCCAGATAAAGCTCAGGATCGGAATGGAGAGTGCGCTTTCGGTAGAAATGGACAACCGAGGAGGGCAGACCACACGGTGCGCCGACATTTTTACATGGCACTAATTTTATGCACTGTAGATTAGATTATGGCAGTGTAGCATATGGTTCGGCACGCAAGTGTGACATTGGCGACTGGAACCTTTCGGACAAGCCCGTTCGTTAGCTTGCTCGCCGAGGCTGGAGTACATCCTTTGCACCTAAGGTGCCAACAAGTACTGCAGACCTATGCTACAAATATACAACAGATGCCACTTATCCAGGCTATCCATGTTTGTTTCGTAATCCGAATCGCTGGCTGTATGATGCGCTCACCCGCGCCACTCGGCCGGCAGGTGTACGCTAGGATGGCTTTTAGCGGCAGTTCCGCTTTCCTCCTGTCTCCTGTATTGTCAAAGTACCTAGCAAGATACCTCCGAGGATGGCCTCTCGCCCTGATATCATCCTGGATCTGCACACCAGCCCTAAGTCGGACACGGACTCCCCATCTATCGGAGGCTGTTCCAGTTCGTGGTGGGCCGGTAACCGCGAACAGAGCTTCAGTTCACGGACGGTTCGAGGGTAAATGAGAAACGAGGCCGTGCATTTGTGGTTTAAGGTGGTCAGTTTCTCTTTCCATTCCCAGAGGCCTGTAGCGTGTACACCGCACAGTTCTACGCCATCTTAGAAGCTCTGCAGTACGCGTTAATTGATGATCACCAGCGCTTACTCGTGTGCACTGCATGCGATCGATGTGTGTTTCCCGAAACACCCGCTGGTCCAGCGTGTGCACGACCTGCTAATCAGTTCGCGTAGCGCTGGAACTAGAGTCACTTTTCTGTGGCTTCCCAGCCACATGGGTATCGCGGGAAACGAGCTTGCTGATTAAGCGGCGAAGGAGGCAGTCACACTGCCCTTGCTACCATATAACGTGCCTGCTAGTGATCTACGCTCTCAGTTGCGACATTGTATCCTGACGCATTGGGAGGAAGCGTGGCGCGTCACGCCTCTGCCTATCAAACTGATAGTCATCAAGGAGAAAACGAAGGTATGGAAATCTTCCTTCCTGTCTAGTCGAAAGGAAGGTGTGGTACTCTGTCGACTCCAGATCGGCCATGGGATTGGTACTGAGCCCGTATTTATTGAGCTGAAGGAGATGACGCAGGCAGGGATCGAACCTGGGGTTCTGAAGGAGTCGTCATTATATTTTGGAAATGCTTGAAATTTAAAATACGTAGTAGAGAAATGTTGTTAAGGCAAGGGAGAAGACGTAGATATGTCATAAGCTTATATATTGCAAGAAGAACGGAAGAAATGCTTTGATTTTGAATTAGCATAAAATTTAACATTGAGTAAATGATCGCCAGTAGATGCTGGAAAGTGTCATAGCGAGGAAACTTTAGCTGTGTCCGCCGAAGCAGGACCGGTTTGTGACGCGAGAGCAAGAGAGACAGTCAGAGTCTTCTAGCAGCTACGTCATCAGCACGAGCGCACCAAGCATCGTGAGGCAGACGCATGACGTGGCACGCGCCAAATTATACACAGAAGTCACGTGATACCATCCTGACCAATCAAATAATTTATAAGCATTGGCGCTAATATAAATTATAAATGTTTATTGAAATTGTTATAAACAATTGAAGCCTATGATTATAAAGCTAATTGGATTTAAATGACACTGGATTATATACCTTTTTGAGATTATTCTCTGGTAAAGAGATAATTGGATAATAAATGGATAGAAGTAATTTTCGCGCTAAGAGGCCATTTTTGATGCTAAGGAAGCAGGTCTTGCTTCGATACAAGAGTGATTCTACTCCGAACGATTGAACTGTATAGTCGCCAAATTTGAAGCTCCAACTAGTTAGAAGCCTTCGGGTCAACGAGGAAGTTGAAGATACCGGGAAGGAGGAGACTTTCTTCGGTCAAACTGCATATAGAAGTCCCGCTGAATAAAAGACTTGAAACTACGCATTATTGAAGCAGAGAAATATCACTACAATTTACAAGAAGTTATACTACTACGGAAGAAGACTATCTTTGAAATACTATTCGATAATTTCTCGAGATATATCCAGCATCTCAGGAGAAATATTAAGTTACAATTCTTCAGAAATTTACTAATACTTACGATGCCAACCAGAATCATAATGAAGGCTGAAGTTATTACTAAATCTACAGGAGAAGTTATGGATCACTAAATACATGATGGGGAGATAGTCTATCACCGATGCTATGGATATCAGATCAGGAGTGACTTAAGCAGACGAGATGAAGATGAAAAAGGACTACACCAATTCCAACGGTGGTTCTGAAAAAGTCACAGTTTGCAACACTACTAAGCGAGATTCTAATAACATCATGGAATCTTCGCAGTTCGATCATCGAACCCAATACTGTCTCCGAGAACTTCGAGATAGCAGCCGAATGAAGAGAAATTTGTCAGAATCCATCGATTCGGAAACGTGCGCGAGGAAATGACAGCCCATGAATGAGAGGGCAGATCGCAGAGCCCAGCAGGTTCAATGCAGGTCGTTCGAGACAGAGCACTGAGGAGGCTGGCACCAGCTGGTCCGCACTAGGGCAAGGCCAGTGGCCGAGAATGTGGTCTGACATCTCAAGCACGCGGAGCGTTGGAATCCAGTTATCAGCTGTCCGCTGCAACTGCAGTGGCGAGAGAAGTATTCAGGCTATAAGGTAATTGAGCGTTTGAACTTCATTTAGTAGTTGTTTGTCATGTTGTATGTATGTATCGTAGATCAGGGTGATTTTCAGTGTTTTATTCATTATTTCAGTCATGTTTAGAGGTCATGTTTGACAGTTTTAGTAATGTTTAAATTTTTCACGTCACCGTGTGTCGTTTTGACGTGCTTTTAAAATTTTCTTTATTGTATTTGACGTCTGCTTCTTTAAAAACGAATTCCGATATGCGTAGATACGTTTCATAAGTCAGAGAAAAATATTGCAGGTGCATATAATTTGTTGGAAGCTATTGACAGATTTTGTCATGCATATGTTTGCTATAAATAACATTGATATTGTATAAAACGCTAGTACAAGCAGGCATGTTCTGCATATGCGTAAATAAGACTGTATACTTTATGTGAGGTATTAAAGAACGCCAGATCAATTCACAGAACGTGTGAAAGAGAGAAATAAGCTATGTAATTTGTTTTATCAAGTCCTACCAGCAAGATATTTATTGCTGTGGTAATATGCAAAGACTGGAAATGTTGCGAAGGTATTGTAAAGCATTTAGGAAATGCAGAGAGCACGATTGCGCTCTAGCGATCAGCTGTGTTCTATGAAAAGCATTTGTAAACTCACATTTTATCGGAAGTATGTAAATATAATGTATCAACTTGTTTTTGATATACGAAAGAATATAATACACCCAGGTATTTGTCAATGGAGTGTAGTGATGCATTTGTTACAATTATAAACATAAACGTGAGGACATGATATACACACATCAAAAAAAGTTTTGCATCACCTCGGTTCCAAGAGTTCCGGAACCGTTAAATACAAAGGGAATAGAGATCAACACAAACAACATTTCAGCTCGTTTTATTGCTCATGAGACCCACACATTGCATGTTGTACCATCATACAGCTAGACTTTCAGCATTTGTGGTCCAGATTGCAGTACACACCACTACCTCTAATACCCAGTAGCACGTCCTCTTGCATTGATGCATGCCTGTATTCGCCGTGGCATACTATCCACAAGTTCATCAAGACACTGTTGGTCCAAATTGTCCCACTCCTCAACGACAATTCGGCGTAAATCTCTCAGAGTGGTTGGTGGGTCAAGACGTCCATAAACAGCCCTTTTCAACATATCCCAGGCATGTTCGATAGGGTTCATGTCTGGCGAACATGCTGGCCACTGTAGTCGAGCGATGTCGTTATCTTGAAGGAACGCATTCACAAGATGTGCACGATGAGGTCGAGAATTGTCGTCCATGAAGACAAATGCCTCTCCAATATTCTGCCGATATGGTTGCACTATGGGTCGGAGGATGTCATTCAGGTATCGTAAAGCCGTTTCGGAGCCTTCCATGACCACCAGTGGCGTACGTCGGCCCCACATAATGCCACCCCAAAACATCAGGGAACCACCACCTTGCTGCACTCGCTGGACAGTGTGTCTCAGACGTTCAGCCTGACCAGGGTGCCTCCAAACACGTCTCCGACGATTGTCTGGTTGAAGGCATATGCGACACTCATCGGTGAAGAGAACGTGATGCCAATTCCGTGGGGTCCATTCAGCATGTTGTTGGGCCCATCTG
The DNA here is from genome assembly GCA_946902985.2 of Meconema thalassinum. Lineage (NCBI taxonomy): Eukaryota > Metazoa > Arthropoda > Insecta > Orthoptera > Tettigoniidae > Meconema > Meconema thalassinum. The sequence continues at coordinate 800,260,242 of OX336389.2, read as the reverse complement.
TACCGCGCTGCATGGTGTCGGGGTTGCAAAGCTGGACCTCGCCATGGACGTCGGGAGTGAAGTTGCGCATCATGCAGCCTATTGCGCACAGTTTGAGTTGAAACACGACGTCCTGTGGCTGAACGAAACGCATTATTCAACATGGTGGCATTGCTGTCAGGGTTCCTCCGAGCGGCAATCCGTAAGTAGCGGTCATCCACTACAGTAGTAGCCCTTGGGCGGCCTGAGCGAGGCCTGTCATCGACAGTTCCTGTATCTCTGTACCTCCTCCATGTCCGAACAACATCGCTTTGGTTCACTCTGAGACGCCTGGAAACTTCCCTTGTTGAGAGCCCTTCTTGACACAAAGTAACAATGCGGACGCGATCGAACTGCGGTATTGACCTTCTAGGCATGGTAGAACTACAGACAACATGAGCAGCGTACCTTCGTCCTGGTGGAATGACTGGAACTGATCGGCTGTCGTACCCCCTCCGTCTAATAGGCCCTGCTCATGCATGGTTGTTTACATCTTTGAGCAGTTTTAGTGACATCTATGAACAGTCAAAGGGACTGTATCTTGGATACAATATACACAGTCAACGTCTATATGCCGGAGATCTGGGAACCGAGGTGATGCAAAACTTTTTTTGATGTGTGTATATTTTATTAAACACGATGACGAATGCAGATTATAATCTTTATTGTAAATGGTTAAAATAATAACGTGGTTTTATATAAGTAAAAAACAATGAAGGAATAATTTATCGCAAGTTGTATCACTATGAAAGCTAATAAATTGATAATTGTGTAACGTAATGAAATGAAGCAAAGCAATGGAAAAAGATGGTAAATGTTTAAAGCACGAGGACGCTGTATAAGGATAGCTATTGTAACTTGAAAGTTAAACCATAGTGCTTGGTTAATGAGTAAGATTACTGATTTTCACACATCAGTGGCGATGTGATGGAATGGGTTATTTTTATTATGAGGTTATTGAAATGCAGTGCAGAAGTGATTGTTAATTGAGAACGTCATTATTGTGGACGTATGCGCAGTTGATAAAACGCAATATTTGTGGAAGTCCTTGTTCATTGCAGCGATAATATGGTAAATATATTGTAATAAGAGTAATGTTGAAGTTGTTTGAGAACAACAGTATTAATGCGATAGATGCATGCTTGTGGAGGCACCAGAAACCACAGGAGCGACGTAAATAGTAACCATAAAAGATTATCTGGCATGTCGTACATCATTTATCGAATTATTAACGATTGTGGAACTAAGAGCAATTATTACCTTAACCGGTTGTAATATATGTTCATTCGACTGGAAATATCATATTTAAAGAACGATGTCAGTGTAGATTCTGTATTTGAAGGAAGGAATGAGGTTGAAGTGAAGCGGTAAGGAAAGATCTATAAAGATCTATGTTGATCGATAATGTAATATCATGCAGGACGTGATAGTTTCATCTATTGTATATAATTCATTTAATAATAACGATATTAATCTTTTTAAATATTATCTAATCGAATCCTTAGTATGAGTGATCTATCGAAGTTGATTGTGTCATGTAGGAAAGTGTTATGTAAATATTAGTTAAATCTGAGTAGGAGTCGTAACTCAGAGGTGAGAAAGGATCCGGTATACGATCCGTGTGTAATAATATAGACTTGATGTCTTACTTGAAGATTATGATTGTTTGTGTCAGGACGCAGTAAGGTCCTTAGTTGCGAAATTCGCAGATGTTTTATTATTTCAGTGAACGTTTAAGTACTATTTAATTTGTTATGTTCATATTTTTTAATAAACGTTCCAGGCACTTGTTAGTTTGCCTGTCCTTTTTATAATAATTCAAACGATTCTTCATTTAACGATAAAAGGCGGTGGTATTGCTAGCGAGGTATAGGCGCCCACATATTTATATTAACCGTTCACCCTCGAGATCTGAGAATCTCGTCCTACCATACATATTGTAGGAGTTTGTTTTTGAATGTATCTTGTTAGTAACGCGACCGTGGTTTGATATCCATGTTCCGAGAAGTTCCTAACTGCCTATCTAGCGGGGAATGTTGGTTTGTCTAGCTGGGTGCCAGCAATCCTTGCGATCCTTCCCATCCTCGGATAATAGGTGGTAGTTATGTGAATTTCAGGTACAGTACGCACTCTCACTTGTTCAAGAGAAAAGTGCCATTGTGTGTACTCATGGCACCCACCTTACCGTGGCACACACTCTCTTTGACTCTGTGGACTTGGCCGATCTGCGAAGGACTCTCAAACTGCCTAACACCCTCTCCCTTGTTCCATATGATCCAAATAAGGCATAACTGCCCAACGAAAGGCTCACTGTCTCTTTTATATAAACCATTTTTGGTTTAATCTCTGGCAGTTTACTGTCGTTATCATTATCCTTTGATTTCATTACATTTCATTCCATTAGGGGCCGATAACCTACTGTACATGTAAGCCCCATTAAACAATAATAATTATCATAATCATTATCAATATTTCGCATAACACAATCGATAAGAACACAAGATAAATTGATCACTACGAGTAGTTGTTAAATTGTACAATCGATTTGATTTTATGAACGAAGCCAATTACAATGATACAGTATAATGATTATACAGTAAGAGTGGTATACCGCAGATTGGTTAATTGTAGGGTCAGCCAGGAAATTTGCACGCATGCAGGAGACTGACAGACTGCGGCGCACTTCCTCCTCCACCTTCGCAGCAAAGATGTGCGCTATCTGCCTTAGAGGAGGAATTAGCCAGCCCAAACACAAGCTGCTTAGCTGAGTCCACGTAAGACGTGGTGCCCACCTGGATCTGGCAACGACCAATATGTTGCTTCTAACTAGCACGTGAACAACACACTACATCAGCGCGAAATGTTCCTTAGTGTGGCCACTCGCGGAATAAAATAAAAGAAATGATCTACTATTGTTTTCCTTAGAGCACAAACCATCATCCCATTCCATATTTACCTCCCTTAGTTCTCACTCCTCATGTCACATGGCAACTCTAATTTCCAAACTGTTGAAAAATATTATAACCGGTATCACATACTACTTCAAAAACCTTCGACAAGATCAGCATGTAGACTATCCCTCTCTCGAGTGACAACAAAATCATTACCGTACTCAACTTCAACAATATGCCAGTAGGCGGGAATGATATGGCCTACTTAAGTGGCAGTTCCTTGATTTAAATTTTAAGCTATCGTCAACTGTTGGTTTTATATGTCAACAACTGATAGACAACAGAACTATTACCCGTGTGATGGGTATTTGCCGTTCTGAAGTCGATGTGTTGTCTTCTATTTACAACTGTCTATCGGCGCATCTGGGAAGGATAAGACGGAAGGCTTGTACACCCCGCATCAAGCGTAATCAAGTCAAGTAGATCGTGTGCTTTTCTGCACTGGCAATAATAATCTAAATGTAGATAATATAGCTGTATACCAACTTTCCGACTTTCCCACACTCCCGGGCAACACTATGCACAGTCCTGATCGTCTTATAAAAGTTTTGAGTAGTGGGATGGTGAGATCTTTATTCTCTTCTTCTGTACAGTATTTCGGAAGCTTGCACATGACCTTTCTACTCTCAGGATCACATCGCACGATTCCTTGGGAAGATTTTCCATCGTGAAGCCAAATATGGAAACTACTCTTCCGTTACGCGTATGAATGCCTTAAAACAATTCACAAAACACGAAATTGAAATACCTAATGGACCAACGACGATGCTCGTGCCTCAAAGCTTCATAGACAATATGTGCAGGCTGTACCACTAGCTCCAGGAAATCAGATTGTTTTGCACTGTTAACAGCTTATAGTTCCTCACTCTCTACCGTTGGCAAGGATTTGTCAAACATCTAATATCCACCTTTATGACTGGTCATTTATGGAAATATAACTTCACTCTACGGTTTCTTAATCTTTATATCCCTATGAATATTGTGTCCTTTCAGCCCTGGGACAAGAAAGGCGCACTCTCAAAATCACTAATTATTTCGGGTCTGATATATCTCCAATATATGTAACTACAATATTTTTCGTGGCAAAGGAAGGCATATTGCAGGGCTATTGCACGAAACAGAGCAAGAGATTATGAAATCTTTGGCGACCTTAATCTGCTACACAAAGCAGAAGAACGCAGATATTTTCTGTCATATAGGTTACACAGCGAGGGAAATAACTGGGATACATCCTGGGGCAGTAAATGATTCCCCGTACAGAGCCGAGAAGCACGGTAGTCAGACAAACAAACTGGTAATATCTGCGACAGACGATATCATCCCGCCAATTTATGACGTCAGAATGCCCTAAAAGACGATCCGGTTTTATCAGAATGAAGAGGAAGTCGTCAAAGTGCAGCAAATAAATCATAGATATGCACTGTGCAAAGAAAGATAATATAATAATAATTATATAAATATTAATAATAAGTGGAAGATTATGATGAATAGTCATGTCAGCCAGAAACCTTCTGCAGCCACACCAATCATAGGATCAGGAAAAATCACGTGATTATAGGGATTCCCCTTTACCTCTTAGGAACTATGCCCACGCATTGAACATAATTAATAATAAATTTGAACTCTTCAATATGTAAGCGTAATTTTGAGAGATATCTTACATCCGGGAGTGAGTGATTCTGGAAATTCGCTAAAATTCTGAATACACGAGTGAGAGGCATTCGCTAGCAAATATATACCTCCACCAGCGAGCGATTATACACAGTGTTGTCAGTATTGGTTAACGGGAGCCTATATTGCTCCGTGCTTGGAAATTCAGAAAAGTTTATGAGCATGAAGTACTGTTGCCAGTTTAATCTGCATGTGCATTGCTAATATTGGAATTAGGCAATAAAACTGATTGGTTTTGTACACCGTTACGGACTGATGTTCATGTTGTCCACAGTTAGCAAATTCGTTAGGACTTGGGCGATCTGTTTAAGTTCATAAAATAAGTGTACCTGCTTAAGTTTTTAAGTAAATGGACACTTGACTTAGGGGAGAGTGGTAAAATCTTCCCAAGCTAATATCAGTGCAGTTCGTTAGTCAGATCGTGGTTGTATGATTTATTTCTCTGACTTGGGTGCTGTATGACTTTGCTGTCTTCAAAAAATGTATGGCCCCTATCGCCATCATAATGCGTACATCACACTTTGAAGACAATCTGAAAGTTCTGCACCAGGCCCATCTGATAGTAATTAATTACAGTATATACAAAGAATATCCCTTTACGCATCTCTCTATCTATATATTGAGCCCGATCGAGTCGATCCGCTCATTTTTTATGATTATTATAGAAGACGGAGATGGATTGAGCAGAGCTGTGGTCGTAGCGTGGGTTGATCACAATAGCTGTAGAATGATGTCACGAGCGGAACAGCGGATCTATGACAAGGCCATGGAAGTGTCTGGTAATTTATTTGAAATTATCGCCCATGAAACTCCGTATTTGAAATTGTAACAAAATTTTATTATTATTATTATTATTCGAGATTATTTACATAATTATTTTCCACCGCGGGACGAGCATATTATGAAAGAAGAATTATTAATTGAGAACGTCGCTTGAACCTCGAATCCGAACTGACGTCTGGGATGGACTGACAGTTTGCTGACGGACAGTTGTTGTTGAGAGCTGTTGCTCGATAGTGGTCGTGATTTGTTCTTGACATTAATTCTTGTCACGAGTGCGTGGAAAGTGGTCGCTTTTGACGAGAGTGGGATCTCAGATTGCACGAGAAAATCGTAAGTTTTCGCATTACAGTGGGTGTGATCTATATTAGAACAGTGTGTATGATTAACATAACCGAACGTACGGCGGACTAATAATCTAAGATACCAGTAGATGGATTTCTTTTACAAATTTCATTTGACCTGTCGTTAATTTGAGTTAGTGGGCATTGAACGTACAAACGTGAGAAGCCGTAAGTCAGTGTGATTGGCTACGCCGATAGCAAACTAGTTTTATGGAGTGAAGTGAATGGAACTATTATTCATACAGTAGAGTTTAAGCAGAATCCAGATAATTGTTATTGACAATTAGCAATCTACAGCTAAATTCGATACGAGTTTTAATAGAGAAGAACTGTAAGAATGGAGTTAGGAATGGAATTCGAACCAAGGACCTATTCTGAGAAGTTGAAAGAAGGATGATGTTCTAAATTACCCTAATGATGGGAGCCGACTGGAGACGAGATGGAGATGGACCTTAAGATGGCTGGAATTAAACGGACGGAATGGGTAAGCTGGATATGCCCATTTACTTCGAACCCAGTACAACACAACAAAATGTGAGTCCAAGTTATATTACTATGTAGATTTGACCTTGTACATGTGGTGTAGCGTTGATATTCTTATAAGGGACCGAACGATATGCACAGTTTACAGTACAGTAGCTAGGTAGTGAAGGAATTATTTTATTTGTTGAGTATGTGAGTACAGAATAAAGATAGCGTATTATTTCACGTACAGCAGAAGATGTATTATTATTGCTTTAGTTTAATCGTGCACCTGTTTGCAATCTCTTGATGAATGCAGTACATTTGCATTTGTCTGTTGGCACAGGCTAGAGTAAAATATGGCTTTCCACTGAAGTCTCAGTCTCACTCATGGCTGTGATTATATGGAAGCTACTGAGGTATGGGTGGAGTTGAGTAATGACATTCAGGGCACAGTCAGTGCCTGTGGATGATGTGAAAGGTTCTACTCATAGGGTTAGTACTGCTGTTCTGACTCAGTGAGGAAAGCAATAGCAAACTACCTCACTCCTCATCTTGCCTAGGACGCCTCAATAAAGCGTTGCCTTGGGTTTGTGTGGGTATCTACCCACATAACCTAACGGCGGTACTTTTTGAGGATCCAACCAGCCTTCGGGCTGACTACATAACGATATGAGCACGCAAACCAGCCTAGCTTGTGCGAAGCCAGCCCTGAACATGTGTTTCTGAATGCACTAGTTGAAACCAGAACTCGTTTCATTTATGTCATCGCTGCAGAGATGCGACATTTAAAACTGGACCACATTTTATAACGTGATGAAGCTATGATTTTGTACATTTAAAAGACAATGAGGAAAGGTTTTCTGCAGGCGGGCTTAATTAAACACGTTTGTACACAGCTGGTTTTTATGGCAGGAAATGAAATGTATAATTTATGACGTCTGACGACTGCTTGACATTTCATGCAGATTGGCATAGTTTGTAGGAGGCTTGAGTTCATAATTTTCATAATGCAAGTTATAAGATGATGTTAATTGGAAAGTTTAATGCATCAAGTGATCGTTAATAAGTGTGATTATTATTAATTCAAGGGAGATGACTGTTTCTGTTTGACATACGATTAGATAAATTCCTAGATCTTATTTACGATAAATTTTGTGTCAATGTAGTGCAACGTGTAGATGATGTCTGTTTAGTGACATATTTTTGGAGCACATTGAAAGTGTCAGATAATGATTGAGCTGTTTTAGCAGAGATTTGAGGTTTATTCCGCCTTTATTGGGTGATGATGTTATTGTATTAGCGTAAGCAGGGGCTGCACGTGATTGAAGCGTACGATTATGCTCTATTTGGAGAGTGAGAACTTTAATGTGTGAGCGAGAGCTACACGTATTACGTGATGCTTACTACGAGGTTCTGCGATCTAATAATCATGAAACAAGGAATAAATAAGAACATATAATAAAGCGATTTAATAATAATGATTGAAATAGATTGTTGCATTAAATGGTAACTCAATAATCACGTGACTTAACAAGAACGCTGAATAATTAAATGGGTTTCTTTCTTCTGAGAGAAAAGCATCACGAGGGGAATGGATGTGGATTGCTCGCATTTCTATACTGATCTAGACTAGGATTTTCACCATTTTTGAGACGACAGTTACCACAAAGTGAGATTTGTGTAGAACCACGGCTGTGTGTAATAATGTGATATTAGTATTAGACATAAAAGGTAACTTCATGCTTTCACTGACCTAACCTTTCCCCCAGAACAGATGACAGTGTATCACAAACAGTGATATGCCTGAGGTACGCAGGTGGGTATTCTTGTTGTGCATACTGTACTGTGTTGTTAATTTTCTTTATGGGTCAAATTTGACTCGTGCATAGCGTATACTGTGCATACCATTAGTTTTGAATTTTCTTTTCTTGCTCGACGCTTATCGTCAACTTAACGTAAAACTGAATTTCATGTCAGGACTTAGCTTATATGCACGTATCGTAAATACCTAGGTAGTAAATGTTGGGCGTGACACCGCGCTAAATTCGTATACTTATCCGTGCTATGATTAAATGTAACTTGACTTATTGATTCCTAGCATGGATTTTGATTTCTTCTGTAAGTAGAATTTCTTGAAGGGGTTTGTATGGAATAGTTAGCCGATGCGTCATCATGAATTTAGATTAGGTTAAAGTAGGGTGGAATAGCCACCGGAACCCTTCAAAGAATTAGGCTAGGGATATGATTTCTCAATAAACGCAAAGAATTTTACTTAGCCTGGGACCTTGTGATTTCTAGATTTGATTTTCCTTCGGACGTGTTCTTGGGGCTAATTCAAACACCCCGTACCTGTTCTCCTAGCCCGATACAGCAGTCTCGTGCCGAGCTGGTCAAAAGAACCTATGCGTCTTTTGGAGAGGGGACTCGTGTGGGCTGGATTCGGTCACCAGTTCTCACGATATCACGGCCTAACGGGCACAATATATACTGTTTAAGTGTCAACAGAGAATCAAGAGATATTACTCTCGCATCTCCTTCTCCGGACAACTGGAATAAAGCAATAGTTGTACCCATTTTCAAGAAGGGCGACAAAAGGGACTGTCAAAATTACAGAGGCATATGTTTATTAAATTCTGGTTATAAAATATATGCCAACATCATTAAAAATAAACTATATAAACACTATGAAAACATTCTTGGAGAAGAACAATTCGGCTTCAGGAAGGGAAGATCCTGCTGTGATGGTTATTTCAAAACGAAAATCCTTCTTGAAAAACACTGCGAATTTAATATAGAAACACATATTGCTTTTGTAGATTTCAAAAAAGCTTTTGACAACGTATACCGCAATATCATACTTAATATTTTAATACCTGATCACACCCCACAACAGATGGTGCAAATCATAAGTAACCTTTACAAACACTACTTGATTTCTGTAAAGGTTAATGATAAATTATCCGAGTGGAAATCGACAAACACAGGAGTGAGACAAGGTTGCGGTCTTTCCCCTCTCCTGTTCATAATCTATATGAAGGCTCTTATACGAGAATTTAGAGAAACAAGACATGGCTCCATCCGCATTAACAGAAATCTACAGCTGGACGAAACATTATTTGCAGACGAGCTGGTTGCCACCTCAGAAGATGATTTACAGCGTATAATATATAACCTGAAATTAGTTTCAGAAAACTACTCAATGGAATTATCTCTAGAGAAAACTAAGATAATGGCATTCTGTGGCACGGAACCAGTAAGAAGTAAGATGTGCCTGGTTAATAACATTTTGGAAAGAGTAAACGATTTTAAATACCTTGGTTACAAACTGTCTTTCCTTGAAGAAATGGACATACCCGAGAAAATCTTTAAATTCAACAGATGTTTAGGAATCATCAATACAGTTTTTATACCATCATTAGTTCAGAAAGACACCCGAACTAGAATTTACAAAACCTTAGCAAGACCAGTACTTTGCTATGGTAGCGAAGCGTGGGCCCTGAGGAAATGCGATGAGAGACGAATAACTACCTCCGAAATGAATTATATGCGACCAACAGCAGGAGTCACTAAGAGGGATCACAAACAAAACACAGAAGTGCTGCATGGTCTTAACAGCAGACCTATATTGGAATACATCCATGAATACCAAAGAAATTGGCTAGGACACCTCAACAGGATGGACAGAAGCAGGATCCCTAAAGCAGTCGTCAACTACTGACCCGGTGGGAAGAGTTCTCTAGGTCGCCCCAGGAAAAGATGGTGTGAAAATTAAAATCTTTTGTGTAGACCGTAACAGTTCTTCTAGGACTAACACATGAAAGGATGATAATGAAGATCTTCTTAAGAAGCAACATTTCGTACAACAAAGTGTTTGTTATTTGGAACATTCGGTAGTCAGTACCACGAGTATGCATTAGTGGCGACTCGTGCGAACAAATGGGGATGACATTGGGGATGAATGTTACTGAATGTATACATTATTGTTCCAGACCCAGCCCTTATACAAGGACTGTGTCTATACCTACATAAAAGCTAATTAAAAGTAACTACGTAAAAGACGGGAATAACGACATAGCAACACGACTGCAAAGTAAGCGGCAGGCCATAGCCCTAAGGTCTAACAGCAAGTAGGTTAGACAGGACACAGCGGGCATTACACTCCAAAGATACCGCTGAATAGACTGACAATGCACATTTTGCCTATAAGTAGAAGGTACGGACACGCGCCGCGCTCTCTTTGAACCTGGCGGCTCTCTTATTTGGCCGCTCTCTTACTTGGACGCTATTACAGTCTTACACTCTATCGGAGTTGTGCTACGATGGACCGGTATGGGCGCCGCCCCGTATCGAGTCCCAACGCCACCAACATCATAGCAGACCGGGATCCACGGTGGGGTGAGTGAACACGTGTCTGCTAGACTCCTTTTTCCCCCTAGTTTATTATTTCACTCCTCCCCTCTCTTCATCGCCACTAGTACTATATAAACCCCCCTTTTGAACAGTCCAATGATTATCTCTTTATTTCGCTTGGATTAAGAAACCCATCCCTTTAGATTAGAACCTAGTTTAAGATCTCCACCGAACGCTGCCTAGCAGGAGGCGGTGCACAGCAAGCGTGCAGCCTACTAAGCCACCTTAAGGTAAGCAAGGTGAGTATTCCTCCCCCCGGTTCCCCTGTACGTCAATTGCTCTCTAGACGTGTCCACAGTACTTCATAAAACACCAAACACTTTAAACACGAGTTCTACACAAAAGTAGAACAAATGGGGGACAGGTGCCGGGTTAAACTCAGTAGATACCGGTAATGCCGTCCAGCCCATTCACAACAACAGTTCCACACAAAAGTAGAACAAATGCAAGAGGCTTGGAGGGGGTAGTTCTACACAAAAGTAGAACCAATGGTAGGACGCGGGATAAGCTCTACAAACAGATCCACTCAGCCCTCCTGCCAAAAACTGTAAAATAGTTCCACACATAAAAGTAGAACAAATGGTGGGAGCAGCGGAATGAGTTCTAATCAAAAGTAGAACATTATTATCAATACATTTGAAAAATATAATTATCACGTAATTTATGGAATAATTTATGGTAGAGTTGCTTTTCATAATTATACGTGGAATGTAAAACGACGCTAGAAAAATAGTCCACATCCGAGTAATACAGTGTAATAAATAATATTGACGATAATGTAATATTTTTGGTTCTTAGCAGATACACCTTTGTCTACGAATTGCAAAATGTGCAACATGATAATGCTCGAGATGGATATCTAATTAATGAACTGATATCAGAATATACAAATAATAGGCATGCATTATATTTTCAATTTTAATCCGAAAAATTTTGATGATACTGAAAAATTGTGTGAAAAATTTTGTTTGAATAAAACGTAAGTAGATGAGAAATGTACAGAAGTCATAACTGCAATGCATAACCACATGTAAGAATCCCAAGGGATATTTAAGTAATGAATGACTTCTACTGTTTCTTACCGAGAAGAATGCAATCAGTCAGAGTGCTAGGGACCATATTGCAGACATTCTACACTAATCTATTTGCTGACTTTCATCGGTCACTAGGGAAATCATTTCAATGCACTCAACATTTAAGATCCTCTAATATTTCTAAGAACGAAGGACGAACTGAGAACTGGGAATGAGTCGTTATCGTACGCGTCAAAAATTAAATTATATTTCCTTTACATAGAACTTAGGACAACGTAATCGCTAGCCGCAAGCACTAAATGCGTTGATTAAATATTCGTCATACCTGCATAACTGTAATATAAGGTGTGTTGAAAAAGTAACGAGCCGGAGGCTGGAGTACGCAAACCGGTGACGACATCGGCTAGTCGTGGCGTGTGTAACGAGGTGTGGTTCCGACCAGAGCGTGGAAGGTCACAGCCCGTCGCTAGAGGGCACGCGTGTACGTCACGTGACGTTACAAAGCGAGCAACAGCATGCATCAATCGTCCAACGCTGCCAGTCGCATTGCAAACAGTGACACGGAGGCGTCAACCGAAGAGCAAAGAGGTGTTGTTCGGTTTCTGACAGCGGAAGGAGTAGGGGGAACGGACATTCATCGCCGAATGTCACAAGTGTACGGCGAACACTGCATGTCCCTGACAAGGGTCAAGGCGTGGCACAAGCACTTCAGGGAAGGACGGGTGTCGTTAACCGATGATGCCCGTTCTGTGCCCCCCCCCCCCCCTGCATTACCGATGACAACGTACAGCTGGTTGATACACTCATTACCCAGGACCGCCAAGTGACAGTGAACGCCATAGCCGCCGTGGTCGCTCCACGACAATGCACGACCTCATACGACCAACACAGTCGCAGCACTCCTGCAGAAATTCAAATGGGAGATTCTCGGCTACCCTCCATAGAGTCCAGACCTCTCTCCCTGTGATTATGCCAAGTTTAGTCCCCTGCAAAGGACTCTGCGGGGCCAACGACTCATCTCGGACGCCGACGTCCAGCTGTACGTGCGGAACTGGTTCACATCGCAGCCCAGGGAATTTTATGAGACAGCCATTCGCTGCCTCGTGTCACAGTGGAACAAGTGCCTCAACAGCCAGGGCCAATACTTCTAGCATACAGGTACTGGTTTCTGTAATTATGCCTCCGGATCGTTACTTTTTGAACGCACCTTATATATGCACAAAGAGCACCAGGTTTGATTCCCTGCCGGATCGTGGGAATTTTAATCTCCTAAAGCTTCCCTAGATTGGGGACTAGATGATTGAGACGTCTCCAAACAATACTGTAGATAAATTAAAATGTAAAATAACAATAAATTAATAATTAAAAGCTAATTGTTTTTTAAAGGAGCGTGATAATCTTTCTTTAATCACGACTCAGAGTGGGTAGAAAGCAAACTTGGTCCCTACATATGGTACCATTACAACATTAGCCTAGAATTGAAACAGAAAATCAAGAAATTTTGGTCCATAAATTACATTTAAAACCAGCCTATATCACAAAGCTGTACTTCATATAATCAAATTTGGTCTTGGTTTTGCTTTAAGTGTGCGCGAAACCTCGCGAGATAGCCCGCAACTTGTGACGTCACTAAGTCCACCAGCACCACTATTATGAAAAGATACGTGCAAGATAATATAAACCTTCAGTATCGGTATGTATGACTCCTCCGTTGAGATATCATCTTTCTGTAACGAGCGAAATTTTATAAAAAAATCAAATACAGAGCATCTGTTAATTACAGACAGTAAGCTACATAATTCAGTACAATTAGATATTTATTATTATAATAGTCCATCATACGAACCTTTCATTTCCATCACTTGCACAGAACACGAGCAATAACAAGAAGTTCCGTGAAGAACTATATAGCCTATTTTCAAATATCCTACTTATGTTAATTGTCTCTATCAACATACAAAATTTCAGTTTGATTGCTGTAATAGATTTATGGATATTGAGAACCGTCTAAATATTTTGGTTGGTTGCCATGATAGATTTTTATATATGTTGGCCATACAGTTATGTACAATTACATGAAGATTATTGCGTAGGTGTATGATTCAAACTTCAATCGCATGATTAGGACACAGGAGATAAAAACGAGATTTTAAAATTTTGCACAGCCGTCACCCTGTGGTTATGAAAGCAATTGAAATAAACTAGATGACAGTGGATTCAAATTTGTATAAGGATTTACAGTACCAAGTTTCACTGCGCTCGGATGGTTAAATCGTGAGAAAGGTCCATTTAAATATATAAATTTCACGTCGCCACCATGTTAGATATGTGCTCACCAGGTTATTGAAAGTACCATAGGTGAACTTACGTTCTAGCCTTGGGCGTTGTGGCGAGGCGGCCAATCTGTATGCCTCTCACCAAGGTAGACCGGGTTCGATTCCCGGTCAATACATGTGAGATATTCGATGTGAAATGCCATGTCCTGTGGTTTGGATTCCACGTAAAAAGGAGGCCCCGTAGCTCATGATCGCGAGATTTACGGTCACGCAAAACTACAAGCTTCCTTCCTTTATCAACATTCAAATTTCAGTTTGATTGCTGTAATAAATTAGTAGATATTGAGAACCGTCTAAATATTTCGGATGGTCACCGCTACCTAATACATCGACAATGGGTCCTGGCGTCTTCAAAGTTATGGTCTGGATCACATTCCAGGCGGAAGATGAAGAAGAACTCGGCGCGGTCCTCAATGAGCAGAATATAGACGTTGCTTTACTAGTAGAAACCAGGCTCAAGCCCCTTACGAGGTTTTTCTTCGAAGGATATACCAGCTATAGAGACGACCGCCCGGGACTTTACCCCGGAGGAGGCACGGCTATACTCGTGAGGAACGGAATAAGTCACTCTCGCATCACCACTCCTGACAACCTGCGGTTTCTTGAAGTCACTGTCGTACAGATGGAACTCAATAACAGTACTTACAGGCTTGTCTCCTGCTACTGGCCCCCCGGGATTCCATTTGTCCCTGAGGACTTGGCATTGCTGTTGCCAAGCGATAACACTCCAGTAGTGCTTGCGGGCGACTTCAGTGCCAAAAGCACACTTTGAGGCATCCGGTATACCGAGACCAGGGGTAGGCAACTGGAAAGATTCTCTCAGGATCACGATTGCCTTATCCATGGACCGCCAGGCTACACATTCTTTCCATTTAATGCTAATCTCCTTCTGGATACCCTGGACATTACCATCAGCAGGGACCTGGATATCCCGATCGAGATTGACGACATTACAGCCCTAAACTCTGATCACGACCCCATTCTCATCACACTCAAGTCAAATTACAAAATAGACTGGGACCTCTTTAGATTCACCGAGCATTCGCTGCAAGGGAGACATTGACTCCCTTGTAGAGAAGTTATCTGAATCCTTCATTCACGCAGCCAACACAGAAGCTACTGGACCAACACATAAAAGGAGCAAGCGCCCCCCCCCCCCCCCCCCCACCAATTCCAATCTCATTCCACTCACTTATTAAGAGGAAAAATATGTTCAGATGGCGCTGGCAAGTCACTCCTGATCTTAGATAGATGCAAGAATGGTATCGTCTTAAGCGAGAGATCCATTCCTCTATGTAAACCATTCGTAACCAAGCATGGAACAACAGAATCAATAAAATGAATGAAAACTTTAACTCCCTGTACGGCAAGGCGCGTTAACTACTTAAAAATGGACTGGCATTCCCCCATTACACGGTCTTCAAGGAATGGCTTACACCTACCAAGACAAGGCTGAGGCTATGGCGGATACGTTTGAGAAAGCCTGTGAGCCAAATCACGAACCTTGCGATAACAACTTCGTTGAAGAGGTCTATCGTGATCTTCGTGATGGCTTCCAGGACGACCTAAAGTCTGACTTCAAACTTGTCACCCCAAGAGAATTTCTCGCTCTCATTAAAATTTGAAAAATCGTAAGGCGCCGGGTCGTGACGATCTTTCAGCTAGTTTCCTTAAGATCATCCCCAAAAATGTCCTAACTTGCATTACCAAACTTTTTAACGCAATATTTAGATTTGGTCACTTCCCCTCACCCTGGAAAATCGCCAAGGTAAAAATGATAGGAAATCCTAACACCGACGGCAACCTCCCCCAAAATTACAGTCCCATTAGTCTTCTCTCCATACTTGCGAAGCTGTTCGAAATTACCCTCCATTCCAGGCTGAAATCTTTTACAGATGATTTACTAAATGACGAGCAATTTGGGTTTCGGGCAGGCCATTCCACTGCCCATCAGCTCCTTAGACTCACTGAAATCATAACGGGCTCCTTTAACGAGAACCGTATGACCGAAGTTTGCTTCCTTGACATTAGTCGTGCTTTTGATAAGGTATGGCATAGTGGATTGCTGTACAAACTTGAGCACAAAGGTATCCCAGATTATTTACTTAAAATCATCAATTCCCATCTTAGGAACAGCCAATTCTATGTCCAAGTGGCAGATGCCGAATCCTCACTGAGGAAAATTAAAGCCGGAGTACCGCAGGGCAGTGTTATCTCCCCCACTCTCTTCAATTACTAGGTCACTGACATCCTCAAAACAAAGAACACTGAACTCCACTTATATTCGGATGATACCGCCATCTCCACCACTTCCTGGAGAGGACATAGAGTTGAATCTAACCTCCAAAGCGCCCTTAACTTACTTGAACCTTGGCTGACTAAATGGCGCACTAAAATTAACGTCAATGAATGTTCTGCCACTCTGTTCACCAGGAAAGTCAAGCACACAGCCGTTAATGATCTGTTTTTCTTTAACGAGGTGATCAGATGGCAGACCACTACTATATACCTGGGTATTTTGCTAGATCACAGACTAACATTCGCACTGGAAGTTACATCGCGCGCTAATAAAGCGAAGGCAATCCTAGCGCAACTCTGGACTATACTTAAGGCCGAGTGTAAACTAACTGCGAAAAGCAAACTCCTAGCATACCGTACCATTGTACGTCCCATAATGGAATATGCCAGTCAGTCTGGGGCCACGCAGCACCCACGCACATCAAGAAACTACAGGTTGTCGAAAACAAGGCATTGCGTGCCTTTACTAATTCTGAATGTTACGAACGCAATGCTCAAATCCATGAAGACACGAACATGGAGTACATTGATGCCCTCATCAAAAAACAGGCATCAAAACTATATAAGGAAGCTATCCCAAACACAAACCTCCTCATCAGACCTCTGGGTGATTACCAAGCCACCGGGGCTTGCCATAAGCGACCCCGTATCTTAAAGAATAACTTCAAATTCCTTTCATACTTCCAACTAGCCACTATGGCCTCTTAACTACTCTCTATATCTCTCTATCTATTAATTCTGTACTTTCATGTGCCTAGAGCACCAGGTCATACTCTGGTCAACCAAGGCATAGGAAATCCCCCCCCCCCCTACCAAACAAATGCTGTCAGGAACCAATTAGCTAAAAATAAAGCTCTCAAGGCCCTAGGGCTGATAGACTGTCAACATGCATCGAATTAATATTTTATATATTATTTATGTACTATTAGAAGCCGATTATTGCGTAGGTTCATTATTCAAACGTCGACTTCCATTGCATGATTAGGGCACACAAATAGAACCTGAATTTTAAAATTTCGCACAGCCGCCATCTTAAGGTGATGTAAATAACTGAAGTAAATAAGATGCCAGTGCATTATAATGTTTATAAACATTTTCTGTACCATGTTTCACTGCGCTCGGATGGTTAAATCGCGTGATAAGTCTATGTTTCAACTTCGGTAGGTTGTCATGTTCGTCTTGTACTCAACAGGTTCTTCAAAGTCACACAGGTAACATTCTAGTTGTGCTTTTTATCACCGTACAAAATGTCAGGGTGATATCAGTAGTAGTTTCGGATATATCGAATGCCGATGAAATATTTCGCATGTTGGATTGGTGAGACAAAATAAAATTTGAAGGGCATGGTCGGGGTCGGATGAAATAATATTATGACTGGACCGAGTTTCATTGAAATCGCTCCAGCCATTTAGATTTTATTAGCGGGACACACACACACACACATACGCAAACACACACGCATACACACACACTCGGACAAAAGGTGATCTCATAAGCCTATATTTCATAAATGTTAATAGGCTAAAAATAAGGCTTTAAAATTTCGAACTGACGCTATCTTAGTTTTCTGAAAGCAAATGAATATCATTAGATGTATGTATAATAAACTCAAAATAAGGATTTACTGTGCCCAGTTTCATTTCTCTCGGGTGATTTTATTGCCAGAACAGTCATTTGTATTTGAAAATCACTTGGCCGGTATTATGTTTTTGTGTTTATCGGGTCATATGTAGCCTATGTCATCCATCTCCATGCAAAAATTCAGTTCGATTGCTGTAATAGTGTCGGAGATATTGGTAACCAGTGAGATATTCTGCATGGTCGCTATGTTATATTGTTTAATGTATAGGCCATATGCCAGCAGATGATTATAATGGCGGTTCAATACACAAACTTTCATTTCAATTGCATATTTAGACACGAGAAATAAAAACATAATTTTTAACTTTTGTGCAGCCGCCATTTTGATGTTCTCATATAAATTGAATTAAATTAGAGGTCAGTATGTTGAGTCTTTTATAAAGATTTGCCGTGCCATGCTTCACTGCGTTCGGATAGTTAAGTCGTGAGAAGTGTTCTTTTAAATATTTAAATTTTGCGTCGCCGCCATGTTTGTTTTGTGAAAATCAGATTATTGAAAGTCCCATAGCTGAACCTATTTTAACGTCATCTATCGACATGCAAAATTTCAGTGTGTTTGCTCAGATAAATTCGTATATATTGAACCCTTATTGATTTGCCGATCAATAAGTCTTCATGATTTTTATTATTATTATTACTGATATCCAGGCAGAGCATGTTGGAAGTTGACAAAGGGGAGACAGGTAGTGTGTCGCAACGATTACAACAGAGGTAGCGTGGTAGTTATTCCTGACGATGACCAGCTAAGCCGAGTTCAAAGACAAATTCAGGGCGAACGCGCACCTGAGTCGGCGTCATTATGGGCGTGCCAGAAGAGAAGTTCCAATCGATACACGATTGAATCAGCAAATCAGGAGAGAGGACGCCTAAACCACGCGGTGGGTCGCGTACCTTAAAAAAGGCGCTAAAACACCTGTATGAAGAACCACCGATGCGATATAACTCCGCATGAGTCCATTGAGACGTTTGGATGAAAAGAAGAAGATTGATACTAGTCCCAAGTCTGTGAGGTGAAAACTACAGATTATTTTCACAGATTGCCCCCACTCCACCCCTTTCTGTCAGTTTCTAATAAATTGATCGGTGATGAGCTGTTTGAGACACAACTTTATCGAGCTCTGGTGAGCATCGTTCACGCCAGTTTGAGTCACGATTTATCAAGCTCTAGTGAGCATACTTCACGTCTGTTTGGACAAACATTTTATTTTGTGCTCTAGGGAGCAGAGTGCACGCTTAGCGGAGGGAGATCTCTAGTCGAGATAAGCGCTACGCGGTAGACATATTTGAGACTTGTTAAAAGCCAGTTGCGTAGAGAACGAAGAGTGTAATTTTACGTAAATTTTGTGTTATATTTTGTGTGAGATATATGTGCGTGTGATGTAAGCAAATGCTTAGATAGGGCGAGTTCTACATTGAGTAATCGCCTAGGACATTATTGTGAGTGAAAGTCAGTAGCTCATAGCGATTCTAGCTAGGCAAACTAATAACTTTGAACATTTCTTTCCAAGAAGCAACGCCAAGATGTCTTCTGGAAGGTCGATTGGTGGAATGAAGTGCTACGCCTCTACCATGACGTCGACGATGGACGAGTAGATTTCCCGTAGGGAAATGCCTTGGGACGGAGGTTGAGTTCTACAAGCCGCACGGTGATGTACAAACCATTGATTTATTCAATATGTAGCTAGATTAGACGCGGGAACGTTGTAAATACTTATTCTTTGTTTTCTTGTATTTTAGATTTTTTGTGCGCCGACACTTTTATATTTAAATTTACGTTGGCACGTGGCCAAAGTGTTTTGTTTGATTGTATCTTTTTTCTTATGAGTCATTATTAATATGCACGGCGTGTGTATTTTGATTTTTATTCATGCGAATGCGAGATTCGTCGCGGTCGACAATTGGTGCTTTATTAAAGTTCATTTTTAGTAGGAAAAGTGGGGAAGAGTTGTTAGATGTTTTACGAACAGGTTTTTATTCATACTAGGGTTGCCGAGCGCAACAAGTAGAACACCTTAGTTCTATATTTTTGAGTTTTTTTTGTCCTTTTCAGGTTCTTTTTCCACGGACTAGATTGGGAGCGCAAGTCGGTGGAAAATATTTTATGTCCTTTATTTCAGGTTTCTGTCAAACCCATACGTGTGAGTCTGGTGTGTGTATTGTGTCTAGGTGTGTGTATTGATTCTTCGTGATGAGGGGTAGGATGTGCCTATCGCCCTCATATATTGTGGTTGTATTTTTTTATGGAAAGGCAGAGCGCTCTTAGAGGCTACAGTACCTTGTCCAGTGCTGATTCTTGGATTTCCGTGGGAAATGCTAAGATATTTTATTTTGACACACACACGTACATTATGTGCTTTGGGAGCACGCTTCTTCGAGACTCGAGCCAGTGCCACGGCAGGTCGAGGTTATTGACACGTGGGTTGACAGATGTGCAGATTCCACTTTGCGCCCGTCTATGTCTGGTGATTCATCGTTTAGGCAGTCCGGCTGACCGACTGACCCCTGTAAGCTATCTGTAGCAAACCTGTTCTTTTAATGGTCATTGGATCATAAATTTAATTTGGGAGTTCGCCATGTCCGTTACGAATTACCGCATATCGTATGAAATAAAATACTTGTGTTTTATGATGTAAATGTTGGCTTTGAGCCTAGTGATTTCTACGACTCATTTCATTTCTGTTGTGACACCGTTGGGTGTATTTTGTATTTCTCTTGTAAAAATGGCAAGCGGCCATACGTGTGTTTTTCTTGAGTGGTCACGTGTTAATTTACTTGTGTTGATTTGAAAAGTCCTAATTTCAGGCGTTAATGTTGTTTGCTATGGCAGTTCTATGATTCCAATTTCATGCGGAAATTATTTTTGTTTTATTTAGTGTAGGAAGTGTCGGATTAGTTTAATTAGTGTTTAGTTGGTTCCTCGTGTCTGTCTAGCTCTAAGACAATGCAGATTCGTCCCCTGAAGGTTTACTGGATGGTAACTAATCTCGCATTAATTTGTAAATTCTGTTAGTTAGGAATTTAAAAGCAGATCACAAGGGAGTTATTTTGTTGTTTGGAAATAAGAGTCATTATTCAGTAAGATTTTGATTACAGAAAATTTATTTAAATTAGAATCAATGTAATATTTAAATATCAAGACATGTGTGTGTGTACGACGGAAATCCCATTGCATGACCCTATTTTCTCAGGATAGATTTGTGTGTTTTGCGATGGCTAGCATCGAGGAGATTAAAGCGTTGATGGAGCAGATGTCCGCGCAGTTAACTGTGCAATTGTCTGCAAAGACGGAGGAACAGTTAAAAAGCATGACGATGGAGTCGCGTGAACATAGTGATAAACATTTACACGAGTTGCGTGGACATAGTGATAAACAATTACACGAGTTGCGTGAAGACAGTGATAAACAATTACAGGATGTGAACAGTAACATTACGGTCCAATTGCAAATTCAGAAACTGGATACCGACAAACAATTACACGAGTTAAGTGAACATAATGATAAACAATTACACGAGTTGCGAGAGCACAATGATAAACAGTTAAATAACATAACTACTCAATTACGTGAACAGAGTGAACAGAGTGATAATAATAATAAACAGTTAGTTGAACTAAACCACAAGTTATCGGAGCAGGCAACATTACAAACAGTTCAATTAGAGAGGATCACACTTGAAATAAATCAGAGTACTAAAGTAGAACTAGAGAAACTGGCAGGAGAGGAGGCAGAAAATAATTCGAGACAGTTAGGAGAAATTAAGAAACTAGAATCTAAATTTGATGACAAACTAGTACAGTTAGATGGAATGGTAGCCGCCAAACTGAAACAAATCGAGACAGCATGCGTGAACAACACGGCAGGGATCAAAAGCACGCAGGATGAATTACAGGGGCAATTCAATAGAATAGAGGCGAAGAATGCAAACATACAAGAACAGATTAATTAATTCGACAACAATGTGTTAGGGTTGATAAAGGAACTTGACAAGCTGGAGATAAAAACGGAGAAAGAACGGATGCACTTGCGCGAAAACCTGGAAGACCAGTTAACTAAAAATCAAGAGCAAATACGAGAAGAAATGGAAGAACAGTTAATTAAGAATCAGAAAGAAATGGAAGAACAGTTAAATAAGAATCAGAACGAAATGGGAGAACAATCAATTAACACTCAGAAGCAGATAGAAGAAATAGGAGAACAATTAATTAAAACTCAGCAGCTGATACAAGAGCAAATAGGGGAACAGCTTGAGAAGAATCAGGAAAGCAACGAAGAAAAAATTAACAATTTGAAGAGTAGGATCCGGAAAGATTGGGAACAGCAGGTGAATGAGACTAAAGGAGATAGGCTGACGATATTAAAGAGGCTAGGCGAGAATAACTCTAGAATGCTGGCTCTGGAGGAAAGTATCAAGTCAAAGTTCCAAGAACACGCAGACCTCATCGTTAAGAATGAGATAAGATCTTTAGAGAATGCCAATTTATTCTCTTCAGAAAAAGCAGTAGGGAAACATGGAAGTATTGGAAGTCCGGAGGGCTTGAAGCTAGCTGAGGATACGAGCCGAGGTCAGAGTCCAAAGATAACTTGCAACACATTCCAAAATTACAGAGGGGAGACGTCAACTCCACAACCTGGTCTGGCACCTGCCCAAGTCATACAAGTAATTAGGGGAAATGATTTTAAACCCGACAAATTCAGGGAAAATTCAGGATCTACTCCAAAAGCATTTTGCGCCAGCTGGATGATTATTTTAATGACCAACACGTCAGTCCCGCAAAACAGCTTCGTCTGGTGGAGAAATTTTAGAGGGCCCAAGTTTAATCTGGTTCCAAAGCTTCAAGTATACGTTTAATGACATGGCCCAGTTTAAAGAAGCATTTTTTGAGGAAGTTCTGGAGTCCTTCACTGCAGCAGGGCTTGAGGATGGACTTATATACCAGAAAATACCATAGCACACACCCTACAAGGTTTTCTGAGTTCTTTAGTCAACAGCTAGTGAAATTCCGCGATTTTGACGAGCCGCCTTCTGAAGAAAACATGGTTTTAACTATCGGCAAGCAGCTTCCGATGAACATACAGCAATTTTTAGTGGCAGGAAATATCAAAACCGCAATTCAGGCCGAGGAGATACTCCGCCACTTGGATGAAACGAGTATGGTTAGTCCGCAGACCGGGAGACGGAATATGGAGTGCGTGAATACTGCAGAAATAGTTCAAGGGCATCAAAACGGTCAAAGTCAGAACAATCAGACGAAGACACAGTCCACTAACACACAATTTACGCCCAGACGGCAGGAGTTCGACGGTCGAAACCAATATAATAATAATAACAATAGGAACGTCCAAAATCGCCGTGATAATTACAATAATCAGAACAATAATCACAATCAGAGGACGTACCAGCGAGAATATACTAACTGGCGGGGAAACCAAAGGCAGGGTAGACCATACCAAAGGAACGGGGACGGCAGATGGAATAATCAGAGGAATTATCGGCAAGATAACCAGGGAGATTATCGTAATGACTGGAACGAGCGTTACGCTGAGTCACAAAAATATTTGGATGAATTAAATGCAGAAGAAGAAACGGAGAAAGAGAAGTGGGGACGTGCGATGGCAAATAGAAAAAGTCCAGATAATCACCAGGATGCGGGGACCGAAAAGTTTATTACGTCAGCAGGAGAGACGCGATGACAAACGGCGAAACTCAACAAATAGGGCGCAGGATTAAAAAAAACACGATTACATCAAAACCAGATAGCCTGAAAACGGAGGAAAACAGGAAACGGGAGGAGTTAATTGTTGCAAATATTGAAGAGTTGGTAGCATTCCCGGACGATTGCCTGGAGGAAGTGGTGAAGGACCGAGAGATTGTAATCAGACGATTACCAATTATTTATGCTCATATTGGAGGTCTTAGAGTGAGGTGCCTGATCGACACGGGTAGCCAAGAGAGTTTAGTCACGG
Source organism: Meconema thalassinum (assembly GCA_946902985.2). Classification (NCBI taxonomy): domain Eukaryota; kingdom Metazoa; phylum Arthropoda; class Insecta; order Orthoptera; family Tettigoniidae; genus Meconema; species Meconema thalassinum. The sequence goes on along the minus strand of OX336389.2, from coordinate 800,236,329 downwards.
AAGCATTGTTGAAAGAAATTGGAAATAAACAAACCATTCCAATTATGCCTGTACCATTAATGAAAGTCCGAGGGGTCATTCCTGAAAAGACCATAGTTTGCAAGCACCAAGCATATTTAGATCTGGAGATATTAAACCATACATTTTCACAAACTTTCATCGTGATATCAAAAATGAATTATAATGTTATTCTGGGAGCCAACTTCGTTTGTGATTTCCACGCTATAATTGACCTACATAATAATACTGTGAGTTTTAAACAAGTTGAGAGGTTGAGTCATGTTGGTCTGAACATGGAGGAAAGTCCACTAGAGAGAGAGGCGAATACTTGGGTCATTGAAGAATGCACTAATGAGGCGATTGAAGAGAAGAACTTGACAGAGGGGCGAGTAAGCGGGACAGCAGTTATTGAAATTGACGGTCAACATATTTCGCAGGAACTTTGGATACATTTGGCGGAGGAAGAAATTAGCGGGTCCAAATTTGAAATTTCACTTCAGGAGCGACTTAAGGAGGCAATAGTAGGGGAACCTGACAGAAGCAAATTAGAAGAGATTTTGAGACATCATAAGGGAGTTTTCGACACGATCCCTGGAAAAGTATTAAATTTTCAGTATGCAATGCAAATTACCGATTGGACCCCATTTAAGAGTAAATTGTACCCGATCCCAGAGAAACATTTTGCTCAGGTCAAGGACATTATTACTAACCCATTAGATTCTGGCATGATTAGAAAAGCAGCAACCCCATATTTAAATGCAATATTGGATGTTGCCAAACCCAATGGATCAATCAGATTATGCCTAGACGCACGGGTTTTAAATAGCAAACTGTTAGTCGAGCACGACCAAGCGCCAAGGATCAAGGAAGTATTGAAGGGCTTCCGTGGAAAGAAGATATATTCTAGCGTCGATTTAACGAACAGTTTCCACCACCTGGAACTTGAGGAAAAATCCCAGTTATTGACGGGGTTTTTATTTGATAACCAAAGCTATATCTGGTCTCGCATGTCCTTTGGTGTAAAAACAGCAGGATGTGCATTGATAAGAGCACTAGACAGGAATCTAACTGAAGAGGTCAAGAGCTTCACTACAAGATATGTTGATGACATACTCATAGCATCAGAAACAATGGAGGAACATTTGGAAAACCTAAACAAACTTTTGGATAATTTGAGAACCATGAATTTCAAAATTAATTTGAAGAAATCGCACTTTTGCCAGAGCGAGATTCTGTATTTGGGTCACATAATTGATGTTAAAGGCGTGAGACCAAATCCGGCGAAAATAGACGGAATTAAGAAATTCCCTACACCAACTAAAGTGAAACATGTTAGAGCATTTTTGGGAGAGACAGGTTTCTTTAAGGAGAATTGTCCTGGGTACACGGACACAGTAACACCGATGCAAGAGATGCTGAAGAAATCTAATCGATGGTCATGGAATGAGGAGTGCGACAGGTCCTTTAGAGCCACGAAAGACCTACTGGAGAATTGTGTGAAGTTAGGATACCCAGACTTCGCGAAGAAATTTGTGATCCAGGCAGACGCTTCGTTGATTGGGATCGGCGCCATGCTTTACCAAGAGGACGCTGATGAACCCAAGAACCGATCATATTTGGCATTTACTAGTCGTAAACTTAGGCAGCACGAGAGAAACTACAATGTTACAGAACTTGAGTTGTTAGCGATTTTGTTCTCGTTGCAACAATGGCGCAAGATGGTCTTCGGGTACTCCATTGTTGTCAGAACTGACCACCATGCACTGACCTTCTTATTCAAAACAACGATGGCAAGCGAAAGAGTTACGCGTTGGTCTATTTATATACAGCAGTTCGATATCACTATAGAACACTGCCCTGGAAGGATGAACATCATACCAGATGCTTTAAGCAGGAACCCTGAAGATGAGAACGAGACAGCAGTAGATGTACAACACATAGCATTAACACCTAAGGCTCGTGAATTTTTGGATAAGTTGAAAGAAATTCAGAAGGAACAAGAAAAGGACCCGTGGATGATGATGATGATCAAGTTTTACAAGAAGGAACTACAGCCAGATTCACCTGAATATCGAGAAGCCCGTGCAAAGGAAGCAAAATTCCATTACCTCAATAATCTTCTTCACAAGTTCGTGGATGATGATCACACCAAACTTCGAATTCTAGTTCCAGCATCGTTACAGAGAGGACTGACATGGCATTGTAACAGTTTGGCTAGCCCACACTGTTGGGAGATAAATGTAACTGTTTACCTTTGCCTAAGCTATGTTGTTTTAATGGGCGCCAAGACCTCAATGCAATGTTGAAATCTAAATTTGTATTTAACAACGTCTAGCTCTGGCAGAACACCTTCAAGACACTATTCACTCAGATCGTGGTATGATTTGATCATTAACCCAACAAACAATTGTATCAGGAGAAGGAATTGGTCTATATCTAATGCTACCTACTGAAAGCAAAGATTGCATTGTAAAAGAAATGAATTTATTATATAAAACCAGTATAGCAAAATTAATAATAATAATAAGTACAAAATTTAAATTGGAGCGTTGTGATTTGAATATTACCGATAGAAAATTACGTGAAAACGGAGTCTGATAAATTGATTTTACTCTTATTTCCAAGCTATGAAGTTACTGAAATATGAAATGTAAAACAAAGAAAAATGAGAGATTGCGTATTTCTGCGTCATTTGCGCTTACCATTGGAAATTGCCAAGGCATTTCCCTCGTACTTGCTGATGCTGTGAGCTTCCCACAGTCTCCTGGACGTCGTCATCTCCGCCGGAATTTGATGATATTCTGGTAGCTTAGATAATTCTATGGTCCGTACCTCGGACCCAAACACTCGTACAACCGCACTGGTTAAGTTTTGCAAAAGTTAGTCTTCAACTCCACTGAACATCGGAGCGACACGCACTTGCAACCGTACACCGCAAGTTCTACACAGATAGTCCTCGTTTCACGGCGCGTCGAACGATATATCCACACGCCGGCTCCCCCACCATGGTACCGACATCTAGCTTACGTCGTCCTCCTTGATTGGCTGAGCACGCCGCTAGTTCCCCTCCTCTGCCTCATTACACTCGGCGCGCGAGAGGGAGAAGTCGATTTCCGTTCCAACAATTCGCCTTTTCTAGACCTTGCGACCCAGCCTTGCGTAATACTTCTCGACAGGAATCAGCTTGTACTTGAAATCCCAGTGAGTCACGTCTCTCGATATACCCTAACTGACGAAAACTCCGTAAAATTCCGTAATCAGATAATTTTCTATGATATCGTCGTTCGTAATAATTTGCTGGATACCGTTTTCTAAGACATAGAAAACCTATCTGAATGCTAATAATTTTTATAAAATGCTCCGAAAATACCTTAATAATAATTATAATAAATTAATAATAATAATAAATTACCATGAAAATTCTCTTGGCTGAACAATTTGCCGCGTAAATAAATATAGTATGGCTTCCTACTGACTTATGCCAGTTGCATAAAACCCCTCGAAAAACACGTTACATATTCGCCTCGGATCATCGGATGATTTACCGTGACGACGGTCCATTATCCGATTATCCCAGACACGTTAATAAACCCCATCCAAAATACATATTACATAAATTAAATCTCCCTAAATTACAGATATATACACTCATAATTTTTCTTCACGCACTTTGCGTCAAAGTTTGTTGTCACTATGGATTGCACTTTGCAACCAGTCCAATGTTTTACATATGGAATAGTGTTCCACTGATATTTCCGCCTCTCAAATTTCTCTATGTTGGAGAAATAGACATAATTAATGTGTGAGCACTATGTATTTATGATGTCATATCACACGCATTGAAGGTGTTCTGATATATTTATATCACCATAGAACTTCCTAATTTCACTGGAGGTCCCCTCCTTATGGTGACATTTAATTCCACTTATCACTCAGCACACGATCACACTATTGTGGCAGCGCCTCTTGACCATAATACTTAATCTCTCTTTAACGTAGATTAAATTAATATTGACTTCTGAAAAAAAAAACAGTAAATGCGCATTACATATAACACCAAATATTTCTGTGCCGTAAGCGCCCTGTCTTGTTAAGTTCCCGTTAACCATATTCTACTTAATACTAGCTCTCAACACAGACCATTTCTCCTCACACAAATAATACCTCTGTACAAATTATCTTAAATTACACACTTACAAATCTTACATGGCGAGGCCGTAAACAGAAATCACGTGTGCTGATATGTATGAGTTTCATGAAGGACTGTCTCGCATTCTGATGGCCCATCTTTTATCTCGTGGACGCCTTAAGCAAACAAGCCCTATACAAGCGCTCCCCCATCTCTTGGAGATAAATGGGAACCCATCAGCGCTGCCAAAATGGCCTTGGTGCATCGAGACAATTTAGTGCTCAACAGCATCCGACAATCCCGTCATATTTCCCTGTACCTTAAAAACTCTCATTTACTTACATACTACCCCCCTGTGTGACTTCTGATACGCCTGCCTTAAGACCAGATCCTCCCACGCACCAAATACCACACTTACTCATTTGATAGGCTGGCTCGCCAGCTAAACACACAACACACTCACTTTATGACACATATTTTCGTAGACTATGTATATTATACGTTCCGTATAATCTGTTTCCCTCACTATTCTCCAGCACATATGCTGTTTTTCCAATACGTTTGGAAACTATAATTGTTTCTGCGTCACCTGCTTCCAACCTTGCAAGTGGCTCCCTTTAAATGAACGTCATCACGTTGCTCCACTAGCATATTTCTCAGTGTCTGTAACGATGCCCTGTTGCTACTGTCCACACATGCACATATTAAAATACCGTCCTCTGCTTTAACCACAGGATAATCCCTACATAAATTGGTGTCCCTCGATAGCATGTCTGCAAGAATGTTATCTTTACCTTTAATATATTTTACTGTGAATTCGTATTCCTGCAGAGCAAGAATCCACCTACTAACTCTGTTAGAACTGAGTTTACAAGTCCTCATATACAGTAATGCATGGTGATCTGTGTGGATCTCAAATTTCCCCCCTACTAAATACATTCTAAATTTCCCTAAACTGAAAACAATACCTAAAAGCTCTAACTCAGTAATCGTGTATCTTTTCTCCGCTGCTGTCAGTCCTCGCGAGGCTAAAGATACAATGCACAGATTACCCTCATCATCTTTCTGACATAATACTCCAGCAATGCCTATATGTGAAGCATCTGTCATAACCACATATTCCTTATCTTTTAACGGATATTTCAGCACTACAGCTTTCTCAAAACCTTCCTTCAGCGCTCTAAAAGCCTGATCATGCTTGGACTCCCACCTCCACCGAGTCCCACTTTTAAGCAATTCCCTGAATGGTTCTACCAACCCTGAGTATTTAAGAACGAACCTCCTGAAAAAGTTGCAAATTCCCAGGTAAGTTTTTAACTGTTTAACATTCTGTGGCACCTCTGCGTTAAGTATCTTATTAACCCTACTTTCTTCTGGTGTTACACCTCTACTCGACACTCTATGACCTAAAAATGTCACTTCTGACTGACAGAATGACGACTTAGACAGCTTCAAAGTGAACCCTGCCTGATCTAACTTCAGAAAAACTATATTTAAATGACGTAGATGCTCCTCAAAACTGCGTGAACTAATTACCATATCATCTATGTAAATGGTTACAAACTCTCCTGTGTCATCCCCTAATGCGATGTTTAAAGCCCTAATTAAAGCTGCTGAACTACTCTTTAACCCATAAGGTGTTCTACAAAATTGATAAAGGTTATATTTATGACTAAAAGCTGTAAATGGTCTATCTTCGTACATAAGTGGCACTTGCCAAAAACTGGAACTCAAATCTACACAAGTGAAATACTTCTTCCCCTCAAATGTTTGCATTAATTCCTCTATTGACATAGATTTCAGCTGATCTGAACTAATTCTACTGTTAACCAAACGAGCGTCTAAACAAATACGAACCGTGCCGTCGGTTTTGGGTACTGTGATCAAAGAATTAACATATGGACTGTTAGAGTGCTCAATAATCCCATCTTCAAGCATCTGGTTAATTTGTGCCTCAACTGCACTCTGATAAGCGAAAGGTACAGGATATCTATGTCCTGTGAATACTGACCTATCAATAACGTTCAATGAATGTGTATAGCAATTGGCCATACCAATGCGATCCTCAAAAACTCTCCTATTACACCATAACACATCATAGAGCCGAACACACTGTTCATCCTCTATATTTCCCTGAAATGCAGCCTCACGTAACGAGTCCTCTAGACTTCCGTTCGTAATCACACTGCCCACAAAACATGGAGAACCCCGCTCTACGGCTGGCGATATCTCATTTAAAGTACAAATCGCACCTACAATACTACTCCTCTGAATACGGTCATTGAACGCTACTTCTACTTCAGAATCTCCCCATTTAAATTTCAAACTCCCTACATCATAACATAAGTTACCAGACACTCTACTTAGCCACTCTGAACCCAAGATAACACTGAATACTAAATTTGGAATTACAAGGCAAATCTGCTTCTCTACATGATTATTAATTTTAATGTCTACTAAAACTTGCTTAGAAATTACTTTAGACCTCTTCCCAACAGCTGTGATAACAAAAGTGCTTTTAATTGGCATCTCCTCAAAATTTACTCCAGTTCCTTTCATTTTATCATAAAATGCACTACTTATGCAACTCTTCATACAACCACTATCAATTAAAACATCTGTGTACGCCTCGGACACGTTAAATTTAACTATGGGGCTCTTACTAACCACTTCCTGAATAATACCTTCATCATTTAGTTCATGTAATAATTCATTTCTTACATTTAGGTCATAGGGTTCCTGTACAATTGTATGGACAGGGCATGCTACAGACTGAGATTCTGACCTTACTTCGCAGCCTGGTTCGCGTTTAAAGAACCGCTACAGCTGGCCGTAGTACTAGTTACTACTGCACTGGTCTGGTTGTTCTGAGTTGTGTTGTCATTGTTTGGCTGTATATTACTACCACTAGGCTGTCCTCTTCCTTGACCCCTATTCTGGTTGTAATTATTGTCGTTATAATTCCTCCCTTGATTTCCCCTGAAATCATTGTTTCTCCCTTGATTTCCCCCGAAATCATTGTTCCTCCCTTGATACTGATTACCATAGCCATTTCCTCTGTTCTGATTTAGCTGATTATTGTTATTTCTATTTTGAGCATTGGCCCCTTCGCCACCGTTCCCTTGAACTTCTTGATGCCTGGCTTCATTAGGCCTATTATTATTATTACCCTGGTTCCGATTGAAATTGTCCTCATAACCCCCTCTCCCTAGTGCATCAAATGTGCTTAACAAATTTTCTACTTGTGATATTGTCTTTACATTCTGGATACAAGCAGCCTCCTTGATCCTATAGGGAAAGTGCCTAAGTAGCAACCTCACCACATCACTTTCCTCCTTCAAGCCATCCAGATATTTACACACTAATACCTGCCCTAAAAAGTATTCGGTCATGGTGGAGCTTCCTTTAGGGTTATATTTACCACACACTACTCCCTCACGATGCTGCGACTGAATAACCTCATTCCAGAACTTTTCACAGAATTTCATTTTAAAATCATTGATATCAGTAAACTTGTCTCTGTAGACAGCAAACCAATTCCTCGTTTCCCCCACAAACACTTGTTCTAAAATTTCAACTACCTGGCACCACTCAATACTACCATTTTCCAACCTTTCCCCGAATTTATTTTCTATAGTGTTCATGAACTCCATTGGGCACCCCTGTCGATTGCTGAACTTACCCAGTTCTACCTCCCTGTGTGTGCTATTCACAAAAACTGGCCTATTCTGACTATTTTCTTGCCTGATCCTAGCTTTTAATTTTAATTCTAATTCTGCGATTTTCTCCTCAGCCTTCCTCTCAATACTGTTTACTGTTAATTTAATGTTTCCTTCTGATTCTTCTACTTTATCATATAGCTTTGCTTGTTTCTCCTCAATCTTGCTAATGCTCTCTCTATTACTCTCTCTTAAATCATTTACTTCTGCAACTATTTGTGAGTGGACTTTCTCAATTCTACCCCCCAGCTGTTCCTTAACCTCTTTAGTAGCTTCCTGAATTTTGTCAATTTCTCCCCCCAATTGCTTTTTGACCTGCTGTGTTTCCAGTTGCACTAGTTCTTTTAAATTTTCAGCCTGTGTACTGATTCTAATTTCCAACTCCTCCTGTACATTTCCTAATTTTCTGTCTACATCTGCAATAATCTCTTTAGCCTTTTCTTCCATCACCCCCCTGATCTCACCTCTAATCAGTTCGAATTTGTCACTCATTTCCCTGCTGTTTTGTTCTAATTTAGCATTTAAAGTTTCAGTACTCTCTCTATATTCCTTACTGTTTTGTTCTAATCTGGCGTTGTTTTGTTCCAGTTTAGCATTTAAAGTTTCAGTACTCTCTCTATTTTCCTTACTGTTTTGTTCTAATCTGGCGTTTAAATTTTCATTACTCTCTCTATTTTCCCTACTGTTTTGTTCTAATTTAGCATTTAAGGCATCTGTACTTTCTTTATTTTCCCTACTGTTTTGTTCTAATTTAGCATTATTTTGTTCCAGTTTTGCATTGTTTTGTTCTAATTTAGCATTTAAGGCATCACTACTAACTTTGTTCTGATACATAAACTCGAGAAGTAAAGTTTTTAATTCTGGTTGGCCGCCTACACTCCCTGTTTCAGTATCGGGATTTACCTCCGCTACCCCGGTACTACCATCACTCGACATACTGCTCGTATCATCACTCTCCCGTTGATGACCACTACGTAACCTCATCTGTCTTTCTTTCTCATCCCCCATAATGATATACACTGATACAGACAAATAACCCCCAAAATACAGGCACAGAAATATATACCCATCTCCTTCCACAAATGTTATTAGGTTTTCATCCCCAAGTTGTCGGCGACAAATGTAACAGTTTGGCTAGCCCACACTGTTGGGAGATAAATGTAACTGTTTACCTTTGCCTAAGCTATGTTGTTTTAATGGGCGCCAAGACCTCAATGCAATGTTGAAATCTAAATTTGTATTTAACAACGTCTAGCTCTGGCAGAACACCTTCAAGACACTATTCACTCAGATCGTGGTATGATTTGATCATTAACCCAACAAACAATTGTATCAGGAGAAGGAATTGGTCTATATCTAATGCTACCTACTGAAAGCAAAGATTGCATTGTAAAAGAAATGAATTTATTATATAAAACCAGTATAGCAAAATTAATAATAATAATAAGTACAAAATTTAAATTGGAGCGTTGTGATTTGAATATTACCGATAGAAAATTACGTGAAAACGGAGTCTGATAAATTGATTTTACTCTTATTTCCAAGCTATGAAGTTACTGAAATATGAAATGTAAAACAAAGAAAAATGAGAGATTGCGTATTTCTGCGTCATTTGCGCTTACCATTGGAAATTGCCAAGGCATTTCCCTCGTACTTGCTGATGCTGTGAGCTTCCCACAGTCTCCTGGACGTCGTCATCTCCGTCGGAATTTGATGATATTCTGGTAGCTTAGATAATTCTATGGTCCGTACCTCGGACCCAAACACTCGTACAACCGCACTGGTTAAGTTTTGCAAAAGTTAGTCTTCAACTCCACTGAACATCGGAGCGACACGCACTTGCAACCGTACACCGCAAGTTCTACACAGATAGTCCTCGTTTCACGGCGCGTCGAACGATATATCCACACGCCGGCTCCCCCACCATGGTACCGACATCTAGCTTACGTCGTCCTCCTTGATTGGCTGAGCACGCCGCTAGTTCCCCTCCTCTGCCTCATTACACTCGGCGCGCGAGAGGGAGAAGTCGATTTCCGTTCCAACAATTCGCCTTTTCTAGACCTTGCGACCCAGCCTTGCGTAATACTTCTCGACAGGAATCAGCTTGTACTTGAAATCCCAGTGAGTCACGTCTCTCGATATACCCTAACTGACGAAAACTCCGTAAAATTCCGTAATCAGATAATTTTCTATGATATCGTCGTTCGTAATAATTTTCTGGATAGCGTTTTCTACCTATCTGAATGCTAATAATTTTTATAAAATGCTCCGAAAATACCTTAATAATAATTATAATAAATTAATAATAATAATAAATTACCATGAAAATTCTCTTGGCTGAACAATTTGCCGCGTAAATAAATATAGAATGGCTTCCTACTGACTTATGCCAGTTGCATAAAACCCCTCGAAAAACACGTTACAGCATGTCCATGAAAGCTTAGCACATATCGGCACGGACAAAACTGAAGCAACAATAGGAGAAACTTTTACTTGGCCAAAGATGCGATATACCATTGTTGAAGTAATTAGGACTTGTGACGCGTGTCAGCGTACTCAGCCCAATAATTTCATACTGAAACAGCTACCAAAACCTTTATTACCACAGAAACCGTGCGAGCTGGTCGCTATTGACTGTTTTGGTCCTCTAGTTAAAGGGAAAAGAGGATGCCGACACCTTCTTGTATGTGTCGATGTATTTTCCAAGATGGTGGTATTATGTCCAATCCAGAAGACGACATCAAAGCAAGTCCTCAGCAGAATCCAGAACAAAGTCATTCCGACGCTTGGGAAGCCGGAATTCATCTTATCGGACCATGGAACATATTTTACAAGCAATGTTTTTAGACAAGGTCTAGTGAACCTAGGAATAAAGCATGTTCTCTCTAGCATTCGCCACCCTTGTGGAAATCCGAGCGAAAGAACGATTCGCTGTGTTGCCAAATATTACCGCGTCATGATTACAAATGATCATAATAAGTGGGTCGACAGAGTAGGAGATATTGAGATGTGCATGAATACTACGAAGCACGAGTCGACAGGTCAAGTCCCACTAGTTGTACACCTCAACAGGATGCCAGAAAGATCTTGGGATAAGATTATTCCATGCCCAAGGGACCCGCTGTTAACACATGAGTTGCGAATTCAGAGAACCAGAGAACACATGAGGAGGCAGGCGGACCGAAGATTGAGGAGATACAGAGGGAAGAAATTTCATCGTGAACTACAGGAACAGGAACTAGTGCTTGTTCGGAGACCACCTATATCAGATCCTAAGAACAAAGTATTTGCCAAATTCTGTCCAAAATTTATCGGCCCGTTCCGTATTATAAAAATTTGGGTAATAATGCTTATAGACTTGAAGAATTGAGCACTGGCGTTAAATCTGTTTTCAATAGTGCTAATCTCAAGCCATATTACAGAAGGGAACCATTTGATGAGTGATAAGGACAAGGAATGCAGAATCCAATTGCAAAAATTAATTTGAGAACCCACACTCAAATGTACGTGGCTTCGTGGTACCTGGGAGAGCGAGCTTTGTTTGTAAACAAGACGGAAGATCTGGCCGAAGTTGTAATCGTGTGAGCGAGAGGGGGAAGGTCTAGCGAGACGTGTGAATGATATTGCAGCGAGAAGCGCACACTAATTGGGACAGTGGAATGCACACTCAGGCAGACGAGTGAGGTACTTAAGTGATGTTATCTATACTACTGTGGATATTGTTTTTAAAATCCAAATCAATCACTTGAATCGAATTTCAAAACCTTGCTGAGGATAAATGAACCCTTATTGATTTGCCGATCAATAAGTCTTCATGATTTTTATTATTATTATTACTGGTATCCAGGCAGAGCATGTTGGAAGTTGACAAAGGGGAGACAGGTAGTGTGTCGCAACGATTACAACAGAGGTAGCGTGGTAGTTATTCCTGACGATAACCAGCTAAGCCGAGTTCAAGGACAAATTCAGGGCGAACGCGCACCCGAGTCGGCGTCATTATGGGCGTGCCAGAAGAGAAGTTCCAACCGATACACGATTGAATCAGCAAATCAGGAGAGAGGACGCCTAAACCACGCGGTGGGTCGCGTACCTTAAAAAAGGCGCTAAAACACCTGTATGAAGAACCACCGATGCGATATAACTCCTCATGAGTCCATTGAGACGTTTGGATGAAAAGAAGAAGATTGATACTAGTCCCAAGTCTGTGAGGTGAAAACTACAGATTATTTTCACAGATTGCCCCCACTCCACCCCCTTCTGTCAGATTCTAATAAATTGATCGGTGATGAGCTGTTTGAGACACAATTTTATCGAGCTCTGGTGAGCATCGTTCACGCCAGTTTGAGTCACGATTTATCAAGCTCTAGTGAGCATACTTCACGTCTGTTTGGACAAACATTTTATTTTGTGCTCTAGGGAGCAGAGTGCACCCTTAGCGGAGGGAGATCTCTAGTCGAGATAAGCGCTGCGCGGTAGACATATTTGAGACTTGTTAAAAGCCAGTTGCGTAGAGAACGAAGAGTGTAATTTTATGTACATTTTGTGTTATATTTTGTGTGAGATATATGTGCGTGTGATGTAAGCAAATGCTTAGATAGGGCGAGTTCTACATTGAGTAATCGCCTAGGACATTATTGTGAGTGAAAGTCAGTAGCTCATAGCGATTCTAGCTAGGCAAACTAATAACGTTGAACATTTCTTTCCAAGAAGCAACGCCAAGATGTCTTCTGGAAGATCGATTGGTGGAATGAAGTGCTACGCCTCTACCATGACGTCGACGATGGACGAGTAGATTTCCCGTAGGGAAATGCCTTGGGACGGAGGTCGAGTTCTACAAGCCGCACGGTGATGTACAAACCATTGATTTATTCAATATGTAGCTAGATTAGACGCGGGAACGTTGCAAATATTTATTCTTTGTTTTCTTGTATTTTATATTTTTGTGCGCCGACACTGTTATATTTAAATTTACGTTGGCACGTGGCCAAAGTGTTTTGTTTGATTGTATTTTTTTCTTATGAGTCATTATTAGTATGCACGGCGTGTGTATTTTGATTTTTATTCATGCGAATGCGAGATTCGTCGCGGTCGACAAGTGGTGCTTTATTCAAGTTCATTTTGTTTTAGTAGGAAAAGGGGGAAGAGTTGGTAGATGTTTTACGAACAGGTTTTTATTCATACTAGGGTTGCCGAGCGCAACAAGTTAAAAAGTCTAGGTGTGTGTATTGATTCTTCGTGATGAGGGGTAGGATGTGCCTATCGCCCTCAAATATTGTGGTTGTATTTTTTATGGAAAGGCAGAGCGCTCTTAGAGGCTACTGTACCTTGTCCAGTGCTGATTCTTGGATTTCCGTGGGAAATGCTAAGATATTTTATTTTGACACACACACGTGCATTATGTGCTTTGGGAGCATGCTTCTTCGAGACTCGAGCCAGTGCCACGGCAGGTCGAGGTTATTGACACGTGGGTTGACAGATGTGCAGATTCCACTTTGCGCCCGTCTATGTCTGGTGATTCACCGTTTAGGCAGTCCGTCTGACCGACTGACCCCTGTAAGCTATCTGTAGCAAACCTGTTCTTTTAATGGTCATTGGATCATAAATTTAATTTGGGAGTTCGCCATGTCCGTTACGAATTACCGCATATCGTATGAAATAAAATACTTGTGTTTTATGATGTAAATGTTGGCTTTGAGCCTAGTGATTTCTATGACTCATTTCATTTCTGTTGTGACACCGTTGGGTGTATTTTGTATTTCTCTTGTAAAAATGGCAAGCGGCCATACGTGTGTTTTTCTTGATTGGTCACGTGTTAATTTACTTGTGTTGATTTGAAAAGTCCTAATTTCAGGCGTTAATGTTGTTTGCTATGGCAGTTCTTTGATTCCAATTTCATGCGGAAATTATTTTTGTTTTATTTAGTGTAGGAAGTGTCGGATTAGTTTAATTAGTGTTTAGTTGGTTCCTCGTGTCTGTCTAGCTCTAAGGCAATGCAGATTCGTCCCCTGAAGGTTTACTGGATGGTAACGAATCTCGCATTAATTTGTACACATCGTAACGCATGTTGAACAGCCGCACACGCACATGTCATTGAAGTAATTTGGGACATTTGGTCCAGATGTCTTACGATCTCTCCTGAGATCAGGCCTAGTTTGGCATTTTAATAATTCAAGTGGGAGTCATTTGGGAGACCTTGTTTTGTTTTGTTTAATGTAATTAGTGTAAATTTGTTGATCTGTTATTAAATTCATATGTTTTAATCCTGGTATTCACTTTTTCCTGCATGTTATTTTGTTATATGTTACCTTGCATGTTATAAGAAGCGCTTAACAACAACTTTACGAAATGGACTGTTACACCCCTCGAAACTGAGTCTCATATGCTTCTTTGCAAGGGTTCAATATTTATAACTGGTGAAATATGTCGCATGGGATTGATCTGCATGTAGGGCATACAGTAATGTACCAGTAGATGAAGATTATTGGTTCATTATACAAATTTTCAGTTTGATCGCTTGATTATGACACAAGAAATAAAACCCAATTCATTATTTTTTTCATTCATTTATTTGCAATTAGCGGTGTGTCTCCCGGTGGCAAATTGGATATACATAGGCTAACAAATAAATAATTATACATAACAATTCAATAACAATTAACCTGAAGTATTTACACAAATCGTCAGTCTTTTCTTAAACACACCTATATGTTTGGAGAAAGGATCTAAGACTGCGGCAGGTAGAGAGTTCCAGTTATCAATGGCTTACGAATGGTTTACGAAATAATATTTACCATAATTTGTACGCTGTGGTCGGTCCTAACTCTAAAAGGATGATCAATCCTACACATGTAAGTGGGCTTTCCCATACATTTGCTAAGCTCATCTCATGCTGGTTGATTTGTATACGTGTTGTACATAGCGCAGTTTTAGTTGTAAGTAGGTAGTTAGTTTGTCTATTAGATATATGTCATTGTTCTATTAGACTGTGGTGTGTGAGTGTGTCTGGTAGCAGTTGCATTGTTTATTAGTTCTAGTTCATTGTTTCAGTAGACTGTGATGTGTGAGGGTGCATGTGAGTGTGCCTGGTGACAGACTGTTTTAGTGGTAGTATTTGTGGTTGGTGGAACTTTAGTATTTTTTCGTTAGTAGAATTTTGGTATTTAATTGTTAGTACGGTAGAAGGTTAGTATTTTTGTTTAGTAAGATTGCTCTTTACTTATTCTGAAAGGGAGTAGCAGCCTTTCAGAATAAATCAATTCTTTACTAGTCTTATAGACGGTTAAGATATTGATAATATAAGCCAAATAATGGCTACACTGCGTCCTGCTGCACGGCTGAAAGCAACGGGAAACTACAGCCGTATGCTATTCCCGAGGATATGCACCTCTCTATGCATAATTACATGTGATGATGGCCTCCTCCCTTGTAAAATTTCAATCCGGAGGTAAACTAGTCCCCCGTTCGGATCTCCGGGTGGGGACTACTCGAGAGGGGGTTAACATCACAGAAGTGACAAAGAGGAAATCTGACATTCTACGGATCGGAGCGTGGAATGTTAGAAGTCTGCTAGGAAGTGGAAGGTTAGAAAACTTAGAAAGGGAAATGGATAGGTTGAGGTTGGATTTGGTTGGGATTAGTGAAATGCGCTGGCAGGAAGAACAGGACTTTTGGTCAGGAGACTATAGGGTCATTAGCACTAAATCAAACAATGGCCAAGCAGGGGTTGGCCTCATATTGAGTAGGAAACTTGGACAGCGGGTGGAATATTATGAGCAATACAGTGAGCGGATTATTGTAGCAAAAATCAATACTAAACCTACGTGCACCACAGTGGTACAAGTCTATATGCCTACCAGTCAAGCTGATGATGAGGATGTTGAAAAGGTCTACGAAGAAATAGACGAAATTCTGAGGTATACCAAGGGTGATGAAAATGTTATAGTAATGGGAGATTGGAATGCTGTGGTAGGAAAAGGGAGAGAAGGGAAAATAGTAGGAGATTTCGGATTAGGTGAAAGGAATGATCGAGGAACCAGGCTGGTAGAATTCTGCACCGAGCATGAGTTGGTCATAGCTAACACCTTATTCAATAACCACAATAGAAGAATATACACATGGATGAGACCAGGAGATACAGGGCGTTACCAAATCGACTTCATTATGGTCAAGCAGAGGTTTCGAAACCAGATTTTGGATTGTAAAGCATATCCTGGTGCTGACATAAACTCTGACCACAATCTGGTCGTAATGAAATGCAGATTAAAGTTGAAGAAACTGAAGAAAAGTCAAAAGCCAAAAAGGTGGGCAATAGACAGACTGAAAGAGAAGGATGTAAACGAAAGATTCAAGAAGAGTATAAAGGAAGGACTAATTAAAAACCCTAAACAAACTTCAATTGCAGACGAATGGGCACTTTTGAAGAATGAAATAACAAAATCCGCTGAAGAAAACATTGGTAGGAAAGAAAGAATAGGTAGAAAACCGTGGATCACTCAGGATATACTAGAATTGATGGATGAAAGGCGGAAACACAAGAATGTAAGAGATGAGAAGGGGAAAGCAGAATACAGACGTCTGAGAAATGAGGTTAACAAGAAGTGCAAGGAAGCGAAAGAAGAATGGTTGAAAGAGAAATGTGCAGGTATAGAAAATTGTCTGAAATTAGGTAAAGCAGACACAGCTTATCGAAGGATTAAGAATACTTTTGGGGAAAAGAAGACTAAGTGCTGTAACATTAAGGACACAAATGGAAAGCCTCTAACAGATAGGGAAGAAAAGGTTGAGAGATGGAAAGCTTACATAGAGAGTTTGTATAAGGGAAAGGAGATTGAGAATCATGTAATGGAAAGGGAGGAGGAAATTGATGAGGATGCGAAGGGAGATTTAATATTGAGATCAGAATTTGATAGAGCTTTGGAAGACTTAAGCCGGAACAAAGCACCAGGCATAGATGATATACCGATTGAGTTGCTACGCTGCATAGGAGATGAAGGTCTGATCAGGTTATTTCAGTTGGTGTGTAGGATTTATGAGACAGGTGAGGTACCCCCTGATTTCAAGAAGAATGTAATCATCCCTATACCAAAGAAAGTGGGAGCTGACAGATGTGAAGATTACCGTACAATCAGCTTGATTACTCATGCTTCAAAGATCCTGTCTAGGATAATTTACAAGAGGATTGAAAGCCAGATAGAAACGGAGTTGGGTGAAGACCAGTTTGGTTTCAGGAGAAATGTAGGAACAAGGGAAGCTGTACTAAGTCTTAGGCTGATTTTGGAAGGTAGAATAAGGAAAGATAAGAGAACGTTCATGGCTTTTGTAGACTTAGAAAAGGCTTTTGATAACGTTGATTGGACTAAATTGTTTGACATTTTGAAATCGATTGGAATAAAGTACAGGGATAGGAGGGTGATATACAGTCTATACAGAAACCAGACAGCTGTCATTCGAGCTGAAGGACATGAGAGAGAAGCTGGTATTCAGAAAGGTGTAAGGCAAGGCTGCAACTTATCACCCATACTTTTCAATCTTTACATTGAACAAGCAATGAAGGAAATTAGAGAAAAATTTAAAGTGGGAGTGAAGATTCAAGGAGAAATAATTTCAACTCTGAGATTTGCTGATGACATAGTCATCTTGGCCGACAAGCCTGAGGATTTGAATGAGTTTTTGAATGGTATGGACTCCGTCTTACAGAAAGAATTCATGATGAAAATTAATAAATGTAAAACAAAAATACTGGAATGCAGCCGAAATAAATCAGAAACCTCTATGGAGATCCAATTGACAGGTGAAAAGCTGAAGGAAGTAGAAGACTTCTGTTACTTAGGAAGTAGAATAACCAGTGATGGACGAAGCAAAGAGGATATAAAAAGTAGGTTGGCTCAGGCAAAGAAAGCTTTTCTACAAAAAAGGAATCTGCTGACATCGAATATAGATTTAGGTATTAGGAAGTCATTTTTGAAAGCCTTTGTCTGGAGCGTGGCACTCTATGGAAGTGAAACTTGGACTATTGGTGCAGCAGAAAAGAGGAGAATAGAAGCATTTGAAATGTGGTGTTACAGGAGAATGATGAAGATCAGATGGGTAGATAGGGTTACAAACATAGAGGTATTAAGACGAGTGGGAGAGGAGAGATGTTTCTGGCGACTGCTAATGAAGAGAAGAGATAGGTTGGTAGGACACATACTAAGACACCCAGGAATAGCAAGCTTAGTTATGGAAGGAAGGGTCGAGGACAAGAACTGTAGGGGTAGACCAAGGTTAGAATATGTTAAACAGATTGCCTCAGATGTAGGGTGTGGTAGTTATGTAGGGATGAAACGATTAGCTCAGGACAGGGAGGCATGGAGAGCTGCATCAAACCAGTCAAAAGACTGAAGACTCAAACACACACATAGCGCAGAGTCTAGATTTCATCCTCCTAGCCTCAAGTGATTCCCACCCAAGTTTCTTTAACATATGGCTCACACTGCTCCTAGGATTAAAGTCACTGAGCACAAATCTAGCGGCCTTTCTTTGTACCACTTCCAACTACTTGATATGGATCCCAAACCACCGAGGCGTATTACATGATAGGTCTCACAAGTGACAAATATTCTAATTCTTTGGCACATGTACTACTTCATTTGTAATACCCTCATTAAAAAGTGCAAGGATTTGTAAGCTTTAGAAACTACACATCGTACATGACTACTCCTTTTCATATCATTCCTTACGTGAACGCCCAAATATTTGCAAGAATCTTCTTCTACAGGTATTTCTGAGCCTGTGTTATATTGAAAATCTTGCCTTCGCCCTTTCCCTATTTTTATGAGACTGCATTTTCTTGTGTTTATTTTCATTTCATTTTCAATCGCCCACTTATAGACCAGGTTCAGGTCATCTTGAAGTACTGCGTTGTTCGATATATTACACAATCATCCGCAAACAATCGGCAGTCACAGCGAATCCCATTTGGTAAGTCGTTTATAGACGCCAAAATTAACAAAGTTCCGATTACGCTGCCCTGAGGGATACCTGACGTTACGGTAATTTCATCCGAGAATAGGCCTTCGACTTTCACTTTCTACGAACGAACCATCAAAAATTCTTGAATCCATAAAATTACTTTTCTATCAATCTTCGTTGAAGCTAATTTATGGTGTAGCATGTCATGCGGCACGACATCAATTGCCTTTGCAAAATATATAACTACGGCGTTGACTGAAACGATTCGCTGTTATCCTGAAAAAGTGATAGCATCTGATTCTCGCATGAGTAACCTTTCCAAAATCCATGTTGCCTATCATGAAACTATGATAATGTTTCCCACTGTTCCCTCAAGTAGTCACAAAATAGATGCTCCGTCTGCTTACAAACGATGAACGTAAGGCTAACCAGCCTGTAGTTGCCCAATTCAAGTCTTCTCCCTCCCTTAAATATTGGGACTACCGAAGCTCTTTTCCAGTCATCTGGGATTTGCGCATTGTTTATGGTCACATTAAACATTCACTCCAAGTATCGTGCCACGGCCCTATCTCCTAGTTTAAGTGCTTCACTAACAATATTATCAGGACCCTTCGATATATTGTAACGTAATTTTTGTAATAGCTTGTTGAATTAAATTTCGTACATTCTCCATCTAGATATGAAAACAATTAATTTAAATTAGAACTTACTAGACTAATTCTTGTATAATGATTTACCGTATGAAGTTGCACTGCACTTGGTCGATAAAATCGTGTTTTTTTATATTGGTAGCTTGGCCGCCATGCTGGTTTTGTACGTAACATATTTCGGAATGAATGTTACATAGATGAACTTGCCTTAGTAATCTCTATCACCAGACAAAATCTTCGGGTAATATTCACAACCAGCGGACCCGTGCGAGAACTCTTGCATAATGGGTTGTGTACGCCCCATGTGTCCAGACCACCCGCCCGGCTCTAGTGCTTTACGCGACACAGTTCTTCCAGGGCCTATCGTCTTGTTTATTTGTTTAAAAGAACTTTATAAATAAATAATTATTTTTCCGTTGACTTTTCAAGAAATGCAAGATATTTCCTATACTATTGAGAAGATTTGGAAGATTTGGTACTGTACCCATCTGTGTGGGACAAGGATCGAACCCATGGTCTTTTAAGAAACGAAAGGAAAAAAATCTAATTTATTTCAGTACAGTTTCAAGCCAGCTGGATGGTTAGATGAGATCATCTATGCGTGACTCAGGGACGATAAGGCGCTATCTGAGTTACTACACGCAACCCGTGCATGAGATCATCCAGCCTACGGGATCAAAGTTGCATACGTTTGATGGTGCAATATTACAGAGGAAAGTTCCACCGCTTCATATAAAAAGGGCAACCACTCGGAAGTCCTGACTCAACGATGAAATGGCAACATTGGTTGGGAGGAGGGGCCAGAAATTGTCGTGTAATACTGGAATTGGCAAGAACCGCGCAAAAATCTTGAAAATCTCATCGGAAATATTAATCATTCTGGAATTAAGGATTTTAAGAAGTATAAAAATCTGTAATAAGTGAACAGAATAGAAACGCTGAGTGTGCACTACGTAATGGTAGGTGGCGTTAGCCAGCGGCTCAGAGAGTGGGACAAACTACATACTACAGAAGAAACTTTTAATTTTTATAAGTACTTTGTCACGGTCAATTTTACGAAAATTTAAGTAGCATTGAAACGTTTAGATCTTGAGGAACAAGCAGATAATTTTTTCACAAACGTACGACGTTTAGTTCAGAAATTAGTTTTGAGAAGGAGCAAAACTAGTCTATTTTTAGTAGAATTGAATAAATAGACAGCCCGCCCGAAGGTAATCATGCAGTTTTCAGCAGACCTCGTAAGGTCGTGCTGCGTCACAGTACATTCAGTCTTCGTGATTCTCGGTGGGAGGAACTTATCCTCGTGCTACGAACATTAATAATCAGTCTTTGGGACATTGGCAAAGTATTTTACTTTGACCAAGAAGTTTATTCAGCCGACGAAGGCGTTGTAAAGCCTTAGAAAACGAACAGTAATAGAATCAGTTAACGGAGACAGTATCGAAACATCTCGACAGTGAACGAGACATAAAAATAGCATTGAAGTGCTAAATTATCAAAGTGCGTTAAAGAACCGTGTCAGGGTCGAAACGTAGGATAACAGCCTAATCTTCCTGTGCTTAGGAGATGAGTGCCCAAGTGACGATAGGTCAGAGAAATCTGAAGTAAGAGCAGTAACTGCCAAGTGAACTGGGAAATGACTTCGGAAATCGTCCCACGATTAGAATACTAAAGTATTTTAGGAACAAAGTCCAAACGTGGACGAAAGCAAAAACATTATTAGACCGTGTTTGTAACAATAAACAGCGACTCTAGGACTGATGTCAAGCATAGACATTCTGCAAGACAGGAACTTGCCAATCGAACGAGAATAGTATTGTGCAAATGCTCACGTAGTGCCGATTACTAAAAGAAGCCGTATTAGGATATAATTATCCATTACCAGTTGAGGGAGGCTGCGAACGAGACTTTCAAACAACCCAGCCAGGAGTTAGATCTAGGGGAGGCGACGCTAGTATCTACACCCTCGGAGGAGGAAAGAAGGAAAACGTGTAACACGAGTGGATTTGGGAATATAATCACATTGTGTGTGAAAGGCATTATTTCATGCCAAAAGTGAAAATTTGTGTTTGTAAATATTTTTCAAGTGTTACAAATATTTTTTGAAGTGTTTTTATAAATATTATAGTGTTTTAAAGTGTTAAATATAGTCATGGCTTTTATCCATCAAGTAGAGGTTAAAAGAATATTGAAAATGGCTAAAATTAAGGAAGAATCAGTGTATAGAGCGTGTGTTAGGCTTAAGCCTAAATATGTGGGTGAAAGTGTTGATTCATTGGAATCCCGGGGCGAGCAGCTCTGGAAGTCATGTAAGTAACATATTTTGATTATGTGTTGTTTCTTGGGAGAATTCGTGCAACAAAATAAGGAGAAAGTATTCTCATCTAAAACAGGGATATGTGAAATACAGTGTGTATGATGAAATATACGGGTTTCTGAACCATAGCTTACTTATGAAATTAACCAGATAATTGTGTTAAATAAATACTCAGTGGATTTGTGTTCTTTTGGAAAAACATTAAATGAAATGATAATGTAAAATACTACAAAAGCAAGAATAGAAGGTAAAAACTTCAGGAATGAATTAATTGTTAAATTGATATTCAGTAATAATGAAATATGAAAGCCGTTAGGTTCCTTGAATAAATAATAAATGATTGTTGAACGATCTTGTTCTAGTTAAACAAATGTCAAGGAATAAATTATTGATTATCAGTGCAAGGCACACTACAAAAGGCAAATAATGTTAAATGGACGGAGATTAAATGATAGTTAAGAGATGATAATCTTACTCGAAAGGCATCACGTAAATTCTGTTGTAACTAACGCTATTATAGCGTATATATTTAATTTTTCAAGCTAGGATTGCTGTGATCTTATGCCAGGGAGAAATTAATTGTTGGGTATAGTTGCGCGCGGTACTAAAGAAAAGTGTGTATTTGCTAGATGCAAATTTTGAAAGGGTGCGAAATTTATAAATTGTTACGCGCGGGGGACCTGCTTTATGCCGCCCGGAAGTCGCTAATTAAGGAGGATTGGTATAAATTGCCCTCGCTCCGTCAACAGGGTCCTAAGTCCTCCCAAAATGGAATCGCCTGGGAGGCCGGCCAGATATGAACTCAGGTTCAGTTACTTCGAAAGCCCCTTTATTCTATTTGATTGTATTAATCTCATACCCGCCAACGTGGATACTCCTCAATTATTGTTCTCACCTGAGCCAGATTGGCGGACGATATAGCCGCATAATTTAGTTGAAAGAAACTATTGTGTTGCTTTTCGAGTCTAAGAAAGGAATATACTTGTAGCCAGTCGGCTTTGTAAGCGAATCCCGTCAGAGTGGAGGAAGGCCACTCCCCCCATAAATAAACTTGAGTGCCTTGACAAGAGAGAAGGGTCGCTTCTAAATGATTGTGGTAGGTCATGAATAGCCCCATGTGTTCATGCGGTCTGCAGAGGTGTATACACATTTGAGATGATCCGGTAATTAGCGCCGAGATCCATTTATATTAACTATTCTTGCTAAGTATCGTTCAGAACCGTATCAATAATGATATAATCGTTATGGAGATTATAGTAAAATCCCTTTTGTTTGTTAAACAACGTAAATATTGTCCCGAGTTATGGAAATCTTAAGACAACCTGGGGAGTTTGTCTTAATTTGATATATTCAGTAGTTTCCAAAACTCCAGGGGTGCACAAATTATTCCCTGGCAATGCAAAAGTAGTAGAGTTGTATGGAGAGAGATGGACCCAATGAAATGGTAATTGTTATTATCATTATAAACAATTAGCACAATAAAGTAATACTCCAATAAGGGAGTAAAGAGTGTGTTTTTGGCCATGTATAATCTTATAAATGTTAACACAGAGCCATAAGGAGCTCGAATGTGCAGTTTAAGGGAAGTGCTTTATGGAAGTGACAGTTATTTTTGAATTTTGTCAGGTTCAGTGGAACCTCAACCATTGATTTTTAAGGATAAGTTCCTATGATTCCTTGTTCATTTAGGGGCAAGTGTGAAATGTATCATTGTAAAGTTTTGTTTTGTAGCGCTTATTTGAATTATATTAAATAGTTTTTATATTTTGATGTTGATGTTTATTTGAGTGTTATCCTTATGCTTTGATCCAAGATACGTGAATTATAGAGTGGGAGAATATACTACGCCCCTAAAAACCATTGAGCTAGCGGACTATGATCACGTATTTATTGCTTGCAAGGGCACAGTACAAGCCACACCATCTAACTCCCTCTGGTTTAGGAGCTTGAGTGTTGTGAAACATACACCTTAGCGTATTATATAATAAGATAATTTCGGAGGTATTGAATGCTGGTGAAATACTTCACTTGGCCGCCATGTTGGATTCGTGGCCGTTATTAAACTATAGAAGGGACACTTATGCTAAGACAAGATAGTAATAAGTCCTTACTGAGTTCCACTGAAATTGTTCGAGCCGTTTAGATTTTATTTGGGGACAACACTCACATACACACGTGGAGAAAAGTTGATCCCATTAGCTTATATTTCATATGATGAAAATAGGTTAAAATAACTCACTTATGATATCATTATACGTATTGATATACATACAATAGAAATACTTTATTTCTTCTGAATGTTCAAATTATCAGGAAGTGATATATTTTACAAAAGTGTCCTTTTATGTAAAATTTCATACAATAATAGCCATTCCATTCCCTGAATAATGATCCTGCTCGACTTCCATCTGCGCAATGTTCGATTATAATTGACACCATATCGGTAGTTCAATCATGAAATATTTCCCAGAAGCCGGCATACTGTCAATGGCCGCAAAGAACAGAAACGTGAAGCATCCCTGCCAGTGCTTGAAGGAGTGTATTTGGAAGCAACTGTCAACTCGCATGAAAGTAAAGCAAATAAAAGCCAACAACAGGTTGACAACTGATAAAGTTCCCTAAATAATTCCAGTTGCCACTTCACTTCAAAAGTAAAATAACTTCTGAATGTGATACACTCTATAATTCCTGAAATTACATTTCTCGACTACCGTATGAGCAACACTGTTATTTGAATCCTACCAAGTACACTGATCCAGAACTTTTGTGTAGTGTTCCAGAACTTTTTGTGTAGTGTGTAGGAAGAACGTGTGATAAGCGTAAAGATATGCTGTAAATTATACACATCTTCATCATACGCAGTAGGATCTGAATCCCTAGATCTCTATGGAGTAGACGAAAAACATCCTAGAGTAAACAACGATGAAGACGAAACGGTGGAAAGGATTTCATCCCCTCGATTCAGGATGACGAGATTACTGGAGCTAATTGAAAGGACTTTGAATTAAATGAGTTAGCGTTACTTATATGCCCAGTACTCTACACTTCACCAATTATATTAATACTATCAACCCACCCCGGCTTCGCCCGGGAACAGTTATGGATGCAAGGTGTTAGGCTACATTTAACCAAGGTCTTATAAGATTTCCTTGTATACGACATTAGTCGTTTTCCCCCCAGCAGTGAACATGAAAAGATTTCGGTTTGATGTAAAACGCGATAGAGCCACGTCGAGCTGTCCATGAGAAAACATTCTCCACTGAGATCAACTCCAGTCACGCTAAGTGTCTGACCCTATGATTTGTTTATAGTCATGCCAAAGCAGACTCTCATTGGGAATTGTACACGCTTTGAAATGATAAGGCAAATCTGAAGGAATCATAGGGATTCTGGGTGCTAAGACTGTTTCTCCTGTACCACAGCAAGTTAAGATAGTTGCTTCAATGAAACAGTTTTTCAAAGTTTTCACTACCAATCGCATCCCATCGCATAACTTTGGTGGGTGTAAATTACGTAGTAATGTAATAGGCACTCCCACTTTTAAAATAAGCTTGAGTGGTGACAAGCCGGAAGGAAGTAAAGAATTCGGAAATTCTGTTGGGTAATGAACAGCTTCTTCACTATCGACTACTGCGTCTACGGAGTAACATACTTGAGCCTGGGCAGTGAATTTGGAGAACACCAAGTCATTAATTTTCACAACTTGTTCGTTTGTCGGCGATAATACATGTATTTCTCTTCCTTTAAACCATGAATGAGACTTGTTAGATAGGTCATGGATTTGAGGATAAACGCTATCAATTAATTCTTGAATGCTGCTTACTAAAACACAGAAATCGTGTATGAGGGTAATTTTCCCGTCAATGACCGATAAATCTCCATTTCCGAATCTAAGTAACAAATTAGCAAACAGACTATTATCTTCTAAAGATAAGAGTACTCTCATGTTAGATTTGAGTGCCGATTTTGTTATATCCGAGCAGATGTAAGATCGTTTTAATGAAGCGTTCACTTCGTCGGCTCTCGTTCCTCTGGTAACAGCTGGTAGGATTTGACGAAAATCTCCGACGAACAAAACTGTGCAGCCATCCATAGGTGTGTTCCGATTCCTTAGATCACGCAAGGCCCTGTCTACAGCTTCAAAGGAAATTTTGTGCGACATTGTAGCCTCATCCCATACAACTAAACAAATTTGGATTAAACTGGCAGTGTTACTTTGTTTTGAAATATTACATACGCTTACATCATTACTGCTGACTTTAAAAGGAAGTTTAAATGTTGCATGTGCTGTTAATCCCCCTTCCAAAAGAGTGGCTGCAATTCCAGATGATTCGACGGCAGGGGCAATATTACCACCAAACCTCACTTTTGCGAGCAACAAATTAATCAAGAACGTTTTGCCTGTGGCTCCAGGGGCATCGAGAAAAAGTATCATACCTTCCTTCTTAGTGATGCTAGATATGACGGTGTCATAAGCTTGTTTCTGATAGTGGTTCAGACGGTGTTCTTCTTGAGCAACGGTTTGAAGGAGCCGAGGACGAAGTCTTTCTTTCTCTTGTGACAATCGAGAAATTATTTGTTGCTCTGTTTCATTGTTACGTGATAAGCGCTTTTATCGATGTCAATGAACAATGACCTATATCCGTTTTACATCTCGGCATGATGGCTTAAAATCACTGACTGGACTATTAATTATAACGAATTCTTGTCAGACGTAATTTAAGAATGGCGAGGTGCATGAAACACAAATCCCCCTTCCGTCCAATCTTAAATTGACTGTGTATTTTTCGGAACGAAAAGTTCACAGGCGAAATGAAGAAAAGCTGAGTTGCGCTTCCAGGGGAATGGCGAGGTGCATGAAACACAAATGCCCCTTCCGTCCATTCTTAACTTAACTGTGTATTTCGCGGAACGGAATGTTCACAGGATAAATGAAAAGTTGCACTTCCAGGGAATGGCGACGTGCATGAAACACAAATCTCCCTTCAGTCCTATCTTATCTTGACTGTGTATTTTGCGGAACGAAAAGTTCACAGGCGAAATGAAGAAGAGCCGAATTGCACTTCCAGGGAATGGCGAGGAGCATAAAACACAAATCCCCCTTCCGTCCAATCTTAACTTGACTGTGTATTCTGCGGAACGGAAAGTTCACAGGCGAAATGAAGAAAAGCCAAGTTGCTCTTCCAGGGAAACTCCAAACACAACCACCCGTCTTTGAAGTCTTAACTCAACACGACTCGACGGTTTGCTGCTGGCTGTATCTGGGATAACAGGTTCACCCGCTAGTTAGGCAGTAACAGAGGTGATAGACTCGCCCTTAGCTAGGTCGTAAGCTGTCGCCTCAGTATTTGAATGGACATGGCTGAAAGAAATGAAGACGTAAAACACTTATAGTGGGCGATGTATTGAAGATAGAGATATGCTCTCGTGGACTTTTTTGTAGAACTTTTCATGCTGAAAAATTATTACACTCATAGTATTTAGATATTTTAACGGTTTGCCCAGCGTAAGCTTACAAAGCGCTCGGACGCCAGTTTTTTTTTCTGACTTTTTCACTGAAATCGTTACTGCTCGGCTTCCTTTGATCATAAATAAATTATTTTATACAGAAATCATCCACGAGATATCCTTTGCAGAATGGTGAAAACCGCATCAAAATAATCAAAATATATCCAGAGGTCCTCGAGATTACCCATGACATCCAAGAATCGGGGACTTGGTTTTATACTAAGTAGAGATATAATCTTCTGTACAGTAATTTATACTTATGCTGAAATAATGATGGTATTCACACCAATTTTACACATGTATATGCGTCTTGTGACAAATATGTCCCTAGACATCACGTAGAACGGTCAAATAAAAAATGTTAAAAATTATTTTTTCTGAAACTGGAGTAAACTAACAATGATTGTGTTTCCAATTCTTGTAATCAAACATTTCACAAAAGCACTGTCTCCTTTTGTGCAACATGAAGCGAGCCCAAACCAATAAAGAGAAGCAAACAGAAGATGAGCGTGTAGAAAGAATGTTAATGATCTTCTTTCTAGCAAGCGCCAGCGTCAAACACTCTCATAAATTGAGTTCCGTTGTGCGGTGCGATAATGTGACGATAAAAGACAAATACTGATTCAGCTGTGTTCCGGTGCTTTTTGCCGCATTATATTGCTGCGCCACGTCGTTTCGAATAAATCTAGTTTGAACATGGAGTTCTGTATTCCACTCTTCTATTACACTCAGTGTGGGAGGGTCGAACAGTTCTTTGTATGCAGCTTTAGCTTCACGAATAGACTTAACACTATTAAATTGATGATGACATGAACATACCTTTGGTAGTTTACTACTAGTTCCACGAAGAATGCAGTCACGTATCCAAAGTGTGAGTTTTCCCTGATACTAACAGCCTTTATTTTAATGGTATATGTGATGTAGACGCTGGAGTATTCCATTTACAACATTTCATTTCCTGAATCTATTTATAGCACCTTTTATGTTAAGAGACGGTAAACACCCATTTAACAGGCTACCATGTACAATATTGTGGACGTTTTTTTAGAGAATATCCATTTTGAATATCATATGCCGTACTTCTTCAACAGGGATTTTATAACATGCGTATAAAGATTTAGTCAATGATTGAGTATAAACCGTAAGTTGAATCTCTTGCGAATTCTAAGAAAGATGTAACCAAGGCCGGTAGACTCAGCGAGGTAAATCTTGCCAGGCTACTTCTCAAGAGATGAAAGTAGTATATACTGTAGTACGGTGTTCTTTTCTTTATCTCATTCGTAAAATTAGCTTTAAATAAATATATTTATATGACCGCATTGGTAGCGAAGGGGGCTTTCAGCTATGAGGTCACTTACTGTATTCTATAAAGTGTAAAAGTCATATAAACAGAATTTAGTAAATTGAAATATCTGACGCTTTCGGGAGTTGAACTCGTGTCCTCAAAATTTGGTCGCCATTGCTTTACTAATTGGAGCTAATGCGAGATGATAGCCTATGCTAACATGGCCATACTGTCATTACAGTGCTTATGTTTGGTAACACTGAAGTTCATGCAAAAATCCTCTTCATTCAGTTTACAGAAGAAAAGGAGGAACACCATACAGTAGCCTATACCACGAGTACAGTGTCTGTACGGAGTAATTCGTGCGTAGGATTAAGGAAAATTACACTGAAAATTCTAAGTAAGTTGGGTGCAGGAAATTCAAATTATGAAAATATCTCCTGTAAACAAATTTGTGACTCATAACTAGGGAATTACCTTTTAAACCCTCTTGAGATCTAATATTTACGCTTGATACTGATGATCAGAAACATATTTGATCCTCGTCTTAGGCCTAAGAATTTCATTACCCAACAATTGTCTTGAAGTACATTAATCTTTTACTCATCGGGTTGAGATATTTATGGAATTGTTCATTAATTAAATTAATATATTACTAAATAGGCCCATTATTGCTCTGGTAGATACTTCACCATTTAGAATGGCACAGATGTGATATCATTATTTTCTCTGATATTAGCCATTCAATTTATTCCAATATTTTATGATAAAATAGTAAACATTTCGAAGGAAGGAAGCTTGTAATTTAACGTGCCCGTTAAACTTGAGATCATGAGCCACAGGACCTCCTTTTAACGTGGAATCCAAACCACAGAACATGGCATTTCACATCGAAAATCTGACATGCATTGACCAGGAATCGTAAATATATTGATCGTAGGCGCATACATACGCACGTTGAGAGAGGAACATACAGGTCAAACATAGGAAGAGCGTTGGGAATATACCGTACTGTATAAGAAATGTAGACCCAGTGGAATTCGACAAATGTTCTACCGCTGGGCTTCATCGACTCGTAACAAGACCACATAATTCAGAACATTTCGTAGAATTGTGGTCAATGTTATTCGTTAAACATATGAGCCCTTTTATGATAGTGCCAAGGATGAGGCTCATAGTTTCCTATACAGGACCGATCATCAAAATCTTGAAGAGATCAGTGAGCACCACTAATTCTATTCTCTGGTGCATGCTGGCTTCCAAACTCATCCATTGAATTTTCATTTTGCAAAGAGTGGATTATTTCATTAATAATATTAATTATAATATCTCAGAAGTCATTGTACGGGACAGGTGTAAATTCAGAGCCAAAATCGACAGTCAACAATTTGGAGACAAACCCAAAACCAGAGCACTATAACTTGCACAGAAGAACGAAGGAAGAAGTTCTGTGAGTGGATGAAGAGATTTTGGGTGGAAACGAAGGCCAACATATTAGCTGAGCAGGTTCAATCGTGCTCCTGAGCAGGGCATAACGATGTTAATAATAATAATAATAATAATAATAATAATAATAATAATGAAAAGGACACACATTCCAGCCCTACGGTACTTCGCATTCCTTATATAATATCCCATGGAATGATCGATTCAGGCACATAATGTGCTCTGCTGGAAAATAACCTTTGTCCGAGGTATTATAACTATCTGTTCCACGGAGACTGCGTGTGTGTCTGATTACACAACCCTCCAGAGCACTACCAAGCTTATGAGATTTATATCAGCAATTTGTGCTATTGATTGAATTGTAGAGCAATCCAATCTATTAGCAGCACGTTATCTGCTATTCATTCGCAAAGTGCCCAAAATACATAAAACTTTACTTCAAAGTGAGTGATTGTGTGTATTACTTATGCGCACACTAACCCTCATTCACAAACTCTGGATTGCTGGGCAGTATGAAGGTTCAAACTGAGCCATAGAATCTGACAACCATACGTGGTTTTCTCAAAGGGCATACATAGACTAGATAATCAGCTTATATAGTTACTTTGTTTGGGTATGGAGCCATTCTGATAAATTATGTTCTGTGGAATGTCTGTAATGGTGTGCATTTGGGGCGAAGGAACATGGTGTGACAGCCGCTAAAATGGTGGAAAAGAACGTAGTAGTGCAGCTCACTCTGTCATTGAATTACCCAGAAGCAGACTTGTTAGCGCTGTTGTCAAGCTTTTTGCCTATCACCAAGGACTGCCAGGTTTGATTCCACGTCAATGCATGAGAGATTTCCGAGGTGAAATATCAAGTCCGGAGGTTTGGATTTCCCGTAAAATGGAGGTCCCGTGGCTTATGATCATGAAGTTAAAGGTCACGTAAATGTACAAGCTTCGTTCTTTCCTTTTTAACCACACGTCTTATTACTCAACATAATACGTGTACAGGGGGTTTCAAAATTGAGGTACTGCCTTCTTAGGGTGTGTTCTGTGGCATCAAATCTCATATCACAAATCTTGCAAGCCCTTTGGTGCTGAATTACAGGACATTATATCTCATCAGAGACTTTTCTTTGTCTGCCAATAGGCAAGCAATACAGACACGCAATTTTGCAAACTTGATATTGATTGAAAACAATTCAACTTTCAAATCAATAAACCATGTATCTAAAGAAGACAACCAAATTCGTTTCGATTGTTATATGACATATGTTTTTGTTCACATTAGATGGATATTTCACCTCATAGTCTGTCTAATCCACCGAGCTGTTGTGGTAGGTTCTGTCTAATAACTATATCCAGAGAAAAATCAATTTTTCGTGTGATGTGCTACAGAGTGCTTTTCTTTATGACCAACATTGTGGTAAATTATGAAGCAACAGTTTGAAATTTTAACTAAATTTCAAGCAACTTGGTCGTTTTAGACAAGATATATGAAAGTTAAATTCATGTTCTTCCACTACGATAAGTGCCTCCTTTCTTACCGATTACCCGCATACTGTAAACACAACCCCACTGCGTAGCAATGCGCGTTAAATGCTCACCCTCAACGCGATGTGGAGCCGCAGCAAGCCCAGAGATTGGAGGTTCAAATACTGACATTGACACTGGCTATCCTGAGAACAGTTTCTCCATGCGTTTTTCCACGCTCCTTCCAGGCAAATACCCAGATAGTACCTTATTTCAAGTCCCGAGGCACCTACCCCATTCCCGACACTAATTAATACAGTTTCAGACACTACTACAGTCATCACATAAATACAGGTTATCAGAAAAATTAGGCATACACCCCACGTACACGAGGCTGATGACCAAGATGTCCCAAATCTACTAAATTAACAACAAATTACCAACAAGTGTAAACTTAATCCAGTTTGGGACTCGTCAGCATTATAGTGATTAAATAAAACTTTGAAGTATTAGATACTGGGCTATAAAGCCTAGTTCCTCGTACTGGTTCTTCTTCCGTCCACCTCGCGGTGTAGCGGCTATAGTTCTTGGCTGTCGCCCTGGAGGTTCGGGTTAGATTCCCGGCTCTACCAATACACTTTAATTCAGGGGCCGATAGCCTAGATGTTAGGCCCCTTAAAACAACAATTATCATCATCATCAATACACTTTAATTGTGGTGTGAGGGCTGGAACAGGGTGCACTCAGCCTCGTTAAATAATTAACTCATAATAGATATAAATATTTTCTGTGAGATTGTTTCCATTTCATGAATACTACGGAAACACTTTACATGAAATTTGCTTTGATAACAAATCTGAATATGTAGCTGAAACTGGTTAGGAATACGTTCCTTGAGACATTAAGAGTCCGACTGGCTGCGTGGCTCAGCGGTAACGTTCTTACTTGCTGGGCCCAAGGTTGCAGGTTCGTATCATGGCGCAGTCAGCTGGCATTTGAGGGTGAGCAAATGCGTGGGAGCCGTGTCAGTAGATTAACTGGCACGTTAAAGATCCCCTTCGGGGCCAAATTCCAGCACCCTGGCGTCTCTAAAAGCCAGAGTAGATAAAAGGGACGTAAAACCAATAACATTAATATTATTATTATTATTATTATTATTACATTAATAGTCCATAATACTTCAATATAACAAAAATGCTCGTAGGCTACCTCTGCAGATGTATGTCCGTGCAGAGAATATAATTCGACTGTAAATATTCATCTGGTAATGGATTTGGCAACACCAGTAGTAGCACAGGATTATTTGTTTCATTACAGCAAACAATCATCGTTATTGGCAAATAATTACGTGAGATATAGCAGTTTGAACACAGCGTCGGTTAGCGTTAAGATTGTTTCTGCTGTTATACCCAGAGAACTCATGGATACAAGATTCCCTGTTGTCCTGCTTAGATAATATAATGCTCTATTCTCTATGACACAGCAGCTCCATCCCGCGGAGTAAATGAGGCGAAGGGGAGCACGGAACGACTGTGTGATATCAAGATGATGACGTGACTAGGCCTATATGGAACTGGCGCATGTGCTGCAAGTAAACACATGTAGGCAAAAGCGTTTTCTGCGACATAGCTGATAGGGCACATCAACTTCAGGGATACTCACTACTTCCATTAATGAATTCATTCCCATGGGTAACGATCTTCTCGTTCTACCAGGTATCATTACTCGGTGATTGGAAAACGTAACACTGTATATAAGGTGACTGCCCTCTTGGTAAAAGGGCCTGGTTCCAAGTCTTACATGGTGGAAGTGGTAACCTCCGGGAGGTCGTAATACTCAAGCTTTCAAGTACGTCATAAATGCTATGAGCACATTTGCGAATGTGAATTTTTGATTTCCTAAACCAAGATGAAATTAGCCACTGTTCCACGATATTATCGTTTTAGGTATGTTGCTAATCACAGAGTTTTCATCCCACTTTTACTTAAATTACACACGCAAATCGATTTAATGAAGGATCAGGTAAGATCGCTGACTGTGGCCCTAGGTAGATTTTCTCTGTTGTAGTTCTCTCGCAAGCACAGCTGGCGTGTAAGGGGAAGAGAGTAGGGAAGGATGAATTATTTTCAAACACGAGCGCAGAACCCGCAAGCCTAGACGTTTTTTCTTCTATTTTATCTGGCTGTAAAATGGAATGAGGAAACGACTTCAGTGAATCGTATCGAAAATATCAAAATAGTATGATTTGGGCAGAAAAACGTGGTAATTTGACTCATTCAAAGTACAAATAGAATGAATTGAAAAGTAACCTTCTAATGTTACATAATCCAGTAGCCTACATCTTCTTTCAGAAGGTGAATAGCGGTCTACCTTCTGTAAACTAATCTCATACCCAAACAATACATACACCCAACATCAATACAGAAACAAGAAAGATAATCGCTCAGAATTATGATAGGCTTCATCAAGGAGGCATTCAGCTATTGCATCGTTTATTGTAGAGGGTCGGCCCTATTTCGTGCCTCCGCGGCTGAGACGGGTTCTACATGGCCGATAATCTATCGCTTATTACCAGCCGGAGCAGTGTTTGTTGCGGGGTGAAGGGAGCGGTCAGCGGTGATAACGGCTTTATCCAAGGTCTCGGCCGAGCGAGGACCCCCATCATGGATGTTAGGCATAATGTACAACTAAAATATTTAGCTCACTTCACCTCACATCAATATGAACCATAATATACTGATATTTATAGCTGAGGTGTTAATTTGCACCAGCCACGCTCTTCTTTCACGGTAGCCATAAGTGCCTTCAGTTGCCTGATCTGTTTTAACTAGGTCAAGTGCCATACAGTGGTCCGAAATTCCAAATTATCCGTAAACAAATCAAAAACGCTGTTCGACTTTTATGAGAATTCACATAGAGTGGGAGGGGTATGAAGGTTATAGATAATGAATTTGAAATTTGGTAAAAACTAAATGGTGTATTATCATGGCTTAATGGGAGACAATACGCATTTAGACAAGGGTACTCATCCGGATCCAAATATCAATCTTTCAGGATATTAATGACACGCCAGACAGGGGAGTGCAAGTTGACGCCATAATTATAGATTTTGCGGAGGCATTTGATGTCGTCTCACATGACATACTACTCCGTAAATGACCGGCAACGAAGATTGATAAAATATTAATCTTAAGAATTCAAGAGTCTTTGACTGGTTGCTCGCAAAAGGTTAAAATAGGTAATGTATTCTCGGAGGACATTCTGATAAAGTCAGGTGTCCCTCAGTGTAGTGTGATTGGGCCCCTGTTATTTCTGGCAATTATTAATGACCTACAGAATGGGATTCGAAGTGACTGCCGGTTGTTTGCAGAAGATTGTGTAATATACCGAAATATTCATAGCTCACAAGACAACGCTCAGTTACAAACTTACCTCAACCTGGTTCATAAATGGACGGTCGACAACAAAATGAAGATAAATAGGAGTAAATGTAAACTCACGAGAATAGGGAGAGAGCGAAGGCATGATTTTCAATTAAATATCAGCTCGGAAATACTTGTAGAAGAAGACTCGTGCAAATACTTGGGCATCCATGTAAGGAATGATATGACATGGAGTGCCCATGTGAGTTGTGTCGTCTCCAAAGCGTACAAATCACTTCATTTTGTAATGCGGGTGTTAAAGGCAGTAGCTCTACCGCAAAAGAATTATGAGAGCTGACCCTGGTGAGGCCAATCTTGGAATACGGCTCAGCGGTTTGGGACCCATATCAGGTAGGGCTCATCAACGAGCTGGTGATGGTACAAAGGAAGGCTGCTAGGTTTGTGCTTAACGATTTTAATCCTAAAAGTAGTGTAACTTGAATGATAGAAAAACTAGGGTGGGAATCTCGGGAAGATAGAAGGTCGAATCCCAGACAATACTTTATGTTTAACACTTATTATTACACTAATCGGCCAGTATGGGGAGAACTAAGCAAGCGTCTGGGAAATCCCACCTACCTGAGCGGGGCAATTCATCCACATAAAGTTAAGGGCCGACCACAGCGTACCAATTATGGGAAATATTCTTCCATTAATCGTGGTATTGATAATTGGAACTCGTTACCTGCCTCAATCCTAGAACCTTTTCCCAAACATATTGATATGTTTGAGAGAAGGTTGAAATTTTGTGTAAATACTACGACGTAATTACTGTACTATAGTTCACAAATTGCGAATTGTGTTTGATATTATTGTTGGTAATTTTCTGTAATTGTACAATTTGTCAGCGGGGAACTATCCCCATAAGCAAAAATTATATACAATAATAATAATAATAATAATAATAATAATAATAATAATAATAATAATAATAAATGGTAATAACGTTATAGTAAATTTTATTCGAATATTAGAGTATGAATCTGAACATTTTTAACAAAATGGTGGCTTTAAAATGGCAAAGATGGCAACTTACGCTTTGTGGTGAAGCGTAAAACGTGACAACGAAGGATGATCAGCAATATGAACAAAGTAGAGGGTATGATGAATTTGTGTGCTGCTTGACAAATGTTTCTAGAGGCAGCAAACCCCTAACCTAAAAAAATGTGTATAACAAATTTAACTGTGAACTATGGGCAAAGAATCGGACTATAATTGTTTTGGAGAGTCTCTTGTGGCTATGGAGGGAATTGTAAAAGTTCATTTAATTAGTATTCTTTGGAGAGTTACCTTCCCTTTCCTTGTGATCGTCATTTTATCCACATTAATAAATATGGTAAATAAATTAGTGTCCATGTGAATAGGTTCATGATTTTAAATAAGTTGATCCAAAATAGTTTAAAGTCTCACACACAATTACCAAGAATCGAACTCATTCTGCCGTGATTAAAGGTAAGCAGGTTGACTGATGCAAAATCACACCCTCTCTCATATTTTTAGTTCAATTTCAAGGCTCGAACATCAATTCCCCTCGATTTTCCTTAATTCCACTCGGTTCTCCAAGGGACCCAAAAATGAGTTCCTCAACTCCGCTCAGGCTTTGGCAAGGGGTCGGCAAAGGAGTTATCCCCAATGACGTAAACAAATGGCATATCCCTCCTGCTCGCATACCACGGGCCGGGTCAAAATAGTTAGGGGATGAAAAGAGTTTCATCTAATGTTTCTTGTATAGTTTGAAATAAAATAAACATTTATGTGATTTTAAGATGCTGATTTTTCTTATTTTATTAAATTTCCTGTCCATATTTTTATTTAACAACATTGATTAATATCTAGTTCTTTATGTATTATGTTTATATCTGATTTAACGAATGAGCGGACTTGACTTCAGAGTGCTTGACCGATGGTGTGGTGGTGTTCGCAAGACATCGTTGTGCTTTTGGTCAACCGCTCTGGTGTCAAGTCCGCTCATTCGTTAAATCATTATAACTAATATGGCAGAAAATACAAGTGATTAAAAATTAATCATAATATTCTTTTAAATAAGTCTGCCAAGTTTTCTATTTTTTTCTACAAATTTTATGCATTGTTTTTAACATGTGCATAATTAAATGTTTATATGTTTTTAACCTTGTCAGACATTATAAAATTAAATTAAATTAAGATAATAATAGGTGTATAATTTGTACCTAAAATATACTTTCGATATCAGCTCCGGATGCTGAAAATACTGTTTTCCAGCCTAGAACGGAAAAATCAGCTGCATTCCCACACAACAAATTAGTTATGAATTCTAACTCTTGTTAGGCTTGTTTACCGTAACAACTAATCGGATTTAAGATATCGTCTGCACATCACTTTTTCTATGCAATCATCTCGTCTGTTCTTATCAGTTCACAAGTGCTAAGAAATTGTTAAATGAGGAGTAGACTAAGTAATAACAAAAAGTTAAACAATTCTACTCTATGTTTTGAAATTAGCTGTTCCACTTATTTTAGTAAACTTAAAAATGTAAACACTGAAGCAGTGGTTATTGTACTGCTGAAATATAACTGACCACAGTAGGTTCTTTTAAGAAGTTATACTTAATTTGTTATCATTATTAGAAGTTATATTAGTTATATTAGTTATATTGATTATAATCAATGGTAGAAGTGAGCATGGAAGACTTGTGTCGTTCTATGAATGCATAAGGATAAAGAGACCGCGACCGAGCGGAGTTGAGGGATTCCTCTGGCGACTACCTGGAGTGTCGAGTGGAATTGAGGTAGTCCTGGCTACCTGACTGGAATTCCCGAGTGGAATTGATGCCCGCCCATTTCAAGAATCCCTGAAAATAAAATGTAAATCATTCCTACATCACATCATCCCGGTGAAGTACGGTATGCGGACTTGCAATTTGAGAAGACGGTACACCGATTGAGCCTGATCTATATTAACACCCATAAAGGACTGAATCCACTCCTTAACATGCGCAGCGCATGGCTACTGTGCTCAAGTTTAAGGGATTGCATCTTGTCTCAGACAGGGACGCAGGTGGAATGTGAGTAGAAGATGGCCCACCAAAGAATAAGAACGATGGACTATTTCCAATTTCTTCATGGCCACAAGAGACACTTCTAAAGTAATTGACTCCTGGCTCTTAGCCCACCCCTTACAGATGACGGTGCATCAATACGAGCAATCCGTGTCAGTAATTTCTTGGCACAATATACACACATCAAAAAAAGTTTTGCATCACCTCGGTTCCAAGAGTTCCGGAACCGTTAAATACAAAGGGAATAGAGATCAACACAAACAACATTTCAGCTCGTTTTATTGCTCATGAGACCCACACATTGCATGTTGTACCATCATACAGCTAGACTTTCAGCATTTGTGGTCCAGATTGCAGTACACACCACTACCTCTAATACCCAGTAGCACGTCCTCTTGCATTGATGCATGCCTGTATTCGCCGTGGCATACTATCCACAAGTTCATCAAGACACTGTTGGTCCAAATTGTCCCACTCCTCAACGACAATTCGGCGTAAATCTCTCAGAGTGGTTGGTGGGTCAAGACGTCCATAAACAGCCCTTTTCAACATATCCCAGGCATGTTCGATAGGGTTCATGTCTGGCGAACATGCTGGCCACTGTAGTCGAGCGATGTCGTTATCTTGAAGGAACGCATTCACAAGATGTGCACGATGAGGTCGAGAATTGTCGTCCATGAAGACAAATGCCTCTCCAATATTCTACCGATATGGTTGCACTATGGGTCGGAGGATGTCATTCAGGTATCGTAAAGCCGTTTCGGAGCCTTCCATGACCACCAGTGGCGTACGTCGGCCCCACATAATGCCACCCCAAAACATCAGGGAACCACCACCTTGCTGCACTCGCTGGACAGTGTGTCTAAGACGTTCAGCCTGACCAGGGTGCCTCCAAACACGTCTCCGACGATTGTCTGGTTGAAGGCATATGCGACACTCATCGGTGAAGAGAACGTGATGCCAATTCCGTGGGGTCCATTCAGCATGTTGTTGGGCCCATCTGTACCGCGCTGCATGGTGTCGGGGTTGCAAAGCTGGACCTCGCCATGGACGTCGGGAGTGAAGTTGCGCATCATGCAGCCTATTGCGCACAGTTTGAGTTGAAACACGACGTCCTGTGGCTGAACGAAACGCATTATTCAACATGGTGGCATTGCTGTCAGGGTTCCTCCGAGCGGCAATCCGTAAGTAGCGGTCATCCACTACAGTAGTAGCCCTTGGGCGGCCTGAGCGAGGCCTGTCATCGACAGTTCCTGTATCTCTGTACCTCCTCCATGTCCGAACAACATCGCTTTGGTTCACTCTGAGACGCCTGGACAACTTCCCTTGTTGAGAGCCCTTCTTGACACAAAGTAACAATGCGGACGCGATCGAACTGCGGCATTGACCTTCTAGGCATGGTAGAACTACAGACAACATGAGCAGCGTACCTTCGTCCTGGTGGAATGACTGGAACTGATCGGCTGTCGTACCCCCTCCGTCTAATAGGCCCTGCTCATGCATGGTTGTTTACATCTTTGAGCAGTTT
Organism: Meconema thalassinum; assembly: GCA_946902985.2. Taxonomy (NCBI): domain Eukaryota; kingdom Metazoa; phylum Arthropoda; class Insecta; order Orthoptera; family Tettigoniidae; genus Meconema; species Meconema thalassinum. Next base: position 800,196,881 of record OX336389.2, on the reverse strand, counting down.
TAGTGACATCTATGAACAGTCAAAGGGACTGTATCTTGGATACAATATACACAGTCAACGTCTATATGCCGGAGATCTGGGAACCGAGGTGATGCAAAACTTTTTTTGATGTGTGTAGTTTACCTTTCAGGGACATTTCTAAATCTCAAGCAGTTAAAAGAGATCACCATGCCCTTTGATGTCCATTTCAAACTTAATTTTATACCTCGATTTGGAATTTGGGAATTGTGTCAGGAGATAACTTGTTTTAGCCTACTCCATTATAGCTGACTGGCTGCGTGGCTCAGCAGTTTCAATCTCGACTGCTGTATCCAAGGTTGCAGGATCAATTCCTGGCACAGTCATCTGGTATTTGAGGATGCGCAAATCCGAGGGAGCCGTGTCGGTTGATTTACTGACAGGTTAATGATCCCCTTCGAGGCGAAATTCTGTCACCCTGGCGTCTCTAAAATCCGCAGTAGTTAGAAGGGACGTAAAACTATTATTAGTAAACATTATAGCTGAGCTGAGCAGCTCTTAATCACTTAGTCCATTAGAATTTGAAAACCTCCTCGTCCCAGTGTAAATATGTTCAAATGGTTGCCCTATTTATTGAAGGAAGAAATTTTCTTATCAATTACCCTGTAGGATTATTGGCAATAAAGTTAGTTGAGTTGTTGCCTCAGTTGGGAGAATGGGACCTTATCTCCAGCTCCCGATACCATTTGGGAAATCCCTACCTGTGCTACGTGTCTGCTATATTGCTCAAATGCGACTGGAATAAATTAAAGTCAGGGTTACTTGGGTGGTAAAACGGATTTCAGTGTTTACCTCTCACCAGGTCATTTAGTTGTCTAGCTGGGTCGTAAATAAAGTGAGCAGAGCAGACCACTACTGTACTTCACTCAACGCAACAGGAGAGTTGTGATGAAAAATGCGGGCTCTTAGAGACGAATGCTATTCCCTATGTATTTAATATTAATAATCCATATTGTTCTCTATTCCCACACAGCTGTAATTATGCAATGTGATTGCCCTCAGTTTTATAAATATCCTTCATGTTAGTTGCAGTCATCAATGCATAAGGTTTACGTTGAATGATTTACGAAGTAGTGCATCGTTAACTAAGTAGATTTAATAAAATTGCAGTGTTTGCTGCAGAGGAGACTACAATTCTACAATTCAACTGGATTTATGTATGGTTTAGGAAGAATTCTAACCTTGAAAATACATCAATTTTGAATCCTAATGTGAAGAGGGCTACCATTCTTATAGTAGTCTCACCTACCGAGTGTTTACGCTAGTTTGAACATTTTGATGAAAATATATAGAAATTGACGAACGGGAAAAATGTGATAGACACTTCAATATACACTTATCACCACTGCACTCCAGGTTAGAAATTCTGCTAGTTTCTTCTAAATTTGTATCTGACACAGAACAAGATTTATCTTGGAGCACCCATTTCTTTTCAATCATTCGTGCGTAATTAACCTTATGATTGTTTCAAGTTCAAGCACATAACTTGTAAAATGGTTACTGGTGGAACTGCAACTAAAGTGTCGTGACAAATTACAATCCGATATTGTTTAATATTTAGAGACACAACTTCTTCAACAAAAATGTAAATTTTCATAATAGATTTTTATAAAACGTTTCACTTCAATCGCTTCATGGGGATAAAAGAAATAGAAACAAGTTTTGGAGAATTTGCACATTCACCAACTTGCCTTTATGAACGATATAATTACATCAGAAACCATAATATGAAGCTTTAAATAAATACTTACTATGCCAAGTTTCATTGCGCTTAGTTGAATATATCACTAGAAAAGCCCATTTAAGTATTTGATATTTGCATGGCTACCACTCTGATTACTTTATAGTTTTCAATCGCCATCCAAAATTTCAATTCAATTGCTTGAATACTGTAGTTTAGGAGAGATTGATCACCGGTGAAATATTTCGCGCAGCCAGGATGTTGGATGGGCAAAACTTAGGCCGATTGAAATTTGAAGAGCCTTCCGCGGTCGGGGTCGGAAGGGGTAGTAGCATGTTCTCAATATGCTTTAATAAAAGAGCTCCATCCAATCATAATATTATGGGAAATAAACTGAAACCCGTTCACACACATATATACGAACACACATATGGACAAAACCTGATCTCATACAGTAAGCCTATAGTACGCATGATGAAAATAGGCCGAAAGTAGTACGATAGTCATTTATCATGTATCGTGCAAATTCCTCTACAAATCTCTTCAATCCAACTTTTTTTTCTAATTTCCTGTACCACATTTGGTGTCCTACCGTTCTGGACACAGTTTCTCCTGGCTTTGCTGTACTGGCCACGAAGGTCAAAAATGTTACACTCAAGAGGCATATGGTGCCGGCATTGAAATGTTAACAAATGCTTTCCCATTTGAACTCGATGTAAATAAATACTTCAATGACATTCATTTCGTAAGCCATTACTGCTTCTTTCCCAATGGTCTGACTCAGTTCACTTCCCATCTCTGCAAATTTAATTATTTTTTCGTACATCATTTCCTTCATTTTCATTTCGAATCAAGAAAATGACAGCTCCAAAACTTTTCAGATTAGAATTATTAAATGGAAATAACTTGCATATAAATAGCGCCCATATTGACTTTTAACCAAACCACACATTATACACTAGTGTCCAAAAGTTAAGCATAAGTTACGAATAAGCGGGGCAACAGGAAATAGACCGCAAATCGCACGAAATATGCACCTACCAACCTTAAGTGTTCGCTCTGTATGGGAAAGGAGTATTCCCAGCTTTCACTAGCGGCGCAGCCGCTAGGTAAACACAGCCTGCGCCCCATATTCCCTCAGTCCTGTTTGTCCTGTTATAGTGTGCTGAGTATAGCCTCATGGTGAACGTGACAACATAATGACACAGCGACGATATTTGGACCCCGTTTTGCAGGGTAGAATACTCGACCGCCTGGAAGCAGGCTAGACACAGACCGAAGTCGCCGTATCCTTGAATGTGCCACAAAGTGTCATTTCCAGGCTTAGGATACGATTTCGGGACACAGGAGATGTTAGTCGTAGGCCAGAACCAGGTTGACTAAGAGTAACCACCCAACAGCAGGACCGATATCTGGCCTCCACCCGACGAAATTGGAGTGCACCTGCAAGAAAATTGTCAGCGGAGCTTGCAGCCGTCTCAGGGGTTGCCGTTTCCCGGCAAACTGTGTACCAGAGGCTCATAATAGCAGGACTGTGTGCCAGACGTCCAGCGGTTGCGTCTCGCTCACTCCAGCACAGAGACGGGCCTGTTTACTGTGAAGCCGTCAACATCGAAACTGGATCATGAATGAATGGAGGCATGTGCTCTTCACAGATGAATCCTGGTTCAGTTTGCAGAACGATTAGTCTGAAGAGAACCGGGTAGCCGATACAACCACAGGAACATCGTGGAACGGGACGAGTTTGGTGATGGTGGCGTCATGGTGTGGGGCGGCATCATTTTGAATGGCCGTACGGAGCTGCGCATATTCATGGGTGGTCCGAGGAACACTGTGAACGCTTGGAGATACAGGGATGAGGTACTGAGACCACATGTTCGACTTTTCAGGGGTGCGGTTGGTTCGGACTTCCTCTAAATGGACGATAATGCTCGACCACACCACGCTGTTCTGGTGGATGAATTTCTGGCTGGGGAATACATTCATCGCATGGACTGACCAGCGAGGTCTACGGATCTGAGACCTATAGAACGTGCCTGGGATGCATTGGGGAGGCGATTTGCATCCCATCAGCCTCCACCAAGGACCCTCCAAGACCTTCGCATTGCCCTTTCGGAGAAATGGGATCGACTGTCACAAGAGCTCTTGAACCATCTGATAGAGAGCATGCCATGTCGCAGCTGCAAAGCATGTGTGGCCGTTAGGAGTAACCATACACCCTATTAACATCATATTTTGTTGTGGAAGACATTGCCAAGTTTTGTTAGTTGTTGTCAAAGGTGTACCTCAGCTATCAGAACCTTTCTGACACTGTTTTTATGGACAAGTTATGTGACGTACGGTGTGTGATTCAGCTTCCGTTTGTTCAGCAATCCGTCTGACATTCCTATCAGGCGGTATGGCTTCGTTTATTGATTATGCTTAAATTCTGAACACTAGTGTAGTTTGACACACACTTGTTAACTTGAATATCCCCTCCCCCCTTAATACCGATTTCATAACAACCAATATTCAGAGAAGCCTGACACTTTCTTGATGATACAGTTCATGAGTACTAGTGGACATGTTGCTATAGTAATTCAAGTGCTGTATTATTACCCTTCTACTTGCCACTCTAAATGATCCCTCTTCAAATCGCTCATCTTCAATTACATTCTGTACCATGGACAATCTAAACCATGATAATTATGAGAGTTGGAACGGGACACGTTCATCCTCATGCGGATAACTGAAAATAGAGGTATATTTTCCATTTTAGCCATCTTAATTTGCCTTGATTTCCGATACTCCTCCAGACACCTAGCACAAATCAACAACCACTTCCTTAAAAAACCTAGCCCAGTCACAAGTTCGCATACTATACCAAACGCAAAGCGACTGTGAATATGGGCTCGTCCAGTAGCGCGCGTCCTCCTGAGCGCCGTTGCCGCAATGAGACAAGCGCGAGAAGACACGGCTCTACGCTCGCAGTATACAAACAACCTTCCCTCTGTAGACAAGGCGCTCCATATGTAAGTACATTACGAGATGGGGGCCTAATCCTACGAATATCGATGCTCACAACGGAGTGCACACATTTTTACAATTGTGATATGAGTCAAATATAAGATGTCACACAAACGTTATTCGTGCACGTGTACAGCTCCTGGCGTAGCGACCATAGTGACCAGCATTCTTGGCTGTCACCCAGGAGGTCCGGGTTCTATTCCCGGCTCTGCCAAGCAATTTAATTCTAGTCTGAGGGATGGAATGGAGTAGGCTCAGCCTCGTGAGGCAAAACTGAGAAGAGATGCATCCGATCTCACCTCAGCCATCCTGGAAGTAGTTTCTCGTGGTCTCACACTTCTACTCGAAGCGAATGCCACGGCCGCCTCCTTCCTAATCCTAACCAGAATACAAATAGGCTACACTTCTCTAATACAGACACCAGCGTAACACAGATTATCAGACAAATGTTTTACACACCCAAGTACACAGGGCTAAAGTACCAAGATGTCCTAGCCCCTCAAATGAAAGAACGACAATAACAATGTTATTATTTCACATGACGTAATCTACACCGAATATCATTCTGAGTAACATTGCTTGTGGACTCCTTATAAGATAGTAGAAATACAGAAAACAAATTTATTGAGATGAGTTTTGTTTATTGGCGACCACCTTGTGGTGTACTGGCTAGCACACTTGCTGTCCATTCTTGGCTGTCACCGTGGAGGCCCAGGTTCGATTCCCGGCTCTACCAAGAAATGTAATTCAGGTCTGAGGGCTGGAACGGGGTACACTCTGCCTTGTGAGGCAAAACTGAGAAGATGTGGGTTAGATTCCTACCTCACCCATCCCGCAAGTGGTTTTCTGTGGATTCGTACTTCTATTCAAGCCAAATGTCGGGATGGTACCTAAGGCCCTTTCCTACCTCAATTACAATTACACACAATAGTACAGACATCAAAGTGACACAGGTTATCAGACAAATTTTACACACACCCAATATACAGGGGATTCATGACCAGGATGTCGCAAATCCCTTTAAAACAATCATCATCAACAACAATTACAAAAGCACACTTTATTGCAGACACCAAATATATCACAGGTTATCAGATCTTGTGTTATCACTTACTTCTGTATCCGAAAACTTCATTAAAAGGCCATATATCCTGAACATTATATTTCTTGCCTGGCTGTGTAAAACTGCCACTCAGCTTGCTAAGGAACATTGTTATGATTTCAAAACTGCAGCTCACAGCATTTCTTAAAGCTTCACCACTGTACACTGAATTGATACGGCAATACAGTCACTCTTCGTTCCCGTCCCTGGCGAACCTAAATACTGTATATTGGCGGCGACCACGGAACCCCAGCTGAGTCCGGCATTGCTTCCACTTACTTGTGCCGGGCTCCTCTCCGTCTTCTTTCCTGTCGACCTCTCTTGGTCAACTTCCCCCAGGGGCTCACATCTAGTGGGACGTGGGTTGGCGACAACGGGACCCCAGCTGAGTCCAGCATTGCTTCCACTTACTTGTGCCGGGCTCCTCTCCATCTTCTTTCCTGTCGACCTCCGTTGGTCAACTCTTGTTCTTTTCCGACCCCGACAGTATTAGGGTATCCGAGGCCTAGGGAGTCTTTCGCTTTCCCGCCTTAATTGGCCTTTGCCTCATCTTTCCTGATTCCTCCTTCTTCGAGGAGTCAGCCCTTTTGTTTTCTTTTCATTACATTTCCTTTTCTCTTTAAGATTCCCGCACTGATTTTGTTAATTGGCTCCCCGTGTATCTAAATTCCCTTTAGCATTTTTTTGCACCTACACTCCATTTTATAGGTATTTTCAATCTACGTTGCATTTTGTAAGTCTTTTCGATCTACATTGGATTTTGCGAGTGTTTTCAGCCTCCATTGCATTTTGTAAGGATTGACAATCTACATAGCTTATTTAGTAAGTCTTTCAATATATGGGCCGGGAATTTTGTGAGTATTTTGAATTTCAATTGCATTTTGTAAATATTTTTAACCTAAACCACTTTTTGCAAGTATTTTCAATCTAAATTGCATTTTGTATGGTCGGCATTTTTCAAGTATTTTGATTCTCAATTGCATTTTGGGATATTTTAAATCTAAGTTACATTTTGTAAGTATTTTCAATCTAAATTGCATTTTGTAAGTATTGTCTATCGAAATGAGTAGTTTGAATCTACCGTGCATTTTTTAAGCATTTTCAATTTCAATTCCATTTTGTAAGCATTTTGAATTTCAATTGCACTTTGTGAATATTTTGGATTTGAAATGGGAGCTTTCAATCTGAATTATATTGTGTATTTTCAATTTCAATTGCGTTTTGTAAGTATTTTGAACCTCGATTGCATTTTGTACGCATTTTCAATCTCATTTGCATTTTGTAAATATTTTGAATATCAATTGCATTTTGTATTTCGACTCAACATTGCATTTTGTACGTATTTTGAACCTAGACTACATTTTGTGCGTATTTTTCAATCTATTCCTTTTATGAGTATTTTCGTTCTAAATCCCTTTTGTAAGTATCTCCATTTTGTGCGTAGTTTCAATGAGTTCCTTTTTGTAAGTTTCTTATGTCTCACTTAATTTTCGTTCTGGTTTCCACTTCATTAGCATTTTCGCTGTCACCCAGACCATTAGGGGCCGATAACCTAGATGTTTGGCCCCTTGAAACAACAACAATCATCATCATCATCATCATGTATATTGGCACCTAAATCTTTCTCTCCTTAATTATTCCTACAGTTCAAGGGCAGATGTTATCTCCCTAACGGCTGGTCGTAGCGCCACAAGGTTTGGACAGTCAGCTTCAAAATTTTCAGCTCTGTAACATTGGGCCATCAAAATAGTTATTTTCATGCGTGGAGAGAAATAAAGATTTGGTACAACACAGCGAGCCTAGCGAGTTGAGATATCTAGCCAACGCCGCGCTATGCTATTGGCTGGTGCGGGAGAGAGAGTGAATCTGGCTCCTCCCTCATGTTCACAGTTGTTTTGTGTTTGGTATAGTTAAGGTACCTATAATAGAATTCAGGTGCGTGTTGAAATTGTTTTTATTATATTGTAATATTCTAACTGTACGGTATACACGTGCATAATACTCATACGTAGTTCATAAACGCTTATAAAACAAACTAACCATATATATCGAGATTTAAACTGCGAATCCTAATATAAACACCAAAAATAAAACGCACAACACTACGTGTAATTAGATAATATTTGTACATATATATATTGAAAACTCAACCCCAGTGATCAGTATCTGATGATGACTGCTTGAAGTTCAAAAAGCGTAATCCTAAAATTGCCCCCATTATAATAGTACCATAACTAATACATTTATTTACTAGGAGTGCTATTTACTTATTTATTATTTATTCAGTATATTACTAGTTTTTGTACCCGTCGTTGCCCAGGAGTTGTCTTTATATATTAGGTAGAAAGATACGTGCCAATATATTTCACAGAATATATTCTCTAATTAAGCTTAAAATATAGTTCCACTTGCCTTTGATGTTACTTAGCTGCAATATGAACGCACTGTAAACCTTGTCGAGAAGGACTGTGGAGCACAGTAACGTAGCTGATAATGAAACAATATTAAAAAGGGATGTATATGCACAATTCCTCGAGGACCTACAGTATTCTCACAATTACTGACCTAATTGTGTTTATTTTTGTTGCACCTACCTTCTTGGTAGGAATTACTATTTTATTATAATATGATAACATTATTATTATTATTATTATTATTGTTATTATTATTATTATTCCAAGGATAATTATTCAATGATTGGCAGATCAGGTCATAATGTTGGAGTCAAATATTAAGCCATGCAAAGTTGAAAAATTTAAATCGACTTTTCTCGCAATTCAACCATCCGAGTGCAGTGAAACTTGGTACACCAAATGTTTAAACACATTGTAATGCACTGACATCTACTTTTGTTCAATTGTTTACAAATCCTCAAGATGGCTGCTGTGCGAAATTTTAAAGTTAAGATTTCATTTCTTGTGTCCTAATCATGCGATCGAAATGAAAGTTTGAATAATTAACCAATGCAATAATCTACATCTAATTGCATATAACTCTATGGCCTACATATGTAACAATCCAACATGGCGACCATCCGAAATATTTAGACGGCTCTCAATATCTACGAATCTTTTACAGCAATCAAACTGAAATGTTGTATGTTGATAAAGAAAGGGAGCTTGTAGTTTTACGTTACTATTATTCATGCGATCATGAGCCACGGGACCTCCTTATTACGTGGAATCCAAACCACAGGACATGGCATTTCACTTCGAAAATCTCACATGCATTGACCGGGAATCGAACCCGAGGCCAACAGTTTGATAAAGCCTATTAACATAAGTCCACCCATGGATCATTCAATAACCTGGTGAGCACAAATAACATGGCGGCGACGCGAAATTTAAATATTTAAATGGATTTTATCGTGACTCTTCATCCGAGCGCTGTAAAACTTCACACTGTATATGTTCATACAAGCCTTAATATACTGATGTCAAATTTAATGGAATCTTATGAGAACCTAAAGATGGCAGCTGTGCATTTTTTTTTAAATTTCGATTTCATTTCTTGTGTTCTTAGTAAGACCAGCAGGATATGTGAAAGTAGGCTATTTAGTTCATAACGGAAATACTTGTTATATGAGTGAGATATAATATGCATAAGATAGATAGATTGCAGAACGATTCCCGTTGCACATTAATCTTCAGAGAACTGGGTAGCCGATAGATAAGATAGATGCATATTTTACCCCACCTAGTCAATGGACAAATTCGTATTGACCGACCAAAGAGTTGCAATTGACATAGGTTCCACAATAATGGGAGTGATCACACACATTCTATGCATATACTCTACTTAAAGAATTGTCAGTGATTTAAAACGTAAACGGGTGTCTGTGGTTAACATTGCTGTAATGTATACAAACTGCCCGAAATAGATCCTTACAAATTAAACACTTCACTACAACAAATGTAATTTGTTTAGCTGTAAGTTTGTTACTTGTAGCAGTATTATAATGGCTATATTATAATAGCTTATATTAATGTTAACCATCCTGTCTAAAATGGACTCTAGTCTACGTGTGGGCCGACTGAAAATCGATCCTTACATTGAATCTAGTAAGGCAACACTGAAGAATTTTCTTCTAAGTTTCCTTTTATTGATAAACACCCAAGTGTATTGAGCTTTTTATTATTATCTCCAAATGAAAGCTCATAAACGTTTATTCTTACCTAAATTATCAGCCACGATGTCAAGAAACTAGTTGAGCAGTTTTCCAATAGTTAACGCTTTACACAAATAATGCTAATAAACCAATATTCACATTCTCATTAGATTTATAATGAAGGTCAGAGTGGTGAGTATGTATGTGTGACAGAAAGTACAATTCTGTGGGATCACACATCTCTATTATAGCTCTGGGTTACGTGCCACAGAGCACAATCCTATATATCTGTTCACATACTATTACAGCAGTAATTGTTTTGCTGTTACATCGGCTACACATAGTGACCATGGAGAGCTAAATGAATTCCGCACTCACTTTACTGGTTAAGGTATCCAAGAGACAGTCTTACTGTAACCAATATTAACTGCACTGCTAAATTGCAATTATTTAATCGCTGGAATGAAACATACAACGTTGTACCCCGGCTGGAATTGTCTGACATTACAATAATACGCTACAATACCTCTGTCTAAATCCGTAATGTAGCCAATGGACTATTAGGTCGTGTTATAATTCGAAATAAATGACACTTTTTTAAACTCCAGCAGGATATAAAGAAAGAAGAAATGGGTCAGCAATGGCATGTAACCTATATAGACAAAAGAAATAGGTATTTGATAGGAAGCCTTATCGAAACATAAATTGTTACTCCATGAAAACCCAAGTGCAAGAAGACGATGGTAACTTTAAAGGACAACGATGATCTGTTCAAGGGATAACCATGGACATTATTATCGTTCTTGAGTTGTTTAGTTATCTTCACTGATTCTAGGTGTGAAATGTTTCTCCACACAGGTGACAGATGTTTCATCCCTCTGCATGATATGTTCAGCCACAGCAGACTTCTCTGGTTGGCAAAGATGTAAATGCTACGATATTCTTTGACCCTTGTTGTGACTCTCCTACATGACTAAACATTTGAATTTTAATAATATACTGTCAGCTGTTTTCATCTGTTTGTCTGTGAGTCTATTCGTCGTCAAAACTGCTGAAGCGAATGACAAGAAAATTCGCATTTCCTAAAATAACTGTAGGCTGCAAATCATTGTTAATACAAAAAAGTGAGTGGGTTAAGTGGAAGCCTCAAATCGCAGTAGTAAGGCTATTGCGCAATCTGTACCAATTGCTTGACCTGACAAGACCAGGTGTGCGATGGGCTTCGTGACCCACTTTCTACCGCTAATCTAAGGATATCAAGAGGTGAGAAGGAGAGTCTTCTGTCGTGGATATGCCACACCACAGTTTTAATACATGTGTCTCATTCAAATATATAAGGAATCACAAAATACTCATCGTTCAATTCGCACGGACCTTGACGTGAGTCTATGCACACGCAACTTAAACTCTGTCTCCGGCCAGGAGTAGTGAACATCGATGCTCTTCAGGACTTAAAACGAAAATAAAGTAAATGATATGAGAACTACACGGACCAAATATCCATGTGTGTATGTATTCATGTCTGCACTGTCTATTAATTCCTGACTGGCTGCGTGGCTCGGCAGTAACGTTCTCGCCTGCTGTATCCAAGTTTGAAGGATCTAACCCTGGCGAAGTCAGTTGGAATTTGATGGTGAACAAATGCTAGGGAGCAGTGTCCGTGGATTTACTGGCACGTTAAAGATCCCTTTCATGGCAAAATTCCAGCACCTCGCCGTCTCTAAAAGCCACAGCAGTTAAAATGACCGTTAAACCAATAACATCATTATCTATCAATTGCCAAATGACGAGACCAAATTGAACCAAATTTGGTACAGATCTAGCACAAGTAAAGGGCATCTCAGTATTATGTTTTATATTGACGCCATGTTAAGAAAACAAAATGGTGGCCACCTTAGTATTCGAAGTCTAAGTCGAATTACGACTAATCTAATCGTCAGATCTCTACTAAATTTCAAGGAAACAAGTTTGCCTATGTGAAGCGTACTTGACCCATACTACAAGGTCATCAGCCGAATATTTACAAGTTAGCGGTAGTGCGAATCATGCACGCATTATAATCCATAACGTATGATCCAATCATTCAATGCTCACAGTAATTGTCAGATAGTCCCAATAACGGACTTCCTGTTACCAACGTCATGGTAATATAAGAACAAGCTTTAAGCTCAGCTGCCATCTTGTAATTGAAAACTATATAATAAATAAATATCTCTATACTTAAAGAGCTGCAGTAAGGAAATTTTCGTGATCAAACAGGAGCAAGTATGTGCCTTGTGTGTCCAAGGCAAAAGAACAGAGTCACGAGACCTCCAATTTTACATGGAATCCCATTCACAGGACGTGATATTTCACTTCGAAAATCTCACATGCATTGGCTGAGAATCGAACCACGTTTGCCATGATGAGAGGCAAGCAGGGATGGTAAAGTGAACGAAATGTTATATTTCACTCCGGAGCAGGGGTGGAATTAAATTCAGCCAACCAATTCAATACTATTTCGGCGTAAAATTCAACCTGGAGTGAAGCATATAATTTCACTCGGATAAGGAATTAAATTGGGAATGAAATATTGAATTCCATTCCACTCAGAATAATTCTCGGAATGAAATTCAATTCAATTCCGCTGGGAGTGAAAATATATCCATAGCATTGCATTTTATTCCTCTCGAAATGAAATGTTGAATGAGACACTCGATTTTGTTCCAAATAAGTAATTTAATTTAATTCTCCTCGGAATTAAACTCTCAAGGAAACATTGAATTCCACTCCGGTGGGAATGAAATTAAATCCATACGCCTTAATTCTATTCCTCTCGGAATTGAATTATGAATAAAACATTTAATTATATTCCGACAGGAATGAAATTAAATGCATGGAATTTAATTCTATCCATGGAATATAATTCAAACGAATATTTAATTCTATTCAGGCCGGAGTGAAATTAAATCCATACAATTTAATTCTATTCCGCTCGGAACGAAACTCTGAATGAGCATTTAATTCTATTCCGGCCGGAGTGAAATTAAATCAGTACAGTTTAACCCGAACGAGCATTTAATTCTACTTCGGCTGGAGTGGAATTAAATTCACACAATTTAATTCTATTCCTGATGGAATGAAACTGTGAACGAACATTTAATTCTATTCCGGCTGGAGTGAAATTAAATCCATGCAATATACTTTTATTCTTGTAGAAATGAATCTGTGAATGAACATTTACCTCTATTCCGGCCGGAGTGAAATTGAATTCAAGCACTTTGATTCCAACGAGCATTTCATTCTATTCTCGTCGGAGTGAAGTCAAACCCATACACTGTATTTTGAACGAACATTTACAGTTAAAACTCTCTAAAAGACCACCCCTATTAAAATCGGTCTTTAAGAGTGGTGGTCTACCCCTCTTAAAGACTGATTTTTCATGGAACCGATTTAAAACCTCATAAGGTCAATGTATTTGTTACCTCTATTTAAGGACCACCCCTCTCCCCGACCAAAGACCAGGCATTTTCTCAGTCTGACCTCTTTCAAAAGACCACTTCTCGTCTGCCTTCCCATTGGTGTGGGGATGAGGGTGATGATGTAAACAATGGTTATGTTGGCACAGAACTGCATCAACATACAATGTCATTAGAAAAAGTGTTATGTAACGTATAAAAATTACAAAAAAAAACGGCTCTCCTAGAAGATTGTTTGAACCCAGAACAAATTAATGGACTTCCTAACTCACTCAGAGATATTCAAGAGAGTGAAATTGTTAAAAAATGATGTGCTAATCTGAAACAGAGTTAAATTCGTGATCTTTCTAAATGACAGAGCTCAGAAAATAACTAATTGTAATTAATTTGTACTAAATGTGAACCAATGCAGTGTTCCAACTGTACTTTATCAATAATGCAATATAAAATTATTTTAATACCTACCCCTATTAAGAGACCACCCCTCTAAAAGATCAGTTTTCCATGGAACCGTCACTGGCCTCTTAATAGAGGTTTCACTGTAATTCTCTTTTACCGGATTGAAATTAAATCGTTACAATATAATTGTATTCTTGTCGGAATGAAGCTCTAAACAAACATTTTGTTCTATTCCGGTTGGAGTGAAATTAAATTCATACAATTTAATTCTATTCCTTTCGGAATGAAACTTTGAACGAATATTTAATTCGATTCTGACGTGAATAAAATAAATCCATAGAATTTCTTCTCTTCTTCTTCTTTTCTTCATCTATCCCTTTTGCCTCTCGGCGTCGGGTCTGCCAGCCACTTTCTGTATTCATTCCTATTCCCTGCGAGTCTCCTGCTTTCCTGCAGAGTCCCTCCCTTCTTCTCTGCCACCTCTCCGACATATTGGATCCATTCTTTCCTTGGACGACCACTTCTTCGAGTGCCTTCAGGCTTTGCCTCAAACACTTGCTTCGGTTTCCTTTCTTCATCCATCCTTATGATATGTCCATACCATTGTAAAGCTTTCTTCTGGAAAGTATGTACTACCGATTCCAACTTTAATTCTTCCCTAATCGCTATATTTCGTACCCTATCTCTTCTAGTTTTATTCACTATCTGCCGGAGGTATTTCATCTCTGAGGCAGTCACTCTACTTTCATGTTTGTCCCGCATAGTCCATGTCTCAGCTCCATAGGTGAGTGTAGGTAAAAATACTGTCTTATAGATTTGAATCTTGGCTTTCTCCGAGACTTCCTTCTTTCCCACAATACACTGGCTCAACTGATAATATACGTTATTTGCCTTCTTTACCCGAGAATTAACCCCTCCGTCGATTCTTCCATCCTCAGTCAGCATTGTTCCCAGATATGTAAAGCTGTGGACTTGATCCATAGTCCTTCCTTGCCACTCAATCAACATATCTTCCCTATATCCTCCTATCTTCATCACCTGCGCCGATAAAGGTCTATTAATAATAATAATAATGCGCGTCAGAGTAGCAGTGGAAGAATAAAATCAACAAGGTCGCAAAATGGACAGGGGAAAAGACGTCTTGCTCGACCCGGTGCTGGGCCCAAGGTTTTCGGAGCGAGCAAAAGATGATTTCCAAAAAACCAAATGCAAACAAATAATTGCTTAATGGAATAATCAAAAGTGCAAAAACGAGATTTCCATAAAATTAATTAAAGAAATCCCAGAGCCGTGTTAATCGTGCCTTTGTTACGTCACAAAGACAAGATTGACGAAATCGAGATAAGGATAAGGATAAGGAAGGGGAACTTAAATGTAAGAAATGAAAAGACAAGGGAGCTATATTACTTAAAATATAAAAATGTATTAAGGATAAAAGAAAGAGCGTGTACACGAAATAAACATATTATTTAAAACAAAGAAAAAGGCAAGCTATGACAAGATCAGTAATACAAAAGAAACCCAATACCAAGAATAAAGAATTCAAAAACTTAAAAAAAACTGAAAAGCACGACAGAACCTGAGTACCGCTCAACAACATGAATCTAACGAAAAGATACAAACTTGAAAGAAAATAAAACGAAACTTACAAAAGTTAGAGAGAAACGACAAACTTGCAAAAAGTCAAACTTCGAACTGCTAAGACGCGAAGCTTTTCATGATGTTATGTAAACATACCGGAGGGAAGGGGGAGGAGTGAGGGGAGTAAAACAAAGG
The DNA here is from genome assembly GCA_946902985.2 of Meconema thalassinum. Lineage (NCBI taxonomy): Eukaryota > Metazoa > Arthropoda > Insecta > Orthoptera > Tettigoniidae > Meconema > Meconema thalassinum. Next base: position 800,181,333 of record OX336389.2, on the reverse strand, counting down.
GGAGAGAGATCTCACGGAGATAGGAGGAAGGAGAAGACAAGGGGAATTATAATTAAGTTATGTAATACGGCGAAAATCGAAAGAGAAAAACAAAACAAAAGGAAAATGAGATATACGGAGATACATTACATTACAATTGACTTGGGACGAAAGAGACCGGTAAAAATCGAAAGCACGCTATAATAAAATAGGCTTATATTCCAACATAATGCCGCACCAACGCGACATATATAAAAAAGAATAATATGACATCGGAGCTGGAGAAAATCCCAGTTAACCACCGTCACATATATTCTATAAGCAAAAGGGACACGTATTAGTGGGACGTTGGACATCAGTCCCGTTACCTCACACATACTGTCCACAAACAAAGGTCCAATTGCTACCAATCAAATGAAACATTTGTGGTACAAAGAGACACCGACGCAAAAGACGAGCACTAAGGCCCGACAGGAAATATATATAAGCCAAGACGCAGAAACGCAATACTTTCGAATCTTACAGGTATTAACCAAAATAATAAAACTGTGAGAAGGGCACATAACAAAAGCAACAAAAAGAACTCCGCCGTATGACATTACGCAAGGTCCCGGAGATCTGGTTCAAGGATTAAAATACTAACAATAACATCTTGAAAAGGAAAGAGAATTAAGCAAAAGAAGGAACGTTTAACAAAAACAATTACATTGCGTTAGATAGAAATACATTGAGCCGTACTCACATTCCGCTGCGCCATGAGGGTGGGCCTCTGCCCGAATACACACGTTCGCCTTACATCTCGGCGCGTCTAAGACTGACTTAGCTTCTGTCCCCCCAGAGGGGAGAGAAGCCTCTCAGAAAAATCAAATGCGTAGTTTGGGAGTGGCCCCAAACTCGCGTCAAATATTGTCAGAGCCAATGGCAGAACGAATTGCACAACAAAATGCAAGGTAGCAACAACACTAGCCAATACGAGAGAACAAGGCAGTATGTAGCCAGGGGTTGCACAACGTTAGACAGAGAGATACATACAGACAAACTGCGCACTTTTAAACTCTCGAGGCGTAATATAGAGATGTCACAACACATGACAATAATAATAATAATAATCATGATGATAATAATAATAATTACAATAAATTCTGAAAAGTGGTTCACACCTTACTCTTATTTATATTAATGGCGAGTCCTCTGTCTTGTAGGGAAGTTGCCCATTCTGTGACAGCTTATTGCAGGTCTTCTGAACTATTATTAATAAGTACTATGTCGTCCCTATTCACTAGTGACTGAAGGCCTACATTGGTCTCATTTTCCTGTTTCCAATTTTCATTCGCCTTGTCCTAGCTCTGCATTGACTAATCACTTGATTCATGAATACAATGAAGAGGAGTGGACTCAGGCTGTCACCTTGTTTCACTCCTCTGTCCATCCTGAATTGTTCACTCTCATATCAATACAATCTCACTAATCCCTTGACCACCTTATACACACTTTGAATTACTCTGATCAACTTTCTTCCTATCGGTAAAATTTCCAGTGCTTTCCATATTTCCTCTTTAGGTACAGAATCAAACGCAGCTGTAATGTCTAGGAATGCCAGATATGCTTCCTCCCCTCTGTTGCTTATTTTCTCTATAAGGTGTCGAAGACAACTAATCTGATCTTGAGTTTGCCGATGTGGGCGGAATGCTGCTTGTTCTTCTTGTAGCTCTGGCTCCACCTGTCTTCGTAAACTTTTCTCTACAATTCTCGTGTATAGCTTCAATACAACTGATGATAAGCAAATGGCTCGATAGTTCCGACAATCTGTTGTACTTCCTTTCTTATGGATTGGGATAATGATGTTGTTTGTCCATTCCTCAGTTATCATTTCTTCCTTCCAGCAAATGTTAAACAAAATTCTTAACCATTCTTTTAATTCATCACATCCTTTCTTAATCAATTCAGGAGCTATATCATACGGACCCGATGCTTTAACATTCTTCATCTTGGTTATCGTTTCGTCAATTTCATATCTACTGATTACTTCTTCTTCTTCATCATCATCCTCCATCTCTTCTGATTGCAGTTGTAGCTCTTGCTCTATCTCATCCCTCTCAGTTTCGAACACCTCAGCATAGTAATATCTCCATGTTTCCAGTACTTCTTCTACTTTGGTTTTAAGTATGCCGTCTCTGTTTTGTATACTTCTTACTTACTTCCCATATTTCCCCCTTAGTCCTTTGAAAAATGTCCAGAACCTTCGTTTATTTTCATGGAAATTTTTATCTGTTTCATCCCCAAATTCTTTCCAACTATCCTCTTTCGCTTTCCTGACAATTTGTTTCGATACATTTCTAGCTTCCGCGTATTTCTCCCAGTCATCCCTCCTCTTGCTTTGTACATATTTCTTCCATGCTTCTTTCTTCTCCTTTACTGCCTCCTGCACCACTTCATTCCACCATCTAGTTCTCTTCTGATAGCCTCCTACTGTCTTCATCCCATATATGCCCTGTGCTGTTTTCTTGATGATGTCTCTTAGTACTTCCCAGACTTGTTCGGCTGAATTCATGTCCGTATGCCCTCTGGCTGCCTGCAGCCTCTGATCCAACTCGTCTCTATATCTCTTCTTCTTTTCTTCATCAATAAGTTGGTCTATGTTCAACTTGGAGTACTTTCTCGGTCTCTGTGGCCTTGGTGTCCGGAAGTGCGTAGTCATGACTAATAGGTGATGTTCAGTACTCATCGCCGCACTTCTAAAAACTCGTACATCATCGATTGCATATCTTGCACTCTCTGTGTATGTAAAATAGTCTATAGCACTCGTTACATCTCGTCCTTCAGCTACGCATGTCATCTGATGGCATTTCTTATGGGGAAAGAAAGTGTTTCCAATAAATAATAGATTATCTACGCAAAACTCAATCATTCTGTCTCCATTACGATTCTTAACTGCTTCTGCCGCATATTTGCCAACACATCCATATCCTTCCTCAAACTCATTACCTATCCGTGCATTCCAATCTCCCATGACATTGACATGTTTATTCCCATCCTCAACTCTGTTAATTATTGTCTGCAAGGCTTGTCTGCAGACTGGGTTGTCGTGAAATGGTTTTCCCTGATTTCCGATTTTCAACTCCATGCAAACGCTGGGATGGTACCTTATGACAGGCCACGGCCACTCCCTTCTAAAACCTTGCCCAGTTTCATTCATATTTATTCATTTCACCTGTCATCAACTCCTCTGCTGAGGTTGGCGTCAGGAAGTGCACCCGAGCGTAAAATCATCCGCCACATAGACTTTCATCGCATTTCATCCCCGACCCCGTTGAATAATAAGGGATAAGACACATTTGCGTACGAAATCCTGGCCATAAGCTATAATTTCCATTTTCGTCCGCCTACTGAGCTCCGGGTATTAAATGGCCTTATTCATAATTTACCCACCTGACTTTGCCAGCATATTCCACAAAAACGTCGAACTTGGTATACACATCAATTCTTAAAAGCTGTTGTCCGAGTCTCAACCGGTCTACTCTACGTAGAAAGATATGTTTTGCTTCGTGTTCAATTACAATTAAATACAATTCCAAGAACAACGTGCTGTTTTTGTTTTAATGAGATTTCTGCGCACGTTTCGTTCCTCCTACGGTTAAATGCGAAAGAGAAGAGGGGCGTGGTGGTGAAATGCCATGCTGCTGGCCTCTCGCCAATGCGGAACAGGTTCGATTCCCGGTCAATGCAATTGAGATTTTTGAAGTGAAATACCATGTCTTGTGGTTCGGATGGTGGTCCCGTAGCTTATAATCACGAGATTTACAGTCACGTAAAACTACAAGCTGCCTTCCTTTTAAAGTATCCACCTGCTGCTGTGGCGGCTAGCATTCTTGGTTGTCACCCCGGAGGTCCAGGGTCGATCCCGTCTCTGTTAAGAAATGAAATTGTGGTCTGATGGCTGGAACAGGGTACACACAGTCTACCGAGTCTGCAGAGAGCTTGGCCCCATGGCCTAGCGCTGGGCGTTAGCGAGAGTAGCTACCGCTGTCGGTCTATTTGGTATACAAATGATTCCTAATAACAAATCCTGTCGGTGATATTGAATGCTGGTATAATTATTCTCGCGGTCGTCATGTTGAATTGGTAAAACGTATTAAAATTTGAAAGGCACAGTCATGGTTGGACTAGATAATACTACGACCTCACCAAGTTTCATTGTAATCGCTCTAGCCGTTTAGAATTTATGAGAACACACACGTACACATACACACACGGATACAAGGTGATCTCACAAGTCTATATTTCATGAGATGAAAGTAGGCTCAAAATAATAATCCGGTGCAATAAAATTGAGAAAAATGCCTCAGTTATTAACATTATATCCCAGAATTCCATTCGAGTGAATGGCTCCGTGGCTAAATGGTTAGCGCGCAAGGCTTTCGTCCGACATGTCGTGGGTTTGATTCTCGGCCGGGCCATCAAAGATTTCATTCTCCTGGGGTTAATTCCCGTGGCTCCGGGACTGGGTGTATGTGATGTCTTCATCATCACTTCATCCTCATTACGGTGCGCAGATGGCCCACGGGCGTCAACTAGAAAGACTTGCACTCGACCTCTCAGGAGGGCATACGATCATTACCATTCATTGGATTGAATAAGATAAACTCTTCATTGAGTGTGCCATTTCGCGGTGAATAAACCGTAATTCTATGGATTAAATTTCGCTTCATATTTACACATCACTAAAATCTATGGATTTATTTTATTCACGTCGGAATAGAATGAAATGCTCGTAGGAATGAATGTGTATGAAAGCAGGTTCACTCCAGCCGGAATAGATTTAAATGTTCATTTAAAGTTTCATTCCGACAAGAATATAATTATATTGCTTGGATTTAATTTCACTCTAGCCGGAATAGAATTAAATTGTATGAATTTCATTTCACTCCGGCCGGAATAGAATTAAATGTTCGCTCACATATGTATTCCAACAGGAATAGAATTAAGTTGTATGAATTTATTTTGACTATGGCCAAAATAGAACTGAATTGTATGGATTTAATTTCACTCTAGCCGGAATGGAATTAAATATTCGTTCGAATTAAATTGTATGGATTTAATTTCACTCCGGCCAGAATATAATTAAATTGTATGAATTTAATTTCACTCCGGCCGGAATAGAATTAAATGTTCGCTCACAAATGTATTCCAACAGGAATAGAATTAAGTTGTATGAATTTAATTCCACTACGGCCAAAATAGAACTGCATTGTATGGATTTAATTTCACTCCGGCCGGAATAGAATTAAATTGTATGAATTTAATTTCACGCCGACCTCAAGATTTAATTTAGTTCCACATTTCATTTCACTTCGACCTATAGATTTAACTGAGTTCCATATTTCATTTCATTCCGACCTCTAGATTTAATTTAGTTCCATGTTTCATTTCACTCTGACCACAAGGTATAATTTAGTTCCACGTTTCATTTCAGTCTGACCTTAAGATATAATTTAGTTCCACATTTAATTTACTCCGACCTCAAGATTTAATATCATTCCAAGTGTCATTTCACTCCCAGTCGAAGATTTAATTTTATTCCGACCACAACATTTAATTTCACTCCAATCTCAAGATTTAATTTCACTCCGACCTCCAGATTTAATTTCGCTCCGCATTTAATTTCACTCCGATCTCAAGATTTAATTTCATTCCACATTTCATTTCATTCCGAGTCAAAGATTTAATTCCATTAGTACATCAAGATTTAATTTTATTCCACATTCAATTTCATTCCGTCCTTAGAATTGAATTTCATTCCACATGTAGTTTCACTCCATGTGTGAGATTCAATTTCATTCCGACACCAAGATTTAATTTTATTCCACATTTAAATCCACTCCGCCTCAGGATTTACTTTCATTCCAAATTTAATTTCATTCCGACTCCAAGGTTTCATTTTATTCCACATTTAATTTCATTCCGACCTGAGGATTTAGTTTAATTCCACATTTAATTCCATTCCGACCCCGCAATTAAATGTCATTCCTGTAATTCCAATCAACCTGCGAATTTAATTCAATTCCATATTTAATTTCACTCCGACCCCAAGATTTAATTTTATTCCGCATTTAATTTAATTCCAACCTCATAATATATATTCTTTCCACTTTTAATTTAATTCCATGTTCAACATTTCATTTCATTCCACATATAATTTCATTCCGAGTTCAAGAATTATTTTGATTCCAGATTTAATTCATTTAAAGTATCACTCCGTGGATTTCGGTCCTTTTTTTATTATGAATGGAGTGCTATTATTCACATTTCACTCCACACATTTTATTCCTTAATTTCACTCTCAATTTAATTCCACTCCGAGTTTCATGAATAAGTTTAATTTCAGATATAATTTAATTCCGAATTTCATTCCTCTTAATTCACGAGATGGTTTCGTTTACACATTTCGCTCCTTACATTTTACTACTTGCATCTCATTCCTCACATTCCATTCCCAATTAAATTCCTCTTCGAATTACATTCACTAAACCATTTTCTCTTTAATTCAGTTCTGTGAATCGTGTTTAATTTCGTTCCTTTCAATACTGTTCCAATTAAAATACATTTATTTTATTTCCTCTTCACATATAATTATCATTCCAGACTTTTGTGTGTTTAAACCATCTAATTTCATTCTTTTTTAATTTAATTTCGTTCTCTTTACCATCCCTGGAGGCAAGTAATAACCACTGCAACCCCTCCCCCTCTCCCCCACCCCCACCCCCCACCGCCCCAAAATTAATAACTCTCAGTATCTTAGAGCTATAATAAAGACATTTAGATATAAGGTAGAACCTAATAGTCGGTATGTATGCCCAAAAAAAGAAACACAGCTTCGTCTCATTCATGATGGTGGCTAGGCTTACTATTAAAATATACGAATCAGCAACTCAGGATATATTTGACCAAGTCGAACAATGGTATGAGAGAAATAAGAGGCCACATAGCGTTGGTGCTAAATTTATCACATTGAAGATCCGCCCAGTGGACTTCCTTAAATTTCATAATTAAAAAATTAATAACTCTATATTTTAGAGCTACAATAACGAAAATTATTGATAATGTGGCACTTATATATGGCTTGGAATACCCAAAGCTGAATCTCAGCGACTTCAAACTTCGAAAATGGTGACTGGGCGTACTGCTAAAAAGTAATCATGAATCATTTAGAATTCAATTGCGCAATTAAAACGAATTTTAATAAGAAATAAGTACCATATAAAAGACTTAAATAAAATAAGAATTAAGAATAACACACTGATTACAACACGCGGCAGCCATCTTAAATACCGTATATGCTGTATAATATGACGTTCAATAACTCCAAGTATTTTGAAGTTCCTGTAACGACAGGTAATACAGTAAACCCTGCCTAAAGCGGAACCCAATTCTTCCGGATCTATTTTTCAGTTTTCACAGGTTTTCGTTTTACAAAGGGTTGAGTTTTAATAAGAAACAGGATGTTTCCCGTGGGGGTTTCAGCCTGTTCCCCTATCGGGCGCGTCCCAGGTGGTGGATAGGGAGGCTCGCCGGACTTGTCCGGAGGGTTTGAGGGAAATAAAATACCTCTCGCGGACCAAAAACAGGCACAGCTTGACAACATCTTCAGCAACCTCTGAAGCTCACTACTTCAGTTGTAACCATGACACCGACATAGATCGATGTCCCCACTACTTTCAACTAGTTTGCATGATGGAAACAACCTAAAATATAACTACCCCAGGCCCTAGTAGACATACTAGTTATTTTTCTCGGTCATCGGATTCTGGGGGACCGAGAACATCATGCGGGAATGTATCGGAGCTTCCCAAATCTCTTCGCCCAAAATGCAAAACTTTCATTGGTAGCTTAAACATCAACACACTTCGGAAAACTGGCAAGTTAAAAAAATTAACAGACATGTTGGATAACTTCAACATCCAAATTTTAGCACTACAGGAAACCAGATACACGGATGAAAATCATTGTGAATCAGGAAATTATAGAATTTATAAAGGCAAGCCAGCAATCTCCCTCCATATGAAGCCACTGCAATTTGGCACTGGATTCGCTGTCAGAAAAAACATTATAAACTCAGTGCTTAACTTTTCCTCGCCTTCTGAAAGAATTTCAACACTATCCGTTAAATCAGGAAACAAAGCTTATACGCTTATTAATGCGCATGGACCCACAACAACTACAATCGTAAAGATCCACAAAAGGTGGAAGACTTCTGGGAAATGCTGGAAGAAACTACAGCCATCATTCCAAATCATCACATAAAAATCCTCTTGGGAGATTTTAATGCCCAAATTGGTAGAGAAAGGAAATTCAGGACCATTTTAGGACTATATCCAGCACACAATAGAACTAATAAAAATGGAGAAAGATTACTTGATTTTTGCAAAACTTTTGATCTCAAACTAATGTCAACACATTTTCTGGCACTTCCACACAAGAAAAAGACCTGGAGATCCCCTAATTTTCACTTAGGAGAATTTCAAATAGATCATGTGGCTATTTCCAAAAAGAATCAAAAAGAAATTATGAATGTCAACGTCAAGAAAGGAGTCATTGACTCTGACCACCATCTATCCTTAATCAAGGTAAAATTTCAACCAAACAGGTCCAAACCGAAAATAACAAAAAATCTGCGCGTCGATCCAGAATTTCTTAAACAGAACGCCAGTACTTTCCAAGAAAGTATCCCTACTCACGATTCTTCTGGCTGGTTAGAACTCAAAGATATACTTTCGAAAGCTTCTCAAAACATTGGCACACCACCCAGGAAACGCAAGCATAGGTGGTGGAACGAAACCTGTGACAAGGCTATAAACTTCAGAATTAAAGCCTGGCAGAATTGGAATTCTCACAAAACGGAACAAAATTGGCACGAATTCACCAAAGTACAGAAACAAACCTCTAAAATCATCAGATCTGAAAAACGCAAGTACGATCACTACAGATTGGCTGAAATTGAACAAGATTTTACTAAAAACAATACACGAAACTTCTACAAAACATTCAGAGAAGAATTATCAAATTATCAGGCACCCAGTCTTTGCTTCAAACGCCCGGATGGGACATTGGAAACAAATAATCAAGAAAATTGCAAACTTCTAGCAGATTATTTCAAGGATCTTTTAAACTGTGAATCCCCTAAAGAACAACTCATCTTTGAAGAAAAAAAATCCAACCAAGATTCAGAACCCCCAACATTGGAAGAAATTAAGGAAATAATCCATGGACTCAAAAATAATAAAGCCCCAGGGGAAGATGGTATAATTGCCGAAATGCGGAAGATAGGTGGTGAGAACGTAGCCCGGAAAATCCACTCAATTCTTGAGAACATCTGGATCACCGAAGAAATACCTGAGGATTGGAAATGTGCGCTAATCCATCCACTGCACAAGAAAGGAGATAAAACCAACATCAATAATTATAAAGGAATTTCCTTGATACCAGTTATTTATAAAATTTTCTCCAAAGCCCTGCTCACTAGACTTGAGAAACAAACAGACCATCTGATTGGAGAATACCAGGCAGGTTTCCGAAAAGGAAGATCATGTACGGAACAAATTCTTAATCTCAAAACTATCCTACAAATGCGCAAAACCAGACAGACAGTCATTACCTTTGTAGATTTCAGAAAAGCATATGACTCTACAGATCGTCAAACACTTTTCAATAATCTAGAAGAATTTCAAGTGTATAGAAAAACAAGAGAATTAATCAGACAAACATTAACTGGCACTACTTCAAAAGTTAAATTCCTCGGCGAAATATCTGAGCCTTTTGCAATTAACACTGGGGTCCGCAAAGGAGACGGATTATCTCCGTTACTGTTCAACCTCGTACTTGAGAAGATAATCGGGACCTGGGAAAAGGAAACTAAGGGAATAACACTTGGCAGACTACTCAAAGATAGAATTCATGTACATTGTTTGGCCTTTGCTGATGACATAGCAATCCTTTCTAATAACAGGCAAGAAGCAATTCATTCCATTGAGAAATTACATGAAATTGCCATCAAAACGGGACTTCAAATTTCTTATGAGAAAACTCAGTACATGGAAGGAGCCTCACGATACTTAGACGGACAACCTATGAGAACTAAATTCGGCAAAATCTTTCAAGTGAACGAATTCAAATATCTGGGAGAAATTATTCACCCCTCTGGTTTAAACCGTGAAGCAAATAAAGAGAGAATTTCCAAATTACAGAAAGCTTACAGAATCACTTGGAATAGGTATAATAAAAAAATCAATATCTCGGAAAGCAAAACTTAGACATTATAATACAGTAATCAAACCGGAGGCGTTATATGCATCAGAAACCTTAATCATTGGTGGCAAATCTTTAACCAAAGAGATTGAAAAACAAGAAAGGAAAATTTTACGAAAAATTTTTGGCCCAGTTTTTATAGAGGGAATCTGGAGGAAAAAGTCATCCCTGGAAATATATCGCCAATGTGAAAAAGTGTCTCATACTTTTCGGAAAAGACGATTGAAATTTTACGGGCACATTATCAGAATGAACAATGGCAGATTGACTAAAAGAATTCTCAACTTGGCCCTCTCACTAAAAACCAAGAACAGCTGGCTACGTGAAATTGAAACAGATCTCCAGGAAATCAACATTTCAGACAATATTATACAGGACAGATGCAAATTCAGAACCCTAATCGACAATCACCAATTTGAAGACAAACCCAACACCAGGACCACCATAACTTGGACAGAAGACCGAAGATAGGCGCTCAGCGAGAGGATGAAGAGATTTTGGAAGGAAAAGAAGGCCAACACATCAGCTAAACAGGTTCAACCGTGTTCCTGAGTCGGGCATAACGATGCAAGAAGAAACAGGATGTTCAGGAAATAACATACAGCCTACTTTCTCCAAAATGTATTAGTATAGTTATAACTCTTTGTCCTTATCACCTCCTATTTTCTTCCTATTTGAGGTGCAAATTGGCACACTAGATTTGAGCAGCGGGGTTCAAACCATAGTTTATAATTCACCCCAGCAATTTGCAATTTCATCAGCAAACACTCCAAACAACGTAGGAATTCAGTATATTAACACCGACTACTTACAGTAATTGAAACTTCATTGGTCTAGATGTATCACTGGGAGAAACACATTTAATATATCTACTGCACAGCTAATTTATAATCGCGCCTATCTCGGGGGTTGCGCCCTATCGGCAACAAGAGGAAATATTTCAATTACACCCTAGGCATGGGTTCAATAACTTGCCGATATAGAGCGCAGCTTGCATCTAGTAGGCCGATGTTACCTCCAGCATAGTTCAACTGGTTGCTAGTAGATGTCACTCGTGCAGATCTAGTGGAGAGGGTTGTTTTAATGAAATATATATTTTCCATTGATAAATGCACAATATAACGCTCAATCTTATAACGTCGCAGTACTCATAAAACCATAAATATTAAAAAATCAAGCAAGAAAGCACAACTCTGATAGGTTCTCAACCCCGGTCGACCGGGTGAAAGACCAAAGCTCTAAACACAGAGCCAAACATGTTCTCCCAAGTTAAACGTTAATTGATTCACATACAACGTTTTAGCAAATAATGACTTTGACTAAACGTTCTCTTCACTGGAGTAGCCCTTATATCCATTATAACCCATTTCATACAAAGTTCTTATTATTACTATCAGTAGGCTATATTGCATGCAACATACTCAAATTAGTAAAATATAGGTCAGAACGAGAGATCAGCTGCCATCTGATCTTGTAACCGAAACGACTCAGCTTTTTAAAGCCACTTCCGCACTATAATATTACAATATAACTTTTAATTTCGGTTCGATAATCGGAACTGGAGAGTCCCATGTTATGGATTATAAAGTTTGCATAATTCACTCGGCCTCCACCCTGTAATGGTAAGGCTAGTGACCTTGTAGTTTTGGCACAATACGCGTCCCATATATAGGTATGTTTTTACCAAATTTGGTAAAGATCCGATGATTAGTTTGGACGTATTTTAATTTTATGTTTTAACCATTTAAGAGGCCGTCATTAAGTTTTGGTAAAGATGGCGGCAATAGAAAACATGACACTGAGGTGCCCTTTGCTAGTGCTACCTCTGTACCAAATTTCGTTCAATTCGGTTTCGTCGTGTTTGAATTGATAGGGGCGGACAGACATGCAGAGTACACACACTCACAGATACATAGACGGACACACAAAGTTTTGGCCCTGTGTAGATCTCATAAGTCTACTTTCATTCTTGCAAAAATCGAAAGTAGGCTAAAAATACACTACAAAGAAATACTGCATTGTCGCATAGGATTAAAATGAAATAATTTGATTTTTTCCTACTTTAAACAACACAGGTAATTCTTTAGCCGGACGTATGTTTTTCTAGTGTTTTTCAATAACTTTAAATTTCTCCTCCAGTGTAAGTGTCTTATGTTTAGAAGTCATTGTACTTAATTACAGTACGTAAATAAATGCAGTACACAGTAAAAAGAACACCTTAAATGATCACTCATGTTCACTGTTTTCTTCTACTCGTACTTCTACTCTCATTTCTCAGAATTACAAGAGGGTTGGAGGAAGTAACGGAACATTCCATTCACTTACAAATATGAAATGTAGCATCATAGCTGCTGCATCCTTGAGGAAATATTAGAGCTAATGTTTCCTAGAACTTTGGTGCAAGTATAGTCGCGCTCAAAATTTAGTACATAGCTTTGTATTACGGATAATATAGTCCGTTTTAGTCAGGTTATTTTCACCTACAGTTCCGAAATTTCTTTCAGTTTCCGCCTTAGGCAGTTCTCCAGTTTACAGTGTAATTTTACATAGGAAGTACCTCCGTTCAGAATGTTGTTTTCCGTTTGTCCATGTCTCCGGTATAGCAAGGGACCGGTTTAGGCAGGTTTTACTCTAGTAATGTAGAAACTTGTAAGTGGCTTCCTATGACCAGAGTAAATAAATCGACAAATCTATACTTTCACGATGGTGGCTGGGGGCGTTCTTCAAACTTGAATATCATTTATTCACGACATCAAGGCACAATTAACGCAAAATGTTGTTATGAGTACTACCTTATAAAAGACAGCGCTAGGATTACTCGTAGGAATAACACGTTGAATATAGCGCACAGTGGCCATCTTGAATTTATATACTATAATACTCTTCGTTTTGGAGATACAATAGATACCGTATCTATAATTAGTATTAAAGTACACCCGTATATGGACTTTATATGCCCAAGGCAAAAGAACAGCCTCGTCGTATATTCAAGATAGTGGCTGAGCGTACTATTAAAACTTCAAAATCAAAAATTGAGGATTCAATTGCGCAACTAGCACGAAGTTGTAAGAAAAGATAATCTATCATATGGGAGACCTCGCTAGCATTAGTAATAGGACTATCACACTGCATGTAGCACGCAGAGCAAAATTCTCGTCATTCGTCACAAGAACATTTATTACACATCTTGATAAGGACACAGAATTATAACTATACCTATACATTTAATGGAAAAGAGGACACATATTCGTCACTTAACATCTTATTATATGTTTATTGCTGTCATCTCCACTGGTGATTGACAAAGTATGTGCCAACATTTATTTCTTGCTGCATATCCCTAAGTTAGAAAGTAATAAATTCTTCGCGGAACATTGAATTATTGCAACTTAATCGGCTCTTAACGATTTGGAGGCCAGAGATGTCCTCATATAGACAGTTATTATCATTATTACTGTTACAATTAATACGGTATTATTGTTATTATTAGTTGGATTAAACACCCCTTCAAGCACTGTACTTTTATAAAGAACATGGTGCCAGAAATGTTGCAAAGGAGGATTTAAACAAACTGCACCCGACTGGGTTCGGTCTGAACCCGTAATTTTTAGTTTAGAATGCCTCACCTAAATAACCACACCATTTGGCCTAGACGGTCAAATTAATCCCGCAGATGAATTCGATAAACGCGCCAAATGTCCTGTATAAATATTCCATTATTTATAAGCCCTTCGTAGTGGAGTACTCCTGGCTGTCACCCCTGGAGTCCATCTAAGCATTGGAACGGGGATTGCTCAGCCTCGTCAGGCAAAACTGGAATGAGGTGGGATCGATTCCCACCCCAGTCATCCCAGAAGTAGTTTTCCCTTGTTTTCCACCTCTACTCCATGTAATTACCTGGATGGTTCCTAACTGAAGGCCATGGTCATCTCCTTCCAATCCTAGACTCAACTACTACTGATACCGAAATAGCACAGGTTATAAAACATAATGTACAGACACCCTAGTAATGGGACTGTAATAATCATGATGTCCAAGTCCCTAATTGAAACAACAACTTATAACTTATTGCTTTTATTATGATGAGAAATGTTTTAAAACAAAGTGTCAAATTTGTTTTCACTTGCCTACTTACGCTAACATCATTGACGTGACCCTAAAGCATGGTTGGGTAAGTTACTTTCCTGGAGTAACTACGTTAAAGTTACCGTTACATTCCAAAACTGGTGATGAAGTTACCGTTAGAGTTACCTGTCAATGATCTTAAAGAAGTTACATTTACAATTATCTTAAATAACGGAAAGTGACTCTTTCGTTCCTTTTGTATACAATAACATTTGGCCCGCTGCTATAATTTACATGATTTGAGCAGAATAGTGGATACCAGTAATATGGGAAGACAAAATGAACCATCACAGAACAGAACTATCACTATAACAACCTGGTGCTCGTCGTGTGATAGGACACCTCATGCCTTAAAAAGAATTCAGTTCATCAATGCAAATTGTAAGCATTTAAAATATGAAATATTTTGTAATCATGACAATACATCATGCTATCGAATTACCGTGCCTTACCTGACCATGCTTCTTTAAGTTCGCTGGGGAACTGTGACTGTTCTGAATTTCTTTTCCATCTGTGCACACTTTACATTTAGAGGTGTCATTTGCCCGTCTGAGTTTAATGAATTATATATACTGGCGTATGACGGCACAGGCACCACTTTCTGCTCAATGCCAATGGCACAATCCTAGATACAAAGGCGTTTGAACTCCAATCCTACCAGGGAAGTAATAAGGTACTTCTCGGATGATTTGAACAAGATATTTGGCGTACATCATAAAAAATTAACAGAGGTGTGTTTACAATTCGTCCCCCTCCTCAAACCTCTTTATCAGGTCTGAGTAAGTAATAAAATGTTGCTCTGTGCTCTGTCTATTAGAGAATGTGAATCATAGAGGTGACTAATGAGACATGTCCGAAATATAGTTGCTACAGGAGCTATTTGGGAAGTTTTGTGATAAAGAGTATGCTCCATAAACGCTGATTGAGGGTATGGCCTAATCTCTTACAAACCTTTTACTCAAGTCGGATGTGCATAATAGAAGATTGTGGGAAGTTTTCTATTTCCTTGCCTCGGAGTGAATGGTCTACACAGAGACATGCCACGATTAATACTGAACAAAAGCATTTGGAGCGTTTGTAGCACCTGTGTGGGTGCACCTAAAGGGAACAGATAGGCACAGGTACTCGTACTTAGATTTTCAAATCCCTCGTAAATTCATGGTTTGTTTATGGTTATTGTTTGTGCTGATGGGCTGGTTCATAATGAATAGTTGTTGGTTCATTCCCACGTGATATGCACAACTGTTTGCCCCATCTTGAGAATGTATCAAACATTTTTTTACTTCGTTACTCTTAAGGTAACGCCTCTCCAGTGATATATATTTCTTTTAAAAAGTAACGGCGTTGAACTCTCGTTACCCTGTAAGTAACGGTTACTAGTAACAGTGTTGTAAATTAACCGTTACTTCCCAACCCTGCTCTAAAGTGGTAGATCAGCAAAATCCTATCATAGGCAACGATGGGTCTGTGAGACCCATCATAATTTTCAGCTTTTTATAAAATTACATTATTGTAAATTACTTTTAGTCATAACTACAGTAAAAAGAAATTATGACAAAGCTAAAACTATAACCAAAACGTATTATCTAAACCAATAAAGCTGATAAAGGGGATATATTTGCGAAAGTCAAAATACCCATTTTCCACCTGTATCGCCGCATTTTGTGGCTATGGTATTCCATCCAACTCATATCATCAACGTCCAGCCCGGTAGATAGATCGAACGAGAATGTCTTATTGTATGGCCCATCCGCTCACCGTATCTCAACCCTTCAGATTTCCGCCTATGGGGACACCTGTAAGGTGTCGTAGGACCAAAGTCAATCCCAGTCGTGCAGACAATGGAAAAGGCATCATTCGTTGTGTCGAAATGTCACATAGTTACCCATTATTTTGCATGTATAAAAAATCTAGGATTGTGAGAAGAGGGTGTTTCTCCAAATTGTAGATTCTCCTCATATTAAACGAAATGTACGTCATATAATATGATCTAGTTATGTCTTCCCACAGAGTGATTTTACTCTTCAGTAGGCATGCATTTCTTTATACATTATTTAGGTTACTGGCATCTCCTCTTAAAAGACAAACCTAATTTTTTCTATACAATGATAATCCCTATCTCGATTAGATTGTTTTAGTCCCAAAAAAAAGTTCCCTCATTTGTTTGGAACCTTTCTGTTTTGAAGTTGTGCAATCCTGAAAACAATTGAACTAACTTTGACCTTTTCTTTGTAAGAACATACCACGCGCCACCAATACACAATTTAAAAAGATCTAAGAGGTTCGTGTGCGTAGTCAGTACCAGCAGCACACAAAATGTTGTTGTGATTGGAACTGCTGTTCAGTAAGGAGAGATAGATTAACTGATCGACAGACATACAACATTCTGTGATTGATTTAATATTTCTACATTCTACTCATTGTACATAGAACGTATAACAATATTATTAATAAAAATTTTAATAATAAAAAATAACAATAATAGTAATACTGGTATGCGTTGTACATCCAATTAACAGTTATGGCTTTAAAAATGCCTTGAGGGAAAGTATTCCTCTACCAATAAATCCGCTGACACGATTATACGATGGCGAATCAGAAAGTAAGTTACACTTCCTAGTTATGTCCCTTCATTAAACCACATACACATAGGCAACTTTGCTATGACAACATACAATGTAAGTTCACTTTTCCACATAGTCCCCAAGAGACCGAAAACATTTCTCGGAACGGGAAACCAACTTTTCGATTCCGGATGCGTAGAAAACACCTCCAGTGCTATGTAGCCACCTGGATGCACTGCTTTCACCACCTCATCGTCCACCACTTCACCCCCCAAACAAGTAGAACATCGATGGAATGGATGCACACCACATCACCACAACGAACGAAGGCCATGATCCAACCTTCAGCAGGAAAGGTAATGGCGACAGTGTTCTTTGACAAGGAGGGTGTGATACACGTGGAATTTATGCCAAAAGGCACAGCAATCAACTCTGCCTAGTATTGCCAAACGTTGAACCGGTGAAATCAGCTGCATCCTGGTGGTTACATAGCGATGGAGGTGTATTCTACGCATCCGGAATCTAAAAGTTGGTACCCCGGTCCGAGAAATATTTACAGTCTCTTGGGGACTAAGTGGAAGAGTGAACTTATATTGTTTGTTGTCATAGCCGTGTTGCCTATGTGTATGTGCTTTAATAAAGGGCCATAACTGGGAAGGGTAACTTACATTTTGATTCAACCTCGTACATGCAAATTGAATTTCCAAACTACTGTGCACAATGCGGGAGGGTCTTACCAACTATACCATGTAGTCGCCTCTGGCAATCTAGGGATACATATTAAGACTCCCATCCCGAGAGCCCAGCTCTTCCAAGAGCTTTATATGCTGATAACCTGAACGGGTAACACCAGCCACTGGAGAGAACCTGACAGGAGGTAACTTATTCCGTTGCTGATGTTTTTTTTAAATTCATTTTAGGGAAATGGATTGTCTACTTGTAACCCTTCATTTTAATCCATGCACCACCAAATGACAACTGAACGTTTCAGGATTTGATCCCACAACCTTAGGCAAAGAAAGCGAGAACCAATGCAAATATGTCATGCAGTCAGCCCTGACAATCAAAATCCCATCTAATACTAAGCATGCAATCAAGGTAACACGTTACTATAGACACCACAATCACATACGATAACAACACGTTATACGAAATTAACTGCATGGAACTGATGACCACAATGTCTCAAGCTCCTAAATTAAGCAACAAACATTATAGAACACAAATGTCTCACATCTGTAGAATCAGTTCTTAGGAACAAATAGATAATTTTT
Organism: Meconema thalassinum; assembly: GCA_946902985.2. Lineage (NCBI taxonomy): Eukaryota > Metazoa > Arthropoda > Insecta > Orthoptera > Tettigoniidae > Meconema > Meconema thalassinum. Next base: position 800,163,089 of record OX336389.2, on the reverse strand, counting down.
AGAGCAATGGTTCTATCTGCCCGCTATGAACCTAATTGGCAATTTGGCACAATAACCTATGTACTACAGTTATCAGATTATGATGCACATTTCAAAAAGGGGGAAGAATAGAGCTCGCTTGCAAGTATGGTAGGTATTTGAAAGGAACCATTCACACTGCATTATTACATTTTCAAATAACAATTAAATGTCAATCGTATATACACACCTTGGAATTGCATCAATACTAGTCGTTATTTTCACAGGCATTTCCCAGTCATAAAACCAATCACTGAAATTACAAAAGGTTCATCTATGTCAATTTATTTCATGATATGAGGCATTTATTTATTCACCTTCCAGTATAATAGAGAATGTTTTTCTGAGATTTCTGCACACCTCATATTTCATGCCGTAATCGAAGTGCACCATTTTCCTGTTCTGCCTACGAATGTAATACCTCCTTGTTTTACATTTTCACTTGTCTAATGTAATGTTGATTTTGTATCTGTGCGTCTCCTAGTATGTTTTCACATCGGTGTTATTTAACTCAGAGCTTAAGAGAATATATGAAATTTATAAGATACTGTATACTTCCGTAGGGCCATTAATTTAACGTAATTCCCACGGACTGAAATATTTCTGTCATGGCATTGTACACTGTTACATTTGAGTACTATCAAATGTATGACACTCAGTTGATTTGTAATATAAGTATAATTTCTCAAACGCTAAATTAAAGTGTGTTATAAATTACATAATTCAAAATATTAAGGCTCGTGGTTTTTCAGTATATTCCAATGAAGTAGGGCACTAATTGAAATAGTCCACCTCATACGTACAAGACTAACATGTTAGCAGCCTTCAACAATATAAATATAGTCATTTAATTTTCAAAAGATATACATTCGCAGTACAGATGTAGAAGTGTAATTTTTATGGCCGCTACCCTCACCTTGACCTCGACCATATGCCTGAGAGACGAATTTTGTGGAACATTTTGTAGTCAATCGTCAATCTCACAAACTCAATGCCAAAGACCAGTGTGTGTGTAATTACACACCTAATAACGAGGGAATGTGGAACATTTCCTGGTGAACATACGACAGTTAGGGCAAAACTACACACATACATTATTCATCATAAATAACGCTCATTGGTCATTTAAATTAGAAATTGGTATACTTTAGAATTCATACGTCATAGTATCAAAATCATTATAATAATTTGTCAACATTGATGTTTTAAGTAGTAAAACCTAAATAAATTGTTTTCTAACAGGAATAGGCACAGCTTGATCGCAAGGCATGGACCTGGAGGTAAATGTTTTATTTAAAATAACCCGATATGCATAGATACAGTAGTATTGGTTGTCCCTAATCCTGATAATAAGTCAGCAAACGGGTATACAAATAGCGTGGGAACTAGAAATGTATATTGCAGTACCTTGATCAGTTCTTCAGCTGACAACTTCCGTGGAAACTGAAATCCAATGAAGACTTTCTTCCAGCTCTTCGTCATGCTGCGATGATTGTAGCATGTGTGACGCACCGATCTCGACTTGCTACTGAACGAGCTCCGGGGATGTGAGACACACCGCGCCTGCCTCCACGGTCGTCATGGAGACGCCGAACGCGACATCCTCGGAACATTTGATGTTCAAACTCAATATCCAGAGATGCTTTTAAGCTCATTAAGCCCCGCACATGCAATACCCAGTGGACACAACAAACAGAACCAATTGTGCTCTAAAGGTTATGCAATTTAGCTTATTTGATAGCTTGCGTGCTGGTAATAAGTCGAACTTTCTGGGTAGAGATTTGAGCGCGTCCTCTCTAGACGGTTTTACAAAGAAACGTCTTCCAGTATTCGTTGCTTTTGTTGTATTTCTGGACTTCCAACCTTATGGTCATCCATCCGTGTAGGCCTGCTGGTGTGTGAGGAATCTCTTACGGAACTTGTGTTATTATGGTGACTGCACCATTGTGAGTTCTGTGAATTGGAAGAAGATGGCCGTAGCATTATGTGAAAAAAACAGGAAAAATCACTTCAAGTATATCCAAGAACGGTATTGAAGCCAAGTTTTATTCTCAGTTGTCCACTTGGAGACATGTTATTGTTGGTTCATTTTAGGTTCTGGGAACATCTTGGTCATCAGTCCCGCTCATGAAGATACATTCAGTCAGTTCCAACCGTAATGCTTTGATAAAAACTCCATTGGCAGCGTCAGGATTTGAACCCACACTGTCTGTGAAGATAGCTATTATGCATACCGATAGACCTGTCTTCGTTGAGATAGTTGGAGTATAGTTAAATAGACATAGCGATGTAATTTCTGGACTTATGAAGTTCAAGTTCCCTGGAGCTCATCAAATCTATGGGCTGAGAAATGACCACGGGGTGCAAGAATGAAGAACCAAAGATGAACCATCCATTTCACTTCAAAATGCGTCGATATAGAATAAGACTTCGAATTTTGCAAAGCAGCACTTTAGAGTATCAGACTCTAAGGAACTACTCGTACATTCAAGCGTATACTAGTGAGTGAACAACGAAAAATAAGTGCAGTAGGAACCATATTTCATTTTGCCTTCATTTCAAGCTGTGAATATAGTTCAAATCCCCAAATCTGAAGAGAGAATAAGATTGGATTGAAGCTACTTTAAGGAAGGAAGACAGAGTTTAGGAGTTACGGATGAATTGCGTGGAATGATTCAACATATTCATACCATACACACAGCAACTAGCACTCATTACCACGAGGGGATCTAAGGTATTTTCCTGACCAATTAAAGAACTAGGAAATAAGTTTATTATTATTATTATTATTATTATTATTATTGACTATCTTTGCGTAACTGGTCATTTCTATATTGAAGTCTGTCTGTTAGGTAGTCACCCCGAAGGCTGGTTGGATCCTCAAAAAGTACCGCCGTTAGGTTATGCGGGTAGATACCTACAAAAACTCAAGGCAGCGCTATATTGAGGCGTCCTAGGTAAGAAGAGGAGTGAGGTAGTTTGCCATTGCATTCCTCACTGAGTCAGAACAGCTCTACTAATCCTATGAGTAGAACCTTTCACAGCATCCACAGGCACTGACTCTGCCCCGAATGTCATTACTAAGCACCACCCATACCTCAGTAGCTTCCATATAATCACAGCCATGAGTGAGACAGAGACATTGGTGAAAAGCCACATTTTACTATAGCCTGTGCCTACAGACACATGCAAATGTACTGCATTCATCAAGAGGTGGCAAATAGGCCAGTATATTGAAGAATGTTGCTTATCGTCAAGTGAGGAACAGTTAAGTTGTTTGCTTTTTTGTATTTTATTCCGTCTGCGTTAGTTGTGTTTTAACAAAGAAGGTCTTCAGGACTCTGTTTTACAAATTTAAGAGCCATTACTGTTTGCAATCCCCAGAAAATTTCATAATCTTATATCGTCCAATCATTGCACATTTGCCCATTGAAACGTATCTTTGTTATGTGGTCTACATTTTCACTGAAATAATATTTCATAATGTTTTTCTCAATTAATTAACAGTAGGCTACATCTAATAGTAGAGCCACCACAACATCATGTATTTTAAGACAGGTTTCACATGTGCTGAAAATAGGATAGATTGATTTTCAAGAAGTCCCAAACCTCAAAATAAAAGGCCAAAATCTTCAGTATGATAACCAAGGCCGTTGAAGCGTTCATGTTGCATTTAAAGAGAATGGACATCGGGGTGTACAGTGGGTGTTAGCATAATTTGGCTGATAAACTGTGTTATTGTGGTGTCGGTAGTAGTTGTAGTAGTAGTAGTAGTAGCAGGAGTAGTAGTAGTAGTAGTAGTGTGTACTTCCAATTGAGGTTAGGACTGGGAAGGAAGCGGCCGTGGCCATAAGTTAGGAATCATTCCGCACCTCTTCTCAGATTTGCCTCACGAGGCTGAGTGTATCCCGTTCCAGCCCTCAGACCTAAATCTAATTTCCTTCCAGGACTGTGAATGAAACCCAGGTCCCACGTGACGACAGCCAAGATTGCTAGCCGCTACACCACAAGGTGGTCTTGACGCATTCACTGCTTGTTACAAGGTTTTCGAGCAAAGCGTATCTGACACCTGATTTAGCTGTTAAACTGGAAATGGTAGCAGAAGAGGGTAATGGATTTCTGTCCCTTTGACTAAATGGGTCGTAGGATATGAGAATGCGTTTGATAATTAACTTAGACTGGCAAGCGAGATGAGCCTCTAGTCTAATTAACCTGTATGTCCTCATTGGAATGCTATATTCAGCCAAACGTCTCCTATGTAGTACGTCCGCCTCGTTGCGTAGTGACTAGCATTCTTGGCTGTCACCGCGGAGGTCCGGGTCCAAATCCCGGCTCTGCCAAGAAATTTTAATTCTGGTCAGAGGGATGGAACGGGGTTCAGTCACACTCAGCATCGTGAGGCAAAACTGAGCAGAGGGGAGTTCTATTCCCACCTCAGCCATCCTAGAAGTGGTTTTCCATGGTTCCCCACTTCTACTCCAGGTGAATGCGGGGGTGTTTCCTAAACTAAGACCACGGTCATCTCCTTCCCGTTCCTCAATTGAATTACAAATACACACAGTAATATCAGACAAATTCCACACACACCCATGTACACTGGGCTACATGACCACGATGTCACTAAGCCCCTAAATTAATAAACAACACCAACCTACTGTATATAGGAAATGTGACATAAAACGTTCAACACTGTTGAGAAATTTATGTAACTAATATCGATTAGATTATTTCGCGTTCAAAATACGTGAGCATCATGTCAGTGCCCAAGTCAGCATAAGTATAGAGGACGTCGACGTTTAGACCCGTAAAACAACCACCAACACCAACGTGACCTCTATTTAGCCATTATCATTACTGCAGCAAGACGCTGATGTGCTTAGTGAACAGTAAGTTACCATGAATAACATGCGTGGCTTGTCTAAAGCCCAGCACATAACGACATAGTCAAATGGTTGACAAAAAGTGGAGCTCCGTTTCGCCATGTGACGTAACATATTATTAAAAACGCGTGGGTTCCTGAGAGGCCTGGTTCAAGTCTTTTGAATTCAGAACCACGGATGAACTGCGTGTCCTAATAAACATTAAATGATAATGAAGGGGTCACAAACATCCAGTTCTCGAGCAAAGGTAATTAGAAATACGATGCAAAAATGCAACTGTCCGACTCAGTCACTAACCTGGGACCCTTCGGGCCAAAGCCTGGAATGCTTCCCATTGAGCAACAGGTTTGGACGACGTGACATAGAATACTACACATGGAGAAGAAAGAGAGAGAACTTCGACAACACAGGTCTAGCGAGGGACTTTGAAAACCACTACACAAGATCACTGTGAAATCTGGGGAATGCAGTCCTCCACTGCTGCTGGACGTTGGATTGCTGTCGACGACTGCCTCTCTATTCTATGTATTCTGTTGGATGTTGGGGAAAGAAAAAGCCTCATGTACGTTACATGTGATGTGATCCTCCCAAGATGCTGACGTCACTAGCTCATGGATCGAGTACTTTACAGATGTAGCCAAATAACTGCCGTGTATTCTCTATGTCTCGCGTGGTACAATTATTTGGCTACATCTCTGACAAGTTTATGGATGCTCCCTTCCCAGTGACAGTTACAATAAGAAGTACCCCAGCACAGACCTCACCATGACACAAGACGTCTGCACAAGGGGTTCATGGCCATGACTTCCCAAGTCAATGATAGTTACATCAGTTACGACGTCGTGTATTCAACAGTAGAGATCACTTTCAAAATTACCATCTCTATCAAGTCACTTCACAATTATTCGATGAGCATTCTGTAATTTGAACCTTTACCCTTGTCGATTAAGACCACGTGGAAATGTCCTTGCACACTGCGCCACGAATGCATTTCATAGAAAGGGGCATAATGGCGCAGCGATCATGCTGCTTGTCTCACATCAAAATGGACCAAGTTCGATTCCTGGTTAGTGTGTGTGAGATTTTAAGAGACGAAATTCCACATAGAGAAGATCTTGCGGTTTAATATCATATGGTTATGACCCTCGTAAAACTACAACATTCCTTATTAGGCAGAAGATACCTCTACTTATAAATTATCTTGACTAACGAACAACTTGGAGTCACATTGTCAGTCCTAGTAACTTAGTCGAAGAAACATTTATGTTGTTAAAACTGACAAAGCATTTGTGTAATTGTCCTTCTTATGAGTAATTGTATCACTTCGAACTGAAATTCATTTTCACGTTACCTAGCTTGTGAGATCTCTCGAAGTTTATGTCACAGCTGATTACTTTAAGACTGAAGTGAGATTGGATTGATGAAATCCATGCTATAGAACTAGCATTATTAAAACAACTAATGCTCTATTCTACGGCATTCCCACAAGGCCAAGGTAAAGAACATGCAAGTTCCTGTTGAAGAATCTACAAAACTGCTACTATAACTACTGGCATACCGTACTTTAATAACTACAGGATAACGTATCAAACGAACAGTTCACATCCATGCATATCATGTACGATTATTTTTACACTCAGATTCAATTCCGCAAGATACCTTATTTATGTGAATATATCCAGCCTATTGTAGCTACCAATACCAGATCTCGATGTGATCGCCAGCTCTTTCGTTGGTGCTCCACACGCTATGC